>OY759214.1:74102036-76502036 GCA_963662175.1 Aradus depressus
GTATCGACGGTTATGAGAGGTTTTGTGTGATGCCTCCCCCCTAATTCCCGCTTCCCTTTGGTCTATTTGGCTGGAAATCAATAGGTGTCGTCGTTAGAGAGTTCTGGTCACACATATAAAATTTCGTGTCGTTACATTCATTCTTTCGGAAGTTATCACAGAGGCTACACACAGACATACATATTTTTAAGTATAACTGGGGAAATAATAAAATAAAGTATATGTGACGTGGCCGTAACAGGACTTTCTTATACCAACCAAGTTTTTATATATAACTCTCTCTCTGTCTCTCACTCAAAATCAATGAGCTTTCCATTTTGTGTTAAGGGTAATTTTGAATGTCTGTGCAGAAGAGAATAAAACATTTTAAATAGTTTGTTTAGTGTACTACGTGTGAGGCATGTATGAGGGTTAGGATATATATAAAGTATGATTTGTGTCCTATTGCTATTAAATATTACAACTTGTAAAAACCTTACAACAAATAATATATGCTAGACTTGTAATACATGTGAAACTATATACGTAATCCAGGTTTCCATTTTCCCATGGAAAGCTGTCGAGTGGTGTTTAGGTTCGTGGAATTGGTCTTTACTAGTAGCCAGATTAGTCTGGGAATATACCGGAGTGCCTACATCTCAGAACAAAGAGTTTATTATGCCTCTAAATGCAGAACAAAAGAAGCTTTATGGATAAGAAGTGGAGCCACACCACTGCACTTATTGTTAACGGCTACTTGTCTCGTTTTCCTTTTTTACAGTTTCCTACATAATATCTGAGGCTCGGAATAGAGGAACGAGACGGGAGTATGGCTCCCTAGCTATAGTTAGCTGGCTCCCCACCCCACAGTATAGTTATGTATTCGGTGAGAAATTCGATGCAGTTTTCAACGAAATATCATGTTTTCCGACATTCTGATTCCAAAAATGAAAAAAAAACAAATTCTTTCTGTGAATACGATAACTCCTGATGGAATGAATGTAACCAAAATATTCTAGAGACGACACCTATTGATTTTCAGCCAAATCGGTGAAAGGGAGGGGGGGATTAGGGGGAGGCCTAACTAAACAACTCTAATAACTACAGTTATAATGTATTGACGTAGCATTTCATATGTAAATTGAAAGCCCTATAAGGACGACACATGTTAGAGGGCACAACTCAAAAACCCACAAACTGTCAAAGTAATGAATGTATCGACATGAAATATATTTAAAATCAAAATCCCATATGAATGAAGAATATAAAGTTTCTGCAAAATCGGTGGAAGAAAACCAGAGGAGGGTTCGACTAAAAACGTAATAACTGCCGATGTAATGAATGTATCGACACAAAATTTAGTTTGAGGATTCAGAAGCCTTTTTATAAATAAATATTTATTTTTAACAGATATTAATATTTAGAAAACAGTCGATTGGCTTTGGAGGGAGAGCGAAAACGTAATTGTGTGATCAATGCAAGTGTTTTGGATTGAAATATCTGTATTTGTTTAGCATCCGTCCAGAGAGATCGGAGAAGAGAGGTGTAACCAGGGGCGTAGCCAGGATCTTGAGCAGGGGGGGGGGGGGGGGGCAAAGTTAGGCTGCGAGGGTGGGGGTATAGACTCCTGGGAGCACACCCCACAGTTTCCGTGGTTAGCGTTGCAGACTTTTTAGAAGCTCTCTCTGAGGTAACCACTGACTACAGTGGTATTACAATACTTAAGCTGACATTACATGAGCAGCAAATGCACAACAAATGTAATAGTCAAGATTCTATATAAAAACTTTTCATTAATAGTCATCTTAAATATCTTGAATGAAACAAAAATTAAAAAAAGAAGTAACAAGTCTCCGACAGTAGAGCCAATATATCCAAAATAAAAAAAAAATGATCATGAGAATAGTGAGAAGATACGACAAAAACGAAATATTCGTTCGTAAAAATCTCAAAGAAAAACCGTATATGGAAATTCTAATTGAAAGTCTGCTTTAATGAATTGGGCATTAATTAATTTTTTTTATTGAATAAAAAAGCAATTAACAAATAAATGCAAAAAATTAATTGATCAATAGACTTAAAAATTGGAATTTTGAGGAAAAACACAAATACGATATTTATGGTAGGTAGGTATATACTTCCAAACTAGAAACATTGTGTTTCTATAGAGACAGATTTGAACACCCCAACCTCCAATTATGAAGGATAAGGAAAACCTTTCATTTTATTTTTTTTAGAAGTTTGATTATTTTCAGTTCAAAGATTACAAAAAATAAAATGTATTTTCCTTTTACAATGCTTATATCATCTAGTTGCTATTGTTGTGTTTTGTTAATTCTTCAGAGTTTTCGTTTGTTATTGATTATATATTTTTTTAAATCTTCGGAGTATATTTAATATTTCATTTTCTTTTTTTTTCAATAATTTTTATACAATATTATACAGAATGAGCAATTATGATGGCTACGTACACAAATAATTATAAGCAAATATAATAGCTATATACACAAATAATAATAAACAAAAATGATAGCAATGTAGACAAATAATAATAAGCAAATACGACGTCTATGTACACAAATAATAATAAGCAAATATGATGGCTATGTACACAAATAATTATAAGCAAATATAATAGCTATATACACAAATAATAATAAGCAAATATGATGGCTATGTACATAAAAAAATAATAAACAAATATGACGTCTATGTACACAAATAATAATAAGCAAATATGATGGCTATGTACATAAAAAAATAATAAACAAATATGACGTCTATGTACACAAATAATAATAAACAAAAATGATAGCAATGTAGACAAATAATAATAAGCAAATACGACGTCTATGTACACAAATAATAATAAGCAAATACGATGGATATGTACATAAAAAAATAATAAACAAATATGACGTCTATGTACACAAATAATAATAAGCAAATATGATGGCTATGTACATAAAAAATAATAAACAAATATGACGTCTATGTACACAAATAATAATAAGCAAATATGATGGCTATATACACAAATATGATGGATATGGACAAGATTAAATGTCAATCTCACATGATGTGAGCCAGTGCACACTTTCCACTTAGATGATCTAAAGGCCACCTCCTGTTCAGACGACGTGGAGGATTGTTTGAATAAGAATTGTGCAAATGGGATAGGTGAGGATGAATGTTTGCTGTGAAAGGATAAGAATCGGGATTGGATTAGATATTGGACGGTGATGATATTACGGACTTATATGATTAAAGAAAATTAGATTAATTTCACTTTCACAATGTTTATTATCAACCTGTTCTTCTCTTATGTAAATTCTTGAGTGATTTCGTTGGTTATCGATAATGTTTTTTTAATGTCTTCTGATTTTTTTTTTTAAATATTTTATTTATTTATTTTGTGTTTGTCATTGAAGACAGACAGGAAACCCTCACACGAAACGCACTAAACAGTCGACTGAAAATACTCAATGAACGTCTGAATACGATAGAAATTAGACATGAAACAAAAACTGAACTTACACTTACAGAAAATTGCACTTACTAACTGAGACTATAATGGACATATGGATCACAGATGTACGGATCAGCATAAACATCCAACATAAAACGAATTGAGGCGTTTCAATCAAAAACCCACAGACGCATAACACAGTGCTCATTAATAATATGAAGATGGCTGATGTAGTAAGAAGTGATTATTTCACAGGTTGCCAAATAAAATATAGTATCACCTCTCACAGATTTTTATTAGAAGTAGCTAGCCGGCTTTCGAGGTTGCCCTCATTGTTAGGCATTCTGATAAAATGCTTTTGAAAATAACATATTTAAAATGTTTTAATAAATAGATAATATAAAATAAGAGTCACAACATTGTTCGGAATTTAAAGGAACTTTCACTTACTATTTGTTGTCGCGGCTGAAGATGATAGCAATACAGAAAATACTCCCACATACTTAATATATTCTGTGAAATAGACGATATTTTTATTTAAAGAAAAAAAAACACATTTTCTTTATTTTTTATCAAGTGTTTCCCAATACCTGAGCAGAAAATGTGAAATAACATGTATTATGGACACTGATGATGGGGGAGCTTCCCGAAACGTTTGTTATTGCTATTTTTTGAGAAGACAACAAACAAATGAGAGAATAGATGCTACAATAATATATTATATATTTATATACAAAAGCTCTTGTTGACTGGTGGTGACGTAAAAGGATTTCTTTCTTCACCTTCCTTTGCTAACATGATTTACACTAAAAACACAGATCCTAATCCAATAAGCAACCCCTTGGTCTACAAGATCAGGGACGGGTCACGAGTCTGATTCCATTTCCTACTTTAGCATCAATAATACCGAGAACATTGTTTTCTAATATCGTACCTTCTGCTTATACCAACCTTTTATTATCTTTTATAAGTTTATGTTTTCTTATTATTATTATTTTTTACTTTCCAACAATACCTGGACGACACAGAACTTTCTTATACAAAGTAAATGTACAGGATTTTATTTCATTTATTTCTAGTACTTACCCAGCTGTACGAAGTATAGAAGAAGAAATGAAATCGGTAAGAAAACTGACGATTTGGAACGGAATTTCATGTTTTCCGACCTTCTGATTCCAAAAATGAAGAGAAATGTCTGGCTGTCTGTGAATACGATAACTCTCAACAGAATTGAATGTATCCACACGAATTTTTTTATGTGTTTCCAGAACTCTCCGAGGACGACACCTATCAATTTTCTGCGAAATCAATCAAAGGGAAGGGGAGACCAGGGAAAACGGCCTCGACTTAAATACCATAGTAACTGCCGATGTAATGAATATATCTATATCTATCTATCTATAAATATATATATTTAGTATGAGGATTCAGAACCACTATGTAAGTCAAATTTTGAGTTATCGCCTAAACGGAGAGCAAAAACGTCATTGATTTAATTCTAGCAGGGGAAGTACATAACCGTCGATCCACCGACAACTCTCATTTTTTTCTGTGGCACGTCGCGCTTAACGAGTAAGTACACAAACCTACAGTAATTATCGTGGTTTTAACGTTTAAAAAAAAAAAAAAAGACACTGGGGCTATTGTACACAGACCTTTGCAGACTCACGGTGCGCAGAAATTGAGTCATTTCACGCTGCGTATGAACGCGGTTGTATTCATTTCTGCAACCTCATCGAACTGCGTCTCAACTTGCGCCCTGCCTAAGCGACGGTCCCAAATCTGTACAATTTCAAGGAGAATGAGCGCTCTGTTAGTAGGCTATATGGTCTCATAGTTAAAGCCCGGCCGTGAGTCACCAACTAACTCCTACCAGGGATGTAGTCACCTCCCTTCCGAAAAATCATAACCCTGCGCAACCTGTTAAATAATCCCCTAAAACTCAATACTTCTAATCTAGTAACCTGGGTTTGAAAGGAATGTTAGTTAGTTATTGTGACTCATGCCTGGGCTTTAACTACGAGATCATATCGCCTCCTTCCAGAGAGCTCTTCCGGCTCTGGTGGACATGAGCCCAACTCTACTCTGGAAGTCCTAAATTTGCCCTAACTAGGTTTATTCACATAGGGACCATCGCTTAACATCCCACCCGAAGAACATCATGCTCAAGGTTTATTCACCTCCTATATAAAAAACCTTTGAGCCTCGGCCGGGATTTGAACCCACGATCTTGAACTCAGTAGGCCAGCATGCAACCTGTGAGCTACGAGCCCTCCATTATGCGCACTGTAGACTATGCACTCCACTAGTTCTCTTGTCTTCATTCTTTGGCAATTATGTATAACCTACTTTAATTGAAAAAACATAAAAAATAAAATAAGACTTGGAGAGAAGTGGAATCAGAGTTGACATTTAACAATTTCATAGAAAAGCAATGTCAAATATGCCTTAGGTCGATATGGTGTAAATAAGTTGAATGTAGGTGAGCGGAGATTGCCCTGTTTGGTCAGAGGGCATTCTATAAAGTAACCTTTCCGCTGCCGTCCACTTAGCTACCGGAAGACATGGGACCTTTTCCAATTTCCTACATCGGGGGTCTCCCTCCAATCGACAGTCCCTAGAAACACCTCCCATTTGAATCTTCAACTCCACTGGGGGCTTTTATCATCTAGAATTCCAAGGATCTAAGTCTAAGCATCTAATACGTTATAGAATGTATGTTGTTTATTTGGGGCGAACAACTACATCGGTTATTATCGCCCTACCTTGTTACATTGTCCTTACTGAGTCAGGGCACTCTTTATACAAATTAAGAATAAAGGAATCATGAATCCACGAGGTTCATAGTGGGATCCCACAGGGGAGGCCAGGGGGACCGGTGAAGGGCAAATCACGGGACCCAGGGACACCCAACGAACAGGCAGCCCAGGCCAGGGGGCAAACAACAGCTTTGTTTGGATTGTATAAAATAATGAATATGGTTCATAAATATTATACATATATGAACTTAGTATATTCGTTTTTATTATTTATAGTATTAATTTCCAATTATTACCTCTATAAATGTTACCTACATTTTAGAATTTCATCTTATTTTATTATATAATTAATTATATAATTAATATTTCTAATTGATATCTTAAGACGACTTCGCAATTTTTCATTACTTATAGAATTGTATGATCTATAATTGTCCGAATACATTTTTTGCGTTCTGTGTTGATATAGTGGAAATACTAATGAATAAAATAAAATGATAGATAAAAAAACTTTTTTGAACACTTATATTGTCTAATTCCACAAACATATACTTAAATGTGTACCGGTTTCGGCTTACGCCATCGTCAACACAATGTTCAACTATAATTGAGATATTTGCCAGGCATACATATTTATAGTGGTCACTATAAATATGTATGCCTGGCAAATATCTCAATTATTGTTGAACATTGTGCTGACGATGGCGTATGCCGAAACCGGTACACATTTAAGTATATGTTTGTGGAATTAGACAATATAAGTGTTAAAAAAATTTTTTTATCTATCATTTTATTTTATTGATCTATAATTATTTATTTATCCCTCCATTCGTATTCTTGCATAAATGATTTTCTACAAACTTTATTTATTTTCTCTAATTATTTTTATTATTCCCTCCACCCCATTAACATTTTTTCTTTTCTCACAAAATTTGTCATATTTATTTCTTATTGTATTAACTGTGTTTAGCATTAAAGTTTTTATATTCTGTTCAAATTTATTATATTATAATTTCTTGTTGTATATTCATGCTTCATTATTGTCGTTCTTCCATGAGATAATGTAAATATATCTTTATGGATTTATCTTTTTCGTTTGTAAACATATTTAAATAATTATGCTTAACAATTTATAAATTGTATATTGGTCTCAGTCCCGTCAATAAAGCTTATCTATATAATAAAAATGACTGGCTAATTTTGCTAAGCGCAAAACTCGAGAACGGCTGGACCAATTCGGATAATTTTTTTTTTCAAATATTCGTTGAAGTCCGAGGAAGGTTCTTATGAAGAGAGTTCCAAGCGGTCAACTGGAGGGGGGGGGGGGGGGGCTAAGCACAAAAATTGCCCTAGCGCATTAACGGATGGACGGATTATCATGAAATTTCACATGTAGTATTCTTAAAAGTCAAGTTAAAAAATAGGCTATGTGGCGTCCATAAATTTTGAACGGTAGGGGGGGTTGTAAGGGGGGCCAAAATATAAAGATAGTGCTAAGTCATTAACGGATGAGGATTGTCATGGAATTTCATAGGTAGTTTTTTTAAAGGCCAAATAAAAAAATAGGGTGTGTGACGTCACAAAATAGTGAACGTGAGGGGGGGTTGTGGGGGTAGGTCTAAATATAAAGATAGCGCTGTCATTAACGGATGATCGGATTGTCAGGGAATTTCATATGTAGTATTCTTAGAAGGCAAATTGAAAAATACGCTATGTGACATCTCAAAATTTTGAAAGGCAGTGGGGGTAGGCCTAAATATAAAGATAGTGCTGTCATTAACGGATGCTCGGATTGTCATGGAATTTCATATGTAGCATTCTTAAAGGCCAAATTGAAAAATACGCTACGTGATATCTCAAAATTTTGAACGGGAGGGGGGGTTGTGGGAGAAGGCCTACATATAAAGATAGTGATAGGTCTTTTGATCGGATAGTCATGGAATTTGACATGTAGCATTCTTAAAGGCCAAATGGAAAAATACGCTACGTGACATTTCAAAATTTGAACGAGAGGGGGTTTGTGGGGGTAGGCCTCCATATAAAGTTAGTGATAGGTCTTTAACGGATGATCGGAATGTCATGGAATTTCACATGTAGTATTCTTAAAAGACAAAAAAAAAAAAAGGATATGTGACGTCTCAAAATTGTCAACGGGAGGGGGGAATGGGGGGGCAAGCATATACCTAAATGGTAGTTTCAAAAGCAATATTTAAAAATGGCTATGACCCTTTGGACGGGAGGGGCGGGTGTGCATTAATGCAGAATGAATCTCACATGGAGCTTTCTTAAAGATGGGATATAGCTCTAATTTTAATATGGTGGGTTTCCCAAGCATGTATTACTTAGGAGGTCCACTGTTGCACGGTAAATAATAGCTATCACCAGCGTTCTTAAGCACAAAATACCTAGAGCATCCGCTGTGCAAGGCACATACTAGCTGCGGTGCCCAGCATTCCTAACTACATACTATCTGTGTTGCCCAGCGTTCCTAAGAACTTAATACCTGGTTGCATGGAGTTGCAAGGCGCATACTATCTAAGGTGCCCGGCGTTCTTAAGTAGGAACTAGCTGCGGTTCCAAGTGGTCAAAAAAAAAAAAATCCGGTCCAATAGCTTTTGACAGAACGACGTCTGTCGGGTCAGCTAGTTATTAATATAATCAACCCTCCTGACATATATTATGAAATTGAAAATAATAAATTAATATTTCCACTTACTTGACAATTTCAGCATAACAAGATGTGGGCTCTGAGTTATTGGTTGATGAAGCTATTGTCGAACTGGATTGGAATCTTGCTCGTTCCAGACGCATTCTCTCCATTTCACGTTTTTTAGTCTCTGAGAACTGTGTAGCTATAACGACCAGACACAAGTTGATCATAAAGAAAGAACCGATCTAGAACAAGAAAAGAGGAAACAAATTGGTTCAAGTATATATGTATAATATATATTATGTTTTTGTCCTTTATGTAAATGATCTATAATATACAGTATATATATAGTCTGCTTACTAACTGTGATATTGATCTATTGCATGGAGCTTTATGGGATTTGTCCGACTATTTTAGTGCAAATTTTTTGATGCTAAACCCATCAAAAAATCAATTTTTTACATTTTCGTTAACAGGAGAAATCCTAACTGTAAAAATTTTATGATTTCAATTGGATTCGAGACTAAACTGGATAGATCATATAGATGTCTTGGCATCGATTTGTCTTATATTATATAAATAAAAAAATACTGTAACTATGGAAATATTGAAACTTGTTTATCTTGCCTTATTTCAGGGCTCTATAATGTATGGAATAGAGTACTCAGAAAAAATTTTAAATATGCAGAAAAAGGCGTTAAGAATAATTTTTAATAGCAAATATGGAAAACATTGTAAACCACTTTTTGAAAAATTGAAAGTTATGACAGTATCTGCTCTATTTGTTTTTGTTAATTTAAAATATATAAAACAGAATGTAAATAGATTTAAACAAGTTTGTGATGTTAGCTCTGTAAGAACTAGAAACTGTAGTGACCTTGCTCTTCCGTTATGTGAAAAGACAAAAACATTCAATAATCCTGAGATAATAGGAATTAAATTGTATAATAAGTTACCACAACAAGTGAGAGATCTTGCTTTGCATAGTTTTTTAAAAGTAATTAAAAGGATGTTAATTAATGAAACAATCTACTCTATAAAAGATATAGATACTTTTACAATACTTTGAGATGATATTTTGTAGTTTTGACTATTTGTAACATTATGTATCCTAAATGTAATAAACAAATAAAACTCTATTCTATTCTATAATGAAGATATTTTAAACAGAACATTCAAAGTCTAAATGCCGTACGATTATGTACATCAAGAAAAAATCATCATTTCATGAAAATCCTAAGCATTTAATGTAATAATTACATTCACAATATGCCGGCAGGTCATGAAATGCCCTTGTTTTTGTGACTACGACAAATATATATACAGTGAAACCTCTCTTAGACGGACACACATGGGACCGTGGAAGTTGTGCGCCCAGCAGAGGTGTCCTCCTAACAGAGGGAAAAGGAAAATAGAAGGCAAATTGATAAAGATGAAAAGTATCTTTTCTAAATACGTGTATCGTATGTAAAAAATATTGTTTATTGAACAAGTGAATACAGTTTTAAAAAATAGGAAATTTATAATAAAATCAGAAATTTGTACTAGAATCCCAACATAAACAATGGTACAACGGTCTAAAAAAATCGAACATTTTCTTTTGTTTCAATTTTTTTTCCCCAATCGAGTTTTCAATATTGTCCTCTACCTGAGAAATTAAAATTAATTACGAATCATTGTTTGCTTGGAGGCAATAACGCTTGATTAAGTTGGCGTAGTGCAGAGCATCTGATGAACTGATAGGTACGTCGACAGTTTGTGGTTCATTATTGTTGGTCTCCTCCTCGTCATCACTGCATTGTGATTCGTCCTGGCGTCCAATAATGTGAAGAAGGTTTAACGAATCGTCTTCAGTACATAATTCGGCATCTATTGAAGAGTAATCTGCATCATTTCCCTGATCAAACTGTGAAGTCAGGTGCTCAAATTCTTGTTGGGAAAACTTCTTGGAATTACGAGTCCCTATGTAAACACAGGTGCACTATGTGAAAAGTTTAGTAGGTTGGTAGTACAATGTACAAAGAGAATTCTATGAAAATATTAAAAATCAACCCGTTCAAATGAGAATTCACAGAATAAACATCAACCTGACCTCTAAACGAGAATTCTAAGAACATATTAAACGTCAACCCGAATTAGAGGCCTGCCTGTCCTTCCAACAGAGGTAGTCTTCTCTTCTCGGTACTCGATTTCACTGTCCGCGTCCGTCCAAGAGAGGATCCGCCTAAGAGAGGTTCAAATGTACTGAAATCCCTATATATTCTGCCGGGACCGTAAAAATTGTCCGCTCACCAGGGGTGTCCGCTATCAGAGGTGACCGCCAAGAGAGGTTTCACTGTATTTGTGGAATTAGACAATATGCAATTTCAACAAGAATTTTTTTATTTTATTTTTTTTTAAGATATGAAATATTAGAATGAAGACGTCAATGAAACAAGTACAGCGAGCTTATTTCCCGAATGAATATCACATTTATAGAAAGCGTATTTTCGATCTTTGCGGAGATCCAACTTACGACGTTTCGACGGCCCTAAATGAACCCTGTACAGCTATCTACTAACAACCACACTTTAAAACATTCACACAGTTCACTAAAAGTTCAGATTAGGATCCGAAAAGTTCCATGACCAAGGTTCCCAAGCTCTGGCCTAATTACTCCTGGAATTCTGAGACAAGGTTCTAGAAAAGGCATTATCAAGTTAACTTTACAATTCATTAATCCCACTTACTTGACTTATTTCCCCTCTTTTGTGGGAAATTTCTATAGTCAAATTAATGCTTAGAGCAGGTAGGGACAATCAGGAGACTACTTCCAACAAAGATTCTTCAGTTGTAAGAAAACTTTTCATAAGCTTCACTTCATCTCTTGAACGATTCTATGTGTGCCCTTGTTGCCGGCAATTTCGCTTGCTACTTTCAATCATTCATTGGTGTAATCCAGGTATGGGCGGCGTCGGTAGCTCAGTGGTAAACTTGCTTGTTGACTGAGCACAAGATCGCGGGTTCGAAAGGGGATCGTTAAGCGATGGTCCCGAGAGCCTGTACAATGTCATGTACTCGTTAAAGACCCCTACTCTAGGGGAATAAAATTTTAGGGTGGACATAATTAAAGACTACCATAGTAGAGACGGGCTTATATCCACCAGAGTGACGAAAGAGCAATATGACCTCGATTTGAAGTCCGGGCATGAGGCAGGAATATTGTCATTCACTTATGATTGATTTAAGCAGAAAATATTGGAGTATATTACAATGTAAAAACATAACAAGAACATTGTTATCAGGATAAAACAGATATAATTTTTAATAAATTTTTTGATAAAATTCAGAAACAAAGTAATTAAACTGTCATGAAATGAAAGGTATGCCATAGACT
This sequence comes from Aradus depressus, assembly GCA_963662175.1. Taxonomy (NCBI): domain Eukaryota; kingdom Metazoa; phylum Arthropoda; class Insecta; order Hemiptera; family Aradidae; genus Aradus; species Aradus depressus. Next base: position 74,114,270 of record OY759214.1, read on the forward strand.
ATTGAATGGATCATAGCTTAGGTTAGGTTAGGTTTTACGACTCATGCCCGGGCTTTAACTACGTCACTCTGGTGGACGTGAGCCCGACTCTACTGTGGGTGTCCTAAATTTTGCCTACCCTAAATTTTTATTCACCTAGGGTAAGGGTCTTTAACGAGTACCTGACATCGTACAGGCTCGGGACCATCACTTAAAGTCCCATCCGAAGGACTGCGTGCTTAAGTTTATTTTACCTCCCAGATAAAATAAACAAAGGGCCTCGGTCTGGTTTCGAACCCACGATCTTGAGCTCAGAAGACAAGCACGCATACCACTGAGCTACAGGCGCCCTCAATCATAGCATCAAACACAAATATTATCAACAAAAAGTTTGAACAAAAAAACATTTACTAATATGGTCAAAAAACAAAGAAAAAAAAAACAGTACACTGAATTTACCCCCTGTCTGGAGACTGGTGGCGCAGTATCTGTGTAATTGTTATCTAGTCCATGGCTGCAGAGGCTGTCGCCCCCAGACACCCACAGCAACAAATAAATAAATAAATTTAGCATAACCATGTCATGTATCCTCATTCCCCGACGAAAAAACGGGCCGGGTGATTAACCGGAGCACCCGAAAAAAAAAAAAAAAAAAAAAAAAAAAAATCTAGTCCGTGCCTACCTGCCCCTGTAGCACACAAACCCCAGTCTCCAATACAGTGCAGGAACCAGAGAACAAAATGCACTTTCCTCCATACTCAAAAATAAAAATATAGTAACGTAACAGATTCATCAGCTCTGGAAAATGAGATTTAGAAACTTTTAAACGTTACGGAAGTTTGTGTTAAACTACATTGACACATAACATGTTCATCCACTCGTCACTTCAATTATGTACGTCTGACAACCTTGCTAAGGTTGTTTGTATGCGCCTTTGACAAGCAACCGCTAACATGATTGAATTCTACATCCTCTTGTAGCTAACAATCTTCCACAACATTTCCAATGAACTCTGAATGTAGCCTTGGGCAAGTTGTTCCTTCATCCAAATAAATATTTTAAAGACAGCTCATTAGCCCTGGTAAAGTCTCAAAGGACCTTAATCGATATTTATAATGAAAGTACATGGGCCAATGTGTTTTTTCATTTAAAAAAAATAAAGTTTAAAAATCCAATTATTGGATATCAGAATTCCAGGAGTAATTAGGCCAGAGCTTGGGAACCTTGATCCTAATCTGAACTTTTGGTGAACTGTGTAAATGTTTTAAAGAGTGGTTTTTAGTGGATTGCTGTACAGGATTCATTTAGGGCAGTTGAAAGGTCTGTACGTTTTACATTTGATTCGTCTTCTTTCTAATTTTTCATATCTTTAAAAAATATGAGACAAAGAACTTGTTAAATTGTATATTGTCCAATCCTAGTACATGCTAATACAGTAGAATCCCGATAATTCGTATGGTCAAGGGACTGAAGGTTTGGTACCAATTATCGGGATTACCAATTATCGGGAGTACAAAATAAAAAAAAATTAAAAAACGCATTAATGCAAATATGTTTGTATTAAGAAGTATGTACAATGTGGTAAGAATAAAAACTATGCAATAAACACTGTTTTATACTAAACTATACAATAAACAATACATGCAATAAAAAATATGTACATATGTTCTAGATTAAATGAACACCAATCAAACATTTGTTGGAAAAAATGTTAGAAAAGATCAATAAAATTGCTAAAACTTTCCCCCTCTCCTCTCCTCATTTCCTTTGAGTGAAAAGAGTTCGAATTACATGAGATTTCATAGAAAACTTGTCTCTCTCACTCGCTCTCCGCTTTGCCTCTGTCGGAATCACGTGAGTTCCTAGAAAACATTTATCTCGCACTCATTCTGCTCTCTCGTCTCCCACTTTCCTCTCTCCCCCTCTTGAAAACAGTACGAATTAACGAGGGTTTTAAGCTGGAAATACGAATTATAAGACGTATTAAGTGACCTCGAGCATAAAAATAATACGAATTATCGAGGGATCCGAAATGCATTGTTTTTATACCACTTATCGGGATTTTCTCTGGGGACCGGCAAATTTGTACGAATTAGCCGGAAATACGAATAATCGGGATACGAAATATCGGGATTCCACTGTATATATATGTATATATGACGAAATGGCAAGCAACCGCTAACATGATCGAATTCTACGTCCATCTGTAACTCATTCTTCCAGAAGGTTCCCAATGAGCTCTGAATGTTCTTTGGGCCTGTTGTTTCTTCATCCAAATAAATATTTTAAAGACAACTCATTAGCCCAGCCTGGTAAAGTTATTTGAACTTAGTCGAAATTTATAATGAAAGTACATCCAACAAAAATCCAATTATTGGATTGAAGATACACTATAGCCACTTTTGGCCTACAGGAGAGCTGAAACCCTAATGGAAAATATGGACACCCCAGTCTTGACATTCCATCGTAATGAATATATCGACACGAAAGTGCCAGTAGCTCAGAGTAGAACATGCTAGCCTACTGAGCTCTTGATGGCGGGTTCGAAACCCAGCGGATGACCTCCCAGATTAAAAAAAAGTCTTAAGCATACTGTCCTTCAGATGGGACGATTCCAAACTTCTGCGATATCAGATAGTCGTTCTGAGTAAACAAAATTTAGGACTAAGAGTTGAGTCGGGCACATGTGAAAGATCGCTCTGTTAGTAGGCGATATGATCTCTTAGTGAGTCACAATAACTAACTAAAAAAAAAATTCGATATTGTATAATAGTATACTACGTACTGGAGTATTAAAAATACTACGAATACTGTGGGTATATGTAATACCTAATTGGATATAAGACGTTTCTAATAGAATTGTATGCCAACTAAAATAGTAGGTGAATCAGTGCCAATGTACTTCCCCAGCAAGAATTAATCAATAACGATTTCGCTCTTCCTCCAAAGTCAATCGACTATACGGTCTAAAACTAAATATTTGTCTTATATAGTGGGCTTCTGAATCCACTACTAAATTTTTAGTCGATATATTCATTACAACGGCAATGATTACAATATGTGTCAAGCCACCCTCCTAACACTCCCTTCCCTTTGGCCGATTTGGCTGAAAATCAATAGGTTCGTTAGTTAGTTATTATGACCCATGCCCGGGCTTTAAGTACTAGGTCATATCGCCTAGTACCAGAGCGCTCTTTCGTCACTCTGGTGGCCATGAGCACGACATGGTACAGGCACGGGACCATCGCTTAACGTCCCATCAATGGGCGTGCTCAAGTTTATTTTTCCTCCCAGATAGAAAAAAAACTAAGGGCCTCAGCCCCACTCCCTGAGCGGAAAATCAATAGGTGTCGTCCTTGGAGGGTTCAGGATAGATATATAAAATTTTGTGTAGATACATCCATTCTATTGTTCACAGACACACACAATTTTTTTTTTTTTTTTTTTTTTTTTTTTTCATTTTTGCAATTAGGAGGTTGGAAAACATGAAATTGCAATGGAACCGAACCTAATTTCTGAACGATTACATAACGTTTTCTATACTTTGTAAACGTAGCTGTGTAAGTACATAAATCCCAAATTACATAATTAAAGCACATTAATAGAGACAAGGCTGAGCAGTAAAAAAATAAAATAAAAAAAAACCATTAAAATAAATATTAATAAAAAATGAAAAAAAAAAAAAAATTAAGAAGTGTTTTTTTGTTTTTGCCTTTTAGCCAAACATAGATTGGGGTTTACTTTTCATTTAGCCACCAGGTCCCTAAGGGTTGGAAAAACAGCCCTCCTCTAAGCAGAAAATAAACCTCTCCACCACATTTCAGGGCTACAAATGATATAATTTGTACAACTTTATATTTTCAAGAAGGACTCCACCTTCCCTACAGCCTTCATTGTATCATTCTGTAGGTTAGGTTAGGTTTTATGACTCATGCCCGGGCTTTAACTACGAGGTCATATTGCCTCCTACCAGAGCGCTCTTTCATCACTCTGGTGGACATGAGCCCGACTCTACTGTAGGAGTCCTAAATTTTGCCTACCCTAAATTTTTATTTACCTAAGGTAGGGGGTCTTTAACGAGTACCTGACATCGTACAGGCTCGGGACCATCGCTTAACGTCCCATCCGAAAGACGGCGTGCTCAAGTTTATTTTACCTCCCAGATAAAATAAACTAAGGGCCTCGGTTGGGTTTCGAACCCACGTTCTTGAGCTCAGAAGTTAAGCACGCATACCACTGAGCTACCTGCACCCTCAGTATCATTTTGTATTAACTGGACATTTTGAAAAGTGACTGCTAAAAAAATATTGTTTGGTGAATCCCCTGCAATCTACTTCCCCAGAACAATCAGTTAACTTTTCACTCCCTCTCCAAAATTAGTCGGTCGTTTGCGCTAATATTGATACAGTTGACTTACATAGGGGCTCCTAAATCCTCATACTAAGTTTTTTGTCGATAAATGTATTATATTTTCATTATTATATTTTTGAATTGACTCCCCTCTCCTAAGCAACCCCCCCTTCCCTTCAGCCGGTATCGTTGAAATTTTACAGGTTTTGATTTGAAATATGTAATTTTATGTCAATACATTCATTACATCGGCAGTTATTGTTTTTTTAAGTGGAACCTCCTTTCTGATCCCTCCTTTCTTTTGCTGATTATGCTAAAAATTGTGTCTTCATATGAATATAAATTCACATATGAAATTTTGTGTGGATTCATTCATTACAAGGGCAGTTGTTGGAGTTTTTTAGTTAAACCTCCCCCCCCCCCCCCCCCTCCTAACCCCCTCTTCCCTTTGGTTGATTAGGCTAAAAATCAATAGGTGTCTTTGTCAGAGGGTTCTGGGTTCGTATATAATATTTCGTGTTGATACATTCATTTTATCGGGAGATATCATGTCATAGAAATTTTTTTTACATATTTGGAATCTGGAGATCGGAAAACATGAAATTCCGTTGAAAATTCAGCGTATAGCTGGGAAAGTAACAAGCCGTCGGTGAATAACCGGCAATGTATTCCTTATCGCGAGTTAATCAACTTACGTTTTCACTCGCTCTCTCTCTGTCTATGTAAACAATTTACTGATTTCTTTGTTAGGAAAACGTACATTACACCGACATTATTGTTTTTTTTTTAGTTCAAACCAACTCTGGCCGATTCGGCTGAAAACTGATTTATGTCGTTTCTATAGAGTTTTTAAGTTACATATAAAATTCCGTGTCGATACAAGCCTTAGTGGACGAGGAATTTGGTGACAAATCAATACGTCGTAGATCACGAAATTATATATCAAATACGGAAGACGAAGTTTGTTACAAATACATTATCTCTAAGGAGAAGAGGAACTTTGGTGCCTGATTCTTTAAAAAAAGGAACTGTTGGACTCTTGTCATGACAAAAAATAAAGAAAAACGTATATTTAAAAAAAAATATTGTCTATTTCACAAAATATATATAAAATATATATAAAATATAGTAGCACTTTCGGTATTCCTACTGTAATAAAACATAAATACTCCATTTATTGTTTGTTAAGTCGTGGCTGGAGAGGGTAGCAATACCGAAAGTACTCTCATATTTTATAGAATAGAATAGAATAACTTTATTTGTTTGCACTTTATGAAATAGATTTTTGACGCCGTACAAGTGATTAAATTAGATCGGTGAGGTGACTAGTGTTCATTGTGGATAGGACAGCTTCGATAGCTGAGTTGTCATCTCCGAGCATCTCATGTAGGTCGTAAACCCATGGTCTTTAGTATTTCCTCATATCCAGGGCACTCCACCAGGATGTGGCTTACTGTGAGAGGCCAGGCCCCACACTTGCCACAGTCCGGGGCTGTCATCTTGTTGATGAGGTGGCCATGGGTTAGTCGAGTGTGGGCTACATGGAGCCGCAGACATACCTCCTCCTGCCTATTCTGCCTTTCGGAGCTTTTCCATTTATCTATATTTGCTTTGATATTTTATATATATTTTGTAAAACAGACGATAATTTAAAAAACACATTTATTTTTATTTGTTTTTTATTAATTGTTTCACAATATCTCTTCAGAAAATGTTAAGTATCATCTTGTCATGACGATTTAGGACAACTAAGGATCGCTAACACATATATTTACTAGGGTGGTCCTTAAATTGAAAAAGTTGAAATTTTAAAACGTGCTCCCCCTAGGTCGAAAGAAGTTCCCAAAAAAAATTTTGGCGCCGAAAAAACGAGAAAACATGTTGAATAACCCGTCCCTCATCGAGGTTGAATTTTAAATGGGATTTAACATGGGTTTCAAAGTTTTCTTCAGTCGATCGATTACGGAGCCGTTGATTTCCATCGCTTTAAGGTAGAAAATGGTACTCGGGGGTTTTCGGGGTCGCTGAAGCAGAATATGATGTTTTTTTTTTTTAATTTTTGGCTTTATGTACGATGCATATTAGCCATGTCAATGTGTTATATATAATTATTTAAGACATCCATGGCCCCGGGAGGGAGTTCTATCTATGAAATAGAACTCACTCCCGGACGGGATTCGAACCCGCAAACCATGGTGAGACCATGCGACCAAAGCCCTACGCTCTAGCCCGCACGGCCACCATGGCCCCCGAATATGATGTTAAAAACTCATTTTAATACATGCCAGCTGTCAAAAAACCTGTCATTGTCATTTACTTTTTTCATAATCACGGTTTTTTGAGTATTATCAGTTTCTAAACAAAAATGTCTACTAGTTTCGATTTAAAAAATGTAAGGAAAACATTTTTCGATATTTAATCAATTTCTAAAAATAATTTTCACACTTGACAGCTGTCGACAATGATAATACTGAAAAAACCATGATTATGAAAAAATTAAATGATAATGACAGGTTTTTTGACAGCTGGCATGTATTAAAATGAGTTTTTAACATCATATTCTGCTTCAGCGACCCCGAGTACCATTTTCTACCTCAATGCGATGGAAATCAACGGCTCAGTAATCGATCGACTGAAGAAAACTCTGAAACCCATGTTAAATCCCATTTAAAATTCAACTTCGATGGGGGACGGGTTATTTAATATGTTTTCTCGTTTTTTCGGCGCCAAAAAATTTTTTTTGGAAACTTCTTTCGACCTAGGGGGAGCACGTTTTAAAATTTCAACTTTTTCACTTTAAGGACCACCCTACCTAACATTCAATTTCCTCCGACTTATGTGAGAAGAGGACAGAGTGCGGAGTCTCTGGTTTCAATAAAAGATAATTACAACAAAAAAAAAAAAATAAAAACAGAAATGAGGGACTTAACTTAAACAGAAATGTAAGAAGGAGGAGGTTGAGACAAAGAGGAGTGGTTCTTAGCAGACCTCTTGGCAGCCTTTTAGCAGGAACAAATCTGCAGAGATTAGGAGATAAGACAGACAGAAGTGTGAGGGATTAGAGGCAGGTGGCAGGGATCTGTGCTCATCTGTTTGTCTGGAAGGATTAGCTTCAAAGGCCTCTTAGAGCATGACCTGGCATTCATCCAACAACCAGCCAAGCAATGACTTACATAAACCAGTTCAAAAAACATACTATGGTTACGAAAAATATCATTTATAACTTTTAAGTTGAGAAACGCGGACATATTTTGAAAACATGTAATAAATAAATAAAACAAAAAAAAAAGACATCTGTGAGTGACGCGGTACTCACGAGAATTGATGTGTAAACATCTGCTTTAGTTTCAAAAATTTACTGTCATGCTGATGACTTTGATTAAAATAGAATAAAAAAATAATGTTACAATAAGAAAAGTATTATGAGGAATTAAACTTTCAAATTTATTCTTCTTCAATTTCTTTTATACATGAAATTATAGGTTTTTGATAGTTAAAATAATTATATTTTTTTAGATTTACACTGCTACATTATTTTCTTTATTTACTACAAATTTTATTTATTGTGACAAATTTAAGCTATCGAAGCACCTTAACCTAAAAGTTTCTTACTGAAAGATTATTTTATAGTTCATAATATTGATATTTTAGTTAAATTCACTACAACGGTAAATATGATGAACAATGTTGTAAAAGTACAATGTTATTTCCAATCATGTTTTTTAGAGTTGTCTTATTGTTATTGGTTTTATTATATACTAGCAGTAATACCGGGCGTTGCCCGGGGAACTTTGAATTTTCTCCTAATATCTCTCGTTCGAATTCAATTTTTCAACAGTAAATTCATGATGTTATAATTTTGAATTATTCATACGGAATAAGGCTTATAGTCCTTCAACGGCACACATCCCAGCTAATAAGTTTTTAGGACCCCTGGGCACCATAGCTAGTACGCGCCATTCAACGGCGGAAACCGCAGCTAGTGAATACTTAGCGTCACTGGACGTTCTAGCCAGTGCGTACTTAAGAACGCTTGTGACCACAGCTAGTATGTGCTTTGCAACGGCGGACCCCACAGATAGTACGTAGTTAGAAACGCTGGGCACCACAGCTAGTATGTACCTTGCAACGGCGGGTCCCACAGCTAGTATGTAGTTAGGAACGCTGGACACCACAACCAGTATGTACCTTGCAACGGCGGACCCCACATCTAGTACGTGGTTAGGAACGCTGGGCACCACAGCTAGTGCGTAGTTACTACTACTACACTACTACATATGAAATTTTATGAGAATCCGATTACTTTTAATGAGTCAGTATTATTTTTATGCTTAGCCCCCCCCCCCCCCCCCCCTCACGTTCAAATTTTTGAGATTTCATATAGTGTATTATTCTCTATTTCGCCTTTAAAAATACTACATGTGAAATTCCATGACAATCCGACCATCAGTTAATGACCAATCACTATCTTCGTATTTAGGCCTACTCCCACAACCCCCTTTCCGTTCACAATTATGCGCTAAAACAATTTTTATGCTTAGCCCCCATTGCAACCCCACCTCCCGTTCAAATTTTTGAGATGTCACATAGTGTATTTTACAATTTCGCCTTTAAAAATACTACATGTGAAATTCCATGACAATTCGATCATCTGTTAATGACCGATCACTATCTTTATATTTAGGCCTACCCCCAGAACTCCTCTCACGTTCACAATTTTGTGACGTCACACCCTATTTTTTTGTTTAAGAATTAGTATTCTATAGGAAATTCCATGACAATCCGATCATCCGTTAATGACTTAGCACTATCTTTATATTTAGGCCTTTCCCCACAACCCCCCACTCCCATTCAAAAGTTTGAGATATCAGATAGTGTATTTTTCAATTTGCCCTCTAGGAATACTACATATGAAATTCCATGACGTTCCGATCATTCGTTCAAGACTAGCACTATCTTTATATTTAGGCCTACCCCCACTGCCTTTCAAAATTTTGAGATGTCACATAGCGTATTTTTCAATTTGCCTTCTAAGAATACTACATATGAAATTTCATGATAATCCGTCCATCCGTTAATGCGCTAGAGCAATTTTTGTACATAGCCCCCCCCCCCCCCCCCCCCCCACCAGTTGACCGCTAGGAACTCTCTTCATAAGAACCTTCCTCGGACTTCAACGAATATATGTGCCGATAATGACATCACTATCTTTATGTTTAGGCCTATCCCCACAACCCCCCCTCACGTTCACTATTTGGTGACGTCACACACCCTATTATTCTTTTAAGAATACTACATGTGAAATTTTTGTTTCTTTGGTGTTTTTGTTCGTTGGGGCGTCCACACTGGAATAAGACAAACGTTGTTTGTCGAACATTAGAAATTTTGTCCAAACTTCAACAAATTGTTTTACAAAACTTATTTGTCGAACATTTGCTCAGTGGGGACCCGGCTTTAGGTCAGATGTTTTAATCGAGAAGATAAAAATAAATGTGAGCACGTCGTCCTTCGGATTGGACTTTAGGCTATGATCGAGGGCCTTTTTGTATGTCAGGTGTTCGATAATGAGTCGTATGTTATGTAACTAAACCTAGGTAGCTAAAATTTCACTTAGGTTCAAAAAACCTTGAGCACGTCGTCTTTCGGATGGGACTTCCCCGATACATCTGAATCTTTCTTTGGTTGACCATCTTCGTTTCTGGATGCTGCCTATCTACCAACGTAGCTGTATTAATTTGTTTTTCAGAAAATATGTCAGAACGGTACCTCAAAGCCCACTTATATTCCACATTTCTTCCTTGATAATTTTTTAATTCGAAATCTAGCCTAGGCACTTAGGTCAGATGTTTTAATCGAGAAGATAAAAATAAATTTGAACACGTCGTCCTTCGGACTGGACTTCAAGCTATGATCGAGGGCCTTTTTGCATGTCAGGTACTGGATAATGAGTCGTATGTTATGTATCTAAACCTGGGTAGCTGAAATTTCACTTAGGTTAAAAAAACCTTGAGCACGCCGTCCTTCGGATGGGACTTTCCCGATATATCTGAATCTGTCTATCAGTTATAACTAATATTAAGCCTATAAACCGTTAAAAAGCGAGAAATTTGAAGAATGGGATTTCGCCCGACTATTTCGAAAAACATTTTTATTTCGATTTTTGTGTAGGATTCAGATATCCCGATTGTTCATCAGTTATAACAAATATTAAATCTAAAAACCGTTTAAAAGCTAGAAATTTGAAGAATGGAGTCTACAGAGCTCAGGATCGCCATTTAGAAATCTAGCCAAGTCACTTAGGTCAGATGTTTTAATCGGGAAGATGAAAATAAATTTGAGCACGTTGTCCTTCGGAATGGGCTTTAAGCTATGATCGAGGGCCTTTTCGTATGTCAGGTACTCGATAATGAGTCGTATGTTACGTATCTAAACCTGGGTAATTGAAATTTCATTCACGTAAAAATAACTTGAGCACGTCGTCCTTCGGATTGGACTTCAATCTATGATCGAGGGCCTTTTTGTATGTCAGGTACTGGATAATGAGTCGTATATTATGTATCTAAACCTGGGTAGCTGAAATTTCACTTAGGTTCAAAATAACCTAGAGCACGTCGTCCTGCGGATGGGACTCTCCCGATATATCTGAATCTGTCTATCAGTTTCAACAAATATTAAATCTATAAACCGTTAAAAAGCAGGAAATTTGAAGAATGGTATTTAGCCCGACTTTTTTCGAAAAACATTTTTATTTCAATTTTTGTGTAGGATTCAGATATCCCAGTTGTTCATCAGTTTTAACAAATATTAAATCTAAAAACCGTTTAAAAGCGAGAAATTTGAAGAATGGAGTTCACCGAGCTCAGGATCGCCATTTAGAAATCTAGCCAAGTCACTTAGATCAGATGTTTTAATCGGGAAGATAAAAATAAATGTGAGCACGTCGTCCTTCGGATTGGACTTCAAGCTATGACCGAGGGCCTTTCTGTATGTCAGGTACTGGATAATGAGTCGTATGTTATGTATCTAAACATGGGTAGCTGAAATTTCACTTAGGTTAAAAAATCCTTGAGCACGTCGTCCTTCGGATGGGACTTTCCCGATATATCTGAATCTGTCTATCAGTTTTAACAAATATTAAATCTATAAACCGTTAAAAAGCAGGAAATTTGATGAATGGTATTCAGCCCGACTTTTTTCGAAAAACATTTGTATTTCGATTTTTGTGTAGGATTCAGATATCTCGGCTGTTCATCAGTTTTAACAAATATTAAATCTAAAAACCGTTTAAAAGCTAGAAATTTGAAGAATGGAATCTACCGAGCTCAGGATCGCCATTTAGAAATCTAGCCAAGTCACTTTGGTCAAATGTTTTAATCGGGAAGATAAAAATAAATTTGAGCACGTCGTCCTTCGGATTGGACTTTGAGCTATGATCGAGGGCCTTTTCGTATGTCAGGTACTCGATAATGAGTCGTATGTTATGTATCTAAACCTGGGTAGGTGACATTTCATTTAGGTTATAAATTACTTGAACACGGCGTCCTTCGGATGGGACCCAATACATCTGAATCTTTCTTTGGTTGACCATCTTCGTTTCTGGATGCTGCCTATCTACCAACATAGCTGTTTTAATTTGTTTTTCGAAAATATATCAAAATGGTACCTCAAAGCTCACTTATATTCCACATTTCTTCCTTGATAATTTTAGTTGGTACCAAACGGTAACTTATTTTATCATACATATGGACTCTATCGAGCTCAGGATCGATACTTAGAAATCTAGCCAAGGCACTTAGGTCAGATGTTTTAATCGAGAAGTCAAAAATAAATTTGAGCACGTCGTCCTTCGGATTGGACTTTAGGCTATGATCGAGGGCCTTTCTGTATGTCAGGTGCTCGATATTGAGTCGTATGTTATGTAACTAAACCTGGGTAGCTAAAATTTCACTTAGATTCATCAAGCCTTGAGCACGTCGTCCTTCGGATGGGACTTTCCCGATATATCTGAATCTGTCTATCAGTTTTAACAAATATTAAATCTATAAACCGTTAAAAAGCAGGAAATTTGATGAATGGTATTCAGCCCGACTTTTTTCGAAAAACATTTGTATTTCGATTTTTGTGTAGGATTCAGATATCTCGGCTGTTCATCAGTTTTAACAAATATTAAATCTAAAAACCGTTTAAAAGCTAGAAATTTGAAGAATGGAATCTACCGAGCTCAGGATCGCCATTTAGAAATCTAGCCAAGTCACTTTGGTCAAATGTTTTAATCGGGAAGATAAAAATAAATTTGAGCACGTCGTCCTTCGGATTGGACTTCAAGCTATGATCGAGGGCCTTTTCGTATGTCAGGTACTCGATAATGAGTTGTATGTTACGTATCTAAACCTGGGTAGTTGAAATTTCATTCACGTAAAAATAACTTGAGCACGTCGTCCTTCGCATTGGACTTTAAGCTATGATCGAGGGCCTTTTCGTATGTCAGGTACTCGATAATGAGTCGTATGTTATGTATCTAAACCTGAGTAGGTGACATTTCATTTAGGTTATAAATTGCTTGAGCACGTCGTCCTTCGGATGGGACTTTCCCAATACATCTGAATCTTTCTTTGGTTGACCATCTTCTTTGGTTGACCACCTAATATTTCTATTTGACCTTTAGGAATACTACATATGAAATTTCATGACAATTCGACCATTAGTTAATGAGTTAGCACTATTTATATACTTAGGTCTCCCTTACAACCCCCCCTCCCGTTCAAAATTTTGGGACGCCACATGGCCCATTATTCAATCGGGCTCAAAAGGATGCTACATGGGAAGTTTCATAAAAATCCGTCCAGCCGTTTCGGCGTGATGCTGGAACAAACATACAAACAAACAAACCCACAAACCCCGTTTCAGTTTATTAATATAGATTTACCTTTACATTCATTCATACGTGACGAAATATATTATACTTTCTTCGATGATCACAACATTAAAAGTACAACATAAAAAGTCAAATGCAGTTGAAATATATTACACACTTTCTTATTCCAGGAAAGTAGAAATGCTCAAAATCAGCTGACATCACAGATAAAGAAGTGTGTAGTGTGTGTGTGCGCTGCGCTCTTTTGATTGTCGACAACCAAGTTGTCGGCGCAAAGATAAGTATCCCTTTCGTAATGTCCATTCCTCGAGGACTGCCTTGAAATGAACCTTTAGTTTATGCTGTTCATACTATCGCTGGACGGTTTTTGCTTTGTAAGTGCTTTATATCCCATTTAACACGATTTACGAGACTATAAAATCCTGGCTTCCTAAAGGTATGATAAACGGAGTGAGACCTCTTCGGGAGGGGTGGTAGAGGGGATCTCTCCCCTGAGGTACATACATATCTATGTATTATTTGCTTCACCTCACACACTACCACACTTGAAATCCAACTTAACCTAGCACTTCGTTTCAATTTCATTCAGTCTTCTGTCTCAATCATACCATGACCCCAAGTATTAGTAGAACGGTGTCGGTAGCACAGTGGTATGCGTGCTTGCTTACTGTGCTCAAGATCATGGGTTCGAAACCCGGCCGAGACCCTAAGGTTTTTTATCTGGAAGGTGAAAAAACTTTGTTTCTGCATATCAATTGCATAAAAATCCTGGCTCTAATAATAAACTAACTTCTCACTGCATCAGCCATTTTCACATTAATGTAATATTTGTTTATAAAAGTTTCCACCCAAGATTCTTAGGAAACACTAAATAAAAAAAAAAGACTGAAGTGAAATTTAAAATAAGGTATATAACTTATCAAAAAGCTGTTATGAAGAATAAAATAACTAAAAAGAGGTGTTTAATGCGTTGTGGAAATGGGCTAAATGTTGCCTCTCCCATTATGCAAATGAAGTGCTTGGCTGGGAGGGTATCTTCCTGTGGTATCTCACAACTTGGGGTATGCTTTCTTGATTAGGGAAATAGCCTCAGGGTAAACTATAATGAAAATATCAATTTTTTTTTTTGATTGATCTGTACAAAAGTGGTTGGCATAATTAATTTTGCAAGCAGAGGAAATTAATATTGTCAAGCTTTTGTACACTGTGATCTGAGAAAGGGGTTTAGGACTTTCTAAAATATCGTCGTGAAAAAGATACTTTTGAAAGAATTATAAAAAATATTAATCACAATTTAAATATTAATTTATTTTATACTATTATTTTACTATAACTATTATTTTTATACTAATAGCTTATAACCTTTATAGCTTATAACCTTCCACAGACGATGACGAACAAATTAAAAAAAAATTAATCAAATCCATCAAGCCGTTCGTGAGTTATAGCGGTACAACGCACAGACATTTTCAGCTTTATATATATGATTCATAAAGTATCTTGATGTATACATTTTTATGACATCCTCTCATGTTACGGTTTAATGGAAATAAATATTATTTATTTTTAAATTCGGGGTGTCTCTGAGCTGAAGAGTTGTTATTCTTATGATTTATCATAGTATTTTGTACATACTTTTGTTTTATGATTTCTTTATGTGTTTTACTTTTTTCACATTTATTTTATTATTTTGTTTATATCTTTAATTCGTATATACTTTATATTATTATTCTTGTTTTCCTTATTATTATTATTTTATTTTATCTTATTTTGTGTATATTGCCATTTATTATTTTGTATTCTTATTTATTTATTTATTTTTTATACTCATTGTAATCAAATTTACTTATAGTTCTATTTTAACTGATTGTAAATATACCAATAAACAAAATAAAAATAAAAAGTTTTTAAATTGAAATACAAAAATCACGGGTTAGGGGTTTTAAAGAGTACCTGACGACATCACAAGAATCGGGGCTATCGCTTAACGTCTCAACCGGAGAACAGTCAGCTAAAGTTTTTTTTACAAGCCACAAAAAAAAAGTAAGAACCCGGCCGATACCCTTATGTTATCTATCTAAGAGAAATAATAATAAAAAAATCTTATGAGCCATTTTTCGGATGAGACCCGTTGGAATACTGGATGGGGGCAAAATTCAGGACTCCTACAGTAGAGTTGGGCTCATGTCCACTAGAGCGACGAAAGAGCGCTCATATAACCTCATAGTTGAAGCCCGGACATGAGTCACAATAACAAACAAAAAACACTAGTCAACAGCTTGTCAAAAACAGACAAATTTATGTATATATGTTAAAATCATATGGATTGAATCACGAAAAAAAAAAAAAATATATATATATATAGGTATATAAATACTATGTAAAGCCGTAGATAAATATATTCTGGAAAATGAAACAGAAAGTACATGAAGAGGGTAATGGTTCTCCATGGTTATAATACCGATATATCGTCGAGTTCATGACGAAAATGAGAAATTTACTAGAATTTCACATTCAAAAATATTTTGGGCGTTTTGTAAGAAACAAACACTACGATGTCCTTCCCGCTCCAGAATCTACTTATTTAAATTTTGAGTTTCATCAAAAATAATAAGATTTTGATGAAACTCAAAATACTAACCACTCATACAACTGAGTTCTCTACCTATGTTGACTTTTACTTCCCCAGCTAGACCAACCATTTGTTATGTAATCGGCCACAAATTCGATGTTGACTTTTCATCGGAATTTCAAGTTTTCCGAACCCTTGATAAAAAAAATAAAATAAACATGAACATCCTATACTACTCCCGTTCTTTTACCTTCCAGACAGATATACATAAAATAATAATACATACCACAATAAGAAGTACGAAGTAGATCCAGTCCCAGAAGGAGTGTGCGTCCTGAACGTAGTACATGATGTCACTCCAACCCTCCAGACTTATCACCTGTGTTGTACAATCAAGGAAAACAAATTAATACATTGTATATGCCACAAATAAATAAATAATGGATTCCCGTTAGAAAAACATACATTCACTGGAATATTATTCTAAAAATATATATTCAAATGTTCTACACTAATACGGATATATAATTTTAATTTTGAATATGTACTTAAAAAAAAGTATAGGGTTCTAATTGTTTTACTTCTTATACAGAACCCAAATCAATTAGTTCATCTGATAAAACATGAGAAGTAAGACAAGCTGAAATAACTACATTCTACTCCCGATTAACAGTAGGACCAGCGATGTGGCAGCGCTGGTATAGGGCCAACGTAGTGGCAGCGCTAGTTTAGAGTCAGCGTAGCGGCCGCGCTGGTATAGGGCCAACGTAGTGGCAGCGCTAGTTTAGAGGCAGCGTAGCGGCCGCGCTAGTGTAGGACCAGCGATGTGGCAGCACTAGTGTAGGGCCAAAGTAGTGGCAGCGCTAGGATAGGGCCAACGTAGCGGCAGCGCTAGTGTAGGGCCAAAGTAGCAGCAGCGCTAGTGTAGAGCCAGCGTAGCAGCAGCGCTAGTGTAGGAACAGCGATGTGGCAGCGCTAGTATAGAGCCAAAGTAGTGGCAGCGCTAGTATAGAGCCAAAGTAGTGGCAGCGCTAGTATAGAGCCAACGTAGTGGCACTGCTAGTTTAGAGCCAGCGTAGCGGCAGAGCTAGTGTAGGACCAGCGTAGTGGCAGCGCTAGTATAGGGCCAAAGTAGCGGCAGAGCTAGTGTAGGACCAGCGTAGTGACAGCGCAAGTGTAGGACCAGCGATGTGGCAGCGCTAGTATAGGGCCAGCGTAGTGGGACCGCTAGTGTAGGACCAGCGATGTGGCCAGTAGTATAGGGCCAGCGAAGTGGCATCGCTAATATAGGGCCAGCGTTGTGGAAGCGCTAGTGTAGGGCCAGCATAGTCCCCCTGGGTGTCTCTATCCAATGTATTACAGCCATTCCTTCTTCCCAACTCGAACCTAGCGACACACACAATCTTTGTACCGGCCCTTTTCCAGTCTTTGTCCCTTTTTAGCATTGTGCTACACCCCAGCCCTTTTCAATATGTTTCCGTCCAACAGGATATCCCTAGACAATCTACTCCCGATAAATCTGCCCTCAAATTCTAACCAAAAAAAGTGCATACATATATGATTGTTAGTTGCGTGATAAACATGTAAGGGAGCCTTCATACAAACGTCATCCTCACTTAATCATTTAACGCCCCCCTCCCCCCCCCCCCCCAAACAAAATGTAACTAATTTCGTTTGAATCAAAAATTATAAAAAAATTATTATGATTTTTTCGGACTGAAGTTACAATATCATCCCCCTCTCTTCTCCATGCAAACTGCGATACGTAGTTTATGAACGGTTCTTAACTGCAACAAGACTTGTAATTGTGAAGGTTCACTTCACTTTTAATTAATATTAGTTTTAGAATTATATGTATATATATTTATTTATTTATGTTACTTTTTGATACAATAAAATAGTAATAGTTTATTTAGTTATTCATATATTTTGTATAAGTTATTAATATTATTATTTTTTTTAAAGATGGCCGCCCATGCGCGGGGACGCTATCTTCAGTATTGAAAAGCTCGTGGGACAAGATGGAGGTTTTGTAGTTGTATTTGTTGGTACTATTAGAGGTTAATAGAAATAAAAAAAGTTTTTAAAAAATTACAAATTGTGTTTTTATTTTACTTTTTATATTGTTTGGCACCGGAATATATGTGGTAAATATGCGGTACGTTGCATAATTAAGTAGGTGCATGTTAACATTTAAACTTGTGGGGTCATGTCCTACCTAAAGCGAATAAACGCCCTAAAGTGACATCCCACAAACTCCAGATAAGGCCTGTTTTTATAATAATCTTAAAAAAAAACAAAAAAAAACACAATATTTGAGAACGCACAAGGAATATAGCGACCCAGGCAAGGCCGATGTTGTCAAAGGAGATGGTCCCTTGGAAAGGATTGGATCCCTGGGGTTTACAGTCAGTGTAGTACTGGTTCCAGTTGACACAGGAACTGTTACTCGGGATGTTGGGACTCCAGGACTGCGCCATCTCCTTGCAGATCACACTCCCATACTGGGTGGGAGGCAGGTTCTCACATCGGTGCATCCCCGAGTCTTCCGGCTTAGAGCAGATGTAGTCCCGTTCTTGGTCCTGGTGCCAGTAGTAGGCCGCCAACTGTCTGTAAAATAGTCCTTCTCTCTTTCTGACTAGCCTTCGTTTAAAATTGTATTATATATATATATTTTTTTTAAAGAAAAAATTGATTAAAATATATTTAAAAATGTCCAATAACAACGACATTTTTGTCATAAATGAAATGAGCTTCGAAAATATAATTATAATGCCAAAATAACTGCATTTATGCACCTTTATAATATTCAGACGTTCAATTCAAGAGGCCTTTAGGTTTTTTATCTGGGATATGAAAAAACCATGAGTAGCCCTTCGCATGGGACGTTAAGCGATGGTCCCGAGCCTGTGTAATGTCAGGTACTCGTTAAAGATCCCTACTCTAAGTGAATAAAGCTAGGTAAGCCAAATTTAGCACTCCCACAGTAGAGTCGGGCTCATGTCCACTAAAGTGACGAGGTAGTAGGCGATATGACCTTGTCCAAGCCCGGGCATGAGTCATAATAACTAACTATAGATGTTTAATGAGGAACTTAAAATAAAAATATATGTGGCGAAGTTCCGAAAACGGTCTAAAAAGCAAATTTTATAATAAAAACTATTAAATTTAAAAAAAAATCATCGTAGAGTTTATCTTCAACTCTTGTCCTCTAAACTCATGCAAATGTGTTCTATAAAAACTGCTATGGCTCATAAAAATACTATAAAAAGTGCTTTTTTATCAAATCTTGTCTTGAAAGAGAAGACATTGAACATGAAGCAACGGGGAGTCTACTCTGAAAGTCGAGGAAAGTGCAAGTTTGTTTTTGTGACTCATGCCCAGACTTTAACTACAAGGTTATATCACCTACTACCAGAGTGCTCTTTTGTAGCTTTGTTGTACATGAGCCCGACATTACTCTGCGAGTCCTAAATGTTTACCTTTTCAGTTCCCAAGAATAGGAAGTCTTGAACGAGTATCTGACATCGCACAGCCTCGGGACCATTGCTTAACGATTCATCCGAAGGATGGCGAGCTAAGGGCCTCGGCTGAGCATCGAATCCGCGACCTTGAGAACAGTGCGCAAACATGCTATCTACTATAGATTTTTCAAAATCATTTAAAAGATCAGAAGTGCATTATTTATTATTATATTGTTTTTGGGTCTAAAACAATTGGAAAAAAAGTGCGGAAAACACAATTTTAAGATGAGAGACTAAAGAACTATTTTTTGCGTTTGCTTGCCTAAAGAGCAATCTGTACTTACTACGCATCGAAACTATAAAATTAGCGTAATTCGAAATGTTTCTTATTGTTAGTTATTATGACTCATGCCCGGGCTTTAAGTACGAGGCCTAGAATAGGGGTCTTTAACGAGTATCTGACATTGTACAGGCTCGGGACCATCGCTTAACTTAATTTTTTTTTCTCCTCCCAGATAAAAAAACCTAAGGGCCTCGGCCGGGTAACGAACCCGCACTATCGAGCTCAGTGCGCAAGCTCGCATACGATTGGGCTACCGGCGCCCTTTAAAGTTGCTTATCGTTGATTAAGTATAAGATTTTAAGACTTTATTCATATAGCAGTAAGGAAAAGGGGCGTAGCCAGGATTTTGAGCAGGGGGCGTGGGCAAAGTTAGACTACGAGGGTGGGGGGTATAGACTTCCGAGGGCACAGCCCGCAGTTTCCGTGGTTAGCGTTGCAGACTTTTTGCTATTAATTTGGGAGATTCGGACCTCTAGAAGCTCCCCCTGAGGTAACCACTGACTGTAAGACTTTACATGAGCAGCAAAAAAGTCAAAGGGCAGGAGCAGCAAATGCATCCTGCGGTTTCAGTCCCTTTAGAATTAAATGACTCACATCCAATAGCGTGCATTTGCTGCTGCTGCGCTTTGCATTTTTACTGCGCATGCAAAACCAGCTTTAAGAGTATAAAGTATAACATAAATGACGATTTTGAGTAAGGAAATGAAATGATCGTATTCATATATGTATATTTAAATAAATGTAATATGACTTGTTTTGTACATGTACATTTATGCAACAGTTGATTGCTGATTTAGAAATCAGACGCACGGGAAATTCGAAGATCCTATTGGTAACTTGCAAGCAATCCATTTTTAATAAAAACAATTTTTTTAGTTTATTTAATTTTCATGGTTTTTTGCTCTGGTTACGCCCCTGGTTGTATATAAAATACTTAGAGACTTTTCCGTGTCCATCCAACATTATACTTGAAATCGACAATAATAAAACAGTACTGAATGAAGGTCAATAGGAATTCAATGATTGCCAATTGTTGGCAACTTTTGGATAGAGAAACGCGGGCATATTGTGGAAACTTATTATAAATAAATTACTTTTTTTTAAAAATATTGTTTATTCCACAATAAAATTCCAGGTTTCCGTAGTACACCATTGTCAGGTTTAGTTTAGACATGTTTGATGCGTTTAGCTGTTATTGAAAAAGTCGTCGGCAATTTACTTCCGCGATGCATTCATTACATCGACAGTTATTGAGGGGTTTTCAGTTTCCGATTCCGCTAAAAATTGAAAAGTGTGTCGATATATTCATTTTATCGGCAATTATTATAATTTTTATGTTAAGCCTCCCCCTTAATCCCCACTCCTTTTTGTTTGATTTGGCTGAAAAACAATAGGTGTCATTGTTAGAGGGTTCTGAATTTACATATTAAATTTCGTGTTGATACAATCATTCTGTCAGGATTTATCATGTTCACAGATACACACACAGACATTCTTTTTTTTCATACTCCGCATCACATTTTTAGCCGATTACATAACTTCCCGTATACTAATTCTATACTATACAAATTCTTAAATGTAAAAACACAGGGATTCCTTAGTTGAAAGTCCAACATCTTACCTACCTCATGTACATATATGTACGATTCGTATTCAGCAAAACTTGTCTTAATAGATGATATTTAAAAAAAAAAAAAAAAATATATATATATATATATATAGTTTGTTTTATTCATTTATTATTATTAAGTTGAAAAACATCTCTAAAAATTATTATTAATTTCCCAAATTTCTTATAAAAACTAGAAATTGGAAGCTGATGTCTGAGTAAATAGAAATGCATAATGCTAGACAACGGAAGGAAATTGAAAACTATCAAGACATTAAATGTTTTCGTTTAGTTCTTAAAAATACATTTTTTGAAACATTTTATACTAAACTTTCAAATATTCTTTGTACAATTTTTTTGGAAAATAACAAAAGCCTATGAAAATTTGCCCCAACAAACCCTCAAAGCTATGATATGCTCAATAATAGAATGTTGAAAAATTGACAGCCATTGATAACATGTCCTTGTTATATAAAGAATTGTCCTCCATGGAAAGTATAGTACGTTCAAAAGGAAAAAAAGAAAGGAAAAATAATAATAATAATCTCAAAAGAAAAATGGGGCTGAGATAATACAGAAAGGGGACTTTCAAAATGGTGAAGCCCTCTTTGTTTAAGACTACTATTCATGGCACATCTTTTGAAAGTTGGATGGAATCTAGTAGCCAACATCAGCTTGTATAAAATGAAAAATAGAGGGAGCTGTGTAGCTGTTTAGCGGCTACTAAGACCTGACATGTTGCTGGAAAATATATTTTTATACCCACTACAGGGAAAGTTATGATTAGAATGTCGATGTTGAGTTTTCACGCAGGAATTTCAAGTTTTCCGACCCCCTAATTATTCTACAATGGAAAAACAAATTTCCTGTCTGTGAACATGATAACTTCTGATACAGTCGAATCCCGATATTTCGTATCCCGATTATTCGTATTTCCGGCTAATTCGTACAAATTTGCCGGTCCCCAGACAAAATCCCGATAAGTGGTATAAAAAAAATACTCTTTTCACTCAAAGGAAATGAGGAGAGGAGAGGGGGAAAGGTTTAGCAATTTTATTGATCTTTTCCAACATTTTTTCGAACAAATATTATTTAATATTATATATTTATTTAATCTAAAACATATGTACATATTTTTTATTGCATGTATTGTTTATTGTATAGTTTAGTATAAAACAGTGTTTATTGCATAGTTTTTATTCTTACCACATTGTACGTACTTCTTATTACATACATATTTGCATTAATACGTTTTTAATTTTTTTTATATTGTACTCCCGATAATTAGTAATCCCGGTAATTCGTACAAACCGTCAATCCCTTGACCATACGAATTATCGGGATTCTACTGTAGAATGAATGTATCAACAACAAAATTATATGTCTAACCTGTGCCATATAAGGACGACACCCTACGATTTTCAGTCAAATCAGGCAAAGGAAATGGAAGATTAGGAGGTTAACACAAAACCTCTGATAACTGCCGATGTAATAACGTATACGTAATTCCACAAAAATGAGATAATTTCCAGGGAAATCGGGCCAGAGTAATGATGAAATGAGGAAGGAATGAGTTTGGAAAGGAAGGCTTTAAGGAAGCCATCACATTTTTTTTTTATTATTATTATTTTTTAAACTTTTTTTTTTTTTCAAATATATAAAAGCTATTGTTATCTAAGTGGCGTGATAGATTTGACATCAGTTTCATTTTGGGTTCATGTGATTGATCAATTGAAAGATATGGACAATTAAATCTGAAATGTTGAAAAAACAAAACTGATTGCACAAAATATATCATGTTTAGACAACTAATCAATATGATTGATTGATTTTTACAATTCTATGGAACACATTCATTGATATAATTACAGTTCTTTCGAGACGCCAAGTCAATTTTTTCATTCCGAAAAAAAAATATATATATATAGGTAAGGTTTGTTTAGGTTTTATAATGCCCGGGCTTTAACTACGATGTCATATCGCCTACTACCAGAGCGCTCTATCGTTAGGGTACGTCCATAGTGCACTGCTTCCCGCTTTATCGCGGCGGGCGAGCGGGGTAGAAAAAGTAGTGAAAACTTATTGGGGCGGTCATAGTGCACCTGCCTACCTGCTTTAACTGGCTCAAACTGCTTCTACCCGCTTTAACTGGAATGAATTATTGTTTTTTTTACCCGCTTGAACCGCTTACAGCTTAGCTCGCCCGGTCAGTTTGCTGTTATCTTCCGACTGTGCACGTTGTTAAAGTAGTTGTTAAAATAATAAATATGGACGTGCTCTTTAATATAAATAGTGCAGGCAACTAGGAAACAAAAACAATACAAAATTGTATAAAACAAAATATGACCTTTGGTGAGGGACTATATTAAAATTGTAGTAAACATAACACAAAAATAAAAACTGTAAAAAAAAAAATTATGTAGATATATATATATATATAAGCAATAAATTAAAATATATTTTTAAGCCTTAGTAAAAAATAAATTGTTGATCTACATCATGAAACAAGTGCACAATTAGTTCTGAGTCGAATTTTGGTCTATTGAAGAGATATTGGTGGAGAAATGTTTACCTGGGGATACACAAAGATAACACCATGTATTGGTTTAACGAAAATAAATTTATTATTATTATAGAAATATGTGACCTGGCCACTACAGGACTTTCTCCTCTCTCCCCCCTTCCCTTCTCAAAATTATTTCATTTTGTCTTTTTGTACGCCGTAATCCTGAGATTAGACATTCTTATACCTTGTAATGCCGGTATGAAATCATTTTGAGAAGGGAAGGGGGGAGAGAGAGGAGAAAGTGTAGTGGCCACGTCACATATTTCTATAATAATAATAAATTTATGTTCGTTAAACGTAATGCGTTTTCATATCCCGCGAGCGATGCTCTATAACCACCACCAGCTAGAATCGCGCGGGTTCACCTCGCTGTTTGCAACTGCCGCGGTTTAAGCGGTTGAGCGGGAAGCGGTGCACTATGGACGTACCCTTAGTCTGGTGGACAAGAGCCCGACTCTACTGTGGGAGTCCTAAATTTTGCCTACCCTAAATTTTTATTCACCTAGGCTAGGGGTCTGTAACGAGTACCTGACATGGTACAGGCTCAGGACCATCGTTTAAAGTCCCATCCGAAGGACGGCGTGCTTAAGTTTAGATAGTTTTTCTTAGAACGGAAATTGGAGGAATACTCAAAATGTTGATGAATTAAATTGAAAAGCAGGATCCATTCATGAGAAAATCGGTCGTTAGTGGAACTGTGAGATATGGGGCGACATTATTCAGATATGAGATATGGCTGCAAAACTCCAGCATAGTCATTAGCTGCCATTTTGTGACTCTTATTCAATGATCGATTCTATATTGTCTACGACTTGTCAATAAAGTCATCTCGACTTTCAAGTCTTCATGTCTTTTGAATGACTAGCTTGAAATATTGAAAACTTGTCAATTATATTGAACGTTTGCATGGGCCCTTATTGGAAAAAAAAAAGAAAGAATAGTAGGGGAGATAAGAGGACTTGGCGCAAGGGGTAAAGGGTAACTGGGTTAGTATCATTTTTGAGTGTAGGAGCAACCCTCCCTTACCCTTTGCCCCCTCCAGTACGAATTGCACAGTCGCTACCCCCTGAAGCTCCAGGACAAGTTGCGCAGTCGCTACCCCCTGAAGCTCCAGTACAAGTTGCACGGTCGCTTCCCCCTGAAGCACAGTACAAGTTGCGCAGTCGCTACCCCCAGAAGCTCCAGTACAAGTTGCACAGTTGCTTCCCCCTGAAGCACAGTACAAGTTGCACGGTTGCTTCCCCCTGAAGCACAGTACAAGTTGCACGGTTGCTTCCCCCTGAAGCACAGTACAAGTTGCACAGTCGCTACCCCCTGAAGCTCCAGTACAAGTTGCGCAGTTGCTTCCCCCTAAAGCACAGTACAAGTTGCGCAGTCGCTACCCCCTGAAGCACAGTACAAGTTGCACAGTTGCTTCTCCCTCCTAAGCTTCCCCGATTTCCCTAAAGTCGGCAGTGGCGCGTACTCTAGTTTAGGAGTTGTGAGTTTTTACCATTTAACTCTTTATTCCACAATAGATATTTCGGGTGGAAAGGGGGCGGGGATTGACCTCCTCCTCCCCTCGGCGAAGTTATGAACGGCATTCCATGCATACTTTGACAATGAAAAGGGGAAAAATTGAGAACAATTTCAGGATAGGAATCTAAAGAATTTATTGATTTCTAAAATTACTTTGAGAAAAGCCGCTGGAATTGCACAGGGCACCTAATGCAGGGCCTAACGATGTTGGGCTATGTAAGGTACAGACAGGTATGGGATCACATTCCTAACTTCCTTCAACTATTTCCCCAATCTCTTTCTTCTATCCTCTTCCTCATCGACCTCATCTCAGCTCTTTTTCACTCTTTCCCCTTGCCTCTGATATGGAAGATAATATAAGACAACGTGTTGTACATTGAAGGGTTGTCGTCAACATTATAGCAATTTCGAACCGCAATACACTTTTGTATTTTTTCCTAATTCATGTATTTTTCAACAATAAAATTAAAGAGAAGAAGAAAAATGCGATCGGTGAACCAGAAGTGTCTTTCTTGCGGGAAGCGGTGCACTATGGACGTACCCTTAGTCTGGTGGACAAGAGCCCGACTCTACTGTGGGAGTCCTAAATTTTGCCTACCCTAAATTTTTATTCACCTAGGCTAGGGGTCTGTAACGAGTACCTGACATGGTACAGGCTCAGGACCATCGTTTAAAGTCCCATCCGAAGGACGGCGTGCTTAAGTTTAGATAGTTTTTCTTAGAACGGAAATTGGAGGAATACTCAAAATGTTGATGAATTAAATTGAAAAGCAGGATCCATTCATGAGAAAATCGGTCGTTAGTGGAACTGTGAGATATGGGGCGACATTATTCAGATATGAGATATGGCTGCAAAACTCCAGCATAGTCATTAGCTGCCATTTTGTGACTCTTATTCAATGATCGATTCTATATTGTCTACGACTTGTCAATAAAGTCATCTCGACTTTCAAGTCTTCATGTCTTTTGAATGACTAGCTTGAAATATTGAAAACTTGTCAATTATATTGAACGTTTGCATGGGCCCTTATTGGAAAAAAAAAAGAAAGAATAGTAGGGGAGATAAGAGGACTTGGCGCAAGGGGTAAAGGGTAACTGGGTTAGTATCATTTTTGAGTGTAGGAGCAACCCTCCCTTACCCTTTGCCCCCTCCAGTACGAATTGCACAGTCGCTACCCACTGAAGCTCCAGTACAACTTGCACAGTTGCTTCTCCCTGAAGCACAGTACAAGTTGCGCAGTCGCTACCCCCTGAAGCTCCAGGACAAGTTGCGCAGTCGCTACCCCCTGAAGCTCCAGTACAAGTTGCACGGTCGCTTCCCCCTGAAGCACAGTACAAGTTGCGCAGTCGCTACCCCCAGAAGCTCCAGTACAAGTTGCACAGTTGCTTCCCCCTGAAGCACAGTACAAGTTGCACGGTTGCTTCCCCCTGAAGCACAGTACAAGTTGCACGGTTGCTTCCCCCTGAAGCACAGTACAAGTTGCACAGTCGCTACCCCCTGAAGCTCCAGTACAAGTTGCGCAGTTGCTTCCCCCTAAAGCACAGTACAAGTTGCGCAGTCGCTACCCCCTGAAGCACAGTACAAGTTGCACAGTTGCTTCTCCCTCCTAAGCTTCCCCGATTTCCCTAAAGTCGGCAGTGGCGCGTACTCTAGTTTAGGAGTTGTGAGTTTTTACCATTTAACTCTTTATTCCACAATAGATATTTCGGGTGGAAAGGGGGCGGGGATTGACCTCCTCCTCCCCTCGGCGAAGTTATGAACGGCATTCCATGCATACTTTGACAATGAAAAGGGGAAAAATTGAGAACAATTTCAGGATAGGAATCTAAAGAATTTATTGATTTCTAAAATTACTTTGAGAAAAGCCGCTGGAATTGCACAGGGCACCTAATGCAGGGCCTAACGATGTTGGGCTATGTAAGGTACAGACAGGTATGGGATCACATTCCTAACTTCCTTCAACTATTTCCCCAATCTCTTTCTTCTATCCTCTTCCTCATCGACCTCATCTCAGCTCTTTTTCACTCTTTCCCCTTGCCTCTGATATGGAAGATAATATAAGACAACGTGTTGTACATTGAAGGGTTGTCGTCAACATTATAGCAATTTCGAACCGCAATACACTTTTGTATTTTTTCCTAATTCATGTATTTTTCAACAATAAAATTAAAGAGAAGAAGAAAAATGCGATCGGTGAACCAGAAGTGTCTTTCTTAGAAAGTTCTGGATGAACATATAAAACTTCATTACATATATATCGTATCATATATGCGTATATGATACATTCATATGTACTTATTATATATGCGTACATGATACATTCATATGTACGTATTATATATGCGTATATGATACATTCATTCTATTGGGAGTTATCGTGTTCACTGACACAAACACACTGACAGACTTTTTGATGTGTGAACATCTTAGCTCTCGCTAGGGGATATACCAGACCGTGAAATCGTAAATCTCGTTGATGTGCATGCGTAATGGTGTGTGTGTCGGACGGTTGCGCGCGCTGCTTGTTTTTGAGCATTTCTACGTTCATGGAATAAGAAAGTGTGTAATATATTTCGACCGCATTTGACTTTTTTGTTGTACTTTTATGTGGTACTTTCAATGTTGTGATCAACAATATATATAATCTTTCGGTACGAAACTTTTAGATTAAGATGCTTCGATAGCTTAAATTACTCACAATAAAAAAAAATTGTAGTAAAAGAACATAATATAGTAGTGTAAAATATATAATGTATAATATTCCAATATATTATTATATGATATTATATATTAATAATAACTGCTGAAAATATCGATCAATATATAATATAACGTTATTACCCATTTCAGGAGATACCGAACAGCTTATTTCATTTTTAAATGACGAACTTAATCTACAAATGAATACGAATCGTAGCATTTCAACAACAAATTATGAAACTACCATCGACGCTGTATTCTCGCGGTATTTAGAGACACTACAATCACAGTTGTATATACCTTTCTTATTTTAGCTATCACAAACCTATAATTTCATGTATAGAAGAAATTGAAGAACGACAAATTTGAAAGTTTAATTCCTCGTACTACTTTTCTTATTGTAACATTATAAAACAAATTTTAATCAAAATCAATGCACGACAGCACATTTTTGGAACTAAAGTAGATGTTTACACAACGATCACATTTTTTTTTTTTTTAATACTTGGAATCAGGATGTGGACTTCGTATAGAGTTTGGTGAAAGCATAGGAAGACATATCATAATGTAAATTTATCAGAAAGTAATTAAAACGGAAATGCTCGTAAAAAGTTTCTGTCAGTAAGAAGAACATTGGCCATTAGCGAGGGGATCTGATCAGTTGTGAATTTTGATGAAACTTTCAAAGGGAAATACAGACTAGAGGGAGACCAACTTGAAACTGAAATAGCTCTTTTATGTTGGAACTTTTCAGCTGTACTGTTTGCATCCTTGAGCAAGATCCAACATTAACTTCTTTGAAAGATTATAAATTGAAAATATGGCCAGAGTAGAGAAAGTTTTAACTGAGTTTTGGATCTATAGACTGTATTCCAGAATGTTGTGCATTAAGTTTATTTGCAAACTGATGCAAGGATCTCTATTTTCCCGTCAAATTAGGAATGTAACCAGTACTCTTTTAGGTGGCTTTCACACCGGAGCGACATGCGACGCAACACGTGTTGGACACAGGGCTTTCACATCAAAGAGACAAGTGACAAGACATTATCGGTCGCAAGGCAGTTGAAGTTGCTGTTCATAATTAGGTCTTCATCATCATCAGACGATGATGTGATGTTATCGATGAGTGCGGTAATGAGTTCTAGACGAAAGGCTCAAAGAAGAAGACGCCGAATGTGGGTGCACCCCTACTGGAGAAATAACGTGGAAAATCATAGCCCTTACGTGATTTCAGAAGAACTGCTGGCACACCTAAAGAAATTTCAGCAGATGTACAAAATAAAGATAGAAACGTTTCAGAAACTGTTGAGGATTAGGTTAGGGTTAGGTTTTATGACTCATGCCCGGGCTTTAACTACGAGGTCATATCGCCTACAACCAGAACGCTCTTTTGTCACTCTGGTGGACAAGAGCCCGACTCTACTGTGGGAGTCTTAAATTTTGCCTACCCTAAATGTTTATTCACCTAGGGCAGGGGTCTTTAACGAGTACCTGGAATCGTACAGGCTCGGGACCATCGCTTAACGTACCATCCGAAGAACGGCGTGCTTAAGTTTGATTTCTCGGTTTCATTCTTGGGGACAAATGTGTTGCGTCGCATGCGCTCCAGTGTGAAAGCCACCTTAGATATGTAAACAGAAATGACGGGCATGAATAAATCTATAAAAAAAAAAAGTTGTTTATACTTTCCCAACTATAACTATAGAGAAAGTTATGTAATCGATAAAAAATTCGATTCGAGTTTTCAACGAAATTTCATGTTTCCGGACCTCCAGATTCCAAATATGTAAAAAAAATCTGTGCGTCTGTGAATACGTAACCCAATAAAATGAATATATCAACAATAAATTTCATATGTGAATCCAGTACCCTCTTAAGGACCACACCAACAGATTTTCAGCCAAGTTGACCAAAGGGAAGGGGAGGATTGGGGAGGAGGCTTACACAAAACTGCCGATAGATTACGAAAGGAGGTGATTAGGTTAGAGCTCAACACAAAAACTCTAATAACTGCCGTTGTAATGAATATATCGACACACAATTTCATTTGTGAATTCAAATCTCCATAAGGACGACACTTATTAATTTTCAGCGGAATCAGCACAAGAGAAGGGGGGCCTCAACTCAAAAACCCCCAATAACTGCCGATGTAACACTTTATGTTTCGGTTCTGTCTGTCTCCTACATTCTTGTTATATGAGTTATGTTATATATATATATATATTATAAGTAATAATGGAAGGTAGTTTGTTATTCATCAACGATTTTTAAAAAAACACTTTGTTTGTCAAAATGATAAAAAAAAAGTGTATTTCCTCTCAACAAAAAACAGATAATGGAATCATCCGAAAATAATTAACTGAACAAGAATTCATTAACAATGTATTTATTTAATCATAAATCCAAGATTTTTTTTCAATCATATGAAACTCATGCATGTTTTACGGGCCAAAGTAATACATATATATTTATTCTTGCTTATCACACAGACACCATATATGTTCATCCTTCAAAAAATTTTCTCTTGATGCCAATATATCTATTTCTATAACTGTTTATTATTATTTAAATTGACAAAAAAATTAATTAAATATAGGGCGACCCAGGATGTATGTTATTAACATCACAATCATATTTATGAGTTCAAAATATGGATGGAGTTAAACAAAATAATACAAAATAATATTTTGCATTTATTAAACAATTACATTACGAAAATTTAATTGAGGGTGTAGGGGAAGAAGGGGGATGAAAATATTTGTTATAACAACAATATTGAGTGGCACGCCATATAAAGCTCTTGGCTAAATTTAATATTTTTTTTTTTTAATTTGAGAGATTAAATGGGAGTAACCAAATTAAAAAAAAATTTACTTATAATTTTTTTGCAAATATTTTGAAACAATAAAAATAAAGAAATAAACAATTTTTTTTCTAAATATATAGTATTTCACAAAATATTTACAATACATGAGAGATCTCATTGCCCTTCTCCTGTGCAGTAGACTTAAAAAACTCAATCACGAGCTTAGAAAGATTCTATGAAAAACGGCATTAGAGAAAATAAAAATCACCTGTCTCACTCTACTTATGAACGAGGCGTTTCTGGAATATTTTCACTGGAACCGCTTTTCCTATTATTCTGGACTTATGAATATGATCCTGAAGTCCATGTCACACTGCATACTAAGAAAAATTAATGTAATTAAGAATATAACGAAATATTAACTATGAAGTTCATGAGAAAGATAATGACGTCGGAAGCCAGTTTGAAGCATTGAGTGTGTTCCTAGAAAGATATGGACTGGTAACCCAAATCTTTTATTAATTAGTAATTGTTGTTGCGACAACGGGAGTTGTATTATTAAAACATTATAATACTTCTATCATACACTAAATTTCAAGAAATAAAATAAAATTAATTTTTGAAATATCGTCCATTCCACAAGACATTTATAAGCAATAATTGCCACCAATTATTGTACCGAGACTCGTTAAAGACTACAATAAAAATGTAGGGTAGGCAACATTTAGGACTCACAAAGTAGTGTCGGTGCCTAACAGAGTGACGAAAGAGCGCCCTGGTAGTAGGCGATATGAGTTCATAGTTGAAGCACGGTCATGAGTAATACTAACTAACAAGAAATTGATAAACTACCATTTTCGATTTTACAACATCGCTAAGTTCAGTTATAAACTAAGACAAGATTGATGAGAACCGTTCATGTAGGTACATCAGGTAGCAAGGAGTTGGACTTTCAACTAGGAAATCCCGTGTCTTTACAATAAGGAATTTGTTTGTTTTGAAATATCTTCCCCTGTTTTCAATAACAGTGGACACCTGGGGCAGGAGGTTTTGACGAGTACCTGACATCGAACAATCACATCGCTTTTTGTCCCATCCGAAGAAGGAGTTCTCAAGTTTTTTTCACCTTCTAGATAAAAAATCTAAGGACCTCGACCGGATTTGGACCACCCGCAATCTTGAGCTTAGTAAGCTAACACGCTAACTACCGGCGCCCTCTAATTTTATAAATGTCATTGTTATAGAAAAGAAGGGATGATATTTCAGAACAAACAAATTCCTAACTGTAAAGACACGAGGATTTCCTAAGCCTGTCGATAGTCTAATGCAGAACCCGGGAAACCTGTAGTCTACGTAAAACTTTTTTGCAAAATAAACAATATTTCAAAAAAAGCTTATTTTAGGTTAGGTTAGGTTTTATGACTCATGCCCGGGCTTTAACTATGAGGTCATATCGCGTACTACCAGAGCGCTATTTCGTCACTCTGGTGGACATGAGCTCGACTCTACTGTGGGAGGTCTAAATTTTGCCTACCCTAAATTTTTATTCATCTAGGGTAGGGGTCTTTAACGAGTACCTGACATCGTACAGGCTCGGGACCATCGCTTAACGTCCCATCCGAAGGACGGCGTGCTTAAGTATTTAACCTTCCAAATAAAATAAACTAAGGGCCTCGGTCGGGTTACGAACCCACGATCTTGAGCTCAGAAGGCAAGCACGCATACCACTGAGCTACCGGCGCCCTTTTTTTATTTATTTATTATAAATGTCCACAATATTTACACGTTTCTCAACATTGAAGCACTAAATATAAGCAGAGATATCGGCTCAGTGTATATGAATCCTCCATTCCGAATCTTTTAATGAAAGCGCGCACAAAGTTTACATTAAACGAAATCACCCATCCCGTATTGAGCCAGAATACACCTTTCCACTTATTCGAAAAATATATTTATTGGAATATTATAAGTAATGTTCATTATACCCACATTTCCTAGCAATACTTACCAACATTGATACCTTTAAAAAAATATATATAATTATAAATAGCATACCATACAAAACCAGCATACACTCAACATTCCCATTTTCTTACACAAAAAAATAAATAATGATAAATAAAATGAAAAATAAAAATACTGACCTACAAACTACAAAATATCTCTTAATTTATTTTTTATTTAAAAAATATAATGAATAAATTAAAAGAAAAAAAATACGTGTACATCAAACTGCAAAACATTATAATCAAACTAACAACAAATAATGGCACAAAATTGTGAAGATCCCCAAAATTGTAAGTACCCTAAATAAAAATATATATTTTGTAATAAAACCTGCAATTGTGAATATCAAAAGTGCAATATTTTTTTTTAAATATAATTTTCCATAATGCGCCATATGCATTCGTACGACATCATTTCAAACCAAACTAATTGTGCAAGGGTTCACTCAAATTTTTTTATCAAATAATTAATAGAATTAAATTGAAATCATAAGGCTGTGACCTTAATTTTGTTTAAATTTATTCTCATTTTTGTATTACTCTTTTAATATGTAAACATTTAATAAAAATTATCCTTGAAATTAATCAATTTAATTATTAAAGTAAAATTTCTGTTTTCATTTGAAGGTCGGAAAGAAAAAGAAAATTGTTGTACACAACCTTACTTCGAAGAAAGTTTCGAAAAAGTCCAAAAGTTACTTGATTTTAATAGTAAATGAATTTTTAAATTGTTCATTTTTTTCCATGCGCTTTTATAGCCAGATCATAGAAAACTTTCGAATTGGTTAAATCACTGAACTGAATAATAAATTAACTTTTATATTTTCACTATACATAACCCGTTTTTTTAAATTAAAAAATAAGACAAAATTATCTGATAAACAGAAAAAAAATCCCCAGTTTATACTAAAAAATATTCTGAAGAAAATAGCTAAGCTTAATTTAACTACCCAAATATTTATTTATAATAACTTACTATTGATTTCAATTTAAGGACACAAACAAATATGGTTTATTATAATTGATGGAGCATAACCTGTATTATAAAATAAATTAAAAAGAAAACAAAAAAAAAAAAACAGTAACTTTTGGGCTATTTGGAGAGAGACGAGAAAGAAGTTAGAAATTATATCTGAAAAAGTACGATAGACAACACATGCCCAATTTTGTTTCATAATTTTCATAAATAAAATTATGAAATAAAATTGAACACACGTTTTTAATATATATATAGATGTACATAGAATAGATGTTAGAGTAATAGTTTTTAAGAAATTCTATAAAGGAACAATTCATAGCCACAATTTGAGTATTGTTCTACTTTCAACGACACACATGTCAACAAGTTGGAATTTTTTTATTTTGAAGAACGCTTACTTAAAATTTTAAGTGAATTTGTCAAATCCAGAAGCATTTGATGGAATAAAAAAGCCGAGGTCAATGCCACATTGATTCGCGATATCGCAATACCTTCTATGAACGAATTCTATTTGATCTTTCAGTATGGTGGAACCCCCACTGTCTCAATTAATATAATAATGGAGAAACACCCGGTAGGACACCCCGCTTACGTTTTCTCGAGCACTACCTCGAGGCGATGGGTGTGAGAAGATGGTGACTACTGACTGAGGATAGAGAAGAATGGCGAAGAAAATCGTTGCCCAGATTCTACAAGGACTGTAGCGCCAGGGTAAGTAAATATCTTTTTTGCACAGCGTCTAGAACCTGCGCAATCAAATGCGAGAAAAGCGAGCCCAGGGGAGCGGTGCTCTCTATCAGTGGCTGTTAGGTGTCTTCTCTAATCATTCCCACTTCCACTTCACCTAAGTCAGATTCGTGACTCTCAATGGGTCGTCATCACAGATGTTCAGTAATAAAGAGAAAAAAATTGGCTCATACTTGGCTGTTACGCAGTATCTTTATAGTGAGGATGAGCCTGAGTGGAGTAGAAGTATTTCTGCAGAAAATGTAGTTTGTAGTATTTCCTATACGACTTCATACCTTCAGTTCGAGGGTAATAAATGATTAATCACACCTTGCTCACATTTTAGTATCTTTGCACGCGACCTGATGAAGGAAGTCAAAGCATTTTCACTGTTCAAGCTTGCAAAGCGTTGAAAGTCTTCGTGTGCTTCTTCCACTAATAAAAATCCCAAAGATACGATTGGATAAAAATACCCTACCTTCCAATGGCTTTTTTCTGCTGATAAATACCAAATAGCCTTGGTTACACGGTTATATGTCATCGCCCACATAGAAATAGTTGAGCTTAAGATACAACACACTAGTTATTCCATGTTTACATAGCTACCGACTGTATCGCAACACAACTCAGCCATATATATATCGTCTTTTAATTGATAACACCACTATATTATGTATTAAGGAAGAAGTCTAAAGGTGCAAGGTCAGTTGACTAAGGAGGGGGGGGTGCTATGTGAATGGCTATGGTGTCATCTTCTCCCGATACATAAATGAGAAAATATGATACACAAACGGTAGACCGCAAAATACCTCTGGCTCAACTATTTTCATTTGAGTGTCTGACTACCTATTTATCGATTGTTCTTAGAAAGAGAGCAGTGTGGTCAGGGAATCGATCCTTCATTAAAGTAGCTTTGTTCCACAAGTGTCATGGCTGAGTTATTAAAATTACATCATGATTAAGCTGCAATCTGCCATTCAGAATACTTGAATCGTCAAAGAAACTGAGACTGATTTGTAATGATATTAACTAATATTTCTTTTGAAAGATCGAAGGGAGAGATTTTTTCAGCCAGAAGATAGTGTATATGAAAATGCACATTATAGTCCTCTCTTGCAGCCCGCGAAGTATGAGAAAAAAATATGTTTTTGATGGCCACGAATGATCAATTAGACATATTTACACTTTTCTGCAGATATTAGAGCAATGCAATGATAGAAACCCCGTGAATACGATGAAGATACATGGATTTTGCCAAAATAAACGAATCTGAAGAATAAATATTTGTTGTCCCCACTAGTTAATTTTTTATATAGCCTCAGTCACAATCGACCATCTTCAGAATAAGCTAGTGTAATGAACGCAGAGAGCTGTAAAGTCTTTGTTCGCCACTATATTTCAAGGTGCACAGAAATATATTAAAAAAACGTCAAACCCTGTCTTTACCTGTGCTGTTTGTATTTAAAACATTAATGGTTATTAGAAAAAATAAAAATCGTTTTCCTTATAAAAATACTAGCCATAATCCGGGAAGAAAGAAGATTTTCAAATAACATTCCTCCTTTCTTTTTGAAAATGTTTAATATTTTAGTTACTAATATTATTTTAATAGTTATATATTAATTTATGTTATTTCTATTGGCTTATTAATTTATTTGGTTTTTTAAAAAATTATTATTTTTTTTTTTTCTATATATTGTATGTTGCGACCTGAGAAAAAAGGGACGGGACGTAAGAAAGTCCTGCAATATCGTCATGAAGAAGACACTTTTGGAAGAATTATAAAAAATATTTATTGTACCTAATTTAAATTATAATTAAAAACCATATTACTGTATTTATTATTATTATTATTTTTTTATTAATTAATTTATTTTAATTTTACTATTATTGTTATTACTAATCATGGTCTATGGTCTTTACCGAGTACCTGACCATTGCTTAACCTCCCGAATCGTTAATGACTCCTACCCTAAGTAAATTCACCTGGGTAGGCAACAAATCGGGCTCATGTCCACTAGAGCGACGAAGGAACGGTAGTAGGCGATATGACCTCGTCGAAATAAATAACTAATTACTAATAACTGTTTATTAATATAATATCATATATCATAAAGTATCTTAATGATTGATGATGTATCCAGTTCCGGATTAGCCCATAAGCAAATTAAGCAATTGCTTAGGGCATCACGTCTCGGGGGGCACCATAAACAGCACCGAAAAAATATTTGCTAGCACATGAAAGGCAAGGCTGTTTGAAAACCCACGCGTTTAAATTGACTAGAGCAATGACCCGACTAGAAATTTAGGTACGTTTTTCATAAAGTTCTAACTAGGACAACCGAGTTCTGAACTCGGTCCTAATAAGGTCTGAATGTGATAACCCTATAAGATCCTAGTTAGAAAGGTAACGCACATTCAACTTCGTTCCTTACGAGGACAGCCTAATTTATGGAACTAATAGGGACCTTACTCGAAGTAAATCAGGACCTATAGATTGTAAAAAAAATTTGTTCCCAATGTGGACACAGCCCTGCATATATTTTTATGCCTGATGGTTTAGAACTGCACCTGTGATCTTTTTCGAAATTAAAAATAATAAAAAATTAAAAAAGAACGACGATGCTGCAGGAAAGGCTCGATGCTTTATTATATTATATATAGAGGCAGATATGCTAAAAACGTTGTACTTAAAAGCTGCTGTCCGCGAATTTAACGCCCGTAAAAGTCGCAAGCCGCATTTCAATAAATAAAAAAAAAAGTATGCTTTGGTTTTTATTGTAATACCTACTCCAATCTCTTTCGTCTTTCGTACATATTCTTGTAATAAATACGTTTCTAAAGACCGATACTAGTTTACTAGTGGATAGGGGGGCCCACAGGCGTGGATTGCTTAGGGCATCAAGTAGTCTTAATCCGGCACTGGATGTACCCTATTACCATGTAATGGTTTAATGAACTACGTCGGACTACAATGGTCCTATAGAGCTCTCTGCTTCCATTACACTAGCTTGCACCGAAGATAGACTCATATGACTGAAAGCCGGCTCTGCCAGAAATATTCTAGTGGGTGGACAACAACATTGTGTTCCTTTATTAATTATCAGATTTATTTTTGGACACAAAGCCCTATACTTATGTTATCCTTGACAACACTTCTGACAGGCTCCTCTTTCTACAGTAATGAATAAGAAGTCAATTTGACAAATGTTCCCTGGAGTTTGTTTATTTCTTGATGCGACTGGATTTGACATGTAACTCATACAATGTTGACAATGAGTTCCATCTTGTTGACATAATTTGAACACCGAGATTGAGTTGTGGCTTACTCTGTGGTTCTGACACGTATAACGAATTCGTCGGTAAGGTCCCTGAAACATACCAACATCACTCCATCAAGATATTGACCAAATGAGGAAAGCAACACTCCCACTCCAACTCACCCCTCCTTCCTCCCCCCTTTCCAGCCTGTGCTTTTATTATACTTTTAATGTGTATTTTATTATGTGGCTTTATTATTAGTACATAAATTACATATGTATATAAATGTTTTACCTGTACAGGGTTGGAAATATTTTTTCATTTGTTTAGAAATTCGTTTCAGTTTTAAGGAAAAAAGGTTGTACTTATATTCATGAAACAGGAGGGGAATTGCGGTACAATGAATGCTATGAAATGCTATATATTTATGAAAAGACTCGCGCGTTTGATTTCTTCAAACATGTAGGTAATAATTTATCATTTTGCTCATTTTTTTTTATTTACTAAAACCTATTCAGGATGTGTATTACTATTATCTAACATGAACCTTTCTTTTTTTTTAGTGAGAGGTTCTTCACTTGATTCCGCAGCAATGTTTTTTTCTTGGTTATATTTTATTTTCAAAATCTCATATGTTGGTAAGGAATGTCAATATTTTTGATCGACCAATAAGATGTTCCTTCATCAAATTTATCTTGATTTTTTTTGGAAGGAGGTAATCCACTAATGGTATGCTTGAATACCAATTGTCGTTAGGTTTCTGTTTCCTCTTTGGTGTATTTTATTATTATATTGTATTTTAATAAACATAACACGGTGAAGAATTAATATACATTGAAATGTATCAAAATCAAAGATAAAAGGTACATTTTTATAAAGCCAATACTCGCGTGTTTGAATATTTCCAACAAATGCGACTTATTCACTTCGAAGTTCAATTACGCTCTGAGGAAAGAAACTAGGAAAAACCCATCCCCAACTTATAGTTAAGGGAAGTCTAAATATAGAATAGAAGGGGTTGAAAAGGTCAACAAATCGCCTCCTTTTTCCTGAAAAGGGAAAATTTGAACACGTTTGAAAAAATCAAAAGGTGCGAGTGGAGGAAGGTTAACGGATTTTCATAACATTTGATAAGTAGCAATAGCATCCTTATAATCCATATGGCATCTCAAAATGTTGAATAGCAGGACTTTTAAACGAGTGCTAGATTCTTCATAGTTCATCGTATATTCAAGACACTGAGAAGATATGACAAAGACTTGGAATATAGACTATGTGACATCATAAATTCTTTAAGGGGAGAGACCCAAAACATA
This sequence comes from Aradus depressus, assembly GCA_963662175.1. Lineage (NCBI taxonomy): Eukaryota > Metazoa > Arthropoda > Insecta > Hemiptera > Aradidae > Aradus > Aradus depressus. The sequence continues at coordinate 74,153,341 of OY759214.1, forward strand.
AAATGAATGGTAGCTCTTTAACGCTTGACCAGACTTCCATAAAATTTCACACGAAGCATCCTTATAAATTATTTATTTCTCTTGGTTTTTTCTTTTATTTTCTTTTATGCTTATTATTTTTTCCTTCTTTCTTTTCTATATTTCGCACATTGTGATCTGAGGAGTAATTAACAAAATAATATTTAATATTATTATTTTTGTACTCTTCAAATATTTATTTATTCATTTCATTTAATTTTTTTATAGTATTGTTAATTTTAATTCATTTGTGTCAGACTTTAAGAGTTAATATCTGTTTATGTATCTATAAGCTATATTAATGTACACATTCTTGCGACGTACCCAACTACCATGTAATGGTTTAACGGAAATAAATATTATTATAAATTAGTTATTGTGACTCATGCCCGGAATTGTTTAGGTCATATCGCCTACTAACAGCTCTTTCGTCGCACTGTTGGACATGAGCCCGACTCTACTATAAGAGTCCTAAATTTTTATTCACTTAGGGTATGGGTTTTTCGTACAGGCTTGAGACCATTGCTCAATGTATTTTCACCTCCAGATAAAAATAAACCTATGGGCTTCAGCTGGGTTTCGAACCCACGACCTTGAGCACGCATACAACTGAGCTACCAGTGCCCTCATACCTTCATCTTGATTCGGTAAAGTTTACATGGTAACTTACGACAGAATGAAAATGTCTACACGAAATTTATATGTAAATCCAGATGCCAATCAATACGGCACTATATTAGTTTTCAATCAAATTGGCCATAGGAGAAAAGGATTCAACTCAAGAACCCTAACAACGTCTCTTATTTGTGGATCACAAACTCCCATCCCTGTTAATACAGTTACAAAAGCTCAGGGATCAGTAGTTTTGACACTTCAGAGTTACTAGTCAAAATGAAGATAATTTCTTCATTATTCTATAGCAGGCATACCATCAAATTGAGTAAGTCAATGATAAAATTTAATTAATTATTGAAAATTTAAGTTATCAATTTCTATCTCCCTTGATTGGAGCGGCCAATTAAAATACTATATGTGTCGAATATAAATTCAAATAATGAACATGGTCCTCGAATCATTGAAGTTTAGAAAACCACAAATGTTTCAAAAAATTAATCATGGGGGCCATGGTGGCCGTGCGGGCTAGAGCGTAGGGCTTTGGTCGCATGGTCTCACCATGGTTTGCGGGTTCGAATCCCGTCCGGGAGTGAGTTTTATTTCGTAGATAGAACTCCCTCCCGGGGCCATGGATGTCTTAAATAATTATATATAACACATTGACATGGCTAATATGCACCGAACATAAAGCCAAAAAAAAAAAAAAAAAAAAAAAAAAAAAAATTAATCATGAATTTTTTACAATTTTTTATTTTGTTTAATATGTAATGTATACCGATATACCTTATATAGTATGGTTATGTATTACATTGTTTTGAATTCATTATTATAATTATTCACGAAATAATTATCAGGTCAATTAATTTTATTTTATATGTTTGTTTATTAAAATTTTGTTTAATTTTAATTAAAAATTAATTAATTAACATATTTTATTATATAACAAAAGCACAGGGCGGTGGTAATCCAATACTTCATTGTTGTGTGTATTTTCAAATATTTTGAATTTTCAGCTTGATTCTAATTTTCGAATAATTACAGTAAACATAATTGTCAACAACCATTAACATGCTTTTTGATTAAAATCAAAGGAAACAAAAAGTTAAGCATGGAAAAAGGATAACAAAGTTTAAATTTAAAAAAATATATACATACATATATGAAAAGACGGATTGTAAGAAAAAAAACATTTCTGATAAAGAAGCAAAACATGTTTAAAATAATTGGAAATTTTTGATAAAATATTCAGATACTTTGCAAAAAAAAAAAAATCTATTTACATATACTACAGTTTATGTTGTACTATACCACAAGACATTAATATGTACAGTAGTATAACAGAGGAAAATAATTGTAGTTAGCCAAAATCGTAAAATGTCTCGCTGCCAACATTCATATATTTTCTTTTCGGGAAAATAACAACATTTGAAACGTTTAAATTCCAATTTTATAAACTTTAATAAAAGTCTACGTTAGTCTTCATGAATAACATTAGATTCTAAAAGTATGAATTTTTATATTTTATTTATAAAGGTCAGTTAATGGTTTTTGTATTATATACATATTTATAAACTATCATGTTTTTGTGTAAATATATGATAATTAAAGTTTACACCTCGATAATTAATTTAAAATTTTTTTGCAAATAAATAGAAAATCTGAAGCAATTAATACTTTTTAGGCAATCATACTACGATTTTTATAACTTTTATACATTCAATAAATAAATAAAAAACAAGGGCTTCCAGGATATATTTAAAGCTTTTTTACCAGCCTTTGTCACTTAATAGCTTTATTAGGAGAAAAAAAAGTCAGAATTTAACGGTTGATTGTTAAGCTTAGAAAACAAAAAAAAAAAGTTTTCTCTGTTCTCAGGATGAGTTAGGCCAAAGTAATTTTTCAAAAGAATGAATAAAAAAGTAAAAAAAAAAAACTTTCCCTGCTGTCCTATCTGTTCCTGCATGGCCTTAAACATCGCCTCTAGGTCAAATTTAGGATTTTCTACCGGGGACTCCGGGGGCGTACGGATAGTTTTCCTAGACCGTGTCTGTATCGGCTCTAAGTCCGACTTCCCTTTCCCTTCCATTCTGATAAGAAATATATATCAAAACAATTAAATGATTATACGGGAGGTCTGGTGCTAACCTAATTTCTATGGTGACCTGTCAGATGGCATCACAATACCACAATAGTTATAATATGTAAAATAAATGCCTACTAAATCTACATAAGAAAAAAAAAATCAAAAACAAAAAAAATAAAATTATTTCAATAAATGATGTCATTCATTGTCCCTACCCTCACCCATCCTTCTTCAGTTTTGATTCTAAATACCGACTTTAAGTGAAAATATAACATTGTGGCCTAATAGGCTGGAATCTACGTTAAAAAGCAAAAAAAAAAATTTTTTTTTAAATTAAAAAAATTAATTAATTAATAAGGGACCGATTAGTGGGGTTCATTAATTATACTAATTGGCATAATTAATAAACAAATCAAGTCCCTGTTCGGGCGCCAATTATAACCATTTCCCTCCCTGTGTGTGAGTGCAAATCGCGTAATTAATAAAATAAATAAAATTGAGATCGAAAAATTATTAAATTTGAAAATTATTTAAATCGCGACTTTAATTAAACAATGCCTGAATAGCTGAAAGCACTCCCACGGGAAGAACGGTTACAAGATCCTAACGGTTAGTTGACATCAGTAATTAACAATAATTAATTACTGTTGTCAACCAGAAGAAGCATGAGTGGGGGGGGAATGAAATGAATCAAACCTATAACTTTAACATATTTATTTTAATGAGAACATATTTACAAAACAACAATTGAATATATATAATTTGGCCGTGTGTCTGAAGGACTGAATTATAACTTAATTACGAGGTACCTCGATACGATATCCATGGCGAATGACGGCGTGATCACCCTTTCTGGACTTCTCGTAGAAATCGTCTATTCACATAGTCCCTGAAGATCTGCGTAGTTTCGAGGGCACACCAGAAGTTACACCCCCACTGACTTTGCACCATCCAAAATCAAAGTGTGTCTCTACGACTAATTCACATATTCAAACTAAACTTTACAAAAGAAAGTAACGTGGTAATCCACCAAGACATGAGCAAAGAAAGTTAATTCACATATTTAAACTCAACTGTACAATATAAAAAGAACGTGGTGACCAGCCAAGACATGAGCGACGAAGACTGTTAATTTCACATATTCAAACTAAACTTTACTTATAGAAAAGATACGTGGTGATCCACCAAGACATGAACGAAGAATGTTAATTTCACATATTCAAACTAAACTTTACAAAGACAGGAACGTGGTGATCCACCAAGATATGAGCGAAGAAAGTTAATTTCACATATTCTAACTGATATTACTTATAGAAAAGATACGTGGTGATCACCCAAGACATGAACGAAGAAAGTACTTTCACATACTGAAACTAGGCTTTACAAAGAAAGAAACGTGGTGATCCACCAAGATATGAGCGAAGAATGAGTAAAACGGGGAGTGGCTTCCGATATCCGACCGTGGTAGGGGACAGTTCTCGAGACTTGATTCGTCGTCGGACTCCGCCCATTTTATTTCCAGCCAATCGCATATTACCAATTAACATCTGCCTCTAGTTGTGTGAAAACCTGGAGTAAGAAAAAAAACCTTTACTGCTTATTCCTTATACACCGGATGTAGACAATTATCTTGGCTTCCTTTCCATTGTGTCTCTATTATTCTTTATTTTCGCTCCCAGCGATCGCGATTCTCTCGCAAGCATCGTTGGTTCCGAGCATTCTCTTCCAAATGCAATTCTCGTTTATTCAACACCACACAACCCATACTTTGCTCCTAGCGATCGCGATCCTCTCATAGACATCGCCAGTTCTGAGCATTATCTATAGGGTAGACATGCTACAATATCCCCCGTTCCCGTTAAAATAAAATATGTCGGCTAAATGACCATTGGAAGTCACATATTTTATTAGTTTCACTTAACACTTGCTCGTTCACTGAGCATATACACTTAACCAAATACTCAGGTATCGACCTCATTATCATGCGTGACCAAAACATGATTTTAAATTTCCTTTCGAATCGGCATGGCTTGCCTATGCATGCGTGACCAAAGCATGATTTTACTTTACGCTGTACTTCTTGGAGTTAACCCTCTCCATTGGCAAATAACGATGATTCTATTTCTAGCATACATTCACTGACTAGTTAAAACATCCAAAAAGGCCCCACGCCTCGACAATGTTTCAACTGAATTCCCATATACCTAATCCGCTTCAACAAAAATTTGGGTTGACCAAACCCTAACCATATGCCTCCTTAGGCCTTCGACAGGTATTTACCTTCTGCCGGAACGACGACGAAATATAAAATAGAAAAATAAGCCCACTCAAATCCCATCTCAGTTTCATAAATATATGTAAATTCCGGCATCCGCATTAATCAAGTAGCGAAACCCTTTCTTCAGTTCAAACAGTCAGTTCATGGCATAAAAAAAATAATTAAACAACTCCCGCCCCTTTAAATGGATTCTACAAGCATCAATGGAGTGGCCCCTTCTCCGTGTGTACGATAATTAAATATTCCATTCTGGGTATCCCCTCCAGTTTATAATATATCTCCCCCTTTAGTCATGTATGCTTCGGCACCTTGCCCTAGGATTTCTTAAATAAAATAACAAAATTGACATTTGACCTACCGTGGTCGACACTGCATCATAATAAGTAAGGTCCATACCTGGATATATGTGACAAATATATTTACAAGGCTCTCATTGGGTTAACATAGCCCATCATGGTCACTAGATAAAATATGGGTCAATGTGACATTTTCAATAGATACACACGGTCGGATACTAATACAAATATTATTTTAAAATACAAAACAAAACAGACAAATACAATTGAAAGTACATTTACCATACGTGACTACCTACAAATGTGTGTGCCATCGCCTCGCTGTCATCCTACTCAGATCCGCGTCTCCTAATCAAATTTAAATACGTAGGAATATTCCCATGGATGGCCAATCCATATACCGTCTGCCCCGTCCTACAATTATGTCAATTTCAAATGAAGCCACAAACCTATCTAAACTAAATTATCCCAACATCATAAACAAATTGTTAATACTATTTAAAAAAAATAGTCTTACTAAATATATGAACAAAAAATTATCCTAACTTATTATCTAAATTACCTACCTACTATTATAAAAAAAATGCCCTATTACTAAATTTATATAAAACAACTAAAACTAACTTATTATCTAAAATTATATCTACAACCTGGCGATTCACTTCGGAATCTTGGAGCTCGACTAAGGGGGGTATGCTCGATGTTAAGCCCCAGGGGAGTGCCAGAATGTCCCCGTCTGCCTTATCCTATTTACAAAAAAAAAATAACTAAATAATAAATCCCGTGTCCCCAATAAATGTGTATGTGTGATTCTTTGTGTGTTGTTGTATAATGAGGTGTTGGCCGTTAGTGTAAAATAATAAATAATTCCCAAATAATAAAGAATAGTGTCTGTTTTATGTGTGTGTGACTTTGTCTAACTGTTCCTGGGATAGCTGGGGATGGACACCCATAGAGACGTCACAAATCTCTTCCCTGACTCTAGGGCCGCGATCTCGTCTGCAATAATCGCCCCCCTAACTCGGCTGAAGTAAGATCGTTAATCTCAAAGAGAGCCCTAGCGCTTCTCTAGCCTGCTTGTAAATTTATCCGCTAATATACGGCTTCTGTAAGATCGTATAAAAGATTCCTCCTTCCGCTACGTCGCTGCCGAGATGTCCTAAAATAAAAATTTGAGGACTTTCCTTGTCTAAAATCTGGTAAGGTCCTTCCCAGAATAGTAATAGTAATATTTCCCTCTTACCGGTGGATATCCGCAGAGATTGTACTAACACCTGATCGCCAATTTCTAACGTAGTCTGTTGGTGTCGTACCTCAAAGTTCTGTTTCTGTCTTTCGGCCTGTTTTTCTGTAAATTGGTATGTTTGTTGGTGTAGTCCCGAAATGTCAGTTATCCTATTGTCTTTGATGAAGTTCACCTGCGGATGTTCTTCACAAGTGGGGTTGCCATTAGTCGGGTAGCGGATTATGTGGTCATTGTCTGTCGATATGTCTGTTACTTCGTCCTCGTTTCTAAGTAGGTCAGAAAACTCCTGCATCAGAGATGATATTCTGACGTCGTCTAGGGAAGTTATGTTTTCTTCATTCCCTGTCAGTCTGTCTGTGATTTCGTCCTCTTTTATACTTGATGAATTTACGTGATCTGGGGCAGTCATAGTATTGTCGGGGTATGTTTGTTTGTCGATGGTCTCTTCCTCCTTAGCAGTGATTGGTAAGGATGTCTTTGCTATTGATTCTACGTTAACTGGTGATCTGATATCAAAAAATTTGTACTCGTAACCTAATCCTTGAAGTGGTCTTCTCGTGCTGATAAAAACTGGTTCCAAACGTCCATTGCCGTGTCTTCCTAAACCGCTACCTTCTTGGTACCCCTGTAGCTTCATCAATGTCAGTCCGTTGTTACTGTCTGTCTTTACCTTTACAGGAGTGGGACATCTATTGTCAACGTTAGTATGTAGGTCAATGTCCCCTGTCAATCTCGTCATCATCTCTGTACCAAGCAAACTGCGTATGTCCCCCTTGAATTTAAATTTACCTCCCCCCATAGTTTTAAGTTTGTTCATCCCACTCCTGCTACTTAGTTTTTTATCAAGTGGTCAACAATTGGTTTCAGGTTGTTAGCCAACTCTCCAAGGGATTGCTTTATTTCTTTCATGTCTGTATTGACATTGTTGTCGGTCACTACCTCCATGTTTCTTACGTTAGGTTTCGACTGGTTATCCCTATAATTAGGTGGTCGATTATAATTCTGATTTGAGTCATAGTAATTACGTGGCCGATCGTAATTTGGATTTGACTCGCGGGAAGGGCCTCGGCTAAATTGATTCCCTCTCTCTTGATTGTAGTGAGAGGTTCCCCGTGCATTCCCAGAATTGTAACGAGGTAGGTCTTGTTTGGGAAAGTTATTGTTTTTCGGAAGACTATCTGGTCGGTACTGTCTTTCCCCGCCTTTCCAAGAACTATCCTTTAATTTACAATCACGTCTAATTATGTTAGTACCTATCCTAATTATTTGCTCATGTAGTCTCTCAATAGAGATTATTCCCTGGATCCTAACTGAATTTTCGACCGTCTCTCCATAATGTTTGCTCAATAGTTCACATACGTAGCCTTCCGGAATTTTATATGTACTATCCTGGAGTCGTGATACTAATTTTGAAAAATGTTCGCTGGGTGTTTTATCCATATGATCGGCATAGCCTTGGGTATCAAGTTCCCTACGGACTATAACGTCATATTTCTCCCCGCAGAACCTATCTTTGAACGCATTGACGAATTCATCAAAAGAGCGGATACTTCCTGACTTTACAAGGAACCAATCCAGACCCTCGCCCTTTAAATGTGACTTTATAAATTCGTTCAGATTATAAAATTCTCCAATGTGACTATATGCAATTTCTAAATTTGATATGAAATGGTTGGGTAAATCCAACACATTGTTACGGAACGTTACCTTGTTACGTTCGTAATTTTTTATATACGTATTTCGGAAAGTGACGTTACTAGGCTGTTCGCGAGCAAAGGTCTGACCTGTATACCAATCCTTATGTTCTTCAGGGATGGTGAACGTCACTTGGTCATTATGTTTTGGGGTTGAGACCTGATTTTGACCCGAAACAGTATCTATTCTCTTCGAGATATTGGCGAATCTCTTCTCACAATCGGTACGAAAAAGATTTTGGGTCGAATTTATTTCCTCGACCTCCTTATCTAAACGTTGTGTTTCTGACATGATCCTACCTGTCATTTCATGATCTAAACGTTGTGTTTCTGACATGATCCTACCTGTCATTTCATGATAACAGACATCTACCATGTCCCTAACTTCAGAAACATGTTTGTCATATTTCCCTTCTAAATTGTCCTGTCTAGTTCTCAATTCTCCGGACTCAGATCGTAGAGTGCCCATCTCGCGATTAATGGATTCGATATTATTTGCCATTAACGAAATTTCTTGGCGCACACCCCTTATCTCGGAAGTCTGTTGTCCTAGGGAATTTCCCAAGTTTCCCATCTGTTCCTGCATGGCCTTTCCCTGCTGTCCTATCTGTTCCTGCATGGCCTTAAACATCGCCTCTAGGTCAAATTTAGGATTTTCTACCGGGGACTCCGGGGGCGTACGGATAGTTTTCCTAGACCGTGTCTGTATCGGCTCTAAGTCCGACTTCCCTTTCCCTTCCATTCTGATAAGAAATATATATCAAAACAATTAAATGATTATACGGGAGGTCTGGTGCTAACCTAATTTCTATGGTGACCTGTCAGATGGCATCACAATACCACAATAGTTATAATATGTAAAATAAATGCCTACTAAATCTACATAAGAAAAAAAAAATCAAAAACAAAAAAAATAAAATTATTTCAATAAATGATGTCATTCATTGTCCCTACCCTCACCCATCCTTCTTCAGTTTTGATTCTAAATACCGACTTTAAGTGAAAATATAACATTGTGGCCTAATAGGCTGGAATCTACGTTAAAAAGCAAAAAAAAAAAATTTTTTTTTAAATTAAAAAAATTAATTAATTAATAAGGGACCGATTAGTGGGGTTCATTAATTATACTAATTGGCATAATTAATAAACAAATCAAGTCCCTGTTCGGGCGCCAATTATAACCATTTCCCTCCCTGTGTGTGAGTGCAAATCGCGTAATTAATAAAATAAATAAAATTGAGATCGAAAAATTATTAAATTTGAAAATTATTTAAATCGCGACTTTAATTAAACAATGCCTGAATAGCTGAAAGCACTCCCACGGGAAGAACGGTTACAAGATCCTAACGGTTAGTTGACATCAGTAATTAACAATAATTAATTACTGTTGTCAACCAGAAGAAGCATGAGTGGGGGGGGAATGAAATGAATCAAACCTATAACTTTAACATATTTATTTTAATGAGAACATATTTACAAAACAACAATTGAATATATATAATTTGGCCGTGTGTCTGAAGGACTGAATTATAACTTAATTACGAGGTACCTCGATACGATATCCATGGCGAATGACGGCGTGATCACCCTTTCTGGACTTCTCGTAGAAATCGTCTATTCACATAGTCCCTGAAGATCTGCGTAGTTTCGAGGGCACACCAGAAGTTACACCCCCACTGACTTTGCACCATCCAAAATCAAAGTGTGTCTCTACGACTAATTCACATATTCAAACTAAACTTTACAAAAGAAAGTAACGTGGTAATCCACCAAGACATGAGCAAAGAAAGTTAATTCACATATTTAAACTCAACTGTACAATATAAAAAGAACGTGGTGACCAGCCAAGACATGAGCGACGAAGACTGTTAATTTCACATATTCAAACTAAACTTTACTTATAGAAAAGATACGTGGTGATCCACCAAGACATGAACGAAGAATGTTAATTTCACATATTCAAACTAAACTTTACAAAGACAGGAACGTGGTGATCCACCAAGATATGAGCGAAGAAAGTTAATTTCACATATTCTAACTGATATTACTTATAGAAAAGATACGTGGTGATCACCCAAGACATGAACGAAGAAAGTACTTTCACATACTGAAACTAGGCTTTACAAAGAAAGAAACGTGGTGATCCACCAAGATATGAGCGAAGAATGAGTAAAACGGGGAGTGGCTTCCGATATCCGACCGTGGTAGGGGACAGTTCTCGAGACTTGATTCGTCGTCGGACTCCGCCCATTTTATTTCCAGCCAATCGCATATTACCAATTAACATCTGCCTCTAGTTGTGTGAAAACCTGGAGTAAGAAAAAAAACCTTTACTGCTTATTCCTTATACACCGGATGTAGACAATTATCTTGGCTTCCTTTCCATTGTGTCTCTATTATTCTTTATTTTCGCTCCCAGCGATCGCGATTCTCTCGCAAGCATCGTTGGTTCCGAGCATTCTCTTCCAAATGCAATTCTCGTTTATTCAACACCACACAACCCATACTTTGCTCCTAGCGATCGCGATCCTCTCATAGACATCGCCAGTTCTGAGCATTATCTATAGGGTAGACATGCTACAATATATATATATATATATATATTATAAAACTGCTTAATATATAAGCAGTTTTAATAACGCGAATGTTATTTTGGTATTGTTATAAATTATGAAAGTTGGCATATATTCAAGAAGGAGAATACGTTCAAAACAGTAAACGGTTTGTGAAATTTCAAATGTTGTTATTTAATATTTTTGCACACACAGACTAGCATAGTCTGATATGGGGCCAATAATTCTGAAAATGTTAATGAAGACAATGTGCATCTGAATTCAATCTTGGATATTTTGCTTTTGCACTTTCTACCTTTTAACATTACTTTTGGGTAGGTATGGAAATTCTGAATTCACAATAATATATTTTTCAGCAGCTATATTTTTCTCATATTTATTTTTTTGGTTTTTACAACTTAAATAAATAAAACAAACTTATTTTTGAAATATTGTCTATTCCACTAAAGATATATATACATATATAACTACCGGTTTCGGCTTTATACCATCGTCAGGTCTAGTTATGAACTAAGTCAGTTTGCAGAGAGCGACCCTTCAAATACATCATACAGTTAGCTAACGGTACAGCCGGGGGACTCCCAAGTTCTAATAGCCCCCTTTGACCTGAGATGTATTTGAAGGGTCGCTCTCTGCAAACTGACTTAGTTCATAACTAGACCTGACGATGGTATAAAGCCGAAACCGGTAGTTATATATGTATATATATCTTTAGTGGAATAGACAATATTTCAAAAATAAGTTTGTTTTATTTATTTATTACAAGTTTCCACAATATGTCCGCGTTTCTCAACTTAGAAGTTTTACAACTTAGCTAACATTTCGGGAAAAACTCCCATCTTCAGTAGGAAAAACTAATACGATAAATGGGAGAACAATATAGTTTCTGAAAAATATATTATCTTGTAACATAAAATTTTTTTTTTTTTGTATGCCAATATAACTTTTTATCGGTCGCAACGTGTTAGTCAAGACCAGGGATATGCAAATTTTTAGTTGCGGGGCCAGACAGGAAAATTCAAAGGTGCGACTAAACTGAATAGAAAATAACAATTTTTGACTAATTACAAAAAATAATGAATATTGTCATGAAAAGGTATAACACATATTTAATTTTCATGGCTGATTTACTCAGAATATATTGATGAATAGTAGAAAGTAAAAAGACAACATTGATATCAGGATAAAAGAGATATCATTTTTAGTGAAGTCGATGAAACGCAGGTTCTCGCGATTTAAAAATTGACGCACAAAAAAAAATAGAATTTTGAAAATAATCGAAAAATCAAATCAAAAGTTTTAGAGAATTTCAAAATTCTAATTTTTTTATAACGAATGTTGACAAAAATGTTTTACCTTACTCTCATGAAATACACGAGTTTAAAAAAAAAAAATTTTTTGAATAATAACAGAGAGAAGAAAATATAAGGAAAATTACATTTATTTCACTATAACCAGTCTAATAAAAGAGATCAATGATTGAGATTTAACATATTTTATGAATATGATGATAATATATACAATTAATATGAAGACAATTTGAACTTTCTTATTTGCTCAAAACATTTACGCAATACATACACAGTTATTGTCTCATTCTTTATTCCTTTTAATATTAACTATTGCAAGGAGAAAAAAAGGTGATAGGTTTTCACGTTTTCGATTCATTCCGCGAATCGCATCTGGCCCCTGGGTCTTAGTTTGCTCATCCCTGGCCTAAAGTATATATGTATTATATTTATTTTATATATATATAATAGAGAAAAATTAAGTGAAAAAACATTATGTTCATGTCATTAATTAAAGAGGAAATAGCATATGCACACATTTTGTAAGTGTTTTCAAAACTAGTAATGTAAGCGATATAAGCGTATACGTTTTAACGAAATGCTATTGTAAACGCGATGATAGCGTTTATCAGATTGGCTAACTATAAACAGTGATTTATATAGAAGAGAAGCAACAGAACTAGAAAAATGTGCTTGCGTGCTCAAACTTACTTGGGATAGGTAACGTTGGCGATGGGCTTGAGGAAGCAGCGCTGACGTAGGATTCCCTCCCACAGTTGTACGCCAACGATGCCGAAGATGAAGAAGACAAAGAAGCAGAGAAGAAGAACATTGCCCAGCATTGGAAGAGTGTCCAGCAGGAGCATTACTAAAATTCGCATACCTGCAATAATGAAAATAAAAAAATAATTTTAGCTTTGTGAGTAGAGTAAAATGTCATGTTCTAGGTCACACATGAGTCTAATATATGATATAGTTTTCTCACCGCTCCGAACTATATCATATATTAGACACATGAGTCTAATATATGATATAGTTTTCTCCCGTTTAACAAAGTATAGGGACTCCCATATAATCAGTCAGAAATACGGAAATTAATTTTTTTCAACCCCATAAATACATAAAAAAAATCGCATCTGTCTGCAAACATAACTCCCGAAACTATAAGGATGATACCAATTGATTATCAGTCAAATCGGCCGAAGGAAAGAGGGGAGACGCTTGTAGTAGCTCTAGTATTATTAATTTTAAAGTTAAAAAGAAAACAATAACAACAAACTGAAGAGAAACATCCTACAAACTTGATATCATGCCATTCGTCTTGAGAAGGAAGAATAAGGAGGGGAGGGGGCAGAATGAATAATAATTTTATTCTTTGTCCGGATATCGTAAGTAAAGCTTTAGGTAAAGTCATGTAAGTTACTCCCGGTATAGCCAGTGAATTGAATCACTATGAAAGTGCAGATGTAGGCTGGACTACTTCATTCTACCAGTGAAACTGGATCTATTAGCTAACATTATGTAGATACAAGACTGACTCAAAATGTCAGATGTGAATTGAATCACTATGAAAGTGCAGATATAAGCTGGACTACTTCATTCTACCAGTGAAACTCGATCTATTAGCTAACATTATGAGATACAAGACTGACTCAAAATGTCAGATGTGAATTGAATCACTATGAAAGTGCAGATATAGCTCACCCATCCACCGATATATAAAATTTTAATATCTGCTGTTATTATTAACAATAAGAAAATATAAAAATAATATTAAATTTATTCATTTACACAAAATACATTTGAGATAATAGGATTTGTATATTGTATTTAGCCCTAGGGAGAGAGAGCTCATGAGATGGTGTAAGTTGGGGTGATTTGATTTTAGTAAGGAGGAGTTACTAAGTAAGTTGAAAGAAATGGAGCCAAGCTGACTAACTTTATGTTGAAAGCTGTCAGACACTCAAGTGGGTCTCGTATAGTCCTCCGGCTTAGTCCTCTGTGAGTACAAAATATAAATAAAAAGTGCATCCATTGCATTTATTAGAATTATTATTTTTATATTAACTTACTTTCTCTTATTTACTCATTTAAAAAAATATTTATATATTATTTATTTACTATGAACTAACTACTATTAATGTTATTACCAATTACATGTGTTGTTGGTTGTTTCCGGCATTTTTTTCCAGAGGTGTCTTCTTGTTTTATTGGACGATATTTCGGGACACTTACGTCCCTTCTTCTGGTCACTATGAACGCTATGAAAGGTTCATAGTGACCAGAAGAAGGGACGTGAAGTGTCCCGAAATATCGTCCAATAAAACAAGAAGACACCTCTGGAAAAAAATGCCGGAAACAACCAACAATACATCCCAGAGAAGCTTAAGAAACACAATTACATGTGTTTCCAACTGTATGATTTAATAAATAAATCTTTATATATCTAATTCATAAAGTACTCGTATCTGGATATATACATTTTTATGAATTATCCTATCCCGGGCTCAGTCGTCGCTTCCTTCGCAGCTATATCTGGCTTTTCGTTACCCCCCAGGCCTTCTTGAGAGGGAACGTGAGGGGTATTATTATATATTACGCCAAATTTAAAATGGATTTTCTATTCTCTACAGAGGGAATAGTTTCAGAAAATCAAAAATATAATTAAAAATTGTATCCATTGCATTTATGAGTATTATTATTTTTATATTCATTTATTTTCTCAGGTATTTTTTTTTTTTACTATTACTGTTACCATTAATCCTATGAATGTCTGAATCTAATAACTGTTGATGTACATATGGAATATATTCATCTTCTTGATTTATAAATTCATAAGAATTTGTATTATTACTTAAAACTAATTTCTAGTCTCCAGCGAGGAAATTATTTCCGAATTTAAGCTTTTAGAATTCTGTTCAGTCTACAGAATAAGAAAATAGTATTGTAACGAATTGCTCCGGGATGCTAGTATTTATTGCAAAACTAAATTGGCAACGGAGTTTATATTTTTCAGGGGTATAATACATTTGGAGTTTGCTTCTAGTGCTTGACCGCTGGGTACCTGGCGGGACCTTGTCCCAAGAGGACAGTAAATTGTTAACCAGAACTGGTGGAGTAGAGAACCAACAACCCACAGCTAGCAAGGAAACATGGCCAAGGAAAGTTAAACTTAAATTATTTCTTTGTGCGTGGAATTCTTAATTGCACATTACGATTTATTTACAAGAACAGGAATAGACAATCTAAAGGAACAATTGTCTGTGTAGATTATATTTTAAGATTGTCGAACAACTGAGCAAGAGAGCCTTTCAAAGTCTGCGTCCACACTATGTACTATCAAATATTGAGTGTATCAAAAACATATTCGACTACTGTGAACCAATACTCTAAGAACCTCAAGAGGGCGGTTGTGAACGCCATAGCAACAGATGCAAAGTGAAGCCAGAGATGTTTTGTGATTATTAGAGCCGGAATTCCCGTGCAATTGCATTTTGTTTTTCGCTTGCTTGAAATAATTAAATAACAATTTATTTTTACGAATTAAGGCATTCTGATTAACATACATACATTTTATTTAGCATGAAATTGCATGTTTTTAACTTTTTTTTTGACAAAATTGCACGTTTTAGGGTTTTACTGCACAAAATTGCATATTTTGTCATAATTAGAACATTTATTTATAAGTTAGTTTGAAAATGTGTACACTTGTTAATCGACAAATTTACAACAGTTTCGAGAAATATGAACAACTCAAAAAGTACAATGCGGCCATAAATGGTGAAGATATTGGATTGGATCTATAGTCTGACATTATAAGCAGCTACAAAAAATCCCTATCACAAGCGTCAGCGTCGAGAGATCGTTTTCCCAGCTAAAAGACATACCTACTTAGCGACAGGCGGCACAGTTTTTCAGACAAGAATTTTGAAATGTATTTAGTGGTACATTTTAACGCATCAAATGCTCAAGTAAAAAAATATATATAAAGATAACTGAAGTACTCGAGTAATATGGTGAACTGTTTTGTATTTTACATATCTCTAGTATATTTTTAATCAAAAATGTATACTCAGATATATGATTTTGTAATTAAAAAATGGAGGTAAAAAAACTTGTGTTTTCAGTAACTTTTTTTTATAAATTATAAAAAATAAATTCCTTTAGGCTTTTTCTTTTATATATTTATTCTTAAACCCTACCCAATTTTATGCTGAAAAAAGAGTTATTTAATTTACAAATTAGATCAATTTTTGTTTTCGCAGAAAAACTGTTAACGGTAGGATTTTATTTTTTGTTGCACATTTTGGCCTTTTTATTGCAGGTTTTTTAATTTCTTTACTGAACGAGATCCGGGCTCTAGTGATTATGAACGGACACAAATGAAATATATAAACAAAATATTATAAATAATTTAAATAAATAATGTTGTTTTAAAGTTTGGGACAAGAAGTTTGAATAATCCTTGATGATATTACGTTCCTTTGAATTGACAGTCTCAACTTATCTAACAAGTTGAGACCGTCTTAAATTGGAGTGCTACTAATGAATGAGATGAATGCACCGGACTTAGGCGTTGATAAAAGTACAGTTAACTTCAAATTGAAAATTAAGGCATACTTCATAAGGTTGCTTGTACAGGATAATGCCAGGGAACCATTGAAAGTGAAATGTCAGGTCCCAGACCAGACCGACCATAGAAAAATTCGAATTCCGAGATTTCAACGGATTTTCACGTTTCAATATCTTCTGAATTCGTTTTGACCATTTTCGAGATTATGTCTATTATTGTGTGAGTGAATGTGATGGAATGTTGTGAGCGGTTTAACGCAAAAACGATTGTAGTTATGAACTTGAAGTTTGAAAGAGAGAGTCACATGGGCTTAGGTCTGATTTAGTTTTGCCCAAAATCGGACGACAAGACAACTTTACTTCAGGGCCTAAATACATTTTACAATTTATGTATCTTTATAAGTAAAAGTTGTCGAGAGAAGTAAAACACATGAAATGGGTTTTTTCGCAGGTCGTCCAGTTTTTGAGATACTTGCTGAAATGTCCTGTGAGAGATGTGTTGTAAAAATGTTTTGGCTGGTTTTTATAAAGATATTTATTATGTGTATTTTATTTCAAATCTGTGATAATATTTTTAATATTGTATTTATTTATTTATTTAAATTTTTTACTTTATTTATTATATTTTATGACAATAAAATTTTTTGGCTGTATGGTGGAATTTTTTTTTTTTTTTACTATTATGTACAGACTTGTTTTAGTTATTGTATATATTAGAATGAATGGTTTTTGCATGTTGAGAGAGTGAGTGATCCTAGCTCTCCCCACCCCTTAGAGCTATGCCAGTTGTCTTCTAACCGCTGTGCTGTGTGGGTGGGGTAAGTTAATTTTATATTTTTTATCTTGTTACTCTGTACCCTGATGCTTTATGAATTATTTATACTTTTTATTATTTGTATATTTTGTTATTCTATGATATATGAACCACTGATGATGACGCTGTTGCTTCGAAAACCGGTTCTGGTCTAAAATAAAACAGTGGGAAGACAACATCTTTTACTTCTATGTGTCATTTTTAAACATATATTTTTAGACGTTTCCTTGATATATGCGAAAACTGTTAGTCCTATCAAAAAAATGTCTTTTACCAAAAATATCCCTTATCAAATTCCCAATCGCTAATGTTTCCTTTTTAAAACAAGACTAATACGACGAAAGTTATAGCGCCTCAAAGAATTTAAAAGAAATTTCCATAGGAAATATCTTAACGTAATGTTAAAGTTGTATCACGTAGCAACGAATTATAAAATAGTTTTCTTTATTGATAGTTGTGGGTTCGATAGTAACTTGTGGGTTCGAAACCCGACCGAGGCCCTTAGTTTATTTTATCTGGGAGGAAAAATGAACTTAAGCACGCCGTCCTTCGGATGGGACGTTAAGCGATGGTCCCGAGCCTGTACGTTGTCAGGTACTCGTTAAAGACCCCTACCCTAGGTGAATAAACATTTAGGGTAGGCAAAATTTAGGACTCCCACAGCAGAGTCGGGCTCATGCCCACCAAAGTGACGAAAGAGCGCTCTGGTAGTAGGCGATATGACCTCGTAGTTAAAGCCCGGGCATGAGTCATAAAACCTAACCTTTATTGATAGTTTTTATGAAAAATTATAAACATTAAGAAAACAAAAATGGTAATACTGGGTATAAGAAAGTCATTACTTTCATGTAGGTGTACCCAGTATGAAAAGATTCTGAGGAGATGGAGTGATCTGTAAGTATGGTTGGTATAAGGAAGTCCTGTAATGCCACGTCACTTATGTTTTATTTGTTTTGTTGAATATTAAGTTTTTACCCATCCATGTAATGAAAAAATGGATGTAATTATCCATTGTAAGGTAACTTCGCTATTCATTACGTTCATAAAATGTCTTTCGAAACTGATACTGATCATCCTGAGACAAAAGAACATGCCTAAATAGACTCGCTAAGATCATTAAAATCAATGACTTTACCAGGTTTCAGGTATACGAAGGTGTGTTCCAAAAGTAACAGACATTTTGTAATTTCGCGGGTCGTATTAGTCCGATTTATTCATTGTTGTGTTGGTAAACATGTCTGAAAAGTTTGTGTACATTGTTAACCAAACCGGATGTTTAGTCTGCTGTCAGCTGTCAAAGAGGTAACATCGGAGAATTTACAAAATGGATCAGACCCGACCGAGGCCCTTAGTTTATTTTATCTGGGAGGTAAAATAAACTTGAGCAAGCCGTCCTTCGGATGGGACGTTAAGCGATGGTCCCGAGCCTGTACGATGTCCGGTACTCGTTAAAGACCCCTACCCTAGGTGAATAAAAAATTTAGGGTAGGCAAAATTTAGGACTCCCACAGTAGAGTCGGGCTCATGTCCACCAGAGTGACAAAAGAGCGCTCTGGTAGTAGGCGATATGACCTCGTAGCTAAAGCCCGGGCATGAGTCATAAACCCTAACACCAAAGTGGATCAGAGAATTTGTATTAAATTTTGCTATAAGAATGGAATACTTGCCACAAGGTCAAACGATCAATAAGGAATACTACCTACAAGTGAAACGCCGTTTGCGTGAAGCAATCCGAAAAAAAATCCAATTCATGGCTTTTGCACCACGATAATGCACCAGCTCACACTTCATTGCTTGTTCGTGAATTTTTGGCCAAAAACAACACAGTAATGATACATATTCGTTAGACATGGGTCCGTGTGACTTTTTTTCGATCCCAACAATAAAAAAAATCTTAAAGGGCCGTCGTTTCACAACCATGGATGAGATTAAAAGTGCATCGTTCAGAGAGTGAAATGCCATCCCAAAGATCGAGTTCCAGAAGTGTTTCGGGGATTGGAAGAAGCGCTGGCATAAGTGTAAAATATTATTTCGAAGGGGATAACATTGATGTAGACGAATAAATAAATTCTTTTCAAAAACCGAAAATTCCCATTATTTTTTGAACACCTCGTACCTTTTAAATTTATAAAAATTAATAATAATAATATTATTTTATAAAATTAGACTTACTTGGTATCCTGTTGATAGCTCTTAATGGCCTCAAAACTCTAATTGTCCTTATGGCTGACAGGTTCATGTTTTCTACGTTCAGACAGTATTCCAGAGCCCTGGGAAAAATAAAAATAATGAATATATAATAAAAGTAGGTAGAAACTCGATTTAGATAATCGAGGCCAAGCCGGGACTCAATCCGAAAATTCGGATAATCAATTATTGTAATTTTGCTTATAATATGCCTATAAATAGGTCATTGATAGCAATTTTATATTAATATTTTTCTACCTCAGCTATATTATAAGTACCTATAGGGGAAGTTATGTAGTCGGGCAAAAATTCGATGCGGAGTTTTCAACGGAATATGATGTTTTCCGAAATCGTGATTCCAAAAATGAAAAAAAAGAAGTCTGTCTGTGTGTGTATGTGAACAAGATAGCTCCCGAAAGAATGGACGTATCAACAGGAAATTATGTGGGTGTATCCACCACCCCAAAAATACAAAGGGGAGGTTCAGGGGAGGGGCACAACTCAAAAACCTAATAACTACCCATGTAATCATGGACACAAAATTTAATATGAGGATTAAAAAGGTAATATGTTAATCAAATATTGAGTTTTAGCTCGGTCGATTGGGTTCGGAGAGAGAGAGCGAAAACGTAATTGATTAATTCATTCTGAGGACGTACATTGCTAGTAGACTCATACGACTTTTTTTTATTTGTTAGTGATCATTTGTTCCCATAACGTTTCCAAGTAGAAAAAAAAGTTTTAGCAACAAAACAGATGGAAACATACAGAGAATTTTAAAAAATGATAATGCATTTGAACGTCAGTCTACTGTGATGTATAAAAAAAAAAATACACACATTAAAATGATTAAATTATTAATATAAAAAAATTAATTATATTTATTTTTCTATAAAAAGCAAATTTCTTTTAAAACTAATGAGTAAAAAAAAAAAACACGGCCATCAGCTGTTTTTTTAGTGAGTGGAGTGACGAGTCGAGGTCTGAGTTGAGTTGAGACGGGCTGAGTGAAAAATGGAGAGTGGTGTTTAGGCTTAAGTTGTAATGAACTAAATAGAAGTGAATTGACGGTGAAATTGATCCGCAAAGAAGGTACTGTTGTTTTTTTATATGTACAGGATTCATGCCCAGAAATATATAACTTAAATTTAAAGAATAACCAAAATTATAAAACAAAAAAAAAAAGATAGAATTAGTTTTAAGAGTTTAGTTTTTAAGATTTTTCTATTCTATTCATTTTCCCTGTTGGCCCAGTAAGATAATTTGAAAACCTTTGGATTAGATTTAATATTTTTGCAAAACTTAGAAGACAAGATGCCATCTCTTTAGAAATCCAAATTAAAAGTTTGTTAGTTGAAATTTTTATCAAAAAAAATTACGTGCACTTTCTAAAAAATTGCACGTCTTGAACTTTTGATATTTTTTAGGGCCCTTTTCGGAAATTACTGTAGAAATCAAAATTAAATAGAAGACCAGTTATAAAATTTCTATAGGAAATGTGGTAATTTAATGTTTATTATTTATTCCTTTTTGTTTTAATTATTAATAGTTTTATTATTTCAATAATATTTATTTTTTATTTTACACAATTTTTCATTATGTCCATGTGAAACAATCAACTGAAATTCAAATGAAAACAGGCAGTTTTCGGGATAGCAAAATATTTGATACATTTAGAGCAAAATATTGAAAAAGTTCATTATTCGATACCTACTTTATCAAAGGCATTTTCCGTATTTCTGAAGGAGCTAGAGATTCGAGTTGCCACCAGTCCAATGCAAGAGCAAGGTAGCGAATATGAAAAACGCATTTTTTCACATTCGTTCGTTCGACATGGTAGGGACGTTCATATTATGAACAAAGACTGAAATGAACGAACAAGAGGCAACTCGACGATTTCCTGCTTTTCAAACCTACACCCCAGAACTCATTTCCTCTCTTCGTAGTAGTAGAACTGCTCTGGTCAAGATTCCGACAGACGGAAATAAAACACTTTACCTGGAACTTTTCACCATATCTATCGTTTTACTTCCTCAGCTATACGAAGTATACGGGAAGTTATGCAATCGGACAAAAATTCGATGACGAGTTTTCAACGGAATTTCATATTTTTTAACCTCTAGATTCCAAGTATGAAAATGAAATCTGACAGACAGTGTGTCAGTGTACACGATAACTCCCGATAGAATGAATGCATCATCATAAATTTTATATGTGAATCCAGAACCCTATAACAACGAGAACTATCGTTCAGATGTGATAGTAAGATGTTGTGGGACGAGATTTCTAATAGAAATAAAAGATGTTGTCTACCTTCTGTTTTATTTTAAACCAGAACCGGTTTTCGATGCAACAGCGTCATCATCAGTGGTTCATCCCACCCACACAGCACAGCGGTTAGGAGAAAACTGAAATAAAAAGTAACAGTCCAATAGTAAAATGGAGTTGTCTTCTAACCGCTGTGCTGTGTGGATGGGATGAACCACTAATGATGACGCTGTTGTGTCGAAAACTGGTTCTGGTGTAAAATAAAACAGTGTGAAGACAACATCTTTTATTTCTATTAGAACTATTGTTTTTCAGATAAATCGATCAAAGAGAAGGGGGGGATTAGGGAGACTCAATTCCAAAACCCCAATAATTGCCGATGCAATGAAAGTATCAACATGAAATTTCATATTTAAAGTCAAAACCCAATGAGGACATAACCTGCCAAATTTCACCGATATCGGTGAAGGGAATGAGTGGTTTAGGGGAAGGGACTTAATTAAAATACCCTAATAATTGCCGATGTAAAGAATTTATCGACACAAAATTTAGTATAAGGATTTAGAAGCCCCTATGTATGTCGACTGTTAAATATTAGCACAGAGGAGGGAGAGAAAAGTCAATTTATTAATTTGTTCTGGGGAAGTACATTGCAGGTGATTCACTGAACAATTTTTCTTCTTTGAACTTGAATAACAAACTGTTATCCGGAGTCGAAACACCAGTTAACTCAATATCCTCGAATCCATTGCCTGTATTCTAAATCGAGTCATGGTTGAGGAAACCTGCATGTATCATGAATAAGTGTTCTGCCGTTTCCGAGCAATGCCCGGACAAACAAACAGAAAACAATAGGAAGTTATAACAGGGATTAGGGGTAGACATCAGGGAAAAGTTTGGGAAATGTAACGGAAATAACAGATATAATTTACCAATAAACTTAATCTTCTGAATTAATACCACTTGAAATCCCCTTGTCTAAACTACTTAAGTACCAATTTAGGAAGGATCAACGGATTCGACCAATGGGAATTGGATGGATAAAAAGACAGACGGACGGAGTAAGCCAATAAACCAAATCACCCTCCATCCAGCCAATGTACAATTAGCATGGAGCGTGGACGATGGGGGAGGGGGGTTGACTGAAGTAGTAGAGGGTGCACTGTTGCCAAGTTCGCAACCCCTCCCTGCCTTGGAGCGCAGCGTACCCACTATTACATGAAGGACTATCTGTGACAGGTGAGATATGGCTCTATTGTACCCTCCCATTTTTCTCATTTATTAATTACCTTTGATTCATATGACAAAATATCGATCGTTTAGGACAAAAGTAAGTTAACATAACCCGAAAAAAAGTCCGAGCTCACCTAGGATGTCACGACGCCTACCACCAAAGCGCTTTTTTACGCTCTGGTGGACATGAGCGCGACTCTACTACGGGAGACCAAAATTTCGCCTACCCTAGCTTTTATTCACCAAGCGTAGTAGTCTTTAACGAGTCCGGATTTATCCGTGATCTTGAGTTCAGTAACCAAGCGCGCATTCCAATGATCTATCGGCACTCTCAAAAGCATATATATAAGGTATATATAGAGAGCGCAGGTAACTCAGTGGTTGGCTTCTGAGCTCAAGAGCGTGATTTCGAAACCCGACCGAGGCCCTTAGTTTATTTTATATGGGAGGTAAAATAAACTTAAGCACGGCATCCTTCGGATGGGACGTTAAGCGATGGTTCCAAGCCTGTACGATGTCAGGTACTCGTTAAAGACCCCTGCCCTAGGTGAATAAAAATTTAGGGTAGGCAAAATTTAGGACTCCCACAGCAGAGTCGGGCTCATGTCCATCAGAGTGACGAAAGAGCGCTCTGGTAGTAGGCGATATGACCTTATAGTTAAAGCCCGGACATGAGTCATAAAACCTAACCTAACCTATAAAGTATGTATCTGAGAGGTGAAAAACCCATATATATACCCGATATATATATATATGTGTATGTACTATGTCAGGTACTCGTTAAAGACTTCTACGATCATCGATGCAGTCTGGCAACCTAAAATAGATACTTTAGTCTTGGGTTTATGTATCTTATTTCAATTATCATACGCCGATTTCATCAGTTTTACCAAAAAATGAATTTTAAAAATAAAATATTGTTACAATAAAAATATTTAAAAATTTTGCTATTGAAATGACATTCCTTCATTCTTTTCCAGTCAACACACACACATAACTATGATAGTGTTTACTATAATTTCTCACTTGCGGTGGTCCGACTTTTGTAGTTAATGAAATTGATTTTCCTTTTTACAAAAACGATTTTTTGTGCAATGTTACAAAAAAAAAAAAAAAATAGGAATGAGCGTTCGGAGTATTATAAGAATTTACCAAAGTCGTTCTCAGGGGAGAATGTTTGATGGAAATACAGTGGTAGTCTACATAGGTCGAGGGTGAGCTTAAAAGCTGATTTCCTATGAAAATCCGCTAAAAGGTTGAAAAGCTTTACAAAATATATTCCTTCTCATACGAATATGTTAAACTGGGGGGGCGGCAAGGCAGGTAAAATAATTCACTGAGCAAGTCCCAAATCCCAGCCGAGTGTTGTATATTAATTTTTTACTACCATTTGAATAATAATATTCTATTGTGATTTTGATTTAGATTAGAATAACTTTGCCATAATAGAGAATTAATTTGTGGCTATCTGTCCACGTAAGCATGGCTGGACGTACCCACTATCTATCACGCCAAGCTTGCTAACAAGTATTACCTAACCTAAAAACGTTGCTAGGGTTCCAAACCCCAAGTCCAAAAGGAACCCTATTTTTCTCATAATCGTGTCCGTCTTGTTGTTCTAGAATGATCCAGGATAAGTTCAATTTTGTAATTTTAATATTAGAACTTTGTTGTTTATCAATTTGTTGAGTTTACTCATTCGTTAATTTTTTTTCTTCATTTTATTCAATTAACATATTGTTAGCAATTTGTCTCATATTTTGATATACTAACCAGTAGGCTAGGCCATGATTTTAAAGTTCCTTTCCAATAAAAACAATTTCCAGTTTCCTCTAAGTTTTCTTTTAGAAAATCCCTAAATTTCTCTACATCAGAAAAATATACGGTATATTATTTTTTATTAATTAAATAAGTACTTTTAAATATTTAAATAGAGTTTAATTACAAGAAATGAAAATAAAGACTAATTATAATAACCAACAATCAACAGTGTGAAGCGGAAATACCATTACTGTTGAGAGACGTAAGAAACCAGTGTTTTTGAGACGTGTAATAAATGACTAACCATCTCGGCAACGCGGTTTTAGGACATGTTTATAGTTTGAAGACTAGAACCATTCTTAAAATTGATTCATTTCTAGAAAATAGGTTAATAAAATCGATAGTACAATTGGCCCAATTGAACTGGTACAAAAGAGCACTCTAGATAATCAATGAATATATTTAATAATTAATATGTTTAGCAAATATATAGAGACAAAGTTATTAGAGTTTTTATTTTAAGCCTCCCCTCTTCCCTTTGATCGATTTGGCTGAAAATAAATAGGTGTTGTCCATTAGAAGGTTCTGGATTAACATATACAATTTCATGTCGATTTATTCAATTTATTGGGAAATATCACGGTCACAGAAACACACAAAGGCAGACATTTTTTCTCATATTTTGAATCTAGAGGTTGTAAAACATGAAATTCCGTTGAAAACTCCACTTCGAGTTTTGAACAGATTACATAACTTCCTTCATACTTCGTATACCTGAGGAAGTAAAAATGGGATATAGCTGACGATGTCGGAGCGGAGTGAGAGCAATGAGATTTATATTTAATTCATATTCGCCTATGAAGTATATAGAGGATCATTTAGTTGCGACACTATACTTCCCTCATTATTGATGTAAAATTGCATCGAACGTACAGATCTGGAAACCATATCTCAGCTTCTAATAAACGAATTGTGTATAAAAAAAAAAAATTGTTTAGTCAACAACGTTCGTAATGTAAACACACGGCTAATCCCTCTCTGAGTCTGATACTCAGTCCCAGTTAGTCCCATGCTATAGTTGCCCGTGAGTGGACGTATTTTAAGTTTTTATTTACTGCCGTACTTTATTACGGCTCTCCTTCCTTTTTTTGATTTTTTGAACTTCTTTTTGGACTTGCTATCTGCCAATGCCCCCGTTCAGCTTTGTCTTCGTTCGTCCGACGAGCTTCGTTCTTCTGATCTCATCGTTCTTCGGGTTCCATCATCCTTCGAAGATCATACTTTTTGTTTGTATTTCAATTTCAATATTTTCACCACACTCTTGTTGTCAACATAAAGATATTTATCATTTTGTTTTTATTTTCATCGTTAATATTTTCAGTTTTAATTACATATGTGGTATTCAAACATTGTTTCTTACGGAACTACTTTCATTGTAGATAATCCATAGTCGATTACATTTTTTGTTATATTACTTTTAGTGATTATTTTTTAACAATATAAATTTATATATACCTTAAAGCCAGGGCGAGAAAGCAAATTTGAGAAAGCAAAAATAAATGGGAAAAGTGATGCTGTAATAATATATTATATAATCATCTAGAGGGCGCCGGTAGCTCAGTGGTATGCGTGCTTGACTTCTGAGCTCAAGGTTGTGGGTTCGTAGCCCGACCGAGGCCCTTAGTTTATTTTATCTGGGAGGTAAAATAAACTTAAGCACGCCGTCCTTCGGATGGGATGTTAAGCGATGGTCCCGAGTCTGTACTATGTCAGGTACTCGTTAAAGACCACTGCCCTAGGTGAATAAACATTTAGGGTAGGCAAAATTTAGGACTCCCACAGTAGAGTCGGGCTCATGTCCACCAGAGTGACGATAGAGCGCTCTGGTAGTAGGCGATATGACCTCGTAGTAAAGCCCGGGCATGAGTCATAAAACCTAACCTAACCTAATTTATATAAAATTATATATATTATTATATAATTTATATAAAAAATATATATATACCTTTTCTTTTTGTTTTAAGAATTGATATTCTGTTTGTTTTTATTATAGCTCCGATATGTCCGATAATATATAATAATTATTTACCCAATCTTTTGACATATTTTGATAAGAATTTCTTTTTAAACACAAGTTAATTTTTAATTTTATTTTTGATGAACTATAATATAGTTAGCGCTGCGTGTTTTTTAAGTTTTGTACCCGACCCCCAATATCTTTAAAACGTGTGATTCCAATTTTTTTTTTTTTTTCGAACTTCGCACAAAAATTATTCTTGCAAAAATGAAGATCGAGGGGGGAGGGATTCCTAAAATTAATAATTGTGCGTTACGTTCTCGTATTCCTTATTTTAGGTCAGAAATAGTTTATATAACTTATGTATGCTATAATAGTATATATAACTTATGTATGCTTTATCGATTTTTGAAAAGAAAAAAAAAGAAAATGAAGAATTTTGTAATGAATTGATTAATCTTTGCACGGAGAGTAAAAACAAGAAGGGTTTTCTGGGAATCGAATTGGGAACCCATTAAACATGTGTCCAATTAAAGGGAATGGTAATAGGATGGTGGTATTTGGGAAAATTGAAAAGCCACCCCTAACGCCTGACCTGTCCCCATAGGGTGCATTCTTTATAGAGGATAGGGTGAAAGGGTTTGTGGATGTGTTGTTCCATGAACTCAAACGGAATAGGAACATCGTAGCCATGATGCCCTGTATTACCAGGAGGGATATTAGTGCCAAGGTGGTTTCAGAACACACTAAATAGGATTTCAAACAGCCAAAATGCTATAAATTGGCAACAAGCATCATTTAAATTTGGCGTTAGGGCTTATGATATTCTTTGATCTATGAAACTCTATAACAAAAAAAAGTTGTCGGTGAATCACGTCCCCACCACTAATCAATTACGTTTTAAGATACCGGGAGTTATCGTATTCAGAGACATGCACACAGACAATTTTTAGAACGGGGGAACGGAAAACATAAACTTTCTTTGTCGGTATCGAATTTCTGACCGATTACATAACTTCCCCTATACTTCGTATAGTGGGGAAGTAATTAATAAAATTGCATCAAACCTCAAAATTCACCGTCCGAAATGACACTGTTATAATACTTGAAGTTTATGTCTGACTCCTCCTTTTTGTCTGTTACTTTCCCAGCTATACAAAGCATAGGGGAAGTTATATAATCGGTTAGAAATTCGAATCGGAGTTTTCAACGGAATTTCATGTTTTCCGATCTCCTGGTTCGAAAAATGGACACTCACTGTCTGTCTGTGGATCAATGAACAGAATTACTCCCGAAAGAATGAATGTTTCGATACAAAATTTTATATGTGTATCTAGAACCCTCTATGGACGACAGCTGATGGGGACCAGAGAAAGGGAATTGCACTCGTATATCCTAATAACTGCCGATATAATGAATGTAACGACACAAAATTTAGTATGATTCAGAAGCCAAATGTAAGACACCTATTGAGTTTTAGCCCAAACGGATGATTCACCGCCTTTGATGTTTTGACACTGATTCTATACTATACAGGTTAGGTTTTATGATTCATGCCCGGGCTTTAACTACGAGGTCATATCGCCTACTAGCTCTTTCGTCACTCTGGTGGACATGAGCCCGACTCTACTGTGGGAGTCCTAAATTTTGCCTACCCTAAATTTTCATTCACTTAGGGCAGAGGTCTTTAACGAGTACCTGACATCATACAAGCTCGAGACCATCGCTTAACGTCCCATCTGAAGGACGGCGTGCTTAAGTTTATTTTACCTCCCAGACAAAATAAACTAAGGGCCTCGGTTGGGCTTCGAACCCACGATCATGAGCTCAGAAGGCAAGCACGTATACTACTGAGCTACATCTTACTCAATACGTGGGAGAGGAAGGTATTGAGGAAGATATACGGCCCTACTCCAGAGGGGGATAGATGGAGGATACGGACCAATAGGGAGTTGAGGGACCTGTACTTATTATGTGTACTAGACTCAAATAGTTATTACTTTAATTTATAATTATCTTCATGTATTCTTATAACCACCAGTACATGGAACAGATTCTATAACTCCATTAGAATATCACACGGATGAAGAAGACCTAGCTAGAGAAACTGATTGGATTATTAAGCAAAGCAAGAGACGCAGCAAAAAGTGGAAAGCTGAATACTCACCAGAAGGAGCAGCAGATAGCTCTCCAGGCACTAGAAAGGAGAGGACTGACAATAATGACAAGAGAGATGCTCAAGGAAACAGAGAAGGAACAACAGGAAGTAGTGAAGGGAAAAAAACAGAATGCCCCCCACCAATTCATATAGCTGGTATAACCAACTACGCAGAAATTAAAGCATTGATAACTCCAGTTGCCAACGCGGAATACAAAATTGTAGCAATGAATAACAATATATGGAGAATTCTAACAACGACCTCGGAATCGTACAGAGTGTTGGCGAAAAAACTGGAAGAAGAAAATAAGCAATGGTACACGTACGAAGATAAGAACTGTAGATCTACTAAGGTAATGGCTAGAGGTCTCCACCCGACGTGCGATAAACAGGAGATAATAGATGACCTCCAACAGAGAGGATATAAAATAACTGATGCAGTGAATATAATTAAAAAAGAGAGAAAAAGGGACGAGCAGGGGAAGTAGCGAGGGGGTTTAGCTATGAAGTCATATCGCCTTCTACCAGAGCGCTCTTTCGTCGCTTTCATGGACATGAGCTCCATTCTACACGAGTAATTTTACCTTCCCAGAATTATTCATTTAGGGTAGGGGTCTTAAAAGAGTACCTTTACATCGTACAGGTTCGGGAACATCGCTTAACATCTCATCCAAAGGACAGCGTGCTCAAGGTTTCTTCAGCTCCTATATGATTACCTAAGGGGCCTCGGCCGGGTTTCGACGCTACTTCTGAGCTAACGGCGCCCTGTATGGTACATTGCCTGTGATTCAACGTCTTTTAGAATATGTGTGTATTTTTGGAGGGCAGAGAAAGAGAAAAAAACATTTACTTTTAAATACCCTCTTCCAACCAAGTCCGCTACCTCGGGTTTTACCTAGACAGTAGACTAACGTGGAACCCACATACACGACTTAAACGACAAGAACTGAATCGAAGATACGGACTGTTACGTCGACTACTTGGACCAAAATCAAAACTGACAACTAACAACAAACTTACGATTTACAAGACCATTATACGTCCCATCTGGACGTACGGACTCGAACTTTGGGGTGCAGCTAAACAGTCGAACATCAATCGAATCCAAGCATTCCAGTCCAAACTCCTGCGACGAATTATCAACGCTCCTTTCTACATTACCAATAAAGTCCTACATAGAGATCTCAATATTCCCACTGTCAACGAACTAATCCAATCCCGATTCCAAACATTTCACAGAAACCTTTCTTATCATTCAAATCCTCTCGCTCAAGCCCTATCCTATCATTCCCATCCTGACAATCCTCCCCGCCGCTTGAACAGGAGGTGGCCTCGCGATCTTCTCTGAGGATAGTGAATGGTGAAAATTAACTTTCGAGGGAGTGTCAGCGCTGGCTGGCTTCTCCCATCAAGTGACGTTATTTTTTTTTTCTTTTGTCCACATATTTGCTCATTATGTATGTATTGTATATAGATTGCAAATAAAAAAAACAAACAAAAAAAAAAAACTTTTTAATAAAAATAAATATAATTATTATATCTTAAACCTAATATTTACAGATAATAATATAAATTTGGTAATTAATAAGACCAGAACATGTTGGGTAAATAATAAAAATTAAATCATTCTTTTAAAAAAATTTAAAATTTCTATAAAATTAGCAAATATCCTAATTGTATATCCGAACTTACTATATAATTGCAGCTCCATGTATTTTGCTTGCCTATCACTTGACTGTACTGTGTTTAAACGACACACGGAGGAAAAATACCAGTATTTAATTGATCTTATTACATGCTCTAAAAATAAAATAATTTATTTTTATAGCTCGTTATTATTGAAGAAATATTTATTTACGAAGTATTCTCTGACGTGCAGTAAACATACATTTTGTTCTCCGGCTTCTGACAGAAGAAAGAAGCTAGCGGTGATGTCACTTTTCAAGTTTGGATGTATCGGGCACACGGTCGGTTATACCGAGAAGTCAGAGATCAGTTATGAGGGGTTCTACTGTATATTTTTTTTTCAAAACTTTATAGGTTAGGTTTTATGACTCATGCCCGGGCTTTAACTACGAGGTCATATCGCCTACTACCAGAGCGCTCTTTCGTCACTCTGGTGGACATGAGCCCGACTCTACTGTGGGAGTCCTAAATTTTGCCTACCCTAAATGTTTATTCACCTAGGGCAGTGGTCTTTAACGAGTACCTGACATAGTACAGACTCGGGACCATCGCTTAACATCCCATCCGAAGGACGGCGTGCTTAAGTTTATTTTACCTCCCAGATAAAATAAACTAAGGGCCTCGGTCGGGTTTCAAACTCACGATTTTAAGCTCAGAAGGCAAGCACGCATACCACTGAGCTACCGGCGCCCTATACTACATATATATGTATTCCTTGAAGTATAACTTCCAAATCCTCTTCATCTAGCTTAGTAAATAATTCTGCTTAACAAATTAAAATAAGAGGCTCTATGCAGTTCATCGATGCGTCGTTTTTAATACTTGAAATCGTTCAGACTGCATTAAAGCTTCATAATGGTGGCAGCTCTGGAATGTTTTGAAAATCTAAATATTAACCACATGAACTGTAATTTAACAGATTTTACAGGAGACTATCATAAAGAAATC
Organism: Aradus depressus; assembly: GCA_963662175.1. Classification (NCBI taxonomy): domain Eukaryota; kingdom Metazoa; phylum Arthropoda; class Insecta; order Hemiptera; family Aradidae; genus Aradus; species Aradus depressus. Next base: position 74,185,077 of record OY759214.1, read on the forward strand.
TTTTAGAGGTGACTTAAACTTCTTTGATTTTTAATGGCGTTTTTGAGACAACTTAATCTATACATAGTTACTTTGTGCGTTTTCCGAAAGGCTAATACTTTTTTGTCCAACTTGTGGCACATTTTCCGGAACTAGTTCTTTCTAATATCAAGATAATATGCTCTATTTCAAGTAGATATGACAAATATTTTTTATTGCTTCGCAACTGGAGTAAATAATCTATTTGCGACTTTATCTTGTTTACTGAAACTTGAGAACATTCTTATCCGAATCATGTGCCATTCACATCGGTCACATTTCTTCGGGTCATTCTTTGGCATCAACTGTCGCCCTGGTGGGTAGGTACGTGAGGAGAACAAGAAACACCCTACTGGGATCTGTTAAATCGGAATAGAGTCACGTCTGGGCGATTTTTTCACCTTTCGTCTCTTTCCGACAAGAGGATCTTGGAAATTTCTGTGGATATAGTAAGAAGAAGTATATTACTTATACGAAGTATAGGGGAAGTTGTGTAATCGGTCAAAAATCTGATGTGGAGTTTCAAACGGAAATTCATGTTTTCCGACCTCCAGATATGTAAAAAAAAAAAAAAAATCTGTTGTCTGTGTGTCTATGAATACTTCCGATAGATTGAATGTAACAACACGAAACTTTATACATAAAAATAGAACCATCTAACAACGACACCTAATGTTTTTCAGCTAAATCGACCAAAGCAAAAGGGGGGATTAGGGGAAGCTTGAACATAAAAACTCTAATAACTGTCTATAGAATAAGTGTATCGACACGAAATTTCATATGTAAAATCTGGGCAAAAACCCAGTAAAGACAACATCTATCGGATGTTCAGCCAAATTGGCCAAAGAGAAGGGGAATTAGGGGAGAGACTTAACTCAAAAACTCTCATAACTGCCGTTGTAATGAATGTATCGACACAAAATTTCATATGTAAAATCAAATCCCCATAAGAATAACAATGATTTTCAACGAAATTAGCAGTAAGGAAAGAAGGGATCACCTCAAAAACCCCAAATATTAATCGTATGTATCGACACAAAATTTAGTATGAGGATTTAGGAGCCACTATGTTAGTCCAATGTAAAATATTAGCATACGGTCGACTGGTTTTGGGGGAGGAACAAAAAGTTAATTAATTTCGTGCTGGGGAAGAACATAGCCTGTGATTCACTGGCAACATTTTTTCTGTTGATTTTTGCTAAACTTCTCAATTTAGAAAAGGTTAGGTTAGGTTTTATGACTCATGCCCCGGGCTTTAACTACGAGGTCATATTGCCTACTACCAGAACGCTCTTTCGTCACTCTGATGGACATGAGCCCGACTCTACTCTGGGAGTCCTAAATTTTGCTTACCCTAAATTTTCATTCACTTAGAGCAGTGGTCTTTAACGAGTACCTGACATAGTACAGGCTCGGGACCATCGCTTAACGTCTCATCCGAAGGACGGCGTGCTTAAGTTTATTTTACCTACCAGTTAAAATAAACTAAGGGCCTCGGTTGGGTTTCGAACCCACGATCTTGAGCTCAGAAGGCAAGCACGCATACCACTGAGCTAGAATAATAATAATAATATTACTCGCGCTCATCGCTAGCAGTTAAGCTTTGTACTTTTTACCTGCCTTTCTTTCAGTTTTCTTTTAGGGATTTTCAAATAAAAAATAAAATACAAATTATTTTCCTAAAAAAAAAGAAATATTGATGTACAAAATAATAAGAAAATACTCAAGGATAATGTTGATGTTCTAAACAAAGTTGAGCACAATTCCGATATTTTTGGAACCATATCTTGTCTTGTCACAGATTTCCGAAGACATTTATCGAGAGAAACACGGGGAAAAAAAATTAAAACATTTTACGATGGATAGTTTCGAAGAAATCGGTACTAAAATTCACGATTCTTATAACTTTCCCATCATTGATAACGAAAATTCAATTTACAATATATTTTTGCTCGAAAAATTTCTATACCTAAAGTCCTTATTAAAGTACAAGAATATGAAAAGTTATATGAAGAGAAAACGGAGATGTACTCAGGTGTGGTTTATCTCGGTAGGGATGGGGGGGGGGGGGGGGGGGGGGGGGGGGGGGGGGGGGTTAACTCAAATCAATAATGTTTATTATTCATGGAGGTAGCAGCCTTTATGCTCTATCAAGCAGACCTACGGCCAGTCAATTCACTCATCCGCAAGCTATAATCTTGTATCGGAAAATTTCAAGAAATAATCCATGAGAAATAATGACTTTTTTCACAATCTATATCTATGGTCAGAGGGAATCTCAAAATGGTCAAAATGAGTTAAGTGTACTGTGATCATCTCCCAGCTCATCTGCGCACTGTGAAGAAGTTGGGAGCTCAGGACTCTAATACTTTCAGAATTTCAAAGATGTAGGTTTCTTGGTATCTCGTAAAATTGTGTATGTTCTCGGTTAAATCAACTTAATCTACTTTTTTGAGGAATCATTCACGAGATAACTGCATTTAACCATATCTCGTAAAATTGTGTATGTTCTCGGTTAAATCAACTTAATCTACTTTTTTGAGGAATCATTCACGAGATAACTGCATTTAACCATTTATTCACTACGGCAGACTATTCCAAGTGAAGAGGGTGTTTTCGGTTAAAACAACTTACTCAACTTTAGAGAGCCATCATTCACGAGTATTTCAAAAAGTATGGTTAATAATTAGATAAGTGTTTATAAAAATTAGGTAAGTGATGGGAAATGATACGGTTACTAAGGGAAAATCCAAGAAAGGATTAACAATATTCATTTTCATTCAGTCCTATAGAGTTAGAAGGTATATGATTAATAATGTTGCAAACATAATTTATTTATTCCAAAAACTGGATTTACACGATTAACGCAAAAGTAAAAAGTGCTGCCCCGAAAAGTTACGAATTTAGACTTACCAATTTATTCCCTGTGACCACAGATAATACAATGACAATTTACATACACCTCAACTACAAAGTTTTGTTGCACCGGGCGACGTTTTTTTTTTAAAGTGATTGCCTAGGAAAAGATCTCGTTGAAATTGTATATGCGGTCAAGTACGGAGGGGAGGGACATAACTGAAAATATTTTGTCCTCCATCTTTTGACAAAAGGCATTATTTTAATAACGTCGATTCCTCATTAATGGCCATCTCGGTTGTAAAAGTGACTTTACAAAAATAAAAATAAATCGTCGGTGAATCACTGGCTATGTAATTTTAATAAATCGTCGGTGAGTCACCGGCAATATAATATTAATAAATCGTCGGTGAATCACGGGCTATATAATTTTAATAAATTGTCGGTGAATCACCGGCAATATAATATTAATAAATCGTCGGTGAATCACCGGCTATATAATTTTAATAAATCGTCTGTGAATCACCGGCTGTATAATTTCAATAAATCGTCGGTGAATCACGGGCTATTTAATTTTAATAAATCGTCGGTGAATCACCGGCTATACAATTTTAATAAATCGTCGGTGAATCACCGGCTGTATAATTTTAATAAATCGTCGGTGAATCACTGGCTATATAATTTTAATAAATCGTCGGTGAATCTCCAGCTATATAATTTTCCATCACGATAATTAATCTTTGCTCAGTTTTTGCTCTTCCTCAGCCAATCGCTTGGGCTAAAATTCAATATCTAACACTTATTAGCTATCGGCTGTTATTAGAGTTTTTGTGTTAAGCCTCCCCCATAATCCCTCCCTTCCCATTGACCGAAAAATTAATATATATCATCCTTATGAGGTTCTGGACAGACGTATAATATTTCATGTCAATACATTCATTCTATCAGGAGTTATTGTGCTCACAGACACAAACAGACAGTGAGTTTGTTCATAAAACTCCGCATTAAAATTCCTACCGATTAAATATCTTCCCCTATACATCGTAAAATTCTGTCAGTGTCTGTGCAGACACGATAACTTCCGATAGAATGAAAGTATCGACAAGTACGCAAGTTTGACAGTGAAGACGAACTTACCCGGCCATTACAATAAAAAAGTCGAGTCGATTCCAGGAGTCAGCAAGATAAGTTCCCTTCCCGTAGACACCCATAGCGATCATTTTGATGGACATCTCCAGGGCAAAAAATGCAAAAATAAAGTCATCGAACATCTGAAAAAAAGAAAGAAATAATAACACCAGATTAGTACAAATGATTAACCATACATTGTTAGTGATATTCATTTTTTTATGCCACTATTATTGCGTAAAAAAGTGTACATAAGCCATTAAGGAAGAATATGGAAGGGTTTTAAATATACTATTAACCATATATAATACTAATAACACCAGATTAGTACAAATGATTAATCATACATTGTTAGTGATATTCATATTTTTATGCCACTATTATTGCGTAAAAAAGTGTACATAAGCCATTAAGGAAGAATATGGAAGGGTTTTAAATATACTATTACCCATTAGGATCAGAGAAATATACGATAAATAACAAAGGATAATTCCATGGAAGCTGCCAAAGAATGGCTTTCATGCTTTCAGAAAATAGCTAGAGTTAATAATCTGAGAACATGGAGCAAGTAACTGGCCTTCTAACCATGTAATCCTGGATAGTCCTGATCCTGATCCAGCCCATTACACTTAAAGTAAGCCTTTAATAACTTCTGTAGAATAATATAGCTGCTCTCCCGACCAAGGGCCGTAAAGTCCGCCAATTAGAACAAAAAACTTTTCTTCCAATTCAGAAGAAATATAAGGATTGAATTCCCAATAATTTTGATACCTAAGTACTTTTATTGAGTTCCCCAACTTACACAACTTGATTATTGATAATTAGTTTTTGGAGGCAATTTTGTGAACTTAAAGAAGCCCCTGTAAAGTTGAAAAATGTAAGCTAACTTTCTTGCTCAAATTGAAGTAGGCAACATTACTTCCAATACGATAACTCCTGACAGAATGAATGAATCGAAATTTTATGTATGTGTACAGAACCCCATGAACCCCATAAGGACGATAACTGTTGTTTTTCACCTAAATATGGAAAAGGAAGAGGGAGATTAAGGGGAGGGTTAAACCCAAAAAACTCTAATAACTATCGATCTAATGAATGTATCAATGAGAAATTTTATATGTTTATGAGGGCGGCGGTAGCTCAGTGGTATGCATGCTTGCATGCTTGACTTCTGAGCTCAAGATCGTGGGTTCGTAACCCGACCGAGGCCCTTAGTTTATTTTATCAGGGAGGTAAAATAAACTTAAGCACGCCGTCCTTCGGATGGGATGTTAAGCGATGGTCCCGAGCCTGTATGATGTCAGGTACTCGTTAAAGACCCCTGCCCTAGGTGAATAAATGTTTAGGGTAGGCAAAATTTAGGACTCCCACAGTAGATTCTGGCTCATGTCCACCAGAGTGACGAAAGAGCGCTCTGGTAGTAGGCGATATGACCTCGTAGTTAAAGCCTTTTATATGTTTATTCAAAGCCTCATAAAGCCCAACCGGCCAAAGTTGAGGGGCTGATCATAGGAGGAGGCTTAACACAAATAACATAATAAATGCCGATGTAATGAAAGTATCGATGCGAAATTTCGTATGAAGATTCGGCCAAAGGGAAAAGCAGGACTAGGGTGAGGGTCTAAGCTGGTAACTCCCATAACTGTCGATTTAATGAATGTATCAACACGAAATTTTATATTTAAATTCAAAGCCTAACCGGCCAAAAGCCTTAAAGTTGAGGGACTGGTCAAGATTCTGAAGTCTCTGTGTAAGTCTAATATTGATTTTTTAGGCAACAGTTGGTTATAGAGGGGGAGCGAAAACTTAATTATTCGTGCATTGCCGCTGATTAACTGAGCCATCTGATATCCAAAACTGCCAGAATATTTGCTAACGATCCAAAGTTTGTGTATTTTCAACGTCTTTTTGCCCATTTGAAAATCCTTTCCCTGGCCTTTCTCATTCATCTTAATTCACTATTGACAGACCAAGAGAAGGATTTTAAGGTAGGCAAAGGGAGATCGAAGATGAAGGTACCTTACCTAATATCCTAAACAGCATTGGGTATCAAACTGATAAAAGAAGGTTTTCCTTTACACTAAGGGATTGTAGGAATGTTTGAAGGTACAATAAATTTATTTCTTTTGGAGAGGCAATCGTTAAAGATATCAAGAGGAATGGGAAGAACATTGATCGGATAACAGCAGACATCGTAAATCTCTTGAAGACAATATTCCTTACAACAAGAAGGTTAGGTGTCAGGAAATAAATTGTAAAAGAGATCGGCGAAAAATGAAAAATGAAATTATAAATGAGTAGAGACATGAACCTTTATCAAAAAGCTATCATTTTTGAACGACTCACTGTTACATCCCCAGCTGTATGAAGAATAGGGGAAGTTATGTAATCGGTCAACAATTCGATACGCAGTTTTCAACAGAATTTCATGTTTACCCACCTCTAGATTCCAAATATGAAAAAAAAATAACTGCCGATGTAATGAAAATATCGACACACAATTTCGTATGTGACGTCAAAACCACATAAAGACACAATTTTCAGCGAAATCGGCAGAAGGAAAGGGGGGGGGGGGGGGGGGGGCATTAGAGGGGAGATTTAACACAAAAATCTAGTAACTGGCGTTGTAATGAATGTGTTGGCACGAAATTTAACGTGAACTCAAAGGACGACACCTATTATCTTTCAGGGAAATCAGCCTAAGGGGGGGAGGCCCCAACTTGAGAATCCCAATAACTGCCGATGCACAGTGGGGCAATTCACCAACTTAGCACGAAAAAATTCAAATTATGAAATTCTCATTAGAAATTGGTATTGAAAGTAGACTAGTTGTAGACATTGAACCCAAGAGATGGGCCTCCGTTGTTTACAATAAGTGGGCAAAGCTGGCATGTAAACACGTCATTATCTTTTGACATCAGTTACATTCTGACAGTGGTACAGTGCAGTTAATTTATTTTTCAAACCTTAGCTAATATGTCTGATTCAGGAGAAGCTAAATGAATAAACTAAATTGTTTATTTTTCCAAAATAGTGTATAAATTAATTAAATTCAATGCAAAAAGTTGTTTATTGGAAATTTTACATTCTGAAAGTCGCCCAAAAAATTGCATTCTACTTAGCATTTTTCACTTGGTAATTTAGTATTCTAATTGTTGTAAAAGTAGCAGAACCTTAGCTCTCCTTGATAAGCGACAATATTTTTTTTTCCCTTTTACAGGAAGTTCTAATGTAGTGAAGAACTCTTACAATGAATTTCAACCATAGTGAAAACATGTCATGTTTTCACTATGGTTGAAATTCAAGAATCTTAAACGACACATAGCAGTTCGGGGAATGGCGGTTGCACTTCAAAAACTATTACCCACCAAAATGGATGAGGAAGCTCTTCCAAGAAAATTGAACAATTTCATAATTTTCAATTTAATAATATAAGTGCGGAATTGCGTTGGAAGCGCTCTGCATACAATTTATCTAATTTTAATTATCAAAACCAAATTTGGCTACACGACTTCTATATTCCTTAATAACGAAAGTCAGTTCCCGTGGTAAGGTTAGCCGTCCTAGTAAACCATTCAATGAATGTAGTGACAGGGGAAAACAACTTAAATGTAAAACCTTAGTTGACAATACAACCCTCGAGGAGCTAGGTTTCGGGACAAAAATGCAACGTAATATATCTGGGAAACGTTTGGCCGCGGAAGTTTTGGAACATGTTACGTGTCCTACTTCCTCAAAACGAGCTAAAAAAAAAACAGAAAAGCATACAATTTTATTTACAAATCGCCAACGAAATCCCACCCAAAAAATTATCCGAAGATAATTATCGTGTCGAAAGTATTTATCTACAAGAAAATATTTTCCGATGGATGTGTTATCGCTGCTAAGAGAACCCAACTTGTCGTTACCAACCAACTTATCCGACGATTCATCGTATTATTTTAAAAATTATTTTATTATATTTCCATTATTAAACTGCTTATTGTACAAGCAAGTGATTTTTTCATTTTTTTAACCCTAATGACACGTATCTCTTTAATTATAATATTTTCCCATCATATAGATACTTGTAAAATATGAGAGCTGTACTTTTTAATTTTTTCGCGCTAATTATGCGGTTTCCCCTACTGTTCAATGTAATCAATTTATCGACATAAAATTTTATATTTAAATAGTAAATAACTGATAAAATTAATGATAATAATAATAATAAAAATATTAAACAAAAATTTACGATATAACTACCATATTGGTGGAGGACCTCTTTCAAGAAAATAAAAATGAAAGCAAAGTATCAATTAAATCTTTTATATTTCAAACACATCTTTTTTATAATCGTTATAAATTTTTTTTAACAATTAAAAAATCCGTTTCCGAATAGAAGATTTCCTGTAACATAAACATTTTTATTGAGTTTTAAACTTTTTTTATCGTACCCATTGCTTTAAATAGTGTTTTTTTTTGGGGGGGGGGGGGAGGGGGGGGGGGCTTTGACCTATAAAACTCGTAAAATGAAAAACATAAAATATTTGTATAAAATATATAAACTTATGAGAAAGTCTGATCATAAAATAAACGGGGAAAAATACAATAGTATGTCTTATCATGAGAGCAGTAGGACATCAAAAGCTCATAAAGAGATGTGTTTCATGGAGAAGTCACACTCTTCAGGTTCCCTCCATTCAACTCGTCTAGAGATCTTCTCAAAGAGTTGTCAGAATGTAATCAGGGCTTCAGGGCCTTTTTCTAGAGCTCATTCCAAAACATTGAGCACAAAAAAAAGAGTCAAGAAAAATCGAGATGTGTATAAAACTTCTGTTGAGTTGAGAAACAACGCGGCAACGCGGACATATTGTGGAAAATTGTAATTGTCAAAGTGACTCAAAATGAAACAATAAAAATATTCGCCGAAATATAGGTAAAAATCGGTATTAAATTGAAAATTGCAAAAAAATTAAAGATGTCGTCTCATATGATAGGCCAGTTGCTGGGGAGGGAAAAGTAAGGTAATTCGGAAATAATTCATGGCAAATGTTTTATCGTTTTAACCTCTTAAGTTATGTCCCAATATGACTATCCTAGGTATTCCTCCTCCGGCGAGGTGAGCGTCGGCTCCTAGGTTGTGAAATGTGACCTGAATTGGGGTGTTTTTGCGGTTTTTTAAAGATTTCTTGAAAACAACCCAATAAATCAACAAAGTTATAATTATAAAAATTGTAGAGCATAAAATTCTGCGTAAAATAAATACCAGTTTGATATATTTTGTTTCAGGTAAAACTATACGAGCTCTTACCAAATTGCACTAATTTGTCAACTTACCATACTTTTTTTTTTTATTCCAAAAATAATGCAGAAATGGGATAAGAATAAGTAATATTTATTTTAAATTATAATAGGTACCTACATAAATATATAATTATATAATAAATTAATAATAATAGGGATAGAATGCAAGAAACCCTTCTAGAATGGGAATCAGGGACCTCCTGTCCTGTATGGAAGGTCCAGCTTCCCCTCCCACTCTCTCCTTCAGTATGCGAAGTGATCGACACGGTTTCTGGCTAAAGTGATTTTTCCTGTTTTCATGGCTTCTTGATGTGTATATTGTTATCATAATTTGTTCCGGTGTAAACAACAAGGCAGGCTTGTGTGTAGTATGTGAAGAGTCGTTATCGCAGGGTGAGTCAGTGACCGTGAAAACTAGAGGAAGTAAGACATTGATTGAGTGCAGCAAGAAAAGAGGTGATGAAAAGCATTTTATTTTCAAAAATTTGAGACTGTAAAAATGCATGTTGCATGTCATAAACTGTATACAAGAGAAAAAAGTCTGACTGTAGTCATGAAAGCAGGTGGGAGTGAAGCGCGAAAGGTGGTGCGATCAAGTAGAACAATTTTCGATTTCAAAACTAAAGGTTTTTTTTCGTGCTGAGGAGGATGCCTTTGAAGATTCATCACCGTGATATTGTGAGTATTGTGACGACAATTAACTTCAAGAACAACATCGTAGGAGTAGCTGATGACTCAGGTGACAAGTGGGGAGAAGAAGTAAGAAAAATACGGGGATGACATTATTATTGCAATTGGCAATAACCGAGAACCAGTACTCTCTTTCAAAAATACTGGATACAAAATTTGACTGAACAATACGAATTTCAAAAAAAGGATGAGGGAGAAGAGAGCCTCCGTATAGTTAGAGCTGCAGATGACATCATTCGAGAGGATATCAGATCTAAATTGTACACACTTGATGCTCACCCGGACCTCCACACTTCTTGGAGGACTGTGAAAATGATATCCCCCAATCCCTGAAGTTGTGGCTTGAAGCTATAATAATGAAAGGCAAACGAGGAAACCAACGTAAATGGAAAACAAAAGTGACCTCCAGTGTTTGTTTTGCCTGTGACGTTATCGGGCTAGTGTAGGTGCCGGCGGATGATTATTGCGAATTAGCGTTATGTAAAATTAGAAATTAGTGTAGCGTGATAACGCGTTTAGATAGGACGTTAATTCGGGTGTCATTGTAAAGAGCTTGAGGAGCACTACTAGGAAACAATAAAAATATTTGCCGAAATATATGTAAAAATCGGTATTAAATTGAAAATTGCAAAAAAATTAAAGATGTCTTCTCATATGAATCGTAAATATGCGCGGAATTATAGAAAATGCAAATCAGAGGAAAGCTCGCATCAAAAGAAATTTAAAAAACCTAAAAAATCTAGTGCCGAGCAAATGCAAGAGCTACGGCAGCATCGAAAAGAAAATGAAAAATGATTTTATCCCAACGTTTTCACGGATAATCTACGGCGTGGACCTTGACTACGCCTTAATGTTTTTTTTTAAATGTTGTCTATTCCACAAACAAATGTATACAAAAACTATCAGTTTCGGCATAATACCATCGTCAGGTTTTGTTATAAACTGAGATATATGACAAACAGTGCCGGCCCGAGGCAAGTTGTAGTATGAAGCTAGATCCAATTATGGCGCCCCCCCTTGCTTGCCCCTAATATATACCAGTTGTGCGTGCAAGCATGGAACTTGGAAGATCTCGACAACATCTTTAGTCTATAGGTCATTCACATATCATACTAGCCACACGCTCGCAATCAAAATATCGAAAAGCGAAATCAATATTTTTCTACTTAATTTTTCTTTACCACTGAGGCGTACCCGGGACTTGTCGCCTCGAGCGGCCGCTCCGTTCGCCCTATGGTAGGGCGGCCCTGATAACAAAACTTGTCGAATCCGGTTGTATATACTAAAATTTCATATGGAATAAACATTATTTAAGAAAACTAAGTTTATTTTATTCATTTAATAGGTATCTTGCGTATTATATATCTATTGTATTAGATATTTAATCTCAACTATTGGTTAATAGGTATCTAACCAACTTTAATAGTTACATTGGTTCAATTTGGTATGGAAAATTACCCAATTTGACTGAAAAGTAATACATGTCGTCATTATGGGGTTTTGGACACACGAAATTTAGTGTCGATATATTTATTCGAACGGGAGTTATCGTGTTCACAGATAGGAATTTTAATTTTTGTTTATGAATCAGAAAACAATATTCAGTGGAAACTCAACTCCGAGTTTCCCACCGATTACATAACTTCCCCTCTACTTCGTATAGTGGGGGAAGTAAAAGGAAGATCGTAGAACACAAACCAGAAAAAATTAGGGGAGGGGGAGGATGAAAAGTGAAAAGTCGTTGGTGAATCACCGTCAATGTACTTCCCCAGAACGAATTATTCAGTCCATTGGCAGTTATTAGTTTTTATACTAAGCCTCTCCCCTTCCCTTTGGTCGATTTGACTGAAAAACAATAGGTGCTGTCGTTAAAGGGTTCTATATTCACATATAAAATTTTGTGTCGATACATTCATTCTATTAGAAGAAGTCGGAAAACATGAAATTTCGTTGAAAACTACATCAAATTACTGACCGAATACATAATTTCCGGGACGTAAAGAACAGTATCCAACTTCCTAGTTCAGAAACGCGAACATTTTGTGTGGAAAATTATAATAAAACATTTGTTTATTTTTTAATATTGTCTGTTTCACAAGAAATTTAAAGAAAACCTACGGTTACGGCATTACATCGTCAGGTTTAGTTATAAGCTAAGACGTTATTTCTTTATTGATTCAGTTTATAATAATCTTGGTTCAATTTGCTGTATTAAATTAATAATATTCTAGGATAATGAAGAAAAGAATGGTAGATGTCGTCGTCTACATAGTCTACGTGAGAAATTGTTCATATAAACATCATGCAGACAACATATATATATATATTTTTTTTTATGCCAATAATGGTGGTTATACAATATATAAATATGAATTTTTCCAGAGATTGCCTTCTAGCCTTCTGACCGCCGTGTTTGAAAATTCTTCTTTGAGGAAAACCTCGAAGGCTTCCCTTTTATTCTGAAGAAAACTTTGTCCTCAATTTTCCAATATTAGTTTCCAAAGCATCACTGGGAATCCCTAGCCACTTTACACTTATGGTGGATTTTTCTATTATTTAAAATTTTGGGAAAATTCTTCAATAAGTTATATTTGTTGGAAACACCAATTCTACAGGTTTTCGCCCATTTATAATTTATTAATAATTGCCAGGTTATCCGGCTAAGCTCAGAGTAACTTTAAGTAGGTTAGTAACTTTTTATAAATATATATATATATATATATATGTGTGTGTGTAAATATATAGAACCTCAAAGTTGAGAAACGTTGTAAAAAGTTGTAAAAAAACAATAACTTTTTTTTTTAACATTGTCTATTCCACAAAAAAAATATATACAAAAACTACCGGTTCCGGTCAGGTTTAGTTATAAATATACTAAAACGTTTCACTTATAAGTATTATACTTTTCTTAGTATATTTATAACTAAACCTGACGATGATGTAATAACTTCTAAGTTGAGAAGATGATGTAATTCCGAAATCGGTAGTTTTTTTTTGTGTGGAATAGTTAAAATATTTAAAATATATTTAAAAGAATATTTTAAAAAATAAGTTTATTTTATTTATGTGTACAAAACGTTAAAAAAACTAAGAAAAAGGTACATGGACTCTTAAACAGAGAATGTATTAATAATTTTTTTTAATGGAAAGAGAAAAGTACATCCTTTGCATATACAAATATAATTAAAGTCTCCCGGCAGAGAAGAAAAATTAAATAAACACCTCATGTCCCTATTTTCTGATATTATCAAATTAAATTATATTTTTTTAAAATTTTTTCAAGTTAAGGACCACATTAAAAGCAATGGTTTTTGTTCCTTAAGTTCCTCGCAGACTAGGACAGTATCGTCCGTTTTTTTTTTTTTTTTTTCTGTTCAATTTCTCATTTTATTGACCGTATTTACAATCGGTAAAATAAAACCATTAGTAAATTTGAAGACAATGATTAAAAATTAAATAATAAATGCAATATATACAAGGTAAGGAATATAAGAAAAAAAAGGAATAATAAATACAAATATTAATAAATATGTCCCTATAAAATGGTGAAGGATACGTACAAAATAATAAATACTATATACACAATAAACAAAATATATTCAAGGGTAATAGGAATAAAAATAAATAAAAAAGTACAAAATAATAAACAATAAATAAATAAATTCAGCTCGAGATCACCCGAAACACCATCGCGATTAGGTCATCGTCGTTCCTCCAATTTAATAGAGTTAGAGGAGATCACGGTAGCCGGGTGATCTCCTAGCAATGATGGCAGACCGAGAATTATAGAAAGAGGGGTGAAACTGGCCATTGCCAGCACTCCTCAATAGTAGGCTACACACTTTAATGTAATAGGTCTCTCGGCCAGCACCACCTCAATCTTCGGGGAGGATCGTGAACATAATAAGGCAATTAATAATAATAACGATTTACCAGTTTTACTTTTCAAATTTCCCATTTCTTAATTTAACTGTTGAATTTTATAACTTGTCAGGCAATCTGTGATGAGTACCGGAGGATGTTTAGAATAGGGTGGTGACCCATAGCACGCCGGATAGTATCACACAGTTTTCCTTCCTGTCTCAGTTTGGCAAGATAAGGAGATGAAGTTCATGGTGTTTGCTAACTTTTCCATTATCAATTAAATGTTTGTCAAGCTGCCCAACTTCAACTACAATTTACTACACATTTGAATAAATTTTCCTTCGTTTGTTAATAACAATATTAGACTGTTTCTTGAACCAGGGGGCCCCTTGCAGATCTCCAACGCTATCGGAACTTCTCTAATATCGTTTGAGCTACTATGGCAAAGGAGCCTTGTCTATGAATTACGTAATGCAAATTTCTACTAAATGACGAATCAAATCTTATTACATTACGTAACATTTTCCAAGACATCCCCCCCTCCAGATGCTTTTTGTAATGAATGGACACGGAAGGCTTCTTACCCTCTCACCCTTTTATATCCGCGCCCGGATAAAGGGGCAAGAAATTTTAAACGAGGAATTTAAAAACTACAGCCCGAGGGAGAGATAATGCTGCCTGCCGAGCGGCATAATGCGGCCCGCCGAGCGGCATAATGCGGCCCGCCGAGCGGCATAATGCGGCCCGCCGAGCGGCATAATGCGGCCCGCCGAGCGGCATAATGCAGCCAGCAGAAGGATTTGAAAATATGTAAACCTACAAACTTTTTACTTACCCAACTATACGAAGTATAGGGTAAGTTATTTAATCGATCAAAAATTCTATGCGAAGTTTTCAACGGGATTTCATGTTTTCCGAGCACCAGATTCCAAATATAAAAAAAACACGATAACTCTCGATAGAATATATGTATATTTCGACACGAAATTTTATATGGAAATTTAGAATATTCTAACAAAGACACATTTTGATTTCCAGTCGAATCGGCCAAATGAATGGGGGTAATTTGTTGTGTATCGCATAAAATGTACACAATACAATGAAAAAAAATAAATAAATGGAGATAGAAATGGTAAGTAGTTGATTTTTGTTTTATGACCGTTATTATTCTATTTTACAATTCCGAAAACAATTTTACGATTTTACAATAATCTCATTTACTTTTAGATAATAAACAGATGTCACAAGTTAATCTATATTATATTTATAATAATATCTTTAAGGTAAAGAGGGCGCCGGTAGCTCAGTGGCATGCGTGCTTGTCTTCTGAGCTCAAGATCGTGGGTTCGAAACGCGACGAGACCCTTAGTTTATTTCATCTGGGAGGTAAAAAAACTTAAGCACGCCGTCCTTCGGATGGGACGTTAAGCGATGGTCCTGAGCCTGTACGATGTCAGGTACTCGTTAAAGACTCCTGCCCTAGGTGAATAAAAATTTAGGGTAGGCAAAATTTAGGACTCCCACAGTAGAGTCGGGCTCATTTCCACCATAGTGACGAAAGAGTGCTCTGGTAGTAGGCGATATGACCTCGTAGTTAAAGCCCGGGCATGAGTTATAAAATCTAAACCTAAACCTCTTTAAGGTAATATCTATAAGTTAATATATTAATGAATGTAAACCTTAACTGTAAATAAAAATTGTTACCAACATGTTATATGATTTAAAAAAATTCCTGAATTAAAAACGTGTGTACTAACCACTGCTGTTTTTTTTCTCATTTTTAGAATCAGGGTGTCGGAAAATAGAAAATTCCGGTGAAAACTCAACCTCGAATTTCTGACCGATTACATAACTTTCCTTATACATCGTAGCTGGGGAAGTAACACATATGAGATGGAAAAAGGGGAAACAAATAGAGAAAAGGTAGGAGGTAAAGCATTTATATTGACGAATGAGATTTTCCGTGGTTCTCCCACGGCGTCTGTTAGCTCTGCTTCCCAAAGCCAACCCACCTGTTACTTACGGCTTTCTTACCTCTAACTTCCAACCATGGGGGAGGACCTTCCGTAAATATGATTTAGGTCCCATGGGATCACCTTAGTTTCCTTCCCAATCCCATTGCAATTACCAGGATATAAGGTTCATTATAACAAATTAGTTTATAATGTAAAATTTGAACCAATCCGAGTTCTCTTGGTGGCTTCAATGAACACTTAAATAATTTGATATTCAATGACAATTTAAAAAATACTGTGTTAAGTACCAACCACGCTTACAAATCACTCTCATTCCCCCTTCTCAACATTATTTCATACAGTCAATACTGGGTATAAGAATGTCTACTCTCCAGATAATGCTGTACAAAGAGACAAAATGAAATAATTCACAATTTGTGATCTGTAAGCGTTTTTGATATAAGAAAATTCTGTAACGGCCATGTCACATATATTTTTTTAATTTTTAAGATTTTTCAAAAAAAATGCCAATACAAGAACCATATTAAAGTTTTTAAAGTTCGTTGCTATGAATTACGATTTAAAAATTACTTACAATTAGGTATAATCCTTATAGACTTAGTTTACATTCTTCGGGGCGCTATAACTGTTGTCGTATTGATCCTATCTCAAATCTGAGGACTTATTAGCGATTGTTAATTTTATAGGGAACAATTTCGGTAAGAAACAATTTTTGGATAGGCCCAACCGTTTTTGGGTAAATCAAGGAAATGTCTAAAAAATATGTGCGAAAACCAGACGACCTGTAAAAAATCATGTTTCATATAAATTAAGTACTTTAGTATTCTCTACAACTGTTACTCGAACGCATTTTTGATTAGATCATAAACATAAGCTGTATCTTGTAAAATGTAGTTAGGTCCCGGGAAAGTGGTCTCCATTTTCGTTCGATTTCGGACAAAATCTGAGCAGACTTAAGTTAGAACCTTGTTGTGACCTCTTCATCCAAATTTCAAGGTCATGGCTACAATCGTTTTGCGATAAAGAGCTTAAAACTTTTCAATCACACACACACACAGACAGACATCATCGCGAAAATGGTCAAAACATATTCAGGGGATCTTGAAACGTGAAAATCAGTTGAAACCTCGATCTCGGACTTTCCCACGATTACAATAATTCCTTATGCTTTAGGTATAAGAATATACAAATATATGATGTGGCAATTACACATACACATTACAGAAATGAAATCAGAAGGGGGCTCAACTCAAAAACGCCAAAACTGCCGATGTAATGAACGTATCGACATGAAATTTCATATTTGAAGTCAAAACCTAATGTGTCAAATTTCATCAATATCGACTGAATGAAAGTTGAGGAGAGGTGACTGGCCTCAAATACCCTCATAACTGTCCATATACTGAATAAATCGACGCAAAATTTAGTATGAGGATTCAAAAACCACCTATATATGTGAAATTTTGAGTTTAAACCGAATGGTCGATTGGCTTTGGAGGGAAAGTGAAAAAGTAGTTGTTTTATACACGTGCTGGGGAAGTATATAGCCAGTGATTCACTGACGACCTTTTTTTAATTTAAACGTAAGCCATATATAATATTCCATAGATAATATTTTTTATGGAAATAGCTTCCATTAAAAACAAGTTAAGGGAGAGGATGAAACCCACGAGGGAGTTACATAAAATATTCCATTTTACGAAGAGTCGAATTCGTTAAGGGACCGATAGAGCAGCTGATAATACCAATTCAGTTCATTTAAAGTTACTCCAGTAGGTCTCGCACTCTTTGCGCAAACTTATCGTTAGTGATCATACATTCAAAAAAATTGTTTAACAAGGCTATATACTATCGTTGGAAATAGGTAGTTTAAGTTATATATATATATATAAAAAAAAAATGTAATTTCGTAGAAGAAAAATCGTTAGTAGCATTAAGTCCTAAATTTTGCATATCCTAAATTATCTATTCATCTAGGGGATTTTAACGAGTACCTGACATCGTACAAGCTCAGGATCATCTCTTAACGTCTCATCCGAAGGACGGCGTGCTTTTTTATCTAAGAGATTAAATAAACTAAAGGCCTCGATCCTAAACCCACGATCTTGAGTTCAGAAGACAAGCACGCATACTGAGCTACCGGCGCCCTCATTAATATTTATATTATTATCGTTAATGTTATTGTTATTCACTATTTTCTTTTTGTTATTTGTTAGTTTTTTTTTTCTCTCTATATATTTCGGTATTCGTGACCTAAGGAAATAGCGCACAATTGCCCCGATATATCATAATGAAAGAAGATTTACCTTAAAGAATTATAAAATATTTATAATAATATATAATATGATTTTAAAAAAGTCCATATCATCGGTATAAATCCTTTCGATTCAGTCTTATGTGAGATTTCCAGGACAGTCTTCTACCTTAGTGACAGTCACATGTATGTATATAATACATTTTATAAAAATTATTAATCCATTTTTTCACTGTAAAAAAAGAGATGAACAGAAAAAGAATAAAAGGCAGTCAGAATGTTAGAGACCAAAAAGAAATGTTTGTAAAATATTACAAATAAAGTTACCATAATATTATTCTGTGAATAAATAATATATAAGCTTTTTAAAGTTACTAACTTGTTTAACGTTCCTCCAGCAGAAGCCGAGTAACCTGCTAGTTATTATTAATAAATTAGAAATGGCTGAGAACCTGTAGAATTTCAATAAATATATCTTATTGGAGAATTTTCCTAAAATTTTAAATAAAAAAAAATCCAACCTGAGGGCATAAAGGAAAAGTGGCTAGGGTTTCCCAGTGATGCTTTGGAAACTAATATTGGAAAATTGAGGACAAAGTTTTCTTCAGAATAACAGGGAAGCCCTCGAGGTTTGCCCCAAAGAAGAATTTTCAAACTCGGCGGTCAGAGGGGTAGAGGGGTCTCTGGAAAAATTCATATTTATATATTGTATAACCATCATTCTTGGCATATAAAAAAATATATATATACGTTGTCTGCATGATGTTTATATGAACAATTTCTAATAAAAACTATGTAGACGACGACATCTACCATTCTTTTCCTCATTATCGTAGAATATTATTAATTTAATGATATTAATAACCAAGGTAATTATGAATTGAATTAATAAAGAACTAACATTTTAGTTTATAACTAAACCTGACGATTGTGGAATGCCGAAACCGGTAGGTTTTGTTTAAATTTCTGTGGAATAGACAATATTTCAAAAAAATAAGTAAGGGAGGACTTACCACATAAATCTCAATAACTGGCCAAAGTATGAAAAATATATCGACACGAAATGTTATATGTGAATCCAAATCCTATAGGGTCATATCAAACATAAAAATATATAAATAAAACAAGCTTATTTTTTGAAATGTTGTCTATTCCACTAAAGATATTTATAAAAATACAACTACCGGTTTCGGCTTCACACCATCGTCAGGTCTAGTTATGAACTAAGTTAGTTTGCAGAGTGCGACCCATCCAATACCTCTCTGGTGAAAGGTGCCACTTCAATTAGGGAATCCCCCGGATTAACCGTTAGCTGCATCATGAAATATTTGACAAAACACTAACTTTTCTTAATTTACATAAAATAACATCTTTTGACTAATAAGTAAAAAATAAAACTAAAAAACATAACAGATAATAACATATATATGTAAAAAATAAAACTAAAAAACATAACAGATAATAACATATATATGTTATTATCTGTTATGTTTTTTTATTTTTATTTTTTACTTATTAGTCAAAAGATGTTATTTTATGTAAATTAAGAAAAATTAGTGTTTTCTCAAATATTTCATGATGTAGCTAACGGTTAATCCGGGGGATTCCCTAATTGAAGTGGCACCTTTCACCAGAGGTATTGGAGGGGTCGCACTCTGCAAACTAACTTAGTTCATAACTAGACCTGACGATGGTGTGAAGCCGAAACCGGTAGTTGTATTTTTATAAATATCTTTAGTGGAATAGACAACATTTCAAAAAATAAGCTTGTTTTATTTATTTACTACAAATTCCACAATATGTCCGCGTTCCTCAACTTAGAAGTTGATAAAAATATATTACACTTTCTTCGTTGATCACAACATTAAAAGTACCATATAAACGTACAACATAAAAAGTCAAAGGCAGTCGAAATATATTAGACACTTTCTTATTCCATGAACGTATAATTGCTAAAAAACAGCTGACATCACAGATAAAGAAGTGTGTAGGTTTGGGCACACTTACACATGCACATTAACGAGTCTTACGCTCTGACATAGCCCCTACCGAGAGCTAAGATGTTCACACATCAAAAATTAAAGACTAAGATTTAAAATGCACACTAAAAAATTGCAGTTTACAGAATAAATCATGTTGGTGTATCAAATGAAACAAATTTTTGACACTCCCGTCGGTCCTTTTAGTGAAACAATCCAGGTTCTCCTGATATATAGAAACCCCATGGGGGAGCATAAAAAATATATCTAATTGCGAACAGGCTAATTTATTTACTGTGAATATAACCTTTTTACTGGTCGTTTATTTTGTTTACCAAATGTTACATATTATTCTACTAGCATTTAATTTATTTACTGTGAATATATCCTTCTTACCATGAGTTTATTTTTTTTAATATTCGTTAATTTTTTAACCGTGTTATAAACTTATTACTCTGAATTTAATCTAGTAAATGTGAATTAATTTTGTTACTGTGAATAATATGTTTTCTACTAAACTTTAATTACTGTGCACAACTTTTTGCTACTGTGCATTTAATTTTCATGGTAAAGAAATGTCCGACAATTACATACTATAAGTTGACAACTAACCTGAAGGATCTTGCAGCGGTTGGTAATACACTTGTCGTCTACGCAGGGCTGGTACATGCCGAGGGTTACACAGTTCAGCAAGATGACCAGCATGCTCACTCGCTCGAACCACGTGAGAGAATATCAGTTAAGGAAAACATTGAAATATTTCATTTTATATATTTTTTATAGTCATAACAATAATAATAATAATAATAATAATAATATATTAAAGATAGTACCTATTCATTGAAAGAACGACTGGATAATATTAGACCAGTATTGGACACTGTGGGGTTATAGAACCTACACATTGTATGAATGAGGATTTTATAAAGAAAATGAAAAATAAATAATTATATTAATAAAATAAATAAATAAATGAATTTTTAAATAAACATAACAATATAAACATTGGGGGCCATGGTGGCCGTGCGGGCTAGAGCGTAGGGCTTTGGTCGCATGGTCTCATCATGGTTTGCGGGTTCGAATCCCGTCCGGGAGTGAGTTTTATTTCGTAGATAGAACTCCCTCCCGGGGCCATGGATGTCTTAAATAATTATATATAACACATTGACATGGCTAATATGCACCGTACATAAAGCCAAAAAAAAAAATAATAAAAAATAAATAAATAAACATAAATAAATCCGATGACAATAAAGGAATGGGATCTTTGGCGGTCATTTTTAGCATTCTGCAGTGAGTAACAAGTAGTAACCGAAACAAGCAACAAATATAGAACTGTAGTGTTCAATGTGCTACTAAATCAATAAAAATTGTGTAAATGATAATAAATAAACCACCTAAGTGGTGTTTATTATTTAAATAAACTAAATATTTTAGTTGTGTAAGTTGACTTATTTTTGTGTTTAACTTTACATTAACCTTTGAGTTTTTTTTAAAATCATAAACATAGACAATGAACAATTTGTGAATTATTATCAGGCACCACTAGACCAGCGTTAATAACTAATATGTTATTAGTACATAAATGGATTATTCATCTTCTAAACCATTCAATATGTGACCTAATCACAGGTCTCTGTAATACGAGACTCGTATAATTGTTCCTTACAAGATATGACTAACCCAGTATTTATTGTCAAAGGAAATAATAAAATATTAAATTTAATCATGAGCTTTTATTAGTCAATATTACAAGAGACCAAAGACCTGCTACTCAACATAAATATATGAGTTGAATACAAATATGACTATTATGCTTTATATATCCATTTTTAAACAATTGATTTAATATTATTAATATTGTCTATGAAAAAGTCAAATTTATCAGAAATACTATTAGCAAGCCTTTGAAATCGATCTATGGGAGAATAGAACCCATAATCAGTATAATGAAAATTAGGTAAGAAGGGGAGAACTGAACGACAAGTACGTGAGGGAATATTAAAATATACGAGTGAAAGTAGATCAGGACAGTCAATTTTATTGTTTAATAATTTGAAAAAAAATTAACATTGTATATTAAAATGACTTATATAGTATGTAAATTCATATAATAAAGAAGTAAATAGTAACATCTATAAAACATGACCAAAATATTTTTTCGCTGTTGCGTGAAGGATTGCTTGGTTATTCATTCTGATTCTGCTATGCTGTAGCTCCGGAACCGCTTATCCGATTTTACTTAGGGTGGAAGTGAAATCACCTGCAGAACATTCCTACCCTTAAAATACATATAATAAGAATAAAAAATAAAAAAGTGATGATGAATTCTGTGTAGTCAGCGGAAGGAACTCCCTGTAATAACAGATAAGATATTAAAAATCACAGTTGATACTGAAAAATTCCAAGAGGTTGAATCTTTTTCATCCATGTAACAGATATCAAATCAGAAACAAATTACTTTGTATTATTTCCAGTCTCAGGGTGAGGTTACACAATCTTGGAGTTTATTTTTTTTTTATCCCTGAAACAGATATCAAATCAGAACAAACAGAAAATAACTTTGTATCATTTCCATTCACAGGTTGATGTTACTCAATCAAATATTATCAAAAATATATCTATATATAATAACAAACGTTTCAATATATTCATAGCCATTACAATTGGCGGCCACAAACGCCATAACTAATGAGGGCGCCAGTAGCTCAGAGGTTGCCTTCTGAGCTCAATATTCACTTAACGAAGGTCTCGAGCCTATACAGTACTCTTTAAATACCCCTATCCAATTTGAATAAAAACTTATGGTAGGCAACATTTAAGACTCCCATAGTAGAGTTGAAAATTGAGCTCACTTGACTCCCGAACTTAAGGGCATTTTACAAGATTCCGCTTATGTTTCTGACACAATCAAACATCTTTTCAAGTGAAAATTGTAGAGAAAAATAAATTACATAATTTATATGAAATACAATTTTTCGCAGACCGTCCGGTATTTGAGATACATGCCGAAAACCGTGAAATGTAGTTTTCAAACACACATTTTTATACGTTTCCTTGATTTACCCGAAGACGGTTAATCTATTGAAAATTTGATTGTTGCCTAGAATGTTCCTCATATAATTCTTCAATTCCAATCGCAAATAAGTCCTCAAATTTGAGATAGGATCAATACGATCAAAGTTATAGCGACTCAGAAAATGAAAAATTAATTTGCCTAGGAAATATTTCAATATAATGTATATATTGTATTGCATAGCAGCGAATTACAAAATATTTTTGTATTATTGGTAGTTTTCATGAAATATCATAAAAATTCAGAAAAAATAAAATATATGTGGTGGCCATTTTAAGATTTTCTTGTATCAACCATACGTACAGATCACTCTCTCTCCTCTCTCCCCCTCCTCAAAATCATTTTATAGTGGCCTTACTAGGTACAAGAAAATCACTCTCACTTACCTTCATATACCCAGTAATGAAATGATTTTGAGAAAAGGAAAGGAAGAAAGAGAGTGATCTGTAAGCATGGTTGGTATAAGAAAGCCCTGTAATGGCGAAATCACATCAGTTTTATTTAGCATACAAATAGTTGTTTGAAATATGCAAAAAGGTTTGATTTACAGTGCATTTCATTTCAAAAATTATTGTAAAAAGTCTTTAAGGGGGGGGGGGGGGGAACAGATGTAAATATTCATCAGTCAGGGTACTCTTCTAAAGATGAACATATATTTTCCCCACAGCATTGTGCAGGAGTCTGGTGACACGTGACATCCGATGCAGCTCTCGCCAGAACTGCAACTGGTACTCCATCCCTAAAACAGATGTACACATCAGATCAGTTGATTAACAAATATCCTACTCAAACTAACCTGAGACAACAAAAAACAAGTGTCTCAAAAAAAAAATATATATATATAGGTTTTTCTCTAACTTAAACATTTTTAGTTGAAGTTTAAATTTTTTTATTGTATGTATTGTCTTCAAGAATATATATATATATATCTAATAGTTATATTATTTTCAAGTATTTATTTATTAATTTCATTTTATTTTTAGTAGTACTGTTAATTTCAATCCATGTCTGTCTTTAAGAGTTGATATCTGTTTATGTACTTAATTTATAAGCTATCTTAATGTATACATTCTTATAACGTATTCTATTATCATGTTTAGGGTTGAGGAAGTAAAAATAGGTTTTCTCATACATTATAAATTAGATTAAAGGACTTACGTTTTATAGAAATTTTTGTATATCTAAAACAACTATGAGTAAATATTAATCGCGAAAATCTAATTTTTATATATCTTAGGTCTCAAATTCTTTCTTTTCTTATTCGAGGAATTTCGTGTATAGGACGTTTATTGATTCTTATTCTAGTCATATTCGTATATTTAGCAACTGTAAATGAAAAATATGGAGAATTTAATACCTGAAATCAGCCAAGTAAACCCTTACTATATAAAGAATACTGAAAATCGTATGTTTTTAATAATTTTTTATTGTTTCACAATATCTCTACAAAAAAAGTATCAACCTTACTATGTAGTACTAAAATGTTAGTTATTATGACTCATGTATGGGTTTTAACTATGAGGTTATATTGCCTAATACCAGAGCGCTCTTTCGTACTTCAAAAGTCGTAATCCATATAAATGTTCCTTTAATTTTCTCTTCAATTTTTATTTGAAGAGATGTTTGATTTGGACAAAAATATAAGGGCGGTATCATGTAAAATGTACTTTGGCTCAGAAGTAAAGTGGACCTAATTTTCTTCCGATTTCAACAAAGATCTAATCAGATCTAAGTTAGCATATAGGATATATACATTTCAAAATTCAAATTAATTGCTACAATCGTTTCTGAGGTACAGAGCGTAATCATCAAAAAATGGACAAAACATGTTTAAGCGTCAAGTTAAAGTGAAAAAAACATTGAAAACTCGATCTCTAATTTTTGCACGAAGTAATGTATATACACACCATAGTTGAGATTGTTTCTGACCACTTTTTGAACAAAACCATTCAAAGAATGGAGAACAAGTACTTTTTTGTTTGTGATTGCTTTCTTTTTGTGATGTCTTTGTTCTGAGGCCTTTAAGAATGAAGACTAGAAGAAAGAGAGACAAATGGACGATCTGCCACGATTAAACCTTCCTTCCCCACCACTTTGAATCTTGTGTACTGGTCAGACAGATTTCAGACAGATTCAAAATAATAAATTGTGGGGAAAAAATGTACTAATGGGAGCTGCAAGGCGCCTCTCTGCAGTGCTAAAAACATGCATAGACATAAATACGAAAATAAATCTCACAATTCACTAAATAAATTCAGAATGTACGTGTATAATTAATTAAATAAAAATATAACACAAAATTAATAATAATCATATCAATTTAAAAAATGGTGTGACCGTTCCTCTGTTCCTTTCTAACCATTTCGCGGAGAATGAATAGGCGCCATCCTTATGGGGTTTCGAAATTAAATATGAAATTTCATGTCGATACATTGATTAAATCGCTAGTTATTGGAATTTTTGAGTTGAAACGCTGATACCGCTGAAAATTGATAGTTGACTGACGTCTTTATTAACATTTTTTTTTTTTTTTTTTTTTAAATATTTTATTTTATTTTTTGTAGAAAATACAATTTTACAGAAAGGTTCCTTCACCATTACCCTTATACAAAAACAATCAAAAATAATCAGTAAATTAAAAAAAACAATGCTACTTCCTAAGAGAAAATTTAAAAAACTCTTAATGAACCTTATTAACATATTCGTCCGAATTTCCATATGAAGAGTCCAGGGAAGAAAGGGGTGACTTCCTTCTTTTCTGGTTTCGAGAAAAACAATTTTAAAAGTTTGAAAGTTCAGAAAAAATAGTATGTAGGTATATGATGCATGCCTACTAAGTGATGCATTGAGTGCCTAAAGTAGTTGTTCTTGTATTTGTATTTGGAACTAAAAAAAAAAAGATCATCAATTGAGATCTTTTATAGCAACAAAACTCTAACGTTACAGGGAAGAAAGGGGTGAAGTCATTAATTTACATTTTAGAAATACTTAGATATTCCGGGGGGTATGTTTTATTTTTTTTTTGAGTAGCTGTAGTGGCTTGATCTGCCTTTACAACTGCTGATGTGACCTTCAATGAGGTCCCTTAATTCTTGAGGAATGACGTGTTATTTAATGTTGCGTTTGTCTTTGGACGATTTCCCCGTATTTTTTAAGCTTTTTTGAATAATCTCAATTCGTTTTTTGCCTACCCCATGCAAACTCAAAAAAACTTTGCGACAGACTTGAACATCGGCGAGTACTGCAGTGGTTTTCACTCGTACCAGATAAGAATAAGATGCTTCATGTAAATCAGCTGTACTTTCATCTAAAGGCCTTCTACGTACAACTGGCAGAACCTGCTAAATATGAGTTTTGTTCGTTATAATCCAAGCTGTTGAAGTGATTTATAATGAATTGGCGATTTTCTTGACTCACTTTAGTAAAACATATCAATCTTTTACATAGACAATCTTCACCTGTTTCATGGCTAGCCTCTTCATCACAGAACTCATTCTTCCGGTGATTTATCTTTTCCTTGTTGTCTTCTCTGACCCTCTCCCATCTTCATAATTTGTATGGTGTTCCATTACACTAAAGTTCACTGTCTTCACTTGGCACAAAACGCAGAATAATATAAAAAGGCTGATTAATAACGACCGAACAACTTTCAAGCTCTTTTCTCTCCTGTTTGACCACAACCCACATGAATTTACTTATTTAGCACTACATGTTGCCAACCTTAACTCAAAACTGAATAAAAATGGATATCACCCCTTTCTTCCCCGGACTCTTCATATGATATTTATCTCCATACATTCATTATAATGGCAGCTTTAGAGTTTTTGTGATCCGATTACATAACTTACCCTATACATATAGCTGATGAAGTAAAATGTCTGTTTGTGATGACGATAACTGCCGATGTAAAGAATACATCGACCTGAAATTTTATGTTTAAATTGAAAACCCCATAAAGACGGCATCTATTAATTTTCAGTGAAACTGAAACTGAAGGAAAGAGAGGATCAGGAAAAAGGGCTCAAAACAAAAATCCTAATAACTGGCGATGTAATAAATTTATCGATACAAAATTGCGTATGACGATTCTGAAGTCAACTATTAATTTTTAGCCAAAAAAGTTCGACTAGTTTTGGAGGGGGACTAAAAAGTTTATTTGAGAATCACTGGAAATGTAGTTCCCCAGAACAAATGGATCATTTCTAGTGAATCACCGACGACTTTTGTCATTCATAAAATTAAGAACATACAGAAAATTATAATTCATTAGTATTTTATACATTCGGGGACAAAATTTCATTAAAATATGTTAGTAGTTTCAGCAGGTGAGCACATAAGCTCAATAGAAATTACACAATATGTGTTTTCTTTGTTTTGTTTTTTTCAAAGAAAATATCAGAAATTTTGATCATTCATCCAATCTTTCTGGCTGTTCGTATAACCCACTTAAAAGTTTACTAAAAAAAAATATGAGAAAAATTAAATTGGCAACAAATGTCTCATTTCATAAGAAAAAAATCCTAATTAGTAGAGTACTGACAACTTTGAGATTAAAAAGAAAGAAGTTGACCCGGAGGCTGTCTTTCTTTGCTTCTTACTAAATTATTTCTTCTTTTCTTTTCAAGTATTTTTAATAAAAGCCCTTTTTTTTTAAACTTTTCATTATTATTATTTTTTCTGGGAATGAACTTAGTGATGAAGTTGTAAAATGGGTATTCTAACGTTAACGAGGAACAACACATAGTTCTTTAATTTAATATGAAGATGGCGGATGTAGTGAGACATGATCATTTCACCGGCTACAAATTAAAAGTAGAGTCCACAAATTTTATTATGTTTTGCAAGCGGGCTTTCGAGGTTGCCTTCATCATCAGGCACAAAAAATCCATTATTTAGTAACAAATTATAAATTGTATATCAATAAATAAACTATTAATAAATACGATAAAAAAAATTGAAATAAACATACACATATATAGGTTAGGTTTTATGACTCATGCCTGGGTTTTAACTACGAGGTCATATCGCTTACTACCAGAGCGCTCTTTCATCACTCTGGTGCACATGAGCCCGACTCTACTGTGGGAGTCATAAATTTTGCCTACCCTAAATTTTTATTCACCTAGGGCAGGGGTCTTTAACGAGTACCTGACATCGTACAGGCTCGGGACCATCGTTTAACGACCCATCCGAAGGACGGCATGTTTAAGTTGATTTTACCTCCCAGATAAAATAAACTAAGGGCCTCGGCCGGGTTTCGCACCCACGATCTTGAGCTCAGAAGGCAAGCACGCATACCACTGAGCTACCGGCGCCCTCTCTCTGTCTCTCTCTCTCTCTCTCTCTATATATATATATATATATATATATAGTTTTATTATTACAATATTTATATTTTAAAAAACAGTACTTTACAATTGTTTCTTTGTTACTAAATCATGGTTTTTGGTATTTTTGTAGACTGCTTCATGATGAGGGCAACTTCGAGAGCCGTGAGAATCTGTGAGAATAAAAAAAAAAAAAAACCTATAGAGATGGCATCTATTAGTTTTCCGCCATATTGGCCGAAGGGAAGAGGAGATCAGGAAAGAATGGCTCAACTCAAAAACAACTGCAAATGTAAGGACACAACTCAGCGAGCAAATTTGTTCATAGTGACCAGAAGAAGGGACGTGAAAGTGTCCAGAAATATTGTCCAAAAAATAAAAAAGAAGACACCTCTGGAAAAAAATTTCGGAAAATATTAACATCCCAGAGAAGTTTAAAGGCAGGTTTACACGCTGCGACAAATCGTGACGATGTGATTGACAAATTTATTGTTACAATAAATCGAAAGAGTGAGTACTGTTTACACGCTACGATAAATCGTAACGATTTCTTGTCAAATATTCGTTGTCGACCGCTAAATAAGCTTTTGCCATGGAGGAAGTAGTGTTGTCGTTATATATCGGTTGTTTAGCGAGAAAAGTGAAAAAGTCGCGAAGACCAAGAACAAAGTGGAGCCGCCAGTGGTTGCTAAAGAAAAGGGAAATCTCTCATGTTCAATTATTGAAAGAATTGAGAAATGAACCAAATGACTGACGAAATTATTTGTGAATGGATGAAGAGACTTATGTTGAGTTGTTAAGGTTAGTTTCTCCGTTTATTGCGAATACTGATACCGTTATGAGCGATATCTCCGCACGAAAGACTCTCAGCTACCTTACGATTCCTTGCCACCGGAAGAAGCTTGAAGGACATGGAATATTCAACTGCCATTTCTAAACTAGCTCTTAGCAAAATAATCCCAGAAGCCTGTGAAGCTATCTACAAAGTCGTTACGATTCGCAGAAATTGATGCCGACCGGCATCAACCAACCAATCCAATTCCAATAAATCGCTACAATGTCCTGTAGTTTATCGTTTACACTCAACGATAAATCGAAACAGTTCGATCGTTACGATAAATCTAGCAATTTGCTTATTGATAAATTGCTAGATTTATCGTAGCGTGTAAACCTGCCTTAAGAAACACATCAACTCAAAGAAGTCAACTGTCATAGTTAAATAATTCGTACCGGGGAAGTACATTATCAATGATTCATTGACTTATTTTTTCCCCCTTTTCATTTTCAAATTCCGGGGTTGAGAAGACAAGAAATTCTTTGTGAAAAAACATTGAATTTCTAGCCGATTACATAACTTTCCCTATGCAACTTACAGCAGAGGAAGTAAAAGATAAACTGAATCAAGGGCCCAAATACATGAAGAAAGTCCACAGACTTAGTTATATAACTTGTTACTTATTTGAGTTGAAAACTGAGTTTCATGTAGGGAACAGGAGGGAAATTTATGCGGGCTCTTTGTAAGTCTCAGGGCGGCAACTGTGTGAGAGCTTTTATAACTCGCCAAGATTTTATTTAGGTAAAAAAATAAATAAACAATTTTAAGAAATAATATATTTTCACAAAAACAAAAAAAAACAGATGGGAACCGAATTTATCCAAACTTTGGACCGAAAACGTAATTATCTGTATTTTTTTTACATTAATATCAGATAAAATTACAACTTATCATGATTATTACATATTATTTCATTTATATTTATATATTTTTTAAATATTTTTACGTGAAAACGTATATTCGCTCTTTAAGCACAGTGATAGCTGTCAAACTGTCTTGTGTTATAAAATACTGTCAGATTTCAATCGATAATAACTACGAGACTAATAATGCAATAACAACGGTTTAGGTCACAATGGATAGAGCATGTCTGTACGTGTTTGTTGTGCAGTGTTTGTTTTGCCTGTGACGTTATCGGGCTAGTGTGGGCGCCGGCGGATGATTGTTGCGAATTAGCGTTGTGTAAAATTAGAAATTAGTTTAGTGTGATAACGCGTTTATCGATTCGGGTGTCATTATAAAGAGCTTGAGGACTCAAAGTGAAACAATAAAAATATTCGCCGAAATATATGTAAAAATCGGTATTAAATTGAAAATTTCAAAAAAATTAAAGATGTCGTTTAATATGAATCGTGAATATGCGCGGAATTAGAGAAAACGCAAATCAGAGGAAAGCTCGCATCAAAAGGGATTTAAAAAACTTAAAAAGTCTAGTGCCGAGCAAATGCAAGAGCTACGGCAGCATCGAAAATAAAATGAAAAATGATTTTTTTTTGGTTTTTTTTTTGTTTGTTCTAAATTTTCTTATTTTTTTCTCTCTCATACTATTTACATATTGTAATAATTACAATAATTATTATTTTTAAATTACTGTAATTATTTAATTAATGGCTTTGTTAGTGGGTTCGCCAAGATTACTAACAGTTATGAAAAACTAAAAAGACATGAGGTTTGAAAACACTAAAAAGAAACTTACTTCATGGTTATTTTAATAAATATATTTGAGAAAAACATTATTGATATCTATGGTTATTTATCAGAATCCTTTTCCTATGCTATTATCCTAGAATACATTTGTATATAACTTATGATTAGGGCTGTGATTTGTATACAATAAAAACAGCGAAATATGCACATACATATGCAAATATATTTGGCAAAATATGCAATTAAAAACTGAAAGTATGTGAAAGGCTGCAAAAGAAAAAAGTACGCATAGAATAAAATAAACTACAGAAGTAATAGACAATTTTTATAGATATAAAATGTATTAAATAAAAAATATGTAAGCAAATAAATAAAGTAAAAAATATAGTGATATAAAAAATTATTAGAATAGAGAAAAACGTAATCGTCTAAAAAACTGTTACAAATACTCATAATAACTTTTTATAACAGGGAGGAGGGGTAGAAGGCGTGCTAGCTCTAGTGGAATCTTATGTAGCATCTTTATAAGTCCGGTTCAAACATAGATCAAGTGACATCTCAAAAGTTTGAACAAGATCAACGTAGATTCTGAAGATCGGCTCGAACAATTTTTTTTCTCTTCTTAAATCGTTGTACTCCATTTATTATTTGAATATGCCAATATACCTCGATGTATTCAATCTGTTGAGAAAATCGTAGTTTCCATCATGGATTTACACAAGCTTGTAGGAAGGTTGCTGTAAAAACTGTGAAGAATCCATCGTAAAATGAAAATGGCTATTTCCCGACCCGCATGTAAATGAAGAATTATTAAATTTTCTTGATCCTTTCCATCTTCGTCTTTCTTTATACATGTATAATAAAGATATAAAACATTCATTACATTATTGTGTTAGTAAGTAGTAAGTATTTAATAATTATAATAAAGTAATTAATAATTATTGTGTAATAACGTATTATTGAAACTGGAAGAGTTAGGTATGGAAGTTACCAGGGGCATAGCCAGGGGGTGGCACGCGCCCCCTCCTGCCCCCCTGGCCAGAGCAGAAAACCAAGATAAAAATTAAATAAACTAATGAAATAGTTTCTATTTAAAAATGGATTGCTTGCAAGTTACCAATAGGATCTTCAAATTTCCCTTGCGTCTGATTCCTAAATCAGCAATCAGCTGTTGCATAAATGTACATGTACGAAACAAGTCATATTACATTTATTTAAATATACATGAATTCGATCACTTCATTTCCTCGCTCAAAATCGTAATTTATGTTATACTTTATACTCTTAAAGCTGATTTTAAATGCGCAGTAAAAATTCAAAGCGAAGCAGCAGCAAATGCACGTAATTGGATGTGAGTCATTTAATTCTAAAAGCACAGAAACCACAGCGTTGCTGCTGCTGCGCTTAGCATTTTGGTTGCTCATGTAAAGTCAACTTAAGTTAAAACTGATTAGTCAGAGTCTCCCAAATTAATAATAAAAAGTCTGCAACGCTAACCACGGAAACTGCGGGCTGTGCCCCCGGGAGTCTATACCCCCCACCCTAATAGCCTAACTTTGCCCCCCCCCCCCCTCCCCCCCTCCCCCCTGCTCAAAATCCTGGCTACGCCCCTGGAAGTTACACTTCAAACGATTATACTAACTGCACACAAACTTTTCTATTTATCTAGCGTGACTACATCTTACCATAAGAAGAGTGAAAAAAATAAATAAAAAAGTTGTGTATACAATGGAAATTCACAAAGTTTACACCGGTTCTGGGCGGGGTTTTTCATTACAAGACGGGTTGGTGGTATTGTGTTGTAGTAAGGGATAAGGTCGGAGAAGTAGAACCTGCTCAACAAGTGGGTAATCCTATCCTAATCCCTCTAACGGATACCTCGTCCTTTATAGACCTTCCAGACCATCCCCCTCCACTCTTTTTATGGGGTCTACATAAAGCTTTAACGGCAACAGAATACAGGAGAAAAGAGAAGACAAAAAAATAATGTGTGCTTGGAACCCACGTCAGAAGTAAAACTTCTTTCGCAATTTTTTTGTTTTTTGATACATAAATATTCCATAGAAATTCTGGTGAAAATTAAACATGAAATTACTCTTATAATTCGACCAAAGTTAATCACTATTGGACAATTACTAATCGAAAATGATAAAGATTAAACTGAGTATTATCGCAAATATCTACACACAAAGGAGGGCGCCGGTAGCTCAGTGGTATGCGTACTTGTCTTCTGAGCTCAAGAACGTGGGTTCGAAACCCGACCCAGGCCTTTAGTTTATTTTACTATTTTACTATTTATATTTAACAGATACTCGTTAAAGACCCCTACCCTAGGTGAATAAAAATTTAGGGTAGGCAAAATTTAGGACTCCCACAGTAGAGTCAGGATCATGTCCTCCATAGTGACGAAAGAGCACTCTGGTAGTAGGCGATATGGCTTCGAAGTTAAAGCCCGGGCATGAGTCTAAACTAACCTAACCTCTACACACAAAGGAACTCCATAAATGAAAGACTGACATAATATTTATTCTGTCTGTGTTGCAAATGCGGTAAAATGCGTTGGGTTACGTGGGTACACCATCACAGACCTAAGTTCTTCGATCATAGACAAAAGGGTTAAATGGAGGAGGGAATATGCATTTTGTAGTAAATATTCCAATTAGTATGCTAATCGGTTTAAAATGGATCAACTGCATTTGTATTTAGTATGCATTGATGTGTTTGTCAGGAAAGCAAGTGCCTAGAACCACTAACACGTGTTACTGTAAAACTTATAGTGTTTCATACAAACTAAGAATAGATATTTTTATACTTCCCCAGCTATAAGAAGTATAGGGGAAGTTATGTAATCAGTGAACAATTCGATGCAAAGTTTTCAACGGAATTTCATGTTTTCCGACCTCTAGATTCCAAGTATAAAAAAAAAAACTCTGTCTGCGAACACGATAAATCCCAATAGAATGAATGTATCGACACGAAATTTTATATGTAAGTCCACAACCCTCTAACGATGACATCTATTGTTTTTCAGGCAAATCGACCAAGGGTAAGGAGGCTCAACTGAAAAACCCCAATAACTACCAATGTAATAAATGTATCGACATGAAATTTCTTATTTAATATCAAAACCCAATGAGGACATAGTCTGTCAAATTTCAACGATATTGGCTATAGGGAAGAGGGTTCAGGGGGAGGGCTCAATTTCAAACCCCTAATAACTGCCGATGTAATAAATTTATCCACACAAAATGTAGTATGAGGTTTTAGGAGCCTATATATTATAAAAAAAAAGTTTGTAATTCGTGCTTTGGCTCCAACCATGAAGTCAAGTATTTAATAAAGAGGATTCAGAAGCCCCTATGTATGTCAACTATTTTTAACCAAAACGGTCAACTGTTTTTGGAGGGGAACAACAAGTTATTTGGTTAATTTATTCTGGGGAAGTACATTGTTAGTGATTCACCGACGATTTTTTTTTTTTAATTGCAATAAGTTTTTTTAATTTTACATTAAAAAAAGACAGAAAAAGAAAACTCCTGAACGGACGAATTTTTAAAGTTTCACATGTTGCATAATGTAAATGTAGTCTGACCTCTTACAGAATTTATTATTTTATGCTATCTATGGTACAGAGTAGCAAAATAAAGAAACTTGCTTACCCCACCAGTACAGGGTAGAGATTAAAGGACTACTAGCATAGCTCAATTTTTTTAAATATTTATTTCTTATAATTTATGACAAAAATTACTTTGGCTGTTTATTATGTGAACAGACTCTACAAAATGTTATTAAGACTACTAGACTAAAAATCTAAATTAACTTTGAAAATAAAACGATTTATATACAACGCAGTGTTGAAACCGATGCAAACTCTGTGGTTCTGCAAAAATTTCCAATTTGCACTGCATCCAATCCCACAATAGCCAATGCGCCTCACTATGTTTCCAACAAGAACCTCCATACTGACCTCACCATTCCTCACGTCACTGAAGTAGCTAAATCCAGGTACAAAAAGGTATTTCCCTCTCTGAGTTCCCATTGTAATCTTTTAATGTGTGCCCTCCATTCTGCCACACTTCCTCAACGCCGCCTTAAGCGCCAATGACCTAGAGACCTCCTCACTAGCAGCAGAGACAGTGAATTATAAATGAGTGCAACTCAGTGTCTACTGGGAGTGTCACCACTGGGTGATTGCTCCTCTCTTGACATTTTGACAATTCCATATTTTGGCATTGCAAACTGAGCTCAAGATCACGGGCTCAAAACCCGGCTGAGGCCCTTACTTTTTTTACCTGGGAGGGAAAAAATTCTTGCCCACGCCGTCCTTCGGGGACGTTGTACAATGGTCCTAAACGAAGGTAGGTACTCGTTAAAGACCTCTACCCTAGGTGAATACAAATTTAGGGTAGGCAAAACTTAGGACTCCCATAGTAGAGTCGGGCTCTTGTCCACCAGAGTGACGAAAGAGCGCTGTGGTAGTAGGCGATATGACCTTGTAGGTAGAGCCCAGGCATCAGTTATAATAATAACTAACTAACCTATTTGTGAATAAAAGTATATATATATATTGATCGTATATATTCAATTACTCTGTAGCATAAAATAATAAATTCTGTGAGAGGACTACAGACTACATTTCCATTATGCAACATGTCAAACTTTAAAAGTTCGTCCGTTCGGGAGTTTTTTTTTTCTGTCATTTTCAAAGTAAAATAGAGAAAACTATTGCAATAAAAAAAAAAATCGTTGGTGAATAACCGACAAAGTACTTCCCCAGAATGAATTAACCAAATAATTTGTTGCCCCCTCCAAAAACGATTTTTATCTTTTGTCCAGTAGTCTTAGTGACAGTTTGTATCGTCTGTTCATTTCCTGTCTTTTCAGTCTGCAGTGAGGATTCCACGTCATTCGTTTGTCAAGTATGAGGTCTAAGGCTATTTCATATGTAAATTCAAAACCCCATAAGGACAACACTTATTAATTTTCAGCGGAAGCAGCACAAGGGGAGGGGGAATTTGAGGGGGATGCACAACTCTCCAATAACTGTCGATGTAATGAATGTATCAACACAAAATTTAGTATGAGGATTCAAAAGCCTCTATTTAGGCACAAAGGGTCGATTGGCTTTGAAGGGAGAGAAAAAACGTAATTGATTAATTCGTGCTTGAACCTTTTTATTTTCCCTTGGGACTCAATGTTTACCCCCAAGAGATATGATATGTTGAATACATTCCCATTTAAAGTGTATCCAATTCACATATAATTTATTGACAATGTCACTTATCACCACTTTTAGTGTGGAATGTAACCGAGAGTGTGGCGAGACAGAATGTAGGCATGACCTGACATGGTTCAGTCGGTTTTAATTCATGTAAATTGGATTTGAATATTAACACAGGTCTCTGTTTGTACTTCTGTTGGGTTACTTTATCAAAAGCAAGCTATCCAACTCCGGATGGTTAAACAGGAGACGACTACACCAACATAGAACTTTACCAGAAATTCTACACAAAGTAGCAAAACGTATTTTCCAAATGGGATAGTAAGATGTTGTGGGAAGAGATTTCTCATAGTCAAAAAAACGTCTACAGTGGAACATATAGATACATACAGACTGAAAAGATAGAAAATACGACTATACAAACTGTCACTAAGACTACTGGACAAAAGATAAAAATTAACTCTGAGAGCGAAAAGACTAATTTATAACTCAAGCCTGTGGACTTTTGGACTTGAACTGTGGGGCTCTGCCAAAGCTTCCAATCTTCAGCGCATTCGATTCTTGCAATCCAAAACCCTTCGTACAATAGCCAATGCACTTTATTACACCTCCAACAAAACCCTTCACATTGATTTCAATATTCCCTTTGTCATCGAATCAGCTAAATCCAGGTACAAAAAATTATTTTTATCCTTCAGTACTCACATTAACACTATAGTCTGTAGCCTTCCTTCTGCCACACTTCCCGAAATATTTCTATAGCTTTGCTTAGCAATAAATGAGTGCAACTCAGTGCCTAGGGAGTGTCCGAACCGGGTGATTTCTCCTCGCCATTTTTTTTTCTACCTATGCAAATTATTATTTTTTTTGTGGCCTTATTTACGATGCATATTAGCCATGACTCTTATAATGGCGTTACCAAGTTATTTACGACATCCATGGCGCCAGGAGGGAGTTCTATCTACGAAATAAAACTCACTCCAGGACGGGATTCGAACCAGCAAACCATGGGGAGACCACCCAAAGCCCTACGCTGTAGTCCGCACAGCCATCATCTTGACGGCAAGCTACACCTTAACATGCACTTTAAAGGCGAGCTAGACCTCGATTTGTCCCTTAACCGCATGGCATCTGTTATCCCTAGTACTTGCTAGCAAGCTGATCTACATCTGCATCTAGACTGCAAGCTTCACCTTGACGCCGAGCTAGACCTCCATTTGTCGCTTGACCTCTCGGCATCTGTTTATCCCTAGTCCTTACTAGCAAGCTGATCTACATCTCCATCTTGACGGCAACCTTCACCTTCACCACCTCCACATTTACGGCGAGCTAGAACTCCATTTGTCCCTTGACCGCACGGCATCTATTTATCCTAATCCTCGCTAGCAAGCTGATCTACTGAATTATTTACCCTCTTCCTCTAACTTTCCTGTCCAACTAGTTTAAAATCCATTACATTTCCTCAATATATACTCTTCCCAACCCTAATTAACATAGGTAGATCAAAGGAATATCCAGAGATGTGTGATGAATATATCTATTATAATAATTAATGTAATACACATGATACGAAATTAAGTATAAGAGAAAATAAAAGTAGAAGACTAATATATAAAGGTCCAAATTAGTCAGATGTGACACCTTGATCTCAAATTACAATTTCAATAATTAATCGTTTCAATAATTAGAGCGCTAACTGAGTTGAGATCACAGACACATACAAAGACACACAAACGAACAGAGAGACATCATCACAAAAATGTCCAAAATCTGTTCAAGGGGAAACGTGAAATTCTATCGAAAATTTGGCTATACTAAATGTACGAGGGGTGATCAAAAAGTTCCAGGACTCCCACTGCTGGAAGGACCCTGAGAACTCATCTTCTAGAATGCTGTTCAACTCCTCCAGCGATTTCTCTTTAATTTCGTCAGTTGAGTGAAATCTCTGGTCTTTTAAGGGTCTCTTGAGATTCGGAAACAGGAAACAGGTTAGTACGGGGGCTGGGGGATGACGGCCATGGCGTTTTTTGTGCAATAATCGCGAATGAGCAACGCAGAATGAACAGGCGCGTTGTCATGGTGCAGCACCCACAGCTCTATAAGAAGTATACCGCGCTCTTTTGTCACTGTGTTGGACCTGAGTCCCAACTCTAATCTGGCAGTTCTAAATTTTGCCAGGTATATTCACCTAGGGTAGGGGTCTTTAACGAATACCTGTGTGAAGAGTTTCTATAGTATAGGCTACCATCGCTTAAAGTTCATTTCCAAGGAAATCGTGCTCAAGGTGTAATATAATATAGTAAGTGAAAATCAAATCTAATTCTTTATTTTGAATATTTACAATCGGTATAAACCATAAGTAAATTTGATGAATGATACAATTTAAAAAATGAAATAAAAATAAAAAAGAAGAAAAGAATGATAAATATATAAGTAAAAAATAGTAATAATAAAAAAAAAATGTTAAAAAAATAAAATAAAAACAAAAAAATAACTAAATATATATATAAAAAATATTGAATAATAATAAACATAAAGATAAAACAATAATAATAAAGATAAAATAAAATAAACATAAAAGCCCTTCAACTCGAGACCCCTCCAAACACCCCCCCGGTTTTCTGTCATCCCTCCAATATAGGAGGCAGGCCAAGAAGGAAAGGAGAGTTGAAGGTAAGAGGATTAGATAAGGGGAGAAGTTGGTCATGCTATAGTAGCAGGTCTCTCGGCCAGCGCCGCCTCAGTCTTCGGGGGGATTATCTGGATGGGAATGGGATGACAAGAGTCGAGAAACTGGATTGACGTGGGAAGAAACGTTAGAGTGGAATTTGGAGAAGCGGGACTTGATGAGGTCAATAATATAAGGGATTTTAATGTCATTATGGAGGGTAAGGTTGGACACATAGAAGGGTGCATTGACAATTGTTCTTAGGACTTTAGACGTTAGATGGCTTAGCACAACCCCATAATTCAAGTCCGTATATCCGTAACTGTAAATAGGTACGTTATTTGGTATCTATAACTAATGTATTATTACTTTGGGAACTTAATACAATAAAATGCTTACTAGTGCTATTACTTATAGAAGTTATGCCCTTCTAATGGTCAAACTTATACGTCGACCATCTATTATAGAGTACCAATGAACAGCGGCACGGAATTCACCCTTCGTTGAGTTATAATTCATCTAACAAATCTCTCAAAAAGTCTTAGCGTGAAAATTAAACATTACGAGTTACCGAAGGGAGCTGTCATTTTGTTGAAGTAATAGCAATGGTGGAGTTGAACAGAAGTTGAAGCCGCAGCCGATGACAAAGGGAGGTTGGCCCGGAGTTGGGGGAAGTGTTAATTTCCTGATTATTCACAGGGTAGAGGTTCACACCCCCCTCCTCTCGAGTCTGTCTCAACTCGGCTCAATGTGAACTAAGCAATTGAACAATTGAACTGTGAACAGTATGAACTCTGAATCTAAATCCTATTGAGATAAATCAAGAGGAATTCCTTGTTAAAACATCAGAGTACAAAGTAACAAAAGTAGAATAAATCTTGCTAACCACCAGTTTAGTCGGCCGGTATTGAATTGTGCCAAATCGTATACATAATACTTGAACGGCGCTCATTTGAAAATAGGTATAAATTGAAAAACATCGCCAAAACACGTTTTATTCAAAATAATAATAATAAATTTTATTTCCGTTAAACCAATACCTACATGGTAATAGGATATGTCAAAAGAATTTATACATTAAGATAGCTTATAAATTAGATTTATAACTACTTGAGTCTAACACACATATGATTAGTAGTAATAACAAACTAGCTTATAAATAAACACAGTATTTTGTAAAGTGTACTTAAGCCCTAGAGTAGTCTTAATTTTGGTCCGAAGTCTAAACAAATCTAAGTTCGCACATTTAACAACTTCAAATCCAATTTCAGGTTTATTACGACAACCATTTTTGTTTTAGAGCCTTCATAAAGTTCCAATCACATACTCACCTAAACACACACACCCTCACACAGATATCATTGTGAAAATGGTCAAAACATATTCAGGAGACCTTGAAAAATGAAAATCTGTTGAAAACTCGATTTTGGATTTTTGCACGATTAGAATACTTATATACTGAAGTTAAAAGAATGTAAAAATAAAATAAATAATATATAATATAAACAACAATTAACAATTTTTCTCCTCTAATGAAGTCATTGTGGATGTTAGGTGAATAGAAATCAGATCACTAAACCAAAGTTGTGAAGTACTATGAAAACATAGACATAGGAAATATGACGGTATCTGGGGAGTAAGGATAGGCACTAGGTATACAGGCCCAAAAATATTTTTTAACGAGATCCGATACCCTCTAAATTTATTCTATTTGATCCTAAACAGTCGTTAGTGAAATATCAGCTCCCTAGGATAACGTTAACCCTGTGCCGAATAGACCAGGAAAAAAGGAATCAGCGCTTCGCATCTCTCCGCCCATCATGTGTTTATAATAAATCCAGATACTTATTCCATACGTCGTGACGATTTTTAACACTATTTCGTGACGGATTTTCGTGCCGTTTTTTAAAGCGGTTGATGGGAGCAAAAACAAGTCCTATGTTTTTAAAAAAAATGGAAATTAGTACTGAGTTGATAAGGTAAACTTTCAAATTTCGTTTTCCTAAAATTGCACGAAATTTGTAAGTTTACCTTATCAACTCAGTACTAATTTCCATTTTTTTTTAAAACATAGGACTTGTTTAAATTTAAATCATGAATCGATAAACATTTTACATTTAAGGCACTGTAATGGTAAAATGTATGATAAATTTAAATGTGGTAAAAGCCAAAGGTTACACAGGTCACAGTTGTAAAGGGCAAAAAAAACAAATAGGAGCTAATGGAGGAAATGAACCAACATCATATATTTTCAATTCCCAAACTTGAAAATAATATCTATCAGTTTACCTCAGAGATATATTGTCCAGTTATCTACCCCTCCAGATTAAATGAAAATTGAACGGAAAATGGACCACATTAATAAGAAGATAAGGAATTTTCATTTTCATTAGGATAAGTATAATGTGGTCATAATGATAATTAATAGTGTATTAATAATATTTTAAAGATTAGTCCAATTCATTAGGGCACAAAATAATCCTAACTCTGTGTACCTTACATAATGTTGTAATATATCCTTTCCTAGATCCCGGTCTCATATTCACATTGTTAACATTTAGTACATTCTAATGGATGTTATTTTCCAGAATTATCTTATACAAGCAGGTTAATAACTTTACAGGTTTGTAACTCTAAGCAGATTAGTGACTTTACACAGGTTGGTAACTCTAAGGAGGCGTATATGTACCCATCGTTATTCTTTGGCATAAAGTTTCCTTCTTTTTTTTCTTTAGCATCAAAAGGTGTTATAACTTCTAATACTTTTCATAAAGTCAGATAAATAATGCGAATCTAAAATCAAACTATTAAGTTATAGTAGAACAACTTTTTCCCCAGCACAACATAGGTAAGTGCTTAGATTGCTTTCAAGTCTGATTAAAGTAAATAGTGAGTTATATAAAAGCCACTTAAATAACGAAAATTAACATTAGAATATATTATAGAAAGTTGAATTGACTTCATGTCTAAAGCAATTGAAAACACAACACAATAAACAGGGACAAACACTCGATAATAGACTTTCCATATAGCCACTTCGGAACCATAAAAAGAGAACTATTAAAAGATTCGATTACGCCTATCGATACTATACATATACACAAAAATCAAATATGTCCTTTAAAAAATGTAAAATAGGAATTTTTTTGGCCTATAACCACTACGGAAACGTAAGGAATTCATAAATTTTTTTTTTTTTTTAATTTCCGTTATTTCTCCCATCCTTTGCCCGAATCGGCTGAAAATCAGTAAGTGTCGTCTTCGGATTCCGGATACACATATAAATTCGTGTAGATACAATCATATTGTCGGGAGTTATCGTGTTCACAGACACGGACATCCACACAGACACGCAGTCAGGCATACTTTTTTCGTTAGTTTTTGAAATCAGAGGGGGTTGGAAAAGAAGAAATTCCGATGAAAACTCAACATCAAATTTGTGACCAATTACATAACATTTTATAGCGGGGGAAGTAAAAGGTAAAATGGCTGCTATTAGACAACTGAGGAGTGAATCGGGAGTGCAATGCTAGTATAGTCAGGGCTAGACAATACTTACGTTACTCTCCAATTGGCCCCAAGCTAACAAGTCATTCCCCTGTCACTTCCACCCGACCTACAAATCCATGGAACATGATTTTCTTGCTTCACTATTTTGTTTAATGAATAAAAAAATATATACTTACTGATAGTCCAAGAAATGATGTACCCTTCTTCGGTCGCATCCTTATTTCTAGGTATTGTCGATTCGGGGTCAATTCTCTCACATTGAATTTGCATCCTAGAACAAAATAATGATTTCTTATTAATTAGTTCATTTCATTAATTAATTTTAATAATGTATACGGGAGAAATACGATATGAATATACGAAAGTACACAGATCCGATCCTATTCTGTTACAGCGATGTTGCCGAAACAGACGAAGAACTTCTCACCTATATTTTATGTTTAACCATGAGGAAGATATACGGCCCTACTCCAAAGGGGGGATAGATAGAGGCTGCGGCCCAATAGGGAGCTGAGGGACCTGTACAAGAGCCAGACAGATTGCCGAGGAGGATACTGGAGGGACACCCGGGAGGACAAAGAAGAAGAGGTAGACCCCGCTTACGTTGGCTGGAGGACGACCTCAGAACGATGGGAGTGAGAAGA
Source organism: Aradus depressus (assembly GCA_963662175.1). NCBI lineage: Eukaryota > Metazoa > Arthropoda > Insecta > Hemiptera > Aradidae > Aradus > Aradus depressus. Next base: position 74,228,056 of record OY759214.1, read on the forward strand.
TGGAGACGGGAGGCCGAGGATAGAGAAGAATGGCGGAAGATCGTTGTGGAGGCTCAGGGTTCTACAAGGACCGTAGCGCCAGGGAAAGTAAAGTAACGTAAGTTGTACCAAAATATTTATTGAAAATCAGTTAAAATTAATGAATAAAAAATAATGTGTAAAAAGTTCCATATTTTGTATTTTGTTTTCAAACTAATAATTATATTTAGAAAGATACTGTGTTTAGGCTTATATGTAACAACTCAAACGTGGGATAGATAAATAATAAAAATAGTCAAACTACAAAAAAATATTTACTACTTATTATTTTGAGCTAAATTAAAAACTATGAAAATAATTACAAGAAAATATTTTCCTTAAATTTAGTTACAAAAAAGTGATTCGCAAAAATATATATATATATATGTATATTTTTTTTTTTATAAATATTCAATATTTCCCAACTCTGGGGACCAGACGCTCGCGAACTTAGGCCCTTAGTCTCGACGGAAAGTAGGTTAGATAGGCAGATTGTCATATAAGAATATACGAGGGTGGGGACCTCTGCGGTGATGGTAGATGTCCAGGGTACAACAGGTATATAGACCTACAGGTGTGGAGTATTGATCCAGACTACAGGTGCTTCTAGGGGTCTCCCCCACCGTTCTCCACCCTGCCAGGCACTAGGGCAAACCCTGGCCCCCTCTCCCCAGGGCAACAACAAATGGACAATCAATGGGGCAAAGAAACAGGGGTGGGGGGAGGACTTCTTTCAGACATTCTAAGTCCTCAGCAGGATTGGAATGAGCCAACTTAAAATACAAAAATATATTTCCCATGTGACGGGGAATTGCTTTTTGTGGTGAATACTCATCTCGGGGAAGAGAGAGAATAAAAATAGCTGACAACAGTTGCATTAGTAATGACTAGCTCATCATTTTAAAGGTCACCAGAACAGAAGGACGGCTTTAACCGATATAACACCCGATTTTCTTCCATTCTTTTTTACTTTCCCAGTTATAGGAACTACAGGAGAAGTTAATTGGTCAGAAATTTGATGCTGAATTTTCAACGAAATTTCATGTTTTCCGACCTCTGGATCCCAGGTATGAAAAAAAAATTATTTCTGTCTGTGAACACGATAAATCCCGATAGAATGAATAAATCGATTTTAAATTTTATATGTGAATCTGAAACGCTCTAACATCGACATGTATTATTTTTCAGCCAAATCGACCAAAGGTAAGGGGGGGGGGGATCAGAGAGGGGCTCAACTCAAAAATCCCAATAACTGTCAATGTAATAAATGTGTTGACATCAAATTAAAATTAATAAATAAAAAAAAATTAATAAAATCGAAACCCAATGACAGAATCTGTCAAATTTCAGGGATATCGACTAAAGTGAAAGAGGGGTTCAGGGAGAGGGAATTTCATGATTTTCTGATTCCAAAAGTTGAAAAATATAATTTCAGTCTGTGAACACGAATAACTCCCGACAAAATCGATTGCATCGACAAGAAATTTAAATTAATCTAGGGTATCTAGAACCCTCTAAGGATGACACCTATTGATTTTCAGCTAAATCGGCCAAACGGAATGGGGTATTAGGGGGGAGGCTGAATAAACTCCAATAACTGTTGTAATGAATGTATCGATACAACATTTATTATGAGGATTCAGGAGACATCAAGTAATATATTACTTTGGAGGGAGAGCGAAAACTTAATTCGTGCTGGGGAAGTACATTTTCGGTGATTCATCAACAACATTTTTTTGTCCACTCTTTCATTCTCACTCTTATTGTATTGTTTTTAGTTAGGTTAGGTTTAGGTTTTATGACTCATGCCCGGGCTTTAACTACGAGGTCATATCGCCTACTACCAGAGCGCTCTTTCGTCACTCTGGTGGACATGAGCCCGACTCTACTGTGGGAGTCCTAAATTTTGCCTACCCTAAATTTTTTATTCATCTAGGGTAGGGGTCTTTAACGAGTACCTGACATCGTACAGGCTCGGGACCATCGCTTAACGTCCCATCCGAAGGACGGCGTGCTTAAGTTTATTTTACCTCCCAGATAAAATAAACTAAGGGCCTCGGTCGGGCTACGAACCCACAACCTTGAGCTCAGAAGTCAAGCACGCATACCACTGTTTTTAGTTATTTTGATGCTATTATACAGGGTACATACTAGCTGTGGTGCCCTACGTTCCTCGGCACGTATTGGATAAGATGCTCTCCCTGTGTACACGCCGGGTGTATGTATAACTGATAAAAGTGGACTGTATATAAAAAAGGTAAAAATGAAAGCATGGCCTCTACTCACGGCATGGGTGAACGAGGTCAAGGTTAGGTGATGGACCAGGTTAGATGGTCAACAATTGATCAGGTCAGATGATCAACAACTACTGATGAGTTCAGGTCCGCTCCTCTCCTCATAGATAGATTGCGCTAGCTGCAACGGGCCTAGTGGCGCTGCGATGTACACTCACTACAAGGCAGGGGAGGGGGGGGGGGGGGGGGGGGAAGGAATAGGGAAATGCCAGGCCTCAACATACCCCCCACCGAAATCACGCTTGGGATTTCTAGTCAAATAATAAGTACAAAAAAATAAAAGAATTCTTTCAAAAATAAAAAAATAACCACCGGCGGTTAGATAAAAGAAATAAAAAACAGGGAAAGTAGGAAAAGGAAAGGAAAGGAAAGGAAAGGAAAGGAAGGAGGAAGGAAGAATTGGGAATTACGGTGTAGGCAGGGGACAGAGCTTCACCACAGGGCGAAGATAGGTCCCTTGAGAGGTGCGCACAGTAGCAACTCTCACTACACCGTCCTGTCCTCGGTGAACCTCCTGCACTCTTCCGAGGCGCCACTGCAGGGGCGGAGTCTTCGCCTCGACAAGCAGAACCAGATCGCCAATCTTCAGATCTGGTGGGGCGGTGAACCATTTGCATCTCTGCTGGAGGGTATGCAAATAATCACGGGACCACCGAATCCAGAAATGCTGACTGGAGCGCAGGATCAGTTGCCATCGGTTGAGGTGGTTCATTTGGAGTTCTTGAATGTTGTGCTCCGGTACGGCTAGAAGGGGGGCCCCAATAAGGAAATGTCCTGGCGTCAATACGTCGATTTCACTGGGATCCGTTGAGAGGGAACACAGCGGACGTGAATTGAGCATCGCCTCAATCTTGGAGAAAAGTGTGGTGTACTCCTCAAACGTGAGGGCTTGGTCCCTCACAACCCTTTTCAGGTGTAATTTCGCCGACTTAATACCGGCTTCCCATAGACCCCCGAAGTGAGGAGCGGACGGAGGGTTAAAATGCCATTGAATATTTCTCTGATGGAGATAATCCGCTATGGACGGGTTTGACGTCCGTATGACTTGGTAGAGGTCTCCAAGATAACGACTGGCTCCAAGAAAATTCGTTCCACAGTCAGTATATATGTTGTGGCAAAGTCCACGCCGCGCCACAAATCGATCCAGGGATGCTAGAAAGGCACTAGTAGATAAGTCTGAAACGACTTCGAGATGAACCGCCTTCGTCGAGAAGCAAACGAATAGGCACAAATAACACTTAGACGTCCTTGCATTGCGCCGCTTGCTTTCCTTTATTATGAAAGGACCTCCGAAATCTATACCGACGTTTATAAAGGGTCGTGCCTGGGTTACCCGAGGTTGTGGGAGATCTCCCATGAGAGGTAAGACTGGTGAAGCTTTCGACCTGAAGCAGACGAGGCATTTTGACAGTCGAGATCTGATGGCCTTCCTGGCAGATAGTATCCAATATTGCCGACTTACCAAAGATTGCACAGCCCGCGGACCTGCGTGCAAGTACTTTAAATGGTAATAGTCAATCAGCAACGTGCTCAGATGGCTCGAGTTGGGTAATATGACCGGATAAATAGAGGCTTCAGGGAGTGAGGCGTGTTTCAGTCTACCCCCCACCCTCAAAAGACCCACGGAGTCGACGAACGGATGGAGGCGTTGAATGGAAGCGTGACAATCCTGATTTTTCGAAATCGCTAAAAGCTCCTGCTGAAAATGTTCTAGCTGGACGCCTCTAATAATGAAGGTCAGAGCATTATTAAGTTCCAAACAGGTCAACGGGCCTCGACATCGTTGATCAGATGGCAATCTGAGATTAGATTTGAACCGCAAACACCAAGCTGTTACTCGTTGGAGTGTTGAAAGAGAGGAATACTTCTCTAATATGTCCCAAGAACTGCATGAGGTTTGGACAAACGAGTTAACAGTGGTTAAATTCTTCAGCTCGGGAAGATGAGGTGGCAAGTCAAAAGGTGAATAAATCGGCCAATTAGAAGAGTGTGAAGTGAGCCATGGAGGCCCTGTCCACCACAGATGATGTTTCACGAGGTGTTTGGGCTGCAATCCTCGAGAAGCACAGTCTGCCGGATTTAATTCGGAGGGTACGTGATGCCACGAAGTAGGTGAGAGTGTTTCAAGAATAAGAGTAACTCTAGTGGCAACGTATGTTTTCAAGAGATGGGGTGACGTCTTTAGCCATGACAAGACAGTCGTAGAATCCGTTAAGGCAAAGATACTAGACAGAGTCATGACATTTTCAAATGTTGACAAGAGAAATTTCAAAAGTTTAGTAAGAAGCAAGGCTCCACACAACTCTAACCTAGGGACAGTTAATGTCTTGAGGGGAGCTACCTTGGACTTCGCCATAAGGAGATGGCTTGTGCTATTAGTTTCTCCAACAGTAACTAGATACACCACTGCGCAGTACCCACGCTCTGACGCATCACAGAATCCAACTAAACAGGATGACGTGCTGTTTGGCTGTAGTATATAGAGTGGAATCTGAATACTAGATAGATGATGCAACTGCTCGCAGTAAGAAGTCCATTCATCTGTCAAGTAGGAAGGCACCTGTTCATCCCATCCGATCCCTAGACGCCAAAGATGTTGTATGAGGCACTTGGATCTGAAAATAACTGGAGACAACCAGCCGAGAGGGTCGTAGGTACGAGCAATATGCGAAAGTATTGACCTCTTGGTGCATATAGGTTGGATCTCAGCCAAATCGTAGGAAAACGCATCGGTGGTGGCGTTCCACTGCAGACCTAGTACCTTTATCACTTCATGGCCGTCAGGATCAAATGATAATGGTGTCTCATGGTGATCGTTTGGGATGTCACGAATCAGTTCGGGGCAGTTGCTGCTCCATTTGCGAAGATGAAATCCTCCAGCCTGAAACAAGTTGATAAGGTCTCGTTTGAGGTTCTGGGCGTCCTCCACTGTCGAAGCTCCAGTGAGGACATCATCAATGTAAACATCCTGCAATAGGACCTTGGCGGCTTGAGGGAATCGCGCACCTTCGTCGTTGGCGAGTTGTTGAAGAGTACGAAGAGCGAGATACGGTGACGCAGAAAGGCCATAGGTAACAGTATTGAGTTCATACTCCTTGACGGGCTCCTCAGGGGACCGTCGCCACAAGATGTGTTGATTCAACCTGTCTTCTGGACGGATTATGATCTGCCGGTACATTTTAGATATATCTGAAGTGAAAACATAAGGATGTAATCGAAAACGAGAAATAATATCAACAATGTCCCGTTGCAATTTGGGACCAGTTAAGAGTAAGCTGTTTAATGATGGCTGGTTAGAAGACTTACAAGAGGCATCAAACACCACTCTTAATTTAGTCGTAGAACTAGAGATTTTACAAACAGCATGGTGCGGTATAAAATAAGATTGGGGGTTACCAAGACGAGAATATTCAGGCACCTGGATCATGTGACCAAGTGTTTCATATTCGTCGAGAAAATCTTGGTAAGCTCGCTTGAGGTCAAGATGTCGGGCAAGGCGACGTTCCACAGCGAACAAGCGAGTCAGCGCAGAGCTGTAAGAGCTTCCAGTCCATGTTGGGAGTCTGGAAGTAGAGAAGGGCAAAGGAACAACATAACGTCCATCGGTTTGTCTGTAATGTAAATTAGTAAAAATCTCCTCACACCTCATATTATCCTCATTGATTATTGGCAGCGTAGGAGGTTCTTCGCTTTCCCAAAAATGTTTCAAAATTTCGTCCAACTGAAAATTGTAGGTAGAATGAAGAGATGTCACAGGGGAAGATGGCGAAGAGCAAGGTTCGATCTTTCCTGTGATAACCCACCCAAAAATGCTGTGCAAGGCAGCAGGGTATTCTGACCCTGGTACAATTCGTTGACCATCGTAGACATGAGGAAAAAGGTCGGCGGCTATGAGGAAATCAACTGGAGCTGACGTACAGAAGTTCGGATCAGCTAATGGCAGGTGCTTAAACTTATCATAAATATTACAAGGAATACTTGTACCTGGCATGTTAGATGTGATTTCAGGTAATATGACTGCCTCCACTTGGAACTGCGGTTGGTCAGAATCTCGAGGCTTGATGCGACAACTGGTCATCCCTTTAGTGTCACCTACAATATGCTGACCTAGGCCTACAACAGGGAAATTACATTTTTTAATACGTAACCCCAAACGTTGTACACATGCTGCCGTGACGAAAGATGTTTGCGCCCCAGAATCGATCAATACTCGGATGGTCTGATACTCACCTAGATAGTCCTGTATATGTACTAAAGCAGTACCTAATAACACAGTTTTGAAGCTTGTTTGAGACTGTGGATTATAGGCATGTAACGCTGCATCAACTGCCGCAGTGCTGGGCTCAGAAGACTTCATAGTTATATTGAATCTAGATGGGTAACTACTGGAATGTAAATAAGTGTGATGGCGAGCACCGCATGTGAGGCATGATGTCATGGAAGAGCATCTAGGCTGTAAGTGGGTCCCTTTAAGACAATTGAAACACAGCCTGAGGGCTTGAACCCGTTCTTGGCGCTGATGTGGCTTCAATTGAAGAAAGTCAGGACACTTATAAATAGTATGATGAAGTTTGCAGACAGGGCAGGCATTAGTAGGCGACTGCGCTGATGTCGATACAAATCCTCGTTTGGCGAGCCTATTGTCTGGTGATTTTAATAAGGTCTTCTTTCCAACAGAAAATTGAATTCTAGGGTTCAGTTTGATCTGCTGAGTGGTCTGAGAGACCTCCAAAACATGAGTCTGGTGCTGTATGTATGTCACAAGATTATTCCAAGTTGGAATTTCTTGATTGATATGATGGCGCTCAAAATTCTTTTTCGTCTCATAAGGCAGGCTGCGCAAGGCAACATGCATCAATATAAAACCAGGCAGGTCTACAATTTCTAAATTATGTAAGGCGGTAGCGGCCTCACAAAATACCTCCAAAAATTGATTAAGACTCTCTGGTGACTCAGTGTGAAGAGGACGAAAATTGAATATAGTTTCTAATATGTCCGCACCGAGTATTCTTTTATTCTGATACTTGTTCAGGAGAGCGGCCCAAACTATGGGATAGTTGGCCTCACTGATGGGCAAGGTTCTAACCACAGACAAGGCTGGGCCAGAAACTGACGAAATCAGATAATGAAACTTTTCCACAGCGGTGATGGCAGGATTCTCATGGATGAGACATTTGAATTGTTCATAAAAGGGGGTCCACCCCTTGAGAGATTCGTCGAAAGTCGGCAGTGACAATTTGGGTAGCCGAGGTTGGACTGCCTTTACTGTCTGTTCTACGGGACACTGAGCTGGCTTGAGCAAGTTTCCAGCTGCTGTTTTGATGGCATAATACATCTCCTCAAAGGCCTCCAAATTTTGATAGGAGGGCACATGATCCGGGTCCAGGGTGATCTCCAAGTCATTGATATGCTCCACCAGGTCTTGGAAACCTGAGCGGATCTTCTCTATATCTTCATACCGACTTTTGAAAATCGCGATCTTACTTTGATCACTGCCCGCAGCAACGGACGCATCATATAATAGCTGCAGCTTTCGAAACTTATTCTCCTTTTTGGCTACAAAACGTTTTAACTGGGACTCTGTCTTCATTGTTTTTGGCATGGAGGAAAAAAAAAAAAATATATATATAAATGTATATATATTTATACAATGAAGAAAATGTAAGCGATATTTCGTAAAATATAAAATGTACGAAATAGAAATAACGTAAATAATATTTCCTTAAATATATATATACGTAAGAGTATATGGTGAGGAAAGGATTATATGGTGAAGAAAAGGTAAACAATATTTCGTAAAGGATAAAACGTAAGATAGAAAACGTAAATAATACTTCCTAAGGTACCTATAAGATATAATTGTATAAGGTAAAGAAAGGTACACTTTGAAAAAAAAAATGAAATTAAACTATTCCCAATTTTTCAAAAAAAAGTTTAAATAAAATGATTAAAAAACTTTGAAAATAACTTATTATTTTTATAGGACTGTTTTGATCCGGCGGCGTAGGACCAATATGTACACGCCGGGTGTATGTATAACTGATAAAAGTGGACTGTATATAAAAAAGGTAAAAATGAAAGCATGGCCTCTACTCACGGCATGGGTGAACGAGGTCAAGGTTAGGTGATGGACCAGGTTAGATGGTCAACAATTGATCAGGTCAGATGATCAACAACTACTGATGAGTTCAGGTCCGCTCCTCTCCTCATAGATAGATTGCGCTAGCTGCAACGGGCCTAGTGGCGCTGCGATGTACACTCACTACAAGGCAGGGGAGGGGGGGGGGGGGGGGGGAAGGAATAGGGAAATGCCAGGCCTCAACACCCTGACTATATCTGCTTTCAGCTTCTCAATTCGTTCACCAGCATTCCTGAACCTTTGTGCTAATTTCTGTTCATTTACCAAGAAATGGTCGAAGTCAGGAATCTTTGAAGCTCTTGACATCTATGAACCGTGTCTTGCGTGATTGAACCGAGTGAGACATTTCCTTGTGGTTTTCTGTGTACGGGAAAGAGGTACTAGGTAAACGCTTGTCATAGCTATATCCCCACGTCTGAGCCGGTTATTCTTTGATTGCTTGCTTTGTCGTCCAATGGGAGACATGTAGGATATTTCTCTACCCGCTTTGGCAATCCTATCCAAAGACAATTTTCACGTAATTTCTAGGTAGCCAGACATCTTTCTAGGAGCCTATAGAAATTGTCTTTCTTTCTCCTCTTCTTCACTATCTCATGGAAGTCATATTTTGGAAAACCATCCCTTTCATCTCAGTAATAATAATATTTATTATATATTATACCAAAACATATAATAGGATACGTCATAACAATGTATACATTAAGATCAGTGGCGGATACAAGGGGGGGGGGTAGAAGCAGAATTTAGCGCAGAGGCCCATAAGTCAGTTTCGTAGGATAAAAAAAAATATGCACGTTAAATTGGGAAAGACATCCTAGTGATGCGCGAAGGACCTCTTGCGCACAGACTTGAATGACCTCATTAGTTTACAGACAAACTGTTACTCAACCTGTCGACGAAATTGTACCCCCCCCCCCCCCCCCCCCCACCCCCCTCCCAGGGACATCCTAGATCCGCTCTTGATTAAGATAGCTTATAAATTAGATTCATAAACAGGTATAACTATTTGAGTCTGATACACATGTGCTTAGTAATAACAATACTATTAAAAATATAAAATGAAATGAATAATATATTAATTAATAAATACTTGAAAATATATGGCTACAAAAATAATAATACTAATAAAAACAGTAGGTACATTTTTATATTTAATAAAAATTAAGATAAATATTTTTTAAAACTCTTCCGCAAGTATTTTTATCATGATGATATTTCGGGACGTTCTTATCCTTCATCAGGTCCCAATGTGCGGAATAAAAATAAAAATAATAACAAATGAAAAAATATATATTAAACAAACGTAAATGAATAAATAAAAGAATATAAATCACTAGATAAAAAAATTAATTTACATAAAATAATAATAAGAATAATAAATAAATAATAATACAAATTTAAAAAAAAATAATAATAAAAAAATTAAAAAGTAACGTAAAAATAAATAATAATAAAATAAATTAGTATGTAAGTGATGGAAACTACTGATTAAACATTGATTGGAGAGATCTTAAAGGAGGATAGGCACATCCGCGAGCTTATTGGCTCATATTTTAGGGTGGCGTGCCTCATAGATTTACTTAACATGGATCCTACCTGATTCTGGCTATCATGAATATTAATCAGAATGAAGTCCTTTAGACTAACAAGCATCCTCTCTCTTGTAGAGCTATCTGATACCCTATCAGCTAAGTCTCCAGGACTCTGCTAGCACCAGGCTGAGTGAAGCAGACTTCGCACATTCCATGTTGCTACATATAATTTGTTAACATTTAGACCTCCATTTCCTCCTCTTCGCTGATAGACAAACGCTGATTGGGGCACTCCGGGATATGAATCAGTCCTTATGGAGAATTCTCTAGTCGACGCTTTAATCATCTTGGTGAGCATTTTTACGGCTTCTCTACACACGAATTTTTACAGAAGGTAGGTTATAAGTCGTTTCAACCCCCAACTTGCAGTCCCCAGGCTGGGCGATGGGGCCACCACATCCCCTACACGTGCATTTATTCTAACCAGACGAATTGACAATGTGCGCAAAGTTATAGTAGCCGAAGTGTTGACATTTCTGTCTGTGTTTGTGTATGTGCGTCTGTGAACACAAAGCTCTCAAATATTTACACGAATCGTATGGAGGTGACCTCGAATGACCCCTGAGGGAGAGCGGAAACTTCTGGGGAAGTACATTGATTCAGAGCTGTGCGAGTCATGGGGAGGAGAGGTGGTGCGCAGTGGTTAAGGCTGGGTAGGACACATCGTAGTATTATTTCCCATCTTGAACTTCATCACTGGTTGACGTCACTTCCTGTTCCAGAAGTGGTAAACCCTATCTGCTGTATATCCAGAACCACATAAGGCTCTATTCATAAAAAAAACTAGTGAGGCCGGAAAATCATGGTTCCTTCGGCCTTTAGGGGAAGGACTGTCTGGTTGGAACTAATAGTAGAGCAGCGAGTATCAAGTCGACGCTGTCACCCCATCCCGCACTATAGTAGCATTGCACTCATTCAGTTATAAATATTTTATGTAATTGGTCAGAAATTCGAAGTTGTGTTTTCACCGGAATTTCTTGTTTCCTACCCCCTGATTTCAAAAATAAAAAAAAAAGTATAATGTAACAATGTATAAGGGAAGTTATAAATCGGTCAGAATTTTATTCGAAGTTGAGATTCACCTGAATTTCTCATATTCCAATCCCTGATTCAGATGAAAAATAACTTCCACCAGAATGAATATGTCTACACGAAATTTTATATGTGTATCCAGAACCCCATAAGGACGACACACGCCGAATCGGGCAAAGGGAAGGGAGGATTAGGAGGGGATGAGGGGGCTTAACCCAAAAACTTCCGATGTAATAAATGTATTGACATGAAATTTCAAGAAGAGGACCGGTGATTCACCGACAAATTTTTTTTATAATTTTGAAATCAGGGGATCGGAATTAATGAAATTCGGTATAGTTGAACAAGTGAAACTTAAGAGCCTCGCCCGGGTTTCGAATCCGCGATCTTGAATTGGCAATAACAATATAGAATAAAGAGTTAAATAAAAAGAAAGAGAATAAACAGGAGAAAACAGAAACATTGAATTGTGTTATCGGTGTGTTGAGGTAGACAAAAGAAGGCAGACGGAGGGCGGAGTGAGTGTATTGTCTGGGGGCTGTTTGTGTGTTGTGAACTAAGTATTGGTTCCGATAAGGGCCCCCCCCTCCACCCCTTCCCATTATACTGTGTATAACAGTTTTGCAATACATCCCCTCCTCTCCCTCCCTCAATTTCCCAACCCCTGGAAAATGGGAAAGTGGTTTTCCCACAGGTGTGCCACCCTCCCTTCTCTGATCTAGAAAATTTCCCAATATCACATTTTTAAAGGGGATAGAGGGGAGGCTCCAATCCCGTAACGGGGTATGCGGGGGAGGTTAACAACCCATTCAGTCCCCTATCTTTTATACAGTTAGTTCTATAGCGTCCTTATCGACTCAACACATCGATGAAATAGAATTTATTTTTTGAAATGTGTCATCTAACTGAGTGGACCAATAATGGGAAGTGCCGAAATATCAAAATTATAAAAAAGAAAAGGGTAGGTGAATTACCGGCAATTTACTTCTCCAGCATGAATTAATTACCGGCAATTTACTTCTCCAGCATGAATTAATTACCGGCAATTTACTTCTCCAGCATGAATTAATTACCGGCAATTTACTTCTCCAGCATGAATCAATTACCGGCAACTTACTTCTCCAGCATGAATTAATCAAATAAGTTTTCTCTCTCCCTCTAAAGCCATCAACCGTTCTAGCTAAAAACCAATGGACATTGAAATGAACTGATTCCTGAAACAAGTTTTCGTGTCGGCAGTTATTAGTGTTTTTGTGAAAAATCCTTCCCCTAATCCCCCCTCCCCGTCTCTTTAATCGATTTGGCTGACAATTAAAAAGTGTCATCCTTTAGGAGTTTTGGATACGTATATAAAATTTCGTGTCGGTACATTCATAAAAGGGATTTTTATATAGCGTTATAAAAATAAAAGCAGTAAAATTTTGGATAATGTTAGTTTTGAAACCAATGTTTGGATAATGTGAGTTTTGATTCCCACCAAATAGGATAATGTTAATTTTGTTCCAAACTTTCTCAAACATGTATAAATAAATCAAAATCATTCAATATTTTCAAATGCAATGTAAATTTATTGTTACAATTATTACAACTGAAAATAATTTTTAAAAAATGAAAAATGATTAAAATGACACATAATTATAATTTTAAACAAAGCATAGGTAATATTAAAATTTTATTTAAAATAAAAACTACAAAAAAATACAGCACAAAATAAAAAATAAACGATAATCTCTTTGAGCAGGTGCTTGCAAATACTGCTTTCTGATTGGTTAAAAGACGCTTAGTGTCAGAACTAACATTATTCACTAGGATAATGTTAGTTATGACTCCAACACTCAACTTTTAGGCCCATTGAACCTAGGATATGGAGACTTTTGATTCTAACCAACGCCAAATTTGAATTCAGGTCAAAAAATTGCAAAAATAACCACTGCTATCTCAATTTTGTTAATTTTGGATATTGTGAGTTTTGATTCTGAAGGACTCATATATATTTTGTGAAATAGACAATATTTTTAAAATACGTACGTTTTTTTCTATACTTTTTCCAATATTTGACGATGTAATGAATAATTCGATACATTTGGTATGTAAATTTAAAACTCCATAAGGACGACACTTATTAATTGTCAGAGAAATTGGCCGAAGGAAAGCGGAGATCACAGATGGAGGGCTCAACTCAAAAACCCCAATAACTGCTGATGTAATGAATGTATCGACATGAAATTTCATTTTTAAAGTCAAAACCCCATAAGAGAAATACCGGTTAACGTTCAGTGAAATCAGCCGACGGGAAGTTGGGTTGAGGGGAGGGGGTTCATCTCAGAATGTAATGAATGTATCGATACCAAATTTATTTTGAGGTTTTAGAAGCCCCTATGCAAATCAACTATTGATTATTATCCCAAAAGGTCGACTGGTTTTGGATGGTCAGGGAAAAGATTCACCAACTTTTTTTTCACCCTTCTCGGTAAAAGTTTGGAACAGCCTCGAGGGAGGGGGGAGGGGGGAAGTTGCTACTTGTAGGTACTACCCAATTCAATTAATCCGCTTCATCAGAGACCATGTTTGCCAGTAAAAGTGTAATTACTGGTTTTCTGTTTTGGTAATATCTTCATTGAGTTTGACCACTCCCACCTCACATACCCTGTCACCCTCCAGACCACAAGAACCCTACAAGAGCATATACGACTCATCTGATTTATTGACATCAAGTTGTAATAGTTATCATATCTCTAAAAAAGGCGTCGGTGAATTATCGGCTATGTCCTTCCCCAACATGAATTAATCAATTACGAAGTACGCTCTCTAAAACTTATCGACTGTTTTGGCTAAAAATCAATAGTTGACATATACAGGCCCTTCTGAATACGTTAAGCCAATATAATAAGCCCGTTAAGCCAGTATTATAAGCCCTCCTGAATATTTTACACTCTCTAAAACCAATCGACTGTTTTGGCTAAAAATCAATAGTTGACATATACAGGCCCTTCTGAATACGTTAAGCCAATATAATAAGCCCGTTAAGCCAGTATTATAAGCCCTCCTGAATATTTTACACTCTCTAAAACCAATCGACTGTTTTGGCTAAAAATCAATAGTTGACATATACAGGCCCTTCTGAATACGTTAAGCCAATATAATAAGCCCGTTAAGCCAGTATTATAAGCCCTCCTGAATATTTTACACTCTCTAAAACCAATCGACTGTTTTGGCTAAAAATCAATAGTTGACATATACAGGCCCTTCTGAATACGTTAAGCCAATATAATAAGCCCGTTAAGCCAGTATTATAAGCCCTCATGAATATTTTACACTCTCTAAAACCAATCGACTGTTTTGGCTAAAAATCAATAGTTACAGCCCTTCTGAATCCTGAATCTGAATTTCGAGTTGATAAATCCATTACATCGCAATTTATGAGAGTGTTTAGTTAAGGCTCTACTAATTCCCATATTCCCTTTGACCGATTTAGCTGAAAATCAATATGTGTCGTCCTTATGAGGTTCTGGAATAAACTAGAATAAAATATTCTGTCTATTGTACATTCATTCTATCGGGAGATAACATGTTCATAACAAAGTTATTCCGAATTACATCGACACAAAATTTTATAAGTATTCCCAGAACCCTCTAAGGGTGACTGACACCTATTGATTTTCAGTCAAATCAGTCAAAGGGTTGAGGGGGATTAGAGAGAGGCTTAACGGAATCTGCCAAATAAGAGAAGGGGAAGTACATAGCCGGTGATTCACCGAAGACTTTTTTTTCTCATATTTTAATAACTGTTGGTGGAATAATGTGCAGAGTGAGTAGTCACGTTTTGCAGTGACAGGTTTAATATTGTGTAGTCCTCCCTCCTGCCTGGGAAGATCTGACTGACAAAGACTTCCTTCCCACAAGAGGCTGGGCTATTAAATGAAAATAAGAGACCAATCTCTTGTCTGTTTTTACACATGGCTGCACTTCAAACCAAACTGACAATTCTTAAACAGCCTCACCTATACAACTATATCCAATTTCATGCTCAATTCGTCCATTCCTCCGTAGTATACGGGAAGTTATGCAATCGGGTCAGAAATTCTTTGCGGACTTTTGAACGGAATTTCATGTTTTCCGACTTTTTTATTCCAAATTTTTTTATTCCAAATGGACTGGAATGCTTGGATACGATTGATGTTGGATTGTTTAGCTGTACCCCAAAGTTCGAGTCCGTAAGTCCAAATTGTATTGTAAATTGTAAGTTTGTTGTTAGTTGTCAGTTTTGGTTTTGGTCCAAGTAGTCGACGTAACAGTCCGTATCTTCGATTCAGTTCTTGTCGTTTAATTCGTGTATGTGGGTTCCACGTTAGTCTACTGTCTAGGTAAAACCCGAGGTAGCGGATTTGGTTGGAAGAAGGCATTAGGATTTTGTTAATGGTGATTGGAGGACAGGATTGGCGGCGTAGGGTAAATGTGACTTGAACGATTCCAAAAATGAAATTCATATTTTTAGGTGTGTATCCAGCACCCTAAGGACGATACCTATTGGTTTTCAGTCAAATTGGAAGTGGGTATTAGGGGAAGGCTTAACGCAGAAGCTCTAATAACTGCCATTGCAACGAATGTATTGACATGAAGTTCATATTTTCATACAAAGTTCATATAATTCGACAACTAATAATTTTCAGTGGAATCAGCAGAAGGGGAGGGGGATCAGAGGATCTTAACTCAATAATCTTCAAAGTAATGAATGTATCGACATTAAATTTCATAATTAAATTCAAAACATTCCTTTCTAAGATTCATTTTCGGCCTCCCCAGACACTCTTCTATTACTAGTTACTATACCGACCTAAAATGGCTCTTCCCATCCTCTCGTTGACAATGTTTCCTAGGCTCCTTTCTCTATCAAACCATTCTCTTCCCAAAAGCCCTCCTACATCTTCCAAATGCTCCAATTTAAATCCCATATCCACCAGAAAGTCACTAGATCCCGTCCCTCTGATCTTTATTACATACAGGGGTGATTAGGGGATGTCTTCAATACAAGTCTCTTACCTGGAACTCTCTCCCTCTCCAGATTCGCCATGCTTCTACTCTCCTTTCATTCAAGTCCCTACATTTCCATTATCTCCTAACTCAGCAAACCTCTGATTCCTAAGGCTGGCTCCTATAGGATAAATGAATAAAACAAACTTATTTTTTGAAATATTGTCTATTCCACTAAAGATATATATACATATAACTACCGGTTTCTGCTTTATACCATCGTCAGGTCTAGTTATGAACTAAGTCAGTTTGCAGAGAGCGACCCTTCAAATACATCTCAGGTCAAAGGGTGCTATTAAAACTTGGGAGTCCCCCGGTTGTACCGTTAGCTAACTCATGAAATATTTCTTAACAAAACCTAGTTCTAAATTTACATAAAACAATGTCACTAGACTAATACGGGGAAAATAACAAATAAATAAGAACAAATACAAGTAAATAATAAAAAATAGAAATAAAATTAATAATAATATTAAGATTTAGATAACTTGAAACATATATGTGGAACCAAATATTAATAACAGATAATACAAACATATATGTGGAAACAGAACTGGATCAGGGTGTTAACAAAGGGGAATAGTTGAAATAAATTTGGTCATTCATGCAAATGTTCCTTTTGGTAGATTTATTTATTTCTAATTGCTCTAAGCTATTAAGTAGCCTGCTTTTTGAGCAATAGTGGAGATATTTGATGCCTGTAGATGGGTCGAAAGTGTGGCTATTGTCATTTATGTGGGTCGCGAATGTAGAACGGTTTCCTCGGTTCTTTATTTCGGCCGTGTGTTCTAATAATTGCCCAAAAAGCAGGCTACTTAATAGCTTGGAGCAATTAGAAATAAATAAAGCTACCAAAAGGAACATTTGCATGAATGACCAAATTTATTTCAACTATTCCCCTTTGTTAACACCCTGATCCAGTTCTGTTTCCACATATATGTTTGTATTATCTGTTATTAATATTTGGTTCCACATATATGTTTCAAGTTATCTAAATCTTAATATTATTATTAACTTTATTTCTATTTTTTATTATTTACTTGTATTTGTTCTTATTTATTTGTTATTTTCCCCGTATTAGTCTAGTGATATTGATTTATGTAAATTTAGAACTAGGTTTTGTTAAGAAATATTTCATGAGTTAGCTAACGGTACAGCCGGGAGACTCCCAAGTTTTAATAGCACCCTTTGACCTGAGATGTATTTGAAGGGTCGCTCTCTGCAAACTGACTTAGTTCATAACTAGACCTGACGATGGTATAAAGCCGAAACCGGTAGTTATATGTATATATATCTTTAGTGGAATAAACAATATTTCAAAAAATAAGTTTGTTTTATTAATTTATTACAAGTTTCCACAATATGTCCGCGTTCCTCAACTTAGAAGTTCCTATAGGATAGTTCTCGTCTACCTATAAGTCTCTCACTCCACTGGACCGATTGTTACTCTTCTGTTTCATCAGTCCAGTTTTTTACAATTCATTCATATACAAGTCATTGTTACCAGGTTTCACATTTTTATTTGTTTTTCTAATTTTTATTTTTAATTTCTCTTTATCATTTTTCACTATTTTATTATATTGTTTTACTCATTGCCTGTTTTTAACGTTTAATATTTATTCTTAGAGACCTCTTTTCTTTAATTTTTATTCTTCTCAACTGGTTGATACTTGTATACTATTAAAGATTACTTATCATTTTTCAAAACCCCACTATGTTGGCACCTATTATTTTTCCGAGAAATCGGCCGAAGGGAAGTGGGACCAGAGAAGAGGGGCTCGACTTAAATACCCTAATAACTGCCAATGTAATGACTATCGACACAAAATTTAGTATGAAGATTCAGAAGTTATGTAAGGAAAATATTGAGTTTTAGCCCAAACGGTAAATTGGCTTTGAGAGGAGACCGACGACTTAACATTGCTTTATAACTCTGCTGATTTGCTTCGAGAGTAAATACACTTTTGACGAAGCTCGATAGACAAATTTCTCTTTAGACGAATTTATTTTCTACTAGATGAATTCACCATTAGACTAGTTTTCCCCTAAACGATTTTACCGTTAGACTTATTTACTTACACACTTAATTGACGGTCCGCAAGACCCCAGATTCATAGTTGGCTACTGCAACCCATATCCCCCATATAGACCCTGGACCTGTGAACCTAATGAGATTTTCTCATATTCCTGGAATCCTGTTACGTACCCTCTATATTTACATTAATTTACAAAATTATTATATCAGCATAAAAGTTGGTTTTATTCAGGTTAACTTGCTGACACGAAGAGATCCCAAGCACAGGTTTACTTACACATCCTCTCCCACACTCAGCCACCGCCTTTAAAGAGGACCCACTCATATTAGCATACATAAAATATATATGATGCGGCCATAATAAGACTTTCTTATACCAACCATGATTTTACAGTTCACTCACCCTCCATTCATTTCAAACTGACATTACACGTTGTAAGGAACTCTCAGAATTACTCAGCACAATGAAACAAAGAAAACTACTGATGCAAATATATTATATTTTTATGCAGTTATGTCAGTTTGAAATTAATTTGAGATGGGAAAGGATTGAGAGAAAATCTGAAATATATATAAATATATATGGGCACATCCTTTTCAAGCGTACATGAAAAAGCAAAATGTTTTCTCCAAACTTTATGAGAATGTTCCCTTAGTACCTTTGAGTGTTTGTGTACAATTTTAGAAATTACTGGTTCCGACATACACAGTTAAAAGTTAGCTGAAATCAATTAAAAAAAAAAAACTCAAGCGTTTTTTCAATTTAAAAAAAAAACTCAAGATACCTTTTTTTAGTTGCCCACCTTTTTTTAGCTGCCCGTACTTTAAAAAAAATTTATTATTTTGACCTTTATGACCTTTGAGATACATCTGAAGCCATTTTAAGTGCCAAAATTGGCTAAAATTGGGTACTGCCATTTTTTTTTTACTATGAAAAATGGATTCCTCGTTCAAAAATCTATAGGATCCTCAAGGGTTGAAAGCCATAGTGGTGTAAGTCACTTGACAGTGTCACTGAATGGGTCAGACTCACACCACTGTTACTGAAATATCATCATACATTATCAAAATAGCTGTTTCGTTCCATGTCTCAGTGACGCACGAAGCACTCTACGGAGGAAAACAAAAAAAAGAGAAAATTTACGATCATTATAAGATTTACGTTAAGAAAGGCGAGGTTTGAGCCTCCTGTTTTGGGTTGGTTGGCCCAATTAGAAACACTAGAGATCAGAGAGAGCCCTTCCTGGTGAGAACTGGTGATTTTCTGCTGGAAGTCCTCGAGGTCTTAAAAGCCAGTTTTTCGAAAATTTTGTTCGTTAATCGTTAATTTTGTGTACAAATGAATGCCAGGATATTCAATTCTTTCCTGTTGGAATGAAGTTTATGGTATTGTCAACTCTTCGAAGAGAGAAAATGGTGGCCTTCGATTTCGCAGCATTAAGTTTAATATAAATATATATATAATACACATATATATAATAAATATATATATATATAATACACATATAATACATATGTGTATTCGTTTCTTTATTTTTAATCTATTTTAATAAAAAAAAACATCAATAACAGTTTTTTTAATTTCTTACAAGTATTCGCTAGGGAAATTTATTGTACATACTCAGCTTTGTTCGTATTAATAATGAAGCAAACTTCTAAACAAACCGGTAGCTCAGAGGTATGCGTGCTTGTCTTCTGAGCTCAAGATCGTGGGTTCGAGACCGGGCCGAGGCCCTTAGTTTATTTTATCTGGGATGTAAAATAAACTTAAGCACGCCGTCCTTCGGATGGGACGTTAAGCAATGGTCCCGAGCCTGTACGATGTCAGGTACTCGTTAAAGACTCCTGCCCTAGGTGAATAAAAATTTAGGGTATGCAAAATTTAGGACTCCCACCGTAGAGTCGGGCTCATGTCCACCAGAGTGACGAAAGAGCGCTCTGGTAGTGGGCGATATGACCTCGTAGTTAAAGTCCGGGCATGAGTCATAAAACCTAACCTAACCTCTAAAAAAATGTCTTCGGAAAAATGTATCTCACATATTAATACTTTCAGTTTACTTTTAATTGAAAAGATTTTTGATTAGATCATCTTCAAGTTTCTTAAATATAAGCCGTTTCGAGTAAAATGGTTTCAATTTTTGGCCAAAATTTTATTAGATCCAAGTAAGCTCATGTGACATCTTATTTTCAAACTCCAAGATCATTGCTACAATAGTTTACGAGTTAGAACGCTCACAAAATCACAGACAGCAACATGGCGAAAATGGTCAATACGTGTTCACGGGACCTTGATGTAACTCTAGTATAAGAAAATATTATAATGTAAGCATGAAAAATAACCGCTGAAGTCTGGGTGGAAGTCTTGTGGTTTGTACGGCTTATAGATGATTTAATTAATAAACCGCACGTTCGGAAAACCAAACCCCTCTTTGGAAATTTGCTTAAGATGCTTAAAGTTAATTTAATTACAAAACTGTTATACTAACTTTAATTATTACTTAGGTTGTTATTACCATAAAGACAATTTCTAAAAATGTTTTTTTCCTGGACTTAAACTGATACCTTTAGTTTTTTTATATCATTATTCTGTCTCTTTTCTCTTTTGTTCTCTTTTTTCTTTTATGGTGTCATTATCTATTTAGTAATTTACTTTGGCCGATTGGCTAAAAACTCGATTGGTGACATATCGATTTGTAAAGTGTTAGACATTCGATATTGAGTCCAACGTAAATTTATGTTTTCCGAACCCCTCATTTCAAAAAATAAAAAATAAATTTCCTGTATTTCTCTGATCATGATAACTCCCGATAGAATGAATAAATCGGCATGAAATTGTATATGCGTATCCAGAACTCCATAGAGATAACATCTATTAATTTTCAGCCAAATCGGCGAATGGAAAGGGGTGATTAGGGGATGTCTTCTATACAAGTCTCTTACCTGGATCTCTCTCCCTCTCCAGATTCGCCATGCTACTCTTCTTTCATTTAAGTCCCTACTTTGCCATTATCTCCTAACTCAGCAAACCTCTGATTCCTATGAGATAGTTCTCGTCTTCCTATAAGTCTCTCACTCCACTGGACAGATTGTCACTCTTCTGTTTCATCAGTCCAGTTTTTTACTATTCATTCATATACAAGTCATTATTGTTATCATGTTGCACATTATTATTCATAGTTGTTTTTTTAATTTTTCTATTTTTATTTTTTTATTTCTCTTTATTATTATTCACTAGTTTATTATATTGTTTTACTGATTGCCTGTTTTTAACATTTAATATTTATTCCTAGAGACCTCTTTTATTTTATTTTATATTTATTCTTTTCAACTGGTTCATACTTGTATACTCTTGTTTATTTTTGTTATTATTCTTAGGGGACGTATGTCCCAGAATAAAGATTATAATTATTTTTCGTTTCATTTCATTTCAAGTATCCCAATCATTGCCGAAATAATGAATTTATTCATACGAAATTTTATGTGAATCCAAAACCCAATAAGGACAGTACCTATCAATTTTGGGTGAAATCAAGGGGGGGGGGTGGGGGGGGGGGGGGGGTATTAGGGAAGGGAGGCTAAACTGAAAAATCCTAATAACATTCCATATAATGAATGTATCAATATGAAATTTAGTATCATGATTCAGAAATCACTGAGTAAGATATTTATTGTTTTTCAGCCAAATAAGTTAATTGGGTTTAGGGTGTGAGGGAAATTTTAGTTATATAATTCGCGTTGAGGTAATAGTACATGTTTTTTTTTTTTTTTTTCATTTTTGAAATCAAGGTGTCGGAAAACATAAAATCCCGGTGAAAACTCAACATCGAAAGTTTGGTCGATAACTTCCCCTGTATTTCGTATAGCTGGATACCGAGAGGGGGTTTTAGTTTATCCTACAATTGAGGATTTGTATTTTTAAAAAAAATATAAGCGGTATCTTGTAGTGAACTTAGGCCTCATAGTAATCATCTCTCAGTGACTAGGGAGTGTCACCACTGGGTGATTTCTCCCCTCATGACATTTTGACATTGCCATTACCTCTTTATAAGCACATTTGCTTGTTGTATTTATTTGTATACAGTTGTAAATAGCTATTTGTAAATAAAAAAAAAATTAATTATAAAGCTCAATTCTAAAATCCGAATAACTGCCGATCTAATAAATTTATTGTATACTTTATTGTACTTATATATAAAAGTTAAGTCAACTGTTGAATAAAAGCGCAAAAGGTCAACTGATTTTGGAGGGGGAGTGAAAAGGTAATTGATAAATTCTGGGGAAGTACATTGCACCGAGGACTTTTTAAATTGCTCAAATGAATCATGAATAGCTTGATTGGGTAAAGACAATTTATACAAATTTCAGCAATGTTGGTACAGCATGCAAATTTAGTTTAGTTTTCTCCTCGTCTAGTCAGTTGCATTAATTGAGACACTGGATTATATATGAATATTGGTTCCAATCAAACCAATTTGTGCCCTCGGGTCTCGTATCATTAGTTGGCCCCCAATG
This sequence comes from Aradus depressus, assembly GCA_963662175.1. NCBI lineage: Eukaryota > Metazoa > Arthropoda > Insecta > Hemiptera > Aradidae > Aradus > Aradus depressus. The sequence goes on from OY759214.1 coordinate 74,250,709, forward strand.
GGAAACTGTTTGAAGGGCATGAATAAAATTGATAGGGAAAACAATCAAAAATGGTAATGAAAATATTAGCAAAGGACGTCGGATGCTGCCAGACAGGGAGAACGTTTTTTAATTCCCCAGTTATACGTATGGGGGAAGTTATGGAATTGATCTGAAATTCGAAGACCTCTTATCCAAAATCCTCTGAGAACAAGAAACTATTGATAGAATCAGGGTATCACGACATTTTATAGAATAGAATAGTTTTATTTGTCGGCGTTCAATGGCCTAGATTTTTGATGGCGTACAAGTGATTAAATTAGATCGATTAGGTGACTAGTCTTCACTGAGGATAGGACAGCTTCTATAGACGAGTTGTCATCTCCGAGCATCTCATCTTGTTCGTAAACCCATGGACTTTTCCTAATATCCAGGGCACTCCTCCAGGATGTGGCTTACTGTGAGAGGCGAGGCCCCACACCTGCCACAGCCCGGGGCCGTCAGCCCTGTTGATGAGGTGGCCATGGGTTAAATGAGTGTGGCCTACACGGAGCCGCATCAGACATACCTCCTCCTGTCTATTCTGTCTTTCGGAGCTTTTCCATTTATCTATATTTGCTTTGATGGACCTAAGTTTATTTGTTAAGTCCATGTTAGTCCACACAGAGGCCCAGCTCTCTTTTATTTTGCGGCGCAGGCAGTTCTTAAGGTCTGGTATTGTCATCACTACTTTTTCTTCTCCAGGCAACGTGGCTGCTTCCTTAGCCTCTTTATCTGCTGTATCGTTCCTTTCGATTCCCACATGTGAGAGGATCCAGCAAAATATTACTTGTTTTTTACTACTTTCGCAACTTTTGACATTTTATATGTGAATCCAAAACACCATAAAGTCCAATAAATGCTGATGTAATGATTATATAGACACGAAATTTTATAAGTAAATCCAAAATCCCGTAAGGACGACCTATATATATATATATATATATATTTAGCCAGATAGGGGGATCGGTAGCAGCAGTGTTGCCATAAAAATAAATAGAATGAAATAATGTTGTGTGAAGAGAAAGGGAGGGAGGAGGCGTTTCTTTCATGAATAATAGTGTAAAAAAGTAGTGGTACTTTATTTCCACATGATCTTTTATGCCGTCCGAAACTAATCAATCAAATGAAACCAAAGCAATATGGCGAAGTTCCTTGATCACTGTCATTACATTTAGTGACGGAAAGCTATAGAAGTTCCAGGCAACAATGAACAACTAATCCACTATTCAGCAGCGGAGGCAGACCATGAACAAGATGGGTTACACCAATTAGGTGATGTTCTCCCCTAGTCCTAGTTAACAGAGAAGCTAATAGTTTGGAGTGAGAAAGAGAGTGTGAGGGGGGGGGGGGGGGGGGAGGGGGGGGAGAGAGAGGCTGTGAAACTAAATTACACAGAGTCAGATGACAGATGGTCCTGACAAACAGGTAATTAGAATCCACCGAGGTAGGAGTAGACATAGCAGACACTGTCTCCAGCCTGGAAGGTAGCTAGCTGGTCGGGGAGTGACGGCTAGATCCATAGTGCCATCTAGGATTTGCAATCCTCAAGTCTAGAATTTTGAGATCCTGAATTTCGGGAATCATTTTTTGTTCAATAACATAACATTGCAACGACCTGCAACTAGGGATGGGCGATAGTCGATAGTACTATCGGTAGTCCAAGTAACTATCGATATTAATTTTCTTTCATTACAGGCGTTTTGAATAAAAAATAAATAAATAAAACTACAGAAAAATAGAAGAAGTTTATCGAAATTTTCATATTTTTAAAAAAGTTGTGTAACTCAATGTTAATCAACTTTGATCTAAACCAGATTGTTTTCCCAGAAATATTTGAATGTTTTGAATGAATGTTTGCCACTTGTGAACACCAAACCAATCCAATTCCTAGTATAGAGAGCTAAAGCAGAAAGATAAGTCTATTATGATTCTATGAAGGACCTTCTTCCAAGAAACTCCTTCCCTTTATTATTTTTCTTCTTTCCAGTTTCCTTTCTATTTAACTCTACTTCTCAGTTGGAATTAGTGTTTTGGACTAGGAAATGAGAAGTGTAGCGTGTTTATTTCAGTATGCCACCAAATCCTCATACTACATCGAATACATTCACTACATTACGGCAGTTATTAGGGTCTTTGAGACGAGTCCCTTTTTCTGATCCCCCATTCCTATCTGGTAATAAAGTTAAATATAAAATTTCATGTAGATTCAATCAAAAAATGGGCAGTTATTGGGTTTTTGAGTTGAGCCCCTCTGATCTCCCCGTCCCCTTTGGCCGATTCCGCTGAAAATTGTAGTTGTCGTCCTTAGAAGATTTTCAATTGACATATGAAATTTCGTGTCAATGGATTCATTTAAGCCATTAAGTAAAACGTTATCTTTGGCGAGCACCTTATGTGACTACAGACTACTTTTGTACTAATACAAGATCAACAGACAATTTACATATGAGCTATTATACACATTTGACTTTGCTAACCAATCTATCGAAAACCTTTGCTATTATGAAGCCCTATTCAATGAGGTTGACAATGTCTCTCTTGTGTGTCTGTACAGATATGATTGTCTATAGTGCATTCTAATGAAGATAATCTGTGGCCTTGTATGCAGCTTACAAGCTAATTATCCGAACATTTGGAGACCTTGTTTCAAAGAGAGAGAGAAGCGAACAATCAGTAAATATCTTTTTGTGCTTTCAAATAAGACATGCTATTTTACCTAATATACGGACTCTGTTCTGCGTGATTTTCTTCAACACTGTCTCCTAGGGAACAATGAAACGTGCGTTCGCAGATGTAGAATCCGGCACGCAATGAGCCAGAAATATAGTGAGTTCGATGCAGAATACGTTAAGGCAATACTAGTGAAGTTCGAGGTACTCTGGGAAACTATGGGTGGAGAGAACGGCATTTTACAATCTGTTCCAAAAACATGGATGGTTTCCATATTTTAACGAAACATATTTGACATTTGTACACTGGTCTATATTTGAATGTGGTTAATTAATTTTTCAAAATATGAGTATTCTCATGAACTATAATTATAGACACCAAGCCCTGGTGCATTTTTCAAGCTATTCCAAAAACTTCACATATTTTCTCATTATATTATCAATATTTCAAGAGATCTAGGAGCCTGAAGGACAAACTTTCAACCCAAGGACTGGTCCTAGACCTCATGAAACATTGGGAAGGTTTGTCCTAGTCCTCATTAGTCCTCATGATGGTCCCGAGCCTGTGTGAGGTCAGGTACTCGTTAAAGAACCCCTATCTTAAGCAACTAAACCTGCGTAGTCAAAATGTACGACCAACACAGTAGAGCTAACAGAAAAGAGTTAGGAGCATTGGATGCTTAGGTCCCTGGGTGACACATCAGCCCTTTCAATATATCTATCTAATTAGTTATTTTGACTCATGCCAGAGCTTTAATTATGAAGTTATATCACTTGCGATCAGAGCGCCCTTTCACCTCTCTGGTGAGCATCAACCCGACTCTATCTCTATATACATCACATCACACAGGGCTCGAGACTATTGCTTAACGTCCTATCCCAAGGACTTAACCTTCTTAATTTCTAAACTATCTTAACCTTACTAAACTTTCTTAACCTTTTTAACGACAGACAAATGAAGTGAGGGACTAATGAAAAAAGGCGAGAGATTTGCCAGACGCCTCTTTCCCCAACCCAGCTGCCACTATATTTACCATTCGTACAAGGCAGTTAGTTAAAAGGACAATCAAAATAAGGACCCTATTCATGAGAATCGTTAAACCACTGAAACGTCGAAAAGTGCCCAAGGCTAAATGGCGGCCTTATTCCAGAATAAAGGCACATAACCTGCAGGTACAGTTTTATTCCTCGAAAGAGAAGATTGACCAAGTGAACGGCCAAGGCGGCCTATAATCAGAAATTTTGCCCACCCAAAAGCTAGCACAGTCTCAAAAATGCCAGCCAATCCCAAGGGAATTTCCCTGTATTTTTTTTCTCTTTTTTACGGTCATCAAATATTCACCGAAGCATGGAGGGATTTTGCATTTTTTTCACTTGCCTCTCTCTCTGGACCAGAGTTATTATGGTAATCCGGCACATGTGTACGATGGTCCCTTCATTTTTTTTTCCATCCCAATGTGAAGAGAAAAATAAAACCTTTCATTTTTTTTTAACTAATCACTCTTTTCAATTCAAAGGAAGGTCTTTAATAAAATTTATATTGGGCTACAAAAATATAAGTTCTTCCCAGAAAAAAAAAATTTGAGAAATTTAATCTGGTATAATTTTGATTGATTGCAGGGGTGAGTTGTGTATCCTTGTTATCCAAAGCCTGAAAGGCCCATATACTTAACTAACTTCTCAATGAAATGCAAGATCTTTTCGATGCCTATTGTTTCATCTTCCCAGTTAGACCTCCGATTTTCTTTATAATTTAGATATAACTCATTATTGTTTACATTATTATTTTTATTTAGTTTTCTCAAAAACTTTCCGTTTTTCTTTTATTTTTTATTTTTTCCTAGTTTATATTTATTCTTTTTTTCCATTAGCATTTATATTTCTATCTTCTTTATTCTTCTTTATTCTCAATTGGTTGATATGGGTATTCTTTTGTTTATCTTCTTATGTAATTATTCTTGACGTTTGCCCCAGAATAAAGATTATTTTTCATTTTCATTTTCGTTTAATGCATATGCTCTGTCCACATTTATTAATTTATTTTATTAGTTTAGGTTAGGTTTTATGACTCATGACCGGGCTTTAACTACGACATCATATGACCTACCATGCGCCCGACTCTACTGTGGGAGTCCTAAATTTTGCCTATCCTAAATTTTTATTCACCTAGGGTAGGGGTCTTTAACGAGTATCTGACATCGTACAGGCTCGGGACCATCGCTTAACGTCTCATCCGAAGGACGGCGTGCTTAAGTTTATTTTACCTCCCAGATAAAATAAACGAATGGCCTCGATCGGGTTACGAACCCACGTTCTTGAGCTCAGAAGGCAAGCATGCATACCACTGAGCTACCGGCGCCCTCTTTATTTTATTATATTAGATATTTAAATATATATATATATATATATTTAAATATATGTATATTTATTTTCGTATATTTTTTTGTAATTAAGCTGTTCACTTTAATTTTTTATTTATCTTTATTTATTGTGGTCTAGTTTATCCACTGTAGCACTATTTTAATAATTTTTGTAGTTTTTCTGTTATTTAATTTAATTTAGGAGTTTTTGCGTTAAACCTCATCCTAATCCTCCTCCCCTTTGGGCGATTTGGCTGAAATTCAATACGTGACGTTCTAAGACGGTCCTGGGTACACTTATAACTGGAGTTATCATGTTCACAGACACACACATAGACAGAATTTTTATATTTCACATTTGGAATCTAGAGGAAGAACATGTAATTCCGTTGAAAACTCCGCATTCCAATTTTTGACCGATTACATAACTTCCCCTACACTTCGTACAACTGGGGAAGTAGAAATTCGTCGGTAAATCTCCGGCAATGTACTTACCCAGCACGAATTATTCAATTATGAGTTATCATAACTTCATATAGTAGGAAGTAATAATAATTTTTCAGACATTTAAACTGATTCAATATTCAATTTCTTCAAACAGTATTCAAGACAACTAATAATTCCTTTCCTTCAACTAATACTGTACGATTCCTAGGGCTGAAACTGGAATGATTAACATGGAACCCAGGCACAAATCTCACAAGAAACACATTGGACCATCGACTGAAAATATCCAATGGACTTCTGAATTGGCGATAGAAATTATTGTGCTTACGAATCACAGATTTACTGTTCATAACATAACATGAATTCAAACGTTTCAATCAAAAAACCCTCAGAACCATATCACAATGCCAATCATAAGTCAGCAACAGAACTCTCCATAACGATTTCATAATATCGGCATGAATGTATCGACATGAAATTTCACATTTAAAGACAACAAACCAATGAGCTGTGATGTAAACTACGGAACATTTTTTTTTATGAATATAAAAAGTAATTTTTTTTTATTATAATATAATTTATTTATATATATGTATATCAAGGTCTTGAAAAAAAAAAACAAGGGACATAATAAAAAGAAAACAGCTGTGAAACAAATAGAGAGTGGAGTCGAGAGCTAGCTCTGGGATAGTGCACGTAAAGTAAAGATGTTTGTTTTAAGTGAGGTTGAACAATTACCAGAAAGTTGAAATATCGAAGTCTAAATTGTGTTAAGAAACTTCAAAAGAAGGTACATTTAATCAAATACTTTTTTTATATGCCCGAACAAAAGATAACAAAAGAAATAGTTTTTAAGTATTTAGTTTAATGATTTTGTTCCTTTGTAAATTTTTTGTTTTGTTCAATGTTTAGTTTTTTAATCATAATGTGTAAATAAAGAAAATAACCCAATTATTTGTCATAATAAAATTCTATTCTATTCATCTTCCCTGTTGGCCCAGTAGTATCATTTGAAAAACCTTTGGATTAGAAATTAATATTATTTAAAATTATTAAAAAATTGGTATCTCTTTGTAAATCCAAAGTAAAGTTTGTTAAATGGAATTTTTTTGTTGTATACGTGTACTTTCTTAAAAATTGCACGTCTTTAATTATTGATAATATTTTTAGGGCCTTTTTCGAAAAACTACTGTAGAAATCAAAATTTAAATAAACAAAAGAGTTCAAATTTCTACAGGAAATGTGGTAGCAAACAAGTTTTTATCACAGAGGACAAGGGAAGGGTGGTTCAGGGGAGGGAGCTCGACGCAAAAACCCTAATGTCCACTGGTTTTAAAGTTAATTGATTAATTCGTTCTGAAAAAGTACAATGCCGGTGATCAGCAACCTTCTTCAATAAAAGACTGGTAGTAATACTGTATTGTTTGTTTGTTTTTGTGACCCATGCCCGGGCATTTAACCACTAGGTCATATCGCCTAGTATCATTCGTCGCTCTAGTGGAGTCCGACTCTATAATAGATGTGCTAAATTTTGGTAAGTTCAGTAAGCAACTAAGATGGGCGTTGTGTGAGTGGAGGTGGGCATATCACAATGTGTAGTTAGTTACTCCATACCCGGGCTTTAACTATGAGGTCAGATTGCCTACTACCAGAGTGCTCTTTCGTCGCTCTCGGGGACATGAATTTGCCTACCTAGGTTTATTTACCCAGGGTAGGGGACCTTTTTAACGAGTACCTACCATCGCTTATCGCCCCAGCCGAAGGATGACGTACTCAAGGCTTTTTCACCTCCCAGATAAAAAACCTAAGACCTATCTAAAGGCCTCAGCCGGATTTCGAACCCGCGATTTTGAGCTCAGTAGTTATCAAAACGCAGCACTTTGGTTGACGCAGCACCTAACTTACAAATTAAATAAAATTTTAAATGATTCCTATAGTATAGGGAGGGCTTAGAGGTTTAGAAGCTAAACATCCTATCTGCTACGGGAGCAGGGCGTTTGTTCTTATCTAAAATGGACTTCGAAACATGGCCTCTGTTCAGAGCCCTTTTACCGCAAATGGATTTTTTCAGTATCAGATAAGCTCAGACTATCAACTTTATTTGTTTTTTTTTATTTATACTTTTTCCTCTCCCAGAATCAGGAAATTCACAGCAAACTGTGCAGCTGTTCTAATTAATGCTCCCTTACTTCATTCAGATGATTTAACTCGGTCAGAGGCGTAGATAGAAATTTGTTTGGATTCAAAAAATGCGCTTAGGAAAAGGCATATATTTAATTAAACCGTAATTCAAATTAAATTGACCTTCTAGTTTCCTCTACAACGCTTATTTGAAGATATAGTAAAATCTGGTTATAACGATATTCAAGGGACCAAGAAAAATACATCGTTATATCCGGAACCAAACTGTTAAACCTACATACAAATGTATGGGCTTGTTAGTGAAAAAAAAGTGTTTAACAATGATCATAACGAGAAAGTTTACATATTTTTATTTACTTTTTAAAATTTACTTACATACATTTGTAACTGTATACATAAATTATGTATACACATGAGTACACTCAAAGTCTTCTTTTCCCAGCAAAAGAGCCAATTCATTAGCCTTTTCCTGCAGAATCAGGCCGTTGATTGGGATATTTTGGCTTCTTTGGACCTTATAAACCATTTAAGAAGTGCGTCTTCTAGATCTTGATGTTGGCTGCTTCTAAGTTTTTTGTTTTTCAAAGTCACATCTTTTTCTTCAATAGAAAATGCGCGAGGTTTGTTCGAAGTAATTTTCAATTCAATTTTTACACTGTCACGATCCCTACGGAGGCAAAGGAAAGACTAATCTGAAACTAGGAATATACGCACTAGAAGGGAAGAAGGGAGTTCGAAGAAAATTCGACAAGGGGGAACTGGTATGTTAGGAAATGGAATGACTCATTGTGCTCGGAAAGAGTAAACAAGAACCTTGTGTTTAAACCCCTTTTCTATAATGTTCGTATTTTTCATCCCTTCAAAACTCATATCAATTATGTATGTATGTGCGCATGTACATACATATTATATCGTTATAACCGGAATGAAAAAAACACTTTTTCCTATGTTTTAGATAGTTTTATACGGAATATCGTTATAACTGGATTTATTTCTTCACTTTTAAATAGCAAACCAAACTAGATACGGGTTTTACATCGTTATACCCGGAAAATCATTATATCAGGAATCGTTATAAAAGGATTTTACTGTATTTTTGATTAGTTCATAAACATAAACGGAATCTTATGAAGTGTACTCCAAAAAGTAAAGTTAAAGTCTAATTTTTCGGCGTATCAGTCTAATCAGTTCTAAGTTAGCTAAGAGCCCAAGGTCACAGACGTGAAAAGACTGGCGAGGCTTCCATAAGCAGGCCATGTGCAGAGGATGCAGGAGGCTGAAACCCCACGAAGACTAATGCTAGTGATCCCGGAAGGAAACAGAGGACGAGGAAGAGATGGAAGGACGCAGTCGGTGGGGACGCTAGGAACCTTCGGATGCAAAACTGGAGAATGGTTGCGCTGGACAGGAATCTTTGGAGGGGGTCTCTGGAGGAGGGCAAGGCTCGAATGGAGCTGTAGCGCCGAGGATGATGATGATGACATGTGACATCTTCATTTCATATTTCAAGTTCGTCCTCTCGTAGCTACAATCGTTACAATCGTTTCCTATCACAACTCGATCTCGGATTATCGCACGATTACAATTCTTCCTTATATAAAAAGTACAGGTAACCTCCCTCAGTGGTTATTTGTGTAAGATCATGTTACGCACACCCTGCTTTAACCACCAGGAGCAGGTAACCACTCTTTCTTGCTATTCGTTTAAGGTTAACTTAATTTGGAATAGTAGTGTGGCGCATGCAGGCACCGTTCAACCACAACCTTTTGGGTGAACCCAAAATTACCGTAATTTCACAACAAAATATGAATATATGAATAAAAAAAAATATATTAAAATATAAAAATTATTAACAAAAAATAAGTTACAATGATTGAATATTTATTACCAACAAATCATTTAAATTGGTTGAGAAATATATTCAATATGAGGCAATCATAACCAAAAATATGAATAATTGATTTTGACTTTAGATTGCAAAATATACATTAATTTGTTCCTGTGCCTATCTTCAGACTTCATTATAGTTTTTATTCAAATTCTTGTAAAGAATGACAAAAAATAATGATTTTTTTTTTTTTATTATTGCTTTTTTTTACCCAAGAAAGAGCACGTTCAGGCAAACAAATTGAGCTTAGAGATATGCAGCACTTAAGGGAATCTACCCTTCCTCAGAAGCTCAAGTTACAGAACAGTACACAAGATTCAAGTTACGCGCTACTAGAGGGACGAGAAAATGAACGAGAATATTAAAAAAATTAGGGGATAACATCACATAAAGTGTACGACCATGGTAGATGTAAACAGGAAAGTACGAGAACAGATAAGACCTCAGAGTAAACATATATTGTTTTCCAATTCGTACCAAAGAAACTGCCGCTGAGTGGCTTTCCTCTCTCACAAGTATAGGGTACGACCATGGTAGATGTAAACAGGAAAGTACGAGAACAGATAAGACCTCAGAGTAAACATATATTGTTTTCCAATTTGGACCAAAGAAACTGCCGCTGAGTGGCTTTCCTCTCTCACAAGTATAGGGTACGACCATGGTAGATGTAAACAGGAAAGTACGAGAACAGATAAGACCTCAGAGTAAACATATATTGTTTTCCAATTTGGACCAAAGAAACTGCCGCTGAGTGGCTTTCCTCTCTCACAAGTATAGGGTACGACCCTGGTACGACAGGAAAATGGGAGAACAGATACGACCTCAGAGTAAACATATCTGGGACATACGATGTGATGTAATTAAAAATTGCAGGTCTTGAACTTACTATATTTTTTTAGGGCCCTTTTCGGAGACTACCTACTGTAGAAATCAAAATTTAGTGGAAGACCAGCTACAATTTCTATAGGAAATGTGATATTTATTATTTATTTTAATTTAATTTTTATTTTATAAAAAAATTAAAAATAAATAATAAAAATAATAATTATCACATTTCCTGTAGAAATTGTAGTTGGTCTTCCACTAAATTTTGATTGTGATGAAAGTGATAATTTATTAAGATAACCAAGTTATAATTTATTATATTGCCTACTACCTCTTTCGTATCTCTGGTGAAGAAGTGGGAGTCCTGAATGAGCCTTCCAGTGTACTTTACAAGAACAAATTAATCAATTAACTTTTCGCTCCCCCTCCAAACCAGTCGACCTGTTTTTGAATTGAGCCCCTTCCCCTAAACCCCCCTCCCCTTCATCCGATATCTCTAAAATGTGGCAGGTTACGGCTCCATTGGGTTTTAACCTTAAATATGAAATTTTGTATCGATACATTTATTACATAGGCAGTTATTGAGATTTTTGAGTTGAGCTCCCATCGAATATCCCCTTCCTTTCCCAGTTTTAAGTTTTCGCTCTCGCTCCAAAACTAATCGATTGTTTTTGTTCAAAAATCAACAATTGAATTACATAGGGACTTCTGAATGCCCTTTAGTTTAGTCCTCCTCTGATCTCCTTCTTTTCGCCTATTTAGCTGACATCGTATAGGTTTTAGATCAATATATAAAATATCGCATTCATAAATATATTACACCGACAGTTATTAGAGTTTTTTAGTTAAGCCCCCATGGTGAGTTATACGCCAACAGCTACTTATACTATCTTCCCCAACCTGTCTATGAATCCACTGATAAATTGGCCCCAAAGTTGAGCCCGTAGTTCTAAAGACAAAGGGGCTGCCTGCATTACCAGGTCAAAATGGGGTAATTGGCCCTTAAGCCCTAACCACCAACCATCCTGCCCAACCAACAATTTATACCGTTTATAAATTGCAGTACATTTTTTTTCCACAGCCGCGGTGGGAGAGATTAATGACGTTGAGTAATCTCCATTTAAATTGATCACAAGAACTTCCATTTAACTGGAATTGGATCAAAATGATCGTGATAATTACGTGGTGATTATGCACAGTCGTTATATATACAGCGTTTGGTCTGAAGAGCGTAGGATTAAGGAATTATTCTCATTTAACTTTTTAACCCCAGGAAGCTAACTTACCGTCAGAAAGTCGGGGACAGGTGTAAAACTCCCTTCCCGATAAAGCCTAGTTCGCACTATGCTAGTAATTCAGTAACTAAAATTACTAGAACTAACCACAAAGTGTTCGCACAGTCGTGTAAGTACAGTGATAGTGGCAGTGAGATCCGAACGCTTCTGAAAATAACAGGCTGCAACGCAACAAATGAGAAATAATGTAATGAAGTTTATTTCAGTGTCTATTTCGGAAGAGATGGAAGAAGAAATTAGTGAGATGAAAGAAAAGAAAATATGGATAAGAAAATGGATTAATAGAAGAGATGAACTAGGAGCACGAATTCTCTTCTTAGGGAAATTGGATTAGAAAATCCCAAAGAAATGATGAAGAATCCTGAAAGAGTGCAGTCAAAAATTCAACGTTATGGTTACCACCAATTACCCCAAAAACTCAGTTACACGCCAAACGCTATATATATAACGACTATGCATAATCATTATATAATTATCACGATCATTTTGATCCAATTCCAGTTAAATGGAAGTTCTTGTGATCAATTTAAATGGTGATTACTCCACGTCATTAATCTCTCCCACTGCGGCTGTGGAAAAAAAAATGTACTGCAATTTATAAGTGGTATAAATTGTTGGGTGGGCTGGATGGTTGGTGGTTAGGGCTTAAGGGCCAATTACCCCATTTTGACCTGGTAATGCAGGCAGCCCCTTTGTCTTTAGAACTACGGGCTCAACTTTGGGGCCAATTTATCAGTGGATTCATAGACAGGTTGGGGAAGTTAGTGTGTAGGTGTTGGCGTATAACTCACCATGGGGGCTCAACTAAAAAACTAATAATAATAACTTTTTAGTTTGAATATTTACAATAATTATAACCATAAGTAAATTTTAAGTTGAGGAACGCGGACATATTGTGGAAACTTGTAATAAATAAATAAAACAAACTTATTTTTAAAATATTGTCTATTCCACTAAAGATTTAAATATAAATAACTACCGGTTTCGGCCTTAAACCATCGTCAGGTCTAGTTATGAACTAAGTTAGTTTGCAGAGAACGACCCTTCCAATACATCGCAGGTGAAAGGGTGCTTTTAAAACTTGGGAGTCCCCCGGCTGTACCGATAGCTATCTAATGAAATATTTCCTAACAAAACTTAGTTCTAAATTTAGATAAAACAATATTATTAGACTATAATATTAGAATACATGGAAAAAATTCGTTTTTAATAGCTTAGAACATTTAGAAATAAATAAAGCTACCAAAAAGAACATTTGTATGAATGACCAAATTTATTTCAACTATTCCCCTTTGTTAACACCCTGAACCAGTTCTGTTTCCACATATATGTTTCATGTTATCTAAATCTTAATATTATTACTAATTTTATTTATATTTATTTATTTTTTTATTTTTTTGTATTTTTACTTATTTATTTGTTATTTTTCCATGCATTAGTCTAGTGATATTGTTTTATGTAAATTTAGAACTAAGTTTTGTTAGGAAATATTTCATGAGATAGCTAACGGTACAGCCGCGGGACTTCCAAGTTTTAATAGCACCCTTTCACCTGCGATGTATTGGAAGGGTCGCTCTCTGCAAACTAACTTAGTTCATAACTAGACCTGACGATGGTGTAAGGCCGAAACCGGTAGTTATATATATTTATATCTTTAGTGGAATAGACAATATTTTAAAAATAAGTTTGTTTTATTTATTTATAAGTAAATTTGATGAATGAAACAAAGAATATACAATAATAATAACAATAATAATAATAATAAAAATAAAAATAGAAAATAAATACATCGAAACCATACAGGTATGTACAAAATAATAGGTAGAAAAAAAACTAAAAAAAAAAAATAATAAAAAATAAAAAAAATAAAAAAAAATAATAATAATAATAAACATAAACATAAAACATAATAATAAAGATAAAATAAAATTCAATATAAAAGCCCTCCAACTAGAGACCGCTCGAAACACCCCCTTAAGGTCATTATGGAAGGTTGGACACATAGAAGGGTGCGTCGACAATTGTTCTTAGGACTTTGTATTGGAAGGACTGGATACGCTTGATGTTAGATGGCTTAGCACAACCCCATAATTCAAGTCCGTAGGTCCATATAGGTTTTATTATTGTCTTGTAAATGGTCAGTTTGTTTTCAGTGGATAGCTTGGATTGTCTGCTGAGCAACCATTAGAGCAGACCAAACCGTCTGTTCTAACTAGAAAACTCTAGTAACTGTCGGTGTAATATGCGATATTTTGTATATTGATCCAAAACCCTTACGATACCAGCTAAATGGTTGATTCGTTTTGGAGCGAGAGCAAAAACTTATTAATTCGTGCTGGGGAAGCCATCGAGTCTAGGTTATTTTAAAACATTTTTCTCTGTCTGACATTTTCAGAAGATTCTTATCGATAGCATTGTAATTTTCAGTTTATTTGTTGAGATGCGTTTCAAGGAATACGAATCGAGCAAAAACAGCATAAATGTCAAAAGTTAGTTTTGTTGAGATACATTATAGAGGTTCTGGAACCTTTTCCACATTTAGGTAAAGGAACATTATACAGAGAACCGTTCGTGGAAATTGAGATGAATTGGAGAAAAGTTAATGAAATTCAACCAAGCCATGTCCTGTCAGTGAAATTCTCAGTTTTCATGATGAATAGCAACAGTTCAGAGGGCTATTCTATTTTTTCTGTTTCGATTTGAAAGCTGGAAAAGAGCAAATTGTCTTAGAATACATATTCCAAAAATATTTTCCCTCAATAATCATGATCAAGATACTCTCTTTTTGAAAAAAGTATATAACCTACCCAGAAGCCTCAGAAATAATGTTGTATGTGAATCATCGCCAATGTATTTCTCCAGATCAAATTAATCAATTGACTTTTAGCTTCTCTTCCGAAATCAGTCGACCAGTTACCAGTTTTTGAACTGAGCCCCCTCCCCTAACACCCCCCCCCCCCCCCCCTTCCGTTCAGCCTGAAATTTAACGGTTACGGTCTCATTGGGTTTTGACAATAAATATGAAATTTTCTATCGATAAATTCATTACTTCCGCAGTTACTTATCTAGATGCTAAAAGATATTACATTTTAACTTCGGAAACTGACCTCAAAATAAAAAGCAACAATTTGATTTAAAATGTTTCAATATTTTTAGTTATTTGGTTATTGTGATAGATATAATCACATCGACGTTCTTTGTCGGTGGACATGAGCCCGGCCATATTAAATATGAATATGAATACAAATTTTGTGTTCAACTCGTTCATTTGAACGTTCATCTATAACATTTTTTTACTTTCCCACCTATACGAAGTTCGGATGGGACGTTAAGCGATGGTCCCGAGCCTGTACGATGTCAGGTACTCGTTAAAGACCCCTACCCTAGGTGAATAAAAATTTAGGGTAGGCAAAATTTAGGACTCCCATAGTAGAGTCGGGCTCATGTCCACCAGAGTGACGAAAGTGCGCTCTGGTAGTAGGCGATAAGCCCAGGCATGAGTCATAATAACTAACTATACGAAGTATAGGGGAAATTATGTAATCGGTCAGAAATTCGAAGCGAAGTTTTCAAAGGAATTTCAGGTTTTCCGTCCGATTAAAAAAATGAAAAAAAAAAAATTATAGTTTGTATAATATACTATCATCATATATATACAGCTGAACATGTCTGTGCGTTGTACCGCTATAACTCACGAACGGCTTCATGCATTTGATTAATTTTTTTTTTTAATTTGTTCGTCATCGTCTGTGGAAGGTTACAGGCATATTAGTACCTCAATATCTGGTCCATCCCAGCATCCA
Source organism: Aradus depressus (assembly GCA_963662175.1). NCBI lineage: Eukaryota > Metazoa > Arthropoda > Insecta > Hemiptera > Aradidae > Aradus > Aradus depressus. The sequence goes on from OY759214.1 coordinate 74,266,159, forward strand.
CCCACGCAATCTTTGTAACTCAAAAACCACTGCAATGATTAATGAGGAATCTTTTTTGAATAGATTAGTTTTATCTACCGGAAGGTTAAGGTCTATTTTTTAATCAACCCCTGGTCCATCCTAGCATCCACTCACGCAATCTTTGTAACTCGAAAACCATTGCAACGATTAATGAGAAATCTTTTTGAATAAATTAGTTTTAGCTCCAAAGCTAGCGTTACTACAGTTGGACTATAAGCCTTATCCCGTATGAATAATTGAAAATTATAACATCATGAATGTACTGTCGAGGAACTGAATAGCCTTATAGGAGATATTGGGAGAAAAGTCAAAGTTCCCCGGGCAACGCCGGGTATTACTGCTAGTATACTATATTATGTGTGTCTATGAACACGATAATTCCAGTTAGGATGAATGTGTCGACACGAAATTTTATATGTATATTCAGAATTTTAAGGACGACACCTATTGATTTTCAATCAAATCTGACAAAGGGGAGAGGGATTAAGCGGTATTAACACAAAAACTCCACTAACTACCGAAGTAATGAATGTATTCACGCGTTTAAATCTCCATAGGGATTATATCAAGTTTCAGCCAGATCAGCCAAAGGAAAGAGGGGATGAAGGGGGTGGAGTCATTACAAAAACTTCAATAACTGCTAAAGTAATTATTGCATTGACACAAGATTTTATATGCGAATCCAAAGCCCTCTGATGACGACACCTTTTAATTTTCAGCTGAATCAGCAGAAAAGGATTCCTATTTATATAGGTAGAAAGAGTTCTACCTATATAAATACCAACACTTTACTGTTAGCTTCACTTTTTTAGATTTTGTATATATTTTTTATTTTTATATTTATTATTATCTTGTAAATATCTGTTTATTAGAATGTATAGAGTAACAAAAACAAGGGATTCCCCGTCACTACCTAAAAACCCCCCTCCATAACTGTATCTTGTATTACTTGGTGGTAGGCAGATGTAGTGGACTAACTTGTTAAATAAGTAATTAGATTTATCAGTCCAACATAATTTTTTTATTTTTACCACAACTAGTTTCGGCAATTTGCCATCTTCAGGTGGTGAATCTTTCTAGAGAAGATACAGAAGAGACACTCGTCCAGCTGGTCCCTGATACTCCAACGTGTCCCTTGACATCTTCTCTAGAAAGATTCACCACCTGAAGATGGCAAATTGCCGAAACTAGTTGTGGTAAAAATAAAAAAATTTTGTTGGACTGATATATCTAATTACTTATTTAGCTGTATCTTTTACCCTGTCAACCAATTCTGTCAGTTTATAAGTGACTCTTGATAATGCCTCAACACGGCGAAACTAGTTGAGTATTTGAGAATATATAGTGAAGATTGACAAAGAAATTGTGTATTTTACTAACTGATTTTTTACCTTTGTAAATTGGATCCAATGGGAAGACAATAACTTAATTGACTAATTCGCCAAAAAAAAAAATTTATTTATCAATATATTGTATGCATTTGTACAACTGCCCCAACCTGACCTGGTAAATTCAGACAGCCTCTTTGTATTCTGAACTACAGGCTCAGCTCCGGAGCCAATTTAAACAGTGGTCTCAAAGGGACAGACCTGGGGTAGTTAGTCTGCGCACAGATGTTGGCAAGTCTCCTTTCTCTGCCAAACCGTTCCTTTGTCTTCTCCGTCTGTCATTAGTTCCTAAGGAACGAATCATCCGTTCGATTAAGTCAATTTGAATCTCATTCCAAGTTCCCTGGATCAAAGCCAATACCACGGCTATTAACCTTGTTCAAACAAACATTTTTTATTTTTTTATTTAATACCAATACCTACAACTGGCAAAACAAGTAAAAATATGATATGAAATGAAATGAAAAGAAATTTTATTATTCTGAGACCGAGGTCCCCTAAGAATAAATACATCCAGAATAAAGAAAAGGAAACAATGAAATATAGTATCAGTACAAAGAAATAAAAAGATAGGTAAATAAAATTAGTGCTACATTGGAGAAAAACTATACAATTAAAAAAATAGATAAACAAAAGATTAAAAGGAAAAAACATAAAATTAACAACTTCATTATGATGAAAAAAAATAAATAAAAGTATCTACATAAAGAAAAGAGAATAAGTAAAAAAGAAAAACTATATAACTAAGAAAAAAAATAAAATTGATAATAAAAATCGACCGAAATATGGAAAATGAAAATGGAAATATGGTATTTTTCCAGAATTTACGCCACTTATTTTTCAATTTATTTTCATCATCCACAGATATACGAAGTATAGAGAAGTTATATAATTAGTCAAAAATTAGATGAGGAATTTCATGTTTTCCGACTTCTAGATTCCAAATATGAAATAATGGGTCCAGAGAGGTCCTAAAAGCCATATAGAATTTAAATTGTTTACTTCACAGGTTGTCAAATAAGATGTAGTCTGACCTCTCACAGATTTTTATTAGTATTAGCTAGCCGGCTTTCGAGGTGCCCTTATCACCAGAAAATCTGATAAAATAAAAAAAATTGAAACTTGAATGAAATTTAAAATATTTTAGTAAATAAATATGAAGTAATTTTTTTTTTTTTTTTTTCGTTGTTTCCGGCATTTTTTCCTCCAGAGGTGTCTTCTTTTTTCTTCGTTGGACAATATTTCAGGACAATTGCAGGTCCCTTCTTCTGGTCACTATGAACGTAATTTTTTTATTTTAGTTTTTTCTATTATTGGAAAGAAGGGAAGGTATTTCTGAACAATAAATTCCTAATTGTGAAGACACAAGGATTTCCCAGTTGTAAGTCCAACTTCTTTCTTACAACGTTTTTTTTATTATTTACGTATTTTCCAACTTTCAATTGTTTATTATTTATTACTTTATTGTAGTAATAATTTATAGTTAGTTATTGTGACTTATCCCGGGGCTTTAACTACGAGATCATACTACCAGAGCGTTCTTTCGTCACTCTGGTGGGTATGAGCCCAAATGGGAGTCCTACATTTTGCCTTTAGGATAGGGTAGAGGTCTTTAGGACATAGTACTGGCTCAGGAATATCGCTTAAAATACCATCCAATGGATGGCGTGCTCAACGTTTTTTTTACCTTTCAGATAGAAAATTTAAGGGCCTCGGCCGGATTTTGAATCCGCGTTCTTGAGCTCAGTGATAATTTATATAAACCATGAGAGTCGCATCAATAATATAACTCTCCTTTAAAACAAATAAATAAAACTTCTACAAACTTAGACTAGAACATCATCAATTACTAGCCAGTTGTGACTCAGATGGGGGACAGGAATAACTTATCTGTTCCCATCCATGAAATTTTAAATTGTTAAAGTTTGTAGGTGTTTCATTTATTTATTTTTATTATTAAATTTTAAATTTTATTTACTAAAATAGTTTAATTTTCATTCAAATTTCATTTTTATTTTATTTTATCAGACTGTCTGATGATGAGGGCAACCTCGAAAGCCGGCTAGCTAATACTAATAAAAATCTGTGAGAGGTCATACTATATTTTATTTGACAACCTGTGAAATAATCACTTCTCACTACATCAGCCATCTTCATATTAAAATGGTTACCTTCTGCATTAACAGTTCTCTTCCGGTTCAAAAATGTTTTTTTCATTATTACTTCTTGGTAATTGTACAAATAAAATTATAATTTTTATTTAATTTTTTATTCTTGTTTTATTTAAATTGGCTTTTGTTTATTTTTAATTTTCTCTTGTTCATATAGGGACGTAGTAAATATTTCCTGTATTTATTTTCTCGCCTTTTTTTTCATTTCAAGTACTTTTTTCCCACTATACCCAACTCTCCAAAAAATTGTTAACAAAAAAAAAAATAACTGAAATTGGAATAAGACTGAAGCAAAAAAAAAAAAAATTGTCGGTGATTCGCCAGCTAAGTACTTTCCAAGAACGAATTAAGTTTTCGCTCTCCCTCCAGACCCAGTCGACCGCCAGGGCTAAAAATCCATAATATACGATATTTCGAATAGATTTACTTCAAGGCTTCTGTATCCTCATAATAATTTTGTATCGTTACGTTCATTACGCCGGCAGATGATGCGATTTTGAGTTGAGCCCCCCCGCCATCGCCCCTTCCCTTCTGCCTACTCTGCGGAAAATTAATAGGTGTCATCCTCACGGGGTTTTGAATTTAAATATAAAATTTTGTTATATGTTAAGTCTCCCCTAATCCACATCGAATTTCTGGCAGATTACATAACTTCCTCTATACTTCGTATAGCTGGGGTAGTAAAAAATCGTTGATGAATCACTTCCCCAGCACGAATTAATCAACTAAGCAAAAACATTCAAAACTCTTTGTTGTGGAACCCTCAGAAAAAAGGAGCCGAGAACTTCTGAACATGAGCAGAATGAACTTAAGAACTATGACAAGCCTGTCATAGTGATCAGCCCGATCACAGGGCACGGACATATGAATAAAGACCTACACAATATGGGCTAGAATATCACTAAAAGCCTTCTGTGCAGAAAATATGGCGAGGAAAATGAGAACGTTCCGAATTTTAGGCTAGTAAAAATCTAAACAGCAAGAGGTTCTACTGCTTCGAGTTATACTATAACAGAACCGAAGTGAGCTATGGAGAAAACCTGGAGCAGAATCCTAGACTTTATTAACGATACAGGGCTGTTGCAGGGATCAACATACACAAATCGCAATGTTACGCTAAGCCTTAGAAAAAAAAGTTGCCTCTCTCCCTCTGAAACCAGTTTACTGATTGGTTGAAAATCAATAGGTGTCGTCCTTAATCGATTCTGGGTACACATATTACACTTTTTTTTTTTCCTTCTTTGGCCTTGGTAGACACCACAATAGCCATTTCTATTCTTAAACTACACTATAATTCTGCCAAAGACGGGATACTGGAGGGAGGAGCCCAGACAGAGGGCCCAAGCAGGGGGACAGCCGGAGGCACCGCCGGACCACATCATCCAAAACAATATTCATAGCACCGACAGTGACTGGAGTGGAGGCTCCTGAAGGAAGGTCAGCATGTAGTGCCGGCCGTCCAGACCTTCGGAGCTCCTGGGTGCCCCCCACAGACCCCCCAGCCAAGCCAGCAACCCCAAGCTCAGGCCCCTCAATATTACACATTTAAAAGGGTAGGTAATCCACTCGCCGTTGAAAATCGGGACTTTTGACGTCCCGCTTAGGTATTGGCGGAACAGGACGTAGTGTGATCCCGAGAAAATCGGGAGACCTGGAACCACCCAGAATCCAACAGTCATAGAGATAGAGATGTGACATACTGAGGGTTAGTCCAACCCTCTCTGACATTCCTACCCGGGGAGACGGCTCTGTTCTATATAAAACCTCTTCACAAATGGAAATGTCAGAGCCTCCCCTTCCTTCCAAAACCGTCTTTATTTACATTCCTGTTGAGTTTTCCATCTGGAATCTTTGTGAAAATTCTAACAAAAGTAAAAGAAACAACAGCTATTGTTACATTTTCTACCTAAGAGCTTTAAATATCTAAAATTCTTACGTACGTTTGTTTCAAGCAAGGGTGACTCCTAATGTATCCGCCCATGCTTTTCCTAGTAAAATCAGTGGCGAGCCTTCTGAGCAAACAAGGCTGCGTTTGTAAAATATGGTAATTATAATTGTTTAATTAGGACATTAATTATTGTATACATCATGATCAGTATAAATAAAATAACCATCGATAACCATGTATTTCCCCAGAAAGGATTAATCAATTAACTTTTTGCTCCCCCTCCAGAACCAGTCGACTATTTGCGCTCATAATCATTAGTCGACTAACATAGGGGCTCCTAAATCCTCATATTAAATTGTGTGTCGATATATTCATACCATAGGCAGTTATTATTATTAATAAAAAAATAATAATAATACATTTATTTCCGTTAAACCAATGCATGGTAATAGGATACGTGAAAAGAATTTATACATTAAGATAGCTTATAAATTAGATTTATAACTACTTGAGTCTAACACACTGATTAGTAGTAATAATAAAACTATTAAAAAAATGAAATTAATAAAACTGAATAAATAAATACTTAAAAATATATGAGTAAAAAAAAAATAGTAGCCAAGTTTTTAATACTTAGCTATATGATGTATAGAGGAAGTTCCGTAATCGGTCACAAATTCAAATTGAGATTTCACCGGAATGTCATGTTTTCCGACCTGTGATTCCAAAAAAAAAAAAAAAAATGTATGTACCTTTGGTCATGATATCTTCCAATAAAGTGAATGTATCGACATGCAATTTTATATGTGTATCCAGTACCACATTAGGACGAAACATTGATTTTCAGCCAAATGGATTCAAGAAAAGAGGGGATCAGAAGGGGGTGTAATACAAAAACCCTAATACACGGTCGATGTAATGAAAATGTCAACATGAAACTATATATCTAAATCCAAAACCTCATGAGGATGACACCTATTAATTTTTCCGCGATATCTGTCGAATGGAAAAGCGGATCAGAGGTAGAAGGCTCGACCAAAAAATCCAATAACTGCCGATGTAATAAATGTATTGACACGATTTTATATGTGTATCCAGAACCACATTAGGACGATACTTATTGATTTTCAGCCAAATCGTGAAACTATGTATCTAAATCCAAAACCTCATGAGGATGACACCTATCAATTTTTCCGCAATATCTATCGAATGGAAAATCGGATCAGAGGTAGAAGGCTCGACCCAAAAATCTAATAACTGTCGATGTAATGAATGTATCGACACAAAATTTAGTATGAGAATTCAAAAACTCCTGTTCAAGTCAACTATTGATTTTTTAGCCCAAACGGTAGATTGATTTGGGAGGGAGAGCAAACACTTAATTGATTAATTCGTGCTGGGGAAGAACATTTTGTTTATTCGGATTTTGAAAATATATAAAATGTTGCTTTTAATATTTATTCTTAAAGGTTATGCAATAATAATTCTCTGTCGGCATTAAATCTCTCATAAAACCGAATAGAAATTTTTTTTTATTATGACAGTTGTAAAAGAAAATTGCTTTGGAATAATGTACTTGGAAAACTTGAAATTACCATGAATATAGACTTCACCATTTTAGATTTAAATTTAGTTTAAATGCTTCGCTCGATTCCTTTCAGAGAAAACTATTTTTTTCTTTTTATTACCGCTCATAAAAGAGGTTAACAAATGTGACCTATTTTCTCATATTTGAATATCCATTAGGGGTGCATGCGAGGACTTTCACCATTTGTAAAGAAAATAAACTGAAAATGTTTCTATGAAGGTTATGGAAACAAGATACTGTAACAGGGCCTCCAGGCATTCGAAACTTGGCTTTTTATGTCGTAACCAAATTATTTCATTGTAAACCGGCCTCTGGCTTTACAGAAGAGGTAAAATAATATTTATCTTAAATTAAACTCGTTAAATTCAATTAAAATATAACTTATGTTTAGGATAAAGAGGCTAGCTCAGTTTTGTGGAACTGTGCTAAAACAGTTACAATTTTGATAATAATTAACAAATAATATAATTGTATTGTTGGCTTGAACAACATTGGATGGGACTATTTTGACAAAGTCTATTTTTTGGTGGAATAACGTTTGTTGTGACTCAACGGATCGAAATGTGTAAAGGTTAAGTTCTGAAACTAACCACAATGAGCGCATTTCAAGTTTTCAGATTATGGAGCAACGTTGAATGTGTAACAAGAAGCCAGAGCAGGGGTGCCAGATCGTACTTTTTAGTTCGAAATGAGTAGCTTTTATCGTCTACCGTACTTTGCTCGATGACGTACCTTTTTGAATTTTTTTTACAATTAATTATTTTGATAACCTCTATTTTCTAAATTCAAATCTTCAAAGCAATGATCGCATCCATCAATATATATTGTACCGACACGAAATTTGATATGTGAACCCAAAACCTTGTAAGGACCTGTTGATTTTCATTCAAATCGGCCAAAGGATAGGGTGGGATCAGAGGACGGCTCAACTTAGAAACTCCTAATAACTGGCGAAGTAATGAATGTATCGACAATAAAATTATGTAACTCAAAGCCTTATAAGGCATCTGGCACCTATGAATTTTCCGTATAATCGCCATAGGGGAAGGGGGGTCAGAGGTTCTGGCTCAAATACCCTAATAACTGGACTACCAGAGCGCTCTTTTGTTACTCTGGTGGACATGAGCCCAACTCTACCATGAGAACCCTAAATTTTTATTCACGGTAACGGTAAGTCTTTAACGAGGCTCGGGACCATCCCATCCGAAGGACGGCGTGCTTACGTTTATTTTACCTCCCAGAGCGAAAATATAATTGATTAATCCGTTCTGGGAAAGTACATTGTCGGTGATTCAGCGATTTTTTAAAAAATTGCTTAGTCTTTATAACTACAATAGTTACTTTTTTCTAGTTGTTCACAATTTTCCCGAGCGTTAGATATAGAGGAAAAATATGATGTAAAAAAAATACTTGAAAATAAAATAAAGGCGATAAAAATAAAAATACAGGAAATATTTACTTCCTCCCTGTATGAAAAAAAGAAAATCAAAAATCGAAATAAAGTAATAATGAAAATATATGAATCGGAAGAGGAATTAGGAATTAGTATAGAAGGTAAAATAAAAATTTTAATGGAATACTAACTTTTATGACGAACCCAGTTATGTACGTAACAATACCGGTGAATTCTAGTGAGAGCCTTTTATTGCCGATAATAGCTTTATTATATTCGATAAGTTAGTAAGAATTACAGAAGGAAAAATTGAGGAGTACATGAAAGATTTTTGGATTGTAGTAGGGATGTTCGGAGTATTCTGGGACAGGGACGAACATTGGGGAAGTACATTGCTATGGAAGAACCAGCTACCAAGAGGACTTTTTTTTCCCCCGAAACGTATCTTGATTCAAATTATTGATATTGTAATTTATTTTTGCCAAAAACAGTGGTTCATTCTCTTTTCCTAGTGAGCAGTTCTATTGTAATGCTTTGGTAACTGTAGACCACAATGACCAGAGGTAGAGGTAAGGTACATAATTGCAATTACCTCAATGGTATTACCTTAATGAAGGACTATCAGTAATGCCATTTGTGGAACAATGGATACCAGGCCACTACCTTTATCTATTGTCACTGAAATTTATCTTGGTTCATTCATTTTTGCTAATTTTTGTATTGAAACAAAAAACGTTATTCTTTTCTTCTAGATTTTAGTGTTTCTTAGGTCGAAACCATCTGTCTTTCCGGCTGCACCACTCCGTTATCCAATCGTAACCTGCTTTTATGGAACAAACCACCGGGCGTTAAACACCCTAGAAAAAAAAAGGGCAGTTCTAATGGGGTTTAGATTTTAAATATATAATTTCAGGGCGCCGGTAGCTCAGTAGTATGCGTGCTTGCCTTCTGAGCTCAAAGAACGTGAGTTCGAAACCTGGTCGAGGCCCTTAGTTTATTTTGTCTGGGAGGTGAAATAAACTTAAGCACGCCGTCCTTCGGATGGGACGGTAAGCGATAGTCCCGAGCCTGTACGATGTCAAGTACTCGTTAAAGACCCCTGCCCTAAGTGAATAAACAATTTAGGATAGGGAAAATTTAGGACTCCCACAATAGAGTGACCACCGTCGTTAAGAAGGTTTAAGATCCCTCACTTCATTTGCCCGTCGTTAAGAAGGTTAAGATCCCTCACTTCATTTGCCCGTCGTCAAGAAGGTTAAGATCCCTCACTTCATTTGCCCGTCGTTAAGAAGGTTAAGATCCCTCACTTCATTTGCCCGTCGTTAAGAAGGTTAAGATCCCTCACTTCATTTGCCCGTCGTTAAGAAGGTTAAGATCCCTCACTTCATTTGCCCGCTATACTCCGAAGTTAGGCAAAGCTGTACCCTACTACTACAGATCCTCCCTCCAACTACTACGATTCATCAGCTCTGAAATAATTATAGTTTGTGCAACTTTACAATACAGCATACAAAAAACCACCATTTCACAGCCTAATTGCTAATTTACTAATTTGTAAATAATATATACCTAATATAATAAAAGGAAAAATAAAGGAGCGCTTTGGTAGTAGGCGATATGACCTCGTAGGTAAAGCCCGGGCATGAGTCATAATAACTAACTAACTATAATTTCATTTCGATACATTGGCAGTTATTGCAGTTTTTGAGTCGAGCCATCTTCCCTTCCTTTAGGCCGACAAACAGACCGACATCATCGAGAAAATGAACGATATGTATTTAGAGGACCTTCTGGGAAAATCCGTTGAAAACTCGATCTCTGATTTTCGCATGATTACAATTTAACCTTATATTACAGGAATAACAAAGAAAAAATTACTTTTTCTTTAATCAAAATTTAATTAATCAAACTAATTCAGGGGACCTATAAATATAAAAATACACTAAAAATCTCGGATTTTTGCATGACTATAGTACTACTTTATAGTGCAGGAGTAAGAAAGGAATAATTACGATAGTACTGATAATTTGGCAAATATAATTACAGTTCCGTTTATAAAAATGAGCTGGATCAGGAGGAAATTAAGAGAGTAAATTAATATTATCATTACTGTTTAATGTTGGTAGGTTTTGTTAAATGTCTCTCATTTGCCTTTCAAATTGAGTTCTTGTCTGAAATATCCGACGTTTATTGAATCCTCTCTGACTTTCTAAATTTTGAGCTCTTCTGAACTCAAGTTCCTTCAATCGATTTAATTAGCAATCGTCGCCTTTTTCTGATGTTTGCGGAAAGGAAATTCCTTCTCAACGTATGACTGTCACTAAGGTCGAAGACTGTCCTGGAAACCTCACGTAAGACTGAATCGAAAGGATTTTTACCAATGATATGAACATTTTTAAAATTTTAAATATTTTATAATTGTTTAAGATGAATCTTCTTTCATGATGATATATCGGGGCCATTGCGCGCTATTTCCTTCGGTCACGAATACCGAAATGAAGAGAGAAAAAATAACAAATAACAAAAAGTAAATAGTGTATAACAATAAAATTATTGATAATAATATAAATGTTAAAGAGGGCGCCGGTAGCTTAGTATGCGTGCTTGTCTTCTGAGCTCAAGATCGTGGGTTCAAAACCCAACCAAGGCTTAATTTATTTTATCTGGGAGGTAAAATAAACTTAAGCCCGCCGTTCTTCGGATGGGACGTTAAGCGATGGTCCCGAGCCTGTACGATGTCAGGTACTCGTTAAAGACCCCTACCCTAGGTGAAAAAAAATTTAGGGTAGGCAACATTTAGGACTCCCACAGTAGAGTCGGGCTCATGTTCACCAGAGTGACGAAAGAGCGCTCTGGTACTAGGCAATATGATCTCGTAGTTAAAGCCCGGGCATGAGTCATAAAACCTATAAATATTAAAGATAAAAAGTCGTAGGTGACACATCGACAATGTATCTTCCCAGCACGAATTTATGAATTAACTTTTCGCTCCCGTTTCATTACATTAATTTACATGAATTGTAAATTTATTACATTGGCAGTTATTGGGGTTTTAGATTTGAGCACCCTTCTGATCACCCCTTTCTCTCTGCCGATTCAGCTGAACATTAATAAGTGTCGTCCTTATGGGGTTTTGAATTTACTTATGAAATTTTGTGTCAACACAAAAGACACTCATCACACAGTGCTGTTTTAGCTTACATCAATATTAGAAGGAGTTAATGAAGCCTGTCATAGAATATTAATAATATTTATTTCCGTTAAACCCTAACATGCTACATTTTAGAGTTTTTCTGTTAAGCCTCCCCCTAATCCCCCTTTCGTTTAGTCGATTTGGCTGAACAGGTTTCTTCGTTAAAAGTTTCTGGAATCACATACGAAATAATGTGTCGATACATTTATTACAATGGCAGCCATTAAAGTTCTTTTGTTAAGCTTCCCCCTAATCCCCCTTATATTTGGTCGACTTGGCTGAAAATTATGGTCACATCACATATATTTTACTAACTGCATTAGGTAATTGTTGCAATGGGATATATAAATATTTACTATAACAATTTACCAATTAATAGTTCAACTCCTCTGGTGCATGGAAAATGCATAATTCAGAGTAAAGTGTAAATCTCATCAAAAATCATAAAGAGAATGTTGAATTTGTAGTTAAGTTGGGGCCTTTGTGCTAATTTCACAGGAAGGCTTGTTGAAGGCTAACAGCTCATCTGGGCAGGATGGTTCCGGGCCTTCTTCTAAATAATAACGGAGCTGAGAACATACAGGAACTGACAAAGGAGTCACAGCGTCTCTTGTATAAGGCTGGGCGCTCAATGAATTTACAGCAGATTGTTTTCAATTACAGATAGGCAGGTGAATCATGTCCCTCGGTTGGTAGGGAGTGACCTACGATGTTGCCGCATGCTCCTGCCAACTCCCGCCCAGGCACCTATTCTTCTTTTGGTCCCCATCAGTCCCCTTCCATTACCTACCTAAATGACCCACATTGTTTTTAAAGAAATTAATACCAAACTATTTGTCATTATAATCCCAATATTTCAATCCTGGCTTTGATACATGCAAACCCTTTTGGTACCTTCGTGAAAAAAAAAAAAAAAAGCAGCTATTAAGCGACTGAGGAGTGAGATGGGTGTGCAATGCTACTACAGTCAGGAATGAATGTATCGACAATAAAATTATATAACTCAAAGCCTATAAGGACAGCAACTGTTAATTTTCCGTAGAATCGCCCTAGGGGAAGGGGGGTCAGATTCTAGCTCAAATACCCTAATAACTGTACTAACAGAGCGCTCTTCTGTCGCTCTGGTGGACATGAGCCCGACTCTACCATGGGAACCCTAAATTTTGTCTACTCTGAATTTTTATTCGACTAAGGTAACGGTAAGTCTTTAACGAGGCTCGGGACCATCGCTAAACGTCCCATCCGACGGACGGCGTGCATAAGTTTATTTTACCTTTCAGGGCTAAAATATAATTGATTAATCAGTTCTGGGAAAGTACATTGTCGGTGATTCACCGATTTTTTTTTTTATTGCTTAGTCTTTATACCTTATTCTATATTTACGATAGTTACTTTTTTCTAGTTGTTCACAATTTCAAAATAAAAAATAAAAATTATCACTTTTTTTTATATAATTACCACATGAAGTAATAATGAAAACTTCTGAATCGGAAGAGGACATGATCAGGTTGGTCTGTTCTCCGATTGACCCTAAGCGGCCTGTTTTTCCCCTTCCACTTCCAATGAGGCCTACAGACCCGAGCGGCATGATTCACCGGCCTCACTAAATATAAGTAAATGGAAGTAACACATGTGTACTACTTATTGTTAGTCCCATCAGTTTTATCCCATTTAATGTTATTGGATTCCAAAATGCAATGGCACATCTTCAGATTATTTTGGTGAGGGTCCCGGTCTTCAGAAACAAGAGATGAGTAAATGCCTTGCCGGGAGCTCTAGACGGACGGGACCCTAGAGACCAGGGGGATTAAAGTGGGACAATGGTGGACAAAGGATTAGACACTGTCCGACAGTCATTTTACTTCAGCTATAAGTATCGGAGAAATTGTATATTCAATGTGTTTCTTAAACTTCTCTGGGATATTGAATTGTTGGTTTTTTCCGGCATTTCTTCCAGAGGTGTCTTCTTTTTTCTGACAATATTTCGGGACACTTATGGGTTCATAGTGACTAGAAGAAGGGGCGTGTAAGTGTCCCGAAATATTGAGGGCGCCGGTAGCTCAGTGGTATGCGTGCTTGTCTTCTGAGCTCAAGAACGTGGGTTCGAAACCCGACCGAGGCTCTTTAGTTTATTTTATCTAAGAGGTAAAATAAACTTAATGCCGCCTTAGGATGGGACGTTAAGCGATGGTCCCGAGCCTGAACGATGTCAGGTACTCGTTAAAGGCTCCTAACCTAAATTTAGGGTAGGCAAAATTTAGAACTCCCATAGTAGAGTCGGGCTCATGTCCACCAGAGTGACGAAAGAGCGCTTTGGTAGTAGGCGATATGATCTCGTAGTTAAAGCCCGGGCATGAGTCATAACACCTAACCTAATATTGTCAGAAAAAAGAAGATACTTGGAAGAAATGCCGGAAAAAACCAACAATTATATATTCAGTAGAAATTTCGATGCTGAATTGTCAACGGGATTTCATGGGTTCTGGCCCTCAGCACCTGAAAATTCCAAATGACCGTGAAGACGATAATTCCTACTGGACTGAATATATTAATTGATATGTCATTTTTTATGTGGATGCAGAAAAGGACATCTATTGTGTTTTTTTTTTAAATTAAATTTTATATTAACAAATATATGTATACAATATATAACAAGCAAATGTGATAAATGAATAAATAAAAATTCTTGGATGTTGAAAGAGAAATCATTCATTAATGGCACTTCATTATCTCTAAATAATCAACGGACGAGAGATATAGAAATTAAATATTTATTAAAAAAAGTAAAATGATAAAAGAAAGCTATAGCATAAAACGTGTTAAGATGATTAAGTGTTCAATCAACTAATGACATTTTTCTTACATTCCTGTAATCAGTGGGTCGGAAAACAAGAAACTCCGGTGAAATTTCAACATCGAATATCTGACCGTTGACATAAGTACGCATATACTTGGTACAGCTGGCGAAGTAAAATATACTAATAATATTTATTTCCTTAAACCATAACATGGTAATAGGATAGGTACATTATAAGAATGTATACATTAAGATAGCTTATAAATTAGATACCTAAACAGACATTAACTCCAAGAGTCTAAAACACATATATATATATATTTTTTATTTATCTTAAGCCACAATCATGCAAAAAATGCACACCCAGCGGTGAACCCTCATGGCATTACTTCATACCAGGAGATCTCTATGCCAAACTCTCTTTAATCTTCTTAGGGGATTGTGGAGTAAATTTGTATTTATGATTTTGCGAACTTCCGGATTGGTGTGTAAGCAAATTTTGGTGTAGAAACGTTGGTATAAATGTTTAATGCTTTTGTCTACGGGTGTGACGTTTAAGTCACGGTGTAAAGTCTTGTTGCTAACGTATGGTGGGCATTGCGTGATCAATCGGAGAGTAAGAAACACATCTGATTAGGATTAACAATACTACAAAAAAATAAAATGAATTGAATAAATAAATACTTGAAAATATGAGTACAAAAATAATAATATTGATAAATACAGTAGATACGTTTTATAATTTAATTAAAATTTAGATAATACTTTTTCCGGAAGTGACTTTTTCACGACATTTCAAGACGTTTTTATTCAGAACTCCATATAAACGACATATATTATTTTTCCAAAAAAACCTGTAGAAAAAAAAGGAGGATCAGAAAAGGGTCTCAACGCAAAAACTCTAATAAATGCCGATGTTATGAATGTATCGACACACACAATTTTAGTGTAAGGATACAGAAGTTCCTAATTTAACTATTGACTTTGAAACAATAGATTTGTTTTTTTAGGGAAAGCAAAAACTTAGTTGATTGATTTGTGAATTTCCGACATTTTTATAACATAGGAAAAGTATACAGTCCAGTCTAACGATAATAATCTAATGAAGATTTCACAACCCTTAACATTAACCAGTTCTGGTAAAAATCCTGTGTGCCACGTGCAAAACAATATTACGAGTTTGTTGGCCGTTGTAAAGTAACTGCAGACAGACTAACGTAAAACTAGTTTACGGCCGAACATAATAATAAGTTGGGGTCTATTTCGTGCTACAGCTAAAAACTTCAAGAGAGAAACCTTCTTTCTTCAAAGGTGAGAGCATAAAACTATATGAAGTAAACAAAATTTTCGATTTACTTTCGTAATATTTAAAAAAATTTTTTGTCTCCGACAATGTGATGAAATAACTAAGTTTTTGCTCTATTTTTGAAAATAATTCATCGATTCGGAATTTTATGTCTTCCCGCACCCTGATTCCGAAAATGAAAAAAAAAAAAAGTTCATATATGTGTTTTTGTGTGTCTGAGAACATAACTCCCGGTAGAATGAATGTAACTCGTTCTCAGATTTTTGCATGATTACAATACTTTCTTATACTAAAGGTATCAAAAAGTAAAAGAAGAAAAAAAAGTCGCTAATTGGACAGGAAGAGAGAAGTTAAACTAAATATTTGTCTACTTGGGGTCTCGTCTTCTTGGGCACGTTCCGTGTCCTATCTCTCCTTCTCAGCTCATCTTCTTTTTCGAATCATTTCAGAAGATGTGAAAATGTCTCGACCAAGATTAGACTTGATTGAATAGAAATAGAATAGCATAGATATCTACTAATTATTTTTTTTAAATAAGAAAAATATTTATTTTTGAAATCAGATGAAACTTCTATTGAAAAAAGTCGTCGGTGAATCACCGGTTTTGTACTTCCCCAGCAAGAATTAATCAATTACGTTCGAAATATTTCAAACTATTGTTAAAATAATATTAAAACAGTATTGCCTTGCAACAAATTATAAAATATGTTTTTAATATTGGAAGTTTTAATGAAAGATGATTAAAAGAAAATATATGTGATGAGGCCATTACATGCCTTTCTTATACCAATCACGCTCACAGATCACTCTCTCTCTAACCCGCCCCCTTCTCAAAATCATTTCATACTGGCATTACTGGGCATAAGAAAGTCAAAGTCAGTATTGCGCTGTACAATGAAACGAAATATACCGCTGGCTCCAACTCATTACTTTCATATACCCTATAGTACCAGTATGAAATCGTATTGAGAGAGGGGAGGGGGAGAGAAAGCGTGGTTGGTATAACTAAGTCCCTTAATTGGCCACATCACAAATTTTTTCAGATGGCCAATTGCCTTTTTACATGTTGTACCATAAAATAGTTCGTATAGAAGTGTCGAACCATGTTGGGTTACTTCACTTCAATCCTTGGTTCGTCCTTTTCAAAGGAACACCCACTTCTCTGCGGTCCATCAAAGTTGTTCAGGTAAATGTCGTTGTGGCTTTTCTGGGCTTCAAAAGTCCTTTGAACATCTATTAAGCTCCTCTTCTACTTGGACCAAAGACCCTTCGTCCTTTTCGGCCTCAGACCAGTCGTCCTTTTGAGCCATATGCCCCGTCCCTTTGTGCCACAGACCCCCAAACCTTTTGGGCCATAGACTTCGTCGAAGACTGACTTACTAAGTACCTCTAACTTTGGAAGTTGTTATCTGTACAAGAAGGCTTAGGGCTTCAAGCTACACTTTACATCCGCCCTTGAAACACCGACATTGTTTTGCATATATTATATCATGAAATCTTCAACCTCTCAAGAACTTAATAACGTGGTACCACAAATCTGTGGTTATTTACTTGACGAAGCATATTTAGTGAGATAGAAAATTAGCTTCACTGGAGCTAAATATAGGTACTTAATTTTAACTTCTTGAACTTCTTGGTGAAGGTGCTTCGAGGAATGAACATTGCAGAAAGGAAACACATCTTGGCTCGAACAATCGGGTTGTTGGCAGTCAAAAGAATAATTTAAAACCCCGGAGAAAAACAATTTTTCTAGAAAGCTTGAAGGGAAATCATAACCTAAACATTTTTCGCCCTTAAGAGCCACATCATTCATCAATATTCCTTGATAAGCACCGGAAGACGCCCAGTAATCTGATAAATCACCTGTTGTCTCAGGTATAGACTGCTCTTTGCCGAACCCAGGTAAGGAGGAATTATTTGCAAAATATTATCATTACTTGGTTAATTAGTAACTCAATTTGTCGTTCTCTATTCTAACGTAAATCCCGAAATTTGTGTTCCAGTCCCTGAGCTCAGTATGTTTTTTCATCTTGAGAAAGGTGAATGCATTGAAAAGAAGTGGTATTTCTGGAAGTGAGAGGAAGGGAGCTTTGAGAAAACCTAATGATTCGTGGGACGGTGGTGGATGACAAGCCCTGTCACTGGTCCCTAATGAGGCTTGCGGACATTTACAGGATCTACTGAATATCACGAGGTGAGCACTACTGAGTACACGGAGCTGAGTTACACTGAATAAACCGAGCTGAAAACCACTATCTGAGCACTACCCACTGAATACCACGAGCCGAGCACATGAACTCAATACCACGAGCTGAACACTACTGAGTACCACAAGCTGAGCAACACTGAATAACACGAGCTAAACACCACTAGATGAGCACTACCCCTTGAATACCACCAGCTGAGCTCATGAACTGAAAACCACGAGCTGAACACTACTGAGTACAACGAGCTGAGTAACACTGAATGAATAACACGAGCTAAACACCACTAGCTGAGCACTACCCACTAAATACTACGAGCTGAGCACATGAACTGAATACCACGAGCTGAGCACCACTGAATACCATGAAGTGTATAAAAACTGTGTCTGATGTATATATTATGTATCTATTTATTGATTTTTTTATTTCATTTTTACTATATTTTTTATTAATATTGTTATCATTTGTTTTATTTTTCTTTCCTATATTTTGCACATTATGTATGACCTGAGTAAGAACATCCGAAAATATTGTTGTGAAAAAAAACTTCTGAAAGAATAATAGAATGTACCTATCATAATTTAAATTAAATTAAAAACTGTATGTACAGTAGGGTGGAACGAAAATGGCCTTTTAAAATTTTTTTTAGTTATTAGTTTGGTAATAGTGGAGAAGAGTTGCCTTTTAGGTTCAAAAAAAATTAAAAAAAATTGGTTGCAATACTACATCATCTTGAGGTGCCGCAAAGAGCTTAAAGTTTGTAAAAAAATTGAAAAATTTTAAACTTTGATAAATTATTTTTTATGAATTTCTCGTACATATAATGTTACACAAGATGGTTTTAAATACATATATAAGCATTGGAATTGGAAAAAATTATTAATTATAAAATATAATAAAAAAAAAAAAAATATTTTGTAACGTAAAATTTTGTATTTCTTACTTCTGTATCCTTAATGATTACAAATGTTACAGCTGCAAAATGTTTGTTTCTACTTCATTGCCACATTAAACTGGTCCTTGCGGCACCTCAAGTCGTACTCCAATATTTTTCATATTTTTAATTTATCTTATCTACACTAAAAGGCAACTTTTCTGCGCTATTCCAAATTAAAAATCACATAGTCGATACACGCAAAAATCTTTGAAAAAGTTCCAAAAAAGTGTGTTTTTATGAAACTTTAAGGTCCTTGCGGCACCTCAAGACGTACTCCAATATTTTTCATATTTTTAATTTATCTTATCTACACTAAAAGGCAACTTTTCTGCGCTATTCCAAATTAAAAATCACATAATCGAGACACGGAAAAATCTTTGAAAAAGTTCCAAAAAAGTGTGTTTTTATGAAACTTTAAGGTCCTTGGGGCACCTCAAGACGTACTCCAATATTTTTCATATTTTTAATTTATCTTATCTACACTAAAAGGCAACTTTTCTGCGCTATTCCAAATTAAAAATCACATAGTCGATACACGCAAAAATCTTTGAAAAAGTTCCAAAAAAGTGTGTTTTTATGAAACTTTAAGGTCCTTGCGGCACCTCAAGACGTACTCCAATATTTTTCATATTTTTAATTTATCTTATCTACACTAAAAGGCAACTTTTCTGCGCTATTCCAAATTAAAAATCACATAATCGAGACACGGAAAAATCTTTGAAAAAGTTCCAAAAAAGTGTGTTTTTATGAAACTTTAAGGTCCTTGGGGCACCTCAAGACGTACTCCAATATTTTTCTTATTTTTTATTTATCTTATCTACACTAAAAGGCAACTTTTCCGCGCTATTCCAAATTAAAAATCAAAAGGTGATTTTTTCGTTCCACCCTAATGTACAGTATATGTATTTATTTTTTACTTTTTTATTAGTTTAATTTTATTTTTTAATAGTATTGTTATTACTAATTACTAAATCTATATAATAAATATGTTTCCTACCCTTTCACATTTTTATGACGTATCCCATTACCATATTATGGATTAACAGAAATAAATATTATTACACCCTTCATTAAAAAACACCAGATACCTGGTATAGAACGCTATGAAAGAATATAAAAACTAAATTTCAATTTCATCTGGGCAAAGTATGAAATGTCTATAAACAATTCCTTGTTCTGCCGCGAATGACCTTAAGTTTTACGCGAGAGCGGAAAGCCGATACATTTAGGAACGCAATTTTCTTTGAAAAAGGAGAGACAAAATAACAAAGTTTACGACTACCGGTATTATCTTATGATTTTACTGCCACTTTCTGAGATGAACAAAGGACGAAAAAAACAAAAAAAAAACATTTACAACAAAAAAAGTTAGGTTACATGAGATGGAGTAACTTGGATGGACTATGGACTTGAAAGTCGTCAAGATGTAAACATGATAAGATTACAACTTCAACTTCGTAAGAATAATGGATTTTACAAAACTTTTTAAAAATAAATTTTAAATCATAAAACTTTTTTAAAATACTTTCTAAAATATATAAATAAAACAAACTTTTTTTTACTTCCCCAACTATACGAAGTAAAAAGGAAAAGCTATGTAATCGGTTTTCGGAATTGAGTTTTCAACGGAATTTCATGTTTTTTGACTACTTGATGCTAAATGCAACAAATTAAATTATGTTATTCTTTATTTTCAAGGTAACAGTAAAAAATAAAAATAAATTGTTAATTTTTCCAAATTCTAAATTATTTAAAATATGCACAAATGTTTCTGAGTAATATTCTGGTCTATTGGTGAGATAATTGTGGAGAAATGCTTGCCTGGGGATACACAAAAAATCGGTTGAAATAACTGTCGATGTAATGAATGTATCGACACAAAATATTATTATGGGGATTCAGAAGTCCCTATATAAATCAAATATTGAGTTTTACTTCTAGCGGTCATTTGTTTTTGGAGAGAGAGCGAAAACATAATTGATTAAATTGTGCTGGAAAAGTACATTTCCTGCGTCTCCAAATTTCTGGCAGATATTACATAACTTCTCCTTTAATACATATAACTGTAGAAGTAATAATGTTCTAATTTTAATACTAAGGCCTCTAAACACAGAAAACTTTTTTATTATTATTATTTTTTTTCTTTATATAACTTTCCCAATTCGATAGGTGAACGAGATGCAAACTCCGGAATTCCAGATACCCTTGGAAAAGTCAAGTCCGCTGTTTGGTAACACATCGATAACCCACCCCGCGACCCCTTTATATCGTCTGGCCGTAGAGGCTCCTTCAGCAAGATCCCTCCACAGCTCTTTACAAACTCTTTTCACATTCTCATGTACTAAGAACTTATTTTGTAGGTTTAGCTTCTGTTTCTTTAACACAGCTTTAAATAATACTAATATTTATTTTCATAACAATGTAATTGGATAATCATACAAAGTACATAAAAATAACTTATATATTAGGTTTAGGTTTTCTGACTCATGCCCGGGCTTTAACTACGAGGTCATATCGCCTATTAGCAGAGCGCTCTTTCGTCAATTTGGTGGACATAAGCCCGACTCTACTATGGGAGTCCTAAATTTTTATTCACCTAGGGCAGAGGTCTTTAACGAGTACCTGACATCGTAGAGGCTCGGGACCATCGCTTAACGTCCCATCCGAAGGACGGCGTGCTTAAGTTTATTTTACCTCCAAGATAAAATAAACTAAGGGCCTCGGTCGGGTTTCGAATCTACGATCTTGAGCTCAGAAGACAAGCACGCATACCACTGAGCTACCGGCGCCCTCACTTATACTTATACTTATTAACTGAAATGAATAATAATAATTATAAAAATTCAAATTACCTGCGACCATAACTGGACTTTCTTATATAGGTGTCGGGTTCTCGAATCACATACGGAATTTCGTGTCAATAAATTCATTCTATCAGGAGTTATCGTGTCCACAGACAAGGGACAAAGCAAAAAGACACACACAGACAGACACAGTTATACATAGACAGACAGATTTTTTTCTTCATATTTGGAATCTAGGGGTCGATAAACATGGAATTCCGCATCGAATGTTTGACCGAATATATAACTTCCCCTATACTTCGCATAGGTGGGGAATTGAATTGTATATCTATCTGTGTTTCTGTGAACACTATAATACGCGATAAAATTAATGTATCAACACGAAATTTCGTATGTGTATCCAGAACCCTTTAAGGACAACATATGTTGATTTTCAGCCAGATCGGCAAAACAGGAGAGAGGGACTATGGCGGGAGGCTTAGCACAAAAACTCATGTGTTAAATATTAGGTTTTAGCCCAAACGGTCCTGTGGCTTTGGAGGGAGAGTGAAAACGTAAATGAATAATTATTGCTAGGGAAGTACATAGCTGGTGATCCCCGAAGATTATTTTTTCGTAAAATTTATAAAAAAAAAAGGTGTCGGTGAATAACCGACAATGTAATTCACCAAAACGAATTTCGAATCGAATTTGGATGAAAATCGATCGGTGTCGTAGTTAGAAGGTTCTGAAATCACATTAAAAAAAAAAATAAATATAAAAAATTATTTTATTGGTTCAGCACAAGTTGGTGCTATACACAACATTGAAAACATTCAGAATGAAAAGGTAACATTTAAATTAAAAAAAGTTTATGGATAATTAACAAATTGTTGATAGAGACGAGGTTTGAGCCTCCTGTCTGGTGTTGGTTCTCCCAACTTGTAGAACTGGGCTCCAGGCACCAGGACGAGGTGGTCATGGTAGTCTAGGATCAGTTTGGCGATGAATGCTTCGATGTCCGGGATGTCCACTTTCCTTCGGATGGGCTGATTCCGGACGAACCAAAGTGCACTCACTGCAAAACGAATGACCTTGTTTTCGAAGTTTGTCTAGGTTTGCTTGAACGTTCCAAATGGGTGATGTTGAGTCATGTACGTCTGTTCAGTAGTGGGTATAGTTGTGGAAATCACTTATAAAATTTGGTATCGATAAATTCATACTATTGGGAGTTATCGAGTTCATATATACACAAACTGACAGCATTTTTTTATCATATTTGGAATCTGGAGGTCGGAAAACATGAAATTCCGTTGAAATCCCGCATCGATTACATAACTTGCCGCATACTTTGTATAGCTGAGAAAGTGAAAGTAAATATTTTGAAAAGTAGGGTCAACAGAGAAGCAAGGTTGGCAGAGAGGAGGGGCGTTATACGAAAATCGGATGTCCGCAAGAGATAGGATCTCCCCTCCTCTGTAGAGCATGAAGCAGCCAGTTCTAAATAGAGCTACATCATAATATTCTCTACATATAAGCCAATGCTCATCACAATGTTTTAATACTAAACCGAATTAAACAAAAAAAAAGTAATGTGTAGTGTACGCGGTACTCACGAGAATTGTGTAAACATGTGCTTTAGTTTCAAAAATTTGCTGTCATGCATTGATTTTAATTAAACATTTTTTATAATGTTACAATAAGAGATCATATTGGGCCCTATAATAATAATGTTACGAACTAGTCTTTTGTCTTTCTCCTCTCTTCAGGAGAAGTCCAAAGTATATTAAGAACTTGACAACAGTGAGTACATCGCTAACTGTTGGCTATAAGGAGAATACGAAGGACCGAGGGAGGACATGGTGGAAAAAACATAGTACATAAACACAAAATACATCAGTTAAATGCACTTGGCAAAAACAATGGGAGGACAGCAGCAAAGCTATGAAAAAGTTCAAACCATGAGTTGAAGCCTTCGTCAAGGAGAATCTCACCCGAAGGGAAAGAACTGTTTTATCAAGGCTGAGAATCGGACACATGTGGTTAACGCACGTCCACATTTTAATGCGAAAGAGGCAACCAAAATGTCCTCTCTGCCGGGAATCACTATCTGTTCTGCACATATTGGAAACTTGCATAGCCCTCAAGCCCTATAGAGATAGAGAAGGATTGCCTCTTGATTCTTCAGAAGTTCTTGCGGAATATCCATATTTTTATAATAAAATATAATAGGAGGTGGGTACTCTCCCCCTTCTGCCGCTCTTGAAGTGACAGGGAGAGAACCCAGATATAAAGGAGTACGGAGCGGTACCATGGGCTGCTGCTCTCTGTGCTCTGACAGTCAGAAGAGATAGCCGCACTGAAGGCGCTCCCACCGAGCGAATATCCAAGTTGTGCACACGCTAATGACCTCAGATGTCGATGCGCCAAAGTTAAAAAAAAATTAATAAGAAAAGTAGTTTGAGAAATTAAACTTTCAAATTTATTGTTCTTCAATTTCTTTTATACATGAAATTATAGGTTTGTGATAGCTAAAATAAGATATATACAACTGTGATTGTAGTGTCTCTAAATACCGAAAGAATACAGCGTCCATGGTAGTTTTCGAATTTCTCCTAATTCACTGATCACGCACCTTTCACTTGCGGGCAGACAGTACAATTTTGTACTTTTACATTGCGGAGCATGTCCTCCTCAAATGCCCCAGATTGACCGCCCCACTGACGCTGTGCTGCGCTCCCAGGAGTGGTGGGATGAGGGCTGCGAATTTGCAGCACTCATCATGGGTGAGTTGGCCCTCCAAGAGAGGGCTGACAAGGAACTACGGTAGCGGCGGCTATAAGCAAAAGAAGGGGCGTTACTACAGCCCACCCATCCTCCTTTCCGCGAAGTAATGACAGGCCGTCTGTTCCGCGGAAGAGAATCAGGATCGTCGAAGGACGGGGTTTTAGTGGGTATGGGGCCACGGCTCGAGTCCCACACTATCCAGGGCTATCTTCCCTGGATGTGCGTAATTGGCATTCCCCTCCTGCAAAAAAAAAAAATAAATAAAAAAAAAAATACAGTAAAATTAATAGCAATAAATAAGAAGAAATTACTTTTTTTTCACTTTTTTTCCTAGAGTCCGTTTGACGAAGAAGGTAATACAAAACCTTTAGAACAAGTTTCTAGATTATCCAATATTCAACATTAATCGGTTGTCAAGTGATATCTAATGGAGTGCTTTAATTGAAATTTCGGACAAGGGATGTTACAATAGCAAAAAATAATAAAATAAACAATAATATTGAGCAAAAGAAAAGTACTATGCCGAACGTATCACATAGAATACCTTATGGAAATCCACACTGTTGTTGTTCAATTACGGAAGTAGTACCCTTCAATGTGTGATCTGTTCACTATTCACCGCAATATTATTCATATTCACATGGAGAATAGAGTGGTGGGAGAGTAGGAAATCTGTATGTGATTATATTTGAAGAAGGTACGGAGAATTGACAGACGTCAGACACAGAGCTCAAGATCTCCCATTATATCCAGTCAGTTAGACTGAATTGGGATCTTTTCTTAGCTCCGAATTATAGGATTGTGAGATTTTCTTAGATTAAATATATTTGTGAGAGTACTATATCAATAAGCTATACTATCCGGCCTTGCCCTGGAAATTCGCTAACTTTCCTTGTCATGAAATTTAGTGACTTACTCATCGGGCACGTAGTGTCAACTATTGTTTCATGTAGATGCAATATAGATAATTTCTCTATTTAACCTATTATAAAGTGTTAAAGATAGGATACTGTATTTTCGTATATGTGTCGCTAATTCAAATCCGAGCTCACGGCATATTTGCGGGAGATAAGGACGGGTACCAATTTGGGTCAATCTTGATCAAAATTGGGTCTCAATGAACTTGAAATTTGAGAGTTACCACATGCGCTATCTTAGAACTGAATATATATTTTTTTTTTGAAAATTAAGATCACTTTACTCAGGCGCCTTAGTACTTTTTGTAATATTCCGCTTATATTTACGACTTAAGTTGTAGAAAATACTAGAAGGCACATTGTATAGTTATGTTTAACTACGAGGTCATATCGCCTACTACCAGAGCGCTCTTTCGTTGCTCCGATAGACATGAGCCCGACTCTACTCTGAGAGTCCGAAATTTTGCCTACCCAGGTTTATTCACCTCTCTAATAGGGGTCCTTAACGAGTACCTGACATCTTCACGTCCCACCCAAAGGATTGCGTGCTTAAGGTTTTTTCACCTCCCAGATAAAAAATCGGTCAGATTGTGAACCCGCGATCTTGAGCTCAGTAGGCTAGCACGCTATCTGTAAGCTACCGGCACCCTCAGGTACATTTTATATGAAATACGAATTTTCGAAGCTCCTAAGAATATAGAAAGAATTTTCTTTGTAAATGGTTCAATGTTATGATTAAATTGTAACATATGGCAAATAAATATGTTGAGCTTGGTACTCACTTGAGCATTCGCCCCGAATGAGCATTGAGGTTCGGGGATGGGGAGCCGAACAGTCCGAACAACTAGACTTTACTAGGATGAAAATTCCCCAAAAGAGTTAAGACTTCGTCTGCGACCATTCCGTTTTTGAAACTGAGATGGGAGAGAAGGAGGAATATAAAGAAAGGTATGGTTTGCTCATTCGGTTCGGAGCTTTGAGTCAAAAACCCTGTCCACACTGAGCACGAACAGAACGCGTGCTCACTTCGATGTACCGACGGCGGTTCAGCGCATTCACCCAGTACACACCTGAGCATTTGAGCGGCCAACTCATTCGGGGCGAATGCTCAAGTGAGTAACCAGCTTTTTTATGTGGCCATAACAGGACTTTCTTATACCAACCACATTTTTACAGATCACATCCCCCCTTCTCCCTCTCCTTTCGAGAACCACACTGTGCAACTTTTGATGTCAACAAATTACTTTCTAACACCCATTAATACCAGTTTCATCAGTGTACTTGATCTAGTTACAAACTGTTAAACTAGAAGCGTAATTACAAATAGAAAAAGAAAGAACTACCTTTACAAGAAGAAAATAAAATAAAATAAATTAATTAAAAAAGTTATTCCAGTTAATTTTGTATTAACTTCTGGAATTGAGTAGTAAATCTTCTCTAGATGTCTCTCAGTGACTTGGTCCTGGAATCGTCTTCAATGTTTCTCGCTGACTACCTTAGGCTGGGAGAGAGAAGCCCGGCTTAAAAGATTAATTGATTTAGTTAACTTCCAACAGATCCTCTCAACTTGGACCAGCCTACTCCTACCTTCCTTCGCTTTTCTTGTCTGTCCTCTATCTGATTAATCTGGGTATTACTCTACATTAAGGAACCTTTCAAATAGTATGTAAAATTAATAAAAATTGTTAATTACTTTAATAATAATTTTCGATGAAATGATTATCAATAATACCTGTTTTTAGAATTTCCTGGTCCCTATTTGTCACTACTGGTAACCCAGAGTGCGTGAGTGTAGCTCCTTAATAAGAATTTCTATAATTTCTACAATGTTCAACCTTCTACCTTTTCTGAGTATTGAATAACAATGTAGTTGAACTCGACACTCTCTCATATGGACATGGCAGGACTTATACCAACCACCTTTGTACAGATCACTCTCCCCCTCCCCCCTCCCAATAATATGAAAATAATAAGCTCTTAGAAACAAAATACTTTGTCTTCCCACTGTTTTATTTGCGACCAGAACCAGTTTTCAACGCAACACCGTCATCATCAGAAGGGCATCCCACCAGTACAGTTTAGAGTCTAAAGGTCTACAATGTATGGGTGAGACGCTGTTACGTTCAAACCCGGTTCTGTTCGTAAATAAGAGACTGGGAAGATAACGTGAGAGTTTCTTAAACATATATATTCTCTTTATTTTTAATATTTTTTAATAAAAAAAAAAAGGAACTACCGATAATACAAAGATATTTTAAAGTTGTTTGCCCAGCGTTACAATTTAAACATGGAAATTAATTGTTCATTCCTTGGAGCGCTATTAATTTCTGTTTTCTCATCGTTAGTTCTATCTCAAATCTGAAAGAAATTTTAAGATTGAAATTTGATAAGGAAAATTTTGGGTAAAATCAATTTTTCGATAGGACTGACCGTTTTCGTGTGAATCGAGGAAACAATTAAAAAAATTGAGAGTTTTCTTTGTGTCGTGTAGTGTAATTTTGAGGGTGACATACTTATACCAAATAATGCCAGTTTGAAATGAAGTATAAAAGAAGATTTGTAATAAGTCAAAAATTCGATGCGGAGTTTTCAACGGAATTTCATTTTTTGCGACCTCAAAATTCCAAATAAGAAAAAAAAAAAACATTTATCTCTATCTATGAGGATAACTCCCGATAGAATGAATGTATCGACACGAAATTTCATGTTTTTAAACAACCTATTGTTTTTAAGCCAAATCGACCAATGAAAATGGATTAAAGGAGGACTTAACATAAAAACTCTAGCAACTGCCAATAGAATGAATGTATCAACACAAAATTTCATATGTGAATTCAAAACCCCATAATTTAGTAATACTTACATTAATTTTCAGCGATATTGACTGAAGGGAATGGGGATCAGAGGGGGCTCAACTCAAAAACCCCAAAAATTACCAATGTAATGAATGTATCGACATGGAATTTCATTTTGAAGTCAAAATCCCATAAGTATGACACATTAATTTTCAGCGATATCGGTTAAAGGGAAGGGGTGTATAGTGAGGGGGCTCAATTCTAATTTCAGCCTAATAACTGCTGTTGTAATGAATTTATCGACACTAAATTTAGTATGAAGATATAGGAGCTTATATATAAGTCATTTATTGAATATTAGCGCAAAAATTGTACTGGTTTTGTAGGGGGAGGGAAAAGTTATTTGATTAATTCGTTCTGGGGAACATTGCCGGTGATTCACCGACGAATTTCTTTTTTATTACAATGTTAACGTTAATTTTAACAATTTCCTATGAAAATTTAATGTATTTTCTTTGGAGCGCTATACATTTCTTCGTATCTGTCCTATTTAAATGTAAGGGCGTTTAGTCAGTTGGAAATTTGATGAGGATCATTTCTTATAATCACGATTTTTTCGATAGGACTAACCGCTTTTGTGTAATCTAAGATATTGTTAAAATATCTGTTTAAAGTGAGTTTCCAGGCAAATTTTCATAATAATGTGTATGAAAATCTATTTACTTGGACCGTAGAGGGCACGGGCAGGGTTCAGTGCCCCCATGAATTCGGGAATGACAAATGTTAGTAGGGTTTGTGGAGAACGTATTGGTTATTGTTGAAGGAGACAGACTGCCGATATAGGTCTGATTTGTCGACCTTTTAGATGAAACTCGAACCCTAGGCTATCAGTTTCCCCCTGCCTGAGTGGAACCACTATTGTCGTCTTGTCCATCCCCACAGAAATACAGTCCGGAACAATAACAGGACCCTGGGCTTTCGCGAAACGGAACAGCTAAAGACAATAAAAATAAAGAAAAAACGTATGTTAAATTATTATTATCATAAATTAATATTATTTAAAAAAAAAAATAGATGAAAGAGAAACATAAAACGTTTGTAGATGATAAGTCTTCAATCCACTAGTAGGTCTCGAGGCCATTGCCGCCTCAGTCTCCGAACATGAACATTAGAAAGGGTTCTTGTGGCAAGTCTGCGGACTAAAGGATTAGGGTGAAAGGAAAGGGTAAAATGGAATTTTCTGTCGCGGAATTTAATTACATCCCTTACAAAGGGAATCTGCAGGTCATTGTGAAGGATGGCATTTGAGACGTAGAATGGAGCGTTTGTGATTTTACGAAGGATAAGCCCCCGGGAATAGCCGAATAGTCTAACTCGTGGCCCCTCGGTATAGTGCTCATAATATCTCTGCAAAAAAATGTTAAGTATCACCTAAAAACAATGTTTTCAGCAAGATACATTCTTAACTGCGATACAAACTGCGACTCAAACTTCGGCTATACCAGGACGTTATATAACCCCTTGTACATAATATGCTTTATGTTTCTCTAGTGGACTTAAATGTTAAATAAGTAATACATAATACATACATATCAGTCCAACAATATATTTTATTTTTACCACAACTAGTTTCGGCAATCGACTGCCATCTTCAGGTAGTGAATTTGCACATACATAAACCGAAAAATACTTTTAAAATCACTAGAATTTACGATGTGGTATAAATATTGTACATTGTTGGACTGATAACTCTTTTTTACTTATTCATTGGGATTTTAGACTTATTGTAATCCTTAATTTCATATCAATACATCATTATGTTCAGTTTTTAGAGGGCGCCGGTAGCTCAGTGGTATGCGTCCTTATCTTCTGAGGTCAAGGTCGTGGGTTCAAAACCCGGCCGAGGCCCTTAGTTTATTTTATCTGGGAGGTAAAATAAACTTAAGCATGCCGTCCTTAGGATGGGACGTTAAGCGATGGCCCCGAGCCTCTACGATGTCAGGTACTCGTTAAAGACCCCTACCCTAGGTGAATAAAAATTTAGGGTAGGCAAAATTTAGGACTCCCATAGTAGAGTTGGGCTCATGTCCCAATCAGGCGATATGACGTAGTTAAAGCCCGGACATGAGTCATAATAACTAACTGTTCAGTTCTTAAGGTTTTTTAGTACATAACTGTGACTGGGAAGAAGAACTGATATTGTGAAAAAACGGGTTAGATATTGGAGCCGAGTGACTGTCCCATTGTCTTTTTGACTTCATCTTAGCTTCTGGACTTTGAAAAAAAAAAAATTCTCTTTATCAAAGTTGGAAGAAGGAAACGTTTTTCAGGTCAAAACATAAATTAACACGGGTTCTGTTTTTTTGCAAAGGGACTTTGTAAAGAGAGGACAAAGTCGATGGTGCTTGGTACAAAATTACTAAACTCCAAAGGGTGGAGAGGTTTGACTTTGTGCGACCAACTGTTAACTGAAGGCCTGATTTCAAAAGCTTTACCTCATTTTACTAGCAAATAGAACTAACCAACATTCTAGCAGTGAGGCAGAAGTTAACTAGTAGCGTTAATATAACTGAAATACTATTAATCAACTTTGTTTTCACTCAATATCCCTCCAAAAACAAACGATTAAAGCTTAAAATCTATAGTTGGTAATAATAATAATAAATTTATTTACGTTAAACCAATACATGGTAATAGGATACGTCAAAATAATTTATACATTAAGATAGCTTATATATTAGACTAGCAGTAATACCCGGCGTTGCCCGGGGAACTTTGACTTTTCTCCCAATATCTCCTATAAGGCTATTCAGTTCCTCGACAGTACATTCGTGATGTTATAATTTTCAATTACTCATACGGAATAAGGCTTATAGTCCTTCAACTGTAGTAAGGCTAGCTTTGGAGCTGAAACTAATTTATTCAAAAATATTTCTCATTAATCGTTGCAATGGTTTTCGAGTTACAAAGATTGCGTGAGTGGATGCTGGGATGGACCAGGGGTTGATTAAAAAATAGACCTTAACCTTCCGGTAGATAAAACTTATCTATTCAAAAAGATTCCTCATTAATCATTGCAGTGGTTTTTGAGTTACAAGGATTGCGTGGGTGGATGCTGGGATGGACCAGATATTGAGGTACTAATACGCCTATAACATTCCACAGACGATGACGAACAAATTTAAAAAAAAATTAATGAAATCCATCAAGCCGTTCGTGAGTTATAGCGGTACAACGCACAGACATTTTCAGCTTTATATATATGATTTAGAACTACTTGAGTCTAACACATCTATGATTATTAGAAATAACAAAACTATTAAAAAAAGTAAAATTAAATTAATAAAAACTGAATAAATAGATACTTAAAAATATATGAGTATAAAATAAATAAATACATAGATACATTTATAATAAGTAGACACATTTTTCAATTTAATAAAAATTAGGATAACTATTTTTCAAAAAACTCTTCGGAAGTGTCTTTATCCCAACGATGTTTCGGGACGTTATTAAGTCCCATCATCAGGTCCCAATGTGCGAGATATAGAAAAAAAAGAAAACAATGTACCTATAACAATATATAAAAAAATAAAATAAAATAAATATATATTTTAATCAATCAATGAATAAATAAAAAAGTCTAAATAAACAAAAAATAAAAATATGTCGGCAAAAGATCTTTTTGTAATAAAAATAATACAAATAATATAATATCAGAGTATGGAAAATTATATTACTCAAGAAAAAATAAAATGATAATAATAATTGGTTTTTGGTTATAAAAATATACTGGTGGGCACTATTTTCAACGCACAATCTGTCGACTTCTACAAACTAAATCATTAAAAATTAGCCATTCCTAAACCTATAAAACAGCTGACTGCTGCAATATCTTCTATACTCTCTCTGCTCTGATTGGGTTGGTGAATGAAATACCACGTTAAACATGTGTCCATCCAAATTGAGTTGGCAGATGAAGCAAGGAGAGACACAAACATATAAATAACATAAAATAACATAAAATAAAAATAAAAATAAGGAAAAATTGAAAAGGGACTTTGACATTTAACTATACTTGAGGCAATGAGGGCTTAGAAGAAAATTGAAAAGGGACTTTGACATTTAACTATACTTGAGGCAATGAGGGCTTAGAAGAAAATTGAAAAGGGACTTTGACATTTAACTATACTTGAGGCAATGAGGGCTTAGAAGAAAATTGAAAAGGGACTTTGACATTTAACTATACTTGAGGCAATGAGGGCTTAGAAGAAAATTGAAAAGGGACTTTGACATTTAACTATACTTGAGGCAATGAGGGCTTAGAAGAAAATTGAAAAGGGACTTTGACATTTAACTATACTTGAGGCAATGAGGGCTTAGAAGAAAATTGAAAAGGGACTTTGACATTTAACTATACTTGAGGCAATGAGGGCTTAGAAGAAAATTGAAAAGGGACTTTGACATTTAACTATACTTGAGGCAATGAGGGCTTAGAAGAAAATTGAAAAGGGACTTTGACATTTAACTATACTTGAGGCAATGAGGGCTTAGAAGAAAATTGAAAAGGGACTTTGACATTTAACTATACTTGAGGCAATGAGGGCTTAGAAGAAAATTGAAAAGGGACTTTGACATTTAACTATACTTGAGGCAATGAGGGCTTAGAAGAAAATTGAAAAGGGACTTTGACATTTAACTATACTTGAGGCAATGAGGGCTTAGAAGAAAATTGAAAAGGGACTTTGACATTTAACTATACTTGAGGCAATGAGGGCTTAGAAGAAAATTGAAAAGGGACTTTGACATTTAACTATACTTGAAGCAATGAGGGCTTAGAAGAAAATTGAAAAGGGACTTTGACATTTAACTATACTTGAGGCAATGAGGGCTTAGAAGAAAATTGAAAAGGGACTTTGACATTTAACTATACTTGAGGCAATGAGGGCTTAGAAGAAAATTGAAAAGGGACTTTGACATTTAACTATACTTGAGGCAATGAGGGCTTAGAAGAAAATTGAAAAGGGACTTTGACATTTAACTATACTTGAGGCAATGAGGGCTTAGAAGATAATTGAAAAGGGACTTTGACATTTAACTATACTTGAGGCAATGAGGGCTTAGAAGAAAATTGAAAAGGGACTTTGACATTTAACTATACTTGAGGCAATGAGGGCTTAGAAGAAAATTGAAAAGGGACTTTGACATTTAACTATACTTGAGGCAATGAGGGCTTAGAAGAAAATTGAAAAGGGACTTTGACATTTAACTATACTTGAGGCAATGAGGGCTTAGAAGAAAATTGAAAAGGGACTTTGACATTTAACTATACTTGAGGCAATGAGGGCTTAGAAGAAAATTGAAAAGGGACTTTGACATTTAACTATACTTGAGGCAATGAGGGCTTAGAAGAAAATTGAAAAGGGACTTTGACATTTAACTATACTTGAGGCAATGAGGGCTTAGAAGAAAATTGAAAAGGGACTTTGACATTTAACTATACTTGAGGCAATGAGGGCTTAGAAGAAAATTGAAAAGGGACTTTGACATTTAACTATACTTGAGGCAATGAGGGCTTAGAAGAAAATTGAAAAGGGACTTTGACATTTAACTATACTTGAGGCAATGAGGGCTTAGAAGAAAATTGAAAAGGGACTTTGACATTTAACTATACTTGAGGCAATGAGGGCTTAGAAGAAAATTGAAAAGGGACTTTGACATTTAACTATACTTGAGGCAATGAGGGCTTAGAAAAAAATTGAAAAGGGACTTTGACATTTAACTATACTTGAGGCAATGAGGGCTTAGAAGAAAATTGAAAAGGGACTTTGACATTTAACTATACTTGAGGCAATGAGGGCTTAGAAGAAAATTGAAAAGGGACTTTGACATTTAACTATACTTGAGGCAATGAGGGCTTAGAAGAAAATTGAGTTACAGTAAAAGACGGGTCAGAATAACTTTTTTTTTCTCGTGTCTCCTAGCAGCCCAGTACATATTTTCACCCAGATTTTTTCTTCGTAATGCAGTTTCCTCTATTGGCAGTTCTGATTTCCTGGAGAGCAGAGCACACGTCAAGATGCTGCGCGGTCCTGTGCTGCTCTGTCTCGCAGAGGATGCAGTATAGGTTGTCCGCTACTCCGATCCGATGAAGGTGTCCCTGAAGAAAATCGTATCTGGTCAGCAGTCGGAAGCAGGCCACCGAGTGTCAGACGGTGGTCCCCCGTCTCAAAATTGGCGTCAAAATAACGACCTTTACTTCATATGTTTAAAAAAAAATTCTAAATGTTATTTATTTTTTCTCCTAAATTTTCTGTTATTTACTTGGGAAGAGCTCAAAATATTGAAAATTAGAATACAAATTATATTTCCCCAGCTATGATATTGGCCAAAAGTCTAACCAGATATGGAGCGCACACAATGTTCCAATCACCTACACACAGGAGAACGCCCATAGCTCAGAGGTCTACTGAGCTCTCACGGATGCCGAGGCCCTCAGGTTTTTTATCTTGGAGGTAAAACCTGGGTAAACAAAATTTAGAACAACCACAGAGTCAGGCTCATGTCCGGCAGTGCAACGAAAGAGCCGCCTGGTATTTGAATACCGGGCATAAACCACAAGAACTAATTTACTTACACACGGACAGACATCATCGCGAAAATGGTCAAAACAAATTCAGAGAACCTTAAAACGTGAAAATCCATTGAAAACTCGATCTCAGATATTTCACGATTACAATAGTTCCTTATAACTTAAAAGTAAAAATAGGAGGTTTATGAAAAACCGAAATCCTCTGGGGATAAGTTGACAGAGATGTCCCTGAAGGAGGAGAAGAGATAAGGAAACTAGGAGACGAGGGGAGGTGACGAATGAGGCAAGACAGGTCTGCGTCTCTATAGAGCAGCTTCATCAGATCAGGGGGCCTGATGATGAAGTAGCGGCTGATGATGTCTCCAGGGAGTCTGATATGATGGGGACCAGCTATAACTCTTCATCATCATCAGCCCCCAGCACGACACATACAACACCTCCCTTATGTCCCTTTGAAATGTGATGTTTATATCTTAACAGAAATAAGACTGAGACTAGAACAGAACTTAGGCTAGTACGAGTACAACACTAATATTACTGGAAATTGGATACAGTTCACACTTCATGGCTTGCACTAGCAATGCAACATTTAGTCGACAGTGAATCACCAGCAATGTACTTCCACAGCGCGAATTAACTATGTTTTCGCTCTACCTCTGGAAGCGACTTTTGAACTCTCATAATCAAATTTCATTTTGATACACTATGTTGAGCTCCCCTCCTGTGATCCCATCGTTCCCCTGTGCTGATTTTTCTCAAAAATCTGAAAACTTTGGGTCATTAAATGCATACACATACAATTTCATTTCGTTAAGTCATTTTCGGATTTTTGTACGAAAATTGAGAAGATCGTGTTCACGGGCAGACAGCAATTATTATTATTATTATTTTTTATTTTTATTTTTAGAATGAAATCAGAGGGTCAGAAAACATGAAATTTTGGTTAAAATTCAAGATGAAATCTCTGACTGATTATATAACTACCCCTATATCAGTGGTCGTCTCCTGCTCGTCACACTCGACAAACTGGCTGAACATTGAGTAGCAGGTCTCCGTCACCAGCTGCCGCAACTTCTTTTATAGTTAGTTATTATGACAATGGCTCTAAGTATAAGGTCATATCGCCTACTACCAGAGCGCTCTTTCGTCGCTCTGGTGATCATGAGCCCGACTCTACCCATAGCGAGTTCTAAATCTCGCCTACCTAGGCTTAATCATCTACGGTAAGGATCTTTAACGAGAAACTGTTACCATACAGGCTTGGCACCATCGCTTAACGTCCCATCCGAAGGACGGAGTGCTCAAGGTTTTTTCACTTCCCATATAGGTTTTGAAGCAGCGATCTTGTGCTTAGTAAGCAAGCGATTCATTCAGACACTCCTCTATTACTAGTTCCTATACCGACCTAAAATGGCTCTTTCCATCCTCTCGTCGACAATACTTCCTAGGCTTCTTTCTCTATCAAACCATGTCTTCCCAAAAGCCCTCCTATATCTTCCAAATGCTCCAATGTAAATCCCATATCCACCAGAAAGCTCCCGTCCCTCTGATCTATACCTCCCTTCCCACAAGACAACAACCTACCACAACTCCTTCCTTATCCAGGCTAACTCCCTCTGCAACTCTCTCCCTCTCCAGATTCGCCATGCTCCTACTCTTCTTTCATTTAAGTCCCTACTTTTCCATTATCTCCTAACTCAACAAACCTCTGATTCCTAAGGGCTAGCTCCTATGAGATAGTTCTCGTCTTCCTATAAGTCTCTCACTCCACTGAACACATTGTTACTCTTCTGTTTCATCAGTCCAGTTTTTTACAATTCATTCATATACAAGTCATTATTTTTATCATGTTTCACATTATTATTCATATATTATGTTTTTTTAATTTTTCTATTTTTCTATTTTTATTTCTCTTTATTATTCTTCACTACTTCATTATATTGTTTTACTGATCGCCTGTTTTTAACATTTAGTATTTACTTCTAGAGACCTCTTTTATTTTATTTCATATTTATTCTTCTCAACTGGTTCATACTTGTATACTCTTGTTTATTTTTTATGTTATTATTCTTAGGGGACGTATGTCCCAGAATAAAGATTATTTTTCATATCATTTCAAGCACGCATTACACTGAGCTACCGATGCCCTACTTCTTGCTATGATTTTCTGGAGATTATTATTATTTTTGTGTGATTAGTGTCAGGCTGTTCTCCAAGTTATACTCTTGTTGTTGGTATTACTGTACATTTCTTTGTCTCCCGTCTGACTCTCTTCTTTAATTGGAGCCTCCTCTTCGCTGTACTTGTGACCACTAGAGCCTCCTGTTTTCTGTCCTTCTTCTAATCACATTCCAGCACCAATTAGGCTAGGATCCACTCACCGCCCAACAGAACAATCCTTACTCCTGTGCCCTTGACCAGCTTATCGCTACATTTACCTTCTATTACCTCTGTCTGGTTTGAGAATTAGTATTAAAAAAATTACTTACATTATTTTTTTATACCAACCATGATTACAGATCACTTTCTTTCCCCCTTCTAAAAATTATTTTATACTATTGGGTATAATAATGTCTACTCTCAAGATAACGCTGTTTAAAGAGACAACATGAAATGATTTCTAGAAGGGGAATATATTCTTTAATATCGTTCGAAGAATGATATGTTCCTAAAGCCCGGGAATGAGTCAAAATAACTAACTAACGATAACTTATTTCAAAAGGAAAACAATTCGTAAAGTATGTTAGTGTAAGTTATTATAAGTCATGCCCAGGCTTTAACTACAAGACCATATGGCTGGTGGAGATGAGCCCGACTCTACTATGGGAGTCCTAAATTTTGCCTGCCCTAAATTTTTATTCACCTAGAGTAGGGGGTCTTTAACGATATCGTATAGGCTCGGGACCATCGCTTAACATTCAATGCGAAGGAGGTGCTCAAGATTTCTTGACCTCCCAGATAGAAAAACTTGAGGACCTCTGCCGGGGTCAAACCCGGCGCCCTCATGAACGTTAGTTAAAGAGTACGTTAATAATTAATATTTCTTATCTATAATTTTATTAAACAACAACAACAACAACATTTATTTGGACTTGCAAGATACAATATGCTATACACAAATATATAATAAAATAAAGGGTTTAAAGTAGGAAGTCATGGTACAGTCTTTGTTTGAGTCTCCCAGGAGTAGGAGCACGAAGACTGTACAATGCAGAAGGCCTTCCTGGTGATTCTTCACTAGATTCTCGATGTGAGCTGCAAATAGAGGAACTCCCAGTTCTTCGTGGATTTTGTGATTCCTGACAAACCAGGGTGAGTTGCTATTCGGATTACTTTATTTTGAAATGTTTTTAGTTGTTTCATGTTAGTGTTGCTGGTACCGATCCAGACTGGACAGGAGTATGTTAGAAGTGGAACTAGGAGTGTCTTGTATAGCAGAATAGTACATATGTCAAATCAAAAATTCCACGTATTTCCAAACAAACAGAGAAACATCGAATTCGGAACGGCCATCGATGGTCATCCCTAAATCGAAGTTAGCACAACATTTATTCTTTGCCGTCGTACTGTTGTCCTCAAACAGAACTTTATGAGAGAAGACGGAGACATTTGTCATGTTTAGTGTGGGGTTTGTACCGAATTGAACACAATAGGTAGGAGCAGTTGTGTGCGTGATGGATGGCTAGGATGTGGTTGGTATGTTAGAGGAATCACAGGGCCGAGGTGTCCCTCCCTGATTGTGGATTCAGGACTCGCCCCCTTTGGATCAGGGCTTAAGGGATGAAGCCCTGAATTAGGACCAGTCTTACCGAACTAGGAAGATTGATTTATTGCCTTCTGCTGCCTCCAGGCCTCCCCACCAGCCGCAAATGATAAATCGAAACTCTACCATCGCACTTAGTGCCATTTTCATTTTCATATATGATAGTAAGATGTGGGACGAGTTTTCTTAAAAAATCAGGGTACAAAGTAACAAAATAATATAAAACTTGTTTACCAATCGTATATGTATTCGTGGATGTGCCACTGAGGATGATGCAGTTGAAACTCAGGAACAGACAATGTTTTTCATTTATATGTCAGTTATTGTGACTCATGCCTGGGTTTTAAGTAATAGGTCATATCTCATACTACCAGAGTGCTCTTTTGTCGCTCAGGTGGACATGAGCCCGACAGTGGGAGTCCTGAATTTTACCTACCTAGGTTAAGTTAACTAGGATAGGGCGGGATATTTAACGAATATCTGACATATTTCTGCCCGAGGCCCTTAGTTTATTTTATCTGGGGAGTGAAATGCCGTTAAAGACCCCCTACTCTAGGTGAATAAAAATTTAGAGTAGGCAAGATTTAGGACTCCCACAGTAGAGTCGGGCTCATGTTCACCCGAGTAGGAAAGAGCATAATAACTAACTATATATATATATTTTTTTTTTTAAATATTTTTTCTTTATTATAATATAATATATTATATTGAATTCAATTTATTATATTGAAACAACTAATAGTTCTCCGGTTAACATAAATCAAAAAAGGGGTGGCATTCTTTTATTTTTATAGAGTGATTTGGTGAAAATAAAGGAAAATAATAACAAAATATTTCAATCACAAATTTTATAAGTTATCATTTTTATTATCTTGTTATGTAAATTATTTAAAAAAAGGTTAATGGGTTAGTGAACAAAATTATTTTTTTACCATATATTAAATAAATCTCGCTACTTTGGCAAATGACAAAAAAAAAACTATTTGATTTTTATATGGATTATAAAAATTCTGTCAACTCACGGCATCCTCTTTTGTATCTAAATTCTTCGTTTATTTTCTTCTCAGCCTTCTATCTTCCATATATAAAATTTAACCTTCTCTGGACTTTTCTTCCTTCTTCTTCTTCAACACACTCCTTCATATAACTGTGCTGTTTTCCATCTCCTCGGGGATACTGTCGGCAGGACCTTCTTCCTAGCACTTCTTACTACCACGAGTCGGTTTCTTCTGCTCTTCTCGCCATTTTTTCCCGTACCATATATCATCAGGTTTGTCTTTTCTTTTACACTTAATCATATTTTTTTCTATTAATATCTTTTGCCAATACGTTATTTTTTATTTATTTGTATTTACTATTTTTTAAATTAATAATATTTCTATACATTCTTTATATTTTTTATTACATAAAGAATAACAATTTCTTTTATCATTCTTTGTAAACCCCCCATTCTACACGTCACAATATATATATTTATTACATTTGGTTATTTCAATATATATAAATATGGGATAAAGTCTAGAGGAAGGGGATGTTGGTCCTGGTCAACATCTTGTGTTAACTAAGAATGGATAGTAGAGTTTTCTTCTCACCTTGTAAAATCAAATCTTTTCTTTATTTTACAGCAGACTACGTTTGCTTTGATATCACAACATATATAGAATCACTTTCTGAAGAGCGAGAAGACGATATCACTTTTCATATCAATCTAACATTCCTTGAATATACAGACAGCTACCTGTTTCCATTATTACCCACCCATCTTTCTACCCTTTCTTTATCATTCATATTTTTCCCCTTCAACCAAGAAAATATGTTTCTACATCTTCACATAATACATATATGTCTTTTCATGATTCAGAGACATGTGTCAAGACTGAAGACAATTTTCTTTTTCATTTTAAAAAGACCCTCCCCAGGGTTTTCTTTTGAGAAATGGCAAATTATTTTTCTTCCTTTAGTCAATATTGACCCAACACATTTAGAGTGTTTTAAGGGCTCCCTGGAACCCTTATAACGAGCCCTCTTTATCACTCGGTCCCTATGTTGCCTCCTCTGCCCTCTGGGCGAATAAAATGGGAATATATAAACAAATACATTCTTGCTTATTAAGTCACAGTTAAAATATATCAAAAGACCTTACTGCATTCAACCTTTCTAACCTGTACTAATACAGGTACAGTAATTCGTTAGCGAGGTTTCAAAGGAATTCCACAATTTAAGGTCCCCTTCATTTTCGCGATGATATCTGTCTGTAATTGTAACCTTGATTAGGTAAATTCCAATGTTGGAGAAAAATATGATAGCCTTTTGTAACATATTTCGGAAAATGAAGTCAATTAGCTTCGCAATATTCTGTCAACAGAAATATTGTTCAAACATACAATGAAACCCTATAAACTATCCAATATAATATTTTAAAAATTAACGTCCACTTATTGTATACAATTATTGTACAATATTGTGTACAACTACAGTAGACTCTCTCTTACTGGACCGACGTGACACCGGATAACAGAAAACGCCGGATAACGGAAATCACCAATCATCGTCTTATTCAAAATAATTGTATTTAATTCGCATGGTTAATAAAAACAAAAGAACTTTCACTTCAACCATGTGCTTATGTGGGTGAGGCACATCTCTTTTTTTTTTTCATTTTCGGAATCAGGATGTCAGAGAACATAAAATTCCGTTGAAAGGTCCGCATTGAATTTCTGACCGGTTACATAACTCTTCCTATACTTCATACACCTTGAGAAGAAAAATTAAGCTATTTCTTGGATATTATGCTGTTCAAAAGTGGTATTTATTACAAGAACATTTTTAAAATTTTGGTCCCTAGAATGTACTCATGGTATTGGTATTGAGACAATTTTGGATACACCCTGTATAATACATAGATACCTACTGAATTTGGAGACTTTGAAAGGGAATCGGATAAAAGCCAAATGTCTGAATAGATTAGTAGCTGTTCTATATAAGTGGACCTTACTGAAAAAGGGAAGAATGTCTGAGATCCCGAGGGACGTATGGGTATTGTCCTTCCTGATCAGAGGCTCCTCTACAAAGAAGAAGGAGGATATGGGTCTTTGTCAGAAGATGAAATGAGAACTTCTGAAGAGGCAATCCGTTCTCTGGGGCTATTGTCGCTCAGTTCCAGGATCAATAGCCAGTAATAAGATTATCCTAGGGGGGGTCGAACTGTAAAGGCCTTCTGAAACTGGCGTTTTACAGTGGCCAAGTTCACTCAATTTTGGCACATATCTGGCGTGGTAAAATAAACTGTGCTCAACGTCGACAGCAATACGCACTTCATATGAAGACTTACAGAAATCACTTTATTCTGAAAAAGATGTGAAAATTATAGTAATTACTTGAAAAAGTGTCCACTCTATGACGTGTTGAGGCTCTTGGCTGGCCCTCTCCTCTGTCAAAGTATCATTCTTCTGACCCAACCACCTTCCCCACCTCTATGACGTAATTTTTTTTTTAAACTAAAAAAGGAGTAAAAAAATTAACTTATATGCTTTTTTTCATTACTTAACATATTCTAAGACTCCTGTCATAAAGTGTCACTCTTCTGTCCTTTTTCCCTCTTCTCATACGAGAGACACTCTTCTAACCCTTTCCCCTCCTGTCTCCCTGTCTCTCTTCCGATAGAGATAGTTTTTTCCAAAACCTTGTCACTACTACTAATGTAATGTAGCTGGAGAGGATATTGGACCCTTAATCTATTATGAAGAACAAAAAGACTCAACATCGTTAACCTAAAGGCTGAAGATTATCATCAGCTTAAGCCTTATGCTAATAAACTTTGCCTTTTAAATTTGATTTTTTGGTAATAATTACGTCAATAATTAGTATTGATATTATCGTTAATGTTTTATGAAATTTCATTTGGAATAAAGATTTTGATATTCGTTAATTTTCTTTTTTATGACATCTTATCTTGGTTAATAATGAGAGTAGTGTAAGTGTTTTGAGCGCACCGAAACTAGTTAATAATAAGTTCTAAAAACTGGGACAACTGATTTTATTACACTTTAAAGCTTTAGTGGCTGGAATTGAGACATATTCCATTTTATCTCACTTGGCAATGCTTAAAAATAAAATTTGCAAAATAATTATTTTCTCAAAATTAGGAAACTTGACTTATACCACTATTATTCTCACCGGCTTTTTATCTTGGTTTAGAATGAAAGTGGCGTGATGGATTTAAGTCCGTTGAAACCAGTTAATAAAAAAACATTAAAACTTGCACAACTTATTGTTTTAAGCTTTGAAGCATTGTTGGCTAGAATTGAACCGTATGCCTTTTCATCTTCCTTAGGTAATTTTTAATAAGCAAATTTACGAAACATTCATTTTCTCTAAATAAAGGAAACTTGACTTACACCATTATCATTCTCACCGGCTCATATCATTCTTCTGTCTTTTTTCCCTCTTCTCTCTCATACGAGAGACACTCTCTCTTCTAACCCTTTCCCCTCCTGTCACTCTCTGACCCCCCCCCCCCCCCCCACCAGTAAAATTAATTTTTTTTTCTTTAAAAAAACGAGTGAAATGAAATAATGTTGTTATATATTAATATTATTATATATTAATGTTAATAATATATCTTTCTGCGTTACATAATATTTTCTAAGACCTCCCCACTCCATCACTCCCTAAAAGCGTTACCTATTTTATGGACGGCCCCTAAAAAGAGCGGGATGCTGGGAACTATGCCGCCCGAGAGGGATATTGATTTCATTTCAGTTATGTTGTCTACCAATGTAGGTCATCTATAAACATTAAGCTCCATTTGTATCAATTCTCATTGAATTAACACTTCTATCCATCTCATTCAAAGGCTATCCTTGTCAACGCTTTATCATCCATCTACTCAATTTTTATACTATTATAAAATTTCCCACCGTTGTTCAAAAAACTTGTTGAATTTTCAAAATGAGAAAGTTTTTTTTTTAGGTCAAACTTTCTAACTAAATAAACGGAGTTGAATGAAATGTCGACAATTTTCAATCCAGACTCTATTAAACTTCTATAATGTGACATATAGGTGTGACACATGTATATATAGAGGATGCCGCGGCGCGCCGGTTCAAAAACATGGCTGAGGCCCCTGGAAAGTAAAAAAGAGCCCTGAGCATGTCGTCCTTTGGATGGTACGTTAAGCAATAATCCCGAGCC
Source organism: Aradus depressus (assembly GCA_963662175.1). Classification (NCBI taxonomy): domain Eukaryota; kingdom Metazoa; phylum Arthropoda; class Insecta; order Hemiptera; family Aradidae; genus Aradus; species Aradus depressus. The sequence goes on from OY759214.1 coordinate 74,309,875, forward strand.
TGTGCGATGTCACTCATTAAAGACCCCAAACCCTAGGTAACAAAATCTGGGTAAGCAAAATTTAGACTCACAGTAAAGTCGTCTACCAGAGCGACGAAAGAGCACTCTGGTAGTAGACCGTTTGACCTCGTAGTTAACGCCCGGGCATAAATAACAAAAAAAAATTAAATGTTCATATGTTATATTGTTTATTTTAAGTAGTAATCTGAGTCTCTATAATCAGAAAATAATATGAAGATGGCTGATATATTGAGAAGTGATTATTTCACAGGGTATAAAATAATATATAGTCTGACCTCTCATAGATTTTATTAAATTTTGCTAGCCGGCTTTCGAGGTTGCCCTCATAAGGCCAGTCTGATAAAATAATTTTGAAAACATCATAATTAAAAATTATTTAATAAATAAGCTTTAAAAATTAATATAAACGCATCTATAACTATATAAAAACAATTTAACAATTTAAAATTCCATGGATAGGGACACATATGTTATTCCTGTTCCCCACCAGTCACAACTCTTGAGTAGAGCGATTTTCACTGGCTCTAACTCTGACAGCTTCTCTGATTCTCAGTTTCTTAGAAGTATTTTTAAAATAATATATTAACGATATTGATAATTATAATTAAGTATAAAACAACATTTTTCTTTAGAAGGGACTTAGAAGGGGGGGCGCAGAATTGGATTGGGCCTAGGGAGCAATCTAACTTAAACCCGTCTCTGCGCAGAGCAATCCGTTCTTCGGATGGGACGTTAAGCGATGGTCCCGAGCCTGTACGATGTCAGGTACTCGTTAAAGACCCTTACCCCAAGTGAATGAAAATTTAGGTTAGGCAACATTCAGATCTCCCAGAATAGAGTCGGGCTCACGTCCACCAGAGTGACGAAAGAGCGCTCTGGTGGTAGGCGATATGACTTCGTATTTAAATGTCGGGCATGAGTCATAATAACTAACTCAGATTGAGTTTAATTTAGTTGGATAACATTTCAAAGGAAGTCTATCATAGTTAGGTAAACTTCAAAGAGGGAATAATCTAGAGGTGACAGATTGCGAATTATATCTTCTTGTGCATCAATCAGAATTTTAACCAGTTTACAAAATTTTACTGAATCGATATCCATAATAGTTTGATGGATCACCCAAAAAAAAGTTGGATCATTGGCACTGTACTTCCCTAGCACGATTGATTTATTGAGACTTTGCTCTCCCTTCAAAACCAATCAGTTTGAGCTTAAAGTCAATAGTTGACTTACGTAGGGTCTTCTAAATCCTCACATTAAGTTATATATCACAGGTTGTCAAATAAATTATAGTATGACCTCTCACAGATTCTTATTAGAAGTAGCTAGCCGGCTTTCGAGGTTTCCCTCATCATCAGGCAGCCTGATAAAAAATTTGAAAAACATTTCTTGAATGAAAACTAATGAATTTTATAATAAAAATAAATAAATAAAACAATCTAAAAACTTTAACAATTTATAATATCATGGATGGGGACTGACGAGTTATTCCTGTCCACCATCTGAGTCACAACTCTCCGAGTTTCTGAGTTTCTGAAATTGAGTTTCTGTCATTTGTACGAGGTGTGTTCAAAAAGTAACGGGAATTTTGCAATTTCGCGACTTGTATTTTTTGGTTGTTGTGTTGGTAAACATGTCTGAAAAATATCTGTACATTGCTAGACAAACCGGATGTTTAGTCTGCTGTCAACTGTCAAAGAGATCACATGTGTTTTGGTAGGATCGGCGATTATTTTAAATTGTTAAAGTTTTTAGATTGTTTTATTTATTTATTTTTATTATATAATTATTTAGTTTTCATTCAAGAAATTTATAAAAAAAAATTTTAAATTTTTTATCAGACTGCCTGATGATGAGGGAAACTCCTCGAATGCCGGCTAGCTACTTCTAATAAAAATCTGTGCGAGGTCATACTACATTTTATTTGACAACCTGTGAAATAATCACTTCTCACTACATCAGCCATCTTCATATTAAGTTATATATATTCATGACGTCACTTGTTATTAGGGTTTATGAATTAGGCCCCTCCTCTGATCCACACCTTATCCCTTCGGGTCTTGCTAGTCACTACTAGCACTCCTTAGATTCTTGCAAAACTATATCAGTAGGTCTCTCGGCCAGCACATCCTTAAGGCGCGTACACACTAGGCGAACGCATGCGACCGAATGGATGCGGCCGAATCTGTGCGGTGTTCGTTAAAAAAATTGCTTGCTGTCCACGTTACAACGAATGAATGCGTTTGTAGTTGTTCTTTAGCGTTCGCCGGTTCATGTGATGGTGACACAAGTTTTTATATCAAGTGAAGTGTTTTATAATAAAAATGGCATCAGAAGACGATATAATAATTGCTTGTGCATCGTACATTATTATTAATGAGGAAAAACGAAAGCGTAGGAGATCACTAAGACGGTGGTGGATGACATCTTTGTTCAAAAGCAGAAATTGGTATAGAGGGACAGACTTGATGAACAGGCATCATTTTTCTTTATTTTATTTTTATAGTTATCATGGATGGGGTTCCACAAACATTCATGTTGTCTGTACAAGTCTATTAATTTTAAGGAATTAGAGTTGCACCACTCCATGTTCAAAACAATACAACAGTGAATAAGAACGAACGTGCGTTATCACGTACACAGTATAACTGAAGCCGAACCCGTGCGGTACGCATTTTTCTTTGATGTACCGCCTCCCGAGCGAACCCCACCGAAGGCAAACGCATGTGTTCGTAAATGTTCGTGCGCCTGCGTTTTGGCGTGCACATTGTGCAAACGCATGCGTTCCCTCTCGTTCGGTCGCATGCGTTCGCCTAGTGTGTACGCGCCTTTAGTCTCCGGGGAGGATTGTTTGGATGGATAAGGGATGACATGGGAAGAGAGATTAAAGTGGAATTTGAAAAAGTGGGATTTAATGAGGTCGGTGACGAAGGGAACTTCGAGGTATGGAGAGTAAGTTCAGAATAAAAGGGAGCATTGACAATTGATTGGAGGATTTTGGATTCGAAAGACTTGGGATACTCTTGATGTTGAGGGGCTTATTTACGAAATGTTACATCTTATTTAATCAATTTTTATTAATGGTTAAACAGAAATCCACTCAAAAGAGGAGGATTTGTATATCCTGGGAGAAAGGAAAAGGAGTGGATTCAGTTGGTTGACTGACAAATTAGGTAAATCCTAAGTGAGAGCTTTGAATAAAAGTTTAATTAAGTTTGAAAAGCTGCTTTTAAAGAGTATTAGGGAAGAAAGTTGTTAACATCCAGTCGGGAAATCGAGAGCCATTAGTTGACAAGTCAGTCAAATTTAGGAAAGTCAATTTTTGAATACAGGATTCACTTAATATACCACCTTGAGTCTAAAAAATTAAAAAAAAAAAATTTTACCTTATATAATACAAGGAAGTATTGTAGTCGTGCAAAAATCCGAGATCGAGTTTTCAATGGAATTTTACATTTCAAGGCATATCAATACGTTTTAACCATTTTCGATGTGTGTGAACTTAGAAAGACGACCATTACAATACTTGTGTTATCATATAACTTATTAGAAAAAACAAATATGGAATTTCATGTCAAATACCCGTTTGACATCTCTATCCACTCATTAACCGCAACACATCCCTCAAACACTCTTGCGCACTGCTCCTGTACGAAGCATTACTTCTCCCATTGTTAACATACGCCTGTCCAATATGGCATGGCGCCAGTCCTTCACTCACAACACGACTACAAACATTTCAGAACACAATTCTTCGTGTGTCTCTGAATGCACCATGGTTGATCCGAAACAGCCAAATCCATGAGGAACTGGGAGTTCCTCGGGTCGCAGCCTATTTAAGGTCCTTAGTAGATAACTACCACGGAAGACTAGGCCTGTGTTCTGGAGCAGCCCACTATAATCTTGGCCAGCCTACTCTCCACAGAAGGCTCAAACCAAGACATTATTATTAATTAATTCCATTTTATATTTTTGTGTGAAGAACCAAGATGTTCTGGTCCAAATAAAGTGTGTTGTTGTTGTTCATGTCAAATAAAGAGGAATTTTACATTTCATTTTTAAATAAAAGTTAATAAATTATTTGAAATAAATACTTATCGGAAATATATAAGAGTATATTATTATTATTATTTATTTTATTTTTTCACTTCCTCCACTATACGAAGTATACGGGAAGTTATATCATCTGTCAAACAATTGATGTTGAGTTTTTACTGGAATTTCATTATTCCCACCTCCTAATTCTAAAAATGAAAACAAAAAACATTTTTGCTGTCTATGTGTCTGTGAACACGATAACTCCCGATAGAATGAACGTATCGATACGAAATTTTGTATGTATCCGGAACCCTCTAAGGACATTATATACACCTATTGATATTCAGTCAAATCAGCCAAAGAAAAGGAGGAATTAGGAGGGGGGGGGGGGGGCTTAATATAAAAAAATAATAACTGTATTTGTAATGCCCTCAAACCCAAAATTTAATTGATAAATTCGTACTGGGGAAGTAAATAGCCGGTGATTCACAGATGACTTTTGTTTTCAACCTGAAATTTCATTGAAAACGCAAAGTCGAATTTCTGATCGATTGCATAACTTCCCCTATACTTCTACGCTACAAATAGCTAGAGGGAAGAGACGGAGAAAACGCAGGGAGTTTTACATCTTGGTGCTCTAGTCAGGGTACTACCTTGAGAAATGTCTGCAGGGAAGAGGCTCTGTACAACTGCGAAACTGACAGTGGGCTAGGAGCTTAACAATAACTTCCATTACTTTCAACTTTTGTTTAACATATATTTCTTCTAGCTACTGAATAAATAAAATTATATATGATATGGTCATTATAGGTCTTTCTTATACCAACCACGCTTACACATCACACTCTACCCCTTCTAAAAATCATTTCATACTGTCATTACTGGATATATGAAAGTAATGAGTTGGCGTCAGCGGTATTTTTTCTTTTGTTTAATGAAACAAATGAAAGAAAAAAATATTATAAATTCGTTGCTACGGTATACAATTTAAACATTATTTTTTGAAATATTACCTATCTGAAATTTATTTTCCATTCTTTAAGGCGCTATAACTTTTGTCGTATTGCTTTCATCTCACGTCTGAGGACTCACTGGTGATTGTAAATTTTATAAGAAACATTTTTGTTAGGTACCAATTTTTTGATAGGACTAACCGTTTATAAATCGAATAAAGGAAACGTTATTGAAACATATGTTTCAAGACTATATTTCTGGACCGTTTTCGGCATATATCTCAAAAACCGGACAAACTATAAGAAATCGTATTGCACCTAAAATATGTGTTTTCATTTTTTCTATAACTATTACCTGAAAAGAATTTTGATTAGGTTATAAATATAAACGGTATCTTGTAAAATGTACTTAGGTCCCGGAGATAAGATCTAAGTTAGCACATGTAACCTCTTCATTCTAGATTTCAAGTTTATAGCTATAACCCTTTTTGCTGTAGATCGGTCACAACTTTCCAATCACATAAACCTAAACAGACATAAACACGCACAGACATCATCGCGAAAATAGTCAAAACGTATTTAGGGGACCATCAAAAAACAACAGATTACAATACTTTCTTATACTACAGGTATAAAAAAGTAAAATAACGTTCTACAGTTGAACCTTACGATACTAGAGGCAACGTAAAATTCACTCCAAAATATTGACACTAAAGGCCTAAGAGAGTCTACCTGAAAAATAGAAGCAAAGAGCAAGTTGTAGGAAGGTAGTAAGCACGTTCAGGTTGTCCAGCACGTAACTCCAGGCTCCTAACTCTGAGAGGCCACTCGGAAACCAACTTGGGAGAAAAACATTGCAGGCCAAAGTTGGACCGGCCTCCCTGTTATGGCCAAATAAATCTATCTCCGCCAAACAAACCTCGTTTCCCCTGCCAAAAAAAAAAAAAGAAGCTTTAAGTAGGAGTTGTGTGACCAAATGGGCACTCAGTGTCTAGCAAACAATGTTTTAAAACAATCTTTGGAAGCTGCACCACTGGAAGAATGGCTTTGAAAATTGTCCGATTTTCTAGAGGAATGGAGATAAGTTGTCGAAGTAGATGGAAAAAATAAGTCATTGTGGGTTGTAGCGTTGTAGAAGAGGAAAACAATCTTTGGAAGCTGCACCACTGGAAGAATGGCTTTGAAAATTGTCCGATTTTCTAGAGGAATGGAGATAAGTTGTCGAAGTAGATGGAAAAAATAAGTCATTGTGGGTTGTAGCGTTGTAGAAGAGGAAATTTCTTGAAAAGAGTAGGACTCTATTTAGAATGTAAAGATGAGGAATACATCCTGTCTACGTGAAAGAATTGTTGGAAGGTGTTAAGAGGAAGAGAATTAGTGAGGAGGCGCAGCAGACTTGAGGACGAAGAAAACGGTATGCTTAGGGATGGACCTGAGATGAAGAGTTGACAGACGGTGACTCCGGAGAGAGGGAATACCTTGAAGAGTAAAGGACTAGTTGGATAGTAGTCAGGGATGGAGATAGGAAAAAGAAAGTTATTGAAGAGGCTATAATGATGCGAAGCAGGCTCAAGGACTAAGGAGGCAGCTTGCTTAGGTAAATAAGGATGAGAGATGAGGTGTTGGCAGACGGGCAGAGGGATTACCTTGAAGAGGGTAGGAATCTTTGTGGGATGCATCGCTGAGGAATACAACCATGCCTAAGAATAATACTTGTTGGGAGGTGGCGTCGAGGCCAGAGTAATGCGTAGCAGACTGAAGGACGAACTAGGCAGACTGCTTAGGTAAAAATGAGAGATGAGAAGTTGGCAGACAGGGAAAGAGGGACAGAGAGAATTCCTTGAAGAAGACAGGACTCTTGTCAGAATGTAAAAATGAGGAATTCGCCCTGTCTAAGTGGAAGAATTGTTTGAGGGTAGATCGGCATGGAGATAATTGGGTTGGCAGAAACTTATTGAGGAGGCTATACTGATGCTAAGGGCAGAAATGAGGAGTTGGCAGTGATACGCAACAGACTAGAGGACGAATGCTGCTTGCTCAGGTAAGAGCGATAGATGTTGGAAGACGTATACATCTGTTAGACGGATGTAAATCTGAGAAGAAAAAAAAACGCACTGCTTGTATAGAGAACAAAGAATGAGGAGTTGGTAGAATTGGAGAAGAATTGAAGTAGAATTTGTCCAATCCTCGGAATTTCAAGGAAAGGATACTCAACTTTAACAAATAGAGAAATTAGGAAGACAAGAATCTGCTGAATGAAACAAAGTGTCCAGTTAAACATGAGACACAGGAGAATGTCCAGTCATTTGTTGTCTACAAGTAAAATGAATGGACCGATAGGAAACACGGTCGTTTGTGTTTGTCCTCTTAAATGTACAAAGAACCTCATTACACAGGTGATATCGAATCCAAACTCGGTCAGAGGAAGACATGGCGACATAAACCCATTCTATAGTGGCATAGCTACCCTGCAATCCAGAGGATCGGTAATAAGAATTTCAATTTTTACAATGATAATTCCTTATTGATAATAAAAAATGTACACTTTTTTATAGCAACAATGCTTAAGAAGCTTCCCTGCGATTCATTTAAAAGTAATTGGTTTTTACATTTACTTTACATAAAAAGAAGGGGGAAAGTTATGAAATCTGTTGGAAATTCGATGTTGTTTTCACCGGATTTCATGTTTTACGACTCCCTGTTTCCAAAAATGTTTGTGTATACGATAACTTCTGATAGTATGAAAATATCGACACGAAATTTTACTTGTGTATCCAGAATCCCATAAGGACGACACCTATCAATTTTCAGGTGAATCGGCTTGAGAGAAGAGGGGGTAGGGAGAGCGCAAGAGACCAGACACTAAGTTCATTAATTCGCGCTGAGGAAGTTCTTTGCTTTTGAATCACCAACTTATTCTTTTTTTTAAATTCAATGATGCACTAGTCTACCGTTTCGGGGTAATATGCCAACTCGATGCACCTCGGTAGGGGAGGCCCAAGGAAAAATTATGTGGGGGCGCCGAAATTTGAAGTTACACCACTAGCTCTCTCTTCAAACATACATTTTACTTTACCTACCTAATTTAAATATTTAAGATATAATAAAGATAAGCATTCATGGAAATCAGTCCTGGAACTTGTGCATGATTAACATAAGCGAGCACCTTGGCCAAGAGCTAAATATTGTGATGGTGGGAGTTTTTAGCTGGTCTCCCTTCCCCCCTTCACCTAGGCCATTGCTTTAAATAAGACTTCAAAGGGATAGTATCGTGCCAGGTCGGCAATAATTCTTAAATGAATGATGAAGGTTGCGTGACCAAGAATATACACGTTACCCTACACTTTCAATTATAAACACACTCAAGTACACATTATATCAGCTCATCCATCTGTATCTCTGTCAACAACACTTAATTGTGAATTAATAAATAAAACAGAGGGCGCCGGTAGCTCAGTGGTATGCGTGCTTGCTTATTGAGCTGAGGGGGGAGTTCCAACCCGGCTGAGGTCATCAATTTATTTTATTTGGGGGTAAAAAAAACATTAAGGCGTAGTCAAGGTCCACGCCGTAAATTTTCCGTGAAAACGTCGGGATAAAATCATTTTTCATTTTCTTTTCGATGCTGCCGTAGCTCTTGCATTTGCTCGGCACTAGACTTTTTAAATTCCTTTTGATGCGAGCTTTCCTCCGATTTCGTTTTCTATAATTCCGCGCATATTTACGATTCATATGAAACGAGATCTTTAATTTTTTTGCAATTTTCAATTTAATACCGATTTTTACATATATTTCGGCGAATATTTTTATTGTTTCACTTTGAGTCCTAGTAGTGCTTCTCAAGCTCTTTAGCATGACACCGTTATCACGCTACACTAACTTCTAATTTTACATAACGCTAATTCGCAACAATCATCCGCCGGCGCCCACACTAGTCCGATAACGTCACAGGCGAAACAAACATTGCATAAAAAACATGTACAGACATGCTCTATCCATTGTGACCTCAACCGTTGTTATCGCATTATTAGTCTCGTAGTTATTATCGATTGAAATCTGACGGTATTTTGTAACACAAGAAAGTTTGACCGGCTATCACTGTGCTTAACAAGCGAATAACGTTTTCACGTCAAAAAAAAAAAAAAAAATTGTGCACGCCGTCCTTTAGATGAGACGTTAAGGGATGGTTCCGAGCCTGTACGATGTCAGGTACTCGTTCCCTCGCCTTATGTCCAGCTGAGGTGTGCTCCGACTTTGCTTCTATTGTAAGTACGGATCTTAATGCATTTATGTTTAAATATTTGATATATTTCAAGCCATTTGCATTTTCGTTTGAACCTCCCAAATGTATGTATACTTTATTCCATGCATAATTAACTAATAACTAATTAAAAATTTAAATAATATATAGTATATTTAGAGCTGTAGGCTTTGGCATGAGAGAATCTAAACTTGTTTCTGTTTTACTTCCCAACCTGTACGAAGTATAGAGGAAGTTATGTAATCAGTCAGAAATGCACATTCAAAGCTTTATAGGGACGACATCTATTAATTTTCATCCAAAATGGCCAAAAGGAAGGGGTGATTAGGGGCAAGGCTTAACATAAAATGTGAAATAACTGTATATATCGATATATAATGAATCTATTGACACAAAATATCACTTGTAAATTCAAAATCTTATAAGGAAGACACCTATTAAGTTTCAGCGGAATCACCAAAAGGGAAGGGGGGATTCAGAGGGACTCAACTCAAAAAACCGAGTATCTGCCGATGTAATGAATATATCGACACAAAATTTAATATGAGGATAGAAGCCACTATGTACGTCAGATATTGAGTTTTAGCGCAAACGGACGATTGGCTTTCGAAGGAAATTTTAATAGATTAATTCGTGCTGGGGAAGTACATTGACGGTGACTCAGCGAGGACTTTTTACTATGCGCCACTGGTTTCTGATGACTTATAGCCACTGGTTTCTGACTGGACTTATATATATATAAAAGTATACCTAGGTGTAGGTATATACAGTAGAGCGTTGATTATCCAAACTTCAGTTATCCGTTCATAATTTTTAGAAACAGCTTTGTTAGCTGTATAATGGATATCAGTTTTTCGATGAATTCAGTTTGACGGGGCAGACAGTCAATATTTGTTTACTAAGAACTAACTTGTATGTCTATGTATGTAATTTGTTATTTAGATTTTTCCACTGAATCCCTTTCCATTCATATGGTCGGTTACCAATCAATGCTCTCAGTTTCAAATCATTCATTGTGAGATTGAAACATTGAATTAGTTAGTGGTCACATATTTTAAGTAAAACTTACAACATGTCGACAAAAAGGAAACGAGTAGTGTTTTCATTAAAAGATAAAATGGAAATTATTATGCGGCTGAAGAAAGATGAAACGAGTCAGGCATTAGCTATCAAGTTCAGTGTTGATAAATCAACGATAACGGGAATAAAAAATAATTCTGATTCAATCACTAGGTATGCACTTAATCTTGACAGTGAGGAGGGCAGTTCATATCGTAAAACTATGAAAAAACCTTTATCCGAATTGTTGGAAGATGCTGCATTCACTTGTTTTTTTGCAAAAACGGGCTTCTGGGCAGCCCATATCTGGTCTCATTTTGTGTGAAAAAGCAGTGGAATTAAACATGAAGCTTGGTGGTGACTCTTCATTCATCGCAAGTTCTGGATGGCTGAAAAATTTCGATTATCCGAACCACCCCCCACAACATTAGGATAATCTCACGCTCTATTGTATCTCTTATAGGGCGAAAAAAAAATAGAAGCTGTCAGAAGTTTCATTGAAGGGGCTAGATGGCCCTTGGAGACTGGGTGGAGGGTTTTCCTAACGGCCAGTTCTAGGAATTTAACTTTTCCCATTGTTCAATATTTTGCAAACGATACCGACGATTCTACTGAACATCCGTGAACGTATGAGATATCATTCTCTTCAATACAACGGTATTCACAAAACGACTTTTGACGTTTTTTATATCAGCTTGTTTTCTACGATTTTTTTAAGGAATTTTTTTACAACAATATTAAAGAGTTTTCACACTTCCAAATTAGCCAGTAAATTGATTTTACGAATAAGGGACTTTTCAGACTCTCGTTCCCCTTAACGACTTCATCCACCGTGATATGATAGCAGAAATGATAATAAAATGGTCATCGGCATGAATGGATGTCAGCCGTTATGTCATCTCTGAATGTGACATCATTTTCTCACCATACAGCGTACAAAGAGCTGCCGGGTAATGATCCGAAACTGGTATTAACGCTCCCCAGAGAAGTCAACCTCATCTGTCACAAGTCGACTGTGAAGAAAGTGTCTCTCGACACTCAGCTGTGGTAAACCAAATCTATGAATCTCCATGTTCCATTTTCGCCAGAAGAACATGTTCCATAAAAATAAAATTAAAGTCATGAATCAAATAATATTTTTGAGTATAAAACACGATTTTATTATAATGGTTATTTCACTATTTTTGAACAATGAGAAAAAAATTCCTTTTCCGAATAGAAGATTTTCTCTAACATAAACGTTTTTAGTTGAATTTTAAATTTTCTTGTTGTTTGTAAAGTCTTCAAGAAGTGGGGAAGGGCATTAAATAAATTAATTTCTTAATGAGTTATACTTTTTTCAAAAACAGAGGAGTAAGAAACTGCATCTTATAACATTGTTGATCCTGTCGGAAACATGTCTGGGTGGGGGAAAAAAGTCGCCAACCGAAAGAGAGATTGGGGACCTTGAGGAGGTCTGATGCAGTTCTAATGACCTGAGGACTCCATATTGACACAGCTAGCTCTCCCCAGGGTCGGGAGTTAATAATGCAAACAGCAGGGAGTTAGGTAGCCTAGCAACCAGGATCCAGCAACCATGCCTTACCAGGTACAGTCAGACCTCCACAACCCGCCCCCGCGCTTTTTAAAAAACATTCTTAGCCATCTCACTGGACTTTTTTCCCATTCATATTTCATGCAATGAGTAAATAATAAATTATCTATTTAACCCTCCGTTAGGTGCAGTCTCGAGTATAACGCTCTTGACACAGAAAAAAAATTTAATAATAATATTATAATTATTAATAATATACCTATTATAAAATTAATTATAGGTTAGGTTTTATGACTCATTCCTGGTCTTTAACTAAGAGGTCATATCGCATACTACCTGAGCGCTCTTTCATCACTCTGGTGGACATTAGCCCGACTCTACTATGGGAGTCCTAAATTTTGCCTACCCTAAATTTTTATTCATCTAGGGCAGGGGTCTTTAACGAGTACCTGACATCGTACAGACTCGGAACCATCGCTTAACGTCCCATCCGAAGGACGGCGTGCTTAAGTTTATTTTACCTCCCAGATAAAGTTAACTAAGGGCCTCGGTCGGGTTTCGAACCCACTTTCTTAAGCTCAGAGGTAAGCATGCATACCACTGAGCTACCTGCGCCCTCTAAATTAATTATATTTGTCGGTATAAAAAAAAAACAGCTGTTAAGAGTGAAGTAATTTAATCAGTGAATAAATGAAAATATATGAAATCGCATTTTGTTTGAAAATTGAACAATGAATGAAGAACAAAAGTTAGTGAAGATGGAAGATGGACGATGGACAGTCAGTCTAGAGAAGTGTTTTTAGACTTAAGGTGGACAGTGAACCAAGTAGGGATGAAATAACAGTGAAGTAGATGAGCAAAGGAGGTACTCTTATTTATATATATGTTTTATATGCCCTAAACAAAAAAAGAAAACCTTTCAAAATTGCACGTCTTGAACTTTCGATATTCTTTAGGGCCATTTTCGGAAATTACTGTAGAAATCAAAATTTAGTAGAAGACCAGCTATAAAAATATATACTTTTCGCCGTTCATCTTATTTCTCAAAAAAAAAAAATTAATAATAACTTCATATTGACAATGTGTGTACTTTTTGTACATCCAGTGGACGAAACATAGAATTATACATAAATATCTTCTTTTACATAAAAATACTGATACTTTTCTTTAAATAACATAGCAGGAGTCAAAAGTCACTTGTCAACATAATTATTTGACTAGGCTTATGTGCGGCCCCAAGTGGCTCGACCAACATTTGCCCCCTAACTTGTGTAGAAAAACTGTCCTCTAGTCGAATAGGCAAGTACCAAATACTTAGGGTATACTTGTCAAATAAAGCAACCCACGACATGCCAAACATACTCCAACGTATCTAATTTGGAACTTTTGTACAACATTTGACTTCCCTGTGAAGGAGAGTTAGTAAGTTGTTTTACTTTCGCTGCTGTACAAAGTATATGTAATCGTTCGGAAATTCGATGTAGAATTATCTCCGGAACTTTTTTTTGTCGGGCCTCCTTTGTGCTTCTCCTCCCCTAATGCCCCCCTTCCCTCTGGGAATTTGGCTGAAAAATTAATAGATGTCCATAGAGGGCCTTGAATTTACATATGAAATTATCGTCTGAATATATACACACTACAACGGCACTTAGGGTTTTCGTGTTAAGCCCCTTATTCCCTCGTTATCTTTCGCCGATTTGACTGATAATCAATAGATGTCGTCCATAGAGGGCTCTAGGATACACATACAAATTTTCGTGTTGATATATTCGTTATCGGGAGTTACCGTGTTCATCCTCATAGACAGACATTTTTATTATTATTATTTTTTTTTTTTTTTCATTTTTTGAATCAGGAGGTTGGAAAACATGAAATTCCGTTGAAAACTCAGCATCGCTTTTCTAACCGATCATAACTTCCCCTATATAATAGCTGGGTAAGTAAAACTGCTAATTCCAAAAAATTAAAAAAACAAAAAACAAATTTCCTGTCTGTGTGTGTGCTTCAAAAGCCTGTAAGGATTACACCTATTTTGAAGAACCGGCCCACGGCAAGGGGGGGATCAGAGGAGAGGATATCTATCAAAAACCCTAATAACTGCCGATTAATGAATCTATAGCTACAATGCGGATTCAGAACTCCCTCGGTGATTTTTAACCAAAACAGTCGATTTCAGGAGATAGTGAAAGCTCAATTGATTAATTCGTGCTGGGGAGGTACATTGCCGCTGATTTACCGTCGACTTTTTATTTATATATATATATATTTAACAGCCTGTGTATATAGATATTCTCCATTCTACACACCATTAATTATCATTAAATGTCTAATTTTTCTTTGTTGACAAAAAGATTAATAGCTTAATGCCTTTTATTGTACATACAATATGATTTATGACTGGTTCATTTAAATTAACTTTAAAATTCATGTCTACAGTAATATTTGTTTAATACAGTGGCAATGCATGGGCTAAAAGTACAAGGCAAGCTGAGCCAGATGGTAGCACTGTATAATAATAAATTTATATAGAAATAATCTTAAATAACCAACATGTTATTATTTTCCAAACTATTGTTGAATAATAAACTCATCCAACAAAAACGTTTGTTACCTAATGGGCAGCCTGTCAGGAAATTTATCTTGATTAACTGTTTTGTTGGGGCCATATTGGCTGTGGTCGCATGGTCTCACTATGGTCGCATGATCTCTCTATGGTCGCATGGGCTCACTATGGTTGCAGGTTAAGATAGAGTTTTATATCGTGGACAGAACTCCCTCCGGGTGCCATGGATGTTGTAAATAGCTAGATAACACTGTTTATAGACATACTAGGTGTGTTCAAAAAGTAACGGGAATTTTGAAATTTCAAGGGTTGTGTTAGTCCGATTCGCACGATTTTTTCGTTGTTGTGTTGGTAAACATGTCTGAAAAGTATATGTGCATTGTTAGCCAAACCGGATGTTTAGTCTGCTGCCATCTGTCAAAGAGGTTACATGTGTTTTGGTACGATCGGTTTTACAAAATGGATCAGAGAATTTGCTTTAAATGTTGCTATAAGAATGGAATAAAGTGCAGCAAAGTTTTAGAAATGTTAAATATTGCTTTTGGTGAGTCTGCTATGAGTAAAACTAGGGTTTACGAGTGGTATAAAAGCTCGACAAGTGCAGTCGAATGTGAAGGTCATGCTCACTGTGTTTTTCGATTTTAACGGCATAGTGCACCACGAGTTCTTGCCACAAGGTCAAACGATCAATAAGGAGTACTACCTACAAGTGCAACGCCGTTTGCGTGAAGCTAGAAAAAATGAAAAGTATAGTTATTCCAATTTCAATCATAACTATATTTTAGTTCTCATTTGTAAAATAACATTTGTTATTTAGACCCCTCTTTTCGGTCCCTCCTCTTGTAAAATTCTTAACTTAACTTATTTATTCGCATCTTGTCAAATTCCTAACTCTCTACTACTGATATGTAATGATCATAAAGCCAAAAACAAAACCAAAAATAAATATAATAATTTGTGTCTAAACTGAAATTTACAGTACACCGGATTTGTGGGATGTGTTTAAACTATTTATTATTTGTTCAAGGAGGAATGAGAACAGCAAATAAAATACGATTCTTTCAAAATCGGGACATAAATAAAGGAAGGAAATAATGGATTATATGGAAATCATTAAAGTAGATATTAAACTTTTCACTACCCTTTACTTTTATTATTTCCAGTCTTTATTACTCCCATTTTAACTGTTATTTTATTTTATTTATTTTTATAACAAAAACATGCCACAGGATAAATAACAATGTGAATATCTTGAAAACTAGCCCAAAAAAACTTCAAAGAAACAATCTCCATTTTCATATTGCGTCTCAATGAATCGACCTATAGTAAGTATGGAGAATATCTGTGAATATTCAATTATTTATATAGGAATATTATTTTTATAGAATAATAATAAATTTATAAAGAATATTCAATTTATATAGGTTTTTATCTATTCACATATAAAGTATCGTGTCGATACATTCATTCTATCGGGAGTTATGGTGTTCATAGACACACAGACATACAGACTTTTTTTATTTCATATGATTTGATATAGAATCGGATGAAATTTCGTTGACAATTCAGCATCGAATTTTTGACCAATTACACAACTTCTCTTATACTTCGTATAGCTTGGGATGTAAAAACTACATGAGTAAAGGATATGATTGGTCAACGTGATCTTATTATCAAGACTTATTTCCAAAGAACATCATCTACATACAAAATTAAATTACTGAGTAAGGCCCCAATTCAGGAGGAGCATGGAAATTATAATTTATATAGGTCATTATGCATTAAAATTATAACTCAATAAAAATTATAACTCAATAAAAATTATAACTTAATAAAAATTATAACTTAATAAAAATTATAACATAATAACGAAGCTTGTTGAGTAAGGCCCCAATTCAGGAAGTGCACGGCAATTATAATTTATATAGGTCAGTAGGTATTAAACAAAATTATAACTCAATAAAAATTATAACTTAATAAAATTAAGTATAACATAATAACGAAGTTTGTTGAGTAAGGTCCCAAGTCAGGAAGTGCACGAAAATTATAATTTATATAGGTCAGTATGCAACAAAAAATTATCCTATAATAAACCTAAAGGTCAACCTAAGTGTAATTATTTCACCAAATTACAGTAGAAAAGGTCTTTAACAGTTCAATTGCCCAGATTTCTCTGGAACATTCTAACTTTTTTTTTTATACTTCCCCCGGCACACGAAGTATATGTGAAGTTATGTAATCGATCTGATATTCCATGTTGAGTTTTGACCAAAAATATGTTTTTCTTGCACTCCTAGCCTTTCTTTTTATGCTACGACAAGTTTATTACCATGTATTCATAAAGTTTCTTTTATTGACTCGTTTAGCCTGATCCTTATGGTCCTAGTTCATTTCATGTCTCAGAGAGATGGGTATCTATAAAGGGGTATGGGAGAACTACGGCCTGCAGGGCGGGTCAATATGGCCGGGGAAGGATTCGAAAACGTAAAGAACAGGCTATTTACATCCACAGCTAAACGGAATTAGTTTATCAACATCCTGATTCCAAAAATGAAAGAAAAACGTTCTTGGGTGAATCACCGGCTATGTACTTCCCCAACACGAATTAATCAATTAAGTTTTTGCTCTCCCTCCAAAACGAATAGACAGTTTGGGCTTGAAAATATATATCTGACATACTGATATCACATGTTGTTGGAGGAGTCTGGATGAAAGGACGGAGGAGAGGAGGAGAGAGGACCGAAGATCGTCGGTCTAAACGTGATACCTCGTAAGTGCAAAAAGCCAACTTTACAGGAGAGACAAAAAACTGATTAAAAAAATATTCTTTATAGAAAACCTAAATTTTTTCGACATTTGTATTAAGTGAGATGTATATGCATGCCATGAATTGTTTTTAAGCTAGTTTGCAAATCCAAGTAAAGAATTAACGTACTTGACGGAGTTAGGAGGTTTTACCAAAAAAAAAAAAAAAAAAATAGGTTTAATTTATTTTGCAAGGTACGGTTCTTCAAACCGTATTTCAAGTTTTTTTTCGTTTTATGTCGTATACGAGGTCCCACTAGATCAATAGAATTTTTTTTTTCTTAGTTTTTTTGGTAAAAAAAACTATTTTCGGAAAAGTGTCGCTGACGAGGTATCACGTTTAGGCCGACGAGATGTCATCAGGTGTGCAGTTGTGTTGATAGATGTGTGTGGATATCAGCTGTGTATATTGTGTAGAGGATAGGACCCAGGATACTTTCTTGTCAGCGCTGTTCATGGTCCGGGCACCAGTCGGGCTAAATTCGGGTTGGCTTGTTCATTCTATTACTTTCTTATATCAATTATATCAATAATATAAGTTTTTGTTTGTTTTGCCTTAGGTACGGTGCATATTAGCCATGTCACTGTGTTAATCTAGTTATTTACGACATCCATGGCCCCGGGAGGGAGTTCTATCTACGAAATAAAACTCACTCCTGGACGGGACTCGAACCCGCAAACCGTGGTGAGACCATGCGACCAAAGCCCTACGCTCTAGCCCGCACGGCCACCATGGCTCCCGAATAATATAAGTTGTCTTCCCACTGTTTTAAGCGTTCTTGTCTTCCCACTGTTTGAAGAGGTCTTGACTATATGAATTACGATTTTTCCCAGGTTGTCTGATTTTTGAGATACATGCCGAAATGCGTCCTAAAATGTAGTTTTAAAACACGTCCTTGATTTACCCGAAAAGGTTAGTCCCATCGAAAAATTGATTCTTATCAAAAATGTTCCTTATTAAATTCCCAATCGGTATCAGTCCTCCCTCAGCTTTAAGATATGATCAATACTAATATGAAGATGGCTGGTGTAGTGAGAAGTGATTATTTCACAGGATGTCAAGTATAAGATAGTCTGACCTCTCACAGATTTTTATTGGTAGTAATAGCTAGCCGGCTTTCGAGGTTTCCCTCATCATCAGGCAGTCTGATAAAAATTTAAGAATGTTGAAAGAACTAAATAATATAATAAAAATAAATAAATAACAATCTAAAACATTAACAATTTAAAATATCATGGATGGGGACAGACAAGTTATCCCTGTCCACCATCTGAGTCACAACTGAGCCTCGAAAGCCGGCTAGCTATTACTACCAATAAAAATCTGTGAGAGGTCAGACTATCTTATATTTGACATTCTGTGAGATATGATCAATACGACAAAAGTTATAATGCCTCAAACAATGAAAAATAAAAAGTAGAACATATTTCAAAATAATATTTAAATTGTATCGCGTGGCAATGAATTATAAAATATTTTTTTATTATTGGTATTGAGGGCGCCGGTAGCTTAGTGGTATGCGTGCTTGCCTTCTGAGCTCAAGATCGTGGGTTCGAAACCCGGCCGAAGCCCTTAGTTTATTTTACCTGGGAGGTAAAATAAACTTAAGCACGCCGTCCTTCGGATGGGACGTTAAGCGATGGTCCCGAGCCTGTACGATGTCAGGTACTCGTTAAAGACCCCTGCCCTAGGTGAATAAAAATTTAGAGTAGGCATTTTACGACTCCCACAGTAGACTCGGGCTCATGTCCACCAGAGTGCCGAAAGAGCGCTCTGGTAGTAGGCGATATGACCTCGTAGTTAAAGGCAGGGCATGACTCAAAATAACTATTATTGGTATTTTTCATGAAAAATTATAAAAGTGAACAAAAATAACAAAATATGTTTCATGTGGCTATTACAGGACTCTTTTTATTCCAACCGCGCTTACAAATCACTCTCTATCCGCCTTCCCCTTCTCAAAATCATTTCATTATGTATCTTTGGGCAGAGTATTATCGAGAGTAGACATTCTTATACCATGTAGTACTAATATAAAATGTTTTTAAGAAGAGAGAGGGGGGGGGGGGGGGGGAGAGAGAGAGACTGATTTATAAGTGTTGGTAAAAGAAAGTCCTATAATGGCCACACCACATTTTTAGTATATCGATTGGAATTTTAATTTAAAAGTTATTCCATTTATCAAACTTAATATATATGATTTTATCAAGCATCAAGTTTCAAGTCAAGGAGGCAGGAAGCCGGTAATGTGTGAAACGATATGTCACACAATTATAAAGAGATTTGAACCACCATGAGAGGTACTGCCACTCTAATTCACAGTTAGCTATGGAAGGGTAGCAGTGACAGCTAAACAGTGACTCAGTGAGTGCTGTTTGGCTAATGAGCCACCCCCACCTGTTACTGTGATTGATGGAACGTTCCTAGCCATTGCAGTGCTCGCCTCTATTTAATTTACATGCATTCAACATTTCACACCCACCATCACTTAGTCAACACACAATCTTTTCATTTTCCAAGACTCTAATCATAAATCATATTCAAACTCAGAGATTCCCACTCTCTATTTTCCCTGGAGAAAAGGGAAAATATTCTTTTCAGTGTATTTTATTTATTTGTATTGCTTGAGCCTTTTAGAAAGTAAGTTCCAAGTTGGAAGGTGAAGAATGGCTGGTGGAACTGTTATTTTGTTTTCACCTTAGCTCATCAGCTTTCATTATAATAATTAATAGTATTTATTTTCGTTAAACCATAACATGGTAATAGAATACGTCATAAAATGGTGTACATCAAGATATTTGACAAGACATAACATTTGTCATTAGTAATTGTGATAAGTTGAGCAGTGTCAAGTGAACAATGTGTCATTTGACTGAAGATGTCTGAAAGAAGGAAAGTGACTAAGCGACTAAAGAAGGGCAGCATTAAGAAAGAGCTGAAGGATTACAAAATAAAAATGTAGTCTGACCTTTCACAAATTTTAATACTTTTTACTAGCCGGCTTTCGAGGTTCCCATCATTATCAGGCACTCTGGTAAATTTTAAAAACAACAACTTTTTTAAAAGTTATTAAATACCATTTCAAAATAAAATAAACTTGCAGGTTAGGTTAGGTTTTATGACTCATGTCCGGGCTTTAACTACGAGGTCATATTTATTATTATTATTATTATTTATATTCGTCACTCTGGTGGACATGAGCCCGTCTCTACTATAGGAGCCCTAAATTTTGCCTACCCTAAATTTTTATTCACCTAGGGCAGGAGTCATTAACGAGTACCTGACATCGTACTGGCTCGGGACCATCGCTTAACGAAGGTACATATAAAACTATTTGAAACCCCAAACTTATTTAAAACTATTTAAAATTTCATAGATGAGGGATATGTTATTCCCGTTCCCCATCTCTGTTGTGAGTTATTTTTTCACTTTTAAAAATTTTAAATTATATTTTTTAAATAGTTTTACAAGATAGCCTGAAGATGAGGGCAACCTCGAAAGCCAGCTAGCATAAAATCTGTAAGATGTCAGATTACATTTTTATTTTACAATCTGTGAAATAATCACTTCTGACTCTATGAGCCATCTTTACATTGATGAGCTTTTGTGTCGAAGTGTCCTTTTAAATACTATTAAATAAAAATTTCTGGAAGACCGAATCCTTTTTTTTCATTTACTTAAGAAAAAATTAAGATAGAAAATAACACGCAAAGTTTCGATCATAGAGGAAAGAAATTTAGTTGCGGTAAGAGGCATCATGCAACCTCCTCATCAACTTGAGGGCAAATCTGAAAATGAAGGTTATTATAGAAAGTTTTCTGGGATATTTGACCGAAAAACCAGACCTGGTTTTCAAAAACTGACTCATCAACCGTCATAACAACGTTGAGTATTAATGTTTTGTGAGCGATAACTGTGGGTATATACAAAATAAATATTATAATTTTATAGTATACCGAAAAGTAGAAAATAAACTGTCTGGGTGGGAATATGAATGATAGTCTTTCAAAAAAAAAAAAATCGACATAATATACGGTGCCTAATTTTATATTGCAAAGATAGTAGTAGACAGGTGGTAGACAAGATCATCAATGCAACATAAAATGCAATACCTTATTATTATGTCGGAATTTATTTATTTTCTGCCTATGATTTTCATAACTTCATATTTATATATTTTTATTATATATTTTTTTAATGGGCCTTATGCACGATGCAAATTAGGCATCTTTCTAAAATGGTGGTAACTAGTTGTTTACAACATCCATGGCCCCGGGAGGGAGTTCTATTTACGTAATAAAACTCTCTCCCGGACGGGATTCGAAACCGCAACCATGGTGAGACCATACCAGGAAAGCCTAAGCTCTAGCCCGCCCGGCAACCATTGCACCAAAATTAAGATCATATTTTTTCGTAATTACGGAAAGCAATCTTAAGATAATTCTGTACATGTTGGTCCTACTTCAAATTTAACTATAATTGTTGGAAATTATATAATGAACATTTTTTGTAATGGACGATTTTTCCATACAATCTACCTTTTTTGCATAATTCAAGCAAACGTCTGAAAATCTGAAATGATGTATTATAACAGGCAACGGATAGTAGATGAACCGCTCGATTGATCTGGCTGAAAAATAAGAATGCAAAGGTGCTTTTACAAAAACTGCTAACTTAGAACTGCTTTACTAAGAGGACCGACGGGAGGGTCAACATCCTATTCCTTTGGATACAAACGCCACAAATTTATTGAGCGTTATCTAAGACAATAGGGAAGACACATATCAATTTTCAGCCAAATCGGCCAACGAGAAGGGGGATTATATGTGTATAATATTATATACACTTTTACTTCCCCAGCTATACTAAGTAAAGGCGAAGTTATATAATCGGTCAGAAATTCGATGTTGAATTTTCAAAGGAATTGTAGGTATTCCGAAAAAAAATATTTCTGGGTATGTATGTGAGTCTGTCTGCCTATGAACACAATAACTCATAAAATTAATATATCGACACGAAATTTTATAATTTAATCCAAGAACCCTTTTCGATGTAACGAATGTACCTCAATGGTGATTCAGAGGTCCCTAAGTAAGACACCAGATTCAGAGGTCACTAAGTAAGACACCAGATTCAGTGGTCCCTAAGTAAGACACCAGGTTCAGAAGTCTCTAAGCAAGACACCAGGTTCAGATTTCCCTAAGTAAGACACCAGATTCATAGGTCCCTAAGTAAGACGCCAGATTCATAGGTCCCGGAGTAAGACACCAGATTCATAGGTTCCTAAGTAAGACACCAGATTCAGAGGTCCCTAAGTAAGACATCAGATTCAGAGGTCTCTAAGCAAGACACCAGATTCAGAGGTCCCTAAGTAAGACACCAGATTCAGAGGTCCCTAAGCAAGACATCAGATTCAGAGGTCTCTAAGCAAGACAAATGTTCAACGAAATCGGTATATTGGCTTTAGAGGGAGAGAAGAAACATCCGATGACTTATTTGATATGAAACATCTTTAGTGACGGTAGTATGAATTTAGTAATAATGAAACGCAACTGATTTGCGTCACAGAGGTAACGCTACAACATCAGACCTAACCGATATAAGCCCATTAAGCCAGTATTGTGGTGGAGTTCACCTCGTGGTGTGAATAGTAAACGTGACGCCCCCGTATCTCCGGAGTACGACGTCCGATCTGAATAATTCAAACGATTTCTGTTACTCTCAACAGGTCAGAAATATTACTTGCCAGCTATACAAAGTATAGGGGAAGTTATATAATCGGTTAGAAAGATGTCTGATACAGTGAACACCCCATGGAATGAATGTATCAATTGAACATTGTTTATATATGTCCAGAACCCCATAAGGGCCTATTGATTTCAGTCAAATCAGTCAAAGAAAAGAGTGGAATTAGAGGGACTCAAATAAAAAATCATAATAACTTCAGAAGGAATGAATGTGTTGACACAACCAATATGAGGCTCAGTAGCCCCTGTGTACGTCTACTATTAATTTTTAGGCAAGACGGTTCATTGGAGCAAAAAATTAGTTGGTTCATTCGTTCTGGGAAAATACATTGTCGGTGAATCAAATATGATTTTGTCATTTATTATCTAAATTTTTTTTTTGACAAACAGATGAGGCAAAACATTTTCTTGAGACTCCATTGCTAATCAACTATTAGTAATCATTCGGACATTCCGGGGCAAGAATAAAAACTCTATATGAAAGACTGTTTCCTTCAAGAAAAATTTCTCTAGGTACTTGCTCGAATTAATCAACGAAGTTTCTACTCTCCCTCCAAAATCAATCGATCAGGCAAAAAAATCAATAGTTGACTTATATATTGACTGACCCTGAATCCTTTTACAAATTTTATATCGATACATTTATAACATCGAAATTTGTGTTAAGCCTCCCCCTTATCCGCTTCTTTCCATTGGTCGATTTGACTGAAAATTGTTAACCTATGGTGTTCTGGATACACATATGAAATTTTGTGTTGGTATATTCATTCTTTCGGATGTTATCGTGAATGCAGATACACACAGGTAAACAGGAATTTTTTACTGCCTCAAATAATCAGAGAGTAATTCCTTGTTCAGTTTTTACCGGAATTAATTTTTTTCCAGTACTCTGATTCAAAAAAAAAAAATATTCCTGTTTGTGTGTGTGTGTGTCTGTGAACTCCGAACCCCCGCCCCGATAGAATAAATCTGTTGACTCGAAATTTTGTAAAAATATCTAAAATCCCATAAGGACGGCATCTGCTGATTTTCAGTCAAATCCGCAAAAACCAGAGGGGAGGATTAGGAAACGGCTAAAATGAAACAAAATTTTATATGAGGATTCAGAAGACGGGAATCAACTATTGATTTTTCAGAGGGAGAGCAAGAACTTCTTTAATTACTTTTTCTTGGGGAAGTACATTGCCAGTGATTCACCAATTATTATTATTCTTTTTTTTTTTTAATTTTTGGAATCAGCAGAAAGATAAACATAAAACTCCGGTGAAAACTCGAATTTGCAATTTTTTGATTATATACACTTCGTATAGCTGTGGAATTAAAAAAAAAAATAAAAAAAACTTCAAGTTTATCCTGAAAGCTAAATGGGGATATAAAAAAAGTTCACTTCAAACCTGGTTTATCACAGTTTTTTTCTTTCAGTCATAAATTTACTTAACATTTTTTACGACCCAACTTTATCAACAATCCTTTTTGTAATCGATTTTTCTGTCAGATATACTACCGCTGGAACTTCGAGGACATATAAAGTTCGTGATTGGTTACTCGAGAGTATTTATAAAGAACTACGAGAACATAATATGTTCATATGTTCTTTACAATGTTAAGTGAAGTCAAAGTTCTATTGTGTAAAGAAAAAATTCAATATTTACACGGCAAGTTACATAGGGAAAATAATGTAAAGATAAGCTGATGTAGTCACAGGATGCAAAATAAAAATATAGTCTGACCTCTCACAAATTTTATTATTTAATACTAGACGTCTTTCGAGGTTGCCCTCATTATCAGGTAGTCTACAAACAGTGGGGGAGCATTTGAGGAGGGGGATTCTGCCTATGTGAGGAACATATCCGTCTCCATCCATAAAATTTCAAATTGTTAATAGTATATAATAGTTTTATATATTTTTTACTTGTTGGAGAATTTTCTCTCATTTATTTTATTCACTTACTTTAAACATTTGAAATAATGTTTTTTAAATTGTTTTACTTGGTATGTTTATATTTAAAAAGCTTTTTATATCAATTCAATTATTTTTCTTTTTTAATTCATTGAATTTATTTATTATAATTATTTAAATCAATATTTTATGTACTTATTTTAGCAACTAGGATTATATGCCTGTTTTACTTTTTTTTTTAAATAATTAAATGATGGGGTTTTCGTGGTCAGCCTGTTGAAGGCAACCTCAAAAGCCGGCTAAAAAAAACAAAAACGTAAAATAGACTACATTTCATTTCCCTTTATATTATAAAGTAATTCGTGATTCGTTACTCCAGTTAATTTATTTTATTAGTTTAGTAGGTTAGGTTAGGTTTTATGACTCATGCCCGGGCTTTAACAACGAGGTCATATCGCCTACTACCAGAGCGCTCTTTCGTCACTCTGGTGGACATGAGCCCGACTCTACTGTGGGAGTCCTAAATTTTGCCTACCCTAAATTTTTATTCATCTAGGGTAGGGGTCTTTAACGAGTACCTGACATCGTACAGGCTCGGGACCATCGCTTAACGTCCCATCCGAAGGACGGCGTGCTTAAGTTTATTTTACCTCCCAGATAAAATAAACTAAGGGCCTTGGTCGGGTCACGAACCCACGACCTTGAGCTCAGAAGTCAAGCATGCATACCACTGAGCTACCGGCGCCCTCATTAGTTTAGTATATATTATATTTATATTTATATTCTTTTTAATGTGACAATTACCTACTTATCCAAATAGAAATAAAGAAAGTCCTCGGTGAATCACTGGCGATGTACTTCCCCACATCGATTTAATCTATTAACTTTTTGCTTCCTCTCCAAAATCATTCGACGGTTTACGCTAATATTGTTGACTTAAGTAGGAGCTCATAAATCCACATACTAAATTTTGTATCGATAAATTACATCGGCAGTTATTAGGGTTTTTGAATTGAGCCCCCTTCCCTTCTGCCGATATCGCTGAAATTTGATCGGTTATGTCCTCATTGGGTTTTGCCTCTAGATATTAAGTTTCATGTCGATACATTCATTACATCGGCAGTTATTGTGTTGTTAATGAGTTGACCTTCCCCTCTCATCCCCTTCTTCCGATTCCGCTGAAAATTGATGTGTCGTTCTTATGGGAGTATGAATTTACACATGAAATTTTGTGTCGATACATTCCATACTGCAAGGGCAGTTATTAGAGTTTTTTAGTCAAGCCCCTCCCCTTTGGCCGATTTGACTCAAAATCGATGAGGTTTTGGTCACAATAGTAAAATATTGTGTCGATTCATTCATTCTATCGGGAGTTATTAGAGCTTTTATGTTAAGCCTCCCCCCTATTACCCCTTCTCTTAAGACGATTTGACTGAAAAGAAATAGGTGTCGTCAACGACTGTTTTTTTTTTTTTTTTTCATTTTTGCAATTAGAGGATCGGAAAGCATGAAATTCAACATGGAATTTCTGACCATTTACATAACTTTCCCTATAATTCGCATAGATGGAGAAGTATTATTAAAACTGGAGAAATTTCAAAATTTCCTCTTACTTCATCGAAAAGTACTGAAATTTGTGGCAAAAGCTATAAGAATATTGCTATATGGTCCTCCATAGTGGAGGTTATTTCGAAAGGAGTAAGAAGTGGTGTCTATTTGCTGTATTTGCTGTGTAGAACCGCGTTTTATCGGCCATAAAGCCGACACGGCGCCACGGGTTATTGGATCATTTCGGATCAACAACAGGACAAATTGAAAACGAGAAACATAAATTGGAGCCAAAATAGAACTCGTTCATTCGTTTGATATCCTCAAAAACACAACTGATCAGTTAAGTCTATAAGGTTACTACGCAGTTCTTCAGTGTGTACTAACCCCTCTCAATACAGCTTAATGAGGAGATCGCTGTTTTTAGTAATATGCTGATGCCTTCATTTATTTGGAGCTGACCTACAACAAGTACGAATTTGTACATTGTTTAAATAATATATACAACAAGCAAATTTGCTAGAAGATGGCATTGTCAAAATGTCAAGAGGGGAGAAATAATATATACAACAAGCAAATTTGCTAGAAGATGGCAATGTCAAAATGTCAAGAGGGGAGAAATAATATATACAACAAGCAAATTTGCTAGAAGATGGCAATGTCAAGAGGGGAGAAATAATATATACAACAAGCATATTTGCTAGAAGATGGCAATGTCAAAATGTCAAGAGGGGAGAAATAATATATACAACAAGCAAATTTGCTAGAAGCAGGCAATGGCAAAATGTCAAGAGGGGAGAAATAATATATACAACAAGCAAATTTGCTAGAAGATGGCAATGTCAAAATGTCAAGAGGGGAGAAATAATATATACAACAAGCAAATTTGCTAGAAGATGGCAATGTCAAAATGTCAAGAGGGGAGAAATAATATATACAACAAGCAAATTTGCTAGAAGATGGCAATGTCAAAATGTCAAGAGGGGAGAAATAATATATACAACAAGCAAATTTGCTAGAAGATGGCAATCTCATAATGTCAAGAGGGGAGAAATAATATATACAACAAGCAAATTTGCTAGAAGATGGCAATGTCAAAATGTCAAGAGGGGAGAAATAATATATACAACAAGCAAATTTGCTAGAAGATGGCAATGTCAAAAAGTCAAGAGGGGAGAAATAATATATACAACAAGCAAATTTGCTAGAAGATGGCAATGTCAAAATGTAAAGAGGGGAGAAATAATATATAAAACAAGCAAATTTGCTAGAAGATGGCAATGTCAAAATGTCAAGAGGGGAGAAATAATATATACAACAAGCAAATTTGCTAAAAGTTGGCATTGTCAAAATGTCAAAAGAGGAGAAATCACCCCTAGGCACTGAGCTGCAGTCATTTATACTCACTGTCAGTGCTTATCAGAGTAGGCGTTATTCGAATACAATTTTAATGAATTAAAAAAATTATTGAAAAATAATTGAGATTCTTAATTCGTTGATACGCATAGATTTTTATTCGAATAAATTTTCATTTTAAGTATGATTACGAAGTACGCTACTGAATAACCAATCGTGCAATAATTATTCAAATGAAATATTATTCAACGAAAAATAATTTGATAAAAATTTATTCGAATGTTAATTTAATCAAATAAATTGTCGAAAAAATGTTGCTCACTAGCTTTTTAGTTTTCTTACCCATCCTATCTAGGTAAGGTAAATATTTTAATCGGCTAAAATATCGGGTACCTATATTTCTCTATATCTTTTATTTTTTTTTTCGTTTTTCCCATTATGTGAAGTTGTAAACTTGGTAAAAAACGTTCCAAATTTAGTTTTGAAACAAATTAGCCAATGTTTTCCAAAACATTTTTTTTTTTTGCAGTTGCGTGCCGACGGCTTGTCGCCCATTTTTTCTATTTAATTTTTTCGCCTTACTTTAAACATGTTTATTTTGCATAATTATACGTGGCAGAAGGAGAAACAAAGAATGAAGTCCGAATGTATTATTTGTTAGTTGTCTGTGTTATTTATTATTACCACTATTGCAAAGTTCATTTCTCGTAGTAGTCGTAGTAAAAATATAGTTGTCTTTGTGTGTGTAACCTCTTTTTGAACAATTTTACGGGTAGAATAAAATTTTTTTCGTTACTCATAAATAATTTTTTATACATGATTAATGAATACTTTTTCTATACTTCGTTATTCGTGAATGATTGAAAATCAAGATTAATTAAACATTTTTATTCACATAAAAAATTATTCTTCACTAACGAATATTTATCAATCGAATGATTTTTGCCCAACTCTTCTCTGCTGATTGATACAAAGGAGGTCTCTAGGCCACTGGCGATTAAGGTGTCGTTGGGGAAGTTTGGAAGAATGTAGAGTGTAGACTAGAGGATTTCTAAGGGAATTCAGGGAGAAAAATAACTTTTTGTGCTTGGATTAAGCTACTATGGTGACGTAGGGAATGCTGAGGTCAATATGGAGGGTCTTGTTGGAAACATATAGTAAGGAGCATTGGCTATTGTGATTGGATGCGCTGCAGATTGGAAACCTTGGCAGAACCTCCGAGTTCAAGTCTTTAAGTCCACATCTTTTTTTAACATTTTTTCAAAGTTAATTTGGACCTTTTGTTTAGTAGTCTTAGTAACAGTTTGAAGCGTCTGTTCAATTTTTGTCTTTTCAGTCTCGTGTGGATAATTAAAGAATTAAAAATTTGACAGTTCCCGCCTGGATTCCTGACCCACAAATGATCCTCTACTCGCTAAAGAAGCTTCAGATAGTAAATCCCACTACTACCCCCCTCATTTAAATTGTTGTTATTATTTATTATAGACAGTTGCTGCCAAAAAACTTTAGAGTTTATCTTCTAGGCAATCGGCATTTATACTCAGTGATAGGTGGATTCGAACTCCATCCTCTGACAGTCGTCTACCCACAAAACCGTAAGCTATCGAAGTTCTAAGCAAAAAAAAAAAACTGTTGATGCTTGTTGAAAACCCCCCAGACCTGATTATGACAGGGGTAAGGTTGGAGTTTGAAACAAAAAGTTTCAATTTTGTGTGCGGTATGGGGTGGAGCAAAACAAGGACCCCACGGTTCATTAGGGAGGTCTGTTAGGTGCAACAGGTTACCTCCAGGCTACCAACCTAACTAGGTTACCATTATTCCATCCAGTAACCTTCTGTGCTTTAACTTTCCATCGAGACATCAGTGGGAAAGTCCATTTGTGCAACCTCTCACCTCAGCTATAATTATTAAACTTTTAATGTCTAATTCTCACTATTGGAGAACTCTCCAAATGTATCCTATTAAGTATTCTCACAATGTTGCTACTGGCTCAACTCATATATTTATTATTGATCCAGGATGATCCGGGGCAAGTTGGATCTTTGTGATCGTATTCGAACATACCATTGTTAATCGATTTATAGAGTTCAGTGATATGATATGATTTTTATCGGAATAACCTGTTTCCATTTTACCTTTTACTTTCCCAGCTATACAAAGTATGGAGGAAGTTATGAAATCGGTCAAAAAATCTCTGTCTGTGTGAATACGATAGCTCAAGATAGAATAAATATATCGACACGAAATTTTATACTAAGTCAACTATTGAATACACCTTGTCCCCTCTTGCTTTAAGTTATTGTAACTCATGCTTTAACTATGAGGTAATATCGCCTACTACCAGAGTTCTCTCTCGTCATTCTGGTGGATATGAGCCTGACTCTACAGTTCAGAGGGTTATATAATTATAATAATTGACATAGTTGGGTTGAAAATCTGTTCTGGTCGAAAATAAAAAAGAGGGAAGACAACGAATTTTATTTCTTTGCGATATCTCCTACAATAGAGGGCACCGGTAGCTCAGAGTTAGTGTGCATGTCTACTGAGCACAAGGACGCGGAATCGAAACCCGGTGGAGTCTCTTAGGTTTTCTATCTGGGAAGCTTGAGCACGTCGTCTTTTTGATAGGACGTTAAGCAATGGTCACGAGCATATATGATGTCAAATAATCTTAAAGACCCCTACTAGGTGAATAATACTAAATAATAGAATGAGGCTCATGTCCGAAAGAGCGCTCTGGTAGAACGCAATATGACCTCGTAGTTAAAGCCCGGGCATTAGTCATAGTAACAGACTAAAGGTTGATTCTCACTTTACGTTCCATCTCCTTTCCATACCGGTTCCGTTCCTTATACGTACAATATTATTCACTGTAAATGAATGTACGTATGCACTTCCGTTCCGTACCATACATATATTTTTTACGCACAGACTGACATGTGTCGGAAGCGGTATTGATAGTGGGAACATTGTTACGTTTTAGTTCTATATTTTACATACAAGTGAATTGAAAAGTGTGTTCGTTGATATTTAAATATGAATGACGAGAAGTTAATTAAACCGGTGAGGCAAAATATGACTCTCTAAATATAGTGACAACTATAAAGAGAAAATCTGGTCAGCAATTGCAATGTATTTGATCATCGCAATCTGTAACGAAACAAATATTTTCATAAGTTTAACTATTCATTTTATTACAAGAATATTGCGATACAAACATGAATAAGGATTGATTAAAGGCTAAACATTTTAAATTGCACTAATTTGCCAGTCAACAGCTCCTATTGGGGAATTTCAAAAAATCTTTGTAAATATCTCTAATTTGAAACGCAGTAGCTGTTGCATTTTCTCCTTATTGTGGCAAATAGCGTAAGGAAGAGTTGGTAGTTGTACTAGAATTGTCGAAATTAACTAGATAATATTTGATAAAATTATGCAATAAACATGTAGTTAAGACAATTTTCTCTGCATATTCTGGTGCAACTAATACTTCTCCAACAAAACTGTACCTTTTGTCACTGAAGTCGCTAAATCCAAGTATAAAATTATTTTCCCTTCTTATTTCCCACAATAATCCTCTAGTCCCTGCCCTCCATTCGGCCATACTTCCCCAACGACGACTTAAGCGTCAATGGCCTCGAGACCTCCTTAGCAGCAGCAGTGACAGTGACAGAGATTAGTTACAAATGAGAGGAAATCAGTGTCACCACTGGTGATTTCTCCCCTTTTGACATTGCCATTATCTGTATGTTAGCATATTTGCTTGTTGTATTTATTTTTGTACAGTTGTAAATATATGTTTGTAAATAGAAAAAAAAAATAAAAATAGTTTTCGTCAGACCATATTTTGTCAAATGCACACTATTTTTATCTAAATGAAACTGATCACGAACGGAAAATGTGATATGTAATGTTTATGGTGAGAATCAACCTTAACTCTCCTGCAACATCTTTCTATCACATGTCTTATTGGTTGACTCTAGCGGACTGTGAAGAGTGGTCCGCAGAACTACTCGGTTGATAAAGAGATGTGGAGAAAGAGGAGAGAAGGCGAGTGTGACATGACTGGTGAGTGCGGACTCCGGAGACCTGTTGCTAGTACCAACAGGTCTCTCCAGCTCGACACTTCTAACTACTTCCATCCCATTCAAAGTTGGCCACTTTCCCAAATCTGGGGCCTAGTCGCCAGCTATGCAGATCACTATTAGATCGAAGACCAATACAACTTCCATATTGAATGATTGTCTATTTAGGTAAAGAGATATTTTCGGACAATGCTAGAGTATATCGGGAATTGAGAGATCAATCGAGAAACCCATCATTCTAATCCTATTCGCGAAACACAGCTCCTTTGACAATTCTGAGCAAACAGACACTGTCTTCTTATAAGGATTATATTTTTACTATAGTCCAAGTGAAAGAAAATTCATGTTTTCATTGGAATTTCAGGTTTTCCTATCCACTTCCCCAGAACGAAATGCATAATCAATTAACTTCTTACTCCCCCTTCAAAAGCAATCGACCGTTTGCCCTAAAATTCAACAGTTGACTTACATAGGAGCTCCTAATTCCACAAACTAAATTTTGTGTCGATAAATGCATTTCGTCGACAATTATTAGAGTTTTTGAGTTAAGCCCCCTATTCCCTTTGGTCAATTTGGCTGAAAACCTAGTTCAGCTCACACATACAGAATTTTGGCTTGATAAATTCATTCTATCGGGAGTTCACAGGCATACATAATTATTTTTTTCATATTTGGAATCTGGAGGTCAGGCAACATTAAATTCCGTTGAAACCTCCGCATCAAATTTCTGACTTATTACATAACTTCCCCTATACTTCATACAGCTGCGGAAGTAAAAACTTCTGTGTCTGTTACACGATAACTTCCGAAGGATTAATGATGTATCGACACGAGTAGGGAAAGTAAAAAACTCGCTTGCCGCAATTTTGATTTTATTTGATGTTTGGTTTAGAAGAAATATAACAAGTTAGGTCTATATTTTTGAATTGAAGCCTAGGAAAAAAAAATAGTAACAATAACAAACTAATATTTAAGTAGAATAGAATGGTTTTTAATAAAAGAAGAAAAATAACATCATTCCAAGAAAAATACAAAAAAAAACACTTAGACTATAGCCATTTTGGCGGTTTGATAATGAAGAACAAAAAATATTAGCTTATATAAATAAATGAACAGAATAAATAACCATCGTTAAATTCTTTAAAAAATATGTAAACATAAAAAATAATAATGCGAATAATGAGAAAATAAAATAAAGACATGTACTAAGGCTGAAAACGGAATAAGATAAACATGCGTGGATGGAAATATAATATAAAACTACAAAAAATAATACAATCAAAAATAAAGAGTTTGGTGGCTAGAAACCAAATAAAACTAACTAAACAACCTGGCGGGCAAATGGTAATAATCAAAAGTTACATGAAGGAAGGAGGTTTGTTTGGGTCGTAGAAATTAGCTTGTTTCTATATTTGCATGCCGCCCTTGCATAGTTAT
Source organism: Aradus depressus (assembly GCA_963662175.1). Classification (NCBI taxonomy): domain Eukaryota; kingdom Metazoa; phylum Arthropoda; class Insecta; order Hemiptera; family Aradidae; genus Aradus; species Aradus depressus. The sequence goes on from OY759214.1 coordinate 74,343,183, forward strand.
ATATCCGATTCCAGTTAGGCCCATTCATTAAAGCGATGAGTTCCCCTCTCCCTAAGGTAGGTTTGCCCAGCCACCTCTGTCTGGCCTCTCTAAAGACGGGACATACCCCAACAAAATGGAACAGGTCCTCCACCTCCCTCAGGTTACAGAGCGAACAGAGGAATTGCTCTTCTCTCCTGCTCACGTTGAAATTCAGGTATAGCAACTGTCCCCTAAGCTTCATTATAGTACGCATCAAACATAATTTGTTTCCATCTTTAATGTAGTGATTCTCCCCCAAATCAAAATTGAGATCTTTATACAGACTATGAAAACGTGAGCTGGATGCTTAATATTTAAGTATATCCCTCTTAAGAATTTATTTACTGGGTAGGTATATTTTTTTCATGTACTCGTATCTATAACGATTATGTTATTTATGAGCAATCTATCTGAACTCACATATACATATATGTGTCTTATGATGTTTTATGTTTTTTTTTATATGAATTCAAAATATTTCTAAAATATTTGTATACATATATTGTCACCTACCCTTCTCAAGATTCGCCCTTGGGGTGGAATAAGGACAGGGAACAAATAAAGAAAGAAACCAAAAAGCAGAGTCAAATAATAAATTATATTTTAACAGAAACATATAATCAATATCCATGTTTTGTCTGTAGATGAGTCTGTTTCATGGTATCTTGATGCATTTCATATTTATAATGAATAAAAATGTAATTTAAGCATCTTTACAAGAAAAAAAAAACGTTTGCCGCAATGCCGCGTCAGGCGTTGCCTGAATGGTCGCGCCAGCCTTGAGTATCGTATGTCAATTTTTGTGACGTTTTAGGTTTTTAATCTATCGAACTTATTTTTTAAAATCAAATTAATGACTATTTTTTTTCAACAGTTTTTGACATTTATGTACTTTTTACCTAGAACCAAAACATTATTTCCTTGTATCCCAAAATTTTAACAAAATTGGTTACGGTACTCTGGTTAAGAGGTAGAATAAATATTTAAGTAAGGTTAAACCAAACAAAAGCTAAAAGCCGGTTAGTGATTTATTTATTATTCATCATTCCTATGCAGATGTAAATCGATATTACACAACTCTCTAATAATATAATAGTTATTGTGACTCATGCCCGGGCCATACCGCTTTCTGCCAGAGCGCTCCTTCCTCACTCTGGTGGTCGTAAAGCCGACTCTATTGTGGTAGTTCGAAAGTTTGTCTAACCAGGTTTGTTATCTAGGCACTTTAACGAGTCGTACATCGTACTTCTGAATCCTGTGTCGACACATTCATTACATCGGCAGTAGGCAGAATATTAGACTCCCACAGTCGAGTCGGGCTCATGTCCACAAGAGCGCTCTGGTAGTAGGCAATATCATCAAAAAAACAAACATTTGGTAACTAATATTGGTACATCATAAAGGTACCACAAAAAAAAAAAAAATAATAATAATGAAAAAAATAAATGAAAGCCCTTAGACAAACAAAGAAGCAGCCATTTTCCCCAATTTTCACTACGTAAAAATATATGTAGCCTGTCCAATTTTCCTGTTTCCTACATAATGACCTAAATACAGGATGCCCAGAGGGACTCTTTTAATGAGAACATGTTCCCTTTTTTCATAAAAATACATTTACTTGTTTTCCCTCACAAAATGTTTCTTCCAAGTTTTTTTTATTACTTAATTTTATTTTTTTGTTTATACTTTCCCATCTATACAAAGTATAGGATAAGTTATGTAATCTGTCAGAAATTCGATTAGTTTTCACTGGAAATCATATTTACCGATTCCCTAATTCTCAAAATAAAAAAAAATTAGTATGAATATATCAACATGAAATATTATGTGCATCCATCTGGGAGGAGCTACATCTGCTAACTTTCAGCAAAATCGGCTAAAGGGACGCCAAGAAGTCTAGAATAATAATCGAAAAGTCTCTGAGTAAGACACCTATCGATTTTCATTTTATAAATTTGTTCCAGAGGAAGAGCGTAAACTTAATCGATTAATTTTCGCTGGGGAAAAGTACTAATTTTTTTTTTTTAGTGGTTGAAGGGGGATTTTTTACTTCCACATTTTTGCGAATTATAGGGGAAGTTATGTACTAGTTCAAAAATTAGATGCGTAGTTTTCTACGGAATTCCACGTTTTCCGACGTCCAGATTATGAAATATGAAAAAAAAAAAAATTCAGTCTGTGAACACGATAACTTCCAATGAAATGGATGCATCAACACGAAATTTTATACGTGAATCCAGAACCCTCTAACAACGACACCTATTGATTTTCAGTCAAACCTACCAGAGGGAAGGGAGGATTAGGGGGAAGCCTTAACATAAGAACTCTAATAACTGATGTAATGAATATATCAGTGGAATCGGGAGAAGAAAAGGGGGTGCAAAGGGACGGCAAACTTGAAAATCTCAATTACTGCCGATTTAATAAATGTATCGACATGAAATTTCATATTTAAAGTCCAATCCAGTTTATTTATTTTTTTTTTTCATACAACAAGCAAATGTGCTAATAAAGAGATAATGGCAATGTCAAAATGTCATGAGGGGAGAAATCACCCAGTGGTGACACTCACTGTTTTTCTCTCGTTTATAGCTAATAACTGTCTCTGCTTCTGCTCAGGAGGTCTCTAGGCCATTGACGCTTAAGCCGTCGTTGGGGAAGTATGCCAGAATGGAGGGCACGGACTAGAGGATTATTGTGGGAACTAAGAAGGGAAAATAATTTTTTATATTTGGATTTAGCGACTTCAGTGATGAAAGGTACGTTAAGGTCAGTGTGAAGGGTTTTGTTGGAGACGTGGTAAGGAGCTTTGGCTATTGTACGAAGGATTTTGAATTGAAGGGATTGGATGCGCTGGAAATTGGAAGCCTTGGCAGAACCCCAGAGTTCAAGTCCTTAAGTCCACATAGGTTTGAGTATTGCGTTGTATATAAGTCGTTTTGTTGTCAAAGTTAGTTTGGATCTTTTGTCTAGTAGTCTTAGTAGAAGTTTATAACGTCTGTTCATTTCTTGTCTTTTCAGTCTCGTGTGAGGATTCCAAGTTAGTCGTTTGTCGAGTATAAGACCTACTAGCGGACTTCGTTTTTTAAAGGGATGGGATTTTTGTTAAGGTACACTGGAGGGCAGGTATATTTTCGACGAAGGGTGAAGACGATATGAACTGATTTTAACGGGGGGAGTCTTAACATAAGGACTCTAATAACTGATGTAATGAATGTATCAGCGGAATCGGGAGAAGGAAAGGGGGTTGAAAGGGGCGGCAAACTTAAAAATTTCAATTACTGCCCATTTAATGAACGTATCGACATGAAATTTCATATTGGACATAACATAAAATTGAAAGGAATGAGGGGTTCAGGGCATTACCTTAATTATATTAGGCTCAATTCAAAAATCCTAATAACTACCGATGTAATGAATTTTTTGACACAAATTTTAGTATGAGGATTTAGCAGCCCCTATTTAATTAAGTGAACAGTTTTGGAGGAGGAGTAATAATAAATTGATTAATTCGTTCTGGGGAAGTACATTGCCGGTGTTTCACTGTTTCATTTTTTTGCCTAACTACCAATGTGTGATATAGGTGATTTTTACCCTCGGTAATTACCCTTCCCCCTCTCCTGTCTCCGATATGGGTTACTAATTGCAATTCCCCTCTGTCTAGGCCCACAAAATCTGGGAGACCCCCCCCCCCCCCCCCCCCCCAAAAGTAATCAATAACGATAATAGATGGGTATATTTGGCTTTAATGAAAGATTAATCGAATTTGAATTTGAAGCATGAGATGGAGAGGATGGAGACAGATTCACGAGCTATCAATTCATCATCTCAACTCTCAGTAGAGGGCTCCACTCAAACTTTACCTTAATTATTTCAAATTAAATCTGTATTTTATACACAATTTTATTGTGACTGATGTAATGAGAAGTTATTATTTTATGCTAGCTGGCTTTCGAAGCTCCCTCATCAGGCAACGATCTTCGGTATGTATCTCGAAAACCGTGTGAAAAATTGTTATTCATATAAAAGACTAGCAGTAATACCCGGCGTTGCCCGGGGAACTTTCACTTTTCTCCCAATATCTCCTATAAGGCTATTCAGTTCCTCGACAGTACATTCATGATGTTATAATTTTCAATTATTCATACGGAATAAGGCTTATAGTCCTTCAACTGTAGTAACGCTAGCTTTGGAGCTAAAACTAATTTATTCAAAAAGATTTCTCATTAATCGTTGCAATGGTTTTCGAGTTACAAAGATTGCGTGAGTGGATGCTGGGATGGACCAGGGGTTGATTAAAAAATAGACCTTAACCTTCCGGTAGATAAAACTTATCTATTCAAAAAGATTCCTCATTAATCATTGCAGTGGTTTTTGAGATACAAAGATTGCGTGGGCGGATGCTGGGATGGACCAGATATTGGGGTACTATTACGCCTATAACCTTCCACAGACGATGACGAACAAATTAAAAAAAAAATTAATCAAATCCATCAAGCCGTTCGTGAGTTATAGCGGTACAACGCACAGACATTTTCAGCTTTATATATATGATATATTTTAGTTTTTTACAACTTTTACTTTTGCTACCTAAGTGGTCTCAATTTTCGACCAATTTCGGTCAAAATCTAATCAGATCTAAGTTAACACATGTGACGTTTTCATTTTGAATTTCAAGTTGATAACTGCAATAGTTTTTGCAATAGAGCGCTCACAACTTTCCAATCACACAGACGGACATCATCGCGAAAATGATCAAAACATATTCCACCACACCTTGAAACGTGAAAATCCGTTGAAACCTCGTACTCGAATTTTCGCACACTTACAATATGTACTTATTTATACAACAGGCGTGCTTGCTTACTGAGCTCAAGGTCGCGGGTTCGAAACCCGAACGAGCCCTTACTTTATTAATCTGGGAAGTAAAACATAAGAACGCCGTCCTACGGATAGGACGTGAAGCGATGATCTTCGGCCTCTACGATGTCTGGTACTCGTTTAAGACCCTCCCCTAGGAAAAATGTAGGACTCCCAAGGTAGAGTCGGGCTCATGTCCCTCTCGCGTGTCACTCTCTGATAGTAGGCAATATGGCCAATATGTAGTTAAAGCCCGGGCATGAGTCATAATAATTGACTAAAAAGAATATGTATATTATGGTTAAATAGTGCTGGGGAAGTACATAGCAGATGATTCACATAACGAATTTTTTTTTATTAAGAAAAAAACACAATATTTCAGAATATTCAAGTTATTATTAAAACAGTTTGAAGGTTTTGCCTCCGCGTTACCTGAGAAAACCTGGATCTCTGGAACTAATCCTTCATTAAGAAAACATAATCCATTCTTTAAGAAAGGCTCCTATTTTCTCATCAGCTAAATCTCCCCGGGAGGAGTTTCTTCCTTTTTCTTCATGATAAAAAATTAAACAACGTTAATTAATGCACATAAACGAACTAAAGAAAACTTTAAAAATAAACGCTAGTTTAAAAAAAATATATGATATGGTCCTTACATTTCTTATATCAACCACACTTTCAGATCACTTACTCTCCCACCCTCTCTCGCTCTCTATCACTCTCTCTCTCTCTCTCTCTCTCTCGGTCTGTCTCTCTCTCACTCTCTCTCTCCCCATCACAAAATATTTTTTGAACAGCGAAATCCTGATATTAGACTTTATTTTACCTAGTAATGCTAGTATGAAATAATTTTGAGAAGAGGAAGGGGGAGAGTGATTGATCTGTAAGTGTGGTTGGTATAAGAATGTCCGTTAATGGTTAATATAATTATAATTTTCAAAAAACTACTATATTTTACTATACAGGGGATATCGCAAGCGGATGACAATACTCGGGGAGGTGAGTGGGGCACTCAAGTACACTAAGAAACCGGGGTAATAAAAATCCGTTTCAACTTAGTGTAGAAAAAAATTAGATTTTAAATTTTTTTGACGATAACCGCATTTTTTAGAAAAATATCAGTAAATATCACTTTTTGGTTAAGGTAAAGTGAAATCTGACTACACTGTCGTAATCTACGTTAAATTACCTAATAGGTGACATGTTTTTTGACATGAAAATCGAAAAGATTGAAATAGGAGGCTAACGTTTATTTCAAAATGAACACCTGTTTAAATTGTTTGGCAAATTTTCAGTTTTGTTTTCTCTATTTGCTAGGATGTCCCAAATTCACCAAAAATTAGCAAAAATATGACTCTTTAAAAATTCCTAATGTTGTTCTTCATTGTCGACCATTGTCGGAGTGAGACAGCAGATGAAAAACATGGGTAAACCTAACTTACACAAAGCGAGACTTTTTATAAAATTAACTAATTCATTATTTAAAAAAAAATTGAAATTATTACATTAATCTTTCAGAGATAAAAACGTTTTGTACTGTACATTGTGTTGAAGAAATTATAACATTTTTGAATGAAAAACGTGGTTATCGTCAAAAAAATTAAAAATCTAATTTTTTTCTACACTAAGTTGAAACGGATTTTTATTACCCCGGTTTCTTAGTGTACTTGAGTGGGGCATTCACCCCACCGAGTATTGTCATCTGCTTGCGATACACCCTATATATTTTAAAGTTCGTTCTGGGTGACGACTTAAACATTACTTAGATGTACTGTGTCAGACTCTAAGAGTTAATATCTGTTTATTTATCTAATTTATAAGCTATCTTAATGTATACATTCTTATGATGTATTCTATTAGCATGTTATGGTTTAAGGAATATAAATATTATTATTATTACAATAGGTCTGATTTTTTTTTATGTCTATTATTCCTATTCCTATTCAATACACATCGCGTGCACAAAGAAAAAAGTTTGTTTAATACTTTTTTTTTTTTTTTTTGTAAAAAAAATAGGGAAAACTCAGGGAGGGAAACACAAAAATATCCGTTCACGATTTTAAATTATAATCTGTTTTGAATGTTTATTAATTAGTTTTCTATTCATTTCAGTTAATTTTAATTTTTTTTAAATTTTTTCTTTAATATTTTTTAAAATTTACTCTTAAGCAGTAGCATTGTTTTTAATTCAACTGATAATTTTTGATTTGTATATAGTGTATAAGGGTAATGTTTAAGGAACCTCATTGTATAATTGTATCTTCTTCTTCTTCTTGCCTACTTTTATCAAGACCAGTCCTATTACTTATAAATAAAACCGTTTTGCCATTAAATATTAACGTGGTGAATCGATGGAAGGTCTAAAAGTGATTGAATTTTAGGTAAACATTCCATTTCATTATTTGTTTGGGTCCCAATCAAATGTTTCTCTTCAAATGATTGTATCAGAACTAACATGTGATTGTGTCTGTGTGGAAAAAAATCGTCTGTGAATCACCGGAAATCTACTTCCCCAGAACGAATCAATCAATTAACGTTTCACTCCCTCTCCAAAACCAGTCGACCGTTTGCGCTAATATTCAACAGTTGACTTAACATAGAGGCTCCTAAATCCTCATACTAAACTTTGTCTCGATAAATTCATTACATCGGCAGTTATTAGGATTTTTTGAGTGGATCCCCCTTCTCTTCTGCCGATTCCGCTGAAATTTTAAAAAAAAAAGTGTCGTCCTAATGGGATTTGAATTCATATATGAAATTGTGTCGATATATTCATTACAAGGGCAGTTTTTAGAGTGTTTGTGTAAAACTTCTCCCTTAATCCCTCTTTTATTTGGCCAATTCGGCTGAAAATTGATAGGGGTTGTTCTTTTGGTGTTTTGGCCACACTTATAATTTAGTGGCATTCTTTTATTTTATCGGGAGTTACCGTGTTCACAGGCAGACAAGACTTTTCATATTTGAAATTTGAGGTCGGAAAACATGAAATTCCGTTGAAAAGTCCGTATCGAATTTTATGTATTAACTACTCTTATACTTCGTATTGCTGGGGAAGTAACATGTGATCAGAGAACATATTGAAGAGTTTCATCATCCATAAACACAACAGGCCTTATCATAGATAAGATGCGGAGTTTCAGATTTCTGAGTGTTTTTGACCTGAGAGACCGAATATCGAGAAATATGCCTTATTAGCTTGGAGCAAAAGTTGTTCCCAATAATCGATTGTTTCACTATGGTCATCATAACATTTATGAACGTCATTGTCGAACCTAGCGAATGATCTGGCCTGCTTAGGAAACAGCCCAGAAGGATGACGTGGCCCAATAGGACACAGCCCTGGTTAAAAGTAACGCGGACAAGAAAATTGGAAGAGTAAGCCAGAGCGACTACCTCAAAGTAAGCTAGAATTTCCTTCTGGAGATGAAGTTAAATGTGGAGACCATTTCTTTTCCATGAGTTGGAAACTCCAGGAACCTCGGATCCAAAGTAAATAGCGTGAACTAGATGTTGGAGGAGGTGGACAAAAGACTTCTTCAGGCCTCAAGAGCGTAGTTCTCTGACATCAAGCTAAAGAGGACTATGGTAAATCTAGTCCTGATCTATCTGGGAGTGAAACCTGGATCTTGAACTCACATCTGAAAAAGCTTTTCCAGTCTCTTGAGAAAAAATTGCTGAGGGAAACAGCAGATCCGGCATCTTCTTGCAATACCCGACAGTAGTAGCAGAAATCAAGGCACTTGCGGAGGTGAACTGGAGGAAATGACCTGGTGAAGAAGGTTGCCGAACACCATGTGAACTGGCGACCGGTGGCGCATGACAAATCGCAGTGGAGGAGACTAGTGTGGGCGGCTATGTATCTTCTGTTCGTCGCCAAGGAAGTAAGATTAACTTTTGTTGACTCAAGATATCTGAAAATGTTCACTTTCTGGAAGACAGTAGACTTGGATAGTATCGCTGCTTTCATATTTTGTCATTTCTCCTCATTTATTCTCAACCCAACTTTCATAGTCATGGATTGCAGACTGTAAGCCATTTTGACTATGTCTTTCTAGTGATTTCCTAAAGTCGCAATATCATTCGCATAAGCAATGGGTTTTTGGGTGATTCTGACGAGAACACTACCGAATTATGAACTTTTCCTTACAAGGATATTACCCTAGACTTCTTCTCCCTTCAATCTGAACTACAAATAATAAATAATCTCTGTTTGCATAAATACATTAAATTTAAAAATATAAATATATTATCAGAAAGAGACGAATATAGAAGGAAATGTGGATCAGGTCTGGATTAAATTGTCAAGAATGAACACTGTCAGCTGTCCTAAGGCCAAATTCATTTTGTATTCTTATCTCAGTGTCCAGCCCACACAATAAGTTCATATTGTTCTCTATTGTGTAGCATATCTTCTTCAGCCCCATCCCTTCCAACCAAAAATAGCCTAAACTTCGAAACTTCATGCTCATCAACTTTTGATTGATGTATGTTTTTGGTTTGTAATTGAGGTATTTATTTAAATCTATTTTAAAGAACACACTTTTTGAACCCAAAGTAGAATTTTTTGAGCTATGTAATTTGAAAGTTTTTCTTATTTGTATCCAGAAAACATTCCAAAACTTAGGGATACACAGGATGGGCCACCATTTTGTTTCACCTTTCGATTAAATCAGATGCTTGAATTAAGTATGAAACATCTTAGTTTGCTTCCTATATTCAGTTCCGATTCAATCCTTCAGGAGTGTTTTGAAAAGGACCTTCGTGATCCCTATTGAAAGACTGAGACCAATAACGTCTTCTTCGACGATAAAATAAAGTTATCTGAAGGATATACTGTTATGATCGGAAGAAGATGGTCAAATCTTCTACTTCCAGGGTGCTCTTTCGTTACTCTGGTGGACATGCGCCCGACTCTACAGAAGATGCTCCCTATTATTTTGAGATAGACAGTAGCGGTTGTATAGTGAAGAAATCGCGATAGCCAATAAAAAGGCAACAAGATACTTTAGACCACAATAATTCATCAATATATCATAGGATAATAGTAAATTTTAGAAAGGATTCTGAGTAACAATTATAAAGTTTAAGAATGTTTTTAACAAATATATTTAGTCAAATAAGCATGGAGTAAGTTTTCTTTTATGTATTTTGCACCTCATGTCATCTTGATTTTTCAAAACTGTTGAGTCTTGGCGAATCCACGCAACGAACCAAAATAGGTAAGAAATGGAATCATTATTTTTCAAAAAGAACAAGAATTATTTTACATACAACAATAATTACATTTACAAATGGCATCCCTTGTGCAGGATATTTTACGTCCCAAGTATTTTTTTTTATTTTAAGTAAAATCGCGACTGGTGATCCTCCGGGCTGGATTATAATTAATAATCACCAGTAATCATTTACCTCATCAAGGTTCTTTAACGAGTACCAGTCATCGCACAGGCTCGGGGACCATCGCTTAACGCCTCATCCTAAGGACTGATAAAAAAACATAATGGACAATTCATTATGATCTTCTTAGGACTATCAAAGAATTTTTACGAAATTCCTCTGAATAAAAATTGTATTTGGAAGTAGATTTTTCAACAAGGGGCAAAGTTACAGAACGTATAATCTTTAGGATCAGATGGGAAAAGACACTCCGAGTGGAAAAAGGTGTTTTAGATGAAACTTTGATGTGACATGGAGACACAGATGAAACTCCTTCCCTCTTGTACATTCAGGACGGAGACAGGTTTCAAACACAGGAAGGGCGGTGTTATTGCCACTTTGTGCTTCGGGTCTCTCCTTAGGTGTCATCCAACTGTGACGATGTCTCCCCCAGTTATCCACCGTAAAAGTATAACGAGGATCTAGATTTTCACATTTTTCCGTTGAAAAAAAAAAAAAAAAAAAAAAAAATCGTAGGGATAAGAAAGGATAAGAAGTAGTCGGTGAATCACCAGCCATGTACTTCCCCAACACTAATTAATCAATTATGTTTTCGCTCTCCCTTCAAAGCCAAACGACCGTTTGGGCTAAAACTCAATATTTGATCTAATTAATGGCTTCCGATGCTCATACTACATTTTGTGTCGATACATTCATTACATCTAAAATGTTTGCATTCTTCTAAAATGTATGCATTAATCTTTGATTAATCAAAGAACAAGCTGCAGAGAAATATTTAAACAACTTAAAATCCTGCCTTTGCCATCCCTGTTTATATTTGAAACACGAATTAATCAATTGAATGTTCGCTTCATTCCAAAACCAATCGATCCTTTGTGCCAATACTCAACAGTTGATTAAAATAGGGGGATTCTAAATCTACATACCAAATTTTGTGTCTATAAATTCGTTACATCGGTAGTTATTAGGGTTTTTCGAATTGAGCCCCCCCCCCCCCCCCCCCCCTCCCCAATACCTTCATGCCGATATCGCTGAAATATGGTAGGTTAGGTCCTCATTGGGTTTTGACCTCAAATATAAAAAGATAGTCCACAGAGAGATAGTCCAAAGACATCCAATTGATATAATAAATTGTTTTTGTAAATAAAAATTATTTGTATTTTTATAGTTTGAATTCGATTTACTTAACGAAAGTCTATCTTACAGTTTTCCAACATGAGGTCCCATCATTCTAGCTAGGCATAGAGAATACTCCTTCAGATCGAAACCACTTCGTTTCTTCCCCCAGATAAGCCACTTAAAAAAATTACTTTCAAATGATTTTCTAATATCAAAAACAAAATTTTAAAATAGGACCTCCATCATAATTGACACTTTAAAAAAAATAAAACAACAGTGTTAAAAGATTAGAAAACAAAAAAATGACAAATTACTTTTTAATATATTTGTGTAGAAAAAAAAAAAAAAAATTCAACGAGGAGACAAACGACTTGTTGATCTAGTAGGTTTAGTGTACTAGGGCGTGTTCCACAGGGATGGGGGCATAATCTTCTAGTATGTTACTATTAGGTCACCTGGTTATTTACAATGGTCTTTAAGCACATTTAAACTCCCTTTAAGACATTTAGGTTTATATGTGATAGTAAGATGTTGTGGGTCGAGAAATAAAAGATAAAAGCGGTTAGCCAGTTGTCTTTTAACCGCTGTGCTGTGTGGGTGGGATGAACCACTGATGATGACGCTGTTGCGTCGAAAACCGGTTCTGGTGTAAAATAAAACAGTGGTAAGACAACGTCTTTTATTTCTATTACATTTAGGTTTCTTTAGGCTATCTGGTTATTAACAATGTCCATAAAAGACTTTAAACGCCCTTTAAGACATCAGTGAGAAACATTTAAACGCCCTTTAAGACAATGGTCTATTAGAATAGACACCTGGTTATTAAAGACAGGGCTCTTAAAAACACCCAAGTCCTTTCAGACACTCATCTCTTTAGGTCATCAGTTATTAGCAATAGTTGTTAAAAGCATTTAGCCAGTTTTTAAGACATTTAAGTCTATTTAGGGTACCTACCTGATTAATAATATGTAAAACTATTTAAAGGCTCTTCAAAGCACTTAGTACAAAAGCACCCCCGCAACTTTTAAATTACTTTACATTGTTGCTTATCTGATCCTGTTGTGGATCCAATTGTTCTTTTTGATATTTTATGAGTTAAAGACAAATCGCGAAAAATATAGTAGTATGATAGAGAATGCAAATATATGTGAAGGAGAAGGAGATAGTATTGGAAGTTTTGGTGAACCCTGGGAAAGGTCTGCTACTCGTGGCTGTAACCCTGGCCGTTAGGGCGGTGGACACGTTCCTGTCCCAAATCACCTCGAGCTGTCCCGGTCAGCCATTAGCCTCCAGCCTCACATCTTCTTTTTCAATAAAATACTTATGTAACTGATGGAACTTCTAGGCTTCCAATTCCTCTCTAGCCATCTATATATTAACGACTAGACGGTTTACCGGCCTCATCCAGAAATATCTTTACGTAATGTTGGTCTAGAGAAACTTCTTTTGAACTACATTTCCCCCATTTTTGATTCCCTTAATATTATCCCAGATCACCATTTCGGCTTCCGTTCCCAACATTCCACAATCCAGCAATGTCACCGTATTGTAGATGCCATATCCTCCTGTCTTGAGAATAAGAAGTAGTGCTCCAGTGCCTTTCTGCTTGTTGAACAAGCGTTCGACAGGATTTGACAGATCGCTACTACTGTGTTAATTATGGTAGTGCACAATTCATCCATTGAGACATGGTTCCGCAGGTGGAGGATCAAGGTCAACGATAAGAAATGTACACACAACACCTTCACTCTGTGTTGTGCAACATGTCCGATCACTTTTTATAACATACCCCTTCCTGTTGCGAATCGGGTATGCTACCTTGGGTTATTTGTTTTCATCTGTACGCCTGACATGGAATCCTCATACTAGAGTTAAAAGACAAGAACTAAAACGACGATACAAACTCTTATTACGACTTTTTGACAACAGATCGAAACTTTCATTAAGTAATAAAAAACTCGTGTACAACCAATTACTGAAGCCAATTTGGGCGTATGGAGCTGACGGACTTAACTAAACCTTCGATTTCTTGGAAAATGTATTCAGGGGAGGGGACCCTGAAACGTGAATATCCGTTGAAGCCTCAATCTCCAGTTTTCACAAGATTACAATGCTTCCTTATGTAATATATAATAATAATATGTAGACGGAATTCGAGGTTCTGTCGTGTAAATGAAAAATTCAAAATTTGGCCAACGTTTCGAAAACTATTTATTTTCTTCTTCAGGGCCTACAGAATACAAACAAACAAATTAGTTATTATGGACAATATAACCAGATACTACTAATTTTTTTAACATAAATGAATGAGAGAAAAATAATAATAATAAATAATAAAAATAAGTACAAATTTTGAATGTAGTAATAAAATAACCAATATATAACTATTTTATTAGGATAAAGTAGTTATATATAGGTATACCAAAACATGCACAACATTCGTAAACATTGTAATTTCTGAGTGCACTGTATTCGATAGATGCTAGTTCATAAAGACGCTAACTTGACATAAATTGAGAAAAACTGTTTTTTTTTACTATTTCTTAAAAGACTAATTTATGTACTCACGGATTTGTGGCTTTCTTGAAACTGGATTTATCCGCATCTATAAGGTACATAATAAAGGGGAAAAAACTGATATATGTAATTAATATATGGTGCCTGGCCAGGCTTATATTACATTGAACAGGGCTTGACTGCTCGTTTGTCTATAAGCAAACATAAACTGAGAAAACGTAATTAACACATTATGAACTGTTTTCCACGATGGAAACTTCATAAGAAGCGAAGTACCACATGTACTTTTACACATACTGAGTAACCAATAACTGCACACAATACGGTTAGTAAGACCGTACTTCTATCACGACAGTTAGGTTGGCACTCACAGGTTCGAGACTCGCACAAGAGTTGCACAAAAACTCTTGAGTCTAACCACACGAGCTGACTTTGAAAGTCGAACTTTACACACACATGAGCGGGCTGCTACTGCCGAACTCTGTACACATGAGCTTTATGAACTTCATTTTATTCCTTTTATAGAAGGAAATAAATAGTTTTCGAAACGTTGGCCAAATTTTATATTTTTCATTTACACGACAGAACCTCGAATTCCTTCTACATTGAAAAGATAATGTCGACTCTATTATTCATTATAATACTAATAATAGCTTCTACTGAAAAATTGTACTTATCACGTTTTGCCATCGGAGCACAGATATATAGGTACAAGAAAGTAAAAAGAAAGTATAATATTTCACATATTGCGAAGGCTATAAAGAAGACGTGGAATGGAAATTGACGCAGACGCAGTTAACATCATCAGAAATAGAGGAGCGGAACGAGTAAAAATGAAGATTTGTATCACAATAAATTCTTTCAATGTTCAAAGTAGGTACTTCCATTTCCAAATAGGACGGAGAGGAACAGCTCCAGGGAAATGGGAAAATGATTTTCACTTGGTTCGTATTTACGAGCCTTGTCTGGATTTATACAGAGTTGGTTTTTCCTAAAGGTTTTTCTCGAAGCATCTTGAAAAACCCTTACATGCCACCTCTCAGGTTTCCCATCCGGAAAGATTACTCCCCATCTGTAGAAGTCCTTTCATCAAATAAAAAATAAAAAAAAAAGGAGGGGGCTTTCCCCCGTACTGCAACCCCTCATGTTGTTTTCTATTTTATGTAAAGATGTCACGTAGGGCTTAAACCTTGTCAGAGTGGCTGATTAGATCATTCCAACCCCTGTAGTGATGTGGCATTTCGTGTCAAACGTAAACCAACTTTATGATCGCTGTCTCTACTCTATTTGAATATTTTCACTTTCCATCAAATAACTGGCAGCAAATATTTTTTTTTTAATTCTTTATTTGGAATATTTACAATCGGTAAATTACCATAAGTAAATTTCACGTCGGTGACAAAAAAAACAAAACAATAATACAAAATGAAATGATGCTTACAGATCATTCTCTCTCCTCCTCAAAATTATTTCATACTGGCATTACTGGGTATAAGAATGTCTACTCTCAAGATAACGCTGAAAGAGACAAAATGAAATGTTTTTGAGAAGGGGATTTTTATAATTTTTCAAAACACTACCAATACATAAAAAAACATATTTTAAAGTGCGTTGATATGGAGTTACGATTTCAAAATTACTTTCAGTCCTTATACACATTTACTTAAACATAAAATTAAGCATGCCGTCCTTCGGATGAGTCGTTAGGAGATGGTCCCGAGCCAGTACTATGTCAAGTACTCGTTACCCTAGGTGAATAAAAATTTAGGGTAGGCCAACTTTGGGAGTCCCACAGTAGAGTCGGGCTCATGTCCATCAAAGTGACGAAAGAGCGCTCTGGTAGTAGGCGAAATGACCTCGTAGTTAAAGCCCAGGCATGAGTCATAAAACCTAACCTAACATAAAAAAAACTAACTTATACCCATTTAGTTTACATACTTCTGCCGCCATAACTTTTGTCGTTGATCCTATCTCAAATCGAAAGACTTATAACGATTGTAAATTTTATAAGGGACACTTTTGATAAAAGTTAAATTTTCGATAAGACAAACCAGTTTCGGGTAAATCAAGAAAACGTCTAAAAGTATGTGTTTCAAAACTACATTTCCAAGATGGTTTTCGGAATGTATCTCGAAAACCGGACGACCTATGAAAAATCGTATTCCATATAAATTATGTATTTTAATATTCTCTACAACTATTACTTGAAAGTAATTTTGATTAATAGAAATAAAAGACGTTGTCTTCCCACGGTTTTATTTTACACCAGAACCGGTTTTCGACGCAACAGCATCATCATCAGTCGTTCATCCCACCCACACAGCACAGCTGTTCCAACCGCTGTGCTGTGTGGGTGGGATGAACGACTGATGATGACGCTGTTGCGTCGAAAACCGGTTCTGGTGTAAAATAAAACAGTGGGAAGACAACGTCTTTTATTTCTATTAGAAATCTCGTCCCACAACATCTTACTATCACATATAATTTTGATAAGGTCATATACATAAGCGGTATCTTGTAGGTACTTGGTCCCATAGTTAGGTCCCGGAGGAAAGTGGTCTTAATTTACATCTATTTCAGCCAAAATCTAATCAGACCTAAGTAAGAACATAATATGCCCGGGCATGATTCACAATAACTAAATAATTATGCATTATAATTTAAATTCTACTGAAAAATATTTTCTGCACAAACAACAAACATAATAAACATTATATGGGGCGCCATAACAAAAGTCGTATTGGTCCTATCTCAAATCTAAGGGCACACAACGACTGGAAAGTTAATAACTAACTATTTTGGTAAGAACTAATTTTTCGATAGGACTAACTGTACTTCCGGCATAAATTGAGTAAACACCTAGAATTTTTTGCACAACGTTTGAATAGGGGTATTTAACGAGTACCTGACATAATAAAGGTTCGGGGCCATGTCTCTCGGGAAAGCGTGCTCGGCCGGGACAGTAAGGGAAAGCAAGCTGTGTGCAAGTTGGTCCTAATTCAAATTTGACAAAAATTGTTGCAACTTTCATAAGGAAAATTTTTGTATTTTGAGATTTTTCTATAGAATAAATAGAATAAAAAAACAATCAAACGTCAGAAAATAATGATATGATGACAACGGTGAACCGCTCGACAGATCTGGCTGAAATTGTGATATAATTCATTGTCACCCGAAATAAGGTAAACGTACCAAGTTCTATCTCTATAAGAAGTGACTGAAATAACTACCGGAAGATTTGAGAATATATAATATATTAAGATAAAGTAATGAGGTACTTACATGACAGCAAGAAGTGCAGTTGAATAACCTGAAAATTTCAAAAGATAAGTTATCGAGTTTTCTATTGATACATCTGGATAAAATGTTTGAAATAAAAATCAATAGTTGTCCTACATAGGGACTTCTGAAGCGTTATACTAAATTTTGTGTCGGTACATTCAATATATCAGAATTTTTTAGGGTTTGTGAGACGAGACTTGCTCCTATGATCTCTCCCCTCCCCTTCCTTTAGACGCTGAAAGTTAATAGATATCGTCCTTAAGGGGTTCTGAAATGACCAAACAAAAGTTTGTGTCAATACATTTATTAAATGGCAGGTATTAGAGTTTTCATGTTGTTTCTCCCTTATTCCTCCTTTCCACTGGCAGTTTTGACTGAAAATTAATATGTGTTGTCCTTATATTTTTAGGTTTTTGAAACACATATACAATTTTGTGTCGATACATTCATTCCGTTGAAAGTTATCTCCACGGACAGCATTTATTTTTCTCGTTTTTGAAATCAGATTGTTGACAAACATAAAATTCCAGTGAAAACTCAACATAAAATTGCGAACCGATTACATAACTTCCCCTATACTTCGTATAACTGCGGAAGTAACAAGATTGAGGTAGTGGAGTCTGGATAATTATCCATGATTCATGGATTATAATCCATGTTGGATGGGACCGGGGACCCTCTTGCATTAACGAAATATTCGGATTATTGGAAAATTGGGAAATTTTATAAACACTTCGAATGTAAACTAACATTAAAATTGTATTTAACAAAATTTAAAGAATAAAGAATTAACACACATTTGTACTATTTGTACACCATTTCTTAAAAATAAATAAAGAGGTCACAGCAACAACACTAGGAGTTAGTTAATTCCTGTCCAATTGTTTTCAAAGAAACACCGTTATCGATTCGCGGTAACGCGTCCAATTTCACCTTTTTTTTTTTTTATTAGGTTTTAAAGGAGGGTGCGCCTTGCATTGTAGCAATATCACCCAGTCAACGTGATAAAGGTCGGAGATCAACGGGTTACTGAGGGACTGGGATTGGCCATCGGCGGAACTATTGAGCCGATCGTCCCCAGCCAATCTTACATTGCCTGTTTCTGCTCCCGCCAGGAGCCGACGAATCGGCAGAACATCGGGTAGTCTGTTTCCGTCACCATCTGCCGTAGATCCAGTCCCAAATATGATCTTGTCCCATGACTCAACTCCACCCTAGCTTGGTCGTACAGCGGACATTCGAGGACCACATGTTCTGCAGTCTTGATACCGCCGCACGAACAGTTCGGAGTGTTCTTCTTGTGAAAGAAGAACAGCTTGGAGTTAAAATCACCATGACCTGATAATATTTGAGAGAAAATGGGCAATTTTATAATTTCACCTCTAACGCAATGAAACGTGTTTCCATTTACTCACATTGTTTTCTGTTTGAACAGGGCTCGTGATGAAATTTTATTTCGAACTGAAAAAAAAGTGAAAAGAGATGAGAAAGGATGGGCTTACACAAAACGTAATGAAAACGAAACCCTCCTCTACTTTCCAAGGAGAAACAGTTATTACCCTGAAATCGTAATTCATCTGTAAGTAAAATTTTAAGGAGATGGTATGATATTTTATTCATGTATTTATTAACAATAAAAAAAAATGTTTTCGGTAAAACACCGGATTATCGTCTTCCACACAACGAATTATCAATTAACTTTAATTATTTGTTTGCTAATAAATAAAATAGAACCACATATCCGCCTTCATAGCTAAGAATGCTTGTCCAGCTTCTGTTAGCAGAGAAAAAATAATCACGGATTTAATATAAGAATCGAAAAATATGAGTTCTCTCCTGAGATTAGTTGTGGGTTGTGTTCTCTGGGGGAAAGGGATGAGCTGGCCCATTTTCTGATAGACTGCCCCATCTATACCATGGATTAGAGACAAATACCTGGCTAGCTATTTGGGCGATGTTCCGGTAGATGTCTCTCAGCAACAGGCACATCTCCACAACTTACTATTAGTTTCAGATGAACAGAAGCTTCACATATTTATTTGTTTGTCCTAACAAGCTTGAAGTTTAGAAAAACTCTAAAAGACTAATGTTAACTGTAGCTTTATTTTAATTTAACCTTTTTATTAATATAAGTATTATATCAGTTATTGAATCTATATATGTATTTTCCAGGATATGTCCATATTGGGCATTGACTTCAAATATAAAATTTCATGTCAATACGTTCATTACATCGGCAGTTGTCGGGGTTTTTGAATTGAGCCTCCTCTAATCCCCGCCTTCTTTTCTGCCAATTCCGCTGAAAATTAGTAAGTGTTGTCCTTATGGGGTATTGAATTAACATATGATATTTTGTTATGATACATTCATTACAACGGCAGTTATTAGAGTTTTTGAGTTAAGTCTCTCTCCTAATCCCCCCCCCCCCCTTCCCTTTGGCTGATTTGGATTAAAGTCAATAAGTTATAAAAGAATTCTGGATTCACATATAAACGTTAAGGTTGATACATTCAATCTATCGGGAGTTATCATGTTCACAGGCATAGACACACAGACAGAAATATTTCTTTTCATATTTGGAATCTAGAGGTCGAAAAACATTAAATTCCGTTGAAAACTTCTCATCGAGTTTTTTACCGGTCACATAACTTCCCCTATACTTTGTATAACTGGGGAAGTAAAAATTGATCTGGATTATTGAGAATTTGGATTATCATAGCCCGTTTTATCCAGACTATCCAGGACATTTTCTTATGTTCATAGTTGGCATCCTTCTCCAGAAGTGACTTTTCCTAACCAGTATCTGTATACTTCTGGGCAATTACAACAAATCCTTCTCATGTAACTGAACTTATTAGTTGCGTGACAATAACTCACTGTAATCTGAGGAACATGATTTGGATATTGTTGCACGGTCTTTCCCAGCTCTTGAGAGTGCCTTTCTGGGATTGCAGGAAGCGGCAGCCGCAATGGGCCTACGAATAAATGAGTCCAAGACTAAATATATGTACACAGGTGTAGACGCGAACCCCCATAGCCGAAGCATATCGATTGGCCCATATTCCTTCGAAAGGGTCAAAGAATTTACGTACTTGGGCTCTCAAATCACCACCAGGAACGAGACATCAGCCGAAATTAAGAAAAGACTTACGGCAGCGAATCGATGCTATTTTGGATTGCTGAGGCATATGCGAAGCTATCTACTGAGCAGGCATACCAAACTCCGGCTTTATAAGACCCTGATCCGTCCAGTCCTTATCTACGCCAGTCAAACATGGACCCTATCCAAGTCTGACGAGAAGGACCTGTTGATATTTGAAAGGAAAATTCTTCGAAGGGTTTTCGGCCCTGTGAAGGACGGACTGGTTTGGAGAATTCGCAAGAATAGGGAAATCTACGAGCTGTTTGGTGAGGCTGATGTAGTGAGGGTGGTGAAGTTGGGAAGGTTGAGTTGGGCAGGCCATGTAGCCCAAAAGGAAGAGGGCGAAGTGCCAAGAACAGTCCTTGAGGAGCCTTTGTACCGATCAAGAAGAGCAGGCAGACCGAGGCTAAGATGGGTGGATGGTGTAGCAGCTGACGCGAGAGAGCTTCTTGGACAGCGAAATTGGAAAGCAGCTGCACAGGACAGAGCCGAATGGCGGAGGCTCATTGAGGAGGCCAGGACCCACTAGGGTTGTAGCGCCAGAGAGATAGATAGAATCTGAGGAACAGTTATACCATCGGATAAGGAACGACACAGGTTGAAAAAGTTTTTCAGGGAATAAATATAGGGAATCACAGAGAAACGACCAGAAATCCGTCTTATGGGAAAAATTCTGCAATCGTCCATGTTCAAACAAAGTTGAAGAGGGTCAAAAGGAAATCTAGTGGTTGGAAAATTGGGTTATATTATATGAGATCAATTCTCCGCCCCTCAGGAAGGGGGAAAAGAAGGAAATTCAATTTCCTTTTATATTTTAGATAACAATAAAAAATAAAAACCTGTTCAATCATTATTTATGTAGGTACTCTTTTTATTGTAATCCATTTCCTCTTAAACTCCCTGGACTCTACCGTGAATTATTATCCCTTCAAAAAATGGATTCAGCGACCATCAGCTACACTGGAGAAAATATATAACTGCAAAGATGAATATTTGTCTAGAAGTGTCGTTTATGTGTCTCAGGGCGATCACAACGTGACAAGAGTTCACTATGATCTCAGGGAGAGGATGTCGGAGAAGGAAGGACACCTGTTGAAGAACATTTACCCTAATATACCCCCACATGGAGCACAGAGAAACGTTGAGAAATCACCCTTTGGGAAAAATTATGCAAGCGTCCATTCAAACAATGTTGAAGAGGGTCGAAAGGAAATCTAATGGTTGGAAAATGGGTTATATTATATAGATCATCGCCCCTCAGAAAGGGGGGGGGGGGGGGGGGGAGATGAAATTCAATTTTCTTTTATATTTTAGATACAAGAAAAAATAAGGAACCTGATCAATCATTATTTTGTATTCTTTTTATTTTAATCCATTTCCACTCAATCTACCTATAAGGTGGATTCTTATCCCTTTAAAAACGGATTCAGCGATTCATCAGTGTTGCCGGGGAAACTATTTAACAATTTTCTCCTGAGTAGACATTTCTTTATCTGTATATTTCTGAGCGATTGAGTGATAATAGTTCACTAAGACCTGTGGAAGAGATCAGCCGTCGGAGAAGGAACGACAAATCTGGAAGAAATTTTGTCGGGAATATGAATTTACCGAGAGCATGAGCCAGAGAAACATCCAGAAACAACGTTTTGGAAAAATTGCAAGCTGCCATGGGTACCTTCGGAACCCATTTTTTCAGGACTGAAAATTAAAAGTATATTTTTAATGGGAAACTTTCAAAGCTCTTATCAATTTACCTTTGCACCGTAAGCCTCAATTTTTCTCCACTAATGCATCTTAAATGCATCTTTTTTCGTTTGAACCTTCCAAGTTTAGCGCGTCAAGGGTCCTTTTAAAAAAAAAGTAAAAAGCTATAAAAAAGAAACATTTACTCACACGAAAAGCCGCGGAACCAGTTGAACGGAGAAGAAGAAACCCTTACCTCGGGGGAGCTATTTGTCGTGAATACATTGGGGACAGGTGGTGAATACAGGCTGGTGGGGGCTGAGCTAAGAGCGGTACAGGATAGCTGAGTTCAATGAATAATACATGAACAAGAGACAAGGTCTGTCTCTGAATATCCGATATAGCCCCGGTTCTCAGGATAATGGCCGTACTATCGGTTCAGTTCTAGAACTCCTCTTTTTGGAGTTATCTAGGGTGAAAACGGCAAACCGAAAAATCTTAACTAGTATATGGCGTCAGAGGTAGCGTGCTTACCTACTGAGCATAGGATCGCGGGTTCGAAATTCGGCAAAGGGGTGGTAAAAACGTTTAGCACGTCGTCCTTCGGCTGGGAATTCTTCCACATTGGAGCTAACAGAGAAAGGATAAGAGCTTTGTATGCTTAGGTCACTAGGTGTACACACCAGTTCTCCATATATATATATCTATATGTGTTAATACCTGCTGCAAATAAGTAATATAAATGATAGAAGGTAATGAATACAAAATGAAGTGGACTGTATATAGATTAACGAAAAAAAATACTAAACAAATGGAAACAAAACAAAACAAATTAAATCTAATAAATGATACTAAAAATGTCCGGGGAATGTGGGCGGTCGTGATGTGGAAACACCAAGGTGTTGTATCGTTACAGTGCGGCTGGGCTGAGGGTCCGTCTTCTAGGGCTTCTATGACCAATACCTGCGGCAAGGGCTGAGGGCACTTCTCTTCAGGCAGCCAGACTCGACTGACCGGTCAGGTTAACTAAAAAAACTATGGCCGCAGTGACCTCTACTGGCCACTATACAAAGTACATGCACTTTACAAATGGCGTCACCCCCTCCACATATACCCCATTGTCTTTATACAGTTTATTATACTTTCGGCCTTAACAATATGCCGTCTAGAGTTGTAGAAAAGACTAAAAAGCACATAGTATACTAAAATACTTTTTTTTCGAAGGTCATCCGGGTTGAGAGAGCCATGCCGAAAACCGTCCTAAAATGTCGTTTCCAAACCCTTTTTTTTCGAACGTTTACTAGATTTCCACGAAGACTATTAATCCAATTGAATAATTCGTTCCTACAAAAAATATTCCTTATCAAATTTTTAACGAGATATGCTCTCAGTTTTAGGGTAGGACCAAAATTAATAGCGCCACAAAAATTAAAAACAAACTTCCAAAGGATTTATTTTTAAGTAACGCTTAAATATAACGTATAGCAACAAAATTTGAAATATATTTTTATTATTGGTATTTTTTTTTTAAAAAGTATAAAAATCAAACAAATTTTTGCAGATCGATCTCTCTCCTACTTAAAGGGAGATTAAGGTCAATTTCGAAAGTATTCTTTAATGAAACAAAGAAAACCGCTGACAGCAACACATAACATTCATATACCTAGTAACAGCGTATGAAATGATTTTAAGAGAGGAGAACTCGCCCAATCCCGATTCTTAAATTTCCACAATAAACTTTCATCCCATTCTAACCCATTTGCACAAGTCCTATCCTCTCAATCCCATCTTGACACTCCTCCACGCCGTCTGAATAGGAGGTGGCCTCGAGTTCTCCTAAGTGAAATCTAAACATTGTACTAGTTTCTAGGGAGTGTCAGCGCTGGCTGGCCTCTCCCAACATGTGGCATAGACACTCATGCATATAATTACCAAATTTGCTCATTATATTAATTGTATATAGATTGCAAATAAATAAATTAAATAAAGGAAAAAAAAAAAAAGAGGAGAGGAGGAAGAGATCTGTACAAAATACATCGATACATCGATATATGAAAGTCCTGTTATGTTAGTTATTGCTACTCATGCTACCACGACACTCTACAAGATCATATCGTCGTGGACATGAGCCCGACTCTACTATGGCAGTCCTAAATGTTGCTTAGCTTAGGGTGGGAGTCTTTAACAAGTACTTGACATTGCACATCGTACTTGACTCGGGACCATCGCTTAACGTCCGAAAGACCACGTTACTGAAGGTTTTTGGATGAAGGCTACCTAGAAAGCAAGCTACCTAGGATTATTCACCTAATGAATACCTGACATCGCACAGGCTCGGGATCATCGTTTAACGTCCCATCTGGAGAACGGCGTGCTCCTGTTATGGCCACGTCACCTCAATTTTATCCATTATTTGGGTAATTGATAGTATAGTTTCAGAATAAATTTTTATTTTAATTGAAATTATCTATAATGAAAATATTATTTTATGGGTAATTGATAATATAACTGTGGAAAATGTTCATAAAGGTATCATTGTTTCCTGTTTTGAGGAAGTGGATTTGCCACATGTTGGCACAAAGCCTCAGAGTGGAAGGTAACAGGTGAACCCGGCAGAAGTAATGTGATGGCATAACCTGAGAAAGATAGAACGCATCAACTCACATAATGACATTGTAAACGGATTTAAAGCTTCACGTTGGCATCTCACTAAGTAGTAACCATCTTCTGAACAGGCAATGTCAAATTCAAATCTATCAGATTGGGGACACAGCAACGATGAGGCCATATCAGAAGGAGCGAGCCTACTGAGCAAGCCGTACTCCGGATGGGACGTTAAGCGATGGTGCCAATGCTACGTCAGATACTCGTTAAAGACCCAATGTTACTAAACCTGGGTAGGCAAGAATTAGGACGTTTTAAAGTTTATTAATCTCTCTGCAGCTTTGAGTAAAATTATTTATTATTCTTAGAGCTTTCTTTTTAAGTCTAAAAATATTGAACTTTCCTGATTACTTAGTTCACCTCATCCGTTCGTATTTACTAAACAGATATTTCGCTGTTCACATAGCACAGACAAATTCTCTTAATTTTAAAGTAGTAGCCAGTGTCCCTCAAGGCTCTATGTTAGGCCCAACATTATTTAATTTTTACTTAAACGACGTTCCTTTACGCTGACGACACAGCTATCGTTTCACACTCCTGGAGGACAGACACAATAAATCATAGACTAACAGACACTTATAGACGAATCAAACGGTTTTTCCATAAATGGAAACTAAAATTAATGAAGGAAGGACCTTCAGGCAACATATCAGACAGAAAGCAAATAATGTGAGCAGACTTGTGTTCTTATTCCCGTTACTCCACAGAAAGGCAGCCCGTAATCTAACCAATAGACTCCTCATATACAAGCTTCTGTTGCGGCCAGTGATAACGTATGCATGCCCAGTGTGGGCCGGTCTTGCAAGCAATACCAACTTAAGAACTCTTCAAGTGGCCCAAAACTAATGCCTTAGATTTGTTGGTAGCTACTCGAGGGACACCTCCATCCTCCAAATCCATGAAGACCTAAATGATGAGCTCCTACTGGACTACACAATAAATTTCAGTAAACTTTTTACGGTAAAGAAAATAGGGAAAAATCAGGGAGGGAAACACAGAAATATCCGTTCACAATTTTAAATTATAATCTCTGTTTTTTAATGTTATTTATTTATTTTCTATTCATTTCAGTTACTTCGTTTTTTTATTTATTTTTTCTTTAATATTTTTTTAAAATTTACTCTTAAGCAGTAGCATTGTTTTTAATTTAACTGATTATTTTTGATTTGTATTTAGTGTATAATGGTAATAGTTAAGGAAGCTTATTGTATAATTGTACCTCTGTAAATGCCACTGTTATAATAAACTCTTCTTCTTCTTCTAAAGATATTGTGATTCTAATAATGTGTAAATAGTGTGAATTCCACAGCGATGCATTCATTACTTTACTAGTTATTGGGGTCTATGTGTTGTCTCTCCTCTAATCTCCACTTTCCAATTCAGCTCATCGTTTTTAAATTTCGAAACTAAGAAACAAATGGAACACAGATTCTTACCTATGACTGACCTATGTTCAGCCCGTGTTAATTTTGTAACAATATTGAAACCCAGATAATCCAAATCATTTAAATAAATGAATCTAACTTCAGTAATTATAACTTCATGTGGTTACTAAACAGCTTGGGCTTTCAGAAAGTTCAACAATCGTAGTACATAACCGTAAAGGTTCACACCCAAGTGAATATATCTTTGTTCGAAATATATCCATTTGTTTAGGACAGCGGTTCCCAAACTTTTTATCTGATGTTCCACCTTGTTTTCAACATTTAAAAGGTTAGTTAGTTATTATGACTCATGCCCGGGCTTTAACTACGAAGTCATATCGCCTACTACCAGAGCGCTCTTTCGTCACTCTGGTGGACATGAGCTCGAATCTACTGTGGGAGTTCTAAATTTTTGCCTACCCTAAATTTATATTCACCTAGGGCAGGGGTCTTTAACGATTACCTGACATCGAACAGGCTCAGGACCATCGCTTAACGTCCCATCCGAAAGATGGTGTGCTTCAGTTTATTTTAAGTCTCGGTCGGGTTTCGAATCCACCATCTTGAGCTCAGAAGGCAAGCACGCATACCACTGAGCTACCGGCGCCCTCTCCATTTAAAAGGGACGGGGGTGAGAGGGCAAGAATTTATTGAAAGAAAACGTATTTTTTTTAAAAATAATGTACATTTCACAAAATATGGCAGTATCCTCCGTATTGCTACCATCTTCAGCCACTTTTAGTATATACACAAATACAGTATCTGTTATTAAGTAGTCATAATAGCATGTGTCTAAAGGTAACAAAATACTAAACTCGAGAGAAGGAACCTTAGAAAAATTGTAAATTTGTAAAATGTTAATTGCGTGGTTAATTTTTGTGTTGAAGTGAATGGTTCAAGCCATTCTCTGGAATTTGGCGTTTTGTCACCTTCTAAAACCTATTATAAATTTTCACTTTTACTGCACTTTAGATTATTTAGGTTTATTTATAAATTTGATTTTTTTTAGTGATTTTTAATTTATTTATTTTATTTTAATTATTTAAAAAAATACCCTATACCATTTAAAGAATATGGTATATATAGAATATAGAATGTGTCAATATGGCGTCCGCCATTTTGTTTTTGCGGGATGTCACAATCAGAGGACGTATAAACCATTAAAATCGGTTTATGCTCGCCTAGAGGACAAAGAATATTGCATACATACACAATTGATCCCCATCGCGGTCCACTGTCGGGTAACAAACAAGAAAAAATAAATGTATTTATTTTATTCTGCGAATATTTATTTAGGATTAATTAGGCTGTATAACTTCTCTGATTTAGCTTCTTTCTAATTTTCAGTGCATTAATATATGGTTCACTATAGTAATCTATCATGCCCGAGCTTTAACTATGAGGTCTTATCGCCTACTACCAGAGCACTCTTTCGTCGCTCTGGTGGAAATGAGCTCGACTCTATAGTGGGAGTCCTAAATTTTGCTTAACCAGATTAAGGGTCATTAACGAACACCGGAAGCCGCAAAGCGGATAGTGAAGGGTTCCCTCCAGGATGCGGTGAAGCTGGAGTACTCCACGAAAGACGAGGGACAGTGGCGGGTGTTGGGAGAGGCAAGGGGCCTGATCTACCTCGAGGACACTCTGCAGCCTGCTTCCGACTACTGACCGAACACGATTATCTTCAGGGACACCTTCATAGAATCGGAGAAGCGGACAACTCCTGCTGCGTCCTCTACGAGGGAGGGGAGCACATGACGACGCAGCATCTTGACGTGTGCCCTTCTCTCCAGGACGTCAGTACTGCGTATGGAGAAGACTGCACTACGAAAAAAAAAAAATGCAGTGTACTGGGCTGCTAGGAGAGGCATAGAAAAATAACGAATACCTGATATCGTATAGGCTCAGGACCATCGCTTATCGTCCCTTCCGAAGGACGTCCCAGATAAAAACCTAAGGGCCTCATCCGTGTTTCGAGCCCGCAACCTTGAGCTCTTTAAACACCAAGCACCCTGTGATCTCAAGTAACAACAGTAGAGCGTTAAAAGTTCATATACATATATTCGAAAATACAATAAAAAAAATAAGGCAAGATAAATTAATTAAACATAAACAAATTACCACGCCTAAAATAATGGAAAACGCAAAATCGTAAAGTGAAAGGGAAAGGCTAGTTTTGAATAGTACCTACTTTATTTTCAGATAACCAATTTATGTTCTTACCATTAAAAATTGTGTATTAATGGTAGGGCAAATTTAATTACCATTTTATGTGAGAGCCAACAACATCTATAACAGAGAAGGCTCGTTAAACCCAGTTCAGGGCTCCGGGGACGCAGTAGCAGAGCCATATCGTAAAACGAAAAATCATTTTCTGTTGTTTAACATCAGTCATAAAATTATTGATGGTATCTAAGGGGATTAAATTGGAGTATCTCTAGGCCAATGGTTCTCTGACGGAACGCAAAACAACTCAACTGGGGAAGTAAAACCGATTTGCCAAAGAATAATGTTGTAGAACCCATACAATAGAGGTAGCCGATGGACTATACGAATCACAACAATAAAAATAATATATATATTTTTTTAAATTTACAAATTATATTTACAACTGTATACAAATTAATACAACAAGCAAATGTGCAAATATAGAGATAATGGCAATGTCAAGAGGGCGAAATCACCCAGTGGTGACACTCCCTAGTCACTGATTTTCTCTCATTTGTAACTAATCACTAATGTGTTAATTAGTTTATTAGTTATTATTATTTATTTTTTAATGTATTTTCTTATTTTTTTAAATGTATTTTCGAATATACCGGGTGATTCATTTAACCTGAAAAACAAGAATAAATCGAAAAATAAGCTTTATCGAAAAAAATTGTTCAGACAAAAGTTGCAGGGTTTAAAGGGGGACATATAATGGTAATACGAAATTTAACCTCGAGTGGCGTTTTCAGGGTTAAATCAAGGGCAACTTCGATTTTCTCAATGGAAACCCATAGTTTTAATTGCATACTTGTATTCTACGTAAAAAAATACGTATCTTTTGTAGGAAAAGTTTTGTTTGAAAATGCCAATTTTTTATAGTTTTGAGAATTTAAAAACACAAATTTGATGCACAAAGAAATAAACATCGATTAAATTAAAAAGGATGTTATTGTAACAAAGAATCAATATTTTACACAAAATGTATTTATTTTAAAAGTAAATAAAATGTAAACATAACTGAAACAAAGAAGTTATTTATTACTACGAGGTGTAAACAATAGACCTAATTCTGTTGTAGTTGATATCTTGTGCTTTATCTAGACGTACACAATATCAGTGATAAAATTTTGAATTTTTCTAAAAATTAATAATGGAATATTCAACTATCCCGGAGAAAATTGAAATTATTTTCATTTATGGAGAAGCTCGTCGAAGCATAAAGAATGCTGTTGAATTGTATGCTGAACGTTTTCCCGATCGAAGGCCAATATCTACTTCGTCTTTTTATCGTGTTGTAAATCAATTTTCTGAAGATGGTTCTATTCAACCAAAAAAAGGAAACCATGGAGAGTGAATGTATGGTACAGAATTATTGGGGATAAACTTATAGGCCCTTTTTTCATTGATGGTAACTTAAATGGAGAAAAGTATGCAGAATTTTTAGACCAACAATTACCAGAGCTTCTTGAAAATTTGACCCTTCAAGAAAGAATGAATATGTGGTTCCAAAACGATGGTTGTCCAGCGCATTATGCAATAACAGCACGTGAATTATTAAAACGAGACTATCCTAACCGGTGGATTGGTCGAGGTGGTCCAGTAAACTGGCCAGCTAGGTCACCGGACTTAACTTCACCAGATTTTTTTCTAAGGAGATATTTAACAGAACAAGTATACTAAAATGTGCCAACTACCCCTGAAAATATGAAAGAGAGAAACAGAAATGCATGTCGAGAAATTGACAGAAAAACTTTATTAAGGACGGTGCAATGTTTCATTACACGTGTTGAAAAATGTATTGAAGTTCAGGAATATCATTTTGAACATTTATTAAGATGATAATTAATTGTTGATAATTGGTTTGAAATTATTCAATTAAAATTTGTTTTCTAAATTGTGTGTAAAATATTGATTCTTTGTTACAATAACAATCATTTTAATTTAATCTATGTTTATTTCTTTGTGCATCAAATTTGTGTTTTTAAATTCTCAAAACCATAAAAAATTGGCATTTTCAAACAAAACTTTACCTACAAAAGATACGTATTTTTACACGTAGAATACAAGTATGCAATTAAAACTATGGGTTTCCATTGAGAAAATCGAAGTTGCCCTTGATTTAACCCTGAAAACGCCACTCGAGGTTAAATTTCGTATTACCATTATATGTCCCCCTTTAAACTCTGCAACTTTTGTTTGAACAATTTTTTTCGATAAAGCTTATTTTTCGATTTATTCTTGTTTTTCAGGTTAAATGAATCACCCGGTATATGAACTTTTAACGCTCTACTGTAATTACTTGAGATTACAGGGTCCTTGGTGGTAAAAACTATTTAATTGTCACTGCTGCTGCTAAGGAGGTCTCTTGGCCATTGACGCTTAAATCGTCGTTGGGGAAGTATATAATAATAATAATATTTCTTTCCGATAAACCAGTACATGGTAATAGGTAGTTTTTAAGATAGCTTTTAAATTTTAATTTAAACAGACATTAACTCATAGAATCTGACACACATGGATTAGAATTAACTATACTACTAACAAATAAAATTAAATGAATAAATAAATACTTGAAAATATGAGTACATTAGATCGGTGACTTAGACTACTGTACAGTAGGGATGAGTATCGAAATAAAATCATCGATATTCGCCATCGAATATAACGGCATTGACTATTGATAGTCTGAAGAGTGAAAAGTAAAAAATCAAACAATATTCGTTATTTCCCTAGTACGAAGTATAGGGGAAGTTATCGATCTGAAATTGGAATTTATGTTTTCAACAAAATTTCATGTTTTTCGACCCACTGATTCCAAAAATGAGAATAAAAATGTTGGTCTATATGTGTGTGTGCCTGTGGACGGAAGTGGGGAATAGCCCGGGCATGATTCACAATAACTACCTATACTAAAGATAAAAGAGAGTACAAAAAAAAAAAAAAAGTTTAGGGGTTGGTCGTGAAACACATGTAACTGTTACGATGGTTTTGATATAGAGCGCAGTACACACAGGAATAAGACGGTCGGTAAATCATGGCTACATATAGCACAGGTGGGTCTCAGCAATGGCGTCCATTCCTTAGGAAACGGTACCTTAATGCACTGTGAGTTTTTCAAGGTATGTATATAAAGACTTTTTAGGTTCTCAAGAGTTATGAGGATATACTAAAGGCCATGGGTTTGCGAACAAGGGACCTACATGAGATGCTCGGAGACGACAACTCGTCTATCGAAGCTGTCCTACGCTTAATGAAGACAGGTCACCCCATTGAATTAATTTAATCAAGTGTACGGCGTCAAAACATTTGCAATATATGAACATAAGTAAGAACTTTAACATAATTAACATATGCATCTGGCAATTAACAGCCTCACTGTTCCAACAATAATAGTATATTATGTATGCATTTGTATATATAGGAATATTAATGTTTGGTTTATCAACAAGGATATGTATATATGATATACGAGTATATGTATATATATACTGAGAACATTAATTTCACACTGAGAAACTTGAATTTATTCTTTTTTACTTCCCCAGCTATAGTAAGTATAGAGGAAGTTATGAAATCGGTCTGAAATTTAATGTTTAGCTTTCCCAGAATTTCAATTTTATCAAACTCTAGATTCCTAAAATTTAAAAAAACAAGCAGGTTCTCGGATGTGTGTTTCGCCTCTTTCCACGATAAATGAGAGGAAGTTACTGGACCGTGTATTAAGACTTTACAAAGGTGGCATTTCTAAATGCGGCCCTTGAGTTCCACACGGCAAACTTCCCTGCGTGGTATCAGTATCATTAATAATAATATCACAAAAGTAGGCATTTTATTCAGTACAGAATTATTTATTTATTTAATTGTATTTAATCTATACATAGATTTTTAATTGATATGCAATTGCACATAGGTCACATAGTCTATTTTTAAAAATTTGCTCACAGTCACCCCTCCAATTTCATTACAATCCGATTATCCGTTAATGTGTTAGCACAATTTTTATGCTTAGCGCCCCCCCCCCCCCCCATAGCCCCTGTTAAGAATTTGGAGACACCACACATCCTATTTTTCAATTTGGCTTTCAAGAATACTACATGTGAAATTTCATCACGATCCGAGAGAGTTAGCACTATATTTATGCATAGGGCCCCCCACAACGCCCCCTCCCCTTAAGAATTTTGAGACCTCACACACGGTATTTTTCAATTGGCTATTAAGTATACTATATGTGAAATTTCATGACAATCCGACCATCCATTAATGAACTAGAACAATTTTTATGCCTAGCCCCTCTCATAACCACCCTTCCGTTCAAAAAGTTTAGACGACATATAGCCTATTTTTCAATCTGGCTCTAAAGGATGCTACATTGCCACCAGAACAAATTAGATCGGATAAATCTTTTTCAAGAATTCCTAAAATCCACTTTTTTAGCAGTATTTTTGTTCAAACAAAAAAACGGGTGGACCTAATTTGAAAAAAATTCTTCAATATCATATATACACTGACACGCTTCGACTGGCACCAAAGCGGAGTCGATATAATTTTTCATTCGCGAGATATCGTGCAGGAAAAATTGACCATGCACGTACGTACACACACACACATAATTATATCCAAAAATAGTGTAAAAATACTGTAATGACCTTGAAACATAAAATATGATGAAAATTTTGATTTCTATTTTCGGACCTTCCCTATATGCTGGGAAGTTAAAAAAAAAAAAAGTTATATAAGGTAGAACTTCCAACATTGTTTACACCGAAGTCCTTTGCTGATTTTATTCTGACCTATCTCATCCCCTCTTTGTCCTGCTCCGAACCGCCACGATAATTATACGGGTACCTAACTGTACTAGTATGCCTTCAAAAAAATATATATTATAAACGTTTCGGGAAGTACTCCCGTCATCAGTATATATAGTATTTTACATTCATTCGAAAAAAAAAAAAAATCGTATGATATGGGTCAGTATTGACAAATTATATTTTAGTTTAACAATTATAAAGATAGCGCCGGTAGTTCAGTGGTAGGAGTGCTTGTTTACTGAGCTGAAGATCGCGGGTTTGAAACCCGGTCGAGGCCCTTAGGTTTTTGATCTGGAACAACCTTGAGCACGCCGTCCATCGGATGTGTACAATGTCAGGTACTCGTTAAAGACCCCTACCTTAAGTGAATAAACCTAGGAGGGCAAAATTTAGAAATTCACAATGTAGTCGAGCTAATGTCCACCATGAGCGATGAAAAAGCGCTCTTAAATATAGCAGTTTTCTTGAAATTTGAAATGAAGATGCCACATGTGCTAGATCTGAGTAGATATTGGCCGATATCGGACGAAAATTGAAACCAATTAATTTCGTACATTAATCACAAATCTCTTGAGATGAATGTTGTAGGGAAAAACTGGAAAGCTCATTTTATATAATTTTTTATATCTTTTGAATGTGCGAGATGAGGTCATAACAGAACTTTCTTATACCAACCACTTTTTTACATATCACTCTCCCTCCAGCCTCACAAATTCATTTTACAATGACATTACTGTGTACACAAAAGTCACTCTCAGAATTACAGTGAACCACAGAACTACAGTGAAGTGTCGACCGGCTCCTCTGTCCTCTCAAAGTTTTGACCTCACTTCGATCGTCAGTTAATGGGTTATTCTAATTTAAAATGGACAGCATTGAACTCAGTCACTTGCTGCTTGGAAGGATATAATATAAGATATACTATTATGTACCAAAATGTATTAAAACAAAGTAGAAATATTAATTGCAAATAATTTTATTTTATTTGCTTAGTGTTGTTACTTAGCTGTATTATTTGATAGCATATTTAATAATATTATTTTTTTTTTATTATTATTATTATTTTTTTTTTTTATTTTTTTTTTTTTTTCATTTATTGGTAATTTTTGTAAAATGTTCAATTGTGCTGAAATCAAATAAAAACAAAACATCTGGCACTTGAATGAGGTCGCTGACCAGCATCAGTCCTCTTGATTAAGGTCGCTCTGGTGCTTCCTCTTCAGACGACGTTCTGGTCGTGGCGTGTTGATCTTGCATGGTCCGCAGCAGACTGGCGTAGCAAATAGGCAGACATTTTTTCACCTCAGGGATCTCAAGATCATTGTGTATAGTTTTGTTACGGACAAACCAGGGCGCACTGGTGATTATTCTTAAGGCCCGATTCTGGAGTGTCTGTATACGTTTGATTTGAGAATCTGAGAATTTGAGAATGCACTTAAAATTCAGCCGCTAGGTAACAGTTGTGTCGTTTTTTATGTTTGCACTCATTAGTCTTTGTTAGGCAACAAAAGGGCCACAACTCAAAAAACCGAGATTTATAGTTGAAAACTTGGAAAATCTGCAGAACCACAATCTATCGTAAATTATACACATAGTTTTGCTTGGTGACGTCACTAGATCAACTAAAATTTACCTAACCCAGCTGGAAGCTCTTTTTCGCATTTCCTGAAAAACTGAGTTTTTTGAGTTGTGGCACTTTTGAAGCAAGGGTGCGATATATATGCGTGCTTGTCTTCTGAGCTCAAGAACGTGGGTTCGAAACCCGACCGAGGCCCTTAGTTTATTTTATCTGGGAGATGAAATAAACTTGAGCAGGCCGTCCTTCGGATGGGACGTTAAGCGATGGTCCCGAGCCTGTACGAGGTTAGGTACTCGTTAAATACTCCTACCCTAGGTGAATAAAAATTTAGGGTAGGCAAAATTTAGGACTTCCACAGTAGAGTCGGGTTCATGTCCACCAGAGTGACGAAAGAGCGCTCTGGTAGTAGGCGATATGACCTCGTAGTTAAAGCCCGGGCATGAGTCATAAAACCTAACCTAACCTATAAAACTATACAAAAACAATTTAAAATTTAACATATGTTTTCTTGAAAAATAAAATAAAACTGGTTTATTTAATATATTGTCTAATTTCACTAACTATATATACATGGGAGTACTTTCGGTATTTCTACCATCCTCAGCCAAAAGCATAAGAGAAAAGACAGTCTTATCTCTTATGCTTTTGGCTGAGGATGGTAGAAATACCGAAAGTACTCCCATGTATATATAGTTAGTGAAATTAGACAATATATTAAATAAACCAGTTTTATTTTATTTTTCAAGTCCATTTGAATTATTTGACAATATCTCTGCAATTATGTCAGTTTTCATATGTTTTCTGTTCCCCATCTGATGTGAGTCTCAACTGACAGTTATCTTGTATTCAGTAATATCACTTACATCCAGTAATACCAGTTTCAAATTAATTTGAGAGAGAGGAGTGTTCCATACAAGCATGTTTGGTATGAGATAGCCCGGTTATTATGTATATTTTTCAGTAGATTTTCTCAATAGGTTTGATGCAAGTAGCTTCTTGCCTCCATTTAGTAGATTTTCTCAATAGGTTTGATGCAAGTTACTTTTTGCCTCTATTTAGTAGATTTTCTCAATAGGTTTGATGCAAGTTACTTCTTGCCTCCATTTAGTAGATTTTCTCAACAGGTTTGATGCAAGTTACTTCTTGCCTCCATTCAGTAGATTTTCTCAATAGGTTTGATGCTAGTTACTTCTTGCCTCCATTTAGTAGATTTTCTCAATAGGTTTGATGCAAGTAGCTTCTTGCCTCCATTTACATTCCGTTCCTTAGACGCCCTTATGACTCGAGACAACGACCATTGAACCGGGTATAATGTGGTCTCATCAAGATCAGCTGACATCAGGAGAGAATCAATATCTTAGCAATCAGATCCCACTTAGAGGGACGACCGACTGTTGCTTCTATGGAATATACACGAGAATATAATAGTACAAGGGAAATCTGCACAGGGTTTTTGAAGTGAAACTTTTTTAGTGAGACTAGTGAATCGGAATGACCTAGACATAAAAAATCAAACATGAAACGATAAAGAGGGATGGATGAGGAGCGCATGCGTACAAGTCAACTACGAGTTTAGGTCGGTGTCGATGATATGAGTTTTGCCCTGAAAGTTTCTGCAGGCTCTGTTAGATAATGTGGGTATTGAAAAAACCAACAATAATTGTTCACAATTATTCATCTTTCACTATAAACTGGCGGCGCCAAGAAAGCTCAAGAACAGTGGAGGGAAGATGCTTCTAAATCGCGGTCGCCGGGGGTAGAACTTTGATTGCTATGAAGAAAACTATATTTTAATTTGTTGCTTATAAGATATATTATATATATATATATATATATGCATTTTTTTCTTTGCAGTTTTTATTATTTTTATTATCGCTACTACAATTTTACAATTTTCCCTTATCAAAGGTGATATTTTGTTTTATATAAGTTTGAATTTTTTTGTTTTTCGCCAGTTGCACTATTTCTATTATAGTGCATGTCCATATTTATTATTTTAATATTATTTGTATATTTTTATTTAGTCACTATTACTTATTTGTTATTATTATTACATAGGTATATATATTTTTTTCTTTTCTTTTCTATAACTATAAGAATATGTATTATGTAAAAAAAAAAACATTCATTGCCATAATGTTTGTATTCTTTAGTGCTATAAAAAGTCTCTATCTAAATATGCTCGTTGTAGTGTGGATTATTTATAACGACACAATTAGACTCAGAAGTATGGAAGTATTACAATAATATTATGTGTGTGGATGCGAACGAATAATGTCCTGTGAAAGGATTCAGGTAACCTAATGAACCTTTTGATAACCAAACAGATCCATAATGCAAACAGACATAATACTTGATCTATGTGCAATATGAATAAACCATTATTGTATAAATTAGACCCTGCAAAGGTGGTAAATCTTCTGTTTTGAATATGAAGTCATATTCTTTACAAATATTACTAATACATAATTCATCGTGATAATTCAAAGTATATATTTTCTGAAATTTTTTGTGAAATCCTCTTACATTGGTTGAAACCAAGGGGTTTCTTGGAAACTTTTATAGAAAATCATTACTTCTGAACTTGAATCTGTATTTGGTATTATGGAACATCAGACAACTAAAAGACGTACATAAGTCTAGTCTGTCTGGTAAAGACAGAGGTCTGTCCCTGATTTGTGACATAATATTTCATATATATACCTACATATTATGTAGATGGAACTCTGCATTCTGATTGAAAACCATTGGCCACATGATTTTCAATTCAGCTGCCACTGAATTTTTCTTCCCCAGATATACGAAGTATGAGAGAAGTTACGCAGGTAATAGTTCAAAAAATCGATGCGGAGTTTTCAACGGAATTTCATGTTTTCCGACCTCTAGATTCCGAATATATTTAGCTTTTGTTGAACCCAATAACTCCCAATATATGAACACAAAATTTTATATGTAAATCCAGAACGATGATGCCCATTGTTTTTCAGCCAAATCGACTAAAGGAGAAAGGGATTAGGGGAGAGGCTTAACATAAAAACTTGAATACTCAAATGTATCGACAAGAAATTGTAAATATATGACTAAAACTTTATAAGAACAACACCTATCGATTTTCAGCCAAATCGACCAAAGATGAGGGGGATAAGAGAAGAAGCTTAACTCAAAAACGGCCGATGTAATGAATTTATCGACATAAAATTTAGTATGAGGATTTAGGAGCCCCTGTGTACTCACAGTTGATTATTAGCGCAAACGATCGACTAGTTTTGAAGTGGGAGCGATACATTAATTGATTAATTCGTTCTGGGGAAGTACATGGGTGATTCATCGACGACTTTTTTAAACGTTTTTCTCGAAAGAACCTGTACTGCTTAACTTAAAAGAACTAAGTACCTATCAAAATTGTATTCTTGAAAAGTAGTGATGTGATTTATTAGAAATCACAGCTTCTAAGTTTATAGTCTTAAAGAACCGAGGCAACAGTTCTACATTCGTGACTCACATTATCGACAATAGCCACACTTTTGACCCATCTACAGGCATAAAATATCTCCATTGTTGCTCAAAAAGCCGGCTACTTGATAGCTTAGAACAATTAGAAATAA
This sequence comes from Aradus depressus, assembly GCA_963662175.1. NCBI lineage: Eukaryota > Metazoa > Arthropoda > Insecta > Hemiptera > Aradidae > Aradus > Aradus depressus. The sequence continues at coordinate 74,381,495 of OY759214.1, forward strand.
ATAAAGCTACCAAAAGGAACATTTGTACGAATGACCAAATTTATTTTAACTATTCTCCTTTGTTAACACCCTGAACCGGTTCTATTTGCACATATACCTATGTTTGTTATTATCGGTTATTATTATATGTTTCCACATATATGTTATTATCTGTTATGTTTTTTAGTTTTATTCTTTACTTATTAGTCAAAGGATGTTATTTTATGTAAATTAAGAAAAATTAGTATTTTGTCAAATATTTCATTGTAGCTAACGGTAAAGCCGGGGGATTCCCTAGTTGAAGTGGCACCTTTCACCAAAGACGTATTGGAGGGGTCGCACTCTGCAAACTGACTTAGTTCACATAACTAGACCTGACGATGGTGTGAGGCCGAAACCGGTAGTTTTATTTTTATAAATATCTTTAGTGGAATAGACAATATTTCAAAAAATAAGTTTGTTTTATATTATTACAGGTTGAGCTTTTTCTGTGCGAACTACAGTTCCTATAAAATGACCTGTGAAAGGATTCAGGTAACCTAATGAACCTTTTGATAACCAAACAGATCCATAATGCAAAGAGACATAATACGTGTTCTATGTGCCATATGAATAAACCATTATGGCTTCTTGGAAGCTTTGTAGAAAATAATTCCTTCTGAACTTTTTTTGTACTTGCTATTAAAGAACATCGTACAACTAAGGTATAAAAATATTGTCTGTTTGGTAAAAGTTTGTCTTTGAGGTCAGTTTTTGATATGAGACGGATATATGAGGTGGAATGGTGGATTGTGTGAACAGTGGACTGTATATTTGGAAACAAGACTTAATATTTAAATGTACTTACCCACTTCCAGGCTGAACCATCTTCGCCCAGGGGTATCTAACAAAATACAAATTGCTGGCCACATCCCAGCGCTCCACCTGATTTCAGTAATATCGCGTACACTTTTTATTAATAAAACAACTGCTCTACTAATTGTCGTCCAAACTATTTTCAGTTTATTTTACGAGTTCTCTGCAAGTTGACAGCTCTCGTTGATAATAAAAGGTAATGGCTGACTTCGTATCTGAGGACAAGTGGTTGGGAACAGCAGGTTTAATTGTGTGCCTGAGGATTGGTGTAATGATGCGGGTATAAATCCCTTCACATCTAGGAGGTGTTAATGATCCAGTGACATTCCTTATATTAATGTGCTAATGGCGTACGCGATTTACTGCTGTAACTCTTGTCTATTTAATTGCGCTATTTTCCCGTGATATTTTATCACCACTTTGTCGTGATCGTTACTCATAAACTTAGTGAAGCTTATAGATAACGATACTTACAATTAATAATAAGTCGTCAGTGAATCACCGGCTATGAACTTCCTCAGAACGAATTATTCAATTAACTTTCCAACACCATTCGACCGCTTGCACTAATAGTCAATAGTTCTAAATCCTCATACTAAAGGCGTCGATAAATTCTTTACATTGGCAGTTATTAGAGTTTTTGAGTTGAGAACCTCCTTCCATTCGGCCGATTCTGCTGAAAACAGGTGTGTCGTCTTTATGAGATTTTGATTTTACTTATGAAATTTCGTGTCGATACTTTCATTCTATCGGCAGTTATCAGAGTTTTTCTCCTTAAGCCCCCCCCCCCCTAATCCTTCTTCCCCTTTGGTCGATTTGGCTGAAAATCAATAGGTGTGATTGATAGAGGGTTCTGGATTCCTATCTAAAGTTTTGTGTCGATACATTCATTCTATCGGAAATTATCGTGTTCACAACACACAGATACATAGTGACAGATAGACATTTTTTTTTTTAAAGGTGGAATCCGGAGGTCGGAAAACATGAAATTTCGTGGAAAACTCCGCATCGATTTGGCCGATTACATAACTTTCCCTATAATTTGTTTAGCTGAGGAGGTAATTATGATATAAACCTCATGACAATTAGAAAACGACAAAAAAAAAAAAAACATTTTATTTCGAAGCTTAAGTACATTTTGCAAGAGTTACAGAGAAGCCCGATCACTGGACTTCTCAGGTACTTTCAGGTCAGGGCGACTTCAACTCCAAACTCTTCTTCTTCAAGAGGAAGGATAGCCCGAAGTGTTCGTGTGGTGGCATCGAGACTGCAGAACACGTGGTCCTCGATTGTCCGCTGTACGACAAGTCTAGGGTGAAGTCCACGCGACAGGATCGTATTTGGGATTGACCCTGCCGGAGTTGATGACGGAGTCGAACTATCCGGCGTTCGGCTAGTTTCTCACCTTCTCGCGGGAACAGAAAAAGGCCCTTTGACCCTGCGTCGGCGGCGATTGACGGGCCAGGGCCGAGTTTTACCCCCGGCGACCGAGATTTAGAAGCATCTCCACTCCACTGATCTTGAGCTCTCTTGGCGCCGCCAGGCAGCCGCAACTCAAGGGGGTCCGGGAGCGCCAGTCTGTCCCGTAAGGGACCAAAGGCTGTCCCCCTGGAAACTGTGAGTTACAGAGAAAACTGAAAGACACATTTTTTACGGATTTTCGCAGACTGACAGTTTGCGAGATACATGCCAGAAACCTTTAAATAACGTTTCACAACGACGCATGGCTGGATGACTTACAAAACGGCCTGTTACATGTTTTCATTGGCTAACAAAGGGCCTTGGTTGCCTTGTGACTTATGAGAGTCTTCTTTGTTTGCATGACTTAGTTGTTTGGTCAGACAACAATATGATGCATGATAGTTGTGTTGTAGTTGTTTGTTTGTTGAACTGGTCTGAGTTATGAGGAGGACCAAACACCAATAAGTTTGCTCTCTCCCCCTAGAGAGGAGCCTACGTCAACTTTCATTAGTCGACTAAACTGACCCCAAACAATCTCCTACTCTGTACAAACATCCCTTAAGGAATGTCGTTTTTTGTATCTTGGGATACATATTTAATAAAATAAATTTATATATTATAATTTGTGATGTTACGTTCTAATCGATTTTCTTATACCAACGTTGCTTTTAAATGTCATCCTCCCTCATCCCAAAGTCATTTCAAACTGGCATTATTGCCTGAAAGAAAGTGTTGCTATCAGCGGTATTATTTGTTTCTTGGTACAATATAATTCTGAATTCCTACAAACATTTACTGTACATTCTTAGTCCGAGATCGAGTTTTCGACGGAATTTCACCTTTCCAGTTCTCCTAAACACTAGATATAAAAAAAATAACAATTTTTATCCATCTAAGTCTTCCTTTAGAATTTTCCTGGAAGTGACCGATGTGGGGGAAACCCGAAGGTTAAGGAAAATAAAAAATAGACCTTTCCCACAGAGGATATATACGAGTATTTAGGGTAGCGCTTTCCTCAGACCCTTTAAAAAGGACAATAAATATACATCAACAATGCAACCAATATATATATTAATTATTATATTATGCATTTTATAAATGTACCTATCTCATTTGATTAGTTATTTTTTATTACCTTTAAGAAAAGTTGTCGGTGAATCACCGACAATATACTTTCTCAGAACGAATTAATCAATTAAGTCTTAGTTCTCCCTCCAAAGCCGATCCGTTATTAGAACGTTTGGGCTAAAACTCAATTTATGACATATTGTTATTAGAGTTTTTTTGTTACACTCCCTTATCTTTGGCCCATTTGGCTGAAAATCAACAGATGTCTTTAGGGGATTCTGGATACACATATTGAATTTCGATTGAGTTTCGAACAATACCAATAAAAAGCTGATTTTTGCAAGTTTTCTAGTCCCCTGGGCGGTTGAAGCGGTCCTTGAGCGGGAAAGTAGTTGACCTGGAAGTATTTCCCGAATTTTTAATTTTTCTAAAATGTTAACGTTTTAGCTCTTATTTCGGTTCCAAGTTGGTAATTTTCAAAGTTGAACGTACACTAGTCTCGGTTGGTTTAAAATGGAAAATTTGGTTTTTTATGGTACAAAACGTGGTTTTCTCGAAAAAAAACTTTAAAAAATCGTATCTCGGGAACGGGTTGAGATAGAAAAGTGCGGTTAGCGGCGTTTTGCTCTATTTTCGGTCTAGTTTCACCCAAGTTTTTTTATCGGTTTAGGTCAGAAACACCCTATATAAACTTGAATATATATTTTTGTCATGTTATTTTTTTCTTTATAATTGCAGAATGGAAAATTGTGTTAACCGAATGCAAAAAACTCTGATTATTTTGGAGGTTCAGCTTGCTTTTGTTTCATGGCCATGCCTCGCCACTGACAATCCAGCAATCTGTTCAGAAATCTTAATTATAAATCTGATGCAGTGGTACACCATAGAGGGCAGTAGCTTACCATATTTTCACTTAGTGCCCGATATTAGTTTTGAAGTTTGATAAATGATCGGGTCAGTGTATGGTGTTGTCATTCTTCTCAACAGCTCGTTTGTCACCCACTAGTTGGCCAACTAAGGGTCTCAGCCGATTTTCAAACTCACCTTAAGCGTAGTAGGCAAGCATGCTATTTCTGAGCAACCGGTGCTCTCATTTTGTGTTAATTGTCAGCAAAGGAGGCAACCCAACAAGGTGTGGGTTGACCTTAGTCCTCTGAGATGTCAATAAAAAACTATAAAAAATTCAACCCTCTAAATGGAATTTCGGCTTACCTTTTCTCTTTGCCTTTCACGTTCACTTTCCTTCTTAACATTACCATGAAGCTTTTAGACAAAAATAATTTTTCAACAAAAATGATAACTTTCGGTTATGAAGAAGTATATTTCTTGAAAACTCTGTCGAAAATAGGTCTAAAAAAATTTAAATCACCAACAATATACTTCCCCAGAGCAAATTAGTGATTAGATAACACCTATAATATCACAGGCTGAAAAATAAAAATGTGATCTGACCTCTCACAGATTTTATAGGTAGAGAAATTGGTTGGTGTGGCTGCTGACACGGGGGCAGGCGACGTACAGTTGTCTATGTGAGAAGCAATAATTTTGTAAGTCTGCACGGGTTACTTCTAAGGTGTGTCCCTGGGCCTTATTGATAGTGATAGCGAAGCAAAATTTGATTGGAATCTGAAACCGTTTGAATCGGAAGGTATGTTTGGTATGCGAGGTATAAATATGTACTGTATATCCTGCAGAGCAAGCGATGATGATGGTGGCTTCGATCGATGATACCACTTGCAGCAGCGTGTATAAAGCCAGAGGATTCAAGTTTCTCAAGAGCCGACTTTTAGCGTTAAGGTCATTATAATTGCTAACTTTACACATATTAATAAACCAAAATCTGTATTGAAAACCGGACGTAAGTAGTGAATGTATCAAAAACACAATTGTTAAGGCCCAAGTGAAATAAACTTTACAAAGACAATGGGGTATGTGTGGAGGGGGCGGCGCCATTAGTGAAGTGCATATACTTTGGATAGTGGCCAGTAGAGGTCACTGGGGCCATAGTTGTTTAGTTAACCTGACCGGTCAGTCAAGTCCAGTCAGGCTGTCTGAATAAAAATGCCCTCAGCTCTTTGCTGCACATTTCATCACCACCTCGACCAGTATCTGCCCTCAGCCCTGACCGCCCACATTCCCTAGACATTATTGTATAATTTATTTTACCATTTTTTAGATTTAATTTGTTTCTTTCGTTTTGTTTCCATTAATTTAGTATTTTTTCCATTATTATAATTTATTAGTTAACCTATATACAGTCCATTTATTTTATTTTAATTTACCTTCTATCATTTATATTCTTTATTTGAAGCAGGTACTAACAACAATAAATGTACAAAGTTACAAACGCTTCCGTACAGTAAAGCGTGATGATATGTAGCCTAAAGCCTTTCTTAAAACATATTCTAAATGTAGATGAAAACCGCATCGAAATTTGTTCACAGGTTCCGAAGGTTATCGCAATTACACAAAGATCAGTCAGCTACACACAGAAATCGTATTTTACAGAAGTAGAAATATAATATGGAAATTATAATGTTTATGTTAATTACAATTTATAGTAATTATTGTATCTCTTGTGTTGTTTTTATTACCATAATGAAATAAGTAACAACCTGTTTCAGACAAACTGAAACAGGGTCATATAGATTTGTATAATTAATTACACTAAGCCCGGGGCTGAGTGGAGGGGATTAGAGGTTCTTCTCAGGCAGCCAACAAACAGGAGATTGCGCCAGTATTAATAATTCACTTCTTAGGGTAACTACAGACAAACCATAATTAACTACAAATAAATTATAACAAAATTCTAATTCTTCCCTTTCCTTCGAGTTAATTAAATTTGTAAACATAATAAGCAGGTTTAATTTTTGTTATTGTTTACTGTATATTTTTGCAAGCAAGATCGGACTTCGCCAGTAACAATTAGTCAAAAGACTAAATTTTGTGTCGATATATTCACTACGTCGTCAGTTATTAGGGTTTTTTGTGTCCAACTCCCAACTCTGATCTCCCCTTCCCATCGGCCGAACTTGTAAATAAGTGTGTCAATACATTCATAAAATTTCATGCCGATACATTTATTATGGTTTTTGAGTTGAGCCTCCCTCTGAGCCATTCTTCCTTACGGCCGATTTAGCTGAAAATTGAAAGACGTCGTTCTTTTGAATTCACATATGAATTTTTGTGTCAATACATTCATTACAACGGCAATTATTGGAGTATTTGCGCTAATCCTTCTTCCATTTAGAGCAGATTTGGCTGAAAATCAATAGGTGTCGTTATTATGTCGTTCTGGATACACATATAAAATTTCGTATCATATCCATTCTGTCGGAATTGTGTATTGTGTTTACAGACTCACATACATAATTTTTTTTTTCATTTTTGGAATCAAGGGTTTGAAAAACATGAAATTTTCTAATTTCCGACCGATTATATAACTACCACTATTCTTCATAAAGCTGGGTAAAAAATTAGTTACTGAATCACCCCAGCACGAATCAATCAATTATAAGATTTTGTTGCCCTCTCTCCAAAACCAATCGAACGTTTATTTTTGGCAGAGTTCTTCCACAGACATCCTCTTTAAGGTCTCAGAGAAAGGTGTTAGAACTTGGAAACGGTAATAAGACTTCTACTGATTTTCAACCAAATCAATGATTAATTCGTGATGGGGAAGTATGTGGGAAAGTGATTCACCGACTGATTTTAAAAAGATTCGGGGAACAACTTAAATAAAAACATTAGTATTAATGAAAGGGAATGAGGGGGGCCATGGTGGCCGTGCGGGCTAGAGCGTAGGGCTTTGGTCGCATGGTCTCACCATGGTTTGCGGGTTCGAATCCCGTCCGGGAGTGAGTTTTATTTCGTAGATAGAACTCCCTCCCGGGGCCATGGATGTCTTAAATAATTATACATAACACATTGACATGGCTAATATGCACCGTTCATAAAGCCAAAAGAAGAAAAAAAAAAAAAAAAAGGGAATGTGTAGCCCTAAGTTTCTAAAATTATTTTCAAATCTTATTTTTTTTATTTTCTTTTTTCCATGACAAAAAATAAGCTGTATTTATCCAGATTTTTTTTTTTTTTTTTCGCAGGGCGATGGGAATACTTTCAACGAAGGGATGAGCAGCGTGCATTCGCAACATTGTGGTGTGCCGCGTCATGGCTTTCCACTAAACCCACCCCCCTGAGCTCTTGGGTGCTTTCGTCCCTGGTGTGGGACCATAACACCCTCTTCGTCCCTGGTGAGGAACCATAGCTGTAGTTTCTGGAGTGCGCTGAAACTCGGAAAGTTCATGCCGAGTTAGGACCGCCAGGTGTTATTGTCACCGGAGGTCCGCCAAGGCTCGAGGTTAGGAGGCGTGTTTTCGCCTCCTCTACTCCGCTACAAATTGGGTGAATGCCGGGTAACTTGACTCGGCCACCAGCTACTGCAGGGTCAGTCTCAGATACGATCCGGTCGAGCGTATCAACGCCGCTCCAAGCCCGTCGTACAGTGGACATTCGATGACTACGTGTTCTGCAGTCTCGACGCCACCGCACGCGCAGTTCCGGCTGTCTTTTCTTTTGAAAAAGAAAAGTTTGGCGTTAAAGTCGCCGTTTATTTATCCAGATCGTACTTTTGCAGGCTTTAAAGAAGCCTCTTTAACGCAGCCGGGTCTTACAGGAAAAGTCAGAAACAAGGAAATTGATTAGATAGCCGTAAAGACTGAGCACAAATTTACAGATATCCGTTAGGTTGAAAGTGCCCGCATGGTAGTAGAGCCGGTATACGGGACGGATCGTTTACTTCTGGTTTCAACCTGTCAAGTACATCTTCATTCCTACCGCCCCCATATTTTATCACAATAAGGTAGAGAAAAAAAAGAAATGAATATTTTACCATGATTTTCCATTAAATGAATTGCCTCAAGGAGAATTTTGAAACTTCCTGAAAACTTCTTTATGATGCATAGGATTTTTGAGTGGAAAATCAGAAATGAATCCTCATACTAAATGTTGTGTCGATACATTCATTACAACGGCAGTTATTAGAATTTTGAGTTAAGCCTCTTTCCTAATTCCCCCTCCCATTTGACTGATTGGGCTGAAAATCTATAGGTGTTGTGCTTATGGGATTTCGGTTTTGGAAGTAAAAACGTATCAATAAATAAAAGTATTATGATTGTTGAGTTGAACCTCCCCTTCTACTGAAGTAACTATATCTGGGTTCCCGGCTCTCCCTCCAGGCTCTCTTCCTCTACAGACGAGGGAGTCTGAAGAAGTGTCTTCCTACCTGGTGAAGATGCAGGGAGCTTCGGCCGGATCATGGCCACCAGCCTCTAGGCTCATAAAAATGTTTTATAAATTATTTAAAATACAGGAAAATAACTTCGGCTGATTCCGCTGAAAATAATTAGATGTCGTGCTTAGGGCTATGAATTTACATATGAAATTTTGTGTCAAGACATTCGTTACAACGGCAGTTATTAAGGTTTTTGTGTTGTCTCTCTCTCCCCCCCCCCCCTCCCCCCTAATCCACCCCTTCCCTGTAGTCGATTTGGCTGATATAGAATACCTATATATCATCCTTAGTGTTTTGTTCTGATGGGATAATTTCATGTTGTAATGTATTTTTCAAAATGAACTTCAGATTTTTCCATGATTACTCAGACTAAAAGAACCCTGGCGCCAGTGGTAGACATCCCAAGTACTTCCAAGCTGGCTTCAAGCCAGAGAATTGCGCCAGCTTATAACCTGATGAACTGTCTGTTTTAAACAACAAGATTCTTTTCTCATTTATGAAAAATATATCAAAATTAAATACAGTATGGTCAAATGAGTCACACTTGAATACAAACGACTTTATAATCCTCCAATGTATTCAATTTATTCCAGAGACTTTTAATTATATGATTATATTCTCAAAGCTTACAATATGGTTACTACCAAAAATGTAATTGTGAAATGTTCCCTTCTAAATATATTGTTGTTTTGTTTTTAAGACTCATGCCCGGTCTTTAGCAACGAGGTCCCATTGTCATGGGATATCCCAATATCATAGCGCTCTTACGTCGCTCTGCAAGGCATGAGTCCGCCTCTACTGTTGGAGTCCCAAATTTTGATGGGAGTTTCTGACATCGCACAAGCCCGGAACCATTGCTTAAAGTGACATCCAAAGGACTGCATGCTCAATTTTGTTTTACTACACCGATAAAAAAAGAAATTGAGAAACTCAGACAGGTTTTGAACTTGCGATATACAGCACAGTAGGCAAATATGGTACCTCTGTGCAATCGGCGACCGCCTAAACTACACAGCGTTGGTAAGTTCGATGTCAGATACACGTTAAAGACCCTTTACCTAAAGTATCGGTGATTTGGTTTAAGAGGGAGAGCGGAAACGTTGCTGTACATTGCAGATGATTCTCAGACGACTTTTTTTTTATTAGAAAAGCAAATATGATGACTGGAAAGGACCGGAACAAGAGAGTATTCCTTTACGTCTCCTATACTTGTAATCACATATGGAATTAACCCATTGTGATTATTATCAAATATATATCTAATTTTTGCTGAATCCCCTCACACGTGGGTATCGAAGGAAAACATGTAGCGTATAGAGTGGCAAGAGAAGCAGCAGCGCTGCCTGGAGAAGGAAGGGTTGTGACGACAATACCAGACCTAAAGAACTACCTACGTCACAAAATAAAAGAGAGCTGGGCCTCTGTGTGGATCAACATGGACCCAACAAATAAACTTAGGTCCATCAAAGCAAATATCGATAAATGGCAAAGCTCCGAAAGGCAGAATAGGCAGGAGGAGGTATGTCTGATGCGGCTCCGTGTAGGCCACACTCGCCTAGCCCATGGCCACCTCAAAAACCGGGCGATGGCCCCGGGCTGTGGCAGGTGTGGGGCCTGGCCTCTCACAGTAAGCCACATCCTGAGGGAGTGCCCTGGATATGAGGAAATACTAAAGGCTATGTGTTTGCGAACAAGAAACCTACATGAGATGCTCGGAGACGACAACTCGTCTATAGAAGCTGTCCTAAGCTCCATGAAGACAAGTCACTTCATTGAATTAATTGAATCAAGTGTACGGCGTCAAAAATATATGACATTAGACGCCGACAAATAAAATTATTCTATTCTATATCTAATTATTATCCAAATTATCAATAATTATGGGTACGAATCCCTCAGAGGTAGTGGTACTTGTATACTGTGCTCGAGGCTGCAAGTTTGAAACTCGGCTGCGCCTCATATTTATCTAGGAAGTCACAGCCGCAGTGGGGTACGTGAAACGTCTTGTGCGTGCTGCAGAGGGTGTATGGGCAATAGGGTACAGAAGTGACGTAACCAAATACAAATATCAAATATTTGAGACAAATTACACACTTGTAAGCCTTATGACTGAAGAGCACCGGTTCGATTCGATGGATTATACCTGCTACGTCAGAAAGAGATCTCTCAAACGGGACTACTCCCGCTCGGATCGACAGACGTACTGCCGAGCTACGCCTCTGAGAAAGCCGCATGCGAGGCTAAATTTAGCTCTAATTGCGTCAGATGGAGCGACAACGGAGCCATCGGCGCATGCGACACATGCGTGATCGAGTAATGGATTATTTCCTCTACACGACGATACCAAAGTACGGTGGGCCGGTAGGACGGTTGCAAAGATATAAGCGAAAGACGTTTCACGTCAACAACCTTGAGCACGCCATGGGACGTTAAGCGATGGTCCTCAGCCCATGCGATGTCCTGGTGGTAGCCCTGAAATTACGAAAAAAACAAAACCATTTTTTTGTTCCAGAATAGAAGTTGAAAATAGTTATGACACATTCCTATTAAAGGAAGCAATGTGAACTGTAGCCGATGGAAAACAGTTATTTTTATTTTATATGAATTATATTTATTTATATAAATTATTAGTCAGTCAGTTCACGAGACATACAAAAGACATTTTGAAAAATTAAATAATCTTCTCAGGCAAAAAAAAATGTTTTAAACAAATTTTCTAAAGGTATATTAAATATGCATTCACAAATTGAATGAAATTTAATTAAATTTATTTAATTAGGATAAAGTGTTTTTAAAGAAGGAAGGGTTGAAATCCTTCCTAGGGCTCGCCATTCTCTACACAGAAACCGTAGGCATTATAAAGCAGTCGTTGTGAAAAGCCCGTTTTCCTTTACAAGCACGATTAAAATCATTAAGTTTGCTCTCCCTCCAAAATCAATCGACTGTTTGGGCTAAAAATTCCTAGGTGGGATATTTATAAGGTTTTGAATTCACAAATGAAATTTCGTATCTATCATTCACTCGTACATTCATTACAACGGCAAATAATTGAATTTTTGTGTTGAGCTTCCTTCCCTTAGGCTGATTTGGTTGATATGTGTCGTCTTTATGGGATTCTGGTTACATACTCGTACATAAAATTTAATGTCGATACATTCATTCTATTGAAATTTATCGTGTTCACAAACACCACAGACAATATTTTGAAGTGAAAACTTCTTTAGGCGTGCTCTAAACGAAAGTGAACCGTCAGCAGCTTCGGATCGGTGACGCTGAATCGGGTTTACTCGGCTCCAGTCGTCATCAACCATGTTTACTCTCTAACAAGGAGTGCATCTTTTCAAGAATAACGTTTTTATTATTATTACATATTATAATAATAAAATAGTATTATAATATTATGCATGTTTTGCATATAATCAGTGTAGTATTTCAAGTGTGAATCTAAAGTATTTAGGGGGGCGCCGGTAGCTCAGTGGTATGCGTGCTTGACTTCTGAGCTCAAGGTTGTGGGTTCGTAGCCCGACTGAGGCCCTTAGTTTATTTTATCTGGGAGGTAAAATAAACTTAAGCACGCCGTCCTTCGGATGGGACGTTAAGCGATGGTCCCGAGCCTGTACGATGTCAGGTACTCGTTAAAGACCCCTACCCTAGATGAATAAAAATTTAGGGTAGGCAAAATTTAGGACTCCCACAGTAGAGTCGGGCTCATGTCCACCAGAGTGACGAAAGAGCGCTCTGGTAGTAGGCGATATGACCTCGTAGTTAAAAGCCCGGGCATGAGTCATAAAACCTAACCTAACCTCTAAAGTATTTATAACATATTTCAGCTACCATAAACCTATTGTTTCATTCTTAGAATATAATAGCAATGAAGAAGTCCAATCGTAGCAAAATTAAACTAAATAATTAATTCACAAATATGATTATATATTTTGTAACTAATAATATAAATAATTATTATTCTTGAATAATAATTATTTATATAATAATCTCCTTCTTTCTGATTCACCAAACTAATCCGAACTAATCCATTATATAACCATCAATGTAAATATTATATAATTATAATATAATTACCTATATATTAAAATTAGAAAATCAGAATTTTTCAATTCTGTAGTGTGGTCATAAGCACACACACATGGGATTTGTTTTTTTTTTCATCTTTGTAATCCCAAGGATTGGAAAACCTGAAAACTCAACATCGAAAAAAAAGGACGCTAACAAAATATGCAATTGCATAACAATCCGGGCTCTGGTCATAATGAATTAGCATGGATACATGGACACAGTATTCATATGACCATTGGTCAACATATTTATTACTGAGGAATGAATTATCTACCCAACATATACCTCGGAGAAATGAATCATCAGACCAATATATTCCTTAGGAATGGATCGCCTAGCCAACATATGTCTGAAGTATAAGGGCGGGTATTCAGAGAAGCTGGGGCCCTTGTAGTGCTCAAGCTCCCCCTCCCGGTTCACAAAGCCAGTAGGGCTCATTTTTCATCCTGGAACGACCCTCAACCTCTCCTTTGCTCCTTCTTACCAGTCCACACTCATGATGGATTGTCCTTTCCAAAAACATACACACTGCGGTCTCCTTCATCGCCCCCCTCCCTCAAACTACTCGCCTTAGTAAAAATAATAATATTTATTTCCGTTAAACTATAACATATTATAAACGTCATATAATTTTGTACCTAAGAATAGGTAAATAAGTAATAAAGGATATCAGTCCAACAACATATTTTATTATATCCTCAGGTACTAAATCTAAGCATACATATAGAAAAAAATATTTATAAAAAATCATTAGAATTTATAACTGTTAGTTCAAGTCAATAATTAACAATAAATATGTTATGTATTAAGTATGTATATATACTACGTGTATTTTAATGGTCTATTTTACCACTTAACATTTTATCACTTTTCATCATACATAATTTAATTTTTGTCAATTATTGACTTGAACTGTAACAGTTCGTAAATTCTAGAGTTTTTTTTAGAAATAATTGTTAGTTTAAAAAATATTTTTAAAAAACACAAGAACTAGAATTTTGGACCGATTGAATAAGAATGTCCATCAATTTACTTATTTCAAAATTCATGAAAGAGGTCCTTTTATTATTTATTATTTTTAGTCTGGTGCTATGGATAAAATTACAGTAATCACAATAAAAGAGATACATAATAAAAGATTGACACTGGATAAATATGTATGTAAGCCAACAAAAAAGTTGAATATTTTTTAAAAGAAATTCTTTGTTGGCTTTCTCTGTAACCTTTAAAAGACGTAATCTACTTTTAGAAATTAGTTTAGGGCAGAAGCCCTTCTGAAATAGAAAAATAAAAGAGAAGGAAACTCTTTTGTACAAAGAGAAAAACTTTTTTGTAGGAGATCAACGGAAAAGTGGACAATATGAAAATGTGAACTTACGAGTATTCTACTTGTTAAATCTGATTAGAGCTTTACGAGGGTGTGTACGAGTATTATGTTACGGTGCATGTGAGCACATACAAATAATCTGTACTTGTAATAATTAATATCTACACAAAATAATAATTTTTTATAATAAGCAGGCAAAAAGTACAATTTAAATTCAATTATAAGAGTTTTAGCAATCATTTGATGATCCTCTCCAGGAGCGTAGCTAGGATTCTTTTCAGGCAAAGTTAGGCTACGAGGATCGGGGGTATAGATTCCTGGGGGCACAGCCCGCAGTTTCCGTGATTAGCGTTGCAGATTTTTGTTATTAATTTGGGAGACTCTGACCTCTAGAAGCTCCCCCTGAGGTAACCACTGACTGTAATACTTAAGTTGACTTTACATGAGCAGCAAAAATGCAAAGCGCAGCAGCAGCAAATGCAAGCTGTGGTTTCTGTGCTTTTAGAATAAAATGACTCACATCCAATAGCGTGCATTTGCTGCGCTTTGCATTTTTACTGTGCATGTAAAATCAGCTCTAAGAGTATAAAAGTATAAGATAAATGACGATTTTGAGCGAGGAAATGAAATGATCGAATTCATGTATATTTAAATAAATGTAATAAGACTTGTTTTGTACACGTTCAGTTATGTAACAGCTGATTGCTGATTTAGGAATCAGACGCACGGGAAATTTGAAGATACTATTGGAAACTTGCAAGCAATCCATTTTTAATAAAAACTATTTTTTCACTTTATTTAATTTTTATCTTCGTTTTTTGCTCTGGTCAGGGGGGGACACGAGCACGTGCAAAATCAGGGGAGGGGGAATCGACTCGAAAACCCCAATAACTGCCAATGTAATGAATGTATCAACATAAAATTTAATATGAGGTTTCAGAACCCTCCTATGTAAGTCAACTATTGAACAGCAGATTGGTTTTAAGGGAGAGCGACAACTTAATTGATTTGTTTCATGGAGGGACCTTGTATTTAAAGCCCGGGCATGTCACAAAAACAAAACAATAAGTCTTCGCTAAATCACCGCCTTTGTACTTTCCCATTGCGAATACAACGAAATGTTTGCTCTCCTTCTGAAAACACTTGACCGATTTCGTTGAAAATCATTAGGTATCTTATTCCCAGGCTTCTGAATCATCATACAAAATTTCGTGTTGATACATTCGTTACGTAGAGTTATTCAGGTTTTTGAATCAAACCCTCTCATCTGCTCCTCCACTGACCTTTGTTTAGGATTAGCATATAAAATAGAGTGTCCATACAATCATTAGTTCCACAGTTATTAGGGGTTTTGAGTTAAACCCCTCCATATTTTCTCCATTTCCTTTCGTCGCTTCGGCTTAAAATTGATACATCTCATTCCTGTGAGGTTTTGGATTTACGTATAAAATTTCATGTCGATATATTTTTTCCATTAGAAGTTATCGTGTCCACAGACACACACAAATAGGGAAGAATCCCAGCTATACGAATTATAGGGGAAGTTATGTAATCGGTCAAAAATTCGAAGCGGAGTTTTCAACGGAATTTTATATCCTCCGACCTCCCGATTCCAAATATAAAAATAATATTCTGTCTGTGCGTGTTTGTAAAACACGATAACTCCCGATAGAATGAATGTATCGACACGAAATTCGATATATGAATCAAAAACCCTTTAACGACAACACCTATTGATTTTCATCCAAATCGACCAAAGGGAAGGGGAGATTAGGGGGGAGGCTAAACACAAAAACTTTAATAATTGCCAATAGAATGAATGTATCGACACAAAATTTCATATATCACATAATTTAAAACCCCATAAGAACGAAACATTAATTTTCAGTGGATTCTGCAGAAGGGAAGGGGGTTCATTTCTAATGAATTCATCGACACAAAATATAATATGAGGATTTAGGAGCCCCTATATAAATCAACTATTGAATATTAGCGCAAACGGTGGACTTTGTTTTGGAGGGAGGGTGATAAGGTTGATAAATTCTCATAGAAATAAGAGATGTTGTCTTCCCACTGTTTTATTTTAGACCAGAACCGGTTTTCGACTCAACAGCGTCATCATCAGTGGTTCATCCCACCCACACAGCACAGCGGTTAGAAGACAACTGAAAATCTCGTCCCACAACATCTTACTATCAGATACGTTGATAAATTCGTTCTGGGGAAGTTCATTGCCGTTGATTCACCGACTTTTTTTTTAATTTTTAGAATCAGGGGATCGGAAAAGATGAAATTTCCGTGAAAACTCAACATCGAACTTGAAAGTAACAAAAGAGCAAGAACTTTTTTTCGATATTTGCTATATTTTTTTCTAATTAATAATTCACAATATCTCATAATGCACCCTCCCCTATTTTCTATGTAGTAGGTCCCTTGAGTTGATTGATAATACAGAAAATCCTCTCCACTACAACACAGAACCCTTTCAGGCTTGTTGAACCCTTCATCCCCTAGATAGCACTCCAAACGGAGTAACTTGGACGAGCCAGGCACACTCAACAGCCGTTCGGATATTACCTCGCCTTTCGTCCTCTCCATATGTACTTCAGTTTTTCAATAATGCACTTCTTAGTCGGAAAAAAAAAATGGATGGGGTTCACCGAGTTTTCTCATGTATAAAAAATATATGTGATGTGACCATTACAAGACTTTCTTATACCAACACGCTTACAGATCACTCTATATCCCGCTCCCCCTTCTCAAAATAATTTCATACGGGCATTACTAGATATAGCGCCAGAGGTATTTTTTTGCGTTGGTGCAACATCAGCCCTCTCTGTTTGTCGAGTGAGCTCGGGATCTGGTGATCGGTGGTCGCCCCAGCCCGTCACACCGTTTTTTTTCTGCTTCCGCCAGGAGGCGACAAACCGGCTGAAACTGAGTAGCCGGTCTCTGTAGATCCAGTCCCAGGTAAAATCCTGTCCCACGAATCAGCTCCACCCTCGCCTGGTCATACAGCGGGCAATCGAGGAACACATGTTCAACAGTTTCGATGCCCCCCACATGAACAGTTTGGGTTCTTCTTCCTCCTAAAGAAGAAGAGTGTGGAGTTAAAGTCTCCATGCCCTGATAATATCTGCGACATCCAGTGGACAGGCCACGTCGAGTCGAGGCGTACCCGGACATCCAAAAAGTATGCGTGAGTCGTTCGGCCATCCGAACTTCGTGACCAACGTTGTTGCCATTTTCCTATCACTATCAATTCCTGTTCTTGGTCTGGACTGTCCGCTCTCTCCCGCTCCAGGGCTAGGCGTAAGGGCTCACCAATATGTGATCCTAAAAGCATATTGCGTCTACAGTAGTACAAGGCAACAGCACCATCCAAAACCAAGTCTATGGGTGGAGATCCGGCCAGCATCTGTAGCGCAGCCGTAGAGACAGTTCGATGATCTCTTATAACCCTTAAGATGGATGGTCTCTGGGCTTGCAACATTGTCATGCGCAGCTGTTTCATGGGGCGATGCCACTAACCAGCAGCAGCGTACCTTGCTACAGCCACGAATACTCCGGTGTAGATTGACTTACACGCAGAGTAGCCGGCTAGGCGGCTCAGAGCGTTGAAGGCTGTTGTATGACATGTCAAGCCGATACATTCTATACATCGGCAGTTATTACGGTTTTTGAGTTGAACCATTATTCTATCAGGTGTATCCTGTTTATTGACATGAAATCTTTTTGATCTATTTTTATAAATAATGTTTTTTGAAATTTTGATTCTACCAGACTTTTTACCTAAGGTTCTTCAATTAAATTGGGAGGGGGTTGAGATAAGCATTTTTTGTCATAGAAATAAACGACATTGTCTCCTATTGCTATATTTTGACCAGAACCGGTTTTCAATGCAACAGCGTCATTATTAGTGGTTCATCCCACCCATACAGCACAGCGTTTAAAACATTTTTCGTCAGTTCTAAAACATCAGTTCCACGCTAAGAAACAGTGAATCATTTTGGTTGGGGAACCAAAGATTTGAGCGTGGTTAGTATAATATATACTCCACTGGCCAAACTTGAGTGCGCCGGTAGCTCAAAAGTACCGAGCATGCTTACTGAGCTCAAGACACCAGATTAAAAACTCGGATACCCTTGACTTTTTTTATCTGGGAAGGTAAAAATAACCTTGAGCATGCTGTCCTTCGGATATGACGTTGAGAGGTTTTCCCGAGCCTGTATGAAGTCAAATACTCATATAGATCAGGACTTTCCAACAAGACTATCACAGTCGGACTCATGTCCTGCAGAACGCTCTATTACACAGTCTAACATTTACATTTTTTTAAATAATAAATTATAATGGTTTTACACAAATAATATCGAACTTACAGTTGACTAATCCACACAAACGTTCTTTAGGTAATGCTAGTAATCATTTCAATAACAACAAAAATGGAGCAGTTTAGTAAATTATTATTTTGTTCATTGGTACAGAAATAATGTTTTCCTTTTTAGTGAGGCAAATAACGTTTTTATCAAAGGGAGAAGAGGTTAGAATTAATTCTCCGAACTTTCCACATCCGATCTCAATGGTCTGGAATTGTTTTATTGAAATAAATAGAATACATAATACATAAAAAATATATGTGATGTGGGTAGGTGAACGTAATGTGTTGGCATCAGCATATACATATATATATTATATATATATATATAGGTATATAATTAGGTATTATAATTAGGAATGAATGAACGACTTACCATTATGGATAAAATAAATAAATAAATATATATATTTTAAACACAATGGTGAGTCGTTCATTCATTCCTAATTATAATGCCTGAAGTATAAATAGGTTAACGGAGGAACACAGTGTCAACTCAACCCTTTGAAGGGAGAAAGTGTCAAAAACATTCGTGAACTCTATTTAAAGGTTCCATTTCATTCATTATTTTCTAGCTTTACTACTTAATGCAATTATTGGTAAAGGTTAAATATATAATATAACTAAATATATTTACATATGTGAAATAGAATTACAAATTAATGCATCAATAGGATTATTTTAAGGTTTACAAAGTCATCTGACAGATGTCTATATCGGACGAGTACCAACAGGTGCTGGCCGGAGCTCGGCCCAAAGACTAGGTCGTGGATGGTGTTATTGCCTCTTACTCGTACTTCTGTAGACGCAATATGCGTATACCCCAGGAACAAGTCTGGACTGGAAGCGTTGCAAGGACATTATTGTCCAGGAATGGACGTCATGAAGATTTTAACTACAATTTTTTTTTATTTAAGATAAAAAACAAGTTGAACTGTTCTTGCTGGAGCATCGAGTCTGCAGAATATGTTGGTTTGTCGGATCGCCATAGTACAGACAAATTATATATTTTCAATTTATTATATACTTTTTTTTTTTTTTTTTTTTGACTTGCATTAATTCTTTAGAGTCGAAAAAAGTAACGCTGACGTTGAATACTTAAATAAATAATTGCTTCTTACATTATATATTCAGTTGAAGGGGAAATTATGAAAGCATCTAATTTATTCATTAGAGATGAAGATAAATAATGAATTAATTGTTTTCTCTCTATTTTTGTCTAGTTGAATTTATTTTCCTAATTAAACTGAAGTTTATAATATCTGTTATATAACTAGATATTGGTAGAGACGGTTACAAAAAAGTTTAGTTGTATTTCAAATTGCTTATTTTATTTATTTACATACTTATGACATATATACATTATTAGTAATTAAATCTCATCTTGATAAAGTAAGTCCAGATGGGTTTCAATATGGTATTGTATATGTGAATATTGTCGATAGTCATCCGCTGTTTTGTTTAAATTGTTTTCCTAACAACATGAGGTTAGGTTAGGTTTTTTGACTCACGCCCCGGCTTTAACTACGCGGTTATATCGCCTACTACCAGAGCGCTCTTTCGTCACTCTGGTGGACATGAGCCCGACTCTACTATACGAGTCCTAAATTTTGCCTACCCTAAATTTTTATTCACCTAGGGTAGGGGTCTTTAACCGACGAGTACCTGACATCGTACAGGCTCGGGACCATCGCTTAACGTCCCATCCGAAGGACGGCGTGCATAAGTTTATTTTACCTCCCAGATAAAATAAACTAAAGGCCTCGGTCGGGTTACGAACCCACGTTCTTGAGCTCAGAAGTCAAGCACGCATACCACTGAGCTACCGGCGCCCTCTTCATTATTATATATACTGATTTTGTAACTTTAATTTTCGATTTTCCTTTCATAATCTATTTTTCAATTGAGTATTGAGTATTATCCAAATCTTTATCCTTATCCTGTACGATGTCAGGTACTCGTTAAAGACCCCTACCCTAGATGAACGAAAATTTAGGGTAGGCAAAATTTAGGACTCCCACAGTAGAGTCTGGGCTCATGTCCACCAGAGTGACGAAAGAGCGCTCTGGTAGTAGGCGATATGACCTCGTAGTTAAAGCCCGGGCATGAGTCATAAAACCTAACCTAACCTATAATAATGAATACTAATAATTATTCATAACTTTTTTTTTTTGCTTCAACCAAAATTTTGTGGAGGGCGAGAACTGAGAGGGGAGAGTTTGTTGAAATAGGCTAGAAGGGATGGTGGGGTGGTGTAATTGTGCAGATTGTACGGAGGGAACAAAGACAATGGGCATCTTTTCTTCAGGATTTCCTCCTCTTTACGCCCGCATCCCCCACAAAAAAAAACCGGTCAAGTGCGAGTCCCCGTGCCTTAAAGTACCTTCATAGATTTTCTTTGGCGACTTAAAATTTGGCACGAAAGGACGGATTAATTGTGGGGTAGGGTGGTCGTTAATAATGCAAGGTTCAAATTTTAACGCTCTCACCCAAAAATCTCGATCGACATGATAAAAAAATACGATTGGCATTATTCCGCGCCCATAATAAATGATTTAACCCGTCAACCCGGAATCAAATTTTCCGTGTATTTTAAATGGCGTTTAGTGATGTTTTGGGTTTTTGTTCTATAACTATGAAACTGTTTATCGTAAATCTCTGAAAATTTGTACATTACTATTTTTGAAGTTGCTGAACACGAATATTTCATAAAAAGTTAAGTTTGACAAGTTAAATTAGTCGAAATTCGTTATAGAAATTGACATATATTTCAGGTGTTTTGAATATGTAGTTAAAAGGAATTGTATCATTCTTTTGACAGTAAAACAATAATCGATGTCCTTAATCGATGTTTTTGGTCGATAGCCCTACATGTGCGTAACTTTCGAATGGAGCGCGTTCTTCATGAAAATATCGCGTAATCATCGAAAAGCGGTTGAATTTCAAATTTTCAATTTTCACTCGCATTTTATTATTTAGCATATAATCGACATTTTGAGCTGCAAAATAGAATTCAAATTGAAAAGAAAAAAAAATTATATGAATTAGATTTTTTATTCCTCAAAAAAATCGAAAAATATTTTTCGCAAATTCGGAAGCCAATTTTGACAGTTTTGACTTGACCAATATAACTTTTGATGAAATATTCGTGTTCAGCAACTTCAAAAATAGTAGTGTACAAATTTTCAGAGATTTACGATAGACAGTTTCATAGTTATAGAACAAAAACCCGAAATATCACTAAACGCCATTTAAAATACACGGAAAATTTGATTCCTCTGCCTACACGGGTTAAATCATTTACTATGGGCCCGGAATAATGCCAATCGTATTTTTTTATCATGTTGATCGAGATTTTTGGGTGAGAGCGTTAAAATTTGAACCTTGCATTATTAACGACCACCCTATTGTGGGCACTACATATAAAATGGATTCTCATCAAATTGCATCTATATCTGTGTTTGGGCATATTTGATCTGCATACATATCAAATTTCAGCTTTCTTGGTTGAACGGTTACAAATTTGTACAGCTGTACTAGACGGATGGACAGACACCGAGAGCTTTACATAAGGGTTCCGTTTTTACTGGTATGGAAGCCTAACAAGTAATAAAAAACATGTTTCGGATCCCTTCACTAGATCCAAAGGGATTTATATTCTGGATGTCATACTTTGGTAAGTTCCATCAACAGTTTGATATTTATATATATGGAGTCAGAAAAATTCAGCCAAGCATGCATTATCATTATTCGAAAGAAATTCAAGGCGAGCCATGGAGGGTGCAGACTCACTCAACGAAAAGGCGAATGAAAAGGAAACAGACTTTTCTAGGTCAAAAGACAGGGATTGGAAGAAATGAACAAGCCGACAAACTGGCTCGTGCAGCAAGGGAAGATTATACCACGAAGACGGCAAAACAGTCCTGGAGGAATAGGCATTGAGGAAAGGAAACTCATTAAGGCGCGAACAAGCAGATTACCAACAGTCAAAAGAGTTAGAGGACCGGATAACAAGAAAAGTGATTGGGTTTCTAAGAGGACACGAAACGGTAAGAAAAACTTCATAATGTAGTATGAAGTAGTACTCCATTTAATTTAGTATGACCTCCTCACAGATTTTTATTAAAAATTGCTAGCCGGCTTTCGAGGTTTCCCTCATCATCAGGCAGTCTGATAAAACATTAAAAAATTTTGAATGAAAACTAAATAATTTTATGATAAAAATAAATAAATAAAACAATCTAAAAACTTCCTTTTTATTCCTGTCCACCATCTGATTCACAACCAGGTTGCTCTGTCTGTCCCCATCCATGATATTTTAAATTGTTAAAGTTTTTAGATTGTTTTATTTATTTATTTTTATTGTAAAATTATTTAGTCTTCATTGAAAAATTTTTAATTTTTTATCAGACTGCCGGATGATGAGGAAAACTGGAAAGCCGGCTAGCTACGTTTAATAAAAATCTGTGAGAGGTCATACTACATTTTATTTGACAACCTGTGAAATAATCACTTCTCACAACATCAGCCATCTTCAAATTAACGCTACAGATCCTTGGTGAACGTGTTTATTCACACCTCCAATAAAAAATCTTCGACAAGGCGTTTCTTAATCTAGAACAACAGTGAGGAACAGAGTATCGATCAAAGAGACTGAAGAGCAGATAGTTTAAGACATGGATTCACACCCACCGCTGCAGTCAGTTGCATCAGGAAACACAAAGAATGCATTAAAACAATTATTTTTATATCAACAATTCCTATGTTTCAAGCTATAATAATTCATCCCAGTTCCAGTCCCTGATTCGAAGGACTCTTTTAACCATATTATTTTTTCCAAGGTAAAAAATAAAAAAAGTTTGCATAGTTAATGAGGCGAAGTTGGTGCAATTTCATTTAAACTTTTAGAGAGGACTTCAAGAGAAAAACGTGAAAACTGCTTGTTTCATAACATTATTTTTCTTTCATTTCAGCAGTTTTCACCATTAAGGTTTTTCCAAGCTTTTTAAAAAATCTATTGACGATTCCCCAATGAATTACATTCAAAAAAACTCTTTTTATGTAGTCACCCTTATGAGAGTATGTTGAGCAAGGAATCAGAAATTCCATGAACTCGCTACGGACAGATTTTAATAGTACCCTTAAGCCAATTCACCAGAAAAATGTCTGCTTCATGAAGTTTTTGGATTTACATATAAAATTTTGTTTCGATGTATTCATTACTTCGGCAATTATTGTGTTGTTTTTGTGTTAACTACCCCCCTAATCCCCATCTTCCCTTCCGCTGATTTGACTAAAAAAAAACGTTATTAAGCACCACTATTATTATTATTTTTTTTTGTTATTGAACTTTTTCCTCTCAGTACAAGTGTTTTTAGCCAGCTATACAATCGATCGAAGGAATTGATATAAAAACAATTTTGATTTTTCAGCAGAACTTTATGTTTTCCGATTCCCTAACTCCAAAATTAAAAAAAAGAAAAATCCTGCCTGAGTATACTGTGATGTAAAAAAAAAAGTACACACATTTAAATTGTTAATATTTAAAAATTAATTATATTTATTTTTCTATAATAAAGCAGCTGAATTAGTAAATAAATAATAAGAATGCTTTTTCTTTTAAAACAAAACACGGCCATCAGCTGTTTTTTAATGTGGGTGTAGAGACCAATCGAGGCCTGGGTTGAGTTGAGACGGTCTGAGTGAAGATGGAGAGTTGTATTTAGGCTTAAGATGTGATGAACTGAATAGGAGTGAATTGACAACAAAGAAGGTACTTTTATTTGTTTATATGTTTTATATACCACAAGATAATTCTAAAAGAAGAATGACCAATATTTATTAGTTTATAAGATTTCTTTAATTCATTCAATTTTTTTTTTCATGTGCCAATCTTGGTTTTTTAAATTTTATAAAGTAGATTTAAGTAATTAAACCCAATATTTGTTCTCGTAAATTCTATTCTATTCATTTTCCCTGTTGGCCCAGTAAGATAATTTGAAAACCTTTGGATTAGATTTATATTTTTGCAAAATTTAGAAAACAAGGGGGCATCTCTTTAGAAATCCAAATGAAAAGTTTATTAATTGAAATTTTTTTAAAAATTACGTACACTTTCTTCAAAATTGCACGTCTTGAACTTTTGATATTTTTTTAGGGCCCTTTTCGGAAATTACTGAAGAAATCAAAATTAAATAGAAGACCAGTTATACAATATCTACAGGAAATGTGGTATTTTATTGTTTATTTATTTAATTTTTATATTTATTATTTGAATTTTATATATTTATTTAATTATTTTAATTTTACATTTACAAAATTTTTTTATCACAATACATAAACACAATAACGCCTGATATATTCTGCTCTTAGGACTTATCGGACACAATTTTTTTATTTTTTATTTTTGTAATTAGGAGTTCCAAAACCATGAAATTCTATTCTATCTATCTATATATAATTACAGTGATTGTGGATACATTTTTCGAAAATTTAATTTCACACTTTTGATAGATTACATAACTTATCCTGGACTAACAACAGAAGGAAGTAAAACTAGAGACTTGTGCATATCGAATAGTCTGTCATAACTTGCCGGTAGAACTGGACAGATATACGATGGACATAAATTCCTTGAGACAATGATATACAACTGGTCACAATGGGCTACTAACTGAATGAATCGGAATCGGATTTGGAATCCAGGTTGGGAGGGGGCCCTGGGGAAGGGTGCCGCTCCTCTCTGCCCCATTAATTATTGCCAATGTTAGCTTGATATAGTAGCCAACTAGGCTTAGATCTAGACTTCGACTTCGTAAAAGTAGATCTCACCAGGGGCGTGGTCAGGATTTTGAGCAAAGGGGGGGGGGGGGGCATAGATTCCCGGGGACACAGTCTAGTACAGTTTCCGTGGTTAGCGCTGCAGGCTTTTTGTTATTAATTTGGGAGACTCGGACCTCTAAAAGCTCCCCCTGAAGTAACCACTGACTGTAATACTTAAGCTGACTTTACATGAGCAGCAAAAATGCAAAGCGCAGAAGCAGCAAATGCACGCTATGGTTTCTGTGCTTTTAGAATTAAATTACTCACATCCAACAGTGTGCACTTGCTGCTGCTGCGCTTTGCATTTTTAGTGCGCATGTAAAATCAGCTTCAAGAGTATAATCATAAATCATAATAATTATAAAATTTATAATTATTTATAATTTAATTATTTAATGAAGATTTTAAACGAGAAAATGAAATGATTGAATTCATGTATATTTAAATAAATGTAATATGACTTGTTTTGTACACAAGTAAAGCACAATTTTCGTAATCTTGGTTTTTTGCTCTGGCCAGGGGGGGGGGGGGGGGGGGTGCACGTGCCCCCCTGTCCCCCTCTGGCTGCGCCCCTGGATCTCACCATCAGTTTTTGGGGACCAAAGCTATTTTTTTAAAGGGCCCCCCCTCCAGAAATATGCTGAGAAAAAAATGTTGCATGAGATGAGTTAGGGTGATGTTCAAGAAAATAAATACTAAGAGATATTAGTAAATTTCATGATGAAATATCCGGTAAAGCTCATGCCCGGGCTTTTAAAAGAGTTTATTTCGCCTACTACCATAGTGCTCTTTTGTTTATACTGCTTTATTACACTCTGTTTGTGTTACAATAAGCGTGGAAGGTAAGTCACTTCATAGCGTAGTGGCTTCGTCTTGTGATGCTTCCAGGATCGATTCCCAGAGATTGTAACATAATATGTTACATATTATGTCCTAGTCACTCAGTGAAATCCTTCATTTCAAGAAAAGACAAGGCATTTCATGAATTGCCGGCATATTGTGAAATTATATTAAATGTCTAGGCTTTTCATAAAATGACGATTTTTTCTTGATGTACAAAATCGTATGGCATTTAGACTTTGAAGGTTCATGAAATGCCTTAGTGATACTGAGGCAGATTGTAAAATCTGATTTTATCGTGTTTAATTTAAATTTAAAACCAAAATATATTTAAAATAGGATTTAAAAATGTTTTACAACTGTAAAAGGTATTTATAAAAGTTTATAATATGTTTTTGAGTACAAATAAAAGGAACATTATATTTATATAATCAGGAATCTATTAAATAAATCAAGAAATACATTTTATGAATAAGTACCTAACGTAAAAATTATTTAAAATCTTTGAAATAGGGGTTCACATTTATCTTAGTTAGTTATTATGATTCATTCCCGGGCCTTAACTACGAGGTCATATCGCCTACTACCAGAGCGCTCTTTCATAAATCCTAAATTTTTCATACCCTATATTTTTATTCACTTAGGATAGGGTTTTTTTAATGAGTACCTGACATCGTAAAGGCTTGGTAACAAGGTTCAGACTCACTTCAGAAGAGCAGTAACGGAAGAGGACCTTATTGGACCACACCCCTCAATAGAGATCCCGAAGACACATAACAAAACAATCCTCGAGGAATGGGTATTCGAGGCAAGGGAACTCATCTTGGCGCCAACTGTGTTGTTGACAGTCAAAAGTGTTGATCAGAGGACCAGATAACAAAAATAGAACAACTCTTCTTGACCATCGCCGGAGGACATTGAGAAACGTGATCAGGTACCTAACAGGATACCACAGGATAAGAAAACATCTCTTTATAATGGATCTTGTTCCGGATCCATCCTGCAGATGTGAATTAAAGAAGGAAACCACTCTTCACATCCTGGGCCAATGTGAAGATTATTCACTTCTTCGATGGAGAATCTTCGTTGAGGTATTCTTCAACTTCCAAAGGATTCTGAGCTTCACAAAGAGGTAGATAGTGAAATACTAGCGAGTGGATGTTACGTTTATTTTCGTTAGACCAATACATATGGGAGGATACGTCAAAAGAATTTATACATTATGATATAGATTTATAACTACTTGAGTCTAAGACACCTATGATTAGTAGTAATAACAAAACTATTAAAAAAAGTAAAATGAAATTAATAAAAACTGAACAAATAAATACTATGAAATATATGAGTGTATAAACAAATTAATACAAGATACGTTTATAAGTAGAGACATTTTTCAATTTAATAAAAATTAAGATAACTTTTTTTCAAAAAAACTCTTCGGAAGTGTCTTTATCCCAACGATGTTACGGGACGTTCTTACGTCCCATCATCAGGTCACAATGTGCGATATAGAAAAAAAAACAATGTAACTATAACAATATATGAAAAAAAAATTTTATAGATTAATCAATGATAAATGAATATATAAGAAAGTCTAAATAAATAAAAAATTATAAATTAATACATAAAACAATAACGTACATTCAACTGACCTTTAAGGTGTAGGAGGAACCCTGCCCAAAGAGGAAAAATGAAAGCTTTGTATCAAATAATGTTTTTTGGATATGAAACACGATATTTTTATTTATTGAGGTTATTTTATTCTTTTTGATGGGTCCTCTTTTGGATCCGTTCTGAAGATGTGAATTGATGAAGGAAACGACTCTACAAAACCATGGGCGAATGTGAAGATTCTGATCAAAGTCACCAATCCTTCTTCAACTTCGAAAGGATTCTGAGCTTCACTAAACAGACAGATAGATAGTTAAATACTAGCGAGGGGCTGTTATATAGGCCTTCAGCCTTTGGGTATCATGGATACAAAACCCAAAAATGTAAACAATGAATTAAACACAGGGCAGCCATTTTGGGAGTTAATAGCTTCATAAAAGCAAAAACAGAAAGTCTCAAGTCTAATTCTCTCTTAGCTCTCCCTAGCGTTAACTGAGGAAGTCGAACTGTGGCGGTAGACCACATTGGTATTGATCAGTATCCTATTGGTTTACCTAAATATGTGCTAACAGTGCTAATCCCCACTTCAGATAAGAGCAATCTGTATAGATCCAAATATACATACATAATTACATAATACGTCAAACATATTAACTCGATACAGTTCATATTTCCAGTGCTGATGTTATTGTCACAGACTTCCATACTGCTTCCGTATTAATAAATAATCCACAATAGATTGATTAACTCTTTATTCATCATTTTCCAAATATATATGCTTTATGATGACTACTATGTGGTAGATCTAAATGTTGTCTACCTAGATTTAGTTACCTTATGTAGGGATGTATCACATCGTACAGACTCGGGACAGTTGCTTAACGTCCCATCCGAAGGACTGAGTGCTCAAGGTTTTTTCACTTCCCAGATATAAAACCCAGAGGCCTCAGCCGGGTTTCGAACCCGCGATCTTGAGCTCAATGGGCAAGCACACTACCTCTGAACTACTGGTGCTCTCAATGGGAAAAGGATTAGCTATGAAAAAATATGTAAACTAAATAATTGCTAATATTAATGTTGCAAAATGGGGTCATTCTAGATCAACAATGAATACATGAGTATTTTCTTATTTCTTATGGATTTTTTTTCCAGTATCCAAAGAGTAAACATTAATTTTAATTGAAAATGTTGAGACATTTTATTTATTTATATATATATTGCAACACCTCTCCCTCTCGTGTGAGTGCATATCACGTAATTAGTAAAAATAAAATTCAATTAAGATCGAAAAAAAAATTATTAAAATTGAAAATTATTAAAATCGCGACTTTAATTAAAACAATGCCTGGATAGCTACGTGCACTCCCACGAGAAGGAGGGTCACAAGTTCCTAACGGGTAGTTGACATCAGTAATTAATAATAATTAATCACTGCTGCCAACCAGAAGAAGCATGGGAGGGGGAAATGGAATGAACCAACTCTAGAAAGTTAACATATTTATTAATTTAAAAAAACATTAAATATTTACAACAGAAAATAAAATAATAGAATAAGATTTGGCCATATGTCTGAAGGACTTTATAACTCAATTACGAGGTACCTCGATATGATATCCATGGCGAATGACGACGTGATCATCCTTTCTGAACTTCCCGTAGAAATCATCTAATCCCATAGTCCCTAAAGATCTGCGTAGTTTCGAGGGCACATCAGAAGTTACACCCCCACTGACTTTGCACCGTCCGAAATCAAAGTGTGTCTCTCCGACTAATTCACGTATTCAAACTGATATTAAAAAGATAGAAGATACGTGGAGCTCGACTGAGATATGGACACAGAGAAAGTACTTTCACATATTCACACTGATATTACTTATAGAAAAGATGCGTGGTGATCACCCAAGACATGAACGAGGAGTAAAAAGTACTTTCACTTATTCAAACTAAACTTTACAAAAGAAAGGAACGTGGTGATCCACCAAGACATGAGCGAAGACTGTCCAAAAACGGGGAGTGGCTTCCGTGCCTCATCGTGGTAGGGGAACGGATCCCGAGGTCTGATTGGCTGTGGATCTCCGCCCATTTTATTTCTAGCCAATCAGGTCATCGATTGCATCATCCTTGTTCTACTTAATCAGGGTGTGGGTAGACCATCTCACTGTTCCTTATACACCGGATGTAGACAATTATCTTGGCTTCCTTTCCATTGTGTCTTTATAATTCTTTATTTTTCGCTCCCAGCGATCACGATTCCCTCGCAGACATCGCTGGTTTCGAGCATGCTCTTCCAAATGCAATTCTCTTTAATTTGATACCCCACAACCCATACTTTGCTCCTAGCGATCGCGATCCTCTCGCAGACATCGCCAGTTCTGAGCATTATCTATTGTCTATAGGGTAGACATGCTACAATATATATATAATTATGTTTTTGTTTATTTTTACTTCATTGGATGTCACTTTGCCCTTTTTATTTATTTTATTATTATTTACTTTTTAAATGTAATAATTATTATTTATTTCATTTTTTTTTTTTTTCTCTCAAGAATTTGTTTATTAATTATTATACATTTTTTTTTTTTTTTAGTGCCCATAATATAGTAGAAAAAAAATTAACCATACTGATAGTACACGAAGAAAACTATATTCTTGACATTATCTTCTTACAGAATTAAATTAAAAAATATTCCTCATACTTTGTATAGCTTGGGTAGTAAAACTCTATTCTTATCGAGAGAATCACCTGGTGGTGTCTACTATACCCTATCACCGACTGGTGTCTACTATACCCTATCACCGACGGTGTCTACTATTCCCCATCAACTAATGGTGTCTACTATTCCCTCTCACCGACTGGTGTCTACTATTTCCTATTATCTAGTAGTGTCTACTAATATTCCCTATTATTAGTGGTGTCTAATATTCCCCATCTCCGACTGGTGTCTACTAATCCCTATTATCTAGTGGTGTCTATTACACCCTATCACAGACACAAAATACAGAATAAAACTTTCTTGCCACAAGAATATATTTGTCTCCATGTAGCCAGGAAAGATTATAGTCGAACCTGACAGATTGCCTAATTATCTAGTAGTGTTTTTTTTACTGTTCATTGTATATTTTTATTTAAAATAAACAGAGGGCGCCGGTAGCTCAGTGGTATGCGTGCTTGCCTTCTGAGCTCAAGATCGTGGGTTCGAAACCCGACCGAGGCCCTTAGTTTATTTTATCTGGGAGGTAAAATAAACTTAAGCTCGCCGTTCTTCGGATGGGACGTTAAGCGATGGTCCCGAACCTGTACGATGTCAGGAAGGTACTCGTTAAAGACCGAGGTGAATAAAAATTTAGGGTAGGCAAAATTTAGAACCCCCACAGTAGAGTCGGGCTCATGTTCACCAGAGTGACGAAAGAGTGCTCTGGTAGTACGCGATATGGACCTCGTAGTTAAAGCCCGGGCATAATAACAAACTAACTTTAAAATAAACATCTTTCTCTATCTATTTATCCACATATTAAGTAATTATGAATATTATGATTATAATATGGGGGCCATTCTAGATCAACATTGTACATGAAATGACTACCCGGTAAATAACTTAATCGATGTCCATTAGAGGATATAAGGAAAGAGTACTTATTATGAGTTGAACGGTGTGGCAGTATAAAGATACGGTCTGAGATGTCAAAGTTGTAATGGGTTAAGACGGATATGGGCGGATTCTAGCCATTGCATAAGAAGACCTTACAGAACTGCCAGACCACAGACACATATATTACTACGTTTTACTGTCGAGTTGTCTGGTTTAGTACTCACCACAAACTGCTCTCTAGTTGGTTCACAAGTAACAACAGACAGTATTAACACAATCCAGCCACAGTAGTGAGTTCCTACTTTCTAGTTCAAGCTTTCAGTGGTATTTCACGTGTATGGAAGTTTGTGTGCACTCATTGTGAGCACGATGGTAACAATGAAACTTAGATCTCATTAAAACGTGAAATTGAAATATTTTTACTTCCCTAGCTATACGAAGTTATGTTATAACAAGAAAAGTGATGATTATGTCGCTCATGTCGAGGAATTGCTGTCAGCGTACAAGGCCATGGGGTGTAACATGTCTCTTGAAGTTCATTTCCTTCACTCACACCTGGACTTCTTCCCTGAAAATTTAGGAGTAGTTTAGGATGAACACGGGGAACGGTTCCAACAATGATCAATAGTAGGGTGGTTCGAAAAAAACTTTTTTTTAAATTTCAGATCGCTATAGTGCACAAATGTTGCCATTGGTATAGACGTGAAAAAAGCACTAATTATTATTTTTTTATTAATTTGTCTTCGGGTCGCGCAATGCCATCGAAGTTAGCAAAAAATTGTGAAAAACCTTAATTTTTCATAATTTTTTTAAGCACGTCAGATGGTTTTAATTGCGTTCCTATACCATGAATTAACTACTATAAGTATGTAAAATCAATATATATGCACTTATTATACATTTGTTTCATATCTTCCGGTCGCGCAACATAGTACCATTCCATTTGAAACCATATCCGGGAGCTGGGCTTCAGGCGTATCATGAAGGCAAAACAAGCAATATCTGAAAGTGACTCTATCAGAATCTTTAAACCACCAAACCTAAACTTTGAAGCTAAAGACTATACCGAAATTAACAAATGGAACACCAGTACACTGACTCCTCCTCCACTGTTAAGAACATTGACTAATGAAGAGATAAAACAGTATGTGAGCAATGACTTCAAGCCTGTTATGAGTATAGATGCTTTCCCATGCCATACACAGGCAGTTGAAAGATGCGTTAAGCTAGTGACCGAAGCTTCAAGTAAAGTGTGTGGACACAGTTCCAGAGACGGCTATATTAGATCCACATTACTGTCACGCTCAGCGATGCCAACTTTTTCACACAAATACGAATTTCGATGTTTATCGATAGATAAAGAGTAGAATGGAAACATAAAGAGAGAGAAAGCGAAATAAATTTGTACATATTGTAAATAACACACCCTACATTGGATGGTTGGTTGGGTAGGGTGTGGGTGGAACTCGAAGTGCAGCCACCTCCCCGTGGTGAGTTCTGGGTCGTTTTGTAAACAAAATGAGCGAAGAGCTGCACCAACAATTGAATATTGAAACAAAGAAATTACCAAATATTTACTATTAGAAAATTTCTAAATTATCTGAAAGGAAACCGCCTCGCCTCTCTGTCCAGGTAGGCTACTCTGCTCTTTTTGACGAAGCTGCGCGACCGAATTTCACTTGAATATCAAAGTTTATCTTATATGCTTGGATTTTAAATATATTATTGTAATAGAAATAAAATATAGCATCTCTAAAAGTCGTATGATTAAAATGTACTAAACAGTCAAACTTTGAAATTTTGCAGAAACTACTAATTTTACTCATTTTGTACTATGTTGCGCGACCGGAAGATATGAAACAAATGTATAATAAGTGCATATATATTGATTTTACATACTTATAGTAGTTAATACATGGTATAGGAACGCAATTAAAACCATCTGGCGTGCTTAAAAAAATTATGAAAAATTAAGGTTTTTCACAATTTTTTGCTAATTTCGATGGCATTGCGCGACCGGAAGACAAATTAATAAAAAAATAATAATTAGTGCTTTTTTCGCGTCTATACTAATGGCAACTTTTGTGCACTATAGCGACCTGAAATAAAAAAAAAGAGTTTTTTTCGAACCACCCTATTGATTCAATAGGTTTGAGAGGAGATTTTCAGGGAAGTGAAATACGAGTATGTTGGCAGAGTACTGTTGGTTTTTGGTACAAGAAACTTCTACCTCAGGGTACAAAAGGAAAGCAAACCCAAATGAAGGTACTTTTCTTATTTATTTATTATTATTTACAGCTAAAATCTTTTCACCCCTCCAAATCAAATTAATGGCAATCAAATTATCGAAAAGTGATAAAAATAGCTGGGGGACGGGGGGCGTCCCCGAAAACGGTGGGTGATGGGGGAAAACGGGGGCCATATGCGGTTTCAGGGGGTTATTTTACATAAGAATCAGCAGGAATGGTGTCAGGGCTCGAAAATTTTTTTTTTTTCAGACCGGTGTTATCGGTCAACAATTCGACGCGCAATTTCCGACGAAATTTCATATTTTCAGACCTCCAGATTTCAAATATGAAAAAAAAAACTGTTTCTGTGAATACAATAACTTCCGATAAAAAGAATTTTTCGACACGAAATGTATTAATATAGAACCTTCTAACGATGACACCTATTAATTTTCAGCAGAATCAACCAAAGGGAAGTAGGGGGATCAGGGGAGGCTTAACTCAAATATTCTAATAACTGCCGTTGTAATGAATGCATCGACACATTTCGTAAGTCAAATGTTGCATATTAGCTCCAACGATTCACCAATGACTTTATTCATTATGTACGATTTCACTATTTCTTTTTCAATCTGACTGACCCCCATTGGATAAAATAAAGGTGAGAGGATGATGGGAAGGCAGAAGGTGTGAGGTGTGAGGTGTGAAGGAAGTGGAACTCCAGATAATATTGACGGCTGTGTCAACAGAGAGCAGTGTTGGTGACGCCATATGAGCCGTCACCCCATCAGAAGAAAAAACACTTTACCACCACTCAGACAATGCCAACCTCTTTCTTCTTTTTGTCTTAGATTTCCCAAGCCTCAAACTTATAACACTTTTCCAATTCCCTTTTTCCCTTCTGAGATTTCCATGTTCTTTCTTTTTCCTTTACAGAAAGAAAATTTTATTTTTTAACTTTATTTAAATTGTCATGTGATATTTGTCCTCCGTAGTGGACTAATAACTTTTTACTGAAATATGGAGAATAAAGTCGGCCACACACGCTCCGGTTCGCCTGCACAGGTTTCAGGCACAGGTAAACCTGTACAGGCGTGAGCTCACGCACGCTACGGTGAAACTGTGCAGGTTTCAGTTCAAATCATGGCATCGGAGAGCCATGTGATAGCACTTGCAGCCCATTTTGTGATAAAAACAAAACAGATGACCCATCGAAAGAACCGTCAAAAATGGAGCAAAAATAGGTTGCTAAAAAGACCAACATTTAGTCATATAAATCTGCTAAATTAATTGAAATTTGAACCAAAGGATTATCGAAATTATTTGAGAATGAACGAAATGGTGGTACACCTTATTTATTATTTTTCATAAACTGGGTTCACTCTTACATGTCTCAATAAACTCCTCCATAACGTTTTGCTTAGACATTTTCTGTAGAACTAATGTAAACAAATAAAAGAAATGTAAAGAAATGAGAACAAATATAAACAAAGAAGTGGAAATGTAAATAAACCTGCACTTTTGCAACCTGGCGCAAAACCTTGTTTCACTGCGCAGTTTATCTGCTCAACTCTGGCGCAGGTAAACATATCTTTTTCGATATCTTCTCCGGTCACCTGCACAGGTCGAAAAACCTGCGCATGTGGTTCCCATACACGGTCCGGTTTGCCGGCACAGGAATACCTGTGCAGGCAAACCGGAGCGTGTGTGGCTGCCTTAATGATAATGATGGCCAGGCCGCTACACTCCTCCCCTCCTCGGCTGCGTCCTGAGGTGTATGTATGTATGCCTTCAGTCGGCTGGCGTGGACCATGAGTCGCTTTCGCCGTCCCTCTCGACCCTGTATGCGGAAAGTCACGTCGGACAACATTTTCAAGGTCTTGTACGGTCCCGTCCAGGGTCTGTGTAGCTTGGGGTTCCGACCTCGGCCCACAAAAGGACTCCACAAACAGATCTCGTCTCCCTCCTGCAGCTGACTTTCCATGCTCCTCTGATCGTAATAGTTTTTCAGTCTGCTTGTTGCTTCTCTTGAATTTCCCGTAGGTAATGGAAGACTTCTTCCATACACAGGACTCGTTGTCGTACGACGTCATTGAGGCAGACCATACACAATATCCAATGGGCAGCCTAACCTCCTGGCCGATTAGGGCGTAGTAGGGTATAAGGCCATTCGACTCCGGGTTATAGGAGTGGTGCGAGTCTTGCTTATTTTCGGCATAGCTCCAGCTCGGTGAAAAGACAAGATTCGAACTGCAGGTTCTGGTCGGTGTACAGCTCGTAGGGAGCCCCATACCGGGTGAACAACTCCTGAACGAGAGTGTTCGTCAACGTCTCGGCTTCGATATTCCTCAGCAAGTAGGCTTTCACCCACATCATAAAATAGTCAACCGCTAACAGTATGTACCATTTGTAACCACGTGTTCGCGGTAGTGGCTTTAGGATGTCGAGCGCTATCCGCAGCATCGGGAAGCAAGCCACGAATCTCTGTATGAGCGCCCTCCCTCGCGCCCCATTCCTTGCTCCGCACCACGGGCAAGCGTTCACCAAGGCCTCAACATCCCGTCGGTGCCCCAGCCAGAAATAGCGATCTCTGGCTTTGTGTTCCGTCCATGTTATCCCCAGATGCGCTCCACCCGCGGGGCTGTTATGTACATCCTTCAACACTAGTGCCGGGGGAAGCACCAGCCGATGTCGCGCGGGCTTCCCTTCCTCGTCCCATCGCCCCCGCTTCTCTAGCCGGATCCACTCCGTCGACATGCTGACTGTTTTCGGATCTTTTCCCCTCCTCAAATGGGGAGGGGGGAGGAGGGGGGCGGTCGAATACGTAGGGTCACGTATTCCACTGTAGTACCAAGCCAAGTAAGGGGTCGCTCTCCAGTCACTCGTCGACCACGCCATTCTCCTCCTGTCCCCGTTCGTACGCTCCGTCTTCGCTATCCGATGCGTTTTCGGATTTTGATGTAATTTCATATGTAGCAACCTACACATTATAAGCCTGAATGAATCGTAGGCTATATGGCGTCTCACATATTTTAATGGGAAGGGGGCACCAAAAATATAAAATAATGGAAAGGTGAAACTCTTTAAAGGTTGATCGGATATTCATATTTCACATATATTTATAAGCTCAGTTCTAACGTTGACCATGTGAATAAGTTAATTGATTAATTCGTACCGGGGAAGTACATTTGTACATTGACCTGCTTCAAGTTACTTCAGGTGAAGTGGTTTATAAATAAGAAATTCTTGGTTCACCAATTTTACCGGTCGATGAAAGCATGACGCAGGTCAATGGTCGATCCGTTCAAATTAGAAAGGAATATAAAGAGGGCCTTATAGCTCAGTGGTATGTATGCTTGCCTTCTAAGCTCAAGATCGTGGGTTAGAAACCCGGCCGAGGCCCTTATTTTCTTTTAACTGGGAGGTAAAATAAACTTAAGCACTCCGTCCTTCGGATGGGACATAAAGCGAAGGTGTACGTAAATAAAAATTTAGGGTAGGCAAAATTTAGGACTCCTACAGTAGAGTTGGGCTCATGTCTACCAGTGACGAAAGAGCGCTCTGGTAGTAGGCGATATGACCTCGTAGTTAAAGCCCGGGCATGAATCATAATAAGTAACTACATTTATTTAATATGCTTATAAAATGCCTCCGTGACCTTTATAGTTCGTTGTATAAAGAAAAGGTTAATCTAATTGAAAGAAATGGTTCGTATACAAACAAACCTGAGACCAAATGTTGACAGGTCTCTCAATTCTTTTCAAACTCCCTCTTTAGGTCACCTCGAGGTTCTAAGAAAATTAAAAAGTTTGTTAGTCTCCCGTAATTATCTTCCATGGCTCGAATTATTTATAATGTAGTGTGAACTAAGTTTACTCTCTCTCTCTCTCTCTAAACTCACGTTATCCTTTTCCCAATTTGGCTGAAGATAAGTAGGTATATTTTTTTTGACTTCTCAATATATGTATATATTTTGTATTGAAATCTTCATCCCAGAAACAGTTATTAGGATCGATGAGTTGAGTTAAAAAGTATCAATATGTGCCGATGAAATGAATGTATCGACACGAGGGAGCGCCGATAGCTCAGTGGTATGCGTGCTTGCTTACTGAGCTCAGTACGCTATGCCGGTCCTTCGGATGGAATGTTAAGTGATGGTCCCCAAGCCAGTGCGATGTATCGTACTTGTTAAAGACCCCTGCCCCTATCCTAGGTGAATAAAAATTTAGTGTAGGCAAAAGTTAGGACTCCTTATGAAAGAGCGAATGGCCATGTAGTTTAAGTTCGGGCATGAGTCACAATAATTAACTAAACGAACATGGGTAGGTTAGAATATTGAGGCTACAAAATGGAACTTATCCGGAGCCATTCTAGATCAATGAATATATGTTGCAGTCTTTTTAGTTTAACTATTATTGAGCGCTATCAGTTGATTTTTGGTTAAACTAATTAAATTAGTTTAGGCAACTGACGTCTATAGAGAGCACCTTACATCTAGATCCATTATCCATTTTGACTCAAATCATCTCTTCTTCAGCTAGCTTCCAGGGGAGTAGGTTCCCGCTCCCAGTTCCATGTTTTTGTTTCAAGCTTCCAAATAGTTTTATTTCTGCCTCCTGCTGCCCCCAGACATCTCCTCAGAAGTCCAATTATTGCAGATCAAGGTAAGTGCGTTTATTCGGCTAATAGGGACCATTGGCCAATGTATGGGAATTTTGCTCCCACCATGGCTAAGTCATTTTAACTTACTTTTTATAATACAGTCCACTAATTGCTACACATAAATACGCCCCAAACCGAACCACAATTTGAAGCCCCCTCCCCCCCTTCAAAGGCGTATACAATATATGAAATGACATACTGACAAAAATACATGTTTCATTCGTGACTATATGAGTTAATTAGTTCTTATGACTCATGCCCTAGCTTTAACTACAAGGTCATATCGCCTACTACCAGAGCGCTCTTTCGCTGCTGGTCATGAACCCGGCTCTACTAAATTTTGCCTACTCTAAATTTTTATTCACCTAAGATAGGGGCAGGGGTCTTTAACAAGTACCTGACATCGTACAGGCTCGGGACCATCGCCTAACGTCCTACCCGAAGGACGACGTGCTTACTTTTTTTTTTTTTTTTTTTTTTTACCTCTGATATACGATTACGTAGTTAAAGCTCAGGCATGAGTCACAATAACTAATTATATTCGGGGATAAATGGTATTTTTAGCGCAAATTAATTTTTCCACGATCACTAGTGACAAATGTTGTCGTTGTGAATATGTAAATAAATAAATAAAAAATAAAATTTATTTTATTTAAAAAAAAAAAAAAAAAAAAAAAAAAAAAAATTTTCAAGACAATATGCAAGGTAAGCAATTAAATATTTGTATTTGTGACGATATGTTTACTGAGAGGTCAGTTGAATGTGAAAATTAGCGTATTTACTTAGACAGATAGGGGGTCCAGTTGTTGGGCTGGTCAAATCAATAACAGTGTTTAGTGTTTACAGAGGTTCGTAATGTTCAACAGGAGATCCCATTATCCCAACCAGAATTTCTATTAAAGGGAAACGTGATCTATATTTCAATTTGGACTTCCCGGTATCATCAGGTGAGAGTAGTTTGAAGTTGGTTCGAATTACTTTAGTCTCACTGTACTGTAGAACTTAGGGGGATGATATAGGTCAGTATTGATTCACTGAACACCCAATCGATAGCAATCAAATTGTAATGCATGCATTCGATAAATGACCTCAGTTGTTTTAAATTTTAAAAGTATTGATACGAACTGAATCATTTATCATAAGTGATAGATAGTCTTCATGTTGTTTCATTTTTACGGCGTCATCACATCTATGATTTAAAAATAAAAAAAACGGGTGCGTGCAACTCCGATGCATAGCGAAATGAGCGTGACAACGTCTGAGTTGCGAGATAGCGAAAGTGTCAAGAATCAAATATAACAAATCATTTCAATAAAATTTTTGAACCTTGAAACAATTTAAAAACAATATAGAAAGAAAACATTCATAAGCATAATAGTTTCCAAAAAATGAAAATTTGGTTTAAAAATTTTATAACGAGTTTATTCGATAAAAATATTATTTTCAAATTCATAGATCAAATATTTTTAGAATGGTGAACAATTTTATGAAGCGTTTATTTAAATCAATGCTATTTTCACATTTATACATCATGTAGGACAATAATGTAATTGTGAAGTTCAATTAACAATTCGATTAGTTAAGAGATAACACAAGGTGGCGGATGCTCTCTCTCTCTCGGTGCATGCGCGATACGAAAGTAACATATGTAGGTAACGCAGTTTTCCAACATGAGGTGCTGGCCTTCCAATTTAAAAGACGTTGTCACGTCAAAATAAAATTAATGAAAAGTAACTAGAAAATCTTAAAGCAACAGGGTAGAGAGTAACAAAACAAAAAAAAACTTGCTTTCACCACCCGTACAGCGTAGAGGCTAAAGGACTACCGGCATAGCTCAAAGGGGTGGGGATAGCAAGGTTCGGGTGAGTTACTCTACATACAAAAAACATTCATTCAAAATACATAATAACTAAAAAATAAAGATCTACATAGTAGTCAACGGAATTTTTGTAATAAAATTATTAATTATGACATGAATCTTTTTGGCTGTATGTTGTAACTTTATACTATTGCAGACATTTTTTTGACCATTATGTAGACATTTATTTGTCTACTATGTAGATGTTTATTTTTAGTTATTATGTACATTTTGAATGTTTTTTGTTTGTGCGAGTGAACCTCGCTAACATGAGAAATAAAATAAATTCATAAATAAATAATAATAAATAATGATATTAGTAATGAAAATGTGTGCCTTCTTCACGGCCTGTATTGACTGACATGAGATATATATATGTTACAATTATGTAATGATAAAATACTAAAAACTAACTGTAACTAAACAAAACCTACATCATAAGCAAATAAAAATAAAACAACACATATCTAAACATAAAAAATATAGTTTTGTTAAGCTGAATTGTTTTTTTATTTATTATCTTTACTAAATTGCTGAAATTCTATGTTTGTTTTTATCGACTTAAGCCTGATTCCCACCCATTCTATTACATCGTTGGTCAATCCTTTTAAATATTGATAATTATACACAGGATGTCAAAAATAAGGTAGTCTGACCTCTCACAGATTTTTTATTTAAGTAAGCTAGCCGGCTTTCGAGGTTTCCCTCATCATCAGGCAGTCTGATAAAAAATTTGAATAAACTAAATAATAAAAATAAATAAATAAAAATCTACAACAAACATTAACAATTTAAAATATCATGGATGGGGACAGACGAGTTATTCCTGTCCACCATCTGAGTCACAACTGGGAGAACGGTGTACGTGAGACTCTAATATGAAGATGGCTGATGTAGTGAGAAGTGATTATTTCGCAGGATGTCAAAAATAAGGTAGTCTGACCTCTCACAGATTTTTTATTTAAGTAAGCTAGCCGGCTTTCGAGGTTTCCCTCATCATCAGGCAGTCTGATAAAAAATTTGAATAAACTAAATAATAAAAATAAATAAATAAAAATCTACAACAAACATTAACAATTTAAAATATCATGGATGGGGACAGACGAGTTATTCCTGTCCACCATCTGAGTCACAACTGGGAGAACGGTGTACGTGAGTATAATTATAC
Source organism: Aradus depressus (assembly GCA_963662175.1). Classification (NCBI taxonomy): domain Eukaryota; kingdom Metazoa; phylum Arthropoda; class Insecta; order Hemiptera; family Aradidae; genus Aradus; species Aradus depressus. The sequence goes on from OY759214.1 coordinate 74,422,709, forward strand.
AAATAAAATAAAGAAATAATAGAAAATAAATTAATATAAAATTGCTAATATTAATAAATACAATAGACACTGTTTTTAATAAAGTTTTACTTATTATTATTTTATATTTCTTTAAGATAAGTCTTCTTACACGATATTTCAATGCTATTCCATTTTATATTCCTGTCATGAATAATCCACACTACCTACTGAGTAAAGTTCTTTATTTATTTATTTTCCAATTGTACACTCTGACAGGTCCTAAAGAAAACTTGACAAATTCAAAATGTGTGGAGAAAACACAAAAATGTTTTTATACAACTAATAAAATAATCATCTTAGTCCAAAATAAACATTACCTACCTTTTAAAAAATCAATTCACAAACAAATATAAATAAGACTGGATCGAATAATAAATAAAAGGAAATATTTATACTTTAATCCCACTTTGAGAATTATTCATAAAAAAACAGCTGACAGATTCATTCGCTCTCCATTCTTCTAAAGTCGTAATACATTCCATGCAATCCATTGGTTAGAATGTATCAAACTATTTACTTCTGGAATTGCCTGGGAATATCTGTAAGTGATAACTTCATCTAAATGAATAACAAGATAACAAATAAATTTGAAAAAAATAAGTAATAACTTTTAAAAACGAAACGAATAAAACAAGCCATTCTAATCAAAACAAACAGATAAAAAAACGTAATAAATCGATAAATGCGAACAAGGGTGTTCAAACATTGTAACAAAGGTGTAACCTCCCGCGGGACATCCTACGATCAGTAATCAATTCATGAAATGACTGAGTATTAATCATAAATTATCAATTCGTAACTATTAGAATATTAAACAAAAAGTATAGAATATTGGTGGAGTATATATCACTAACAGGACAGACAGATCCCTATGAAATACAGAGATCGGTATTATTTTGAGGAGCTCCTGGGGAGCAGAAGATAATTTGGTCCAGAAAACAGCCTTCAGTTGGTTAGCCCATTGGACTCTTGGAAGTTCATACCATTTAGTGAAGAGGCTGAGGCCATTGTGTAGCTCCTAGTGGGCAAAGTTCCACTGTTAAGTGGGCTTGTTTGTACCAACTGGATACAGAGACAACAACAAACTCACCCTCCTTCACTGCTAAACACCTCCATCTGTTTGAGTGTCCAACGGAATATAGTGCTTAACAAGCGGGGGAGAGGGGGATTCAAGCGTCCGGAGGGAGCCCTCTTTCGTCGCGCTGGTAGACATGAGCCCGAATCCTACTATTGGAGTCCTAAACGTTGCCTATCCGAAATTTTTATTCACTTAGTGTAGGGGTCTTTAGTACTTGACACCATTGAAATGAACCTTCTTTACGAGCACTAGTCAACTTGGGGACTAAGCTGGTAAATGAGTGACGCCTTAAACACCTCCCAGATCTGCTCCGCACCGGTGTTTGCGTTCGTTCCCAAAAAAGTAGTTTAAAGTGTCCTTTTTACGGTGTCCTGTGAGGGCTACCCTACATTCTAAATTTGGACGAAATCGAACTAGTGGTTTGCGCGGGGTGAGTGAAAGCATTTCATTTTTTAAATTGGGGACTCAAATTAAGTTCAGAAATTACAAATGTTGCCATCATGCTCGGAGGAACAACATTTTCATATTAATACCCAATCTACTGATAATGAATCACAAAGGTGAGTGAGTGTACGCCTGCTTAGCGTTGCTGGCGTCATAAACAGCGTCTCTTTTTCTTTCTCAATTCTCACTCTCTATTCTCTCGCGTTCAAAAATCTACATTTCTTATTTCTCTTACCATAGGCCTATTGTCTCTACTTAGAGGGCGCCGGTAGCTCAGTGGTATGCGTGCTTGACTTCTGAGCTCAAGGTCGTGGGTTCGTAGCCCGACCGAGGCCCTTAGTTTATTTTATCTGGGAGGTAAAATAAACTTAAGCACGCCGTCCTTCGGATGGGACGTTAAGCGATGGTCCCGAGCCTGTACGATGTCAGGTACTCGTTAAAGACCCCTACCCTAGATGAATAAAAATTTAGGGTACCTAGGCAAAATTTAGGACTCCCACAGTAGAGTCGGGCTCATGTCCACCAGAGTGACGAAAGAGCGCTCTGGTAGTAGGCGATATGACCTCGTAGTTAAAGCCCGGGCATGAGTCATAAAACCTAACCTAACCTTGTCCTCTACTTTGATATCAAATGATTCTGATGATCCTAACAACGAAAATAATGTAGATTTAACAAACGCCTCGGCCGGGTTTCAAGCCCGTGATCTTGAGCTCAGTAAGCAATCACGCTACCTATGAGCTACTATATCCATAAATGTCGTCAGATTTACTTATGGTTTTTACCGATTGTAAAAAAAATTATGATAAGCTCTAGTAAGCTGCACTTGCGTCCAGTTAGCAAATATGACGCCACGAAAGTCAAAGTGAAACACTTTCCTAAATAATTCTGCGACGCAAACTAATATTCTGCTCAGACCTTTCCTTTCCATTCTTCTCTTCGCTCTATTCACTTAATGACCTCGACTCCTCTTCACTCCAATGACCTGTAGATTGTCTCAACACCCTTACCTCTCTCTGCTGCTCCGCCCTGCATTATTTCCACCAATTTATTAAAATACTTATCTCAAGATGGCTTAAACTAGAGCTAAAATGTGAAAAATTCTTGCTTTATTTTCAAGCCATTTCGATGCCTGGGGGGGGGGGGGGGGGGGGGTGAAGGTTATGTCGATAATTGGCAATGTAACAGGTATTTCGCAACAGTTATCGATCTAACTCAAAGCCATAAATCTATTTATTTTTTCTATTTATTTAGGCTAGGTTTTATGACTCATGCCCCGGCTCTTTCGTCACTCTGGTGGACATGAGCCCGACTCTATTGTGGGAGTCCTAAATTTTGCCTACCTTAAATTTTTATTCACAGGGCAGGGGTCTTTAACGAGTACCTGACATCGTACAGGCTTGGGATCATCGCTTAACGTCCCATTCGAAGGATGGCGTGCTTAAGTTTATTTTACCTCTAGATAAAAAAAACTAAGGGCCTCGGTCGGGTTTCGAACCCACGCTCTTGGGCTCAGAAACCAAGCACGCATACCACTGAGCTCTATACCCTCTGTATTTATTTATTTAAAGCCATACAGTACATAGAATCGCCGGCTATGTACTTCCTCAGCACGAATTCATCAATTACTTTTTCGCTCTCCCTACACATTGACTATAATAGTGGCTTCTGAATCCTCATACTAAATTTTGTGTCGATACATTCATTACATCAGTAATTATTGAGATTTTTGAGTTAAGCCCCTTCTGATACTCCCCCCTCCTTCGACTAATTCCGCTGAAAACTAATAAGTTTCGGATGTTGTGCGGCTGATAATGATGCCATACTGTGTGATGTTTCCAACTGTCGTCCATATAATGCAACCTATGAACGGAACCCTGTCACATGTGTCAATTTAGACTCCGTCAATTTAGTACGGCTGTTGTGCCACTGATGATGACGCAGTTGCTGACGTCATATTGTACGATGTTGCCAACTCTCGTCTGTCACATACAACCCCAAAGCTAGTGTATATTTAGACATTACACTGTACGGGTGTTGTGCTACTCGATGATGAAATAAAACAGTGGGAAGACATCATATTTTATTTCTATGAGAACTCTCGTCCCACATCTTACTATCACATATGAAAAGAGAATAAAGGTTGATAAATGGTCCAAATATCAACTGTTGCTCCCTGATAGGTACAGGTATTGATTTACCTTCCATAACAGCTTCCATATGACCTACATTTCACCGAGTATTACCTATATTATTCATAATATTACTCGTTCAGTCAAGTGTACACTTTGAAGGAAACTAGTCAGGTCGGTAAATCATTTCCCTCGGACCGTTGAAAAGTGGGATGGGGTGAGCTGCCATGTTGCCAATTCTCAACCGTCACATGCAACCCACGCCTGTTTATCGTTTCTGGTAAATAGCGTTATTATCTCCGTTTTTACAATAAATAATAGCAAAAAAATAATTAAAAATAATAATAATGGAGTTTCTTATACTAGTTATCTTTGTACTGATCTCCCTTTCCTCCCTCCTCTCGAGTTCACGTCAGCGTTTTTCTTTGCTCCATTGTACAGCATGATTCTGAGAGTGACTTTCTTATACCCATTAATGCTGAACACAAGAGCGACATATTGAAAAAAAAAATATTAAAATATGCAACTAAAAATATACAATAATTAAATTTACAAATAACAAGATAGTAAGTGGTAAACAACTAATGAAATTAATGATAACAATAATAAAATATTAAACAAAAGTAATTACGAAACTGGTTGCAAAATAAAAAAAATTGTCTGAACCTTTCACATATTTTATTAATATATGTCTGCCTTCTTTCGTGGTTGCCCATATCATCAGGCAGTCTACAAAAAAAAGCATCATGTGTATCATTTTATTTTGTGTTGCTTGTTTATCGATTTTATTTTAGCGCAAATAGCCAATATTTTTATGTATTTAATTCGGCAATTAGAATTTTGTAGACTGATGATGAGGGCAACCTCGAAAGCCGGCTAGTTTATTATAATAAAATCTGTGATAGGTCTACATTTCAATTGAATTTTACTCCCCACTGCAATACGCAATGTAGAGAAAGTTATCTATCTAATCGGTCAAAAATTTGAAGTAATACAATACTTTTACTGGAATTTCATGATTTTCGAGAAAAAAAAAAACAAGAAATTTTACATGAGTGTCCAGAATCCCATGAGGACGACACCTATTGTTTTTCAGCGAAATCGGTCAAAGTGAATGGATTAAGGAGGCTCAACTCAAAGAATAAATCGACACAAAATATAGTATGAGGATTTAAAAGTCCTTATGTAATTCAGCTTTTCTGCAGAGATACTGTGAAACACGCAATAAAATCTAAATAAAAACTTTGATTTTTTAAAATATTGTCTATTTCACAAAATATGTATAATATATGGTAGCAACATTCGGTATTGCTACCATATATTATAAATATTTTATGAAATAGACAATATTTTAAAAAATCAAAGTTTTTCTTTATTTTTTATAGATTATTAGCCCAAACTGTCGACTGGGGAAGTAGATTGCCGGTGATTCTCCGACGACTTTCATTATTGTATCTATTTTGTTGGATAAGTCTGAGACAAAGCGTGAGTGCAATGGAAGGGCGGGTGTGGATGAAAGTCAACACTAGGAAGCCATGTTTTCTGTTTGTTTTCCATTAAGATGTTGATCTATCTTCCTCCACTCTTTTCTCCCTCCCCATCTCTAATTTGTGTTGGGACTGCTAATTGGGAAACAATATTATAATAGAAAGTTTATACTGCTTTATTACACTCTGTATTACAATAAGCGTGGAAGGAGAGTCACTTCGTAGCGTTGTGATGGTTCCAGGATCGATTCCAGGAGATTGTAATATAATATATTATATAGATTGTAATAAAATATATTATATAGATTGTAATAAAATATATTATATAGATTGTAATATGAAATATAGATTGTAATATAAAATATAGATTGTAATATAATATATTATATAGATTGTAATAAAATATATTATATAGATTGTAATATAAAATATAGATTGTAATATAATATATAGATTGTAATATAATATATTATATAGATTGTAATATAATATATTACAATCTCTGGGAATCAATCCTGGAACCATCACTACATTATATCTAGTATATGTATGAAATGAAGGATTTCACTGAGGGACTAGGACATAATATTATTATGTCCTAGTCCCTCAGTGAAATCCTTCATTTCATGAAAAAGCAAGGCATTTCATGAATTGCCGATATATTGTGAAATTACATTAAATGTCTAGACCTTTCATGAAATGACGATTTTTTCTTGATGTACCCAATCGTTCGGCATTTAGACTTTGAAGGTTCATGAAATGCCTTAGAGATACTGAGGCAGATTGTAAAATCTGATTTTATCATGTTTAATTTAAATTTAAAACCAAATATATTTCAAATAGGATTTAAAAATGCTTTACAGTTGTAGTAATAGGTATTTATAAATGTCTATAATATGTTTTTGAGTACAAATAAATGGAACATATTATCAGGAATTTATTAAATAAATCAAGAAATACATTTTATGAATAAGTACCTAACGTCAAAATTATTTAAAATCTATGAAATAGGTGCTCATACCTTTCTTAGTTAGTTAGTCATTATGCCTCATGCCCGGGCTTTAACTACGAGGTCAAATCGCCTACTACCAGAGCGCTCTTTCGTCACTAAAATAAACTAAGGGCCTCGGCCGGGTTTCCAACCCACGACCTTGAGCTCAGAAGTCAAGCACGCAAACCACTTACGCATACCTTACTCAGTTATCCTATTGTATAGACGTTTGTTTGGTTTTGAGCTGTAATATGTACATATTATAAAATGATTGAAATCATTTTTATTAATCGCGAAACACAATTAGTTTAACTATTTTAGCTTTGAACTTACTTCTGAAGTGAGATAAAAAAAATAGTTTATAACCTCAACAAGTGTTACATGGTTTAACGAGTCAGATTGTGTAGAACAAGTGCCTGACGTCAATAGGTCATTTCATGAAAAGCCTAGGCATTTAATGTAATTTCACAATATGCCGGCAGTTCATGAAATGCCTTGATGTTTCATGACTTGACTAAGTGACTACGACATGTACTTTATACTGGATGGGCTGGTGCGTGCACATAGCACTATGCATTCAATGTCCTTATCCAAGATACTAAAAACAGTGCCGGATTAAGACTACTTGATGCCCTAAGCAATCCACACCTATGGGCCCCCCTATCCACTATTAAAGTGAAATTTATTCATATATATATATAATATAAATAATTAAAACTCTTTTTTTTTTACAACCTATATAGGTGAGGACTTATGTCCTGATTTACTTCGAGTAAGGTCCCTATTAGTTCCATAAATTAGGCTGTCCTCGTAAGGAATGAAGTTGAATGTGCGTTACCTTTCTAACTAGGATCTTATAGGGTTATCACATTCAGACCTTATTAGGACCGAGTTCAGAACTCGGTTGTCCTAGTTAGAACTTTATGAAAAACGAACCTAAATTTCTAGTCGGGTAATTGCTCTAGTGAATTTAAACGCGCGGGTTTTCAAACAGCCTTGCCTTTCATGTGCTAGCAAATATATGTTTTCGGTGTTGTTTATGGTGCCCCCCAAGACGTGATGCCCTAAGCAATTGCTTAATTTGCTTATGGGCTAATCCGGAACTGACTAAGAACCTATACTGTCTAAGTTTGTTCTGAGTATACTATATACAATCTAAGAATACTCTAGAGTCTAATCTTTCGTCTTTATCATATCTCTACCGAGTCCCAGAATAACTATATAACAAACAGCTACGGGTAAAATAATGAGTAGCTGTTTCAACAAGAATGGTAATCAGAGGAAATGAGTGACAGTCCGTGATGATTCAAACTTGGGGAATTGTGTCATACATGTATGTAGCAAGAAACATCGCTGGAGTTCATAATGAGTTGATGACTAGCCATGCCATGAGGGGGTGCATCATATGAGCTGAAGAAGTTGAACAATGGACATCGACCCAAACCCCTGATATTACCAGCTGAGTCCTGTCTCAACCTCTAGTCTCATCTTCCTGATATGAAGACTGCACTGGGCCGTCTCTAATTTGGACAGTACAGAGAAACAACCACTCTTTCACAAGAGACAATGGAGGTGGTTCTATGGCTGCCTGGTCGTGAATTCTGTTTTCATGCCATTGGAAATCTCGAATATCAACAAGAATAAAATAATTGATAAACATAATAAAAAAGAGAGTCGTAGGTGAATCACCGACAATTTACTTCCCCAGAACGAATTAATCAATTAACTTTTCGCTCCCCCTGCAAATATGAAATTGTCGATACATTCATTACATCGGCACTTGATGGGGTTTTTGAGTTCAGCCACCCTCTGATCCTTCCTTCCCTGCAGCGGATTTCGATGAAAATTAATCGTCGTCCTTATGGGGTTTTATATTCCCTTACGAAATTTCGTGTCGATACATTCATTTTATCTGCAGTAATTACAGTTTTTACGTTAGGCCTCCTTCCCTTTAGTCGATTTGGCTGAAAATTAATTGGATTAGAATGTTCTGGATTCACATATGAAATTTCATGTCGATACATTCGTTCTACCGGGAGAAGTATTCAGAGACATCTAATTTAACGGGAAATTGTTTTCATATTTGGAATCTAGAGCTCGGAAAACATGAAATTCCGTTGAAAACTCTCATCGAATTTGTGAACGATTACATAAATTCCCCTACCCTATGTATAGCTAGAGAATTGAAAATAAGTTTATTCGAGTTGCGTCAAGACGAGATAACGTATGGAGAATAAACTATGGTTTTTGGAATAGAGTTAAGACCCAGCAAAAGGGATTCTATAACCGATATTATTTTTGATGTGTAAACATCTTAGCTCTCATACCGTCGGAGTGTCTCGTTGATGTGCATGCCTGAGTGTGTGACGGACGATTACGAGCGCAGCTCACACACAACTACGCACTTCTTTATCTGTGATGTCAGCTGTTTTGAGCATTTCTATTGTATTTTTACAACATTATTGATCATATTTACCGTTGTAGTGAATTTAACTAAAATATCAATGTTACTAACTATAAAATGATCTTTCGGTAAGAAACTTTAGGTTAAGATGCTTCGATAGCTTAAATTTGTAACAATAAATACAATTTATGGTAAAAGAAAATAATATAGCAGAGTAAATCTAAAAAAATATAAGATATAATATTTCAATATATTATTTAATAATATTATAAATATATTTGTTGTCATATTGTCACAACAAATAATATAATGTTTTTACCCATTTGAGGAGGTACCGAACAGCTTATTTCATTTTTAAATGACAAACTTAGTCTACAAATGAATACGAATCGAAGCATTTCAACAACAAATTCGAAAACTACCATCGACGCTGTACACATCAATTCTCGTGAGTACCGCGTCACTCACACATTTGCTTTTTTTATTATCTTTGAGAATCGTCTTAAGAAATGAGACCACAGCAGAGCTTGTTTTTGAAGCAAGCAGAGAAAGAATCCATACACATATTATATTGCTAATACATTCATTGATCTAGAATTTACATTTCATGGGGGTCTGCAATGTATAGGGGAAGGCATAAAGTGGGACATATAACTGAATCTGAATTAGTAAACAGTGGAATGGGTGAGAGTAAACCAGTGTCATATTTCATGGTAGGATGGAGTATGATGATTCTAGAGTCAGGATTACATAGATTCAAACCGTCACGTCGGCTTTATCAGTTTCACAGAACTGTGTCACCCCTCGCTCCACAGGTGCCTCACTTTCATTGAAAACCAAATAGAAATTCATATCAACTCTCATTTACGTTTTGAAGAAAAAAAAAATGGAAACTGAGGATTTTTTACAACAGCTATACATTTGACCGGGATTTTATGTATCCAGATACATCCAAAAATGAAAAAAATAAGGTTCCTTTATGTGTGTGTGTTTGTGAACACGATAACTCCCTTTCACAGGTTGTAAAATAAAATATTTGTTAGCCGGCTTTCGAGGTTGCCCTCATCATCAGGCAGTCTACAAAAAAAACCATCATATAACAACAAAAAAACAGGTTCTGTTGGTTAAACTCCAAAAAATATTGTAGCAGTAAAGATTTAAATATATATGTAATGTGACATATGGTGATGTTAATAAGGTGTTAAAATAATAAGAACATATGAGTAAGATAGGAGCTGGAATTATATATATAAAATAATAGAATGAGATTAAAGTTGGGTTATGAACCTGTTTAAAATGTTTTTTTTAAAGTGTAATTATCAGTTAACATTACAATATATATATAAATGAAATTAATAAAAAGTAACAAAATAAAATTGAGGTTAGGTTAGATTTTATGACTCATGCCCGGGCTTTAACTATGAGGTCATATCGCCTACTACCAAAGCTCTCTTTCGTTCTCTGGTGGACATGAGCCCGACTCTACTGTGGGAGTCCTAAATTTTGAGACCCTAAATTTTTATTTACCTAGGGTAGGGGTCTTTAACGAATATCTGACATCGTTCAGGCTCGGGACCATCGCTTCACGTCCCATCCGAAGGAAGGCGTGCTTAAGTTTATTAAGGGCCTCGGTCGGGTTACGAACCCACGTTCTTGAGCTCAGAAGCCACTGAGCTACCGGCGCCCTCAAATAAAATTGATACAAAGAGTTTAAAAATAAACCTGATAAAATAATTTTGTCTATAGAATTAATTGTAAAGATTGTAATTGTTTTAATCATGGGCAGACAGGCGGGAAGCTGAGGACTAGAGTGGGGGAACATTTGAGGAGGAGCGACTCTGAATTCTTCCAACACCTCTAAAGCACAGTCAAAATCGTAATTTTTCGGGATTCGAAACCCGGCTGATGCCCTTAGGTTTTTCTTTTACCCCTACTCTAAATGATTAAAAATGTAGGGTAGGCAAAATTTAGAACTCTCACAGAGTCGGGCTCATGTCCACCAGACAGACGAAATCGAGCTCTGGTCGTAGGCGATATGACCCCAAACTTAAAGCCCGGGCATGTATCACAATAACTAACTGATTGTTCTTATTTTTATCATATGTTTTTCGAAATTATAAAAAAAATTAATGTACATATCAATTACCTAAATTAATTAAAAATTATTTATTTATTTTATAATTTTTTTTTATTATTATTTTATTTTTTTGGCTTTATGTACAGTGCATATTAGCCATATCAATGTGTTGTTTATCTAGTTATTTACGACATCCATGGCCCCGGGAGGAAGTTCGATCTACGAAATAAAACTCACTCCCGGACTGGAATTTAAAAAATAAAACTGTTAATAAAATAAATAAATAAAACATGTGGGGGGCGCCACAAATGTAGCGACAAGAAATGTTATATGTGTATCTAGAACCTCATAAGGACGACACCTATTAATTTTCAGCGGAATTGGCAGAAGGAAAAGGGAGTATCGAAGGGCTTCCCCCTTCGACTTGTGAAGGGAATGTGCCCCACCTGACCCCCTCCGGGTCAGATGGGTCACAATTCATACCCTAATAATTGCCGATATAATGGATTTATCGACACAAAATTTATTTTTATGACTCAAAAGGCCCCTAACTCAAATATTAATTTTTAGCACAAATGTTCGACTGATTTTGGAGGAAGAGCGAAATTTTAATTGATTAAATCGTGCTGGGGAAATAAATTGCGAGTGTATCACGGATAACTTCTGGCAGAAGGATTGCAGCAATCATAGATTTCTATACTTTCTCCATAAACTCCGTCATACCGGGAAACTGATGGATGTTGAAAAGTAGTTTCCAAATTGATCGTACGAGCTATCAAATTGTATTAGCACGCCACCAGGCTTGTGTGAGTTTTGTTTAGAACTGGTAGTAAAGATAACAGAGTGGTTTTAGAACAGAAATAGAACGGTCTCAGATTGAATGAAGTTAACATTCCTAACACTTGTCTAAACTTTAGTCCGATCTTTAAATTTAGACTCACTAACCTAATTTTAATTAGTTATTGTTGTTTCTTTTTATTATTGTTTAAATCTTAGGCATATAATAAGAGCATTAGCTTAAGTCTAAATGGGAAGCCTGATGTTTTCCCCCTTCTCAATACCATAGATATAATTCTATGTTGGTTTTAAAAATGGTTTGGTTTTCATTCATAAACAGAATTGAAAGGATTGATTTTAAACCATGGTCCGTTTTTAAAATTTTGAATAAAAAATGTCCGAACCAAACCATACAGGCGTATGTGATGAGTGGCCGTATGAGTGCGGTGTAGAGTAGTGTGGCACATTCATGTCGGAGTGAAGTGTTCTTGTTGAGAAGTGGGTAGAGTGAGGAGAGTCTAGTGTAGGCATGTGTCAATTTGGAGTTAATGTGTTGGCCCCAGGTTTGGTGTCTAGGAGCACCCCCAGATACTTCACCGCCTGGTGTGTTGGTGTCCAGGGGATGTTTCTGTGGTTGATGTTTAGCAGTGTCAGTGTAACATAGTTTATGCGTCGTAGTGCGGAAACCTTAGTTTTTGTCTTGTTCGCGTTTAGCCTCAGTGAAGAGTGCGCACGGCCCTATGAAGATGACAGTCCTGAGCTATGAGGTGCGTGACATCGGCATAGGTTGCCAGTGGCAGTGGAATTTCTTGATTTATCTAACATAAATTTTTTATAATTAATTATACAGAATATAAAATAACATATAAATAAGAATATCCCAATCGTTTTCTTTCCAGGTTTTGACAAAATGCAACCGTATAAGAAGAGGCGTTTTTTTTGTTAATTTCAGTAGCTAATTATGTCAGAGGGCAAATGCTCCCAGGAAGATGCCTTGGCATGCTTTAACATAGCCCTGGAGAAGGGAGTCACACATCCAGACGATTGGCTGAATATTCAATAAGCATATCCAGAACCTTTGCTGACGACATCACTAACAATGAGAAAGACCAAAGAAAAGTTTTTCTGGGGCCATATAATACGGTAAAGGAAAAAATCAAACATTGTCAACAGCTACTTTTTCTAGTCGTCGCACTAAGTGTCAAATCTTTAAGTGTGATGTTCAGAGAATGAAGAGTCCCGTTATTGGATTCTAACAGAGTCGTGTCCATAGCCCGGGCATGAGGACTGAGTTGTAGATAATACACAGATTATTATGTATTTAAATAGTGACAATGACTTACCTACAGCAGGTAGAATTGTTCTTCTGTCCACATTCTATCCAAATCTGAAACACAAGAAGATACTAAAGTAATAAATATGTGTTTACTAATGTGTGGAGGTATAAATAAATAAAAACAAAGGAACTTGTTTAACTTCTATGTTGGCCTTAATGCTCAAACCCTAATAACTGCCGATGTAATGAATGTGTCGACAAAAACTTTAGAATAAAATACTATATAATAGAATAAAATACTCTATTATTATATATACTCTATTGATGGTTGGAAATTTAATAAGGAACATTTTTGGTAAGCACTACTTTTTCGATAGGACTGACCGTTTTTGGGTAAATTAAGCAAACGTGTAAAAAAATATATTTCGAGATGCCATTTTAAGACGGTTTTCTTCATATATATCGCAAACCAGGAGTTCTTCGAAAAGGGCAACATTGCTACATTAGTTAGACCAAACACATGGATGTAGATGAACTTAACAGAAATATCATACCTTAGAGAGTACCTACATATGTGGTATGGCCGGCTATAACAGGATTGTCTTGTACCAACAGCGTTTTTTCAGATCACTCCCCCCCCCCCCCCCCCCCCACCCACCCTATCCATCCCTCCTCAAATTCATTCATTACTGTGAGCAGTTTTCGTTGTTTCATTGTACAGCGTAATTATGAGAGTGACTTTCCTATTGTCAAATATTGAGTTTTAAAACCTTCCTTCCATAGGCTTTACAGGGGGAGCAAAAATGTAATTGATTAATTCATGTCAGGCAAGTACGTTACCGGTGATTCACCGACTTTTTTTTTTTTGGCTTGAATAAGCAGGGAGCAAAATAATGATCAAAATTTCACTACCCAAGAAGTAGGTATATGTAGGGATCTATCGATACAAGTAAATTATCGATACTTTTATTCGATACCAAGTACTTCTGGTATCGATACTTCTCTTTCGATACCAAGTAGGTATCGAACAGATATTACTTGTATCGATTCAAAGTACTCGTTTCAAATTTCAACAATCAAAAAAAAATTATATAAATTTTTCAATTCGTCAAAATCGTGCACAGTTCAATTTCTTACAATTATCTTTTATTTGTTGTTGCAGTAAAATACTGAACTCAAATTCCGGTCCACGGACAAATGATATTCGTATATATCGATGGTGATAACCTCATGTGTGATGTGATCACGCAGCTTGCATGATGAGTCCTTATTTCTTACCTTATTTACATTAAATGGTTTATCGTTTATGAAGGTATACGTTTGTTTAATTTTGAAGAGAACCGTGAACGTGATTACGATTTCATTATTTTATTTTATTTTTACATTCCATTTTGTCAATTACATATTTCCTACGGCGAAAGTGTGGATTTATTACACTAAGAACGTTTCGATCTGAGCGACTTGCAAAAAGTGTTTTAAAATAGTGAAATAATGTCGGAATACGAATAGTCTTCAGTAGTTTTATATCCTTACTAAAAATAAATTGTATGTTTATTTAATAAGGCTTTTTATTACATTCAGTATGTTTTTAATAATATCATTTTATCTTAATCGATTTGATTTATTTGTTTCTTATGCCCACTATAATATCTCATTTACCTATATCTTTCAAATTGTATTGTGTTTTTTATTATTATTATATAGGTATATATATATATTATACATGGTTTAAAATTAATTATAACGAAGTACTCGATGCAATACGATTTTTATTTAAATTGATATAGATTTATAGATTTTTTAAAATTAATTATAACGAACTACTAGATTCAATCGATACGTGTAGGTATCGATACTTTTTATTCGATACTTCAGTAGTGTTGAAAGTTTTATTCGATACTACCCATGAGTGAAAGTATCGATACTTTGTAGTATCGATGGAACCCTAGGTATATGTATAAGAGAAGGCCAATTATTTTCACGGCTTTTACCCAATTTGACGACCAGGGGGACAGAGTAGAGTCATTGAGAGACGGGGAAGAGCAGAACGTGATGTGAATGGAATAGTGGAGTAGGTGCCAAAATACAGCAAGAGTGGGGCTTAAATAGGAGGGACATTGAGTGGGGATGAGAATATGAGGTGAACGTGAGGCATATAGGCCGACTCTTATCAACGGAAAGTGCTTATAGGACGAGCTCAGCTGGTTCGGAGAGCTCTTCTTTTCATTGCCTTTCACCAATGAGCCTATAAGGAGAGAGAGGAGATTATAATGTTTGAAACTTTAATTTGATAAAAATATGAAACCTAAAATATAATAATAATAATATTTATATTCGTTATACCATAACATGTTAATAGGATACATTATAAGAATGTATACATTAAGATAGCTTATAAAGTAGATACATAAAGAGATATTAATCTTTTAGTCCGACACACAAGGATTAGAATTAACAATACTACTAAAAAATAAAATGAAATAAATAAATAAATACCTGAAAATATGAGTACAAAAATAATAATACTACGAAGTTAGTAAATAGATTTGTTAATTTAATTAAAATTAAGAAAATAATTTTTGATAACTTTTCCGGAAGTGTCTGTTTTACGAAGACATTTCGGGACGTTCATATATAATATAGAAAAGAGAAAAAAAAAAAAAATAACATAACAACAATAACAATTATAAAAATATATATAAATGAAAAAAAATATATATATTATAACAATACATAAAAAATTAATGCTAGAGAATTACAAAGCCGGTGATTCGATAGCTTTTTAAAATTTATTTTTGACATTAATAAGCAGGGGGCAAAATAATGATCAAAATTCTAATGACATCAGATGATTTTAATGTTATTTTTAATAATGTTCGCACGATTACAATTCTTCTTTACACTGTAGGTACAAGAAAGCAAAAATTGAAGCCTGTTATTTCTACGTTTCGCAAAAAAATGTTTAAAATTATATTATTTTTCATTTTGATCCTGTAAAATTAATGTGACTGAAAAAAAATTCATTTCAAAAAAAGCCCACTTCCCACTTCATTCAGTGATTTTGAAATCATATCTATGCTAAAAGTTATATCTCAATGAGCAGTTAAAAATAAAATGTCATATAACAAGCTAAAAATCATTTGTATGGTCTACGGGGTATATATCTAGGGCGCCGATAGCTCAGTGGTATGAGTGCTTGTCTTCTGAGCTCAAGATCGTGGGTTCCAAACCCGGCCGAGGTCCACAGTTTATTTTATCTGGGAGGTAAAATAAACTTAAGCACGCCGTCCTTCGGATGGGACATTAAGCGATGGCCCCGAGCCTGTATGATGTCATGTACTCGTTAAAGACCCCTGCCCTAGGTGAATACAATATTAGGGTAGGTAGGCAAAATTGAGGGCTCCCACAGTAGAGTCGGGCTCATGTTCACCGCCGTGAGGAAAAAGCGCTCTGGTAGTAGGCGATATGACCTCGTAGTTAAAGCCCGGGCATGAGTCATAACAACTAACATGTATGATCTGAAACGGATGAAAACCGTACAGTTTTAAAAAATTTTCTATGTACAGTCAGGCATTCTTTTAAACAGTTTTCAATCGCGACTAATGTCCCTGTATGGAAATTTAAACAAAATTGGAACCCTTGATTTGAAATGTAATTCGGGGGACTTATCTATGAAAAATTAAATAAATAAATACAGGCTTTATGAAGATAAAATAAAATTTACTTTGTTGGTAAGTTTCGGTAGGGTGCAGATGCCGCCCAGGTCTGGTGCCTGGTGATAAATTCGAGGGGGGGCACCGTTGTTTACGAGTCAGTAACTGAAATTTATATTGGGAAGAGGGCGGAATGTCACCCAGCTCCCATATGAGAGGCACTTTTAGCACATGTGAGCACATGTTTTATTTAGCAGATTACTGCAAAATTAGATCAATACACGCGTTTGTCGAGCCAGGAGTTACAGAGAGAATCAGTAGTTTGACAAAGGTAATCTTATCGATCATATGCGGAAAACTTGACTTTTTCCCAAGATTACGTAATGAATTGTAGTTAAGGGAACAGGAAAAAGTTAGAGGTTTCGATATATCGAGACATCGATTATTGTAAATTTTCCTCATTATTTTTGAACAAATTCAATGTTAAGCTTGTATTGCAGTGAATTGTTCCAACTGTCCTCTCGAATTCTGTTACCGGATCGAATTCTGTTAGACACCAGATGCACTTATTACTGTTTTTTGGATTATATCTGATTTTTTTTTTCGTAGTCGGGATATTTGTTTACTTAAATTATTATATACCATACATATATTTTTGTAATCCATGGGCTTTGCTAATAACTGCTGATAGAATTAATGTATCGACACAAAATGTATACACAAATTATATCCAGACGACACCTATTAATTTTCAGCGTAATCGATAGCAGGAAAGTGGGGATCAGAGGAAGGGCTCAACTCTAACATCCTAATAACTGCTGATAGAATTAATGTATCGACACAAAATGAATACACAAATTATATCCAGACGACACCTATTAATTTTCAGCGTAATCGATAGGAGGAAAGTGGGGATCAGAGGAGGGGCTCAACTCTAACATCCTAATAACTGCTGATAGAATTAATGTATCGACACAAAATGGATACACAAATTATATCCAGAACACTATAAGGACGACAACTATTAATTTTCAGCATAACTGATGGGAGGAAATTGGGGATCAGAGGAGGGGCTCAACTCTAACATCCTAATAACTGCTGATAGAATTAATGTATCGACACAAATTATATCCAGAACACCATAAGAACGACACCTATTAATTTTCAGCATAATCGATGGGAGGAAATTGGGGATCAGAGGAGGGGCTCAACTCTAACATCCTAATAACTGCTGATAGGATTAATGTATCGACACAAATTATATCCAGAACACCATAAAGACGACAACTATTAATTTTCAGCGTAATCGATATGAGGAAATTGGGGATCAGAGGAGGGGCTCAACTCTAACATCCTAATAACTGCTGATAGAATTAATGTATCGACACAAAATGGATACACAAATTATATCCAGAACACCATAAGGACGACACCTATTAATTTTCAGCATAATCGATGGGAGGAAATTGGGGATCAGAGGAGGGGCTCACCCTAATAACTGCTGATGTAATGAATGTATCAACACGAAATTTAGTATTACGATTGAGAAGTCGCTGTGTAAATCAACTATTTATTTTTAGCACAAATAGTCGATTGGTATTGGAAGAAGAGCAAACCTTAATTGATCAATTGGTGGTAAATATATACAAAGCAAAAATAATTGGAGCAAGTACAGCAACTATTGATAGCTATACTTTCTCCATACTAACTTCGATATATCGGGAAATTGATGTTTAAAAGTCGTTTCCAAATTGGATAGTACGAGGTTAGTGTGTGTTTTGATTAGAACTGGTAGTAAAGATAACAGAGTGGTTTTAGAACAGAAAAAGAACGGTCTCAGATTGAATGAAGTTAACATTCCTAACACTTCTCTAAACTTTAGACCGACTTTTAAATTTAGACTCATTAACCTAATTTTTTTTTTCAGTTTGCTATACTTTCTCAGTACTAACTTCATTATACCTATGTGCCCACATATAGAAAGAGAGTGAGAAAGAAAAAAAAAAGTTCTACAAAAAAAAACATTTTCTTAATAAGAAAGGAAAAATGTGTTCCTTAACGAAGAAGAAAAAAGAAACTGAAGCTCTCCAAAATGATTAAGGGCATAGTTAGGAGTGTTGGAAGGGGAAGGGTCATTTGGTAGCGGAAATAATGTGTGGTGAGGACTTGGCAACATTTCTACATTAGTTGGTCCAAACACTTCTTTGTCAGTTGTGTTCATAGGAGCACTTTGGTACCTGGTCAACTGTAGATGAACTTAATACAAATATCATACCTTAGAGAGTATGTGGAATGGCCGGCCATAACAAGACTGCCTTATACTAGTAGTGCCAAACTATTGATAGTGCTACCGATTGATTGGTGGGATTTGACTGTCGAATATTATCGGTAATTATATTTGATATCGATTGGACTATCGAATTTGGAATTGCGATTTTAAAAAAGAAATATAATTAAAATGAATAAAATATCGATATATAAAAAATAATGATAGAGTGGTTATAGTGGTTTATTTATAGTATTGGAATTTGAAAGATGTAAAGGTGAAATTGACAAATGTGAATTTATTAGAAAATTTGAAGACAATTAATGTTATATAATACATGATTGGAATAGTAATTTTATATATCAGTCTGTATTTCGGTGAGTCCTGATCTGTCTTTTTAATAATATGTGAAATAATAGTTATGGAAATGTAATTATAATCCTGATTGTTATTTAAAAGAATTTTGTTTAAAATATGAATATTGTTAATACTTTCTTGGATTTTCCCTTAGTTACTTAATCATTCCCCATCACTTACCTAATTATTGACCACACTAACCTAATTTTTATACCCACTTACCTAATAATTAACCATAATTTTTTTA
The DNA here is from genome assembly GCA_963662175.1 of Aradus depressus. Taxonomy (NCBI): domain Eukaryota; kingdom Metazoa; phylum Arthropoda; class Insecta; order Hemiptera; family Aradidae; genus Aradus; species Aradus depressus. Next base: position 74,441,916 of record OY759214.1, read on the forward strand.
ATACTCGTGAATGATGCCTCTCTAAAGTTGATTTAACCAAAAACGCCCTCTTCAATTGGAATAGTCTGCCGTAGTGAATAAATGGTTAAATGCAGTAATCTCGTGAATGATTATTAAAGAAGTAGAGTAAGTTGATTTAACCAAAAACGCCCTCTTCAATTGGAATAGTCTGCCGTAGTGAATAAATGGTTAAATGCAGTTATCTCGTGAATGATTATTAAAGAAGTAGAGTAAGTTGATTTAACCAAAAACGCCCTCTTCAATTGGAATAGTCTGCCGTAGTGAATAAATGGTTAAATGCAGTAATCTCGTGAATGATTATTAAAGAAGTAGAGTAAGTTGATTTAACCAAAAACGCCCTCTTCAATTGGAATAGTCTGCCGTAGTGAATAAATGGTTAAATGCAGTAATCTCGTGAATGATTATTAAAGAAGTAGAGTAAGTTGATTTAACCAAAAACGCCCTCTTCAATTGGAATAGTCTGCCGTAGTGAATAAATGGTTAAATGCAGTTATCTCGTGAATGATTATTAAAGAAGTAGAGTAAGTTGATTTAACCAAAAACGCCCTCTTCAATTGGAATAGTCTGCCGTAGTGAATAAATGGTTAAATGCAGTAATCTCGTGAATGATTATTAAAGAAGTAGAGTAAGTTGATTTAACCAAAAACGCCCTCTTCAATTGGAATAGTCTGCCGTAGTGAATAAATGGTTAAATGCAGTTATCTCGTGAATGATTATTATAGAAGTAGAGTAAGTTGATTTAACCAAAAACGCCCTCTTCAATTGGAATAGTCTGCCGTAGTGAATAAATGGTTAAATGCAGTTATCTCGTGAATGATTATTAAAGAAGTAGAGTAAGTTGATTTAACCTAGAACATACACAATTTTACGAGATACCAACAAACCCACATCTTTATAATTGAGTTCCCAACTTTTTCACAGTGCGCAGATGGCCTGGGAGATGATCACAGTACACTTAACTCATTTTGGCCATTTTACGATCTAACAACTTATTCCCTGTGACCATAGATATATCCCGTTCTAACGATTTACATAACTTTTTAAATTTTTTATTTTCTGATTCAGGGGATCGGAAAACATGATTTTGTGCATATAGCTGGTGAATGATACTCAAGATGTCATTTGTCCGAGTTGATAGTGACAACTTGACCAACTGTGAGTGGAGGGTTCAGGTGTCCTACCCAAGCTGAGACTGACTGACGTACCTTCCTACCTGAATTAGGGAAGGGTGCCCTTCCTCCCTATTATATATATTTCTGTCTCTAACAGCTCTCATTCTTCTTGTTTTAAGCACGTTTGAACATCCATTCTTTTAAATAAATAAAACATACTTCTTTATGAAAAATTGCCTATTCCACAAAAAGTGTATGTAATATACAGGTAATTCCATATGAACTCGACATGACGGCCCACATCACGACTTTGAAAATGAAAAGTAACTTCATTTTTTGATACTTTAGACACAAACGAACCAAAAAATCGTCATAAGAATTTTTAAAAATCGCTGTGACTAACTGTGCAGCGATATTACTGAATTCATGGTTTTTAACGATTTTTCTTATGGATAAAATATTTTCGTTCCCAAATGAACCATTTCACATGAAAAAAAATGTAGGGATATAGTTTTTTGTTGGAAATTTTCCGTAGAATCCGAAAATTTTGTCAAAATTCAGAAATGAATTGATGTTTTTCGTTAAAAATAAGTTTTTTCCAAAAAGTCGATTTTGTTTTGATTTAACATATTTCAAAAACTTATGGATGAAAATTTAAGTTTGACGTCTTAAATTACTTGTGAGTGTCTCCACTAACGAACGCACAATCAATTTTTTTGGGTATCCTACTTGTTTTAACTATACGCCAAAATTCATTTGTTAAATTTATCAACACGTTAAATCAAATGTTTATAATATACAGGGTGATTCCCTCGTAACTTAAAAAAAAAATTGAGCGTAACTACATCAAAAATGGAGTAGAATGCCGCCCACCGCACCTTTCTATCTCAGTCCGTTGCCGAGATATGATTTTTTAAAGTTTTTTTCGAGAAAACCACGTTTTTTGCCATCAAGTCCCACATTTCTCCCTTTTAAATCAACTTTTGTCAACTTTTGACCACATTTTCGGAATCAGCGTTAAATTTATTGTGTATACACAATTTTTGACAATAGCGTAATGCCTGCAGCTTTAGTCATAAAATAAGTTAGTTTACTGTGTGCGAACCATTATTATATACCAGGCAAGGAAAAGTGTTGGAATTTCATCTTGAAAATCCCCTTTTCAAGTTACTGTTCAATTACAACCTGCTGAAAGTTACTAACTTGCTTAGTGTAACTACGGGCGATGCTGGGTAACCTGCTAGTGTAAGTATATTTTTAATCTTTGCCCCCTTCGCCACTTCCACTCACTCCAAGTACCAAACAATTACTGTAATTATTACTACTGTTATAGTTAATAGTAATGTTATAGGTAATTATTTCTATAGTCTTAGGTTGCTGATAACGGTAATACTATTCTTAAAAGTAATTATTACTATCCTCTTTCGTCATTGTTAATAGTTATATTATTATTAAAAGTAATTATTACTATCCCCTTTCGTCATTGTTAATAGTTATATTATTCTTAAAAGTAATTATTACTATCCTCGTTCGTCATTGTTAATAGTTATATTATTCTTAAAAGTAATTATTACTATCCTCTTTCGTTATTGTTAATAGTTACATTATTCTTAAAAGTAATTATGACTATCCTCTTTCGTTATTGTTAATATTTATATTATTATTAAAAGTAATTATTACTACCCTCTTCCTGTAGCGGTGTCAAAGCACAATAAGAGCTTTTTACGATATGAAGAGCTCAATTGATTAACATCGGCCAATTTAATGAAGACCAAAATACAGGAGGAGGAACACAAAACAATAGAATTAGTTCAATTGTTCAATAAGTAATGGGAGTTTGGGCCAATTGATTCAATGAAAGATGGAACCAATCAAGAATGGAGAGAACCGAGGGACACTTCATTATCCAACCTGATCAGTGATCAGTTGATCAGTTGATCAGAGAGATCGGTTCATCAAGAGCATGTCACTTCACCAACCCCCCACCCCAAGAAACCAATTCATATTGCCTCCAATAAAAGATATTGAGACTCAATTTAAAAATATAAACAAAATCGTCAATGAAACAATGTACTTCCCCAGGACGAATTACCTATTCAATTGTATTCGCTCTCCCAATATGAATTAATATTCAACAAAATTGGCCGAAGGGAAGGGGGGGAGGAGGGGGCTCTAAAATTTCTATTGATTTTTGATCAAGTCGATATATCGATTTAGAGAGAGAGAGAGCAAAAACTTAGTTCATTAATTCGCGCTGGGGAAGTAGATTTCCGGTGATTTACCTACCCTTTTTTCAATATAATTGTTGTGCCGAAATATCGAAGTGGAATTTTGCACAACTTGGGAAGGTTATAAGGGGAGCGAATGACGTCATTCACGATGCATCCGGCCAGTTCCCATCGAAATCGAAAAGGCTGTAATAGCCCCCGCCTCGGCAGTAGTATTTAGTTTTAAATAATTCAAAAAACCAGGGAAAAAAACTGTAGAAGAGACCCCAAACCCAATAACTCACAATAGAATGAATATATCGGTAGGTACTAAATTTAATATATTGCATTCGGAATTCCCTGGATAAATATTTTCTGAATCTACCTATCCTTTTCTATTTACTTTCTTATACCTATAGTAAAAAGGAGTATTCTAAATTTTTTTTTTCTTTTTTTTTGGAATAATTACAATCCGTGAATCACCAAATCACCATGTGGTGTCGGTGTTAAAAGAGAACAGTACAGAAAAATAACAAAAAAAGAGAAATAAAATAAAATGTATGAAATAATAAATAAACCCTGTAACGTAAAAATTCGGTGATAACTCCATCTCGGATATTCGCACGATTACAATACGTCCATATACTATTAAGCATAAGAAAGTATAGAGACGTTTACAATTGAATTTCTTTAATTTTGGTAGTAGGCGATATGAGCTTGCAGCTAAAGTCAGAGCATGAGACATAATAACTAACTACATTCAATATATTTCACATACATAACAGAACCATGTATCGTAGTATGTTTATTATAAATACACATATATAATGGACGTGTCTTCTGGTCAGAACAAGCTGGTGAGTATTAATTGTTGTAAATATTGAGAAAAATCTATATTAATAAAGCTGAAACGGGGTTTGTGTGTTTGTTTGTTTGTTTGTATGTTTGTTCCAGCTTCACGCCGAAACGGCTGGACAGATTTTTATGAAACTTCCCATGTAGCATCCCTTTGAGCCCGATTGAATAATAGGCTATGTGGCGTCCCAAAATTTTGAACGGGAGGAGGGTTATGGGGGGGGGGGGGGGCCTAAGTATAAATATAGTCCTAGCTCATGAAGGGTTGGTCGGATTATCACGAAATTTCACATGTAGTATTCCTGAAGGCCAAATAGAAAAATAAGGTGTGTGGCGTCTCAAAATTTTGAATGGGAGGGGGCGTTGTGGGGGGGCCTAAGTATACATATAGAGCTAGCTCATTACCAGTTGGTCGTATTGTAGTATTCCTGAAGGCCAAATAGAAAAATAAGGTGTGTGGCGTCTCAAAATTTTGAATGGGAGGGGGGGTTGTGGGGTTAGGCCTAAGTATAAATATAGTGTTAGCTCATTCACTAATGTTTGGATTATCATGACTTTTCACATGTAGTATTTTTAAAGGCCAAATAGAAAAATAGGGTGTGTGACGTCACAAAATTGTGAACGGGAGGGGGGTTGTGATGTATTCGCTGTGGGGTCCGCTGTTGCAAGGCATTTACTAGCTGTGATGCCCAGCGTTTCTAATATCGTACTAGCTGTGGGGTCCGCTGTTTCAAGGCACTTACTAGCTGTAGTGCCCAGTGTTCCTAACTACGTACTAGCCGTGGGGTTCACTGTTGCAAGGCACTTACTAGCTGTGATGCCCAGCGTTCTCAACTACGTACTAGCTGTGACGTCCGCTGTTGCAAGGCACTTACTAGCTGTGATGCCCAGCGTTCCTAACTACATACTAGCTGTGGGGTCCGCCGTCGCAAGGCATATACTACCTGTGGTGCATGGACCTCTCCTTCCTAGACTGGTCGCTCCACTGGAGAGTGTCCGACACTTCTGGAGGCTTGCTATCCGTTCTGACAACACTCCCTAGACTTGGTGCTAGGCTGGCTGGTTGTCCAACCTGCCACCTCTACATACCATCCAAGGATCTCTCCTTCTTAAACTGGCCGCTACCACTGGAGAGTGTCCGACACTTCCGGAGGCTTGCTATCCGTTCTGACAACACTTCCTAGACTTGGTGCTAGGCTGGCTGGTTGTCCAACCTGCCACCTCTACATACCATCCAAGGATCTCTCCTTGTTAAACTGGCCGCTACAACAGGAGAGTGTTCGACACTTCCGGAGGCTTGCTATCCGTTCTGACAACACTCCCTAGACTTGGTGCTAGGCTGGCTGGTTGTCCAACCTGCCACCTCTACATACCATCCAAGGATCTCTCCTTCTTAAACTGGCCGCTACCACTGGAGAGTGTCCGACACTTTTCGTCATACTTTCGCCACCACTAATCCTACAGTAGCTAATGCGTTGTAAAGAAAAACTGCCATTGTAATGAAGGACATGACTTTCAGTTTGTGTATCCAGAACCCCATAGAGAAAATACCTACCTACTGTTTCGCAGCCAAAGAGGGGGTCTCAATCAAGCCGATGAAATGAATGTATCGAGACAAAGTTAGTCTGAAGATTCACAAGTCCGTATGTTCATACGGTTGGTATATACATTTTTTTTACAATTGTAATTTTTTAACTTTTTACTGTCAATTTTAATTATTATATGATTTATTAAAAATTTACATTGTATCAAATATAGAAAGAAAACTTTTGTCAACACCAGATGCCAAAATAATGATAATAGAAAATAATAGCTTTCTGTTCAAACAACAGATCATAATAAATTGATAAACTGTAATATCGATCTATCGAGTCTAATGACAGGCTGGTGTTGACACGAACCTATAGACTATATCTGAATTATAAAGTACGGAACTTCTTCAACCCACACAGGCTGGCCAACTGTAACAATCTGTACATGTATTAGGTATTTGATTTGAAAAAAATAGTACCTAATATGTGGCATTATAACAATTTCAGAAAAGGCAATGCACCTATAAACGTGGAGATCCTATACATCACTTCTATGTTCCAAGATAAATTTTCAAATTCATAAAAATATTATAGAATTTTATAAAATAAATTTTCTATTCGATAATTTTTTCTCAGATTTGAGATAGAATTAATACGACTAAAGTTACAGCACCTCAAAGGATATAAAATAAATTTCAATAAAATAAATTTCAATAGGAAATATTTCGAAGTGATGAATGTATAAGTAAATCTGTCACAAATGAACGAATTTTAGATATGTTTTTATCATTAGTAGTTCGTGGTTTCGAAACCCGACTGAAGCCCTTAGTTTATTTTATCTGGGAGGTAAAAGAAACTTAAGGACGCCGTCCTTTGCATGGGACGTTAAGCGATGGTCCCGAGCCTGTACGATGTCAGGTACTCGTTAAGGATCCCTTACCCTAGGCGAATAAAAATTTAGGGTAGGCAAAATTTAGAATTCCCACAGTAGAGTCGGGCTCATGTCCACCAGAGTGACGAAAGAGCGCTCTGGTAGTAGGCGATATGACCTCGTAGTTAAAGCCCGGGCATGAGTCATAATAACTAACTAAGAAAGGTATGAGCACCTATTTCATAGATTTTAAATAATTTTGACGTTAGGTACTTATTCATAAAATGTATTTCTTGATTTATTTAATAAATTCCTGATAATATGTTCCATTTATTTGTACTCAAAAACATATTATAGACGTTTATAAATACCTTTTACAGTTGTAAAGCATTTTTAAATCCTATTTGAAATATATTTATATATTTTCATTCAAATAACTTGTTTCGTTTGTTTTGTGTTTAAAAGTAGTTTTATTGATATTTTAATGTATTTAATCTTGTTATCTAAAAGTAGATCAATTTAAAACTTATGACCCACATAATCCTTATTTTATTTTTTTTCATGATTTTTATCCTTTTTAATAAAAAACACTGATAATAAAAACATATTTAAAATTCATTCATATGTGATAGATTTACTTATATATTCATTACTTCGAAACATTTCCTATTGAAATTTATTTTCTATCCTTTAAGGCGCTATAACTTTAGTCGTATTGGTTCTACCTCAAATATTAGGGAGAATTATCGATTGGAAATTAAATTAGGAACATTTTTGGTTAGGACCACTTTTTCGAATGGACTAACATTTTTTGCATAAAAATAACAAACATCAAAAATAATTAGTATCAATACGACATTTTAGGACGATTTTTGGCATGTAATGTGTCAATTAGTTCTCTCTATAAATATTATTCGAAAATGTTTCTGATATAAAAATATAAACTGTGTCTTCTAAAATATACTTGTCACGAAATAAAGTGGTCTCAATTTTTGTCAGATTTCGGCCAAATTCTAGTCAGATCTAAGTTAGCACATGTGACTTCCTTCCTTATCACATAGACGCACACAGACAGAGATCATCACGAAAATGGTTATTACGTATTCAAAAGACCTTGAAATGTGAAAATTCATTGAAAACTCGATCTCGGATTATGGCACGGTTACAATACTTGTCAATGTATAAATAAAAGGTAAAACATTGCCTTAGAAGCAAACGTAATGCATGAAAACATGAGAAATATTGGAAAACGGTACTCGGGAGTAATTCTAACCTAGGCACCTTAGTGAAAGAAACGGAATCAATAAACGTTATTTGCTGAAGAAACAAAGAAAACTCCCCACTTATCTTGCCATTTAAATAAATTGAAAACTCAATTTTCTCTCCACTTTATTTTCAACATGGCTTACAAGCTGGAAATTTGATAACAAATTATCAATTATCAACTTCGTCAGAGAATGTTCTCGAGTTTGGCAACATTTTCGAACTGAATTACCTACCCGAAAAACATTCTGGGAACAGTTTTATTTAAGTTTAAAATGTGTTTAGAACTTAATTTAAAGTTTTATTTTCTCACCAAAAATTTCTGAATGAACTGAGTATCCATTGAATATTTCAAATCAAATTGAACTGCAAAATCGTGATGTATGATAAAAGGAAAGTGTCTACACGAAATTTTATATTTGAATTCAGCATTCTCTAGCGACGACACCAATTATTTTTCAGCCAAATCGACCAAAGAGGAGGGGGGATTAGTGGAGAGACTTAACACAAAAACTTTCCGTTGTAATGAACGTATCGACACGAAATTCCATATGTGAATTCATGGATGATATTAATTTTCAATGAAATGAGCAAAAGGAAAGGGTAGCTCAACTCAAAAACCAAAAAAATGAACTCAAAAACAAATTCAGTTTGAGGTATGAGGTTAAGCCCTTAATTAAGTCAACTATTGAATACTAGGTCGACTGGTTTTGGATGGGAAGCGAAAAGTTAATTGATTAATTCGTTCTGGGGGATATTTACATTCTTATATTGTTGGTGGTTCTTAACAAAATTCATCATAAAATTTCTGACCGATCGCATAACTTCTTCTGTACTTTGTATAATGTACCTTGTACTTTGTATATTGTACTTTGTATATATGGGAAGTAAATTGTCACCCCATTAGGGGGCGTCCCTAAATTACGTAAGACGATTAGGGTGGGAGGGGGGGGGGGGGGGGGGGGTCGACCGAATCTTACGAAATCTTACCATAATAGAAATTTTTTTCATTCCGTACTAGCCAAAATTATTGTTTTTTCACTTAAATTACATGAATAAAAAATGTTTTTTATTACGTGTATTCGTTCTGAATCGAAAATGGTCTGAAAAAGCGATTTATAAAAAAAAAAGGGTCGAAAATCGTCTCACGTAATTTAGGGACGGCCCCTTAGTTGCATTACATAATTTATGAACAGGCCCTCAAAGTCAAAAAAGTCGTTGGTGAATCACCGGCAATGTACTTCCCCATAACGAATTACTCATATAACTTTTCGCTCCCCCTCCAAAACCAGTCGACCGTTTGAGCTAATTTTAAACAGTTGACTTACTTACATAGGGGCCTAAATCCTCATACTAAATTTTGTGACGATACATTCAATAGATCGGCAGTTATCAGGGTTTATGTATTGAGCCCCCCATCTGATCCCCTCCTTCCCCTCTGCCAATTCTGTTAAAAATTGATACATTCATTACAACGGTAGTTTTTAGAGCTCTTGAGTTAAGCATCCCCCCTCTCTTTTGACCGATTTGGCTGAAAATTGATATGGTTAGACGGGTCGAGATGAGTCAAATTGGGGCATTATCAGATTGGAGAGAAGAGAGGAGTAGAGCTCCGAGGATCAGACTGTCACCAAGACCAGGAAGCAGGATCAGGAAGTGCAGAGGGAGCTCTCTTATAAAAAACCAAAATCACCAATTAACTATTTTTGTAAACTCGCATGAGCCGCAAGCTCCACTATCAAACATACCGACAGGTATGTCAAAGTATATACCTCTAATAGGCAGAAAAAAAAACCCTGTGAATCACGGGCAATGTACTTCCCCAGCGCGAATTAATCACCTAAGTTTTTGCACTCGAAAAACACATGAAACCAATTCATTGATTTGGCTGTAAATCAGTCGATCACTTACTCAGTGTCTACTTAATCATTAAACTAAATTTCGTGATGATACATTTAATACATTTGCAGTTTTTTGTGTTGTTTAGCCCTCGTTTCTTCAACTAATTGTTTTGACTTTGTTTTCAATTATATCACGAAAAATATTGGTTTTGGCGGACCATGATTATACTCGACGTTCATTAGTCATCGTTATTATTTTAAGTGTATAGGCAGCGTGTTTCTTAAACTTCTCTGGGATGTTCCACTGTTGGTTAATTCCGGCATTTCTTCCAGAGGTTTCTTCTTATTCTTTTTTCCGACAATATTTCGGGCCTCTTACAAGTCCCTTCTTCCGGTCACTCATAGTGAAAACGAATAAGAAGACACCTCTGGAAGAAATGTCGGAATTAACCAACAATGTATAGGCAGCATCATTTCTGTCATCTTTTACTAGCTATACGAAGTAAAAGGGAAGTTATAGTAGTTACATATGATTTTGTTTTTTCACCAGAATTTCATATTTTTGACCCCCTGATTCTGAAAATGAAAAACAAATTCGCTTTCAGTGTGAGTGTCTTTGAACATGATAGATTTTGAAAGGATGAGGACGACAGGTATCAATATTTCGAGAAATCAGCCGAAGGGGAGGAGTGGGTTTGACGGGGCTCAACTCAAAAACCCAATAACTCACTCATCTAGGACCCAATAATGACACCAGTCGATTTTCATTGAAATCGATCTATGAAAGGGAGGAAGGGTCAGAGGTCAACTCTTTAACCTTAATAACTAACGATGTAATGAATGTATCAACACTAAATGTATCGTGAGTATTCAGAAGTTTCTGTTTATGACACCTATTGATTTTCAAAGAAAGCAGTGATTATTTCCAAGGGGTAGGATGACTATTTTTACAGAAATATTCTCATGAAATTTGATAATATAGTAAGTAATCTTCTGCAAGGTTTAGTTGAATTCCGCGAGTTTAGAGAAACTGTGAAGGATCATTGGATCTGAGAGAAGAGAAATTGAGGAGCAGAGTAGATGTGATGGGAGGTGGAACATTTGTAGGTAAGTTGAAAGGACAGGATGAGGCAGCTTGTGAGACAATGGGACCACAAGTTACACGCTTTATGGTGAGGGAAGAGACCACAGGAGCAGGGAACAGTAACAATACCTGCCATGACAGGAGAAACGGGGTTTAGACAGTCAGTTAATTTGTATATCACAGGGGGAATATAAGAGGCCTACCTAAACAAAGATATGTAGGTAATCTGCTATCCTAAACATAGGATAAAGTAGGATTTGGAACTGCAATAGTAGCCGGAAACTAGAGGGCAGTACTGCGAGGACTTTCTGGCGGACAAGGAACAGCAACGTGGAAAAGTCCTATCGTGTGTGGCTATTATATTACCTACCTAAATCGGTCCTCAAACATACTGAGTGATTGTAGTTATCTTGATCCATAACAGCGTATGGAAAGCCGACGGCGGACCTGAATTTCAGCGATAGATACCTACAACGACACCCAAACACGCAATTGGAAAGAAGTATTATCACCGTAACAGAATTCAGTGATTGCGATGTCAAATCTTAGATCTGAAGTCACTGTTACTCCTGTTGGGCAACTTAGAGCTTAGTTTTGAGTAAACTTTAGAGGCGAGTCTTGTCAATATCATGACATACGATTTCCTTACAGTACAAAATGTGTACTGTCCAAAATTTAATGTCCAACAACATTCAGTTTATAGAAAATTGTATGCTTTTTATGTCTGCATATTTAATGTATACCCAAATGTTGCTGTATTGGCAAACATTGTATAAAACGTGCGAGTAATAAAGCGGCACCGTTATCAGACCTATCTGGACGTATGGCGTTGAGCTCTGGGATTCAGCTAAGCCCTCACACACCAAAAGAATTCAAGCCATTCAAAATAAAATCCTCCGAACAATCACACAATGCCCATACTACGTATAAAACATAACATTACATCATGACCTGAACATACCATTCTTACACGAAGTTAGACAACAATTATACACGAATTTGCACAACAAGTTCACGACACAACCGAACACACTGGTGGAAGCCATGTCGGCCCGATCCTTGCCGGGCGGGCCTCCTCAGCGACTGATTCGTCGTTGGCCGTGTGACCCCCTGCCCGAGCAGGCGGTGGTGTTGACCAGCCGTCTCATCAAGAGACTCAATTGGTGTTTCTGTTTTTCTTTGCTCATATTTCTTAGTTGTGATGTAGTTCCAAGTTGGAAATTAAGTAATAAAGGTGAAAAAGAAAAAAATGAAGCGAACATACACAACTGTAAAAAATACATTTCCTAGAATTTGCCATGACTGCCATTATGTATTCCACCAGCTCTGGAGTAGCAGACGCGAGGAGATATACGTCTCTGGGGTTTTGGTTACCAACTACCCCGTAACTGAAATATCATTCAGATGTATTTATACCACTCAATGATTTCAAGGCGTTTCATCGACCGTTTTAATTAATAGTTTACTTACACAGGGACTTCTGAATTTTCATATTTAATTTCGGGTCGATACTAGGGCTAGAAGAACCGATACCCGAAAAACTATGGAAAAACAGAGGACCCTCTCTAAACCTCCGGTCTCCCTATTTTTTGGAGTCGTTGGCATAAGAAAGCCCTGTTATCCCATATTTTTTATCCATTTTCACTTGTTGAATCATTCTCTCAAATTTGAACTTCCAATTCTCAACTCTTCATTTTGACTCCGTCCTCGCCATTATGGATTTCACCTGTCTGCTCTTGATTTATTATCAAGTCCCCCATTCCAGGAGTTAATGAAATTGCACGATTTATCTTCCCTTCTTCACAGTTTTTTTCTTAGCAGAATTTTGTTTGAACTAAATATATAATATTATTGTGAACAATGTGATGAATAGAACTAAGACAAGAGAAGAAAGATAGTGAATAGAGGATTACGAATTTATTTTAATGTGAAGATGTCTCATGTACTGAGAAGGGATGCCGCAAAATAGAAAGTCGTCGGTGAATCACCGTCAAAGTAGTTTCCCAGCACGAATTAATCAAATCAGTTTTCGCTCACCCTCCACTACCCATCGACCATTTCACCTAAAAATCTGTTTCACAGGATGTCAAATATAAGATAGTCTGACCTCTCACATATTAACTAAAAATCTGTAGTTAACACAGAGAATTTTGAATCCTCATACTAAATTTTGTGTCGTTACATTTATTACATCGGCAATTAATGGGACTAATGAGTTGTGCCCCCTTCCGATCCACCCTTCCCTTTGGCCGATTCACCTGAAATTAATAGCTGTCGTCTGTAATATCCAAAAAGATTGATATTAACTGTTTTAATATATTAAAATGCATATAATCAGCAAAATGGAAATATTTGAATTGGAAGACAGGAAATCGAGCTAGCCGCACCCAGCTAGAGAGAACTAGCTTCACTTCGCTGACGCCATCGAGGAGAGAGGTCCACTTCTGGAGCCACCAGCGAGGAGGGAGGAGCCCACTCTGGAACCCGCCCTTGTCCATCCAACATCCCAGAGCCAGGACTCAGCCGGTCACCTGGCCAAAGAAGAAGATGTGTTGGAGCTCACTATTGTTTTGAGACAGACAGCAGAGGTTGATGGTTGAAAAAATCCAGAACCCAGCAGAAATCACAACAAAAAAGCAACAAGGTACCGTTAGACCATAAACAATTATACCAATAGATTTTAGGAGTATAGTAAAGTAATGTTTGAAGGATTCTGAGTAACCATTATAAAGTTTTAAGGATGTTTATAACAAATATATTTAGTCAAATAAGAATGGCGTAGTTTTTCTTTTATGTCATCTTGATTTTTCAAAACTGTTTAGTCTTGGTGAACCCACGCAACCAAAGAAATAGGTAAGAATTGGAATCATTATTTTTCAAGAACAGTATTTATTTTACAAATCAACAATAATTGAGGAGTTTGGAGCCAGAGCGGACCAACCCACAATTTTTCGGAAAATGAATTATTACCATCCTGATGTTGGCATAGGTTCCCTTTTTCAAAACCAGTGCGGATCACTTAGTTTCTTCACTTCAGTGATAGATAGCAGCACTTTAAGTTTAGTCCACAAGTATTTGGTGCATATATGTTCAAAGTCACAATGGATCATACAGCCTTCAAAAACTTTATAGAACACAAAAAGGGATCACTCATCCAATACTATTCTAAAATTTCAGATATAAATAAATATTTGGGGCCCATTTATGGAGATAAACAAAATTTACTCAATTTTCAACTGCCATTTTCTACCTGTTCAGTTTCAACCAGTTGGTCCGCTCTGGCTCCAAACTCCTCAATTAATATTTACACGTCCTTATGAGGATTTGAATTTTCATATGAAATTTCGTGTCATTACATCAATTACAACGGCAGTTAATATCGTTTTTGTGTTAATCCCACCCCCTCCTAAATACTAGAGAGGAAATAAGTTGTCCACCCTCCGCTCTGGCAGTTGTGACTCAAATGGGTAACAGGATTAACATATCTGTCCCCATCCATGAAACTTTAAATTGTTAATTTTGAATAAATTTATATTTTTTACTGATTGATTGGACAATTTTATTTCATTTATTTACTCACTTTTTTAAAATGTTTTAATAGGTACATTCATTTTTTAACGTTATCAATTAATTTGGTGTTACTTGTTATATTTACTCATAGCGCTATTGCCAATATTTTAGCAATTACTTGACTACATTTTTATTTTGGTACCTATAAAAAAAATTAAATAATTTTCAAAACAGTCAAACTCTGCGTTCACTTCCTTACAAGATAAAACATCAATTTCCGTCAACATTGTAACGATACTGTCAATTCTCTCAATCATTTGCACTTCTAAAAACAACTTTCAAATCGCAGTTGCAGTTAACTTTAGAATGTTATTTTAAGAAGTTTTAAACTCCAATGCTAAACAGAGAATAAGTCAAGTAATTTTAAACTTCCTCAGTGAATCAATCACACAAGAATAGCTAATGAAGCTCTGGGAGAGACTAACTTTTAAAAAAACACCCAGAGATTACCTAAAAAAAAACTTTTTTCACACTTTTTCATTTACTTAAAAGGTTTTCTTCGGATAAAGTTTCCTTTTACTTCAAAAAATGCTTCAGGTGAGTTGAATTACATTACATACGAATACGAATATAACTTTATATTCACTGATTATTTCCTCACCTGTTAAAGATACCAAGATTGTTTTTTTTTTCAATTCCCCAGCATGGTTATATTACAAGATGTTTAGGGGAAGTTATGTAATCGGTCAGAAATTTCATGCTGAGTTTTCAACGAAATTTCCTGTTTTCCGACCTCTTTATTAAAAAAAAAAAAATCTGATTGTGAGTAATGTGAACACGATAACTCCCGATAAAATAAATGTATCAACACGAAATTTTATAAGGGTAATTCCACGTCAAATATACGACGAATTAAGGGTCATCATCTTGGAATTAATTCAAATTTGGCAAGCAGTTTTCTTGTCTGAAAATATGAAGTATCTGAAAATTTGGAGCCATTATCTAAACAGTTGCGACGTACAGAGCAATTCTTCTGAATTTTTCCATTTTCCAAATTGAAAAATTTTTTATATGAATTTCGTTGAAATACCATGGGAAAGGGGTCCATTTAAAACTTGCGCGTAATGACATCTCAAAGTAAATATTACCACCCAACTTTTCTGAAATTTTCAGCCAATTCGAAGCATCTACTTTTCAGATATGAATTTTTAAAGAAAAAACAGGTTTTTGCATTTTCTGCACATGCGCGTCGAGTTAGTGCAAAATAACAAACGGCATTGGATTCTACGGAAAATTTCCGATCAATTATTGGTTTTGAAAATGTTTGCAGAAATAAATTTTCTATTTTTCAATTTGATCAGAAGAATTGCTCTCTACGGCGCAATTGTTTAGATAATGGCTCCAAATTTTCAGAAACTTCATATTTTCAGACAACAAAACGTAACAAGTCGTACATTTGACGTGGAATTACCCTTAAGTGTATTCAGAATTCTCGAAAGATAACATTTATTGATTTTCAGCCAAATTTGCCAAAAAAAAAAAGGAGGGGGGGGGGGATTAGAGGGAAGGCTCAACTCAAACATCCCAATAATTGCCGATTTAATGAATGTATCGACATTAAATTTTTTATTTAAATCCAAAACCCTAATTAGATGGCATCTATTATTTTTTCACAAAATCGATTGAAGGATAAAGGGGACCAGAAAAGAAGGACTTGACGCAAATATCCTAATAATTGCCGATGTAATGAATGTATGGACACAAAATTTAGTATGATCCAGAAGCCACAATTTAATTCATTGGAGGGAGAGTGAAAACTTAATATAGTAATTCCATCTGGGGAAGTACATAGCTGAACAACTTTATTTAACATGATATATTACTTATGTATTAGGTAGGTTTTCATGAGGAGGCACATTTCATGATAGTTATAACATAGACGGCCATTGCTCAAATTGGCCCTGGTCAGGATGCTTTGTTTGCTGTGGACATCTCTACTATTTACACTGACCTCAGTTCGTTTGTTTAGCAAACATTACCTCTAAAAACACTATCTTATATTGTTTTTCAGAGTGAATGGTTATTTGAACTGAACCGAAATTAGATTAAGAAATACCACAAAGTACACTCATTTTCCTGTATCAAATTTTTATTTGATTTAATATTTTAAATTGGAGAGAAGAAAACAAAACAAGGACTCTTTTATATGCTCTTTTATTAGGCTTTGGTCGCATGGTCTCACCATGGTTTGCGGGTTCGAATCCCTTTATTTCGTAGATAGAACTCCCTCCCGGGGCCATGGATGTCGTACATAATTAGATAACACAGCGACATGGCTAATATGCATCAAACATAAGGCCAAAAAAAGAAAAAAAATATATACCTACATTGTAAAGGGTAAGGGAAATTATATTTTCCTTTATTAGTGTTTAATTGAAAAGCCCGTTGGGCGCCAATGAAACAGTTATTGGTTACTCTGATATTAATTTTTATTAAAAACAAAAAAAACTATAAATTTAATATACCGACTTAATTAACTTAATAACCAACAGATGGTCCACTTACCTTGTACAGAACATGAATCTAAAAGGGGGTGGCGTTCTTCTTTCTATGGAGTGAATTTGTGGAAATAATAAAAAAATATGTCACAAAAATTTCAGGTTATCATCAGTTTAATTCTCTTTTAAAGTAAATTAACAAAAAGTTAGTGAGCTAGTGAAAAAGAATGAAATTATTACAATATGGGATATATAAAAATATATTAAACTTACATTCAAAAGTATTTGCTTGCAATAGAACAAACCGCAATAATAAAATATTCTTGTATCTTGTAACTCTTCACAACATAAAAAGAAATCTCAGGTCATGTAATGTCAGAAAACTAGATTTTTGTGATATGACGTTGGAAGAGAGCGACAGCAGCGCTGACCCTCGGCAGAAACCGTCCCTTCCCCCTACTCTATCCCCTCCACCTTCCCTCTAAAGAAACTAAGTACCCAATTTTTCTAATTTAAACGTTTTTTCTCCGATATTTCGACAAATAAATGTTTCCAGATCATGTCCGTTTACTTCCATGTAATATATGTATACATATACTATTACTTTACTTTTGTTTACTTCCCTATACATATAATATATGTATACATAATAATATGTACTAAAAATTTTGTAATCGTGTGAACATCAGAGATCAATTGCATGCGTGTGTTTATGTGAGAGCTCAAACGCTTTGACCTGACATTGTACAGGCTGGCTCATGACCATCGCTTAACATCCCATCCGAAGGACGGAGTGCTTAAGTTTATTTTACCTCGCAGATGAATGACATTACTCCAAAAAATTTCTGAATGATTCTGGAACTCTTTTGCGAAGCTCAATCTTTTTTTTATATTTTTTTCACTCACAAACGGTTTTTGGTACTCTCCCATTATATCCTGCTTCTTTTAGAATTCTTCGAACATTTTGTGGGTGTTGCAATATTTTCTCTTTGGATTGGAGTTTTCTATGGTACCTATATCAATTTCTTATAATTTAATTTAAAAAAAAGTAATATTGGCAATGTAAAGAGACTATTTGATTTTATATATGGTAAATTGCTGGAAACTCATGGCATCATCTTTCTTCTTTAACTTCGTCTCAGCCTTCTGCCTTCCATCATTATAATCGCCCTTGGCGTAGCCACGTTTTTCCTTGACTTCTTCTTCTTCCTTTTCTCGCTACTCGATCTACAGAAAGCACTCTTCCTCCACCTTCTCGGGAATGTCCTTCCTATTTCTTCCTCCACGACCTTCCACTTCACTCCCTTCATATAAAGGTACTTTTCTCCATCTTCTCGGGGATACTGTCCGCAGGACCTACTTCCACACCTCGATTTCGCTTCCTTCTCCTCTTCTCGCCATTTTTTTCCCACCATACGTAATCAGGTTTGTCTTTTCTTTCTACTAATTTATACTTAATCAAAATTTTCTTTTATTGTCTTTTGCCACTACTTTCATTTTTATTTATTTGTACCTACTATTTTTTAATTAAATATTTTGATACGTTCTTTATTTTTTATTACGTAAAGAATAACAATTTTTTATCATTCATTGTGACCCCCCCCCACCATTCTCACGTCACAAGTACAAGGGAAGTTATTAAATAAGTCATTTGATGTTAAGTTTTCACCGGAATTTCATCATTACTTACTCACTGATTACAATGGAAAAAATTTCCTGTCTGTCTGTGAACTGGATAACTTCTGATAGAATGTATGAAATTTCATGAAAAACCTCATGAAGATTGCACCTACTCTAGCGCTCTGGTAGTAAGCTATATGACCTCAATGTTAAAGCCCAATCATGAGTCCCAATAACTGATAAATATATTACCATGAAAGTGAGGGCGCCGGTAGCTCAGTGGTATGCGTGCTTGACTTCTAAGCTCAAGAACGTGGGATCGAAACCCAACCGAGGCCCTTAGTTTATTTTATCTGGGAAGTAAAATAAACTTAAGCATGCCGTCCTTCGGATGGGACATTAAGCGATGGTTCCGAGCCTGTACTATGTCAGGTACTCGTTAAAGACCCCTGCCCTAGGTGAATAAAAATTAAGGGTAGGCAAAATTTAGGACTCCCACAGTAGAGTCGGGCTCATGTCCACCAGAGTGACGTAAGAGCTCTCTGGTAGTAGGCCGTATGACCTCGTAGTTAAAGCCCGGGCATGAGTCATAAAACCTAACCTATTACCATGAAATTTGATGTGTAAATTCATAAACCGGGACGACATAGATGAATTTTCATCAACGTATGATACAAAATTCACAAAAGTATGAGAATTCAGAAGACGGTCGATTGGAGATTCATTGACGACTTTTTTCTCCCTCTCTGAGATGGAAGGGGGCGTAAAATTATTTTTAGAATTAGGGGTCCAGGCCAGTGTAAGCAAACGAAGACATATTGTTTTAGAGGGCCCCCGTACCTGACAGGTAGCGTACTTGCCTACTTAACTTAAAATCAAGGTTCGAAACCCGGCCGAGGTCTTTAAGTTTTTTATCTGAGAGGTGAAAAAGCCTTGACGGTCCTTCCTCTGATGGGACATTTAACGATGTCATGTATTCGTTAAAGACCCTAGGTAAGTGAATAGGCGAAATTTAGGACTCTCAAAGTAGAGTCGAGCTCATGTCCACCGGAGGGACGAAAGAGCGCTCTAGTAGTAGGCGATATTACCAGTATTGTATTTACGTAAGACCACCATTTAAGGTTATTATTTCTTTATTTTTTGGTTTCATAGCTAATGTAGTCCAATTTTTCTTCATCTATATTTCACATCTTCCCAGAAAAGAGTTATTCGTTCCAAATGAATTCTTTTAGTAACAAACAAAAATCAAACACACCAATCTTGAGTGTAAAAGTCACACAACAACAGAAAACATTAATTGAGAAAAAAAAACAATTATAACACCCACCTTTGTATGTAGATAAATGAAGAGCAGACTTATGATGATCCTAAAACCTGAAAAACAGAACCGTAAAGCAATAACATCATACTACACGCTTCTTAGGTAAACCATTGACATGGATGTTTGGTAAAATTTGGAAAACTGCTTTTTTATCAATGATGTTAACGACCAACAAAGAAAAGAAATTGTATTCTTATCTTAGAAGATGGTGCCCGACGAATAAAAAGATAAAAATTGATAAGAAAAGAAACCTAAGAATAATAGTTAACTAGTAATTAGAGGGGCACTCGTCGAAATAAGGAAAGACGAGGATACGAGGAGTTGGCGGGAATTTTGTGATAAAGAGTGACGGCCATATTTAAATTGTACTAGGGATTATAAGAATGTAGGATATAGGATCTCTCCTGAAAGCGATTGGTCCAAGAATGATTTCTAGGTTTTTGATTCAGATAGTATAATTAATAGTGGTGTCTCCTGATGCCTCAGGAGGGGGATCATGTAAGTTATTGAGGAGTTTCTTGTTTCTGCTTGGGCTTTATCAGGATTAAGAAGGAGTTTGTTCTGTATGGCCCAGGATGATATGTTCATCAGATATGAAAGTGAGCGAAAGGAAAATTTGAGGAGAAAAGGAGCGGGGAAAAGGAAGAGCCATGGGGTACTCCTGAGACGACCTGCAAAATAGAACTGGAGCCAGAGCATGAAGACAATTGGACAGAGATAGACTGGTCAGCTGGAGTAGTCCACGGAGTCGACATATTGGAAAAACCGACAATACCAGCAGAGTCCGTTGTCTGTGGCTTGTCTAAAGTCTGTTAATTTCAGTAATGCAGTTTATCTCACATACCCAGGTCGGGAAACAGGTTGAAAAGGGTACAGGAGCAAATTAGCCAGAGAGTTGCTACTATACGTTGGTTTGGATGGAAACACAGAAGAAAATCTACAAAAGTCTTTTGGACCTTCAGGAATAGGAACTTGTTGGGGGAGTATAAAGGTTTCTTTCCAGGCAAAATAAAAATATGTAGAAGGATTGGAAATACGAGAGGTAAGCAAGCTTAAAGGAAGAGGGCCAAAGGCATTAGAGCGACTTTTAAGGATCATCTGCAGGAAGGTGTCAGGGGAGAAAAACTTATTTGGATCGATGGTCTGGGGAGGTACTATCGGAGCTGGAGACGCAAGTGAGAATTGTGGGCGGGAGACGAAAAAAGAATTTGGAGTGTCGAGAGAGAAAGTAGAGGGAGTAAGGAAAGTTTTGGGGGAAACCTAAAGGGAGTCTCCGAAAAGCGAGATAATCGACAAAAGCCGGAGGGCAAGAGGTAAAGTAGGCATCCTAGTTGAACGAATGAAAATAAAATGATAACGGAGAAAGGACGCATGGAGTTCACCAAGATATCATCCCATGACTATGATAAGCTACATAGTACCCGAACAACAAGCGCACTCTTGCGTTGCAATCGAACATATCCTGCTAATCACAAGAAATGCAGCATTCACAAATAGAAAGACTACCGGGGATGTTCCTGCCATCTTGCGAAGACTTCTGACAGTTCTTTTTTTCCTCTTGAATCATTTTCGACATTTTCAGAGGGATGCCAGCTAAATAGAGGTCAGACAGTGGTATGATGCTATTGTTATTGTTATTCAAGAGACACAGCTAACATTAGATAGTTTTGAAAGGATATGGATTGGTGATGATGAAGAGACACCAGGTGCGAGGACGGGAGTTCTGGTCGAGGTACTTGAGGCTGATGTGGACGAAGCCCGGGTAGGGGAGGGATGACTCCTCTTCAAGCTCTGACAGCTCCTCCGAGTCCGAACTCCCCCCACCCATCACGTCACCTTCTCATACATCTGAAACATAGAAATTTGTTTGTGATGTAGTTCATATTTGGAAATTACGCAATAAAGGTGAAAAAAAAAAATATATATATAAAACCCGAAACAGAGGGCGCCGGTAGCTCAGTGGTATGCGTGCTTGACTTCTGATCTCAAGGTTGTGGGTTATTAACCCGACCGAGACCCTTAGTTTATTTTATCTGGGAGGTAAAATAAACTTAAGCACGCCGTCCTTCGGATGGGACGTTAAGCGATGGTCCCGAGCCTGTACGATGTCAGGTACTCGTTAAAGACCCCTGCCCTAGGTGAATAAAAATTTAGGGTAGGCAAAATTTAGGACTCCCACAATAGAGTCGGGTTCATGTTCACCAGAGTGACGATAGAGCGCTCTGGTAGTAGGCGATATGACCTCGTAGTTAAAGCCCGGGCATGAGTCATAAAACCTAACCTAACCTATAACCCGAAACCCTTCAATAACTTTTGGACTCATGCTAACACAATTGAGGCTCATTGTGTACCTAGAGAGGTGAGGTGAAGCGGTAATGTTTTCTATGTAGAATCTGTAATTAGCATCCAAAGTAAATAAAGGTTATTAAAGATAATTATCGGGGTGAGTCCTGTCAGTTGTATTAATTGGACAAAGTGAAGAGACAACGTATAATTGACAGAATTCACCAAATTATATTCATTATGTTTAGTTTGTAAGCTAATTTACGAATGGCAAGTAGAGTGGCGCTTGTTGGGAGAAGGATTGAATATATAAAAACATCGACTGTTTTCTCATTGAGTAACGAGGAAAATGTTTTCGGTAAAACATCGCCAATGTTCTTCCCCAGTTTGAAATACTTCTAATAAACTAAGCTTCCGAGCTCCCTCTAAATCAGGAGTTCTCTACGGCTCGGGGGCCATATAAGGCCCGCCAAAAGGCTCAAGTCGAAAACGTAAACACTAAAAAAGAAAGCTGGTGAATCACTGGCTACGTACTTCCCCAGCAAGTATTAATCAATTACATTTTCGCTCTCCCTCAAAAGACAATCAACTGTTTGGGCTAAAACTCAACATTTACCTTACATAGCGGCTTCTGAATTCATATACTAAATAATGTGTCGATACGGCAATTATTAAGTAAAATAAAAGACAGAGCTGTTGTCCACTCACGAGTTTATTTTGCAAAGCCAGCTTTCAGTCTAATGAGACCTCTTGGGACTCTTTCTCAGTAGCAATCAGAAACTGGTACAGCTCACTACCTTTGTTAAGTAGGTTAGCACCGAAGATGGTCTCATTAGACTGAAAGCTGGCTTTACAAAATAAACTCGTGAGTGGACAACAGCTCTGTGTCTTTTATTAAATACAGCACGCTCACAACAACCTCCAAAAAAATTCCGCAATTATTAAGGTAATTTTGCAGAGATATTGTGAAACACTTAATAAAAAATATAAAGAATATTTTGTGAAAAACAACATTTAAAAAAAAAACATAAGTTTTTCTTTATAATCTTTAATTATTAAGGTATGTGAATCAAGCCTCTTTCTCTAATCCACCTTTGAGCGATTCCGCGGGAAATTTCTAAGTGCCATTCTTATATGGTTCTGAATTTAAATATTAAATTTCAATTCGATACATTCATTATATTGGTAGTTATTGAGATTTTTGAGTTAAGCCCCTACTGATCCCCTCCTCTTATTCAGCTGATTCCGCTGAAAAGTAATAGTTGTCCTTATAGGGCTTTGAATATACATATGAAATTTTGTGTCAACTGCAATCAATCCATTACATCAGTTATTAGAATTTTTGTGTTAAAGCCTCCTCCTAACCCCCCTCCTCATAATCATCGGTTGCTATACCTTCTCCAATCCTTCTGGCTGTCAATATATTTAAAAAAAGTTGTCTGTGAATCACCGGCAATGTACTTCCCCAGCGTTAAAAAAGAAAGTTTTGCTCTCTTTCCAAAACCAATCGACCATTTGTGCTAAAAATCAATAGGGGCTATTAAGTCCTCAAAATAGATTGTGTGACTATAAATGCATTGCAACGGCAGTTATTAGAGTTTTTGTGTTAAGCCGCCTCCTAATTCCCCCCTCCCTTTGGCCGATATGGCTGAAAATCAATCTCGTCCTAAGAATGTTTTGGATACATGTATACAAGTTGATACATTCATTCTATCAGGAGTTATCAGGTTCAAAGACACACAAATAACTTTTTTTTTTTTCATTATTGGAAATCATGAAATTCTGTTGAAAACTCCGCATCGAATTTCTGAACGATTACTTCACACTGACCTTAACGTACCTTTTGTCACCGAAGTTGCTAAACCCAAGTGTAAAAAAATTATTTGTTACTCTTAGTTTCCAAAATAATCCTCTGGTCCGTGCCCTCCATTCTGCCATACTTCCCCAACAACGGCTTAAGCGTCAATGGCCTAGAGACTTCCTGAGCAGAAGCAGTGACAGTGACAGTGATTAGCTATAAACGAGAGAAAAACAGTGACTAGGGAGTGTCACCACTGGGTGATTTTTCCCCTCATGACATTTTGACATTGCCATTATCTCTTTATTAGCACATTTGCTTGTTGTATTTATTTGTATACAGTTGTAAATAGCTATTTGTAAATATAATATAAGATACATTCATTCTATCAGGAGTTATCAGAATCAAAGACACACAAATAACTTTTTTTTTCATTATTGGAATCAGGATGTCGGAAAACATGAAATTCTGTTGAAAATTCGGCATCGAATTTCTGACCGATTACATAACTTCCCCTATACTTCGTACAGCTGGGGAAGTAAAATATATCTAAAATAGTTCTGGCTAGTATCTAAGTTTGAGTGAAATCCGCATGTCGCGCTACTGTAACCGTGTTTATCCATTAGTTAGCTAATGACGTAGGTTGAATTGAATTCACCATATTGGATAACAAGAATGGTGCTTAACTGCTACTATTGGAATACCTGTTATTGGTATTAGGTAGGCAGTTTAATATATGCCCTCTATTGACCGCCACTCCTGTGGTCTAACCACAAACATTACTAATCCCTTTTAACAGTTCTCTATCCTTCTATCGTCTGTATTCCTCTCTGAATCATATTCCAGGCCAGGGATGAACAAACTATGTAGTCAGAACCATATTCCAGGCCAGGGATGGACAAACTATGTAGTCAGTCAGAAAAGTATGAAAAAATGATGTGAACAGAGCATGTGTCTGCTGTACTACTGCCCAATTGTATAGCTGAGTGTGTATATATACACACAGTAGTTATATCTGACAATATATCTGTCCTAGATCAAAAAAAATATCCTGTCTTCTTTGGTAGTCGGTATTTTTTTTTATAATGACAGAAAAACTCTTCTTAAACTACATTTATTCAATTATTTTTGTGGGCCCCAGGAGGGAGTTCTATCAACGAAAAAAAAGTCGTTCCCGGACGGGATTCGAACCAGCAGACCATGGTGAGACCATACGACCAAAGCTTTACGCTCTAGCCCGCACGGCCACTATGGCTCCCAAAAATCTCTTTATATCCATATATATATATATATATTTTTTTGAATTAATTTTTAATTCAATTATTTTGTTCGGTTCTTGAATTGAAAGTACATATTTTGGGCTTTAAATACGAAGTCAAATCGCCTGGTGGACTTGAACTTCACTGTTGGAGACATAAATTTTGCTTACATAACTTTAGTTACCTAGTAGTAGAGTGACTTTAACAAGTATCCGAAGGAGGGCATGCTCAAGATTTATTAATTATAAATCAATCTATAACAATAGACGTCATAAAATACAAAGCAATCGTCGACCAATAAAACGCTACCACTACTATAAAAATATTTGTTGTATTTTGTCAGATTTATATGTACATGTGTGACAGGCCTTCCTTCTGATAGGAAAGATTGTCCAGATAACAGAAAGATAAGACCAAATCGATATGTTTCCAAAGAAAAGGTAAGGAAAAGTTGTGGTCCAATGGATGGGAGAGCCAATCACTTTTATCAGAAGCTACCTTGTCACTGGAAAGGTATATCTAGAGAGAAAATGTGAAAATGAGGACATTTCAAGAACTAGCTTGGACCGATAGTGGTGTCATCTACAGTAACTTTACAGACTTCAGCATGGGTGAGACAAAGCTAGACAGTTGGAGTTCCATTCCTCACGTCTCTACAAATATTAAATCACCTACAATGTACTTCCCCAGAAAAAATGTATCAATTATGCTCTAAATCGACCGTTTGGGCTAAAAATCAATAGTTGTCGTAGCGGACTTCTGAATCCTCATAAGATACATACATGACATTGCCATTTTTGAATTCATCTGATCCAAAACTCAACAAGTGTTATGGGGTTTTAGATACACATAAAATTTCTTGTCGATACATTCATTCTATCGGGAGTTATGTGTTAACAGTGATATATGTTAACAAACACACAGACAGACAGAGGCTTTAAAGCGAAGAGACGTGTCTTAAAGGGAATGTTCTTAAAGAATATCTGTCTTTAAGAGGGAAAGAGAAAGAGAGAACTATCTCTTTAAGTGGTTTAAAAAGATAAATTGTCTATAAGAGAAAAACAGTATTTATAAGAATAGACAATATCTTAAAGAGAGAACATGTCACACTTTTCTCTTTCTCCTAGACATTTTCATTCTCTCTGTTAGATACATTTATCTTTCTTTTTTGAAGAATCTCTGTCTTAAAGTGTCCAATAGAGGGAATGTGTCTTTAAGACAAAGAGAAAAGTGTTTTGAAGAAAAAACGATAGAGACTTAAAGAGAAAGTGAGCTGTTTAAAAGGACCTCTGTCTCAGAGAAAGAGATGTGTGTCTTCAAGAACCTAAGAACTATAAAAGGGCTGATCATAGGATGAGTAATATGAATAAAAACCTACACAATGTGGGTATCGTTAGAAGCAGTCTATGCAGGAAATGTGGCGAAGAAAATGAGACACCGGTTCATATTCTAAGCCAATGTAAAACTCTAAAAAGCAAGAGGCCTTACATAACGAAACCGAGGCAGGCTATGGAGGGAATCTGAAGCAGAATCCTGGACTTTATTAAAGATACAGGACTGCTGTAGGGTCCAACCCATGAAGGGCTAAGAAAAGGGTAGACAAAGGGTTGAAGGCTCATTTAACTTATGTCCAGGAATAAACCCTTCAAACAATAGTTAACCTTGACTTAGACAATAACAATCTAAAATATCATATCGCTATAAAATATGATACTTTATGTACAACAGACAGATGTATTAATTCATGGGTATCGTTAAATATTTGAAAATAATAAATCCAAAATATAAAACAATGGAATCAAGTCGTTTTATGGATGTAAAGATCGATGTTAACTACCATAACATTGGAGCATCAAAGCTAATTTCTGGCATTTTTCCAAAAATTCTACCAGTTATTCATATGTTTGCCTCGACGGCATGTCCGCTCAACATTTCTCAATGTCCCCCCCCCCCCCCCCCCCCCCCCCCCGACTTGAAAACTAAAAATAAATTTTAGAAATACATATT
Source organism: Aradus depressus (assembly GCA_963662175.1). Classification (NCBI taxonomy): domain Eukaryota; kingdom Metazoa; phylum Arthropoda; class Insecta; order Hemiptera; family Aradidae; genus Aradus; species Aradus depressus. Next base: position 74,468,998 of record OY759214.1, read on the forward strand.
TCTTTCTTTTTTTCAGTTTCTGTCTTCTTGTCACATTGCTACCGCATTAACAACCCCATCTGAATGGAAATGTCTTGTACATATTCCATTTTTCGTTCAGAGCAGACAGATGAATATCATAAAACTTATATATGTGATGTGGCCATTAAATGTTATTCGTATACCAACCACTTGTGTACAGATCACTCTCTCTTTCGAACTCATATATTTCATGACTATATGAAAGTAATGTGTTAGCGTAAGCAGTTTTCTTTGATTCATTGTACATTGTAATTTTGAGAGAGACTTTCTTATACTCGTAATAACAGTATGAAATGAAGTGGGGGGGAGGGGGGGGGGGGGGGGGGAATGTGATCTGTACAAAAGTGGTTGGTATGAGAAAGTCCTGTAATAGCCACGATTTGAGAGCCCCTACGTAAGTCATCATCATCATCATCGGCGCAACAACTCATCTCTGAGGCCTCCTGGATCAACCTTCTCCAGTCGTCTCGGTCCTGTACAGCTGCCCTCCAGTTCCTGACTACAAGTAGAACCTTCGCATCATGCACAACACCGTCCTTCCAACGTAGCTTCGGCCTCCCAACACGTCTGGTCCCGTGGATTTCCTCCAATAATTTCATCTTTAGCACATCATGGTCTCCCATACTTGCCAAGTGTCCTGCCCATCTTAGTCTGTGAAGTCTTACAAACCTTACTACGTAGGGTTCTTGCGACAAAGCGTAAGTCAACTGTTGAATATTAGCTCAAACGGTCGACTGGTTTTAGAGGAGGAGTGAAACGTTAATTCATTATTTCTTTCTGAGGAGGTTCATTGACGGTGGTTCACCAAAGACTTTTTGACGTGAAAACGCCTATTGGCTCGTTAAGCACAGTGATAGCCGGTCAAACTTTCTTGTGTTACAAAATACCGTCAGATTTCAATCGCTAATAACTACGAGACTAATAATGCGATAACAACGGTTGAGGTCACAATGGATAGAGCATGTCTGTACGTATTTGTTTTGCCTGTGACGTTATCGGGCTAGCTTGGGCGCTGGTGGATGATTGTTGCGAATTTTAACGTTGTGTAAAATTAAAAATTAGTATAGCGTGATAACGCGTTTAGATAGGACGTGGATTCGGGTGTCATTGTAAATAGCTTGAGGAGCACTACTAGGACTCAAAGTGAAACAATAAAAATATTCGCCGAAATATATGTAAAAATCGGTAATAAATTGAAAATTGCAAAAAAATTAAAGATGTCTTCTCATATGAATCGTAAATATGCGCGAAATTATAAAAAAAACGCAAATCAGAGGAAAGCTCGCATCAAAAGGAATTTAAAAAGTCTATTGCCGAGCATATGAAAGAGCTACGGCAGCATCGAAAAGAAAATGAAAAAACACTTGTTATGATTTTATCCCGACGTTTTCACGGAAAATCTACGGCGTGGACCTTGACTACGCCTTAATGTTTTTTTTTATAAGTCATCAGAATGTTAGAAGAACAGAAGCCACAGGTAGATGCAATTTACCTTGATCGATCTTAAGACTAACAAAGTTCTTTATACTTTATTTACAAGGACCTATGGACCGGAGCTCTGTAAAGTCGCCTAAAACCATCAAATATTGAACAAGGAGTCACTCGTTCCAATCGAAACCCCCGCAGATTCTCTTCGTTTTATGTTTCCAACCTCTCTACAAGAACGATTCTATTCCTTTAAGACCTCATCACATCCCATTTATTTCAAATCCCCCAACAAAAACCTCTTTTCCCACTACAATCCTCTTAGAGAACCCTACTAGTGTTAGCCTTAAGCCCTACTGTAGAATGCCAATTAAGGACACTTGCGAGTGGAACTAGTTTTCACAGATTCTCTTCTTCTTACATGGCCCATAAGAAAACCCCAAAATGGATCCACGATATTTGTACAAATCACTCTCCCCCCTTCTTTTTTAAATTCATTTCATACTGAGTATACTTGAAATTAATGTGTTGGCGTCAGCTGTTTTCTTTGTCTCATTGTACACCCTCGTTCTAAGAGTCTTTCTTATACCCAGTAGTAATACCAATATGAAACAGGCAGGTTCTCGGATGTGTGCAGGTTCTCAGATGTGTGTGTTTCACCTCTTTGCACCCTAAATCACAGGAAATTACTGGGCCGTATATTAAGACTCTACAAAGGTGGCATTTGTAACTAAGTACGGCCCTTGAGGTTCACACGGCACACTTCCCAGCTTGTTATCAATATCATTAATAATAATATCACAAAACTAGGCATTGTATTCAGTACAAATGCACATAGGTCACATAGCCAATTTCTTTAATTTTACTTTCAAAACTACTACATGTAAAATTTCATGACACTCCGATAATCCGTTAATGAGGTTGAAACTATTTTTATGCTCAACCTCCACTCACAGTCCCCGATAAGATTTTTGAGACGTCACACACCCTTTTTTTCAATTTGGCTTTTAAGAATACATACTACATGTTAAATTTCATTAAAATCCGATCATCCGTTGATGAACTAGACCTATTTTTGTGTTCTCTCATAATAGGCCAAGCAAATTAGCTCCAAAAAATGGTGTGCCTGGAAATAATTGGTGGAGTTCGGGAAACTGCTTTAATCATTTATTTAGACCTCTAATATGAGTAGTTTGAGTTTTGCCCCAATTTCCCAGTGGAGCGTATGTCGTGACGTTCGAAAAACCTCGAAATTTTCGGACTATCTTAGGTTTTTCTCTAAAAGCTCCTAAACTAAGCGTTTTATCAAAAACTTTGTTATTTTCAAAAGTGTTCAGCATTAAATTCTGCTTGTAAAAAGTACTATGACATTATATTTTGATCAAGTAGTTTCATAGTAACGATACGTGGAAATATGGCAAATTTTTACACTTTTTGAAAAAACACATTTTTTTACTATAAAACGTAAAATATCTATGAAACTACGAACTTTAGAACGAAATGTCATAGAGTAAAAGTTGTAGACCATCAAATTGTCATAAAAACGTATCCCCCCCCCCTCCCCACTACAATGTAAAATCGCGCAGTAGCTCATTAGCACTAGCACCCCCCCCCCCCCCCCCCCCCCCCCCCCACCAAGCACATCTTCATATTTTTATTAATCATGAACTCGCAATAGTTATCGAGTAATATCAAGTAACGTATAATTATATAAAATTGGTTACTGAAATATTTAAATACTTTTTAGGTTTAATTACGTCAAATTTATTATGATACATTTTAATTACTTATAGTTGTGTAAAATCATTATTTAATTCAGTGTTCTATTTTTTAATACGTTTGGAGGAAGTTGGTAGTGTTAATAATATGGACTCTAATTCTTCCATCTCTTCCAGATTTAAATCATCATTAAGGTCTTCTCTACTTCCTTCCTGCAGGTAGTCATCATAATCTAGGTCGAAGTCGTCAGTACCAAGAATCTGGTTTTCTGTTTCGGCATTTGTGCACGACTGGCAATTTACAAATGGTGGTGCACTTCATCCCATTTTTTCTGCAAGAGCAAGCTCCAAGGCAGCCTTTAGAGCATGTGCAGCATACCGTTTTCAGGAGTTCCAGAGGTGCTACTTCTTCAGTAGTGGTTACTGGCCTAAGGACTAAATTTCCCGTCTTCCATCCCCATTGAAGTGGGTCGAGTGGGTTGTTTTTCCAAGCTTGCACCTGAAAATGCGTAATTTTAAATGTTATATAAAAAAAATTAAAATTAATTAACAAAAATATTATATGGGGAGGTAGACTACAATTTTGTGGACAACTGTATTTAAAATTAATTATAATAATAAACGTGGGACTCATAAATTAATAACTAACAATATTACTTATTAATAACTAAGAACATTATAATAAATATTGTTATTACCTGTAAATACGTCCTCAGCGAGTGCTGTCGAACAGCTGCTTCAGTTGTAGGCAAAGAGGCAAGATTAAATGAGGTCTTGGTTAATAATTTTTCGAACATTTCGTACCGCAATTGGAATCATTTCCATAAAGGGCTGCTATGCATTTCTTCCCTGCCTTGTCAACCTCATCGGCAGTAGCATTAGATTTGCTAAACACTTCTGCTGCTTTTAGCAGGTTTGAGTTGATTTCCAATGTCTTTAGGAATTTCAGTTTTCCTTTACCGAAAAATGATGACGTAGGGTCGCAGCCACTAAAAGCATGGAGGAATAGTATGTTGTTTTTCGAAACAGAGGAAAACTTGTAGTGCAAGGGAGAATAGACAACATCGCCTTGCTTGCCTTTGCCAGGCTTTAGTAAAAAAATGTTGGTACACATAGGGGCTGAAGCAGTCAAAATTACAAGAAGGTCAGTGTCCTCCCCAACAACAACCACACACTCATGAGACTGCTGAGCAACTTCAAAAGCACTAGCTACGATTAAATTATCAGCATCCTCAGCAGCTTGTCTAACTTTGAAATCCTCCGCTTCAAGTCTTGAAACCAGTAATGAAATTAGGCACTTTTTATTTTGTTCATTCAAACGAAATACTTCTTTTGACAATGTTATTGACGTCCCTTCTTCAAATGTAACTTGTGGCGCTGATTTTTTAATGGTCCTGCGAAGCCTCTCGGATGATTTCGTATTTTTGTCACATGCTGCATCAGGGTATCCATCAAACACAATTATTGCTCCTTTACCATACCAATGCTTGATGTATTCTACATACTTTGTTATTATGGAGGACAGTGCTTCACCACCAAACTATTCTCAAATCCCTTCTTTTATTGACCATAGCGAATTTCAATTGAGCACATCTGAACTAAAAATAAATATAATTTTCTTTTTTTTACACAATAATAAAATAATTGGCTGCTTAATAATAGTTGGGTGTATTTTATATTCTAAATAACAACATTTATTATTAATAGCTGGAGTTGGGGATAAAATAAATTGTGTAGCGTTAATGGTTTTTATTTATATTTTTTTATTTAAATTTATAGAGGCCTCCGAAGCCAAATTCTGTAATCCGCTACCGCTGGTAGAGAAAAGTAATTAAAAAATAACCAGGCAATATTTAAAAAAGTGGAAAAAGAGCTACTGCGCGATTTAACATTGTGGTGGGGAGGGGGGGGGGGGTACGTTTTTATGACGATTTGATGGTCTACAACTTTTATTCTATGACATTTCGTTCTAAAGTTCGTAGTTTCACAGATATTTTACGTTTTATAGTAAAAAAATGTGTTTTTTCAAAAAGTGTAAAAATTTGCCATATTTCCACGTATCGTTTCTATGAAACTACTTGATCAAAATATAATTTCATAGTACTTTTTACAAGCAGAATTTAATGCTGAACACTTTTGAAAATAACAAAGTTTTTGATAAAACGCTTAGTTTAGGAGCTTTTAGAGAAAAACCTAAGATAGTCCGAAAATTTCGAGGTTTTTCGAACGTCACGACATACGCTCCACTGGGAAATTGGGGCAAAACTCAAACTACTCATATTAGAGGTCTAAATAAGTGATTAAAACAGTTTCCAGAACTCCACCAATTATTTCCAGGCAAAAGTCTAATTTGCTCGCCTATAACCCACCCTCCCGTTCAAACTTTTCAGACGCCATATAGCCTATTTTTCAATCTGGCTCTAAAGGATGCTACATTGCCACCAGAACAAATTAGATCGGATGAACCTTTTTCAAGAATTCCTAAAATTCACTTTTTTAGCAGTATTTTTGTTCAAACAAAAAAACAGGTGGACCGAATTTGATAAAATTCCTTTCAGATTATATCTACGTTGATGCGCTTCGATTAGCACCAAAACAGAGTCAATATCGTTTTTCATTCGCGAGATATCGTGCAGGAAAAATTGACCATGCACGTACGTACGTACATACACAGTATGTATGAAAATCTAAATCAAAATTTTCATTATATTTTTATGTTTCAAGGTCATTACAGTAGTTTTACACTATTTTTGGAAAGAGGTATGTGTGTGTAATACATACACAAACCTCTTTCCAAAAATAGTTTAAAAATACTGTAATGACCTTGAAACATAAAAATATAATGAAAATTTTGATTTCGATTTTCGGACCTTCCCTATACGCTGGGAAGTTAAAAAAAAAAAAAGTTATATAAGGTAGAACTTCCAACATTCTTTACACCGAAGTTCTTCGCTGATTTTATTCTGACCTATCTCATCCCGTCTTTGTCCTGCTCCGAACCGCCACGATAATTATACGGGTACCTAACTGTACTAGTATGCCTTCAAAAAAATATATATTATAAACGTTTCGGGAAGTGCTCTCCCGTCATCAGTATTTATAGTATTTTACATTCATTCGAAAAAAAAAAAAACATCATATGATACGGGTCAGTATTGACAAATTATATTTTAGTTTAACAATTATAAAGATAGCGCCGGTAGTTCAGTGGTAGGAGTGCTTGTTTACCGAGCTGAATATTTTATACGTACACACACATACTTCTTTCCAAAAATAGTGTAAAAATACTGTAATGACCTTGAAACATAAAAATATGATAAACATTTGATTTCGATTTTCGGACCCATTACAATAACTTCCCTATATGCTGGGAAGTTAATAAATATGAGAAGGGGAAGGAGATGGAATAGTGATCTGTACAAAAGTGGTTGGTATAAGTAGTGTAATGACCATAGCACATATATTATAACCATTTCCCTCCCTGTGTGAGTGCAAAACACGTAATTAATAAAATAAATAAAATTGAGATCGAAAAATTATTAAAATTGAAAATTATTTAAATCGCGACTTTAATTAAACAATGCCTGAATAGCTGAAAGCACTCCCACGGGAAGAACGGTTACAAGATCCTAACGGTTAGTTGACATCAGTAATTAACAATAATTAATTACTGTTGTCAACCAGAAGAAGCATGAGTGGGGGGGGGGGGGGGGGGGAATGAAATGAATCAAACCTATAACTTTAACATATTTATTTTAATGAGAACATATTTACAAAACAACAATTGAATATATATATAATTTGGCCGTGTGTCTGAAGGACTGAATTATAACTTAATTACAAGGTACCTCGATACGATATCCATGGCGAATGACGGCGTGATCACCCTTTCTGGACTTCCCGTAGAAATCGTCTATTCACATAGTCCCTGAAGATCTGCGTAGTTTCGAGGGCACACCAGAAGTTACACCCCCACTGACTTTGCACCGTCCAAAATCAAAGTGTGTCTCTACGACTAATTCACATATTCAAACTGATATTACTTATAGAAAAGATACGTGGTGATCACCCAAGACATGAACGAAGACTGTTAGTAATTTCACATATTCAAACTAAACTTTACTTATAGAAAAGATACGTGGTGATCCACCAAGACATGAGCAAAAGAATGTTAATTTCACATATTCTAACTGATATTACTTATAGAAAAGATACGTGGTGATCACCCAAGACATGAACGAAGAAAGTACTTTCACATACTGAAACTAGGCTTTACAAAGAGAGGAACGTGGTGATCCACCAAGATATGAGCGAAGAATGAGTAAAACGGGGAGTGGCTTCCGATATCCGACCGTGGTAGGGGACAGTTCTCGAGACTTGATTCGTCGTCGGACTCCGCCCATTTTATTTCCAGCCAATCGCATATTACCAATTAACATCTGCCTCTAGTTGTGTGAAAACCTGGAGTAAGAAAAAAAACCTTTACTGCTTATTCCTTATACACCGGATGTAGACAATTATCTTGGCTTCCTTTCCATTGTGTCTCTATTATTCTTTATTTTCCGCTCCCAGCGATCGCGATTCTCTCGCAGGCATCATTGGTTCCGAGCATTCTCTTCCAAATGCAATTCTCGTTTATTCAACACCACACAACCCATACTTTGCTCCTAGCGATCGCGATCCTCTCGTAGACATCGCCAGTTCTGAGCATTATCTATAGGGTAGACATGCTACAATATCCCCCTTTCCCATTAAAATAAAATATGTCGGCTAAATGACCATTGGAAGTCACATATTTTATTAGTTTCACTTAACACTTGCTCGTTCACTGAGCATATACACTTAACCAAATACTCAGGTATCGACCTCATTATCATGCGTGACCAAAACATGATTTTAAATTTCCTTTCGAATCGGCATGGCTTGCCTATGCATGCGTGACCAAAGCATGATTTTACTTTACGCTGTACTTCTTGGAGTTAACCCTCTCCATTGGCAAATAACGATGATTCTATTTCTAGCATACATTCACTGACTAGTTAAAACATCCAAAAAGGCCCCACGCCTCGACAATGTTTCAACTGAATTCTCATATACCTAATCCGCTTCAACAAAAATTTGGGTTGACCAAACCCTAACCATATGCCTCCTTAGGCCTTCGACAGGTATTTACCTTCTGCCGGAACGACGACGAAATATAAAATAGAAAAATAAGCCCACTCAAATCCCATCTCAGTTTCATAAATATATGTAAATTCCGGCATCCGCATTAATCAAGTAGCGAAACCCTTTCTTCAGTTCAACAGTCAGTTCATGGCATAAAAAAATAATTAAACAAACTCCCGCCCCTTTAAATGGATTCTACAAGCATCAATGGAGTGGCCCCTTCTCCGTGTGTACGATAATTAAATATTCAATTCTGGGTATCCCCTCCAGTTTATAATATATCTCCCCCTTTAGTCATGTATGCTTCGGCACCTTGCCCTAGGATTTCTTAAATAAAATAACAAAATTGACATTTGACCTACCGTGGTCGACACTCTATCATAATAAGTAAGGTCCATACCTGGATATATGTGACAAATATATTTACAAGGCTCTCATTGGGTTAACATAGCCCATCATGGTCACTAGATAAAATATGGGTCAATGTGACATTTTCAATAGATACACACGGTCGGATACTAATACAAATATTATTTTAAAATACAAAACAAAACAGACAAATACAATTGAAAGTACATTTACCATACGTGACTACCTACAAATGTGTGTGCCATCGCCTCGCTGTCAGCCTACTCAGATCCGCGTCTCCTAATCAAATTTAAATACGTAGGTATATTCCCATGGATGGCCAATCCATATACCGTCTGCCCCGTCCTACAATTATGTCAATTTCAAATGAAGCCACAAACCTATCTAAACTAAATTATCCCAACTATCAATATAAAAAGAAAAAGACTTACTAATACTATTTAAAAAAAATATCCTATTACTAAATATAAACAAAAAATTATCCTAATTTAATATCTAGAATTTAAAAAAAAAACTAACCCTAACTTATTATACTATTTACAACCTGGCGATTCACTTTGGAATCTTTGAGCTCGACTAAGGGGGGTATGCTCGATGTTAAGCCCCAGGGGAGGGCCAGAATGTCCCCGTCTGCCTTATCCTATTTACAAAAAAATAACTAAATAATAAATCCCGTGTCCCCAATAAATGTGTATGTGTGATACTTTGTGTGTTGTTGTATAATGAGGTGTTGGCCGTTAGTGTAAAATAATAAATAATTCCCAAATAATAAAAAATAGTGTCTGTTTTATGTGTGTGTGACTTTGTCTAACTGTTCCTGGGATAGCTGGGGATGGACACCCATAGAGACGTCACAAATCTCTTCCCTGACTCTAGGGCCGCGATCTCGTCTGCAATAATCGCCCCCCTAACTCGGCTGAAGTAAGATCGTTAATCTCAAAGAGAGCCCTAGCGCTTCTCTAGCCTGCTTGTAAATTTATCCGCTAATATACGGCTTGTGTGCTGTCATATAAAATACTCCTCCCTCCGCTACGTCGCTGCCGAGATGTCCTAAAATAAAAATTTGAGGACTTTCCTTGTCTAAAATCTGGTAAGGTCCTTCCCAGAATAGTAAGAATTTAAATACAAAATGGTTGGGCAAATCCAAAACGCTATTACGTAACGCCACCTCACCACGTTCGTAATTTTTCACGTAGACATCTTGGAAGGTGACATTGCTAGGCTGTTCGCGAGCAAAAGTCTGGTTCGTAGGCCAATTCCTATGTCCTTCGGGTACGGTAAATGTCATTCGGTCATCTTGTTTTGGGGTTGAGATCTGAGTTTGACCCGAAACAGTATCTATTCTCTTCGAGATATCGGCGAATCTCTTCTCACAATCGGTACTAATAATATTTTGGTTCGAATTTATTTCTTCGACCTCCTTATCTAGATGCTGTGTTTCTGACACGATCCCACCTGTAACTTCATGATAACTGACGCTTACCATGTCCCTAACTTTAGAAACATGTTTGTCATATCTCCCTTCTGAATTGTCCTGCCTAGATTCAGATTGTACGGTACCCATATTACGTTTAATGGATTCGATATTATTTGCCATTGCCGAAATTTGTTCCTTTATCTCCGAAGTCTGCTGTCCTATCTGTTCCTGCATGGCCTTTCCCTGTTGTCCTAGTCCCGAAATCTGTTCCTGCATGTCCGCTTTTAAATCCTTTCCCAAGTTTCCCATCTGTTCCTGCATGGCCTTAAACATCGCCTCTAGGTCAAATTTAGGATTTTCTACCGGGGACTCCGGGGGCGTACGGATAGTTTTCCTAGACCGTGTCTGTATCGGCTCTAAGTCCGACTTCCCTTTCCCTTCCATTCTGATAAGAAATATATATCAAAACAATTAAATGAATTATACGGGAGGTCTGGTGCTAACCTAATTTCTATGGTGACCTGTCAGATGGCATCACAATACAACAATAGTTATAATATGTAAAATAAATGCCTACTAAATCTACATAAAAAAAAAATCAAAAACAAAAAAAATAAAATTATTTCAATAAATGATGTCATTCATTGTCCCTACCCTCACCCATCCTTCTTCAGTTTTGATTCTAAATACCGACTTTAAGTGAAAATATAACATTGTGGCCTAATAGGCTGGAATCTACGTTAAAAAGCAAAAAAAAAAATTTTTTTTTAATTAAAAAAATTAATTAATTAATAAGGGACCGATTAGTGGGGTTCATTAATTATACTAATTGGCATAATTAATAAACAAATCAAGTCCCTGTTCGGGCGCCAATTATAACCATTTCCCTCCCTGTGTGAGTGCAAAACACGTAATTAATAAAATAAATAAAATTGAGATCGAAAAATTATTAAAATTGAAAATTATTTAAATCGCGACTTTAATTAAACAATGCCTGAATAGCTGAAAGCACTCCCACGGGAAGAACGGTTACAAGATCCTAACGGTTAGTTGACATCAGTAATTAACAATAATTAATTACTGTTGTCAACCAGAAGAAGCATGAGTGGGGGGGGGGGGGGGGGGAATGAAATGAATCAAACCTATAACTTTAACATATTTATTTTAATGAGAACATATTTACAAAACAACAATTGAATATATATATAATTTGGCCGTGTGTCTGAAGGACTGAATTATAACTTAATTACAAGGTACCTCGATACGATATCCATGGCGAATGACGGCGTGATCACCCTTTCTGGACTTCCCGTAGAAATCGTCTATTCACATAGTCCCTGAAGATCTGCGTAGTTTCGAGGGCACACCAGAAGTTACACCCCCACTGACTTTGCACCGTCCAAAATCAAAGTGTGTCTCTACGACTAATTCACATATTCAAACTGATATTACTTATAGAAAAGATACGTGGTGATCACCCAAGACATGAACGAAGACTGTTAGTAATTTCACATATTCAAACTAAACTTTACTTATAGAAAAGATACGTGGTGATCCACCAAGACATGAGCAAAAGAATGTTAATTTCACATATTCTAACTGATATTACTTATAGAAAAGATACGTGGTGATCACCCAAGACATGAACGAAGAAAGTACTTTCACATACTGAAACTAGGCTTTACAAAGAGAGGAACGTGGTGATCCACCAAGATATGAGCGAAGAATGAGTAAAACGGGGAGTGGCTTCCGATATCCGACCGTGGTAGGGGACAGTTCTCGAGACTTGATTCGTCGTCGGACTCCGCCCATTTTATTTCCAGCCAATCGCATATTACCAATTAACATCTGCCTCTAGTTGTGTGAAAACCTGGAGTAAGAAAAAAAACCTTTACTGCTTATTCCTTATACACCGGATGTAGACAATTATCTTGGCTTCCTTTCCATTGTGTCTCTATTATTCTTTATTTTCCGCTCCCAGCGATCGCGATTCTCTCGCAGGCATCATTGGTTCCGAGCATTCTCTTCCAAATGCAATTCTCGTTTATTCAACACCACACAACCCATACTTTGCTCCTAGCGATCGCGATCCTCTCGTAGACATCGCCAGTTCTGAGCATTATCTATAGGGTAGACATGCTACAATATATATAGTTTTTTTATTTATCCTTTTTCTTCCTTATATCTTATATAAAGTATTGTAATCGTGAAAAAATCCGAGATATCGAGGTTTCAACGGATTTTCACATTTCAAGAGACAAGTACATTTTTACGCTTATGTTTAAGACTAGAGCCCGGATTTCCTTGCGGTATATATATATATATATATATATATCCAGAACCCCATAAAGACAACTAGCGATTTTCAGCTAATTCGGTGTAAGGAAAGAGGGAGATTAGGGGAAGGGCTTAACACAAAAACTCTAATAACTGCCGTTGTAACCATTGTATTGACACGAAAGTTCATATGTAAATTCAAAACGCCGTAAGGACGACACCTAATAATTTTCAACGATATCGGTTGAGATTAGAGGGGGCTCAACTCAAAATCGAGTTCATAGATACACAAAAAAATAGTTTTTTTATTCATTTTTGAAAAACATAAAATTTCTGACCAATTAGATAACTTCCTCTATACTTTAGTTAGGTGTGGAAGCAAGCTGTCTTTCGATCCCATCTTACTTTTCAGTGATTCATCACCAAACAGAGAACTGACTTTAGAGTAGAATAGTTGAAGAGGGAACCATGTCTTATTTCATTGCTCAAGTCAAAGCTGGTGATGAGATGAGACTGAGAAACCAAAAACCAAAGATTACTCAAAGATCAAAGGAACTGAGAAGTTCCTGAAGGGAGAATTTAGAGATTAACCCTTAGAGATCCCTCTGGGAATTAATTTGGTGAAGACGAGAGAGAGAGAAGAAGAAGAGAAGGTGGAACAATTTTACAAAAGAGATCTTATCCAAGGACTGGAGGTAATTAATAATGGAGATCAGTGTTGCACCGAACCTAAGTGGGACCTTCACTTCTCCAGGTAGAGATAGTTGGGAAGGTTCCATATTGCCTTCTTCTTAGACTCAAAATGAATTGTTTTTATTTGGGTTAAAGCTCTCATGTAGCGGAGACCACGGATGGTAGACATTTCGATACATATAGTGTAAGAAACTATTGTAATTCTGCAAAACTCTGAGATCTTTTCAATTGATTTCTACAGCTCCCCGGAATACGTGTTGACCATTTTCGCGATGAGGGTATGTTTAAAACTTTGGGCGCACTACCTACCGCGTTATATGTCTTGTCCTTACTGGGTCAGGGCACTCTTTATACAAAATAATGAAAAAAGAACTGGATAGAATATAATATAATAGAATAAATAGGTTATTCTCTTCTTTTCGAAGAGAAAAGTGTGACACGTTCTCTCTTTAAGATATTGTCTATTCTTATAAATACTAATTTTCTCTTATATATAAAGAAAAAACGATAGAGAGAAAGTGAGCTGTCTAAAAGGCCCACTGTCTCAGAGAAAGAGATGTGTGTCTTCAAGAACCTAAGAGAAATGTATCTTACAGAGAGAATGAAAATGTCTAGGAGAAAGAGAAAAGTGTGACACGTTCTCTCTTTAAGATATTGTCTATTCCTACAAATACTATTTTCTCTTATATATAAAAAAAACTATAGAGCGAAAGTGAGTTGTCTAAAAGGCCCACTGTCTCAGAGAAAGAGATGTGTGTCTTCAAGAACCTAAGAGAAATGTATCTTACAGAGAGAATGAAAATGTCTAGGAGAAAGAGAAAAGTGTGACACGTTCACTCTTTAAGATATTGTCTATTCTTATAAATACTGTATTTCTCTTCGTCAGGGGGTCCGGGGAAGTGCAAAGTGTATCTACTGCATTATTGTGGGCTTAGCGAGGCTTGATAATGAGGGGGTACATGTCAGGAATGCCTTCCACACCCTCCAAGTTCGGGACTGTTCCAGTCCAGAGACTCCGGCGGAGCTGCCCCAGGCCCCCCAACCCAGCTTTGGGAGCGCTCTACACAGAAACGATTGTAGCTATGAATTTGAAATTTGCAATGAAGAAGTCACATGTGTTAACTAAGATTAAATTAGTTTTTGAGCAAATTCGGACAAAATTGAGACCACTTTACTCAGAGGTCTAAGTGCAGTTTATATGCTACCATTAATATTAATGACGTGAACAAAATTATTTTAAAATAAAAGTTATAGAGAAAATTGAAAGGCACATTTTATATGAAATACTGTTTTTTTGAAAGTGGCTCCGTTTGAGAGATAAATGCCGAAAACAACCTTAAGATGGCGTTTTGAAACACATTTTTTTAAACGTTTTCTTGATTTACGCGAAAAGAGTTACTCCTATCGAAAAATTTACTTTCACCAGAAATGTTCCTTATTAAATTTTCAATCGCCAGTCTGTCCTTAGATTTGATATAAGACCAATAAGTCCAAAGTTATAGAGGCAAATAATGTAAAATAAATTTCCGTAGTAATAAATATAGTAACTAGTTGTGGTTAATTAAGACTGTAATTGTAGCAACAATTACTATATCAATTGTAAATTTAATTTTACAGATATATTTTTAAAATAAAGAGTACAAAAAAAAATGTGCAACAAAAATACAAATTTAATTTTTATTTGCACTGATTTTCTCCATAACTTTCTGTAACTCTACGCCACAGGCTGACATATACTCGTAATTAACAGTTTGCACCTCTTACTCCTTTTACTTCGCACATATGACAATCTATTTGCGGTTTGCATGCCTCAATTTGAGGAGAAGGGTGTTTGTAAATAAACGTATGCTTTTGTTTGCATATAGCTAACAGACACAAAATAAAGAAAGACGTTCACAATGTCTCAAGACAAACAAAGAAGATAAATAATTTCTTGCAGGTATGTACTTAGCTCCAACACACTATATTTCAATAGATACTTCTATCCATCAAAATAATAAACAGTTATAAAAGTTCAGTTCTGTGTCTCGGAACTAGGGACATAGGTTAAAAAACCTTAATTTTCAACGATTTTGCTATCGATTGTTATGTATCGGTGGTTTTGAGGGGATGGTTATTTGCCTGAAATTCCATTGAATTTTCGATTAAATTATCGATAAGAAATATTAATTATTAATGTATTTACGTAGCTGGAATACATGGAAGAACAATCAGGGGAGATCCTAGTATCCCTAGATGTATATCTCAGTGTGTTTCAAGCTCAATTATATGCCATCTTTGGATACGCCTGGCTCAGCAAGAAACGAAACATTCCAAAATCGTTCTAGTATTCCTTCTGACCTGGCTAATTGATCAGGTCAGAAGGAATGCTAGGACTCATAGGAGCGAAACCCTTCCGCGAGATCTCTAAGAGTACCTGGCTAACTAAGAAACACATCCAGTTCTGGAGAGGAATTCCGAAGCAAAGACATTCAAAACTCTTTGTTGCGGAACCCTCAAAAAAGAAGCCGAGAGCTTCTGAACATGAGCAGAATGAACCCAAGAACTATCACAGAACACTGTCATATGAAAAAACACCTGAACAATAAGAAGCCCTCTGTGCAGGAAATATGTTCAGGGAATTGAGACCGGTTCATATTCTAATTCAAGTGAAACTCTAGAAAGCAAGATTTTACTGCTTTGAGTCTGCTATAACAGAACCGAGGCAGGATAATAGAAGAAGCGATATAAAAACTCGCTATTAATTAAAACAATTAATTGCTTACTATGGATGTTAGTGCCAGGCAAACGTACTCATTAAAGACCCCTACCCTAAGTGAATAAAAATTTAGGATAGGCAAAATCTACAGAGGATGGAATCAGACAGATTGCCGAGGAGGATACTGGAGGGACACCCGAGAGGACAAAGAAGAAGAGGTAGACCCCGCTTACGTTGGCTGGAGGACAACCTCAGAACGATGGGTGTAAGGAAATGGAGACGGGTGGCCGAGGATAGAGAAGAATGGCGGAAGATTGTTGCGGAGGCCCAGGTTCTACAAGGACCGTAGCGCCAGAGAAAGTAAAGTAAAGTAAGTAAAGTAATATTTAGGACTCCCACATTAGAGTCGGGCTCATGTCCACCAGAGGGACGAAAGAGCGCTCTGGTAATAGGCGATATGACCTCGTAGCTAAAGCCCGGGCATGATTCATAAAACCTAACCTAGTGCGAGGCATTCGACCAGATACAGAAACTGCAACCATCAGTCCCTCTAAAATACTACAATTCATGAAAGAAAGATGATTATTGATTGTCTAGAGAGGTGTATCGTAGATTTTTAAAATGTTTGTCCCAAAAAGAACAGGTCTGGAAAGGTAGAATGTGATGAATAAAAACAGTTGATTTTGTGCGATTATTGGATTTGAATTAAAGTGCCAAGTTCACACACATGAACCAATTAGTT
This sequence comes from Aradus depressus, assembly GCA_963662175.1. Taxonomy (NCBI): domain Eukaryota; kingdom Metazoa; phylum Arthropoda; class Insecta; order Hemiptera; family Aradidae; genus Aradus; species Aradus depressus. The sequence continues at coordinate 74,485,524 of OY759214.1, forward strand.
ATAGCTGTGGATACATTGGACACATGAGAAGAGCTCAATGGAAACTGCAACTGATTGCAGATATTAAATCTACCATCCTTCAACAGTAATGGGCTGGGCCGCATAGAGGACTCTTGGGCCTGGGGCACTGCACACTTTGGAGCCAAGGGCGTAAGAAATGTTAATATTTACATAAAATCCCTTAAAGTACAATAACAACAGTGGCAGAAGTTTTTACACTATTAGACAAAAAAAAAATAATAATAAATAACTATTCGGATACAAAATTAGATAAATGGCTTGAATATACATATACATATACATAGTGAGCGTAGCCGTGATGTCACAACCATCGTGTAAATCGCGGACCACACCCACAAAATTGTGGACCCAGTGACCACTTCTCCTACCCTCCTATCCACAATATGAGTAATTTAAGTGAAACTATTTCTGGTGTTCTTGTAATTTCTCAACAAATCTTAAATAAAGGTTCTGTGTGGTGACATATACAATTTCTATTATGAGGAATGGCATACAAAACTCTTTAACTAAAACCCTTGGACATTGAGCACATTTGACTCATTTAGTAGGCATACTTTTTACATTTTTATTTTTATATGAGAAGAGAGTCACTAATGAGCTTTATTCCAGCTGTGTTAGGAAGTATCTAGCTATATTTTCCAGTTTTACCGAAAACTTTAAATCTTTTAAAAAATGCCAACCAGCCCCTAAGCACTACATATGGGGTAGAAGTCTAAAAGGAAGAAGTCTCAAACGCTATTAGAATCGATGAATAACAAAATATATATATATACCGAGGCCGTCGGTAGCTCAGTGGTATGCGTGCTTGACTTCTGAGCTCAAGGTCGTGGGTTCGTAACCCGACCGAGGCCCTTAGTTTATTTTATCTGGGAGGTAAAATGACCCTGAGTACGCCGTCCTTCGGATGGGACGTTAAGCGATGGTCCCGAGCCTGAACGATGTCAGATACTCGTTAACGACCCCTACCCTCGGTAAATAAAAATTTAGGGTAGAAAAAATTTAGGACTCCAACAGTAGAGTCGGGCTCATGTCCACCAGAGTGACGAAAGAGCGCTCTGGTAGTAGGCGATATGACCTCGTAGTTAAAGCCCGGACATCAGTCATAAAACCTAACCTAACCTATATATATATATATTATTTGATGCTGAGAAATAAAGTTCAGAACTAATATAAGTATGTAACAACAACTTATAGCACAACTTATTTACTAATCAACAGAAGTTAGTTTAGATGCTACTATTCTGAACAGAATATCTAAAACAATAGTAGGTAATTAAACTGAAATTTGAAAAATAAGACATGGACTTTTGAATGGATCACAGTCACAAACACAAAAAGACAAGCACAAAAACCCCAAAACGATGACTATATTCTCTTGCAACCTTTTACAGGTCACTGAATACCTCCACTATCCTTACTCCACCTTACTATCACCAGACCATACCAAACCTGAGCTCTTTTTGAGGATAATTGAGATTTTTCAATGATTTAAGGTTTAATTAACTACATATGGGCAGTTATTCATGTTATTCATTATATGTACGTAATGAGACTTGTTAGTAAATCGAAAGTTGCATAAGCCATTACTAACGACAAGAAAATAACCCCTTGTCATCCAAGATATTAACGACTCTATTTTCTTCACTACCTACCGGTTTGAGAAACAGAATTGTAAAGAACATATCCGGTGAAAAGGAAATCAGAGATTTATGTTAATTAAGAAGTTCGCTCAATTCCAAGAAATCTTTCAAAGTATAATTTTACCTAACATTTATCAAGAATGTTGAGAAAGATTACTTACATTTCTTGAAATTATAGCAATTAATATTTTCACTTGTTATAAGTTAATTAAATATGAAGTAATTAAATAAATTTATGAAATATATAAATACATATAAAGCTGGTGCGGGGTTTCAGCAGTGTTTTACTTCCCTAGCTATAAGAAGTATAGGGGGAGTTAAGTAATCGGTCAAAAATTCGATGCTGAATTTTCAACGGAATTTCAGGTTTTCTGATCTTCCGATTCCAAAAATGAAAGAAAAAAAAGTCTGTCTATGTGTGTTTATGGACAGGATAACTCCCAAAAGAACAAATTTATCGACATGAAATTTTATATATGTATCCAGAACTCTCTAAGGACACCTATTGATTTTCAGTCATATCGGCCAAAGGGAAGGGGGGAATTAATAAACTTATTAAACTCCAACAACTGACGTAATGAATGTATTGACACGAAATTTCATATAAGTAAATTCAAGGCCCCAAAAGACGTCACATCATCAGCAACTCACTTAGTATTTGTTATTGTTATGTTATTATGAACAAAAGGCAGTCATATAACATTGACTCTGACATCACTCCTGCCCTCCAGTTTTCTTCAATAATATCCCGATTCCTGTCTCCGATCAAGTTCGCCATCTTTGGTTCTACCTAGACAGAAGACTGACGTGGAATCCCCAACATTTTATGATTAACAAATATTATTTTAGTATTTTTTATACTGTTATTTTATTATGAACAAAAGGCTGTCATATAACTTTGATTCTGACACCATTCCTGCCCTCCAACAATATCCCGATTTCTGCCTGCGATCAAGTTCGCTATTTTTGGTTCTACCTAGACAGAAGACTGAAGTGGAATCCCCATACTCGACTGAACCGACGGTTTGAGCAGCTCTATCGGTTCCTACAACGACAATACCTACTGTTTTACAGCCAAATCGGCCAAAGGAGAATGGGATTAAGAGAGAGGCTCAACCCCAAAACTCTAATAACTGCCGTTGGAAATGTATCGACACAAAATTTCATATGTGAATTCAGAATCCTATGAGGACGGCAAAAAGCAAGAGGTATCAGAGTGGGGCTCAACTCAAATACCCTAATAACTGACATAATCTGTCAAATTTCAGCGATATCGGCTGAGGGAGGGGGGGAGGGGGGGCTCAATTCAAAAATTGCAATAACTGCTGTTGTAATGAATTAATCTCAACACAAAATTTAGCAGGAGGATTTAGGAGCCCCTATGTACGTAAGTCAACTGTTGAATATTAGTGCAAACGGTCGACTGGTTTGGAAGGAAGAGCTAGTTGATTGAGAGGAGTTAATTGATTAATTCGTTCTGGGGAAGTACATTGTCGGTGATTAATCTATTTTTTTTTCTTTATTTTTATATAAAAAGATATTTGGGATACAACTAGGAATAATAAAGGATTGGCAAGAAGCGGACAAGAGACCTTCGAGAGGTCTGGTCTAGCTGACTGGTTGACTAGCCTGGTAAACAGACCAATACATCATTTGTTTCTGTCTACAAGAACAACGCGCCTTCTTCCTGATCAATATCTCATCTCAATAACAGGGGACAAAAACGTACCGCCATGTCCAGTTAGCCCTGTATCTCATATTTCAGTGAAAATAAGTTATCTTCTCACACAAAATACAATTCATTTTTCGTATGGAAAATATCAGCTTTCACCCAAAATTAATAAGTTACTTGAAGTTAGTTATTATGACTCATGCCCGGGCTTTTAACTATGAGGTCATATCGTCTACTACCAGAGCGCTTTTTCGTCACTCTGGTGGACCATAAGCCCGACTCTACTGTGGGAATCCTAAATTTTGCCTACCCTAAATTTTTATTCACCTAGGGCTCTATTTAAAGAGTGCCTGACATTGTACAGCATAACGTCCCATCCGAAGGACTGCGTGCTTAAGTTTATTTTACCTCCCAGATAAAATAAACTAAGGGCCTCAGTAGAGTTTTGAACCCACGGCCTTGAGCTCAATAAGCAAGCATGCATACCAAACCCTCAAAATATACGTTATATTATATTAACTTAGCGGCGTTAACATTGGTGAGATTTTTGTGGAAATAGATAATATAAATAAATGTAAAGCAGATTTTTTTGTTGTTTCTTAATTTCTCTGGGATGTTACTATCTTGATTTTTTTTCGCAGTTTTACTTTTTGATTACTTTTTACTTTCCCAGCCATAAGGGAAATTATGTAATCGCTAGGAAATTCGGTGAAGAGTTTTAAACGGAATTTCATGTTTTACTACCTCTTCATTCCAAAAAATTCTCTATGTGTGTATTGTTCGTGAACACGATAACTCATGAGGGCGCCGGTAGCTGAGTGGTAAGCGTGCTTGTCTTCTGAGCTCAAGATCGTGGGTTCGAAACCCGACCGAGGCCCTTAGTTAATTTTATCTGGGAGGTAAAATAAACTTGAGCACGCCGTCCTTCGGATGGGACGTTAGGCGATGGGCCCGAGCCTGTACGTCAGGTACTCGTTAAAGACCCCTGCCCTAGGTGATAGAAATTTAGGGCAGGCAAAATTTAGGACTCTCACAGTAGAGTCGGGCTCATGTCCACCAGAGTGACGAAAGAGCGCTCTGGTAGTAGGCGATATGACCTCGTAGTTAAAGCCCCGGGTATGAGTCATAAAACCTGACACCACCTATCATTTTTCAACGGAATCAGCCAGAGGGGAAGGGGATATCAGAGGGGATCAACTCATAAATCTAAATCCCAATAACTGCCAATTTAATAATTAATTATTAATGTATCGACACAATTAGTGACTATTAAATATAATATTATTATATCTCATCCTATAATATAATATTATTCACTGATTTTTTTTTTTTTTTTTTAATTTAAATGAGTTGGGAAACATGAAATTTTGGTGGAAATTCTACAACTAATTTTTGACCGATTAGGTACATAATTTCTCCTATATTTGGTACAACTGGGAAAGTGAAATGAGAATATAATTCATTATTTTTTCTTAAAAACAATACAAGAACATCGCGCTAAGTATAATTTAAAAAAAATAAATAAAGAAGAGTTAGTTCGATTAGCTTTTTAGAAAGATCACATCTTGACGTTTTGGCCCTCCGCCAAATGGGCCAGAAATCTGGCTTGTTTTAAAGATATTTATTTTCAGATGAATTGTCTGTGTAAATTCAATGTTCCGTTCTCTTGTTAATTTTGTTAACTGCTGTTTAATTTGTTGTTTTTCAATTTGTCCACTCGTTAAAAATGCTAATGTCAAAATGAATATGTATGTTCGTCATGAGGAAATTAATACTTTCAATATGGCTAATTTGCTTTTTATTATGAAATGGGAGAAAAAAATCACAGGAGGCATCGTCTATATATATATTTATATATTATATATAACACTGTGATAATAACAAAATAAAATAAATAATAAAATATTAAATAAACAAATAATAAATATTAACACATTTCCTGTAAAAATTGTAGCTGGTCTTTTACAAAATTTTGATTTTTACAATAATTTCCGAAAAGGGCCCTAAAAAATATAGAAAGTTGAAGGCGTGCAATTTCGAAGAAAGTGCACATATTTATACTCCTACATGGTTCACTTCACCTTAACCCTAAAAACAACTCTCTCTCTCTAGACTGTTCACTTCCACATCTTAACTTAGACTGTTCTCCATTCATTGGTTGTTCACATTTCGTTTTAAAACAGAATTCGACATGTCCATCTTTGTATAATTATTCACTATTTAAGTTACTTCACTCCAAACAGCTGTTTTTATACAAATAATAATAATTGATTTTATAATTTATTAATAATCTTAAATGTGTGTACATTTTTTACATCACAACACATAGGCAATTAGTAGAGACGGGCTTATATCAACCAGAGAGCGATGAAGCGCTCTGGTAGTTAAGCTCGGGCATAATAAACTAGGTGTGCAATACATTCTGCTGTTTGCAAAAACTGAGCTGAGTCAGGCATATCTGTATAAAAAACTCAGTTAATGTTTTAATAATTATCAGTAACTTCTCACCTTGTATGTTCTTTATGAATATATTAATACTTTAAATAGATTTCAATTAAATTCAATGGATTTTTTCTAACCTTTTTGTAGACAACAACAGCTGTTTTTGCACAAAATTCTTTTTACTATGTGCTCTTTGTATGTTGAAGAATATTTTTATCGAAAAAAAGTGGAAGTTTGTACGTTAGAACACTGAAAAAAACGGCTCAAAAAAAGTGATGTCAGATGGTAAACAGAAAAGAGCTTCGCCCGGATTTTTACATGTGAAATCGAAAAATTATATTTTGCGCGAGAATGTTGTCTCTCAATTGATTTCAATGGGGATTTCGTTTTTCGGTGATTATTCCTCCATGGTATGTTCGATTTAATATTTTTTTAGTAGTAAACCATCGTCACCGTGTCCACTACCATCGTGGGAAATTTCAATGAGCTCAGTAAAGGGGTTTAGGAGTTCGAGTACAACGAAATACGTGAGTCGCCTAAGAAAGAGCTTCGTAAACTCAGCTCAACTAACTCTACCAGCGATCTGGATAACTATCGAAAATTAATTATATTTAGTACAATAGTTATCATGATTGTTGGCAAAGGCGTACGAACTGCAGGAATGATACTGAACTTTCTCGGACAACGCTGGATAACAAATCTAGTAGTGTGTATTGTGTATGTGTGGGGATGGGGTCCTTCCTATGTGTTCCGTATCTTCTTTATAAAACTTCTATCTGCATCTTCTTCTTGTACCTGAAGGCTGTGTATGGATTCGGCCTAAGCTCATGAGGAGTCTAGAAAATAAGAAAAAACCCAGTTAAAAGTTCCAAAGACTATCGGTCTGCATTAGACAGGAAAACTTTGGACGCAATCCTCCACCTTAACTGACACATAAACTATCTGATCGAAAACAAAATAATCTTCTAATTCGCATGCGTGACCCGGAAAGAGGGGGGGGGGGCATATTTATCTTCGGGTAAAGTTATTTCTTGACTTCATTTATTGTTAACGTTTGAGTTGTGTTCTGAGCTTGCTTAGTTAACAATTTATTTTCCCCCAGCTATACAGGCAAAGTTATCTAATCAGTCAAAAATTCAAAATTGAGTTTTCATCGGAATAACATATTTACCAACTCCCTGATTCCAAAAATGAAGTCTTTCTGTGCATGGGTGTCTGTGAAAATGATAACTCATGTTAGAATGAATGTATCGACACACCATTTTATATGTGTATCCAGAACCCCACAAGACGACAGATACATAGATACATTTAGTCTAAATTTATATAATATTGCAACTTCACAGAATTTTAATGCGTCATTGTTTGTGGCTTTTGTTAATGGAATACTGAATACTGAATTAATACATATTTATCAACTAATTGTATGTCATGTGGTGTATAATAACAGTATATATGTCAGACTGTAGCTGGTTGTAGAAATTAATGTTAATTGACTTTATAACTTAAAAAAAAAAAATGGAGTATTGTACAAAAGACAATACCCAATTATTTTTGTAATCCGTGGCATAGCATGATGGTCTTCTCTTTGAGGTTGTGTTATCATGGCCTCCGTTCATATTCTACCTTGACCTCTATTCATATTCTCCTTGATCTCTGCTTATATTCTACTATGACCTCTATTCTACCTGTCCGTATTCTACCTTGACCTCTGTTCATATTCCAACTTGATCTAAGCTTATTCTACCGTGACCTCTGTACATATTCGATCTTAACCTCTGTTCGTATTCTACCTTGACCTCGGTTCCTATTCTGCCTTGACCTCGGCTCATATTCTACCTTGACCTCTGTTTCTTTGGTCTTTAACGAGTATCTGACATCGTACAGACTCGAAAGCATCGCTTAACGTCCCATCCGAAGAACGACGTGCTCAAGTGGGTTTCGAACCTACGACTATTGAAGGTGTTTTTTAACCTTCTTATATTACTCTCTGAACCTCCATTTGGTGTCCTACTCTCCCACCCATCATACTCAGCACCGCCATAACGGTCTCGCCATCTATGTCAATAAATAACTTTCCCCTTCCCAATTTCCGTTCCTTTTCTCTCCACCCATGATCTTATCTTCATTTTATATGATCTCAAATCCCATCCAATTGAAAGGAAAACTATATCATTGAGAACCTATTCTCTTCATCTCCTGAATCCCTTCAGCAAGACCTTGATGCTATTAACTAGATCCCAATATTCAATAGCCATTCCGTCGACTGTATGGTCCACGAAGTAACGATCATTCTCATGTCCGTGCTACATAAAGAGGCCACTACAGGTATCTAGATCCCGGAGGCCTCCTGCTCCATGAATAACGACTGAAATGAGAGTTTTTAATGAAGGAATTTATATGTAATCGCTGTTCCATGGATTCACTAAGTTCTACGCAAGCGAACGCAGTCCAAAGAAAGGAACGTGAATGTTGAGTATTTCCAAAGGGCCTTGTCACCTCACGACTCCCTGAAGAATTCAGTTTTTCCCGACCTCCTGGAAACTGACGATCGTCTACCCCTTGAAAAAGTTCCTAATCTTTCTTCTCCAAAATACCTCCCACGCCAATATCCACCCTCTCAAACTCCAATCCCAGCTATCAGCCTTTCTTGAAACCAATCACATCTTAAATCCCCTCCGACTTCCGTTCTGGCCTAAGCACCCAATCCACCCCTCAAACATACTGACGACCTTCAACTAGCCATTGGCGACAAAAGGTTACTTTACTAGTTTTTTTTTTGACTTTACACCGTTGAAACCGTTGACTATAGCATCTTCTCCCCCCAAGCTCCAGAATACTCTCCCATCTCTCAGTACGGTCCACGGTCCATCTCCTCTCCGGTATATGAATCTCTTCTTTTCATTTCTGTCAGTCAATTCTGGGCCCTCTCAAGACTCGCCCCTTTTTCCTAATTTTCTTTTAATATTCATGAATGACCTCCCCAATTCCAAGAAAAAACACTGCTATGCACTTGATGACTTTCATGACATCACTCTCTGCTACTAACTTACTGACACTGAACGCTCCAGCATGAAAAACCTTGAACAGATCCTTCTCTAAACCGTTTCCGGGAAAGACCGTAGCTTCTAAAACTCCAAACACTTCTTCAGAATCCTTTACCTCCTCGCCTTCGCCACCTCTTTCCCACTAAAAATTGCCTCGCGTATTCGATTCTCTGGTGATCTTGACATACGATTTATGAATTTTTTTTTGCGATTCATCTTCCGACTTCTCAGGCACTTCTCTATTTCCACTTCCTGTACCGATTTAAAATGATTTTTCTCTTCTTCTCTTCGAAAATACTTTTTTCATCAATCCTTATCATCCCATAAGCTTTCTTACATCTTCCAAATGCTCCAATTACCTCTCATTTTTACCTTTCTTCCCATATCACTCCTTCCTTAACCAGTCAAACTCCCTTTCCAGAACTCCAGAATCGCCATGTTTCTATCCTTAATTCATTTAGATCCTTACTGTTCCAGTAACTCCTTAACCCAGGAAACCTCTAATTTCCAAGGCTAGCAAATAAAAGAACCCCCACAACATAATTTTGTAAATACCGAACCAAATCTTGTACAAGTAATTGAGAGAACTACGAACAAATAAGGAGCTGGGATAATAATTACTTCCCCCCTCTCACAAGGTAATCGAAAGAAAAATAGACATAATGTCATCTATTAATTTTGCACAGGATCAATTTTGATCGAATAACACAGACCTGTACACTGATCTCTACAGTGGCTTCTTCTTTCACTTTGTTAATCCCCAGTAGGAAAATAAGTTCGTTGTTATTTATTAATATATATTTTTCTTGTAATACACCGCCTATATAACCATATTTCTTTCTCTTTTTCCCTCTCACCTCTGTTTCTTTACCTTATTTTTTACTTCCTCACCTAGACGAAGTATAGAAGAAGTTATTCAATCGATCGAAAATTCGATGCTGAGTTTTCTCTAAAATTTCATGTTTTTCGACTCTCCGATTCAAAAAAAAAAAAAAAAAATCCTTTTTAATATACGATTTATCCAGAACCCCCTAAGGTCGATACCTATTGATTTTCAGTCAAATGGGCCGGAGGGAAAAGGGGGATTAGGGGGAATGCTTAACACGAAAAATCCAATAACTGCTGATAATCCATTGATACAAAATTTATTATGAAGATTCAGAAGTTTCTATGTAAGTCAACTATTGAAAATTACCCCCTATTGATTTTGAAAGGAGAGCGAAAACTTATTGGACTAATTCGAGCTGGGGAAGTACATTTACCGAAGACGTTTTTTCTCTCAATTCTGTTTTTTTATTCATTATTTTTTACTCTTAGTTTTCTCTTCATCCATTTTATTTTTATGTGTTTTCTCTTTGTTTAATTGCTTTTTAATTGATTCCCAGAGCCCCTTTTTTTAAATTGGTTGATACTTATATTCTTTTATTTATTTCTCTGTTACTCTTCAGGGAGATATATCCCAGAATAAGGATTGTTTTTAATTTCAGATCAATAGGATTATATTGAGAATAACTTCTTCATTTTGTTGGGGTTTCAAATTCACTGGAAATAGCTAAAGTGTAATTTTATTATTTAAGGGTCATGTATTCATGAAATTTCTCACGTTTATGTGTTTATATTTTATCTTAGAGTTTATAGACATATTATAGAGCCTCTCATAATTAGAGACATACATTTATATAATGTTTTACTTTCTGTTTCCTTTATTATAGGAAGTAGGTATAGTAATCGTGCGAAAATCCGAGATCGAGGTTTCAACGGATTTTCGCGATTCAAGGCCCCCTGAATATGTTTTGTCCATTTCCCCGATGATGTCTATCTATGTGTGTAGATTTTGGCAGAAATTGGACGAAAATTAAGTATGATTAAGATGATAGGGGGAGTGATCTGTAAAGTAAAAACTCGGTTGGTATAAAAAGACATGTTATGGCCATTGTATTTCTTTTCTTCACATCCCCAACTATACCTATAAATATATATAGGAGGTTATGTAATAGATCAGAAATTCGATGCGGAGTTTTCAAAGAATTTCATGTTTTTAATTTTCATGTCTCTCGATTTCAAAAATGAAAAAAAAAAATTCTGTCTGCGTGTCTGTGAAGACAATAACTACCAATTTTTAATGTGTAACCAGAAAACTCTAATGACGACACTCACGATTTTCGACAAATAAATATGTAGTCTGACCTCTCACAGAAGATGTATTAAATAGCTCAAATCTTAATAGTTATTATGATTCATCCCCGGGCTTTAACTTCATATCGCCTACTACCAGAACGGCACTAAAAAAGATCAACTTATCTCCAGTTTTTTTCCCTTCCCCCTTATTTTTTTGAATAATGTCAAACTCAATTTCTATCAACAAAAATAATTTTTTTACGATAACATAATCTTACTCCCAGTTATAAAAACGGACTCCTTCGAAAAACTTGTAAAAAATAAAATATATGTGATGTGGTTATTACAGGGCTTTCATATACCAACCACGATTACAGATCACTCTCTCTCCACCAAGATTCACCTAATCACCATATTAGGACTTCACAAAATAATTTCAACTGGCATTACTGGGTATAAGAAAGTCACTTTAGGCTGTACAATGGAACAAAAAATACAGCTGACGCCAACTCATTACTGCAATGTCAATATGAAATGATTTTGAGAAGTGGGAGGGGGAGAGAGAGATCTGTATGTGCAGTGGTATAAGAAAGTCCTATAATGACCACATCACAATTTTTTTCAATTTTTCTTTACTTGTTAGCAATTTTATTTAAAAATATAAAAAAAAAAGTGTGTTTGCAGTTTGTACACAAGTTTGAAGTGTAACTTCCGTACCTAACTCTTCTAGTTTCAGTTTCTCTTCGTGCTAATAGACTATCTATATTTTTACAATTAACTATTTTACTAACATTGGTAAAGGGTAGGAAATAATTTAATTCAGGAAATTTTTTTAATCATATAATATGTTGGTAACATTTTTTTTGTTACAGTTAAGGTTACATTAATTTATTAACTTATAGGTTAGGTTAGGTTTTATGACTCATGCCTAGGCTTTAACTACGAGGTCATATCGCCTACTACCAGAGCGCTCTTTCGTCACTCTGGTGAACATAAGCCCAACTCAACTGTGGGAGTTCTAACTTTTGCCTACCCTAAATTTTTATTCACCTGGGGTAGGGGTCTTGACATCGTACAGGCTCGGGACCATCGCTTAACGTTCCATCCGAAGGACGGCGTGCTTGAATTTATTGGACCGGGTCTCAATAAGCAAGTACGCAAACCACTGAGCTACCGGCGTCCTCTCAAATCTTAATATAATAAATGTTTATATTGACGCACACAAAAAGAAAACATAAAAGAATATAAAGGGGCGCCGGTAGCTCAGTGGTATGCGTGCTTACCTTCTGAGCTCAAGGTCGTGGGTTCGAACCCGACCGACGCCCTTAGTTTATTTTATCTGGGAGTTAAAATAAACTTAAGCATGCCGTCCTTCGGATGGGACGTTAAGCGATGGTCCCAAGCCTGTACGATGTCAGGTTACTCGTTAAAGACCTCTACCCTATGTGAATAAAAATTTAGGGTCGGCAAGATTTAGGACTCCCACAGTAGTGTCGGGCTCATGTCCACCAGAGTGACGAAAGAGCGCTCTGGTAGTAGGCGATATGACCTTGTAGTTAAAGCCCGGGCATGAGTCATAAAACCTAAACCTAAACCTAAAAGAATATAACAAACATTATTCACAAATAGTTTTTGTTGTTGAGCATTATAATGAAGAAGTTAATAGAAATGTTGACTTGTTGGAATGGGAATAGCGGAGTTAGTGAGAGGAGACTGGGAGACTATACAGTCTGGGTTGTGTTTCAAAACAAACTATCTCCGCCTGGAGAAACAGGATCCTATTTAGAGTAAGGACGACTGAGAGAGGGCTTTGAAGGGCCACCCAAGACCAAAGGCAGAGGGCGAGCTAATGGTCGGGGTATCTCACAGGAGAAGCTCAGCCCTTGGAGGACCCAGGCCATTTTATCAATTTGCAGCTTTGTACAAACAGAACTGGCTTCCATCTGGGAAACAGAATGAAGTGGTTATCTTCTCGGGGTAATCAAAACACAAAGTCAGAGAAAAGGAGTTTTTGGAAAACTTGTGACACTATTGCAGGCAGATAGAAAATCTGTGAAAGGTTACACATTTATTTTGTGGAAAATCAATAGGTGTCGTCATCAGAGGATTCTGGTTATACATGTCAAATTCCGTCTCGATACATTAATTTTATCGAAAGTTAGCGTGTTCACAATCACAAACATTGGTAATCTCTTTGGGTAATTATAACACAAAATCAGAAAAAAGGTTCAAGGAGTTACGGAAAAATTATGGGAAAACTTGGGAAAACTATCTGGCTGCAATAGAAGTAAACAAAAGAAATTTGGTTTTTTTCTTCGTAAAGCTTTTCTTATACCTTCAGAATAAGTATTGTAATTGGAACTTTTTTTTTTTGACAGGCCTCAGTTTATTTGCTATGTTCATGCTAGTCCACATCTCTGCCCAGGTTTCTTTTATTTTGCGATGCAGGCATTTCTTCAGGTCTGATACTAGCGTCACAACCATTTCTTGTTATGTACGAACATTGCGAAGCCTAGAAATTGAGCTAAACTTTTGAATAAATATGTTTTAAAATATAAGATAAGAATAAGAAGGATATCTTCACAGTTGGTCGACCACTGTGTACTCAGTGATCCTGAATAAACCCGTCTATATTTCAGATCCTCGTATAAAAATGGTATTTTTTCAGTTGACTGAGGCTGAGTGTGGAAAATGAATTGAAAGTGAGCCCCTGGTTGACGGGTGATATTTGAATGCGTCTGGTGCGGTGTGTAAAGTGGGAACGTGGGATACGGCTACACAATCGATAGGTAACCGTGGAATCCCACAGGTGCCTGCCTCTTCAACACACCCACATCCCGTAGCCTACCTATCCACATTCCGCCTATCATCAATTGATTATTTACAGTAACTCTAGATGTTGTTAACGTAACAACATAATTTCCTTGTTTCAAGTAAACTTAAATTGAACCCCTACTTCGTCAGTGGGATCCTGGAGACATTAGAGCCCAATATTAAGGTGACCAACTGTACTCTTTTAGGGAGTTTTGTACTCCTTTTGGGAGTTTTTTACGCCTTTAGGGAGTTTTGTACTCCTTTTTCGTGAACCGGTACACCTTATAAAAACCGCACTCCATAAGTACTCCTTTGCAGTCAACATTGGACTAGATTTCTTGTAATATATCGACCGGTGCACTCCGCCCATATGTCCCCCAGCGACAAAGAAAGTGAATCTTTGACTCGACCCATGGCGAGAAAAAGGCGTCAAAGGCAGTCGCCTACAGCATGCCGCCAACGTTTCGTGTTGGCCAGATTAGCTAGAGCCTGCACCCGATGAACCAAGGAGTAATTGACTTGTCAGAAGACTCAGACCAAGGATAAAAACGCTAATGGCAGCACTCCCCGGTTCCCGACGACAGGTGCGTGCATGTTCGCATTGACATGGTAACACAAAAACCCTAATTATCAAGTTGAATTTAATATACCTTACTTATATATTTAAATATTGGTAATTGAGGCAATCAAGGTATTTATATTTAACACAATATTTTCTTTATTTCATTTCAGACGTTTCAACAGTCTAGTCATTATCAATTATAAAAATAAATAAATACAATGTCAAAAATAGTTAATTTTTTAGTTTATAAATTAAATTGTTTTAAAAAAAATTATTTTTTTTTAAATAAGAAAAGAAAGGTTAGGTTAGGTTAGAAATATAATTAAAATGAATAAAATATCGATATATAAAAAATAATGATATTAGAGTAGGATATATAATGGTTATAGTGGTTTATTTATATTATTCGAATTTGAAAGATGTAAAGGTGAAATTGACAAATGTGAATTTATTAGAAAATTTGAAGACAATTAATGTTATATAATACATGATTGGATAGTAATTTTATATTTCATTCTGTATTTAGGTGAGTCCTGATCTGTCTTTTTAATAATATGTGAAATAATAGTTGTGGGAATGTAATTATAATCGTTATTGTTATTTAAAAGAATTTTGTGTTTTTTAGAATTGATAATGGCTAGAGTGTCGAAACGTCTGAAATGAAATAAAGAAAATATTGTTTAAAATATAAATACCTTGATTGCCTCAATTACCAATATTGAAAAAAAAAAAAAACCTAATATCCGCTAAAGTAATAAATGTATTGACACGGAATTTTATAGATGAATCTAAAACACCATAGGAACCACACCTTCCAATTATCAGTCCAGTCGACTATCAGGGGGGGGAGAAGCTCAACACAAAAACTCTAATAACTGCCGATTGTATGTATCGATTTTCAACAAAATCGGTCAAGCAGAAGGGGAGCAGAGAAGAAGGCTGAACTCAAAAATTCCAATAACTGGAAACGTAATGAACGTATTAACACGAAACTTAGTATGAGAAATTGGGAAGTTCCTGAGTAAGACATCTATTGATTTTCAACCAAATCAATTGATCGATTTAGAGGGAGAGAGAAAACTTAATTGATTATTGGAACAGTACCAACACTTCTTTGCAATTTGAATAGCGGAAAAGAAACTTTTGTTAGGAAAAACTATTTTGAAAATAACGATGAAAATTATATTCCTGAATTCAATCAGTTATTTATTTGTTATGTAGATACTGTCTATTCTAATATTTTTATATGTAAATTATTACATATCTGTCTGAGCTCGCCCTTCATCTTCATCAATGAAGTTAAAGACTATAATATATATACTTTTTTATTAGTTCTGAAATTAAAACGATCAATTAATACTAAATTACATTTGTTGTAAAAATTAAATTTTATTATGTCGTAAGTAGTTTATAGCTTAGCCACCTGGGTTAGGCATGCTCAATGAATTTCAATATGGCGTTAATGGTTTCATAACTCTGGAATATACTTTTTAAAAAGTAATTTTACTGACAAATTATGAACCATAAGGTTTATTTTCCACACTCCAAATTTAACTAATACTAAAAGGTGTGTTAATTTTAATTATTTCTATACTGAGGAAAAACTGAATTACTTCATTTAATTTGTTTTTAAAAGAACGAAAATAACATTAACGATTTATTGGCCTCTTCTAAAGAAATATACTTTTAATTTTTAGTATTTCTTAAAAAATAATATTATAATTATAATAATTTGTAATAGACAACTTTATAATATTTAAATAATTTAAATACATTTAAAAATGAAGAAAATAAATAGTATATTATAATAAATTAAATTCTCGGGATTGATTTATTATACTTCCACGGCTCTTCGAAGTATGAGAGAAGTTATGTATTTGGTCAGAAATTCGATGTTGAGTTTTTACCGAAATTTTATGTTTTCCGTCCTCTTGATTCCAAAAAAAAAGAAAAAAAATTTGTCCTGTCAGTGTGTCTGTGAAAGAGATATCTACCGATAGAATGAATGGGCGACAGGTATTAATTTTCAGAGAAATCGGCCGAAGAGAAGGAATGAACAGAGATGAGGGCTCAAATTAAAAATCCTAATACCTACCGATAGTTTGTCTACACAAAATATAGTTTGAAGAGTTAGTAACTAACTATAGTATGAGGATTCAGAATGTAAGTCCACTATTGGTTTTTAGTCAAAAGGTCGATTAATAGAAACTGATAATCCTGTAACATTATAAGAACATTTTTCATATTTTTGTGAACCTATTTTCCATTGTATATTATGGAGAGAAAAAAAAAAAAAAATTATTAACATTTCTCACACTGTATTAAAAAATAATAATTATAAATTTTGAAAAGTCAAAAATTTTAAAAAATCACTAAAAATGGAAAATGTCATACTGCGCTAAACATCAACTATGAAAAAAAAAAAATGTTAATTAATGTTGAACTAAAGTCTTAAAAAGTAATAATCCAGTAAAAAATATAAATAAAAACGTATGTTTTTTGAAAATATTGTATATTTCACTAACTATATAAAATATGTGGGAGTACTTTCGGTATTGCTACCATCTTCAGCTACCAGTTAAGAAATACTCAGTATTTGCTGAAGATGGTAGCAATACCGAAAGTACTCCCATATATTTTATATATTTTGAGAAATTGACATTATTTTTTAAAAAACGTTTTTTTCTTTATATATTTTTTTTATTAAGTGTTTCACAATATCTCTGCGAAAATGTTAAATATCTTTAATAATCTAGTGTAACGAAAATAAAAACTCGATATTGTAATTTCAAAATATATAAAATTCTACTGAATATTTATGAAAATCTAAGAGAAAAAAAATACAATAATTTTTTTTAATGCTCACCTCCTTTCAGAAAATAGGTAAACTATTGTATTAGGTGGTAAACTGTTGTATTAGGCAGTAAACTATGATTCTTTTCCTAGCTCCGAAAATCATTTCTTTCATATCATAAGAAGTAAAAGAGGTAAAGTGGGCCTCACGGCCTTGTCGTCAAACCCAAAGAGACTTGATTCGAATCCCAAACTCAAGCTTTGTACATTAACGTAAACTTATTATATAATTTCTTTATAGATATGAATGCAACATGCCGGTAGAAGGCCAATTGTTAATAACCATAAAAGTTGATAAAAGGATAAACCCATAAAGAAAGATTAAAAAGGTTTTTAATTATTGATTACTATTATTAATATTATTATATTATTATTAATATATTATCGATACGATACTAAATCGTATAAAGGCCATGATTTTATTTTGTAAATTATTTTTGAATTTTAAACAAAATTTAATATAAAAATGGCAACTATATTTTATTTTTACATTGGTTTTGACTGAACACAACACACTCCGATGCTTGTCAATTATTATTACTTTTTTTTTTATCAGTATTAACATTTTTTTCTGTTTATTTCATTATTTGTTTGAAGAAAATATATTAAGAATACATTTTTAGTAGTAACCTGAAATATATTAAATATGATAATTGCATTTTTTTTTTAAACGAAATTTAAACTTATTTGATTAATTAAATCATATTTTGCATTCTGTTTATTGGGAAATGAAATAAAAATGATGTGCCACTCGACTCACTTGTTGGATGCTGAGATGCTGTTGGATTGGTGGAGCGATGTGCCGGAGGCGGGAGGGTGTGGAGCGGTCGGCGGTTTGACTACCACTGCCGCCCCCGGAACCCCCACCACCCCACCCCAACCACCCCCAGCCAATCTTCGTCTCTTCGCCACTGCTTATGCGAAATTCATAGTTTGATAATAATTAAAAAAAAAAAAAAAAATCATCAAAAGAGACATAATTAATGATAATTAAAGTAAACTCTACTTCCGATTTTCCCGAGGCAGATTAACCGAGTTACATCTTAACGGGATATTTTTGTGCCGATGAAAAATTAAAAAAATAATAACATAGAACTAAAGTTCTTTGAACAGTTGTGTGTTAGTGAAGTATAGAATTCAGAATTTTCTTGGAATTTTGGGAAAATTGGGAAGACTGGAGGAAAGGGAAAAAATTAAAAACAAAATGGGAGGGATGGACGAATAGACCCCTCTCTCCGACTATGTACTTCACTACGTGATAAGGTTCTGTCGGAGAAGAAATATTTTCGTATCCACAGAAACATTTTTTTAATTTGACTCGCTCATAAGTTAATGAATTTTAATTTTTTATATGTATTTTATAAAAAATGTTTTATTTCAATATTTTTTTGATAAACTTAAATATATAATTTTAAAAAGATTTCTTTAAAAAATTACAACTTTTATAAATATATCACATATAAATTGGTTGCATTGTTGATTATATTGTATGTGCTTTTTAATATGTCTGAGGATGGTATAACTACCGAAAGCGCTCATCCTAAATATATAAGTATCTTGTGTAAGAAAAGACAATATTTTCCTAAGTATAGACTTTTTCATGTTTAAAGATTTTTACAAAATTTTTGAATTTTATTGTTATTATTTTTTACTAAAATATTTTTGAAGAAGTATATTTGATGAGAAACTCATATAAACAAAAAAAATCCTACACAATAATTTGTATCTTCCGCAAAAATGTATACTTAAAATATATAAAATATGTGTATATCCATTACAAAAAAATCAAAGAATGAATGGTATTTTTCCGATGACGATTGGCAATACCGTATTTTTCAGTACCAGAAGAGAAGAATGCGTGAGGGAAAAGAAGTGGAGTAAGATTCCAGTAAGAGTACGGTCCATTAATGAATGAATATTTCTGAGCACTGGATTCTAAGAGGCCTCGTCATAATTTAACTTCTACCTATATTCATCTTTACTTCAGCCTTTGAGTTACCCATAATTTTGGTTCACCCATGGTCCCCAAAATTAACCCGGTTAACCGGGAGTAAAGTGTACAAGTAACCAATGCAAAACAGTTCTGGAGGAGTTGACATTAAGCGGAAAGAAAATTGTTGTCGATGAATCACCATGTACTTTCCCAAAACAAATTAATCACTGTCCCTCTAACACTAATCGACCATTTTGGCTAATTATCGATAGTTGACTTGAATAAGAGCTCCAGGATCCTAATATTAAATTTTGTGTCCATACATTCATTAGATCGGCAGTTTTCTTCTTCCTGCGGCGCTACGGTCCTGAAGGAACCCAGGCCTCGGTCACAATCTTCCTCCATTGTCTCGATCGAAAGCCTTTTCCCTCCGACCGCTGATAACCCACTCGTAGATCTACCTCGAGGTCCAGGCAACGGAGTCTAGGTCTTCCTACCTACCGTAGAGGACCTGTTTAAGGAGTCTTCCTCCGCGCATTCTTTCTACGTGGCCCAACCAACCCAATCTCGCCTGCTTGATTACATCGGTAGTAGAGTTGTGTTAAGCCGCCTCCCTAATCCGTCTTCCCTTTGACCAATTTGGGTGAAAAACAATATGTTCATTCTATCGGGGGTTATCGTGTACACAGACGAACATACAGAAACTTTTTGAAATCAGAGGTTCGGAAAACATGAAATTCTGTTGAGAGAGAGAGAGAGTTGTGGTTTTAGGGCGGAAAACTGATTAATTACAAAGGAAACCAGAAGAAAAAAAAAATATATGAAAGTTTCCAGATGAATAACAAGATGAGAAAATGAAGAAAAACAACGAAGTAAAGTGAAAGCTAAAGGACACTTTCCAGACAGAATTAAAGACATCTCCATGAACTGCAGCTTATGGAATAGATGAGATGCCTTGAGGAAGGCGACCAGCCGATCCATGGCAGCACCTTCATCATCCTAAGCTTCAAACAAATTCCTTGAAATCCTGTGCTGCTCCATTAGGTCCGTATAAGACCGGCACTCATCGATAATGTGGCGGACAGACAAAACCACTCCACAGACAGCACATCCCGGCAGGTCCTGTCTACCAAACAGGAAGTTATGAGTGAGGCGGGAGTGCCCTATCCTTAGTCGTGATGACCACTTTCTCTCTCCTTGCTTGTTGATAACTGAACAATCGAATTTCTTATCGATTACATAGTTTCTCTTATAGTTTATATAGCTGAGGTAAAACAAGAAAATTAAAGTTTTTAATTACGAGAAAATATAATTAGAAATTATTTCTAATTGCTGAAGTTACATTATTGGCCTTTTTAATAAATGGAAAATACTTTTAATTTGCAAAAAAACAAAAAGAAGAAATTTGAGATGCGGCAAACGACAGTTTTATTTTTTTGATCTGAGGAACGTCTTTCTTCATTATATAGAAAGCTTTGCTCGAAGGTAAGGCGACCACAATTTCAGGATCTCAACCCGAGACCCTGGAGGGGCAGTCCTAAGTAAAATGAGGATTATATTTATTTATAATAGCTTTACTTATTTTTGAAGAGAAGGTTAATGATAATAATTATTAGATTAATAAATTAATAATAATTTAGCATTTATCACAATGCAAAGTAATGAAAGCACCTAGATATTATTATAAAAGTTATTATCAATAAAAACAATTGCCAATTATTAAAAAATTGTTTTCAAGTGATACAATTTGAGTATTACTTTGAAATATTACCCATGGAAAATTATTATACATTGTTAGGGGTGTTATAATTTTAGTCGTATTGGTCCTGACTTAAATCTGAGGACAAATTAACTATCGGAAGTTTAGACACATTTTTGGTAAAAAGGTATTTTTCCAGGACAAACCATTTTTGCGTAAAACAAGCAAATGTCTAGAAAAATGGGTTTCAGGGCAATTTTTGGAATGTATCTTGCATACCGGGTGACCTGCAAAAAATTATAATTCATATAAAATGTGCCTTTTAGTTGTCTTTATAACTTTTTCGTCAAGAGAGTTTTGATTAGGGAATTAATATAAGAGGCATCTTATAAAATGCTCTTATGCCTCCAAGAAAACTGGTCTTAATTTTTTTCCAATTTCGGCCAATATCCGTGGTTAGAGCGCTCACAAAGTTTTAATCACATGTACACACGGTCAAAACGTATTCTGAGGACCATGAATCGTGTAAGTTTAAACTTAGATTTTTGCACGTTTACAATACTTTATTTATATTACATATAGGTTCAAGAAAGTAAAAAAAAAACATATATTGGGTAATCCCAAATAATCTTTTGGTCTACGTATTGTCCTAGATCTTATATTATGGAATATAAAACCGAAAGAAGGTTGAAGTGCAGGGAAGGACGTTACAGTGTGAGCAGCCTGTCTCAGCATGTTTTCCTATGGAACTGATTTAGCACTGTTTTCTATCTGCATATTATTCAAATGTGACTGACTGTCTGGATGGGTGAAATGTGGAAACTGAACCAACCTCTCTACCAAACTGTCTTTTCTACTGACATCCCTACTAAATACAGAATAAATTATGTTCTTTCATATGAAGATAGCTACAATTATAATTCAACTGTGAAATATTCAAATATGTAATCCATTATTTATGTATGTGTATATGTTATTCACAGTTTCCCATTACGCCCTTTCCCCAGGTATATGATCTACAGCGGAATTTATGTAATCAGTCTGTAATTCGATATAGTATATTTATATATATACATCCATCAGTATCACAATGTAACCCGAACGCGGTTATGTGCTGATGTAGTATTCAGTGTCCTGAGAAAAGTTGTAACATAATCCTCATTGTTTATGACTTTTTTGAGTAAATTTGTTTTTGTTCTCATTTTTGTTGTACCATTCATTTTATATAATTCTAATGTTTCAAGCTGTGATGCATTCAATAGTCCATGTCTTAACTTTATTTTCATGTCTACGCCATTTAAAGGGAGTGCTGGTGATGACCGGATTCTCCCCTCACGCCTCTCTATCCTTTCGACGACCTCCTGGTGTACCTCCACTGCTGGACAGTGGATGGTTGGGAGGGTCAGCGCTGGTCTCTCGCCGCCTCCTCCCCTCTCCACTAGTTGGAGAGTGGTATATGGCAGTGTGCGGGAGTCCTACTGGTGCCGTCCTCGTCCAGTTTCTTAAATATTTTTAATTATTTTATTTAGTTATTTTTTATTTTATTTTTTTCTATTTTTTTATTTATTATTTTTTATTTTTATTTTTTTTGTTTTATCTCTTTTATTTTATATTTTATTTTATGCTTTCTGTTTATTCATTTACCATTGATTTATTACGTATTCTGTTTATTATTTTTGTATATGTTTGCTACTATTTTGTATTATTCATTTCTTTTTTTTCCTTCTTATTATGTTTTAAATATTTTGTATTACTTATTATTTTGTCATGTCTTCTTAGTCATCACTTCTGTTTATTGTTATTGTTTATACAGATTGTAGAATGAATAAAAGTAGAAAAAAATTAAAAATTTTCATGTCAGTTTAATTACTTGTTTATCCAAAACTCAATTAGAAGGCCACTTCTTGTTTTTCAGCCAAATCGACCAAAGCAAAGAGGGGGACTAAAGCCAGACGATCATTTAAATCAAAATGCGTGACGTACATAGTGGCTTCTGAATCCTCATATTTAATTTTGTGTCGATATATGCATTGTATTGGCACATATAAAGGAGTTTGAGTCGAGCCCCCCTTCTCTTCGGCAAATTACGCGGAAAATTACAAAACATTTATCACATAAAAATATTAAAATTTTTTTTTGGAGAAGGTGCTCAGTTCAAAAACTTTAATAACTGCCGATGTAATGGATGTATGGACATACAATTTTATTTTTTAATTCACAACCCCTCATTAGAACGACACATATCAATTTTCCGCGATATCGACCAAAATGAAGGGAGGGATCACAGGGGAAGGATTCCACTCAAAACACTAAGTTTAAAAGCCGATATATAAACTATTGATTTTTGCTTAAACGAATTTTTTTTGTAATAACGAAAACTCATGCTGAGGAAGTACATTGACGGTGATTCACTTTCACTCTTTCATTGAATTTTAATAAAATCTGTGAAAGGTCAGACTACATTTTTATTTTTAACCTTGTAAAAATAAACAAAAAAAACTTTTCAACAAAACGTATTCTAATGCTAGGCTTTTTAATTTTTTTTTTAGAGGCAACAGTTTTGCTAACAAACTTTAGAGTTACAAAAAAAATTCCCAACAAGGACTATTATTTTATTTTGACAAGGTAAAAAGTTCAGATATTAATAACAATTTCATGGGTGTATTTATGACAACCCTTGATCAATCACAAGGAAAGAAAAATTAACTATTATATATAATGATTAAAACGTATACCTAAGGGTGTTGCTACCCTTGGTTGACCTTTTCAAAAACGGACACATTTGCCCGAGCATCGATCCTGTCACAAGGAACCAGGGTCGCACTCAGGAATTACATGGTCTAAAGAAGGTAAAAACAAAAATGTTCAACTATAAACCATGTTTTATAAACTTTCTATAAAATGTGTGATGTGGCCATTATAGGATTTCCGAATACCAACCACTTTTTTACAGATCACTCTATCTCCCGCTTCCCCATCTCAAATTCATTTCATACTGGCATTACTGGATATATGAAAATAATTTGTTGGCCTGAACAGTTTCCTATCTGTACAAAAGTGGTTTGTATAAGAAAGTCCTGTGCTAAATTTTTATATTTATAAATAAATAACTAATAATAATAAAATCATCCTATAAATTTTTTGATATATCAATTCAATTCAATTCTTTATTAGCCTTTAAGAAATACATCTTTTAGGCTCAGGGTTCGGCCTGATATATACATTATTCAGTTTAAAAAAAGTACAAATAAATGAAAATAGAAAATAATAATTATAATAAAATACAAAGTAATATAGAACCTAACTGTTAATTAACAAATTAAAACAAAAATAAAAATGGTATTTTATTTGAATACTTCAATGTCCTCTAATTTTTAGCGCCCTTACTATGTATAGTATAATATTATTGAGGTTTTGGTTGTATGTAATGTTGAAAAGGGTCTTGTGAGGTTGTGGGCTCTTTAGTGCTTGTACCAGGTACTTTTTTCTTAGTTGGCTGAAGGCTGGACACTCCATGAAGAAATGGTGGATGTCGTCCGGTCGGTCTTCGTTGCAGACACTACAGCTGTCTTCCCTGTTGAAGAGGTAGGTCACTCCTCCCTCCGTCAATTTATCAATAAGTTAATCTATATCATATTTATAATAATAGGTTAGGTCTTATGACTCATGCCCGGGCTTTAACAACGAGGTCATATCGCCTACTACCAGAGCGCTCTTTCGTCACTCTGGTGGACATGAGCCCGACTCTACTGTGGGAGTCCTAAATTTTGCCTACCCTAAATTTTTATTCACTTAGGGTAGGGGTCTTTAACGACTACGTACCTGACATCGTACAGGGTCGGGACCATCACTTAACGTCCCATCCGAAGGACGGCGTGCTTAAGTTTATTCTACCTCCCAGATAAAATAAACTAAGGGCCTCGGTCGGGTTACGAACCCACGTTCTTGAGCTCAGAAGTCAAGCACGCATACAACTGAGCTACCGGCGCCCTCAATACCAATAATAAAGATATATTTTAAAATTTGTTGCTATGCGTTACAATTTTAAAAATCCTACAGAAATTTATTTTAAATTTTTGGGTCGCAATAACTTTGTTTCATACTGGCATTACTGGGTGGCATTACAAGAAAGTGACTCTCATAATTACGCTGTACAATGAAACAATAAATACCGTCTACGCCAACACATTTCTTCCATATAGCCAGTAACGCCAATATAAAATGATTTTGATAAGGGTGAGGAGGAGAGAGAATGATCTGTAAGCGTGGTTGGTATAAGAAAGTTCTGTACGTAATTTGAATTAAAAAAAAAAAAAAAGGTATTTTGAATAAAGGTGTACGAAAAGTGGGTAAACTAGTTTTGAATTTGAATTAACCAGGTTCCCGCAACATCGCCGTTTAGTTCATGTTGTTCCATTGGGGCGCTTGCTACCACTAATATAGCACCAAGTTTCCCTTCTGTCCGTTTTATGTTGTTCTGTGGTATACTTTTAATGTTCAGGATGAAAGGAGGCCCAGAGGAAATTCTGGAGGGGCCTAATTGTGAAGTTATGGCCCTGTACACCCCTCTGAATATTTTACATGGGAACAACTGAAAAACAAGAACTTGAAAAAAGACACATGTGGATAAGAGTAAAATGGGTGTTAAAGAGTAGACAAGAAAGTTTCGGCATTGGTTAGAACTTCTAAGTCCCTATAGACAGGTTGAGGTGTTCCCCAAAGCATACTTTCCGGTGAATAGGAAGTTCTTCTAAAAAGAACTTCAGCTGAAGCAAAACTAGGAGTAACCATAGCTTCTTGCAGGGAGCAGGGCTTCATAGACAGATGGGCTTCCCTTAGATGAAGCACCAAACTTCGATATCAAAAATATGTGATGTGGTCATTACAGGACTTTCTTATACCAACCACGCACACAGATCTCTCTCCCCCACCCCTTTCTCAAAATAATTTCATACTAACAATATTGTATATATGAAAGAGTTGAGTTGTCGTCAACAGTATTTTTTGCTCCATTGTGAGAGTGATTTTCTTATACCCAATAATGCCAGTATTAAACAAAGTTATAGCGCCCAAAAAAGTAAAATAAATTTCCGTAAGAAATACTTCTAATTTTTAAAATTGTAACGTATGGCAACAAATTTTAAAATATCTTATCTTTTGAACTTTGTTACTTACGTTATAGCAGAACGTTTTGAGGTAGATGCAGCGTTTTCCCCCTCCAAAACGCAAACAAAAAATCGTAACATTCTTGACGCCCACTGAGCAGATTGCGCATACTTGTACGCACCTTTCACTTTTGATCCTTTAACCTTTCACTTGTGATGCTTTAATACAACACGTGTATTTCTTATCCGTTTGTGTATGATTTAATACAGTTTTTTTTATGTTAACGCTTTAAAATTACTTATTGTGCTAAATTTATTGTGTATCGCTTAAAATGTACACAAGACAATTAAAAAAAAAAGTGAAAATGGAGATAAAAATGGTAAGTAGTTGATTTTTGTTTTATAACCGTTATTCTATTCTACAATTCCGAAAACAATTTCACGATTTTACAATAATAGCATATACTTTTAGATAATAAACAAAAACAACACTCGACGACCACTTACGGTACAACCATAGACGCTGTATTTACAAGATATTTAGATAACGTGCAAACACTGCCTTATATTTCTTACTTTAGTTATCATAAGCCCATCGTGTCATGGCGTTATAGACGAAAATTATGTTCCACCATCAGAGTCAAATGTATAAAACACTTAATTTATCAATAAGTTAATCTATATCATATTTATAATAATAGGTTAGGTCTTATGACTCATGCCCGGGCTTTAACAACGAGGTCATATCGCCTACTACCAGAGCGCTCTTTCGTCACTCTGGTGGACATGAGCCCGACTCTAATGTGGGAGTCCTAAATTTTGCCTACCCTAAATTTTTATTCACCTAGGGCAGGGGTCTTTAACGACTACGTACCTGACATCGTACAGGCTCGGGACCATCACTTAACGTCCTATCCGAAGGACCTAAGTACCATGCCTAAGTTTATTTTACCTCCCAGATCAAATAAACTAAGGGCCTCGGTCGGGTTTCGAACCCACGTTCTAGAGCTCAGAAGACAAGCACGCATACCACAAGCGAGCTACCGGCGCCCTTTTTATAATAATATATTTAAGGCAATATCTGTAAGTTATTAAATTAATGTAACATTAACTGTAAATGTTACCAACATTATAGGATTAAAAAAATTTCCTTAATTAAATTATTTCCTACCCTGTACCAATGTTAATAAAATAGTTAATATAAAAATATAGTCTATTAGCACAAAGAGAAAGTGAAACTAGAAGTTAGAGACATACGGAAGATACACTTCAAACGTGTGAACTAACTGCACACACACTATTTTTTATAATTCTTTAATATCAGTATTTTTTAATAAAATTGATAACAAATAAAGAAAAATTTAAATTATCTGTGGTGTGGCCATTACAGGACTTTCTTATACCACTGCACTTACAGATCTCTCTCTCCCTCTCACCCTTCTCAAAATAACTTCATACTGGCATTGCAGTAATGAGTTGGCGTCAGCTGTATTTTTTGTTCCATTGTACAGCCTAAAGTGACTTTCTTATACCCATTAATGCCAGTATGAAATTATTTTGTGAAGTGGTAATATGGTGATTAGGTGAATCTTGGTGGAGAGAGTCTGTAATCGTGGTTGGTATATGAAAGCCCTGTAATAACCACATCACATATATTTTATTTTTTATACAAGTTTTTCGAAGGAGTCCGTTTTTATAACTGGGAATAAGATTATGTTATCGTAAAAAAATTATTTTGTTGATAGAAATTGAGTTTGACATTATTCAAAAAAATAAGGGGGAAGGGAAAAAAAGCTGGCGATAAGATGACTTTTTTAGTGCCGTTCTTGACTGTAAGATCAGGACATCCTAACGATCAAGAATATCTTTCAGGCGTTTATAAGAGTTAAGAGCTTAGAAAAAAAATCGGTGTATCACCAGCTATGTACATCCCCAGAACGAAATAAACAATTACGTTTTCATCTCTCTCCAAAACTATGGGCTTAAGTCAATAGTTGACTTACAAAGTGGCTTCTCATATTGTTTAGTCAACAACGTTCCTAATGTAAACACACGGATAATCCCTCTCTATGTCTGATACTCAGTCCCATGCTATAGTTGCCAGAGAGTGGACCTATTTTAAGTTTCAATTTATTGCCGTATTTTATTACGGCCCTCCTTCCTTTTTTGGTTTTCTTGAACTTCTTTTTGGACTTGCTATCTGCCAGCGTCCCCGTTCAGCTTTGTCTTCGTTCGTCCGACGAGCTTCTTTCTTCGGATTGCATTATCCTTCGGAGACCATCATTTTTGTTTTTATTTTAGTTTCACTATTTTCACCACACTTTGGTTGTCAACATAAAGATATTTATCATTTTATTTTTATTTTCATCGTGAGCTCACGTTAATATTTTCAGTTTTAATTACATATGGGGTATTAAAACATCGTTTCTTATGAAACTACTTTCGTTCTACCTAGTCCATAATATTTTTTATTATATTATTTTCAGTGATTATTTTTCAACAATATAAATTTATAGATCTTATCTATATACAGATACCTTTCTTTTTGTTTTAAAAATTGATATTCTGTTTGTTTTTATTATAGATCCGATATGTCCGATTATATATAATAATCATTTACCCAATTTTTTGACAATATTTTGATAAGAATTTCTTTTTAGTTAATTAGTAAGTTAATTTTTAATTTTATTTTGATTAACAAGATTTATTCTTTTTTGCGTCAATGAATATACCTACATATGTATATATTTTTTTTCTTATAATATATATTTTTTTCTTTTACATTGTTTTCAGTATTATTATTATTTTGGTCCCCTATATTTATGTTCTCCGTTTCCCTATCATGTGCTTGCCCAATAATTAGGAAGCTCCAGCAAAATTAAATTTATTTGAGGATTTCCCTATTCAAAAGTAACAGGGAGCCTTGAATTAAACACAATAAATGTTGAGTCAATACATTCATTACATCGGCAGTTATTAGGGCTAAACGTACGAAGTATCGTGTCGATAAATTTATTCTATCGAGAGTTCACCACACTCCACGGAAAACTAATAGATGTCGTTCTTATGGGGTTTTAAATTACTACTACTTATAAATGAGAGTTAATTTTCGCGTTGTCACTCTTCTCCTCCAATACCACTGAATGGATTCGAACGGCGTTCTCACTATTGGATAGTTTGGTTTTTCGGCAAGGTTTTAGGCTACAAGTAATGCAATAAAGTCGTAAAACTACTTATCAGGAGCAAGATAATAATGAAAAATATTGTGATTTCTGTTATAACTTAAAAGTTTTTCTGCCAGGCGCTAGCACTGTTTGTCCAGATAACACGGGACAGGGCCACATAAAGTTGGCCGTGCTAGAAACATTGCACGCTCGATTCCTGCTACGTCTGGAGTCTGACCCTGGGCTTTGTTTAGAGTAATCGCAAATGACAACTTGACCGGGAATTGAGTATGCTTAAAATGAAAAGACAAATCAGACAGAATAATAGGAATTCGCGGGATGTAAACAATTTTAAAAACAACATAACATAAAATTTAATAAATAAGGTTTAAAAAAATTAAATAAACGTATATAAAACTATTTAAAAAACAATTTAAAATTTCATGGATGGGGACAGATATGTTATTTCTGTTCCCTATCCGAGTCCCAACTGTTGTATTTCATATAGCGAGGGAAGTAGAAGTTAGAGAAAGAAGTTATTGTGACTCATCCCCGGGCATTAACTTCGAGGTGATATCGCCTACTACCAGAACGCCTTTTGTCGCTCTGGTGGACATGAGCCCGACTCTTTTGTCCTAAATTTTGCCTAACCTAATTTATTTTTCACCTTGGATAGGAAAACGAGTACCTGACATCGTACAGGCTCGGGACCATCGCTTAACGTCCCATCCGATGGACGGCGTGCTCAAGGTTATTCCATCTCTCAGATAAGAAAAAACTAAGGGTCAATGCCGGGTTTCGAACCCACCTACCACTGAGCTACCGGCGCCCTCTACACTCGTATATAAATTAAGAATTACATATTTGAATATTTCACAGTTGAATTATAATTGTAGCTATCTTCATATGAAAGAACATAATTTATTCTGTATTTAGTAGGGATGTCAGTTGAAAAGACAGCTTTGTAGAGAGGTTGGTTCAGTTTCCACATTTCACCCACCCAGACAGTCAGTCACATTTGAATAATATGCAGATAGAAAACAGTGTTAAATCAGTTCCGTAGGAAAACATGCTGA
This sequence comes from Aradus depressus, assembly GCA_963662175.1. NCBI lineage: Eukaryota > Metazoa > Arthropoda > Insecta > Hemiptera > Aradidae > Aradus > Aradus depressus. The sequence continues at coordinate 74,515,670 of OY759214.1, forward strand.
GACAGGCGGCTCAGACAGTACTCGTACTGTAACGTCCTTGCACTTTAACCTTCTTTCGGCTTTATATTCCATAATATAAGATCTAGGACAATACGTAGACCAAAAGATTATTTGGGATTATCCAATATGTTTTTTTTACTTTTTTGTTCCTATATATAATAAAGTATTGTAATCGTGCAAAAATTCAAGTTTAAACGGATTTAAACGTTTCAAGATAACCAGAATACGATTGGACCGTGTGTATATGTGATTGGAACTTTACGAGCGCTGTAACTCGGATTTTGACCGAAATTGGACGAAAATTAAGAGCAGTTTACTTCGAGGCATAAGAGCATTTTATAAGATGCCTCTTTTATTAATTACCTAATCAAAACGGTTAGTCCTATGGAAAAATACGTTCTTACAAAATAATGCGTCTAAACTTCCGTCAGTAGATAATTCGGATTATGGCCTAAATCGGAAGAAAATTAAGACCACTTCACTTCGGGGTCTAAGTGCATTTTTTTTTTTTTCCGAGGGCTGATTGTGTCACTGCGATCAGAGTAGGCCTATTGTGTGCTAAGTACATTTAACCTTTTTTTTTTTGACAAAATCAAAACGAATAAAAGTTGTAAAGAAAACTAAAAATTACATATGAAATATGATTTTTGTAGATCACCCGGTTTGCGAGATGTATGCCACAAACTGTCCTGAAATTTCGTTTCGAAACCCATTTTTTTAGAAGTTTGCTTGTTTCACGCAAAAATGGTTAATCCCTCCAAAAATTTTTATTTATTTATTTGTCCTGCATAATGATACTTTATTATTTTATTTCCTTTCACTCTGTATATATTAATTTTTAGGGGAACTCCCAGAATAAAATGTCTTATGATTTCTTCCTTTATTTCTTTTCATAACATATTAATTGAAATATAATTTATAAATTAGCAATATGACCGACAGGTATGAATCATAATTATCATAATTCCTATCTTCATATCTGACTACATTTCAAGTGTTTTGACTTTTGAACAACGTTTTCAAAATTTAGATCAAGAAATATGAAAATAGGCCTCTTTATATAATTTATAAATTATTTCCGTTATACTAATTAATTGTTTATTGATTTGAGAACCTAAAGGAAGGTTTCGATAACACTTCATATAAATTGTCTATAATAAATCTATGCAAGTTGTCCATTACTTTCAGCACTCCTCTGGTCCCTTCGCCTCAGTACATCATACGGAGAAAAGTAGTGTTTATTGTTGACATTATTGGATTATTTTGACAGATTTATTGTGTTGTCTACAGGAGGTACTAGAGATTTCCATTAGGGCTATCACATTATTCGTCCATTTCTCCCCAATGTCCAAACTCAGAGTGAGAACTGACTTCTATTCCCTCTTCTAGGCTCCGTTTTAAAAGTGATTTCAACTTCTAGGTAAGGATGCAGCGAAACAGTTTGAAAAGTATTTACTTACTTCATTTACTGAGATATCAGGGACATAATGATTTCTTTTCGGATGAACGTTAATAAATAAACAATAGGCTTGTAACATTAACAATGTGCTCGACCAGAACAAATCTGACTTTTACTTCCACATCTATACGAAGTGTACAGAACGTTTTGTAATCAGACAAAAATTCTGAATAAAAAAAAAATATTGCCTATCTGTGAAAACGATAACTCCCGATGGAAAGAATGTATCGAAATGAAATTTTATATTAGTATTCAAACCCCCATAAAGACGACACCCATTGAGTTTCAGCCAAATCGGTCAAAGGAAAGAAGGAGAATAGGGGGAGACAACATAAAAACTCTAATAACGGCCAATGTAACGAATTGACTACTTAATGACTTGAAATTTTATATTTGAATTCAAAACGCATACAGCATTTCTCCACAATTATCTCAATAGACCAGAATATTACTCAAAAACATTTGTGCATATTTTTAATAATTTAGAAGTTAGAAATTTTTTTTTTTTTTGTCTTTTATCCACAAAGATGCAACTGTTGCTAGGGTGCAACAACCAGCATCTATGTTGGTAGGTATGGATACGTTGGCGTGAATGGCATGTGAGAGGAAGGCCACCCAGTGGTAGGTCCTCGGGACGAAAATTTATATTAGGAATTCATATAAGGACAAGGGAAAAGAAAAAAAAATGAAATAAAAAAAAAAATAAAAAAAAAAATAAATAAATAAAAAGGAATTGAAAGACAACTTTGATGGAATGGGTAAGAGAGATGATAAAGGAAAATAATGTAAAAAAAAAATATATATATATATTAAGAACGAATAGGAATTAAGGTGGCAGTAAGTCGCGGTTCCACCTCCTCTTCAACCTTCGTGGGGTTATTAACAATTTATTTTTATTTGTTACTGTTGCCTTGAAAATAAAGAATAACATACCAATTTAATTTGTTGCATGTAAGATGGATACATATATTTATTATTATTTTTTTATTTATTTATCCATGTTCATGTCATATCTTGTTTTATATAATTTTTGAATTGTTTCTTTTATTCTGGTTGCTTGCACTATTCATATTTAAAGAGCTATTTTTTCTATTTCAATATTATTGGTATCTTTTTAGTTGTTATATTGCTTATTATGTCCAATTCTTTATATAGATATATTTTTTCTTTTATTTTATTTTATATACTTAACTATAAGCATATTTATTTATGATATATTTGTAAAAAAAAAACAAAAAAAAAAAAAAAACACTCATTGCCATAGAGGTTGTAATCTTTTGTGCAATAAACGTTTATCTATCTATCTATTCAAAAGGCATAATTAATTTTCCACGAAATCGGCCAAAGGGAGGGGCTCGACACGAAAACTCAAATAGCTGCTGATGCAACAAATGTATTGACACAAAATTTAGTAAGAGGACTCAGAAATCTTTATGTAAATCAACTATACTAGGTTTTGAAGGGATAACAAAACTTAATTACTTGTATCGAATATCCGAATCATAATTTCAAATTTTTAAATATGTTTTATTATTGATAATTTATTAATACAGGATAAAAAAATAAAGAAAAAATAAAATGTATCTGAAATGGCTGCTAAAACAGTACTTTCTTATAAACAACCACTTTTGTACAGATCATTCTCCCTTCCCTCAAATTCATTTTATTCTGGCATTACTGGGTATATGAAAGTCAATCTCAGAATTACGCTGTACAATGATTGAATGAAAGCTGCTGACGCCAATCCAGTAACGCCAGTATGAAATAAATTTGAGAGGGGAGAAGAGGAGTCTGTACAAAAGTAGTTGGTATAAGAAAGTCCTATATAGCCACTTTACATATATATATTTTTTTTAAAGCAGCAAGAAACGTAAAAAGGAAAAAAAAAATACAAGAGATATTACTCAATAATAGAAGAGTGACACACAAAACCATTTTGGAAAGGGAGAAAAAAAATGAAGAAAGGTCCTTTGGAGGTCCACTGAACCCATTAGTGTTTAATTGATTCCTTTTTATGTCGGAGTCTATGGAGATACCCCGAAAAAGGGACTCAATCGATATTGGGGTTCATAAAGAGAAAATCTGATGTCCTCTCTATAGAAGAACAGAGTCTAGTCTCTCTCGGTTTATTGAAAACCATAAGGATCCATTTTAATATCTTGTCATTCAACCGTCCACTGGATAAAGAGACATTGGACGGGATTTTGTAGAACTCATAATAATAATATATAGAGGGCGTCGGTAGCTCAGTGGAAGCGGCCGAGGCAGTTTTTTTTTTAACTGGGAAGTGAAAAGGATTGAGCATGCCGTCCTTCGGATGAGACGTTAAGCGATGGTCCCGAGCCCGACCAATCAGGTACTCGTTATAGACCCCTACAATAAACATTTTGTTTAGGGAATATATTATTATTATTTTAGTTACTTAGTTATTATGACTCATGACCAGGCTTTAAAACTTCATATTGCCTACTACCAGAGCGCTCTTTCGTTACACTGGTGGACATGAGCCCGACTCGACTGTAGGAGTCCTAAATGTTGTCTACCTCAAATTTTGATCCACCAGATAGGGGTCTTGAACGAGTACCTGACATGACCTGCTGGGGACATCCCAAATAATGGCGTACTTAAGTTTATTTTACCTCCCTGATAAATAAATTAAGGGCCTCGGCCGGGTTTTGAACCTGCGACCTTGAACTCAGTAAGCAAACACGCAAACCACTGAGCTACCAGCTCCCTCAATAGTACTTCCTTTACTCAGAGATAGAGTGCCTACTATCTTTAGCCTACTGAGATCAAGATCGCGGGTTCAAAACCCGGCCGAGACCCATAGGTTTTTTTTCTGATTAATCCTTACTAAAATCAGCGGAGATGAACCTAAAATATCAGTCCTTTTTTATTCTCCTATACATACATTTTTATTTTTTGGTCTATCTTATTTCTTATTATACATTGTGGAACAATAATATTTCAAAAAACAAAATTTGTTTTCTTCATTTGTTTCAACAATATGTCCTAAGTTTCTCAACTTAAAAGTTGTAATAACAAATAATTTAGCGGGGTGAAAAAAACAATAAAAATAAAATTAAATAATAAAAATGCAGAGAAACAAGTCAAGGACCTGCAAAAATAAACGTTCAAAACCTCAGAATTTTTTTGAAATTGAGGCAGCTAAAAGTAATTATTGAACCCATCTCTGCTCCATGAGCTGTACACTTGGAACGCAAATATTATAGAGAACAAAGACTGTCTTAAAACAAGAGATAAGAGCACGTAAAGCACTTTCGACACCCTAAAATACAAAAGCTAATCTTAAATTTGAAATAGACCAGATGTATAGTATGAGTGAAGATGTCGGACTGAAATAGCCAAACGTCTGCTCTTTGAGGAATGTTAATGCAGGATCTGAGCCCCTCTCAAACGATAAACTTCAAATAGATCCATCCTTGATTTTCATTTTTCGAAACAAAAAGCCCTTTTTCTAGAAACCAATAAATATTAATTTTATATGAGAAGAGAAGTTTGGAAAAAAAAAAAAAAAAAAAATGGAATTCTATATACATAACACAGTACAAACGTATTTCTGAAATATTGCCTATTGCACCAAAAACTAAAATAAAAGTGAGGTATATAATCTAAGTGTGCGACATTGTATATTGGACAAACAGACTGGTGTTTTAAAGAGAGAATTAAAGAAATGAGAAACCGAGGTCCACTTTTGTGGCTATATTATTTTTTGTGACGCACATTATCAACCGAAGGCATCAAATAGCTCAATTTTTGCTCAAAAAGCAGGTTGCTTGATAGTTTAGAACAATTGGAAATAAATATTATTATTAAAATATACTTTTTTTTTATTTTAATTACTTTGTTTTGAATATTTACAATCGGTAATATGACCATAAGTAATTAATAACAGTTTTTCACAATATCTCTGCGTTTCTCAACATACTGCTAGATTTTCATAATGGAGCAATGACCATATTGAGATATATCAATTTTCAAATTTTCCTTGAATATACAAAAATGTTACCGAGTACATAAGAAAATACAGATACCATGAGAAAGAAAAAATTATAAGGAGTAAAGAAATGTAAATTTTTTTAAAACCATTCATCGAAAAAGCAATAAAAGTTAATTGAAATTGACCGTATCGGCCCTCTAGAGGGAGGGGGAAAAATGTGGGGGACAGAAAAATGAAGAATTTCCCTATAATGGAAACAATTTGGAATTGAATCGAAACCACCCAACCTTATAAGTCTGAAGGAGTAATAACAGAATTAAGAGGGCTACATTAAGGACTTGTAAACGTCATCTATGAAACTGTTATTTTCAGAACCTCACAGGAGGTTTAATAAAACCACTTGGTCATTATTACCTCCGCAGTTGTAAGAAGTGTAGTAGAAATTGTGTAGTCGGGGGTGTAATAAAACGAATTTTTCCCACTTACCCTTGATGTTGTCTCTAAAAGATCACCACCAAGTTAATTCAAAATTCTTAGTCTTCAACTGGTTACTTTATTCAATGTTATAGGATGCCAAATAACTTTTAAACAAATTACCTAGTTAATAAAAGACTAGTTGGTATCCATTTGATTCTATCCAAAGGTCGGAGGAGTTCGCCAAGATTACCAACAGTTATGAAGAATTAAAAAGACATGAAGATTGCAAAACACTAAAAAGAAACTTACATCATGGTTATTTTAATAAATATATTAAAAAAAACATTATTGATATCTATGGTTATTTATCAGAATTCTTTTTCCTATGCTATTATCCTAGAATATATTTGTATATAACACGATTTACGGTCTTCCTGGCTTCGGATTTCTTCAATCTTTTACTGACGACGTTACACTTGATACGCGTTTTTACTTTTTTCACTAGATTTGGATGGGTACATATATTCAAAGTTGTACTGAAACCAATTGAGTACTATAAAACTCACATCTCAACTAGGGATCACATCCACTCTCCTTGAAGGGACTGGGTAAGTCACTAGATGGGCACGTCACTAGTCCTCCAACATTATCCCGCCATTAAAAGACCGGGAAACTTGTCTTATCAGGTGATCCATAGCCTTTCTTATAATATAAGTACTGGACTCAGATGGTGATTGTTAACAACATTACAGTTCACTTTTTAGTCATTTTATTTACTTTTTTAATTATGGACAATAATCACATCTTAAACATGATATCTGCATTTTGGAATAAATCAAATTGACTGATATTTCTTTTTATTTCACTTCTTTTTTCTTCACTTTCCTTCTTACTCCTTTCCATACTACATAAATTTTTGATAGTTCGGTCAGTAATGGTGTTTATTAAGCTGCAAGAAACAACTAAGTCAACCTTTTGAAGAATATTAAATTACTAATAATAAATTTTGTGAATATTATTCAAAGTAAAATGTTTTTATTAGACCCAAAATAGTAATTAATATTTTAAGTACATGCACTTTATACCAAATCAAAAATTAGATTAGTGAAAAAAAAAATGAAATTAAAAATTCAGTTTTCTCAAAATTATGAACTCATGACTTAGTGGGTTCTTGCAGTAAGCCCACGATATGGTGTTTCTGCTGACATCATCGATGCTTCTCCTTTTTGGCGCCTCCTCTTACTCACTGCCATCTGCATTATCATTTTTGCTTAAATATTACAAAAATTAAGATCCATAAATTTTGGACATCACACGGGCAAAAATTTGACGAGTTTTCACCGGAGTTTCATGTTTTCTGACCTGATTTCAAAAAAAAAAATTATTGTAAGTACACGATAACTCCCGATAGAATAAAATATATCGATACACAAAACTGTATATGTTTATCCAGAAATTAACGGAAAGAATACATTTTGATTTTCAGCCAAGTGTGCCTAAAAACGGGTGAGTAGTTGATTAAGTTGCTGTGGAAGTGCTTTGCCGGTCATTCACAGACAACTTTAATGTTATTTAATCAGAAAACTGAAAACAGAAATAATGAAATTAGTTCAATCGATGAACTGAGACTCAATATGACATTACGACTTGAAGAAGTTATAAAAAAAAATAATAATAATACAAAACATTTTATAATATTTAATGCATTAAATATGGAACTAGCTACACTCGTGCGAGTTCATTGTATTCATGGTTTCCTACAATTTGATTTTATTTATTTTTTAATTGGCCCACCCTACCAAAAGGTACAAATAGGTACTAAACTAGTACATGTTGAATGTAACTATGAATTTTTTTTAAATATAAAAAAGTTTTTAGCTTTTTTCGGATGAAAAAACTTGAAGTGATTATAACAAACTGTTTTTGTAGAACGATTTAAAAAAAAACTGTTTCATATCTCACACTCAGTTTTCTTTATTATAATAGAATAGATGATATATTATAATACCTTGTACAAGTATAGGGTAGCGCAGAGGTAGCGTGCTAGTCTATTGAGCTCGTGGGTTCGAAGCCCGGCCGAGGTACTTAGGTTTTTTAAGTGGAAGGTAAAAAAAACTTGAGCACGCCGTTAAGTGATAGACTGTAACCTGTACGTATATAAACCTGTTTATAAAGACCCCTACTCTTGGTGAATAAACCTGGGTAGGTAAAATGTAAGCTCTCACTGTAGAGTCGGGCTCATGACTACCAGAGCGCCAAAAGGCCCGTAGTAGGCGATATGACCTCTTAGTTAAAGCCCGGCATGAGTCGCAATAACTAACTAACCTTGTTCATGTTATTATTACCTATATCATACCTGGATTCTACAAACTGAAGGTAACATACAAAAACCCATGTGAAAGGAAAGGTTATAAAAATATTATATTTACATATCAAATACTTTTTAAAAAGCCATTTTATCTAGGTAGGCTTCCTCTTAAGTACATATTGAAATTTGAATCAGTGAAGCAAGGAGGGAGGGGGATGATTGTACAGTAGGAGAGTGTGATAAATTGAAGGGGTGGGGGGTGCGGGGGCGGAGACTAGAGACCTGTGGCGGGAGGCAACAGGTATCCCACCATCACACTACTCTAGATGCCAACGTCACATTCAAATACTAGTAAACTAGGTTTTAGTTAGTGAGACTCATGCCTAGTCTGCCAACTACAAGGTCATATCGCCTATTACCAGAGAGCTCTTTCGTCGCACTGGTGGACATGAGCTCTACTACACCTTTTTTTTTTTTATTTTTTTTTTAATTTTCGTCGGATGTACCTGACCCGTGGGGGGGGGGGGGGGGGGGAAGTAAGGGAAAAAATAGGAAGAAGGGTGAATAATAATAGGAAAAAGAAAAAAAAAAAAAAAGCTATAGGTTACTTATATATATATATATATATATATATATATATATATATATATATATATATATATATATATATATATATATATATATATACTTATTATCTATATTTATTTATCTTTTGCTTATTATTCATATCTATATGAGGTATGTATGTATATTCTGTTGAATGCATGTTTCTGTAAATATGCTTATGTATTCCCGTGTCTATATTTTTACTGTTATTGCTGTTTGTTTATTCTTGTATTCATTGTTATTGTTACTGTTTGTTTTATTTTTTCACTATTAGTTTATTTATTTCCACTGACTAGTATGAATGCGTCCATGTGAAAAAAATAATAATAAAGAAATATCGAATTGGAGCATGACCTTTAAATTGTACACATACAGATTTGCCACACATTTTTTTTATTTTTTCTTCTAATCATTTAGCTTGATACGCCAAATATATTGGACGCTGATGACCTTTGCTGTTTTGCGTCCTTAAACTCTAAATCCTATCCTATCCTGCACCTGACCCCTGTGGGGCTACACCACCCGTCTGCGTAGAGGGGAAATAGGTCTGTTTTTTCAATTATATTTATTTAACTGTATTTATGGTGCTACGGCCGGTTGTACTCGCTGGAGTGATCGGTTGGGTCCTCCAACCTACCTTATCGGCGTTTCCCGAGAGAGCTCGGTATCAGGGCATATATGTTTCATGGCTGCGTTGCGCCGAGGATGGTCGTAGGTGGGCCATGTTATAGCATCCAGCGGTCATCCCTGGAACCACGCTAAACTGCCCTCCCCACCTTCCGCCAGGAGGCGACGAATCGACCGAACTCTGGGCAATCAGCCCCCGAAGGTCCCAGTCCCAGGTACGATCCCATCCGGCGCATCAACTTCACCCTACGTGTTCTGTAGTCTCAACGCCGCCGCAAAACCAGTTCAGGCTGTTCTTTTTATTGAAAAAGTAGAGCTTGGGGAGGGGGGGGGGGGGGGGGGGGGTATTTTACACCTAGGGACCTAAGCATCCAGTGCTCTTATCCCTTCCCTGGAAGCGCTGGGCGTCCTCCTTATTATATTACCTGCATGTTTATACTACCTAAACCAAACCCTTCATGAAGTGCTCAGTCTCCCAAATTCCTTAATGAAACTGAGAATGCTCTCATAGTCCAATCTTCTAAAGTCCTCCTCTGCGATTACATCTCCACCATAGATGCGGAATCTCGTTCGCGCATATCCCGAGCAGATGCACAGGAAGTGTGCCGCCGTTTAGTCTTCTTCCCCAAATCTATCGCAGGTAGGACTCTCCTTGACTCCCACCATGTCCTGTGAGGACTCTAGTCAGTTGCCTAAACTCATTCCTTTTGAGGTTCAGGATCCCGTCTTTCAGAATCCTGGACTCCCCTCCCAGGAACATCTTCGACTGCCTGCATGTGGTCTTTTCTCTCCATGTACGCTCCAAAAGATCCTTAGTCCATTCTTTAATTCGGGTTCGGTATGCTTCCCGAGATATTCCCAGCACATGGTCCGACTTTACCCAACAAACTCAAATCTTGCCGTCTGAGGTTCATGACCATCGCTGCTGCCATTTCTCTACTATCCAGTCTTGGACTATGTCTTTGCAACGCTCTGGTCTCGATTCTACTATGTGAGTTCGCTCGACTCTACTATGTGAGTTCTAAAATTGTCCTACCTATGTTTATTAACCTAATGTGATCTTTAATGAGTACCGGGACCATCGCTTAGCGTCCCAATCCAAAGGAGGGCTCAATGTTTTCCTTATTTCCCAGTTAAAAAACCTAAGGACCTCGACGGTTTCGAACCCTCGATCTTGAGCTCAGTGGTCTAGCACACTATCTCTAAGCTACCAGCACCCTCAAATCGGTTGTATACATAGATTTATTTGTTTACCCATTAACAGAGATGGGGGGCAACTTTGCGTAATATCATTTTACATGAGTCTGATTACATGCGATATCCGGACAAAAAATAAAATCCTTATCCTTTCCCCCCTCTACCTCTACCCTCCCTTCCATCTTTGCCTCCTTCACTAATCAAAAATGTTGTTTACCTCCGTTATTTATAACTTTACCCAAAGAAAGTATGGAACAATGTTTAAAATTAAAATGTCTTCCATATTGATTCAGTAAACTTTTAATGTAGCATCAATAGTAACTGATAAAACATGATATATATTATGTTTCCAAGTAAATCTACCCTCTATTCTGAAAACATATTCCTTCCCCATCATTTCTGAATTGGATTCAAGAATAATACTTATCTATTAAAAAGTTGTTGGTGAATTATCGGTAGTATACTTCCCCAGCTCGAATCAATCAAAATTCATCAATTTGGTTGAAAATCAATAGTTGACTTACATAGGGACTTTTGAATCCACTTACTAAATTTTGTATTGATATATTCACTACATCGCATCCTCTCTCTACCCATCGGCTGATTTCGCTAGAAATCAATAAGTGTTGTCCTTCATTTTATCAGGATTTATCGTGTTCACAGACACCTAAACTCACAGGAAATTGAACTTGAAAGAAATAAAACTTGTTTATTTATGGTATTGTCTAATTTCATCAACTATATTTACATGGGAGTACTTTCGGTATTTCTACCATCCTCAGCCAAGAGCATAAGAGATAAGACTTATGCTGAGGATGGTAGAAATACCGAAAGTACTCCCATGTAAATATAGTTGGTGAAATTAGACAATACCATAAATAAACAAGTTTTATTTCTTTCAAGTTCATTTGAATTATTTCACAATATCTCTGCAATAATGTCAGTTTTCACAGGAAATTGTTTTCATTTTTGGTACCAGAAGGTTGGAAAGCCTAAAATTCCGATGAAAACTCAACATCGAATTTCAGTCTGATTGCTTAACTTCCCTTATACTTAGTAAAGCCGGAGAAGTAAAACATATTGTAACAATGTTTCTTTTTTGTTCTTGTTATCCTTCGTTTGCTTTGTCTCGTTATTTATAGCCAGAGTATAAAACCAAGGAGCGGAACACCGGTTATAGTGTAACATAAGTAGTCCTTATAAATTTCACCACTAGGGGACTGGAGGGGGGGGAGTTGTATTGTTTTGACTAAACGCTCATCAGACAGGGCTACCAACGAAAAGGTTTAATTTAATAGAGGGTTACAATGAGTTATGGCAGGGGAAAGTGTGCCGAGGTGGTCATGTCCCCGAGGGAGCTAGGCAGTCTGTGGGGGAAAATTTATAGGGGAAGTTTTGTGTGGGGAGGGAAAAGGGAGGGGGAGGATAATTTAATATGAAGCCTGGTAAAGGTGGCTCCCTCGGGATCTCATCTCTTCTTTCTCCCTCTGCTTCATCTTAGTCGGTGGGAAAAAATAACAATTAATTTGTTCTCCTGCCAACACTGGCAAGTAATAGGGAAAAAAAGGGGAACAGAAGAATACAGAGGGTGGGGATCGAACATTATGCATTTTATTTTTATTTTTTAAACCTTCAATGTACGTCCTGAGTGTGCGTGTCCGATAAAAATAATATTTATTTTTTTTGAACGTACTACTAAGGATAGGGGTCTTCAACAAATACCTGACATCCTACAGACTCGGGACCATCGCTTAATGTTCCAACCAAAGGACGGCGTGCTCAAGGTTTTTTCACCCTCTAGATAAAAAACCTAAGGCCTATGTCGGAAGTTATAGAGATATTGTTATTGCTTTTTGTTTTTTGGATGCACCTTGCGTCAACCCGATGTACATATACCTATATTTTATAAGCTATTTTCATGTACCCAAATGTATGACGTTCAATTACCATGTTATGATTCAACGGAAATAAGTATTATTACTACATCTTAACAAAAACAATCATATAAGTTTTACAATCATGTTTCTTAGTATTTATTTTATCGTCCGATAATATATATGGCATTTTATTATATTTTTTAACAAAAAACACTTATAACGAACATCAATCCAATAGTAGAATCTATAGTTAGTTAGTTATTATGACTAATGCCCGGACGTTAACTGTGTGGTCATATCGCCGACTAACAGAGCGCTCTTTCGTCACTCTGGTGGACTTGAGTCCGACCCTACTATGGGAGTCCTAAATTTTTATTCACCTAGGGTAGGAGTCATTAACAAGTAAATTGACATCGTACAGGCTCGGGACCATCGCATCCGAAAGACGGCTTGCTTAAGTTTATTTTACTTCCCAGATAAACTAAGAGCCTCGGCCAGGTTTCGAACTCGCGAACTTGAGCTCAGTAAGCAAGCACACATACCACTGAGCTACCGAAGCCCTCGTGGAATCTATATTTGCTGATAATAGACATAGGATTGGCCGCAGAGAAGTTTTGCTCTCTATTGAAAAAGGCCTCCAGCGCTCATTGCTATGGCCCATTGTTAACATTACAATGGTTACCTCTGAATCACTGTTCATTGTTAGTAGTTATTATTAATAATTAATAACCATTTGAAGCTACTCTATCACAATGCTGATCAATGGAAGACTCCAATTATATAAACAGGGTGTAAAAAGATTTTGTGCAATACTTTCTTTTTTCTATGTATATATATATATTATATGTTTATGTATTATGAATACCAAAAATGTTCTTATAAACATGTGTCCGCAAATCCTTTGAGTTTTGTTAGAAACAAAATTTTTGAGAATTATTTGTATTCTGTTCTTTTATTTCTAAAAATGTTTATTTTAGAATAAAATTACTTCAGTAAATATTTTAAATAACAATGTTTTAAATAAGAGGGCGCGGGTAGCTCAGTGGTATGCATGCTTGCTGACTGAGATTAAGATCACGGGTTCAAAACCCGGCCGAGACTCTTAGTTTATTTTATCTGGGTAGTAAAATAAACTTAAGCATGCTGTCGATCGGATGGGACGTTAAGAGGTGGTCCCGAGCCTTAAATTAGAGTAGGGTTTGGTAGAGTCGGGCTCATGTCCACCAGAGTGACGAAAGAGCGCTCTGGTAGTAGGCAATTTGACGTCGTAGTTAAAGGCCGAGCATGAGTCATAATACGAGTAACTAACTAGTAGGTCATAATAACTAAACTCTTACATATGACGCTCTTATAAACGTATTATAAACAATTTTTTATTCTTCTTTTTTTTTTTTTAATTACCCCATCTTCTTTTCATAATGTCAATCTAAATTATCGATTTAAGGAGTTTTAAATTTACAGACTGTCCTTTATACTAACCAACACACTTAGCCCATATTATACGTAAAAACCTATTTACTTTTTTTAGTGTCAATGGGCGACTAAAATGAAAAGGACACCTTTTGAATACGCAATGAAAAAAAAACGATGGGGGTTCATTGTATACATTTTTTATCGGATCGTTTTGAAGTAAAGTGGCTTTTACTCTGTAATACCGACTGAAGGAGTTTCTCTTGCATATCTTGGTCTAGTCCATATTATCAAATGAAGGAGTTTCTCTTGCATTTCCCGGTCTACTCCTTATTATCAAATGGAGGAGTTATATCTTCGTTAAATAAAATAATTGTGGCCATTGCATCTGAAAGAACGAAGGAAGATTTTTTTTTTTTTCAAATGAAGATTTTAAAGCATAATAATAAAAATGAGAATTTTCAGAGATATAAAACATTGGAAAATAAGTTGAAATTCAAGTGCGGGTTCCTCCGAAGGGAAATCAAAAGCAGTCATTACAAATTTAGAAAGATATTTCTAATCCGGCCTACAGCGGGGCTGAGGGCTGAGCCCTGAAATATTCAGCTGCTAGAGGATGGGGCACCCTCTCTCTCCCTCCCCTCACATTCAATTTCCCCTTTTTAAAATCCCTCTCTTCATAGTCATATAAAACCGGAATGGAAACATAAATCATCTCCTCATCACAAGAGAATGTCTGCAGGGAAAATTTCATCTTGGAAATGAATCAGTAAAAAATGAAATACAATAAAAAAATTTACAAAAAAAAAATGATTACAAATTATTTTTAGATTATCCATTATATTGCTTCATTCTTTTTTTTTTAGAGACATTTGGAGAATTATATTCAAAACAAATTACACCCACCTTTCTTATATATAAGAAGCCTTTCCCTCACCGAGGTGGAATCGAATTATTTTCTGAGGGTGCCAGTAGCTCAGTGGTATACGTGCTTGCTTACTGAGCCTAACACCATGGGTTTAAAACCCGGCCAAGGCATTTAGTTTATTTTATCTGGGAAATGAAATAAACTTAAGCAAGCCGTTCTTCGGATAGGGTAATGGCTTCGAGCCTGTACGATGTCAGGTACTCGTTAAAGACCTCTACGTGAATAAAAATTTAGGGTAGGCAAAATTTAGGGCTCCTATAATATAGGATGTCTACCAGAGTGAAGAAAGAGCTCTCTGGTAGTAGGCGATATGACTTCGATGTTAAAGCCCGGGCTTGAGTCATAATAACTAACTAAATCTCATCAGAAGAAATATTTAGAACTTTCGTGTTCAGATCTTCCCCTTTCCCTTCTTGACTTTGACTGATTTCGCTGAAAGTTAATATATACTGTCTCTATGGAGTTTTGAATTTATGTATAAAATTTCGTGTCGATACATTCATTTATTAGGCAGTTTGTGTTATATGTGGCCGTTGGTGCCGTCCTTGTAGAGTTCAAGATACATATATAATATCATATCAGGATTCAGGAATATTTTTTTTTATTATAAAACTTTCGGTGAAACTCAGCATAGAATTGATGACCAATTACATAATTTCCCCTGTACTTCTGGGTCCAAAGTCAAATGCACAGTAAGGTAAAAGGTTTTTGTCAATAGGTCGCAAAGTTGTGGTCAAATGAATCAAAGTTGAAATAATTTTAATTATAATTAAAAATGCATTAAAAAGAATGAAATAAAATTGAAGGGATGAAAGGTGACATAGTAAAGGGAGAAAGTTGTGTGACTGAGGAGGACCCTTGAGTGAAATCCTAATTAGGGAGTCCTCCCGGCGAGTGAGGCTAGGGAAGAGGGACACACAACTTCTTAATTAAATTCATCCCCAGGCTGATCTAGGGGCTGCCTTGATGGAGCTGCAGCACCTGGCCGGAACAACCAGGGGTGTAGGAGGGTCGGGGTAGGTCCTGGGCTAATAATGTAGAAATGAGCACCCCTCCCCTGCAAGGAGAAAGGTGGCAGGGGTACAGTTCCCTATCTATCCAACAGACTGCGGTGCGCATGGCTAGTTAAGGGTTAGTAATAATAATAGTTTTAAAAAATTGTAATGTGGCCATAAGAGGGTTCTCTAATTCCAACCACGTTTTTACACGTTACTCATCCTCCCTCTTCTCAAAATCATTTCATACCGGGGCTACTGGATGTATGTCATTGTTATTACGACGCTGGATAATGAATCAGGAACGACTGCTGACGCCAAAATATTACTTTCATATACCTAAGTAATACTGGCATGAAATGATTTCGAGAGAGGGAAGGGGAGGGGATATTTGGTGTACATTCTTGGAGCACAATACCTTTGTTCGTATTGATCCAATCTCAAATCTGAGGGCATGCTGAAAGTAGAAAATTTAATCATTAAAATAAAATTAAGATAAATATTTTTTATAACTCTCCTGGAAGTGTCTTTTTCACGACGATATTTCTGGACATTCTTACGTCCCTTCATCAGGTCACATCAAAGAGATAGAAAACAAAATAACAAATATTAAAAAACTATATATTAAAATATACAAATAAGTAAAATATAAAAAAATCTATACAAATAAAATATAATATAAATCGGTTAGATTAGGTTTTATGACCCATGCCTGGGCTTTAAATAAGAGGTCATATCGCCTACTACCAGAGCGCTCTTTCGTCACTCTGGTGGACATGAGCACGACTCTACTGTGGGAGTCCTAAATTTTGCCTATCCTAAATTTTTATTCACGTAGGGGGTCTTTAACGAGTACCTGACATCGTAGAGGCTCGGAACCATCGCTTAACGTCCCATCCGAAGGACGGCGAGCTTAAGTTTATTTTACCTCCCAGATAAAATAAACTAAGGGCCTCGGTCGAGTTACGAACCCACGATCTTGAGCTCAGAAGACAAGCACGCATACCACTGAGCTACCGGCACCCTCTAATATAAATAGGTTAGTAACGTTATCTGCCCGGTTAATAACTCTTAAGTTACATGATTTTAAAAATAAGTTGAAATGTTCAATGATTTTGAGGCCAGTGGTTAGTGACATATTCGCCTCCCCCCAAATTTAAAAAAAAATCTATTTTTGAACTTTCCTCACAATAATTTCCAGAATCAATGTTGGCTGAGATACAAAGATCAGTGAGGACACTTCATTTTATATACACTGATTGAAAAGGGCCGAGTCAGTTCTTGGTTTGTACGCATACAAGCAATCACATTTAAAAATTCATTTGAAAAGGTAATAAACCAGGATTCTGTTCGACAAACCTAATTTTGCCTGACCCTATTTCCAATTTCAATCTAAAAAATATTTCAGGTATTCCAGATTAGAAAAAACAAATCATTTTTAATAGCCAACGTGTACCAAAGGCAATAACGAGGGTAGTTATTTACATTCTTTAGCCAATCAATACGACAGTTTAAAAATATTCCCCTCGAATTTATGGCAGTGGCGGCAACATACCGCTTCTGTTATGTTTAATTATGTACTCCCAACTAAGGCAGATATTTTCTCAAATATTAATAATAAAAAAAAGCCGTTGACTAATCATCGGCATGTTATTACTATTGTTATAAGTAACGTCTTCTATTTTTTTAGTTACAACTATTTTCATTATTTATTCTTATACTTCATAAGACTTTTTCACTTTTTTAATGTTTAAAGTAATTTATGAAGGCTTTCTCCTGACGGATGGCCCTAGCCATTGACAGTATATTTGTAAGATGGGTGATCAAAAAGTTCCAGGACTTTATGGATTGCGCGCCAACGGAACGTAGGAGAGGAGTACGGCTGGCAGCATTAGTTGTTGTAATTCTTCCTGAGCTCAGCTGTTTTAGTAAATTCTCTACAACCTATTTTGTTGCGAAATAACAGACTTTTGGAGAAACAAGTTTTTCGTGTTTGGCTATTTTGTGATCTTTTGTCAAATAAATCAAAAAGAAGAAGCAACGCGTTTGTCACGTTTGGTGTGAGGTTGGGCAAACCTTTTACAGAAACGTTTCAGATGTTGCAAGAGGCTTTTGTGGATCAATGTCTCGAGTCGATCAAGGTGTCATGAGTGGTGCAAGAGAATCGAAAAAGGCCGAACATCGTCAGAAGACAATCCTCGTTCAGGATGCCCTTCGACTTACGACGATCATGTTTTCAGAGTGAACCTTCTCAGGCGATCAAATCGTCGAGTAACCATCCGTGAAATGGCAGAGGAATGCAACATTTCATTTGGCTCAAGAAATTTTAACTGAATAACTGCAGATGCGCCGAGTGACGGCCAAGTTTGCCCCGAGACCGTTGACCAAGGCCTGTTCATTCTGCATTGATCATTCGCGATTATTGCACAAAAAATGGCATGACCGTCATCTCCCAGCCCCAGTACTCACCAGTCCGGGCCCCTGCGGACTTTTTCGTTTCGGAAAGTCAATAAACCTTGAAAGGGTAGAGTTTTCACTCAACTGACGAAATTAAAGAAAAATCGCTGGAGGAGCGATTTCAGAAGATGAGTTCTCAGTGTCCTTCAGCAGTGGAAAAAATGTATAGCTTCTCAAGGGGAGTACTTTGAAAGGGCCAATGTCCAATAACTAAAAAAATCAGTCCTGGAACTTTTTGATCACCCTTAGTATACTAGATACTAGAATACAAGTATTTTGTTGGTGCTTGTGTTAATCTAGTATTCATTCATTATCTTCCTTTGCCCAGAGCCGCTCCCCTGCGTGCCCCCAACTTAACAGATCGATCCATGTAGAACTTCACAATAACAAAGTGGATCATATCGACAAAAGCAATTTAAAGTTTATTTATTTTATTTATAAACAATTGCATTTTCAATTTTCACACAAATTACTAGAATACTACTACTAAATAACAAGAAAAATTATACAATTATGAAAACTAATGATTATTAATAAAGCCGTAAAAAGTCATTCCGTTCAAATTTACAGTCAGATATAATCAACTGGAAACTATGTTACAGAAGTTCAAAACCATGAGATGCTCGATGAGCCTCAAGCTCCATTTTTTGAACGCACATTTGATTTTTTTCCGGAAAACCTTGGTGATGTGAGTGAAGTGCAGGGAAAAAGATTCCATCAAGACATAAAGGAAATGACCAGGGTCACTGGCACGTTAACGACTTCTGCTGGACTCTGAAATGTTACAAACAAGCGAAAAAGCTACACTCGGTCCTTCACGACAAATATAAAAAGGGACTTCAAGGCTATTGAGTAAACATTTATAAGTAGAAGTAAAAATAAGAAAAATTTAATAAAAGTACTGCTTTTCAAAGGATTTTTATTCAATTTTATGGAACCTAATCACTTAGCGGAATCAAAAAACAGGTTTAGAGTACAGGAGAGGATTGTGAAAAAAATCTGATGTGATAAAGAAAAACTGAGATTTGTTCAAGATTCAGCACCCCAAAAATATGTACAGACAGAAGAAAGTTTTTGATAACTTGAATTTTGCAGGCCTGTGTAATTAGTCAGAAATAACGTTAATTTGGTTATACAGTAAAAACAAAATATCTGAATTTTATCAAATTGAAAAGAAGAAATTCAATGAAATTGTTCCCCATGTTATCATGGAATATCTGATGATGAAATACTCGACAATGTACTTCCCCGGCACGAATTAATCAACTAAATATCGCTTTCCATCCGAAATCAATCGATATTTTTAACTAATTGTCAATAGTTGACCTACATAGGGACTTTTGAATCCTCATACTAAATTTTATGTTGATATATTAATTACATCAGCAGTTATTACGGTTTTTGAGTTAGGGGTTTGACAGAAACATGATGGTTAGAATAGTTCTCGTCCTCTTTGTCTCCATCGCGATATGCACACTGACCTGAGTGAAACTTGAGTTTCTAAATGTCAGAGAATACAGTGATGCTGCTATTGGACTACACTCTACTCCCAAGTTTCCTGGGACGGATCAACAGTGTTACAGCTTAACCGGTGTATTATAAGAAAATTTTTAAAACAAGACAGAAAAAAAAATTAAAATGTATAAAATTACCATTACAAGAAATGAAAGGCATAATCATCCGATGAAGATTAGCAAGACTTTAAATATCAAAGGAAGAGAAAATACGTGGGGAGAAGAAAGTTGAGTAAGATTCCAGTAAGATTATGGTTCTTCTCGTCATAATTTAGCCTCATTAACCTACATTCATGTTATACTTTAGCCTTTGAGTTAACCACAATTTTGGTTCTGTGGTACCCGCCACATTATCCTGGTTAATCGGGTATAGAGTGTTTCACATTTCTATTACATTCTATGGCACTTCTAAAGTTTGTTGAAGCTAGCTTTCTGAATAATTATTTGAGTGAAGTATAACATGCCAATAAAGCTTCAGATCTTAAATTTGTGTCCGACAATCGAAAACCACAACATCTCAGACGTAAATATCAATCACACATCACAGTAACTGTTTTTTTTTTTTTTTAGTTTATAGTAGCTAAATTGGTGAGCCTCTTCTAGTAGTTTTTCATAAGCAACACTCCATATTCTTCCATTTGTGAAACGTGAACCTGCTCCTGAAAATAAAAATAATAATATGAGAATAATTGAGAAATTCATTAAAAAAAAAAATAATGGGGCAAGTATGCCAGCTAATATCTTCGAGGCTGAGAGTAACACTGGGTGCTTAGAACACTTTGCGCAAACCATCCCGACTACGTGTTATGTGTGATAGATATGTTAAATGCGGGTTAAATCAATCAGTGTTTAGACCCTTGGCCTCTCAGATTTTTTTGACGTTTTTGGGAGAATGAATGAGAATACAAAATGCACAGATCTTCAAATGTTTTTGTGGAGTCGTTTCAGAGGTACACACTGATAAAAAGGTGGGGAAATCTCAAAAATGTCTCAAATTATCATAACTCAAAATGCATTGCATTTATGAGAAAGGATAAAAGCTCACTTTACATATCTTAAATAGAGCTTTAATATGATACATTATACAATACCAATATCAGTTCTTAAATAATCGTTCTTCAAAAGAATTTAAATTTTTTTTTAATAATTCGGAAGCACCATTCATATTTCTTTGGTACAATATTATATGCCAGTAATTTCTCTCTTAAAACTGTGAATGTTCAGAATGGTATAAATTTGTTCATATGAAAAAAAAAAAAAAGTTTGAAATACACAAGATATCTAATAACTGCCGATGTACAATACAGACGTGAAATATGTTTACAAATATTCTTTTTAATTATTCGTATTCTTTGAAAACAAATACATATTGTTCTCCGCCCACTTCCCCCTCAGTTCTGTAAACACAACTTAAGAAAACTAGAGTAGAGAAGCTCATTTCGTCATGTCTGCCACCGAAAACCGTCATCAGGACCGCGTAAAACGAAAAATGACTACACTTAAAAAACTCAACTCGAAAAACTTTAGGAACTCAATAAGTCAAATCTTGATAACTGGAAGAATCGATAATTGTAAAATCGATTCCCATTCAACTTTGAGTTTTGACTATTTGAATTGAGATATCCATGTGTAAAACACTTATTGATATTCGGGCAACTTTGTCGCAGAAGAGAAAGGCAGTGCGAAGACCTATATGACTAGAAAAAAATCTAGTTGGAGCAGTTGTACATCCATTGACGATTTTGTTTTCTAAGATAGGACCGAGGGAGCTACAATACAGTTTGCCATAGTTTGTTATTAGAGTTTCTGTGTTAAACTTTCTCTTTCCCTTTCGCTGAAAATCAATCGGTGTCGTCCATAGAGGACTCAGGGTATACATAACATATACAATTTCGTGTCCATAGATTCATTCTGTCGGGAGTTATCGTGTTCACAGGAACACACAGACACAGCAACACTTGCTGGTGGGTAATAAACATCATAATAGAATTTGCTTACCTGAAGAGTAGTATCCCTTGAATATAAGCCAAATATTCCGGTTTTCAAAGTTTCTGGCGATAGAACTATCGTGTAGGGAACTCCAAGAGAATCCGACTTCAGCAGCTGTATGTCGAGTTTCTTTTTGGCAAACTCAGACTTGGCCGGAAGCAAAGTGACCAGGCCGGAATTTCGAAGTCCAAGACAAATTACCTCAGCCAATTCATACAAGTCTTTAGATTCCTCACCCTCTGAAATGGAACATACTTTTTATTAAATTAAAAATATATATATCTACTGTATTTAATATATACTTTATTTACTGTATACAGGAAAACTCCTGGGTATGATCACATAGTGCAACCCTTGCTACAAAATCTGCCTAGGAAGCCATTAATTCTACTTACCCAGATCTACAATGCCATGCTTCGAACAACGTATTTCCCCCAAAAATGGAAACATGCAAATATCATTATGGTTCCTAAGCCACAAAAAAAACGTAATGACCCTAACAGTTACCGACCTATTAGCTGATTGACATTGTTTTCTAAGATTTTCGAACGTCTCTTTCTACCAAAATTATTGGAATATTTAAGTCCGCTACTTCCAAATTCACAGTTCGGATTCCGCTCGAACCACTCTTGTCCACAACAGCTGCACAGAGTTGTCGATACGATCTTGGACACATACGAAACGAAGCAGATATGTCTCGGCTTGTTCCTTGACACTGAAAAAGCTTTCGATAAGGTTTGGCATGAGGGACTGTTATTAAAAATGAAACCGCTGCTGCCTGACACTTATTGGAGACTAATGCAGTCATATCTTAGCAACCGTACCTTCTCTGTCATCTACCAAGGAGCCCAATCCCAGTCCAAGTCGATGTTATCTGGAGTCCCACAGGGAAGTGTGCTTGGACCCTTCTTATATCTAATATACACCCACGACTTTCCACAGCAGAACGGCCTAACAACTGCTCAATTCGCCGACGATGTTGCTGTAATGAGTAAGGCCACCTCCAGTAGACTCGCTGAAGTACAACTGCACAACTTCTTGGATGAGGTGAAAGTTTGGAGTGCCAAATGGAGGATACATTTAAATCCTCAAAAGTCAGTGTTGGTGCCATTCACTTATCTACGGACAGAAGTAGTAGGCCCGCTCACCCTCAACGGAGCTCTTGTCCCACAGACTTCTTCAATTCGGTACCTAGGTCTCACCATGGACACCAAGTTGACCTGGAACGAGCACATCACTTCGCTGCTGCACAGGCTAAGACATCGACTTCACCAGCTGACACCTCTCCTCAAGAACTCTCAGCTCCCCCTCCATCTCAAGAGGCTCGTTTATTTGATGGTCATCAGGCCCATGTGGCTTTACGGCTGCTCTATCTGGGGTTCTGCCTCGGATTCTCAAATCAAACGTATACAGACACTCCAGAATCGGGCCTTAAGAATAATCACCAATGCGCCCTGGTTTGTCCGTAACAAAACTATACACGATGATCTTGAGATCCCTGAGGTGAAAAAATGTCTGCCTATTTGCTACACCAGTCTGCTGCGGACCATGCAAGGTCATCAAAATCCTCTGCTAGGTGCCATCCCTCTCCACCTACCTCCGCCACGACCAGAACGTCGTCTGAAGAGGAAGCACCATAGTGACCTTAATCAAGAGGACTGACGCTGGTCAGCGGCCTCATTCAAGTGCCAGATGTTTTGTTTTTTATTATTATTTTAGCACAATTGAATGCACAAAAATTATCAATAAATGAAAAAAAAAAAAAAAAAATTATTATTTTCGTACTAATATTTTAAAGTATATTTATTTATTCATTTCTCGTTAGTTTTTAGTAGTATTGTGAATTCTAATCCATGCGTCTCAGCCTCTAAGAGTTAAGTATCTGTGTAAGTATCTATCTTAATGTAAATATTCTTATGACGTATCCTATTACCATGTTAGGTTTAACGGAAATAAAAATTATTATCATTATTTACATCTTCTGTGAGTTTCAAAATTTGAAAATTTGCGATGAAGAAAAAATATATCCGAGTAGTTATTTAAAATCCAAAATGTCTGATTTAAAAAAAGAAAATCCATTTTTAATTAACTAAATAAACATATTTTCAAAACATAAATAAATAGAATAAAAACTTAACATTTTTTTTTTAAATATTGTCTATTCCACATGAAATGTATACTTAGACTACAGGTTTCAGTTTTAAACCAAGGTCAAGTTTAGTTATAAGCTAAGACATGTTTCCTGAGTGCGAATCGAACATGTAAGTACATCAGATAAGAAACATTAGTTTTGAGATAATTTCTTATTTTTTTTAAATAACAGTGGTCAAATTTATTCAAAAAAATAATTATTACGTTCTAACAAGATATTTCTGATAGAACATTAATAAAACTGAAACCAGAAGCTTTTCTTATTTTTAAAATAACTAAATGAATAAAGTTGTATTTTAAAAATGAGAATGCTTCTGATTTATAGTTAGTTATTGTGAATCATGCCCAGGCTTTTAAATTCGGTTAATATCGCCTACTACCAGAGCGCTCTGTCTAAATTTTGCTAACCTAAATTCTTATTCACCTAGGGTAGGGGTCTTTAACGAGTACCTAGCTCGGGACTATCGCTTAACGTCCCATCCGAAGGAATGCTCAAGGGTTTTGACCTTCCAACCCTAAATATTTCGAATCCCCAATCTTAAGCTCAGTAAGCAAGCACCGATACCAGTGACCTACCGGCGCCCTCTTTTTTTCTGATTTATACATATTCTCAAGCCATTGGCAACTATTTTCTTAAACAACAAACATACTTTCACGTATATCAGAAGAAATTAGTTTATTTGGTTAGGATATAAAAATTTTATATTTTATTTTTACCAGTTAATTTTTTTTAAAAAGGGCAAAAAATATTTCAGAACAAACAAAATCCTAACTAGAAACGGGAATTTCCTAATTGAAACTCCAACCCGTTCCTTAACTACATGATATACTTATATAAATGATTGGCACTCAGCAAACTCTTAGTTTATAACTAAACCTGACGATAGAGTAATATCGTAGCCGATAATTTTTGTATAAAATTCTTCTGGAATAAACAGTATTTCAAAAAAAACTAAGTTTGTTTTATTTACAAATTTCCACAATATGTTGGCATTTCTCAACTTATATTTTTTAAAACGCAAATAATCACAAAACACCAACCCATTTTATTATGGTAGTTCATAAATCGAACAGGCCAGAAAAGACCCATGAAACTAAGAGAAAATACGCTTACACAAGTACGCTAAATGGCTGGGTGCCTGTCCTTTCTATTTAAACCAAACAAGTAAATAAGTTACAATTGTTTACAATAAGTTATAAAATTAATGATTACTTTAAAAGACCACGCAAAACCACTTTACCAAAGTGGATGCAGATTCTGCTGGTTAGTGCCTTGCATTATCATCCCTAGAAAATTATTAATCATAGCTTTAATTAACATGAATTTATTTAAATTATTATTTATATTGATTAAAAGAAATAGCAATTATTAAATTCAGGTTGTTCACAACCCTTTTTACAAAGGAAGATAAGAATTTTTATCTGAAAATGCTTACAATCAAAAAGTGTAGACATTTTCAGAATTTTCGTTTCAAGAATGCACATACTTACTAATTTGTTCTGCAGCAAATGCAAATTTGTAAGGAGCCAATTTCCTATGAAACTTCAAATTATTCCTATATTTTTTCACAGTATATGCATCACAAATGTAAGTGAAAGCTGCATAGTCCAAATTCATTGTACACTCAACCAAACTCGGCATACACCTCCTCTTCTTCCTTACTGAGCGAATCTGTAAAATTTAAATAATAAATTAATATTGAATTTTCTAGTGAATCAAATTTATAATATATTCAACCATAATGTATCATATTAATTATGAAGGAATCCATTAATTAATAATGTATTTGAAATATATTCAAACATAAATGTATCAAATTAATTATTAATGCATCCACTTGACAAAATGGTTTTGCATGGCCTTTTTAATTCTTATAGTAATCATTAAATTTGTATGTAATTTATTTACGTCTTTTGTTTTATTTATTTTTAATTTATGTATTCATTTATTTGCAATCTATATACAGTACACATAATAAGCAAATGTGTTAACTATTTACATGAATAAGTGTCTATGTCACATGATGGGAGAAGGATCAGCCAGCGCTAGAAAATTGAAAAATGTTTAAACTTCATTAAGAAGATCTCGAGGCCACCTTCTATCCAGACGGAGGATAGGATTGTGCAAATGGGTTAGGATGGGATGAAAGTTTATTGTGGAAGGTTAAGAATCGGGATTGGATTAATTCTTGGACGGTTGTGATGTTGAGGTCTACATGTAGTAATTTATTGGTGATAAAGAAGGGAGCATTTACAATTCGACGGAGGACCTTGGAATGGAAGGAAAGCTTGAATGCGGTTTATATTGGTTTATAATCCCATAATTCGAGGCCATATGACCATATTGGGTGTATTATAGTCTTGTAAATTGTCAGTTAGTTGGCATTAGAAAAAGTTTTGATTTTGGTCCAAGTAGTCTACGTAGTAGTGCGTTGTTTTAAATAAAAGAGAAAAGTATTTTCTGGCCTGGTCGATCTATGAAGTACAAAGAATAAAATGGGTTGGTGTTTATTATTTAGTTTTGTGAAATAATCATTATTTTATGCTAAATATTTATCACTAGTCAATGTATAACAACAAACATACAAAAACCTTCTTACCGAAAATACATTTTGATCATCGTTAGAAAGTTTACCAAAGGGTTCTGATCCATGGTAGTAAAATTTTTCAACACAATGAAGACCCCAAGGAAATTCAGCAAGAATTTTAGCTTCTTGTCCTACTCCATCGGATCTTTTTTCGATCTCCGAAAATGAAAATTTACTAGGATCAGAAGAAAACTGAAAAATTAAATTTTATATAAAAAAAACAGCATGTAGAAAACTTTTAGTTATTTTGACTCATGCCCGGGCTTTAACTACGAGGTCATATTGCCTACTAACAGAGCGCTCTTTTGTGTGGACAGGAGCCCGACTCTACTGTGGGAGTCCTAAATTTTGCCTACCTAGATTTATTCACCTAGGATAGGGGTCTTTAACGAATAGCTGACATCGCACATGCTCGGGACCATCGCATTACCTCCCATCCGAAAGACTGGATGCTTAGTTTTTTACCTCCCAGATAAAAACACTTAAGGAACCCGCGATCTTCAGGAGCTCAGTAAGCAAACACGCATTGCACTAAGCTGCTGCCGCCCTCTGAAGTAAGGAGGCTTCTGCTCCTGTAAGGAACAGACGTTCACCCGCACAACACTTCAGAGATACTACATCGGACCCCTGACTGCGAAAAGGTTGCCAACCCAGGCTAGGAGTTATAATAGAAATAATAAAATACCTTTATTTGCCTCAGATTATAAAATCCTTGCAAAATTCCCTCTTGAATAAAGTAAAACTTGAAACTATTAATAACAAAATAAAATAATAATAATGTTAAAATTTATAAAAGCCAATAAAATAATTTATGGAGACCAAATATTGAAAGGTATTTAAATAATAAAGTAAAACAGAAGTAGACAGAATAAGTGAAGTGAAATGAGTACAGAGAACGACTTAAGTGAGAAATAGATTAAATAACAGAAACTCAACAGAAAAGAAGGAACCGAAAATTGTTTGAATAGATTGAAAGTAAAATAAATAATAAATAAAAAAAATTTGTCTTTTCCTAAATGCCTATACTTCGTTCAGCAAGGGAAGCAAAGAAAAAAGTATTCTGATTAAATACTAATTTAATCCCTCCTTGTAACAATGAAACAATAACCAATAATACACTAGTATAGTATTTTCTAGTAAAAAATTGTAAAACAACAGAAACCTTTCTCCACCACCTTTTACGTTGTTGTTGAAAACTGTAGAAGAACTGTTCAGCATCAGTTGGCTCACAAAAGGCTAAATATTTGAGACCAACGTAACTTCTGGGTTCCCAATCATCCCTGGGAGTGTTGTCACTTGAAATAATCCGTGTTCTGGTGTCTGCGAGTCCAAAAGGAAGTTCCCCGCTGGATAACTGTTTCACCATCGCAAAACCATCTTTTATATCTGATAGAAAAACAACAAAATAATTATTAATCGCCAAAAAAATAATACATAATATATGAAGACTGTGAATGTATAATAGACAAGGAATGTCCAACTTTCTATTTGTCAACTTAAGATATTTTAACTGGGGTGACAGAGTGAAACATATTTGGTCGGAGAGACATATTTTAAAACATTTTATTCAATATCTCGATGTATTTTGTTTATTATTATGTAGATGCACAATTAAATAGTTTGACAAATCATTTTAGGAAATGATGGAGGGCGGGTTATGATCTTCAGAGGTTCATGATGGTACCCACGTCCAAATGTTACCTCCTTCATACTGGAATCTTCTAGGAGAATGATCAGTCTCCAGCATGTTTTAGAGATTATTCGTATGATGTAGGTGTGACTCCAAATATAAGTTTTTTTGAAATTTGAATAATTTGATTTTACCGTTTTGTTATAATATTCAAGATATTGACTATTGCGCATCCCGCCGAAATTAATTCTTTGCTTTTGTAAAAATATATACATGTGAATACATCTTGTGAGGCGATGGTTCTGCGTTTGTGAGTAGTTTTTAATTGAAGTGGTGTCAGTCTTGCAGTCCTTTTTTTTTTTTTCTAATATCTTTGTTATAAATATAAAGTTTGTATGCATCAAATTTTGTTGTTCGGTTAAACCTTAAAACTGATACATTTTTGTCTTGCGGAAACTAATTGTAGTATAGATAAAATATAATGTTGGAATGGCTACCTCCGTAGTAATTATTTCACAAGTATGTAAGTTCACCAATCAAGAAATGAAAAACACTATATATATATATATATATACTTTACACTGAACGATTAAATAACATTCTCACTTAATCGAGAAGTTTTGTGACTCACGCCCGTGTTTTAATTTCGAAGTCTACTGGACGTGAGCCCGGCTCTGCTATGTACCCTTACAGGACTTTCTCCTCTCTCTCTCCCCCCTTCCCTTCTCAAAATTATTTCATACCGGCATTACAAGGTATAAGAATGTCTAACCTAAGGATTACGGTGTACAAAGAGACAAAATGAAATGATTTTGAGAAGGGAAGGTGGGAGAGAGAGGAGAAAGTCCTGTAATGGCCACATCATATATTTCTATAATAATAATAAATTTATTTTCGGTAAACCAATACATGGTGTTATCTTTGTGTATCCCCAGGCAAACATTTTTCCACAAATATCTCTTTAATAGACCAAAATTCGACTCAGAACCAATTGGGCACTTTTTTGATAATGTAGATCAACAATTTATTTTTTACTAAGGCTTAAAAATTAAGAAAAATATATTTTAATTCATTGCTTATAAGATAGGTAGGTATACATAAATTTTTTTTTTTACAGTTTTTATTTTTGTGTTATGTTTACTACAATTTTAATATTGTCCCTTATCAAAGGTCATATTTTGTTTTATACAATTTTGTATTGTTTTTGTTTCCTAGTTGCTTGCACTATTTATATTAAAGAGCATGTCCATATTTATTATTTTAACAACTACTTTAACAACGTGCACAGTCGGAAGATAACAGCAAACTGACCGGGCGAGCTAAGCTGTAAGCGGTTCAAGCGGGTAAAACAAACAATAATTCATTCCAGTTAAAGCGGATAGAAGCAGTTTGAGCCGGTTAAAGCAGGTAGGCAGGTGCACTATGATCGCCCTAATAAGTTTTCACTACTTTTTTTCTCCCGCTCGCCCGCTGCACTATGGACGCACCCTAAGTCCTAAATTTTGCCAACCCCGCTTAGCTCTCAAGGATACGGGGCTCTTAAAGTTATTGACATCGCACTGAATTACTCAAAACCATAATTTCTGGACGAGACATTCTTCCAGGAAGTTACAGATACAACAGCTCGTGTTCTTATTGAATATACATGGTAAATAAAATTAATATTTAATTCATACCTGTAATTAGATCTGAGTGTTGGCCAATATTAAACATAAATACATTATTCTCCCTCGAGACTACGTTGGAAAGAATCCATTCTCTCCTAATTGTTTCAAATAACATTTCCCCAACAGGGCCAAATTTAAATTTCTCAACAGAGCCACTCTCCTCAATAACGTTCAAAAAACCATATATCTCGCAATGTTTAACGATTTTTTTTAAACCCTCATGTACGATATTTTTCATCATTATTTTTGTTTGCTTTCTGCACGGTCCAAATTGTAAATTTTTGGTTCCAAAGGAATATTTCCTGGGGGAGCTACGAAATAATCTTCTTCCACCTCCTTAGCATTTATCAATATTTCCTTTTTACAGTTGCCATCAGTAACCACATCTTCCCGAAGAGGTAAGGTTCTAGTACAAAAATAAAATAAAATAAGAAAAGTTCTCAGTAAAATAAAATATTGAGTCAAAGTCACGATTGGAAAAATAAAGATATTACCTGTCTTCAAGAACAGTAGTTAAAGGCTCGACTCCTTCTGTGTTAACTAAAGAAAGCTCATCAGCCAATTTTATAGCGTCTTCAACTATTTTTATTCCTTCTTCGTTTCCAAACTCAACAAGTGATATACTTTCTAATTGTTTAATAGTTGCCAGGTCAATCCTTTTATCCGATGGGATAATTGCTGCTTCAGATGCTACAATATCCGGTTCATGTAATTTTGAAAGATTATTCTTCGAATTATACATAAAATTATAAAAATTAATATTTGCAAATACGCGCCGCAATCCGAGCATTATACAGGTTATGAAACCTTTCTCTATCGAACTAAATACTCAATATCGACTGTTATCGTTCCGAAGTCAATTTACAAAAAGTTCTCCGTGCAATGAAACTACATTATATACTTTTAAAGATTTAAACGAGAAATATATAAACATGAGTTGTGAGGTCTATATATGCAAATAAGACAAAAACGTGTTATAAGAAATTATTATAAAATTATGTAGAAGCCAGAGCCCCAGAGTGAGTATAACCCTGTGGTATAACCTAACGAAAGGTTACTGCGAGTGATTAACGTGTTAAATGTTGAATTATAACATTCATAATGGGAATTTTAGATAAAATATCAGAAATAGAGAAGGAAATAGCACGAACTCAGAAAAATAAAGGTATAGTCATAACCCATATTTTTCTGAAATGTAGTAAATATGTACAGATGTGACAAGTTTTATCAGTGCAGTGTTTTCTTTTTTTTAAATTTTATATTATTTCAGCTACTGAATATCATCTTGGAGTTTTAAAAGCCAAGTTAGCAAAGTATCGTGCACAGTTGTTGGAGCCCTCGAAAAAAGGAGAGAAGGGTGAAGGATTTGATGTTTTGAAATCGGGAGATGCAAGAGTAGCACTTATTGGATTTCCATCAGTAGGAAAGGTAAGTTGAGGACATAGTTATATGTTGTGTATATCCTTGAAAAAAATATGTAACATGATGTCATGTTTTCTAGTCAACACTGTTGAGTACTCTGACTTCAACACACAGTGAAGCGGCTTCTTATGAGTTCACAACGTTGACCTGTATACCTGGAGTTGTTCAATATAAGGGTGCAAATATTCAGTTGTTAGATTTACCTGGTATTATTGAAGGAGCTTCCCAGGGTAAAGGTCGAGGAAGGCAGGTATATAATCGTTTTATAATTACAGTAATTAATAATTATTTTACATTAGGCGCAAACATTTAAAATGTTTTTCACTTTCAGGTCATAGCTGTTGCCAGAACAGCTGATGTAGTTCTAATGATGCTTGACGCTACAAAACAAGATGTCCAACGAGCTCTTTTAGAGAAAGAATTGGAATCCGTTGGCATCAGACTAAATAAGCAAAAGCCCAATATTTATTTTAAGGTAAGATGTTTTACTTCCCAGGTCATTAATTCTATGCGTAGTTCTCAATGGAATTTCATGATTCCAAAAAAGAAAAAGAAATAAATGTCTTGTCTGTTTGTGTGCCTGTGAACACGATAACAGCCAATAGAATGATTTTATCGACGCGAAATTTTATATGTCTATCCAGAACCCTCTAAGGACGACACCTATTGGTTTTCAGTCGAAGGGAAGGGGGATTAGGAGGGTGGCTTAACACAGAAAATTTAATAACTGCCGTTCTAAATATAATATACAGCAGTTATTAGAGTTTATTAATATTATTGAATCGAAATGTCTATAAGGACACCTATTAATTTTCAGTGGAAAGGGAACTCAGTTTATTTATGCAGTTGTGAATATCTATTTGTAAATAAAAAAAAATATGCAACAATGGACTGCTGATGATTTAATGAGTACACTCGCCATTATTCGAACTCAAAGGAATAATTCGGCATTCATTGTTCTGACAAATGTGTATGCTGTTCTTTATTTGCGTGGGTTTATTTTTATTGGGTTATATTGTTTGTGAATTGTGTATTTATTGGTGTAATGTGCTTTATTGGTGTTTGTTTTATAGCCTCTAAATGTAACATTACACCCCAAAAACACAATTTCAACTCCCCACTTATAGGTAGTACTGGGGAAGTTATGTAATCGGTGAGAAATTCGACGTTCAGTTAACTGCAGTTGTAATAATGTAGCGACATGCAATTTTAATTTAAATTCAAAACCCCATAAGTATGGCACCTATTAATTTTCTGCGAAATATCAAATACAATAGTAACGGCCGATGTAATGAATGTAAAGATATAAAATTTCGTTTGGATATTCATAAGCCACTATGAGTCAAATGTTGAGTTTCAGCCCAAACGTCATGCTCCTCTGCATTTATTTAAATCCCTACTTTTCCATTAGCTCCTAATTCAGCAAACGTCTGATAAGGCTAGCTCGTTACTTGGTCATCACTTGTTACATAGGTAAACCTAATACGATACCGTCAATTTTACTTAAAATATATGTATATATAATAAGGGAAAGTATATATAATAAGTTACAAAAATAATGTATACACCCTTGATCCCCAGGAACTAGTACAATCTGCAATAAGAACGAATTGGAAGACGTATACCACCTGTTAATTCCTGTCCGATATACCCCCCATTAGAAGCCACTTCCTGCCTCAGAGTATCAGTATGGACCGATCCAACTTTCATACATTACTCCTGGCCCATAATAAGAATGATATCCCAAATATTTAATATTATCTATTATTATAATTATAATTACTATTATCTCAAACATTATTATAAGTTTCCAAAATATGTCCGCGTTCCTCAACTTAGAAGTTGTCAAACATTTTCTATTATTTAATCAGCGCTCTGAAACTATTCATTGTTAATGAATTATGTATTTCAACTTCTAAGTTGAGGAACGCGGACATATTCTGGAATTTGTAATAAATAAATAAAACAAACTTATTTTTTGAAATATTGTCTATTCCACTAAAGATATTTATGAAAATAAAACTACCGGTTTCGGCCTCACACCATCGTCAGGTCTAGTTATGAACTAGGTTAGTACTCTAAGGTAGCACTCTGCAAACTAACTTAGTTCATAACTAGACCTGACGATGGTGTGAGGCCGAAACCGGTAGTTTTATTTTTATAAATATCTTTAGTGGAATAGACAATATTTCAAAAAATAAATTTATTTATTTAATGTATTTCAACTTACATATTATATTGATATTCAATACTTACATCCCTTATATTATATAAGTATATACTTTGAAAGACTCTATTTTTCTTTATATTATATTTTATTATTTTTTACATTATTATTCTTACTTTGTTGTTCTTATTTATATTTAATTTTTTTTTTTTTTTTGTTCTTTTTATAGTTTTAATTATCCCTCATTAACATTTAATGTTTCTTTAGTTAATCCCTAGAGGCCTCTTTTCTTTATTCTGTCTCATTTGGTTGATACATTCTTTTGTTTATTTCTTATGTTATTACTCTTGGGGGACATATGTCCCAGAATAAAGATTATTTTTCATTCATTCATTCAAATGGTTGACTGGCCTTGAAGGGAGAGCGATAACGCAAGTGATTAATTAATGATGGTGAAGTACTTAGTCTGCGATTCGACAACGGTTTTTTTTTATTATTTTTTTATTTATTTACTTAGAGATATGTTCAAATTGAATTTACACTCTTTTTTTTTACTATGTTGCAGGTGAAAAAAGGAGGTGGTGTTGCATTTAATTCAACATGTCCTCTCTCCAGAGTCGATGAAAAATTAGTTCAAATGATTCTTCATGAGTACAAAATTTTTAACGCTGAGGTCCTCTTCCGTGAAGATTGTACAGCTGATGAGTTTATTGATGTTATATCTGCCAATAGGGTGTACCTCCCTTGTCTCTATGTGTATAATAAAATAGATCAAATATCTATCGAAGAAGTGGATAGAATAGCTAGACAGTCCCATAGTGTTGTAGTTAGGTGAGTGGATTTAAATTGGGTCTCTAAGAAGCAGAATGTTGTAACTCAAATATATTTAAATTGGATTCTAAACGTCCATTATTTCATATTAGAATGTAGTCATTAGTTATTTATTGTGCCATGATGCCAGGCATGTTATTATAAATTTAAATGGAAAATAATGACCTGTATGAAGAAATGAAGTAATGAATGTTTATGTAGAGATTCCTGAAATGAACAGATGAATTACATCTGCGTATATATTTCTGCGATTTGTATTTAGTGGAAACCTAATAAAATAAATAAAAACGAAGAACCTGTTTAATTGTATATTATCTAATTCCATAAAAATGTATACATAAAGCGTATCTGTTTCGGTTTATGCCATCGACGACTCATGCCCGAGCTTTGAATACGAAGTCAAATCACCTTCTACCACAGTGCTCTTTCGTCGCTCTGGTGGACATGATCCGTCCATAAGTCCCATCCGAAGAACGGCTTACTGAAAGTTTTTTCCACTTCTCAACTAAAAAACCTAAGGGCCTCGGTCGGGTTTCGAACCCACACTCTTAAGTTCAGTAGGCAAGCATGCTATCTCTGAGCTAACGGCGCTCTCACCGGTACACTTTATGTATATATTTTCGTGCAATTATATAATATAAAGGTTGGGTAAGTTCTTTGTTTTTATTTATTAGATAAATTATAGATACTGATCGGTGATCTTCCAGAAACGTCTAATTGCTCATTTTTTTTAAACAAAAAATTAAATGGGAGGTGATACTGTGATAAATATATTATATATGAATTCAGAATCTCCTTACACAACCTAATGTTCTAAAACCATGTAACTTACCAGTTACTAACCGGGCAGATAACGTTACTATCCTGTGAGACGTTCCTGGTTAAGCCGGGTACCCTGATGGGTATTTAACATTAGTGTTTTTATGGTGGTATGTTAAATTAATAATGAGTTTTTTCTGGATCGCTCTAGAATATATTATATATAAACAATTTGATGTGATTAACCCTCCATGGGGCGCACTTAATCTGAGAGATGGAATAAGTCACATTTTGTTTTGCTTCTTGTAAAGTTGCCTGTTGACGATTAAATCGCTTACAGTTAGTTATTATGACTTATGCTCGAGCTTTAACTACGAGGTCATATCGCCTACTACCAGAGCCTGGCCTCGGCCGGGTTTCGAACCCACTACCTTGAGCTCAGAAGGCAAGCACGCGCACCGGCGCCCTTATTAATCATTAATCTCCAAACAGAAAAATCCATTAGTTCATGTCTCCCCCAGCCCCCTTTAATTCTGTCCTAGTTTTTTCAGTATCTTAAATTTCACTTTCAATTTGAAGAACAACGCTAGGTTCCAGCTGGTTTTATTAATTCCCCAGCTAAAAAGTTTAGGGAAAATTACGTGATGGGTCAGAAATTCCATGTTGAGTTTTCACTGAGGGTCGGAAAAAATGAAATTGCGGTCTCAACGAATTTCTGACCAATAACTATTTACTTCTTTTATAGCTCGCCATCAAATTTACTTATGGACTTCATACCGATTGTAAATATTCAAAATAAATACAAGTTTAAATACCTCAAATAGCTGAGGAAGTAAAAAGCGTATTCTCTCACTCGCCTCCCTCAACGTTGCTACAGCTCTCCTTTGCTACTCGACAATGTTATTTCTAACTTTAGTGTAAAAGTGTACAGAACAAAAAAGGTTTAAAATGATAATATACGCCATGGGGCCTACCCCTCCTCCCTCTCAAATTAATTTTATGCTGGCATTAATGAGTATGCGAAAGACATTCAGAATTACATACTTTACTTTCATATTCCTAGTAATGCCAGTATGAAATGACTTTGTGGTGGGGAGGGGAGTAATATGTACAAAACTAGTTGGTATAAGAAAGTCCTGTGGCCACACCACATATATTATATTTTGACGTGAAACGTGCTAAAACCGCATGTACCGAGAACATGTAACACTAATATCGCTTATATCTTTGCAACCGTACTACCCGCGCGCCTTACTTTGGTATCGTTGTGTAGAGGAAAGAAACCATTACTCGATCGCATGTGTCGCGTGCGCAGATGGCGCCGTTCCATGACGCAACCGGAGCTAAATTTAGCCTCGCGCGCGGCGCTCACAGAGGCGTAACTCAGTATGTTTATCAATCCGAGCGGGAGTAGTCGCGTTTGAGAGCACTCACTCTGCTGTAGTAGACATAATCCATCGAACTCAAACCGGTGCTCTTCAAGAGTTATAAGGCTTACAAGTGTGTAATTTGTCGCAGTCTTTGACGGTTGCTCGGCTATGGCGTCCCCATGTTCGACACGTTGTGTATTTGGTTACGTTATTTCTGTACCCTAGTGCTCATATACCCTCTGCAACACGCACAAGACGTTTCACGTACCCCACATTACTTTGAAATATTTCCTACGGAAACTTATTTTACATTATTTTGAGCGCACCACAATAGAAAGACAGACAGACACTTGTATGGTCTTTGTTTGATCTGAAACGGATAAGGCCCAAGTAGTTTTCAAAAATACTCGTATGTACAAACAGCCACTCACCTACTATTTTATTTATAAATATTCAAAATTTATAACTTATTTAAAAGAAAAATATTGTAAATATTGGTACACTGCTTACTCTTATTATAGTCTCATTTGTTCTCAAATTATATAATTGATATTGTTTTATCTAGTTGTAATATGAAGTTGAACCTGGACTACCTGCTGGAGCGACTGTGGGACTACCTGGCCCTCATCCGGGTCTATACCAAGAAGCCGGGCCAACCTCCAGATTTTGACGATGGTCTCATCCTGAGACGAGGGGTCACCGTAGAGCATGTCTGCCACTCCATCCACCGGACCCTCGCTGAGGCCTTCAAATATGCTCTTGTCTGGGTAAGTCTGTGATAATAACTTTTCGGAAGTAACTTGAATAATTGCAGTAACTTTTCGAAAGTAAGTTGAATAATTGCTTGAGGTAGATCAATGATTGGTTCACTAACCTCCGTATAATATGCAGTGTGTGTCAGCAAACTCTGGCAATACTTCGGGATATGGTTCTTCAGTTCGTTTGGAACAAATAGTTCTAATAAACCATGGTCCGATTCGTTCATCTTCAAAAGTTATTCTTGATTTCGTAAACATTTCAATTTTCCTAATCAAACATTTTATATTATTCCAAAACAACGATAAACTATGCAAATTCGAGACAAGTTTGCTAAACATTGTTAATTTTAAGATTATTCCAGTTATTTATTTATTAATCATTACTTTAATCTACATTTATTCAAATTATTCTCTTTTTATCCATAATTGTCAACACATTTACTTATGGTTTGTACCAATTGTAATTTATTATGCATAATAAATATTTTTTTTTTAAATTCAATCCTTACCTTTCTTATGAAATAGCTTATTTAAAAAAAAGAGAATCAAAAATCACCTAACATGGTACCTGTTCAGGAAGTACCAGTTTTTTTTTTGTTTTTTTTTCTAATTTCTGTATTTATTTTCTAGGGAACAAGTACAAAATACTCCCCCCAGAGAGTGGGAGTGCAACACATTATGCACGACGAAGACGTTATACAAATTGTCAAGAAATAACTCAACTCCTCTCGTAGAGATCTGATACATAGATTGGTATCCTGCTCAATTGAGGATCTTCAAGTGATTTTTCCCCCTTTTTTTATATTTTGAATGTATAACTAATTTTATAACCAGCAATAATGATGATAAATACCAATGTAATTATCATACTAGTTCTTAAAGACTCGTATACGGAAATTATGGGAACTATGAACTCAGGTATTAATAACAGAATTATAGAAACATTTTTGATTCCTGGTTTATTTATTACTAAATGGGATCACTGGTTATTAATGAAATTCTTATAATAAAAAATGTTTATTTTCAAAAACTGATTTATTTTATTATTATTTAAAAAAAATGTTATAATATAACCATCTGTAAATAAATAGCACAATAATTATCAATTATTGATACAGTCCAAATTTATTCATACAGGTAACATTTATATATATAACTTTTTTTTTTTTTATATATTGAAAGTATCAATAATGGCAGTACTTAATTGGCAGATTTTTGATAATGAATCATAAAATATATACATGGTGGCTTAAATAGAAATTCAGGAAACCTACTGAAAATCAGAAAAACGATATATGTAATACGGCTAGTTGCAAAAGTCAATAACTACTTTTTCTGGGAGGAAACGAGTTTGTTTTAGTTATTGTGACAATGGTGGTGAAACCCAACTTTGTATGCTACAGAAAATCGAAGGAATTCATGTTGCATACGGTATAATTCTCGCAAATCAAAATGAAGTAGACAAATGTACTAAGAATAAAAATGTCTCATGTCATTTGTCTCAATTTCTGTGTTAACTCCAGAATATTAGGTAATAAATTTATTCGTAAATTTTCCTTGACATTAAAATATGAATTTCATACTTTTATCATAAATTCAGTTGTTTATTAGGTCAGTTATTGTGACTCATGTCAGGGCTTTAACTACGTGGTCATATCACATGAGCCCGACTCTACGATGGGAGTCCTAACTTTTGCCTACCCTGGTTCATTCACCTAGAGTAAGGGGTCTTTAACGGGTATCTGACATCGCAAAGGCTCGGTACCATCGCTATACGTCCCATTCAAAGGACGCCGTGCTCACGATTTATATTCATTCGCCAGATAAAAACGGGAGAGCCTCGATCGGGTATCAAATCCTTTACCTTGAGCTCAGTACGCTACTTCTGAGCTAATGGCGCCCTCAGTTGCCTTATTAATATTTAAAGTTTAGCTTCAGAATGTTTATATGAGGTTTTTTGTCCATCCTCAAAAAGGTTTCTTCATATACGAGGTTGCGTTTCAACATCAATACAGTACATTGATTAGTGTTGATTTTTAAATATGACAGCATTTCGTTTACATCTTCTGAACTTCGTACAGCTTCAGGTATACAAAAGATGCGTAAATTAGGTATTGAATACATTTTCAGTAAAGCTCAAAATTCCATTTAAACAATAATCTCTTTCGAAAAGCTATACACATTGTCGCCTTCAAAAGTAGCATGTCCACACATAGGTTAATTCGGAAACATACTGGCGATAACAGTTGGTGGGATCACGAGACTTTTGCTTCTGAACAATTACTTATTCTACAACCCAGTAAAAATAAAATCGGACACATTTAAAACACTTTTTTTTATTATTACTTTAAAATTTATATACATAACAACTTTGACTTATTACTTTTTTTTATACTTAGATGTTTTACTTTTTTTTTTTTTTTTAACATAGCTAAATGCCGAAAAGCTCCTTGTTATTAAATAAATTCTCGAAATGTTCGATTGCGTTTTTATTTTTAAAATCCCTGATTAAATTCAATATCATTTATTAACTTGCCACAAACTTCACTATTGATATGTCAATTTTTTATATTCCGAACTTCGTATCAATCTGCAGAACTTTTCTGTACCTTCGCTTCTTTCCTGACTACTTAATTTTTTTTATCACATTTCTACTTTTATTAATAAGTACACGTTACATCACTTTTCTTTATTCGATTTTTTTTCTTAACGACTAGATTGAAAATATTTCTTATATACATGTGATTAATTCAATTTGTTAGAGCGCTATATATAACAGAAGCCTCCCGATATATACTTTGAATACTATAGAGGAGAATTGTTGAGTTTCGGATAAGTAAGTGATAGATAAAAGGGGAAAGTGATTGAAGTTGGCAATATTGTGGAAAAAGAATATAAAATACGAATTCTCGAAATGTTCGATTGCGTTTTTATTTTTAAAATCCCTGATTAAATTCAATATCATTTATTAACTTGCCACAAACTTCACTATTGATATGTCAATTTTTTATATTCCGAACTTCGTATCAATCTGCAGAACTTTTCTGTACCTTCGCTTCTTTCCTGACTACTTAATTTTTTTTATCACATTTCTACTTTTATTAATAAGTACACGTTACATCACTTTTCTTTATTCGATTTTTTTTCTTAACGACTAGATTGAAAATATTTCTTAAATACATGTGATTAATTCAATTTGTTAGAGCGCTATATATAACAGAAGCCTCCCGATATATACTTTGAATACTATAGAGGAGAATTGTTGAGTTTCGGATAAGTAAGTGATAGATAAAAGGGGAAAGTGATTGAAGTTGGCAATATTGTGAAAAAAGAATATAAAATACGAGTAAAGAGAAAATCCCCGCGTGGGTCCAATCAGACAAAATCGTGAGTCGTCGTGACTATTTGAAGCCGTGTCTCCTATTCCTCACTCTTATTTTACATCAGTGAAAATAGACTGCTCCCTATTTTTCCCTTTTAGGCATGTTGCCGCTCTCACTTTTTTGAAGTGACTATCCCATGTTATTCTCAACCTAACTTCCAGAGGTGTCTACTTTTCCCCAATGCTATTTCAGGAGGCATTTTAATGAAGTTGACGTCACCTCTGGAAGAAATGCCGAAAATATGGAACATGAAAAATCCCGAATAGAAAATGCCTAAAAAACACACGACTGTCCTCACACTGCCCAGTGAGGGCATGAAAATCGAAATAACGTGCTTTTTCCCATTTATTTATACTTTTATTCAACTTTTGCATTAGTTCTACACAATAAAAAAAATTCTGGTGTTGTGTTTAATTGAATTAGAGGCGATACGGACTATCTAACTTGCGCAACGGATTTAATCTGTTTTTTTGTTTTTTTAAAGTAATTCTTCTATATACGTTCCCCTCATTAGTTTTCTGTGAGACTGACTAGAAATAAAAAAAAAAAGAAACAAAATATGATCAGACACGAGAGCAAGAGAGTAAATACCTATATAGTGTTGCCAAGGACAAAAGAAAAGGAAGACTGCAAAAACCATGCATGATTGATGATAGGAATACTATTTTCTATAGAGCCCTCTTCCCCCCCAGGTTTCCTCAAGAATACAAGCTTCAGGTGTGACATATTTGGATTTTACAAAATTGGGCTTGTGGTAAACATTTTTTTTTTAGACTTTCCCTTATAATTCCCATTTGCTGAACACCCTGCAACTAAAGAAACAAGCTCATACATATTGTGTATCATATCTTGCGAATAAAAAATATATTTGTATTTACCGATTTTCGGATTCACTATTATATTCAGTTAATATAATATATTATATATTATATTACCCTGAATAATCGGGAGTCTTCTGTTTTTTTTGAACTAATAAAACTTCTAAATAAATTAGTTTACACTAAACTATCAGTCAAACAGAAATTATACAACATATAGTAAGTTACCCAGTCTTCATTATTTTCTTGGTCTTCAACATGTATCGTACAGGTTAGAATGGAGAGTTCATACCTAGCTTAGTTCCAAAGTCGAGTCTTGCCCTCTTCTCAGATCTTACATTAGCCCTGCAGGAAAATAATTACTGGAATTAATTCACATCATTTATACTTTATATTAGAATAAGGCAAGTGGGGCCTCGGCTATTCTGAATGTCAGACAATCTACACCAAAGTATTCGTGGGCATTCCAAGGTACGCTGCTGCAGGTTGGTAGCATCGCCCCACGACGCGGCAGCGCATCTGTTGCAAGCCCAGAGAGCAGCCCTTTTAAGGATTACAAGAGCTTATCAAACTGTCTCAACGGCGGCGCTACAAATACTAGAAGGAGAGCCCCCCCCCCCCAGATTTGGTCTTGGACGCAATATGCGTCAGATATTGATGAACCCTTACGCCTAGCCCTGGAAGAAAGATGCGCAGACAGTCCAGATCAGAGCGTTGCAAGGACAATGCCCAGGAATGGATTATTAGAAAAATGGCAACACCGTTGATCACGAAGTCCGGATGACCAAACGACTTACGCATACTTCCCGGATGTTCGGGTACGCCTGACCACTGGATGTCCTAGATATTATCAGGTCACGGAGATTTTAACTACAAACTCTTCTTTAGGAGGAAGAACAACCCAAACTGTGCATGAGGCTGCAGAACGTATAGTTCTCGATTGCCCGCTGCATGACCAGGGTGGAGTTGATTTGCGGGGCCCAGCTGGTGACACGAGATCGGCTACCCAGTGACGGTCAGAGGCGTCACCCTCGGCCCGCCATAGCCTCACTTAAGCACTTCTCAGATCCGGAACTTCCTCTACAAAGATGAATGGGTGATATTGCACACAAGCAAAGTGCACCCAAAAACAATAAATAATAAAAATAAGAATAAGAAAAGTATAATTACTTGATTTCTTGCCATTTGACGAATTCATTTACAAGAAAAATGAGAAGAGGTGAAATTGCAGCAATTATTATTGCAATCCATGGAGTTTCTAAACTATACATAGCTTCCTCTTTGGCGAAAAATACTGACATCAGTGCATAAAAACATTGTATAATTAATCTGTAAAATTAAAGTGACAATGATTATCATTAATGATGTAGTTAGTTATAATGAACATTAAAGATTAAAAATAAAATTTC
This sequence comes from Aradus depressus, assembly GCA_963662175.1. Classification (NCBI taxonomy): domain Eukaryota; kingdom Metazoa; phylum Arthropoda; class Insecta; order Hemiptera; family Aradidae; genus Aradus; species Aradus depressus. The sequence continues at coordinate 74,558,368 of OY759214.1, forward strand.
GCCTCAAATTGAAGTGATAATAATAAAACAAAACTTTGAAATAGGATCATTAAAGGACAGGGAAAAAACCCCTGGGGGCTGGAGAAGAAACAGTTTGGAATGTAAACTTGTTGAACTTCCATTTAGTATTTGTTAAGCGACGAAAGAGCGCTCTGGTAAACATGAGCCCGACTCTACAATGGGAGTCCTAGATGTTGCTTACCCAGGTTAATTCAAGTAAAGTAGGGCGATTAACGACTACCTGACATCGTACAGGCTCGGGACCGTTGCTTAACGTCCCATCCGAAGGATGGCGTGCTCAAGGTTCTATCACCTCGGCCGGGTGAAGATAATTGTTGAAGTTTGATAAAAGCCTGAATTGGAGTGAAACGTCATTTATAAAAATTGAATAAAACAATTTTTGAGACCGAAAGGCAGAGCGATTTTTTTTTTTTCATATGTGATAGTAAGATGTGGGACGGTATTTCTCATAGAAACAAAAGACGTTGTCTTCTCATAAATGCTAAATTGTAATCTAAAATCCGAAAAATATTGTCAATTAACTTTTAACAAAAAAAACTAAGTAAGATGTGGGACGAATTTCTCATAGAAGCAAAAGACGTTGTCTTCTCATGAATGCTAAATTGAAAAATATTGTCAATAAACTTTTTTTTAAAAAAAACTTCACTTACAGTACTCCTGAGGTATATAACCAAGTTCTATTGCTAAAAGGGCTCCTTCTCCAACTCAAGAATTCACGATGAACAAAACTCACTGATACTGCAACTAAAAGAATAAAACAGTTATTACAAGCAAGTGCTAGAGTAGCCACAATAAAAGGTTCCATATGTTCTAGTTTTACGCAAACGAGTTACTTATCTTTTAATGAATGCTATTTTAAGTGGAATAAACTTTAAGATTCGAGGGGAGGGAGAATCAAGGAACAACGTTTTTGCTCCCCCCCCCCTCCTACGTAGTTACTAGAAAGTATTTTGTTTTTGCAACCAAAAATTATAACTATAGTGATGTTTATAATTCTCCTGGCCGTGGACCGTATATCCTGAGTATCTCGCTCGAAATGGTTTAGTCTGACAGACATAGCTCGCTATAAAGTTCCAATTTCTGTTCTCAACCTACGGAACCCTAAGATAAATTCATGAACGTTTATGAGGAAAAATGTAAAGTTAGAAAAATGGCTAGTATACAATGAAGCAACAAGTGTCGACAGATGTTTCTCTTCGTCGCAACAACTGTATCCAGACCCCCTCTGGCAAAATGATGTCGGCATGAGAGAGCGTAAATCAGTAAGTGCTATTCACAGTAGACATGAAGCGATAAGTAGCGACGTATACATTGAAGAATTATTCTGTTCTTGTCGCCGGACCGACATTTATATTCTCGTTACAAGTGGAAACGAGCAGTTTGTGGTTTTTTTTGTTTCTCGTGACGTCGAATTTAGCAAAGACCTATGAATAATGCCTGTTTTTTACATAACACTGTCCATCAGGAACGTCCTGTTATCGAAAACAAAACATCATGGACACTATTAACAATAATTAATAAACTTATGAATATCAGTAGAGCAGAGGTCCGAAGAACGGGATCTGGTATATCTTTGAAGCGAAAGAGGACTTGAATTGGAACATTTCGTAAAGGTAGTAGGGTTCTTTGGATTTCAGCATTTGGAAGAGGAAGGAATCTCGGAAGTAGGATGAGTCATTTCAACGAGTACCAAAGTTAGAGCGGTCACACTTAACCTTAGAACAAGTTCTCCCTTTCCACCTTTTAGATACATAGAAAATCACTAACAACCAAGTATTCATAGTAACGATAAATACCTCGTAATTATGAGAAGTTCACTGAAAATTATCTTTAAATTCCCTCATTCATAGTACTTAACATAGATAAGGTTATAAGCTGTGCTCTGGGTTCCAACTCCAACATTGTCACAATTGGACCATCACCAATCAAGGAAAAACTATCTGTAATAACGTAGTTATGGAAACATGTGACTGTCAACAAATGTCACCTCTTGCTGTTCCAGTGTGTACTAGGACTTGAGTATTACCAAAATGAAAGACGAGAAGAGTGGTAGAGAACATCTGAGCATTGTTAAGAGGATAGTAGTGTTGCTCCCATCCTCCCCAGGGCTGGGAAGGGGACGGGTAGACAAGAGAGCAGGAAGAGTTGGCCTGGCCAGCCACAGAGAGGCAGTGGGAGGCAAGAGTAGCCCCGAACACAGCGGGCACTATCAGGAAGGAAGGCAGGAACTTTAGACCATAGCACCAGGTGACAAACAAGGCTACCTAAGGCAATATAAGAACGTACAGATACATTTTTGCTATCTAAAAATATGTACATATAGTGTAGGTATACATACATGTAGGTTTTGGTTTACATCGCGTAATGACGATAATGGTCAATAGTTATTGTTACTCATACCCGGGCTTATAACTAAGAGGTCATATCGCCTACTACCAGAACACTTTTTTTTCATCGCTCTAGCGGACATGAGCCCGACTCTACCGTGGGAATCCTAAATTTTACCTACCCAGGTTTAGTCAGCTAGATTAGGGTCTTTAACGAGTACCTTGACCAGGCTCGAAACCATCGCATAACATCCCATTCGAGTTGAACTTGTTGGTTAGAAATGTTACTGTTGAACTTGTTAGGTTAGGTTATATGACTCATGCCGGGCTTTAACTACGAGGTCATATCGCCTACTATCAGAGCGCTCTTTCGTCACTCTGGTGGACATGAGCCCGATTCTACTATGGGAGTCCTAAATGTTATCAAACCTAAATTTTTATTCACCTAGGGGTCTTTAACGAGTACCTGACATCGTACAGGCTCAGGACCATCGCTTAACGTTCCATCCGAAGGACGGCGTGCTTAAGTTTATTTTACCTCCCAGATAAAATAAACTAAGGGCCTCGGTCGGGTTTCGAACCCACGATCTTGAGCTCAGAAGACAAGCACGCATACCACTGAGCTACTGGCGCTCTCAAATGTTACTGTTGAACTTGTTGCTTACGATGGCGAAAACCGAAACTGTTACACTATATGTATATATTTTTTGTTGAGTTAGACAATATAATTATTCATGTTGTCTGCTTGTAATTGTTTTTATACTGTTAGTATTGGTACGGAGACCATCTCTCATGTTTATCAGGAAGTTCCAGCCGCTAAATCTGTTGGTGGAAAACCGTAGGGGTTTATGTCGGGTCCGCAACCATTCCGGCCTTAAGGGAGGTGGATGCTTTCCAAGCGGCACCGTCAATTGCGGTTGGATTCGTAATGGCAGTGGTTGCTGGGACCACTATTGGACGCCAAGTGCTGGCTGGATGCAATGTTGGAACCACAGGGAAGTAGTAGGTTTCCCGCACCTTCTCTTTTTGATGGGATCCATGGTGGTAAGGGCTTTGGCTAAGAATCGCCACGAGACGCGCATCTCTAGTGGTGTACTTTCCGCCAATATTAAAAAAATAATATTAAATACTATATATACCCCAGAATTTAAGGATGACTGGTTCCTTGATATCGGTCGCGACATGACCTGAGCATTTGTAGGACAATGTACAAGAGATACGGCTATCAGAGGTATCACAAAACAGCAAGTCCACAGGATCTGACCTGAAACAGAGAGGAAGATAATTAATATTTAATATATTATTACAGCATCATTCTCCCATTTATTTGTTGCCTTCTCAAAAAATAGCAATAACAAACGTTTCGAGAAGCTCTCCCATCAGTGTCTATATACATGTGATTCATGTTAACTATTCCTTCTGTCAATCAGAATCTTCCTCAATAAGATATCTCAATAAATATGTCCTATAAAAGGAAGATTCTGATTGACAGAAGGAATAGTTTAACTAAGGAACACATGTATTATAGACAATGATGATAGGAGAAATCTTCCCGAAACCTTTGTAATTGCTATTTTTTGAGATGACAGAAAATAAATTGGAGAATTGATGGTACAATAATATATTATATAGGAATGAAGAATCTCTTTGTACAACCCAAAAAGTAATTAATGTTTCTAAATGTGTACAATACAGGGTGGCCAACACTTCATTGCGACATCCCATTTTCACCCAGCCGGCTGCAGTTAAGAACATGAAACAAATACCACTTTAAAAAAAAAAAAACTCTGCCTGACTATAAATACATCATTGAACCTCTCCGGAACCCCTTCCATTCTGTCGATATCGCTGAAATTTGAGAGGTTATGTCCTCATTGGGTTTTACTTTAAATACAAAATTTCATGTCGATACAATCATTACATTGGCAGTTATTGGGGTTTTCAGGTTGAGGCCTCCCTCTGATCTCTTCCCTTCTACCGATTACGCTAACGATTAACAAGTTTCGTCCTTATGAAATTTTGAATTCACATATGAAATTTTGTGACGATCATTCACTCTATCGGCAGTTATTTGAGTTTCTGTGTTAAGCCTCTCCTAATCCCCCTCTTCCTTTTGATCGATTTTGTTGAAAATCAAAAGATGTCATCGTTAGAGGGTTCTGGGTTCATATTTCGTGTCGATACATTCATTATGTAGGGAGTTATCGTGTTTTTTTTGTTTTTTTTTTCATATTTGGAATCTGGAAGTCGGAAAACATGAAATTCCGTTGAAAACTCTGTATCGAATTTTTGACCGCTTGCATAACTTCCTCTATACTTCGTATAGCTGAGGAAGTAAAAATAGTGAAAATTGGAGTTTCCATTTCCTGTTCCACGTTTGTAACTGCAACCGTCTGAGTGAAAATGGGGAGTCGCATTGAAGTTGTATAAATATAGTATGGGCGAAAATGAAACGAATAATTTTATTCCGAATAAAATGAATTCTTGGTGATTTTTTACATTTCTCGGTGAATTTATGCTGTATGTTCAAATGAAATCTTCTGTCAAGCTCTTAGTTATTTACAGAAGATAACGAAGCGAATATGAGAATAAAAACTTTAAGCAAAAGTTTTATAAAGCAAAATCTGAAAATATATGGAAGAAATATATTTTCGCTTCCACCAGTACTTATTGGTCCGACTGCATATTCCTTCCAATATAATTCAACATAAATATAACTATAAAAAAATAAACTTAATTAATCTAGCAACAAATTACTATTAATACTAATAAAAAATAAAATAATAATAAAAAACCTGCGGAGAACATGGGCGGTAACATAAGCATGACATCTATCACTTGAAGTACACTCACTGTTAGAACACAGCACAACCAGAACTGAATACAGTTCCAGAGACTCTGCATAAAGTGCCGAGCCTGAAACGAAAGAAAGGAAATGATTAGTTAATGATATTGTTGAGGTGTTGCCCAATCTAAACTCAAAATAAGAATGTTAGAATATCATTTTGCGATCAATGTGGCTACAGTGGAAAAACAAATAACGACAAAGAACTTGTTTAATATTCATATTGTCTAATTTCACAAAAAATATATAGAAGTATATATGGAAGAAAGATACGTTTACGAAAGATACGGGAAAAAGTTAACTGAAAAAAAAAAAAAATTACTACCACAACCCCGTCCCCTAATGAGGAAGTGGCCTCGAGATCTCCTAAACGACCCCTGAGCTGTGAACGACTGCGGGGGCTCACTGAGAGATGACTGACTAGCCTCAAGCCTCCAGGTCAGTGTCCTTCTCGGTCAGACTTGCAGGATGAATAAATGATTTTAAAAATGTCTATAGGCAAGAACAATAAACAATTGAATGACTTGAACATCGTTTTGGGATGGTTAGAAACCCTACTCCTCTCTTCAAAAATATTTGCAACTGGACTCACTCCATAATTCCATTGAGAAGTTTGTCCAACTATTTTTTTTAGCTCAGAGTACCAATATCAAGCCAACCGATTGGTGCCGCCTATTGAACAGTCACTTTAATGCAACCAGCACTACCAACTACCGAAATAAATGGGGCCTCTTAAGAGATCTTATCTCAACTATTCGGATAAATATTTTACTTAATTCATTATATTTCATTCATTTTATTTACATAGATTCATAGAAAAGTTAATAAGAGTCAGACTGGATGTTACCTGCATGATAAGCTGAAAGAGAGAGACTGGTCTCTGTCTGGTGATGGCCACACTGCAAGGGAGAGAGTTGAGGCGACCCGATAGCTGAACAGGAGACACAGAATCGGGGAGGCCGGTGTAGACGGGGATCTTTTGGCAGACTTGCGGGTACAGCGGCTCCACGGACACACTGTAAACGGGAAAGACGCGGGATGAATCAACACGATCAGCATGAAAGGATAGAGAACACCGTCTTGCCCTTGAGGAAGAGATGCACGGACAGTCTAGACTAGAGCGTTGCAAGGACATTGTCCAGGAATGGATAGCGGAGAAATGGCAACAGAGGTGGTCAAGATCATCGGATGGCCGAACGACTTATGTATTTTCCCGGAAATCCGGATTCGTCTGGACTCTACGTGGGTACTGCCTGACCATTGGATGTCCCAGATGTTACCAGGTCACGGAGATTTCAACTCCAAGTTATTCTTTTTTAAGTCGCTCCTAGCCGACCACAACAGAAAATTATTTTATTTTTTGCTTTATTTGTTGAATAATAAATTTGTTATGCCCTTTTTTCCCCGACGATTCGGCGAACGGGTATCGTGGCTTCAATCTGAGGTCGGAAACGAAAAAAAAAGAGAACACCCTCGGAGAATGGAAGTGGATTTAATTCATTATTTCTTGAGATAATAATAAAATATTAGCTAACTTCGAATGTAATATTATTGTCTATTACCTTGCGTTAGCTTTGAGGAAGATACTGGAGTTGTCGGCGTTGGCGGAGGATCCCATGACACAAACAATCTCGCCGTACTCCTGCATGATCCCTATCATCTGCTGAGTGGTGGAGGGGGTGCAGTCTGTGAACAGAGACACCAGTAGCGGCACGTTGTCCACCTGTTCCAGATGAGGACGGATCTGGTCTATCCCTCGGGGAAGTTTCGCCTGGAAGAAAGCGAGAAATTCATTAGAACAATTCTATGCTCTTATGATAAGTTTTTTTTTTCTTAATGACCGTAGGTGTTATTCTTAGCCAAGTTGCCCTTTTTAATTACTCTAAACAAACTAAATTACAAAATTACTGAAATTAAATTATGTGATATAGCGATAACAAGACTTTCTTATCCTCTCTCAACCACTTGTGTATATACTGGGTATATGAAAATAATGTGTTGTCGTCAGCGATTTTCTTCGCTCCTATCAAAGTGGATGAATGCAGACATTCGGTCTTCCAAATTTTAATCTTTTAGTATTTATGGGAATGTTTCGAGCCTAAGCTTATCATCCAATTCTGTAACAAATGTAATTGTTTTACAAGTCTTCTAAATATCTCCATTTTCCGATGATACATTGTTCAGACTTCAGAATAATGAGTAAGTTCATAACAATTGAAGAATTCCAGATGTTATTGAAAAGGAAGACATTTCAGAACAACAAATTCTTAACTGTAAAGACACGGGGATTACCGTGTACAACTCTTTTAAATGCTAATTCAATATTAGCAGTATAATGTATAGCTAGAAATACACCTGTAATTATTTGAATTATTAAGCATAGTGCTAGTAATGACCCCATGTTTCATCATAAAGAGATTCTTGAAGGAGATGGTAGGTCTCATAGAGCATTGTTTATAATTATGATTATAGGGTGTGTTTTGCGGTGATTTATTCATTATGTCTTTTTTCTCAGGGGCCTTCTTGAACGTTGACAATATTCACTACTGCAATTATAGTAAATAATAAGTAGATTATTATTATAATTGTGATGTACTTGGTCTTATGATTGAATAATTTTGTTATGGCCACTTCAGGGATGTTAATACACGTATTTAATAGAATGCTTGTGTCTTTTTTTATAATTAGTCTTATTACTACTATAATAACTAGGTGTGCAATACATTCTGCTGTTTGCAAAAACTGAGCTGAATCAGGCAAATCTGTTTAAAAAACTCAATTAATATTTTAATAATTATCAGTAACTTCTCACCTTGTATGTTCTTTATGAATATATTAATACTTTAAATAGATTTCAATGGATTTTTTCTAGCCTTTTTGTAGACAACAGCTGTGAATATTTTTATCGAAAAAAAGTCGAAGTTTATACGTTAGAACACTGAAAAAAACGGCTCAAAAAAAGTGGTGTCCGATGGTAAACCGAAAAGGGCTTCGCCCGGATTTTTACATTTGACATCGAAAAATTTCATTTTGCGCGAGTATTTTGTCTCTCAATTGATTTCAATGGGGATTTCGTTTTTCTGTGATTATTCCTCCGTGGTATGTTAGATTTCAGATTTTTTTTAGTAGTAAACCATCGTCACCGTGTCCACTACCATCGTGGCAAATTTCAATGTGATCGGTAAAAGGGTTTAGGAGGAGTACGAGTACAACGAAATACATGAGTCACCTAAGAAAGAGCTTCGTAAACTCAGCTCAATTATTAAGTATACTAGTGTAGTAATTGATGGGCCAATTTTTTTATTTGAGGTGACTCTTGCTATGTAGGTAAATAGGACTAGTGCCCCTCTTAATATAATAATTATTAGAATGTAGGTTGAAAGTCCAATCCCTTCCTTACATGCCTCACGTACCTATAACCTATATAAATTATTCGCACTCAGCGAACTTGTATTAGTTTCTAACTAAACCTGACGATGCCGAAACCAGTAGTTGATGTATAAATTTCTTGTAAAAGAAACAATATTTAAAAAAAAAATTGATTTATTTATTGATCTTTTGAGCTATAGGTCCAGAATTAGAGAACTATATGTTTTAATTCAGTTTCATTCGAATATCTCCCCTTTTATCTATATTATTTATTAAGATATTTTATATTTATGATACCCTGTTGGACATGTCGAAGTTGATAGGAGCACTCTGTTCCGTGCTGTCTGTGAGGCAACTCAAGGACTGCCATCCATCCTGGGAGACTATGTCAAACTCTTCATCTCTCGATGGACTACCAAAACAAAACAAAATAATATAAATAAAGAATCAAAAACTCATTCTTTCTAAAAAAATTCAATAAACTCGAGTATAAAGTACAGCTTCCAATTGCAAAAACTATACTTTTGTTGCAGAGAGAACAATCTAGTTGGCGTAGTTCGGTGTATTTTATTACTTCATAAATATATGGCTTTTAAAACCTAATAATTAAAGAAGTTTCGATGACCCGAGCCAATACGTCAGGTACTCATGAAAGACTCCTATCAAAGGTGCATAAATCTGGATGGGAAAAATTTAGGACTCTCACAGTAGTGTCGGGTTCAAGTTGACCAGAGCGACAAAAGAGAGCTCTGGCGATATGACCACTTAGTTAAAGCCCGGGCATGAGCTACAATAATTAATTAACCAAGAAAAAAAAACAATTAAAAAATAGCGCAATTAATGAACTAAGCAGTTTTTACTGTCCCTCTGAGGCCAATTTGCATATTTGGTTGAAAATTGTCGTTACTCAGGAACTTCGGAATCATCATAATACATTTCGTGTTGAGACATTCGTTACGTCGACAGTTATAAGGGTTTTTAGGTTAGGCCCCTCTTCTGATCCACCACTTCGTTTTGGACGATTTGGCTGAAAATGTATATAGGTCATCATTTTGGGGTTCTGGATATACATATAAAATTGCGTGAGGTCTTCATTCTAACGGGAGTTATTGAGTTCACAGACAGACAGGTCATTTGACTTTTTGCCCTTTTTTTTTTTGGAAATAACGCCAAAAGTCATGATAACGCCAAATCGAATTTCTGAGCGATTACATAACTTCCCCTATACTTCGTATAGCTGGGGAAGTAAAAACCTTCGTTGTGTTTCTTTATAGTTAATTCTGAACTCGGTCTGATGAGTCCATCCTCATCGAATGGCAGTATTGGTTCATACAATTTACAGCATACTAATTAGAATAACAAATCAACCATATTTACAACAAAAAAAATATGGAAAAAAAAACCAAAATGATCAAAATATAAAGTGAAACGATGCTTACCGCTTGCCGCTGGGGTTTTCTTTAGAAGTGTCAGTATTAATGGCACATGGAGCTGAAACACTCAAAGCTCTAGATCCCTCCAACGATCCACTATATCATATCATTATAAATAGAATAACAATAATTATAAGAATACATATTAAAAAAAAATACTAATCATAAATAAATTTAAAATATATATATATATATAATCCCCCCCCCCCCCCCTCCCCCACAAGAATGACCATATTATGCATATTGAGCGATTTCTCAAAGTTATAGAATGCGAAGGTTTTAAAGTTAGCAAAATGCACATTCGGTGCACACTCTGTAAAATACCTTGGCCACCTTATCCAAGAAAATAAAGTACTTCCGGCACAAGAAAATTTAAAAACAATTCGAGATCTTATACGACCGACTGATCAATCGGTCGTATGTAGCATATTAGGATCAATAAATTTTTATTTAAAATATATTGAAAATAGCGCTCAGAAGTTCGAGCCATTACATAAATTACTGCGCAAAAATGTCGATTTTGTTTGGACAGAGGAGCGTGACAAATGTTTCACCTTAATTAAAGAATATTTGTGTTCTTCCCCGAAATTAGCCATATATGTTATTGGAAAAGATGTATTTATTGAAACTGATGCTAGCTTTAAAGGTATAGGGGCTGCCTTGAAGCAACCTCAACATGATGGACAATTACATCCTGTTACATATTTCTCTAGAAAACTTTCAGAAAGAGAAAAACGTATGGATATTATTCAGTTGGAATGTTGAGCTATAAAGGATGTTATTAAATACTGGCAATATTAATTAATTGGTGGGGAATTACCCCTAGAGATCTATAAGTGATGATAAGACCCACATAGGGAGGGTGTCGCACATTTTTTCACGGATATTGAGTACACATATGTACAGAACATTACAAATAGGCAATTGTATATGCCAAAAATATTTTACTATTTTTGGGAGGGGATGTATTTTATTATGTTATAATTGTCTCGGTTTTAAAAGAAATGACAGTTCAAACATATATTAATTTATAAGAGAGCTAAAATTGTTCTTTCTATATATATGAACTTATGGGATTTAACTTATCTATGAACGTAAGTCTTGCTTAAATGAGTTACAGGAGAGGGGATAGAAGAGGGAGCACTAAATGGGGGATACCGAATACAAAATGTTTAAGCTATACAATTTTAAATTTCTCACATACAGAATCAAAGGTCACATTATGTACAAAAATGTTGCGTTGGAGCAAATAATTATTATAAAGATATTCAGTGATATGACACGAGCGCGATGGTAGCTCATAGGTATCGTGCTTGTCTACTGGGGTCAAGTTGGCGGGTTTCGAAACCCGGCCTAGGTCCTTACGCCCTCCTTCGGATTAAACGTTAAGCGATTGTCCTGAGTCTGTATAATGTCAGTTACTCGTTAAAGACCCCTGCCCCAGATGAATAAAAATTTAGGGTAGGCAAAATATAGGACTCCCATAGTAGAGTCGGGCTCATGTCCACCAGAGGGACGAAAGAGCGCTCAGGTAGTAAGCGATATGACCTTATAGTTAAAGCTCGGATATGAGTCACAATAACTAACGTCACATATTGTATTGAAGGTCTCCATAGAACTATTTCAAAAATATAACATTTTAATTAATTTGTCCTCGGGTGTTTGGAGGAGACTGAGCAATAGATAGGAAGCAAAAAAAGTATCGTAAGATAGCTTGGCGGTAAGGACCTCGATGGTTGAGTGTTTAGAGCTACAATGCTCAGACGGGGCTCTTGATGATTGAGTGGTAATAGTAACTATCCTGAGTGGACGATACGGGTTAATACGTGGATAGCGTTACTATCCTAAGAGGGTGCTTCAGTGTTTGAGTGGGTAAAGGACTCACTGATTGAGAGGACAGTCCCTTTGAAGTATGTATGAGAGAGAGCTTAGATAGGTGACTGTTCACTGTAATTATATAGAAAGTTAGCTCAATGATTAAATTGACTGCCTACTATTTCAAAATACCGATTTTTAAGTAAAAACAAATTTAGTTATTAGAGCCAAAGTTACTCCTAAGCAACGCCGAGTGAACCTGCTAGTCTTTATATATAAAACAAAAGGTCTATGATCAAATCTTAAGGACAGCACAGTCCACATTATAGTATTATATAACAGGGTGAATTAAAACATTAAACAATTGTATACAAATGATTTTTCCAGATAAACAGATAAAGAATATTCTTAAGACGAAATCTTCAATCAAATAGCTTATTTGTTATGTATTTTCTCGGAATAATTATTAAATTTCAAAAGGAAAAAGTAATTGAATTAAATATAAAAATATTCAGCACGATATAAGACAAGGGACAAAACATTTAAACAAACTGTTAGTTTACCTGCAAAGACAGACTTCCTTTATTGTCAGAAGATTATTGGTATGTATGCAATTCTGTGGTCGGCAAGAAGAGTAGGTCAAATCAAATTTAAGCTTTTCTTTATTATATCTTCCAATTATACTTCACAACCAAGTAATTTATGAGGAGTTACATTTCATAAAGCAATATGCCACAAAATCAGATTCCTTTGAAATTATATGAAACTACGAATATTTAGTCATTCAAGGAAAACAATGAATGTTTTAACGAAACTTAATTGGGACACATAACTGACATAATGCAAAGAAGATACATTTTCAATGCAATTTAGAATAAGAAAGACAGCGTTTTGAAAATAACACAATATTTGCATTTCCATGCTCCGATCCCTTGCTATTAAAATATTATATTTTGATATCAAGCTTGTTTCTTTCCAAAACTTGACGTACCTGGTTTCGCAATTTAGTATGTCATATCTTCTCCCTCTGCCGGAGTTTGTTTAAATTCTGAATTTCATCAAAATCCAATAAAAAACATTTTATGCGTCCGGTTAGGTCAATGTGGCTATTAAGATAATGTGGATCGCGAAAGGACCGGTTTTTTCTTATTTCAGTCATATGTTCATCAATTCTGTTTGAAAAGTAGGCCAGTTTGTTCAATAAACGTGCAACCAACTGTATATCTCTCTTAGTTTCTAACTAAACCGGACTGGTAATATATGTATAAACTTTTTATGGAATAGCAAATATAAAAAAAAAATATATATTTTATTTATAGAGCTCAAAATCGTGAGTTCGAAACCCGGCCCAGGTCCTTAGATTTTTTACCCAAAGTGAAAACACCTGAGGACGCAGTCCTTCGAATGGGACGTTAAACGAAGTTCCCGAGCCTGTATGGTATCAGGTACTCGTTAAAGACTCCTACCCAAGGTACGACTACTCGTAACTAAACCTGAATAGGCAAAATTTAGGACTCCCACAGTAGAGTCTGGCTCATGCCCAGCAGAGCGACTTTGGTAATAGGCAATATAACCTCCTAGTTAATATATATATTTGAAATAATCCATCAAATTATTTATAGAAACATGATGCTATTGGGAAACATTTATTTTGCCGTTATTTCATTATTTTCAATAATAAAATTAAAATAACTATTAAATACAATTTAAAATAGGTTATTTCAATAATGCCCAGCTCTGCCCTGAACTTAAGGCAGAATAGAGTGAATATTTCATATTCCACCTGCTTTTACATGAGAATGACGTAATAGGAGAAGTTCAATATAAACAATAGTGACTTTAAATTGTTTTGTGCTTTGGTTTTAGCTTCTTCTTTCAATTTAAAGAAACAAAATCGGTAATACTGATGATTGATTTCAATGTTATATTAAATGTACTCAATTTCTAAATTTTCTGTAGATCATTTAATGAGCAATCTTTCTAATGGTATTTTGTTGTCAGGGGTTTAGTTGTGTAGAACACTAGAAAGTTCTTTGTAACCACTTTATCAAAATTATAGCCAAAGCTATAAAGCAAAATTGACAGCTTGAAATATATTGGCCGCTGCCGATTGTGTCCAAGAACCTGATTTTTAATTTTTTCGCGTCTGGCATAGTTGAAAGTAAATATAAGGACTATTCCCGAATCCGAATTGATATATATTTTTTTTCAATTCATTGAGTTTTCTTACAAACTGTGCAGAATTGAAATAGGATCTCCTTTTCCTACCAACCACGAAATTGTTATTTATTTGTTTGGAAATCATAAAATTGTTGTTTTTCATACCATAGTTGACTTGTCAAAAGAGGCGCATTACAATCGTTTCTATCCCAGTCCTCATCTTTGGCGTCCAGGTCTACTGTTTCTTCTTCATTCTCCTCGCTAGCGATGTTGGCCCCCGAGAGATCAAAACAACACAACAAGAACACAAGATGGGGTTAGTCACACAAAATCAACACAGGACACAAGCCACGCGTTATAGACACACTGTGGTCCGGTCGTCAGAAACACCGCCACAAGGAAGACAAGGTTAAACCAAGGATCTCTAAAGTTAACGAACCTTCACCTGAGAAATACGATTGAAAAAAATTAAATTACTATCAAGAATCTTCTTACAAGATATAATAAATAATATTACAGAATAATTAAAAGAAAAGAAAACGAAGTCTATGAATCACGGACAATGAACTACCCCATTTTGAAAATAGTTTCTACATGAGGATTTTACATTTGATGTTCGTTTATGAGATGTAAATTCCTGCTCAAAAATAAACGAAAATAAGTAGCAACTAGGCAACCATTTTGCGGCTACAAATGGCGCTATGTCTATTCAGGTGCGATAGAGAAGACTCAAAATAGATTAATATTCCTTATTTACTTTATTTTGATAAAATATAGCCGAAGGAAACAAACAAAAAATACATACCTATGTACTATATAATGTTTAACATAGGCTATGATTTATTCTATGTGAATTTGGAAATATACTACTATATATATTACGCCTATTTCCATTCCATAATCAGCTACGGTTTAATACATTGGGGCTCATGTAGCTCGAGTATTAATATTTTCAGACTTCAGAAAAAAGCATTAATAATTATAAACAATATAATTCAAAGAACAAGCTGCAGAGAAATATTTTAACAACTTAAAATCCTGCCTTTGCCATCGCTGTTTATATTTGATTTTATTATAAACGTATCTTGTATTAATTTTTTTGAAGTACTCATATATTTTTAAGTATTTATTTGATAAGTTTTTATTAATTTCATTTTACTTTTTTTAATAGTTTTGTTATTACTACTAATCACAGATGTGTTAGTCTCAAATAGTTATAAATCTAATTTATAAGCTATCCTAATGTATAAATTCTTCTGACGTATCTATTACCATGTATTGGTTTAACGGAAATAAATTAATTATTATTATTATTATTATAGTTCAACCAAATGGTATAACATGTAAGGTTTTCAAGCACTGGTCGCATATTAAAGCAATATTATTAAAGTTCTCATTATTCTCATACATTGAGATATTGAAATTCTCAGAGGATACGGTCCGTTCAATAGACACCTCAACTGAACGAGTCAATGACAGTCCCACTTGTGGCATAGATGTGAATATATGCTCAGACGTTATTCCAAATTTTTGTTTTCTTCTATGATCACACAAGATGTGATCATAGAATTAGATTTTGAAGATTGGAGCACGGGAGTATTCTTAGATTTATTAAGGAAACTGGGTCCTTCATGAAGAACTTGTATTGGTAGTGTAAGCGACTAAGCAATGAGCGCTTCGAGGGAAAGGATAAGAAAGAGCATTGGATGCTTAGGTCCTTAGGTGAAAAGCACCAACCCACCAGACCAGTATGTATATAAAGCAAAAGATTAATAAATTAGAAGTGAAACGTATAAATCTTATCAGTTTGTTTATCCCTTTATACTAGCTGTTTAAACTGCGCATCCCTACCATTTCTTACAAATAAATCTAATTGTTTTGTTAAAAAAAAAAAAAAAAAAGTACGAGTACAGTTTTTTTATAGGCCAGACAAGAGGGCTTTTATGTCAGATCAGACAAAAGTTGGGGAGGAAAAGCGATACATAGTAGGCGCTACATCTCTCACCAGTTATTCTCATGTCGGAAATTTGAAATTCAAAAGTAACAAATAAATGTTGGGAAGTACAATTCCAGTGATTCATAGAAAACCTTTGAGACTTTAATTAATTTTAAAATAAAGAAATATATTTGGAAAATAAATAATGTTTTCCTGATGATAACAATGTGAACATTATTGAATAAAGAGGTAATGAGGATTGATGAAAATTTATCAAAATCAATGCTTAGTATTTCTTCCAAAATTTTAGTATAACAAAATACAGTAAGGACATTAAATAATAATAACAGAATGTCAAACAACAGACATACAAACCAAAATATAACTCTGAGAAAAAATATAATCCTGATGGAAATGAGAAATTCAAGATATCGGAATGATATTAAAGAGAGTTAAAAAAAAATAGTAGGAACTATAATCCAGACAATTTATATCAGTTTGTATTATAAGAAAAAGGATCTGAAGAAGTAAGGGAATATGTGCGTAAAAAATCAGTAAAATTTATTGAAAATTAGCCTTAATAGCAGAACCTTATCTTAACTATGTTGCCAAACTAAATCTTATAATAGTTAGTGTGAAAAAAAATAAAATAAAATATAAGTAATTAATATATATATATATTTTGAAATAATAATAAAAATATATTGAACCTGCTGAGAAGGGAGATATGACAGTTCCATCCACTTTCTAGGCCCATTTTTTCAGAGAAAACACGAGATCTTAGTTCATTTTCTTTACTAAAATGAACAAATCGTATACAGGCCCTTTCTAATTGCTCGATTAGATGAACCTTAAACAGGAAATATTTTGTATCAATATAAACAACAATTTATATAAGTTCACAAAACAAAAAAAAATTGAATCTGTTAATTTCATACCATTTCACTTTGAGCTTGATACTGCATTGTGACCATTCCCAAAAATATCTGGTTACATTGCATTTCAAAACAGCCCTCAATGTCATTCACCTCTTCTGCAACATCTTCACAGGGTAAGATCTCTATAAAGTGCATTTTATAATAATCTTAAAGAAATAAGAAATAATTAAGACTAGTTCTGACTAATAAATGAAAACTTGAAAATATATTCTGGATTTGTCGATATAGTTTCTTTTGATATTCTGTAATTTTTCTAAAGAATGATGGGCGAAAAACAAGGTAAGGAACGCAGTGCAAAGTTATGGGAAAACAATTTTAGCCTGGTTTCGCTATTTTACATTTTGTCCAAAATATTCCAATGGTTTATTTAGGTCGAACGATGTTTGCGCCATGTTGCCCCGCCGAATTGAATTTGGCAACTCCATCCCCGAAAATTGTTTTTTAAACCTCCAAATAAGACAAAAAAAATCTCTGCCTGTCTATAAACACGATAACTCCCATTAGAATAAATGTATCGACACAAAATTGTATATGTGAATCCAGAACCTTCTAGCGACGACACCTATTGATCTTCAGCCGAATCAACCAAAGGGAAGAGGAGATTAAAGGAAAGGCTTAACACAATAACTACAGATGGAATGAATGTATCAGAGGGGGGCTCAACTGAAAAACCGTACTAATGGCCGATGTAATTAATTTATCGACACAACATTTAGAATGAGTATTTAAAAGCCTCTATGTAATATTGAATATTAGCACAAACGGTCAAGGAATTAAGAGTGGGAGCGACAAGTTAATTGAATAATTTTTCTGGGGAAGTACATTGCCGGTGATTTACCAATGACTTTTTTGAACTGTTGAACTGTACTTGTTGAGACGTTTCAAAAGATACTAACGCAACATTTGAAAAAAAAGCTTGACACTCATAACCCCCCCCCCCCCCCCCCCCCCCCCACCCATATTATGTGCAATGTCAAGTAACTTATCCACCACTTTGTTCGACTTGAAATATCATTAGTTTACGTCAAACAGAGACTAGGCCAGGCTTTCTAAGTCAAGAATACTATATTTATGAATCGTCCTTATTCATGAACATTGAAACGATCTATATACTCTTCAATATTTTAAACAAAAAACAAAACAATCTGGGCTCCATATCTAAAGTATCTTCCTCCCTCACCATAAAATTTAGCCAATGCCCTGGCTTGTGTCTCCTTCAACATTCCCTGAAAATTTCATGTCGAACACTGTTTGTGCCACGCTACCATGCCCATTGAAATTCTGCGGAGCCCCCCCCCCCCAATCCCACGTTAAAAATAGCTTTTTAACTCCGAAAACTATACTGTTGAACAGTGCTTGTCAAGAACACAGTGCTTGATCCCCTCGTAAAATGTATGTGCATTACGTAAAAATCACTTTGAAAATTTCATTGCCTTTTCAAAGAACGGTGTGGTGTGGGCTCCAAGTTATCTCATGCCAAATTCAGTTTCTTAGAAGGCCCCGTCCATCCTTAAAATTATTTTTTCTTGTTTTTTAACCCAAAAATACTATATATTTGAACCGTCTTAATAAAAACCTACAAAATGTTGCGACTCTACAGCGGTCCCCAAGAAATTTAGATACTCCAAGTAACCTATCCTTTTTCCCGGAGACCTTGAAGATTCCCTAAAAATTTCATGAATATAGCTCAAACGGTGTAGGCACCATGCTGGAACAAACAAACTTACAAACACACACAACTTTAGAGATGTTTTCGCCAGAGATCTTGTGGAAGTTCATTGTAAATACTTCTGTATAAAACACTTAGAACGAGTCAAAAATGCCACTATATTTATATAAATGACACAATATATTTCGCTGGTTAGAGCATTGTCAAGTGTACAGGATACATACTTATGACTGTAATATTACCACCAGTCATAAGTCTGTACTTGACAATGCTCTAACCAGCGAAATATATTGTGCCTTTTATATAAATATAGCGGAATTTTTGACTCGTCCTAAGTGTTTTATTCAGTACCATACACACAACTTTATCCATATAAATTTAATCTAAGGTATAATTTGTTTTCGAGTGATCGTTTTAATTTTTTTTTTTTTCGAGACAATTTCAGAGTTGTTTTATTACTACCTTTTTCTTCGCTGTATGAAGCAAATCCAATACCGCCATAAGGATTAAATTTCTAATTGCTACAATTCTAATCCGGTCGGTCGACTGTTTCGCCGCACGTTGAATGAACAAATCGGCATCTTCTTAATGAACAACCGGAATCAATAAACTCTACATCATATTATTGAAAGAAGAAACCAACGAAGTATTACCAGGGAGTCGATTTACAGAACCGTCGATAGGTGTTGGACTTCTGTTCCTGGAGTAGAGGTTATAGCAGTCAGGAGGAAGTTCCATGTACACTTTAGACAAATCTGAGTTGATAGGCCGCCCTAGAGGTCTGTACGCGAACGCGGTACAGTAGGCTGTCAAACTCGTTCTTTGATAGAAATCCAGAATTTTCTTCCTAAAAATACAATTATGAAGAATTATATAATATATACTATTTTCTTGTTATTTTAATATGAGTAGTCTACTTTGAAAAACACATTGGTATTATTGTTCAATAATCAAATCTAATTAGTTAAAATTACCGTGAAATGTTTAAAACTAAAAGCGATCAGGAACCTTTTTTACCTGTGGAACGTTATTTTTTTGTACCCAGCAAGAATGTTGTTCGAATGGACAACCAACGCCTGATCGATTCCTGTGTCGACAATGACCACCTCATAGGTTACTCTTTCTATCTCATAAAACCAGCCACAAGGGGACCTTCTGCGTTGACAGGAGAAGTGGACATGAGCGCGACTCTATGGGATTCCTAATTTTTGCCAACCTAGGTTTATTCCCATGGGTAGGTGTCTGTAACGAGTACCTGACATCCTACAGCGATGGACCGCTTATTAACGTCCAATTCGAAGGACGGCGTGCTCAATGTTGTTTTCTGATAAAAAGATTTAAGAACTTCAGCCGGATTTCGAACCTTTGATTCTGAGCTTATTAGGCAAGCACGCTACCTGAGCCACTGGGGCGCCCTCGTTATTTTTTATACGACCTGGAAATAAGGCAATATTTTATGGACAATAAGTAATCACCGAAGCCAAACTAGGCATTGATCACCGTCACACACGCATAAGAAGGAAAGAAATATATATATATATATATATATATATATATATATATATATAAATCCTACATATACCAAAAACTACTGCAATTTTTCGAATTCTGATCATCATTTCTTCAATTTAGAGATAAGATAGAGCTACTTGCGAAATTTAATGAACATCAGTTACTATAAACAAAAACTTCAAAGCGCAAGCTAACTGAATTTCACGCAATACCACAGAAGTTTTATTTTATTTAAATTTAAAAAATACAAAATAGCCAACCTATCAGGAGGAGTGAGGATCCGAATGGCTTTCCCGTCCCAGAAGTCGACGCAACAGTCCAGGGCGATATCCCCAGTAGCCTGGGACAGCAGCTGATAGGTGTGGGTGTTCTTGCCCTCTTGAAGAACCACTGCCACCATGTGAGGAAACGGCAACTTGAGTTTGGTGGCCAGAGCTAGTGACCTCGCGAATTTGATGTCTCGTCTCATCGTCTCAGGCTGCTGCAGTGGGCAAAATAACATTTAAAAAAATATCTATGGCAATGAGTGGAACACACAACAAAATATAATGCGTATAATACTGAATGTTTGCTTTTAGACTCTGTAAAAAGATACTGAATTTATAATAATATATTTTTCACAGCTATATTTGTCTCCCATTTCGTTTTTAAAAACCCTACAGATATAGACGTTTCGGTAAAAACTATCATCATCAGTATCTAAAAAACGTTTTTCACACAATCATTAAATAACATATAATAACAGTAACAACGTACATTAGTCGTCAATAATTCAATACAAAAATTACATTTCAATTATTAAAATATTTATTTATAAACAAGAATGCAGACCAACCTATAATTTATTCACTGATCTTTATGTAAACAATTATATGTAAACTATAATATTCTTTTGGCAGAAATATCATTTGGACTCAAATGCTAATAGGATAAATACAATATGTATTAGATAAATATAAAAACAACTCTGAGGGCGCCGGTAGCTCAGTGGAATGCGTGCTTGGCTTCTGGGCTCAAGAGCGTGGGTTCGAAACCGGACCGAGGCCCTTAGTTTATTTTATCTGGAAGGTAAAATAAACTTGAGTACGCCGTCCTTCAGGTGGGACGTTAAGCGATGGTCTCGAGCCTGTACAATGTCAGGTACTCGTTAAAGACCCCTGTCCTAGGTGAATAAAAATTTAATGTAGGCAAAATTTAGGACTGCCACAGTAGAGTCGGGCTCATGTCAAACAGAGTGACGAAAGAGCGCTCTGGTAGTAGGCGATATGACCTCGTAGTTGAAGCCCAGGCATGATTCATAAAACCTAAACTAAAAACAACTGTAATATAAATACGATATATAAAACAAAATGTGAAAGCTAGATCAAAGTGTTATCGTTGATGAAGTAATCAGTCTAAAATAAACGTTTAACACAGAAATCGACTCGTAAAATATGTAAATTGTATTTGACAATGAATATTCTAAATTTTAAATTTAATACAAGTGAATTAACATTAAAAAAATATAAATGTCCACAGGTTTCTGCAGAAGGAATGATCAACATAAAAAATTGTTTACACAAAACTCAGCAAATAAAATGTAATACATTCTTTATATAAAAATTTTGAAAACAATTATAACGTTGGCCGGTCTCTTCAATATACGATTGGTCGCAGGTCCGCGCACTGTAGACTATATACTCCTTTTGTTCTCAATTTAACTTTGTCCCTACTTCTATCCAAGCACTGGCTCATAGAGTCCATCTTTGTACGAATGGTTCGCACTCAGTAAATTGTCTTCATTTATAACTAAACCGGACGATGACGTAATGACGAAACTGGTAGTTTATGTATACTTTTCCTATAGAATAGTCAATATTTCAAAAAAACTAAATTGGTTTTATTTAGTTATTATAAATTTCCTCAGTACGTCCGCGTTTCTGAACTCAGAAGTTGTTTCGATTGGACTAAGATGATTTTTGTCAGTTATAAAAAGACAGAGATGTGTTTTCTTGTTTACTATTTGAGGTGTGTACTACCTGAAAGTAGCGAATAAAGAATTACTCACTGTAGTATGGATTATTTATTAAGTCACAAGTAGACTCAGAATTTGGAAGTCTGTGACAATAACATTTAAAAAAATAATATTTGGATAAAAAATAATAATAAACAAATAACTCAGCAGAAACAGAAGTAACTTAAATTATACGATAGCCACAAGAAGAAACTGAAAAGAGTATAAACTATATAAAAAACTGAAGAAAACTTACAACATGTCTGAATGTGCACAGTTGTTCCAAAAGGTAAAAATCATTTTTTGCTTCCTCGTAGAAACCGATTTGTTTTGGTAATTCACATAAACATCTGAAAAGTAATAAGTAAATGAAAATTTAAAAAAAAAATATAAGCATAAATAAATCAAACGGATGTACACAAATGTTTTTATTATGTGGGTTGTTCAGAGTATGTCAAAATTTAAAATAAGTCACGAGATTTGAATTTTTCTGAGAACCTTTTTAATGTTAACTCAGAATATAGATTATATTTTAGAGTACTGAATTTATGTTTACAATTAGTACTGTTAGTTGATGCACTCAATTTTCGAAATCTTAGTGAAAGTTAAAGGCAGACATGGACCGTTTTTTAGGAAGGCAAATGAAAAATGGGTTGAATCCAAATGAGTCCGCCATGAAATATTTGTTGTTGCAAAAGAACCCATAGAAAGACGTGGATAGGAAATGGCAATTTCCGTAGATAGAATAAGGTGGGAAGATGTTTAGTAAAGAAGTGACTTATCCACATATCTGTGCGTCTAATTATCTTCTTGAGTTCATTTCCTGGCATAAGAATATATACATTTAGAAAAAAATAAAGAAAACGTATGTTTTTAAAAATATTGTCTATTGCACAAAATATATATAATATATGGAAGTATTTGTGATATTACTATCATCTTCAGCCACGACTTAACAAATACTGTGTGTAAGTACTTCTATATATTATATAGATTTAGTGAAATTAACAATATTCTAAAAAATATACGTTTTTTTTTTTTTTTTTTCTTAAATATACGTTGCTCTTTATTTTTTATTAAGTCCGCAAATCCAAACTTTGTGATACTCTCTGAAAGCGAAACATTTTTGTCTTTGTTTATTGGTCTTGGATTCCAAAATTTCCTTCACATGGTTTACATACATGCGAGGAAGCTTTGTGCAGTTACTTGACAGACGTTTTTAGGTTGTTAATAAATTAAAACAGCCAATGAAAATAGGTGTATAGGAAAGAATGAGAGTTGATATTTACGTAAAGTGCAAAAAGGTTTGGGAAAAATTTGCAAAAGGTTAACTTTCCGGTGAGGAAAATAAAAAATAAATAGATGTGCTGTGAAGAATAAAAACGTAACTACTGCAATAAAACATTGTATTCATCTAACATGCATCAACATAATATGAAAAGGGTGCTAATTTCTTTACTAAGGTTGCTAAATACATGGGATGCATTCGCAATTGCAATACCAAAAAATCAATATTTATATTCGAATATATAAAAGAACCAAGACTCAATAAATAAAATAATTTATCGAAAAGAATAAACTGTATAAAAAAACATTTAATATTTTTTCAAAAAATGATACATTTAAAAGTTGGTTTTATAAAGTTTTGCGATATCCATAACTTCCGAAATTGGCTCATAAAGTTTATCTATTCATCTTGACTCCTAATTGGATAAGCTAAATTATTTACAATATATGTTCAAGAAAAACAGATATATAGGAAATAACAAATAAAGAAAAAACGTACGTTTTTCAAAAAATATTGTCCATTTCACAAAATATATATATAATACTATATGTATACTATTAAGTACTTTCGGTATTGTTACCATCTTCAGCCACGTCTTAACAAATACTGATAGTACTCCCATATTATATATATTTCGTGAAATAGATAATATTTTTAAAAAACATACGTTTCTTCTTTATCTTTCATTAAGCGTTTCACAATATCTCTGCAAAAAATGTTATCATTAAGACATAGGAGGACAAAGTCAAGGACGAACCAATTTCTACGGAATTCTTAGTTAAAAATAAGGATAAATGTTCTTGCGAACAAGAGTTCTAGAAATACAATATTTATGAGCTATCGTGTTATTTTAATTGTTATTTTTTGTGGTGTTATTTCTTTGATGTTAAATCACGATTTGAAAAATAAATTCATAGCTCATGAACAAAGCTTTTCCGGACACATTTTTAAACTACTCTAATTTCTAATTATTGCCCAAAGCGGCCGTGTGAGCTAGAGGGGTTTGGTTGTATGGACCACCACGGGCGCGGGTTCGAATTCCGTCCAGGGGGGAGTTTTATTTCGTAGATAAAGAGCCATGGATGTTTGTAAATACGTAGCCCGCCCCTGTGGTGCCAAAATAAAAATTGGCTACACACACCTGTCCCTCTTACAGCCCAGAGAAATAAATTTCCATAAGAAAAAGGGCGTCACCAAAAATATATATATATATTATTGCCCAAGGAATTTGTTCTATAAACTTTAAATAATTGAGACACTCATCTAAATACTTTGATGCCATTTGATAAATTTAATCATGCTGAAGAAAAAAATAAAAACCATGCAACATTTGACCCACCTACCTTTTAGAGAGACTGCACCATGTTTAAAACACAAACAAAAAAAGTGTCAATATTAATTAAAGAAATATGAAACATATTAATACAAAGTGAAGAAGTCAAAACGTTGATTGATATTCCAATTCTGGTGTATGCAAACGTTGAAAATATCCACATTGGCCCATAACCATTGAAAATATATATATGAAACAATATTTACAAGAAACCCAAATAGATAATTCCATCTCCACTGAGAGTTGAGGGAAGGCGAAATATAGTTGAACTAAATGTTGTCATATTTACTTATTGATAATCAGCCTGGAGGCGACCTCATTGGACCATTCTGAACACCTGAAATGTCCAACTCTCTTCAGATAAATAATATTTGGTAAAAAAAAAATACATGATATGTTAAGAATAAATTATACAGATTGTAAGGAGAGAAAGTCGTCGGTAAGTCATCGGCTATGTACTTCCCCAAGACAAATAATTCAATAAAATGTTCTCCCTCCCTCCAAAACCATTTGGGCTAAAAATCAATACTTCTTCGGAATCGAATTAAATTTTGTGTTAATACCATTCATTACATCGACATTATTAGAATTTTGAGTCGACCCTCTTTCTCTGATCCATCTTACCGTTTGGCCAATTTCACAGAAAATTAATAGGTGTCTTCCTAATGCGGTTTTGAACTTTAAATATGACATTTTATTTTTAATATAATCATTACATCGGCAGTTATTGAGATTTTTGAGTTGAGCCCCCCAAATTCATAGGTACCCATCCTTATCTGGTTTTGAACATTCCGGAGATAACTCATCATCACATTTTTGACGGACTACATAACTTCTCATATACATCGTATAGCGTCGGATAGATAGATCATCCTTATAAAAATCCAAGGAAATTCGAAGGAATAACATTTTTATAAAGTTGCGATGTTTATGAAGTAAAATTCTATGTTTTTTTTCTATTATTCCAAATATGTTGACAAAGCACAATAATGAACAATAAGGTTCATTAAAACAACCCTTTTAAAAATAAATACAAATATATATGAGAAATCAATTAATTAAAAGAAACTACCTGCTTAAAAGAAAAGTGAAAAAAAATTCTTAATGAGAAAAAAAAACAGAAAATATGTATAGAGAAAAACTGGGACAAAGTAGTAAATAAAATAATCGTTAATAATAAATAAATTAATAGATAACGGTCGAACATAAAACAAGTTAAAGCACGAAATTGGCATTTAATAGAAATAAAACGTATAAGCCTCAGATAAATAATCGAAAATAATGCCGATGTATGTATTTTTCAGACAAATAAAATTCTTAGAAAATAGTTTCGTTATCAGAATGTTTTATTATGTAAATTTCACAAGGAACGAGAAATTGTTATTATTGAGGTGTCTCACGAACAGAAATCTTGAGATCCTACAGCCCCAGGACATTATGCCAAGTTGGAGCATATGATCTTATAAATATGGGCCGCATATTTTAAAAGAAACAGAAAATCAACAATAAGATTATAAATGATCAGAACATTTCATATGTCAAGCGTTTGTTTATCCAACTTTTTTTTTTTTTTTGGGATTAAGAAACAATTTTTTCATTGCTACCTGTTACTGCGAGCCGCCAATTGCAGACCCTGATCTATGGCATAATAATAAATGCATAAGAAAAATTATGCCATTCAAGCCAGCAATTATATTTAAAAAACCGACCCCTGCTCCAAATGGTTAATATACTAAATAGGAGTCGCTGAATCAGTTTAAAAAAAAAAAAATGAAACCTTAGCTAAGCAAAGTTATAGTTCTATATCTCAGTATGATAAGGTGGGATATCCAATTTAATTCTTATATATATAGTGGTACCGGTCCGATCAACTGGGAGGTCCAGATGAACACTCACATCCTTGGACCCTGGACAAGGTGATGGTGTGGTCCATACTCCTTATGTACTTTGATTTGGTATCTTAAAGCCTAGTCCAATTTTATAATATTCCCTTTATGCATAGGTCATAACTATACGCGACTGATTGATATTGAATTGGTTAGTGTGACTCTGTAGAGATCTTTGACAAGTAAGTAACTGACTTCGCACAGGCACAGAACCATCGCTTAAAGTCCCAACTGAAGAAGGATCTGCCAAAGGTTTTTTTCCCTTTCAGATAAAAAGGGCCTCAGCCAGGTTTCGCACTCGTGAGAAAGCGAGCATGTTACCTTTGAGCTACCAGCGCCCCCATAAAAGATATGATACCTAAATGCCTAGACCAATTTTATTATTATATTGAAAAATATAGACTTTAAAATTTGATGAATGGAGACAGATATATAATTCCTGTGCCCCGTCTGAGTGAGAACTCTTGTGATCTTTGACACAGATGGGGAACAGGAATAACATATCTGTCCCCAACCATGAAATTTTAAATTGTTAGTTTTTGCATAGTTTTATATAGGTACTCCTTATTAGAGGGCGCTGGTAGCTCAGAGATAGCGTGCTAGCCTACTGAGCTCAAGATCTCGGTTTCGGTACCTAGCCGAAGCCCTTAGGTTTTTTTTATCTGGGAGTTTAAGCACGTCGTCCTTCGGATAGTCAAAACAGGCTTGCACTCAAATTATGATTTGTTAAGATATCCTTTTTTTTAAAAAGGGGGTATAATAGGCAAACTTGAAAATGTTTTTGACGCATTGCTTTGTGAAAAACGTCCGGTGAACAAAATACAGTAATTTATTTCACTTGTTCCCAAATATTTACATAACTGCTCAGTTATTTCCAATCTTTGGGCTATCGACCTCCTAAACTTGTTGCGACTTAGGGACAAGAAATACACCTAGAAGAAAGGAACCCATAACGCAAAAATGGATATCCGACCTTTTAAAATTGAGATAAGAGATCTTTTATTGCCAAACTGCTTCACAAAATTAGTTCATAAAAACGTAAAATAATAAAAACAAAATGGAATTAAAAATAGTAAATTAAAAACCGTAGAATAAAATATACTAAAGATACCTCCTATTGGTAACAGGCACAAGGTCTTCGTTGTAGAGAGCCTCGCAGGTAACGTGGGAGCAGAACTGAAGATAGTGTTCATGAGTGGCCATGTTACATGTATTGAGAAGGATGGCAAGTCC
Source organism: Aradus depressus (assembly GCA_963662175.1). NCBI lineage: Eukaryota > Metazoa > Arthropoda > Insecta > Hemiptera > Aradidae > Aradus > Aradus depressus. Next base: position 74,586,126 of record OY759214.1, read on the forward strand.
AATAGGCTTGAGAGAAGGCAGATGTTTGAACCATCGAGTGTCGTCAAACTGAAGTTTGAATGGACAGGAGCGATCGTGGGTGAGATCGAGAACCTCCACCCGCGTGCACATCTCCTCTAGAACCAATACAACGAGGAGCCCATCATTAAATAGGAATAGTAGAATATTAACTTGTAGATCCATCATGGATCAATCACCTTTAGAAAAAATGTGTGAGTGGCGCGGTATTCACGAGAATTGATGTGCAAATATCTGATTTAGTTTAAAAAACTTGCTGTCGTGCACTCATTTAAATTAAAATTAGTTTTATAATGATACTACAATAAGAAAAATAGTATGAGGAATTAAACTTTCAAATTTAATGTTCTTCAATTTCTTTTATACATGAAATTATAGGTTTGGGATAGCTAAAATAATATATATACAACTGTAATTGTAGTGTCTCTAAATACCGCGAGAATACAGCGTCGATGGTAGTTTACGAATTTTTTGTTGAAATGCTTCGATTTGTATTCATTTGTAGATTAAATTTGTCATTTAAAATTGAAATAAGCCGTTCGGTATCTCCTGAAATGGGTAAAAACATTATATTATTTGTTATGACAACAAATATATTATTTATTGATCGATATTTTCAGCAGTTATTATTATTATATATTATATTTTTTTAGATTTACACTGTTATATTATTTTCTTTTACCACAAATTTAATTTATTGTTACAAATTTAAGCTCTCGAAGCATCTTAACCTAAAACAACCTAAAAGTTTCTTACCGAAAGATCATTTTATAGTTCATAATATTGATATTTTAGTTAAATTCACTACAACGGTATGATTAATTAAAAAAAAAAAAAACTTACTAGCAAAACAGCTGACATCACAGATAAAGAAGTGTGTAGTTGTGTGTGTGTGCGCTGCGCGCGCAACCGTCCGACGCAAACACAAACACACACTTACGCATGCCATACCAAAATTAGCCGGTGAATCACCGACAATGGACTTTCCCAGAACGAATTAATCGATTAAGTGTTTGCTCCCTCTCTCTAATATCTACAGTTTTGGTTAAAAATCAATCGTTGCTTTATACAGGGAATTCTGAAACTTCATACTTGAGACACCAACCATATTCAGTATCTGTCTCATGAAATGGACGAGTCACAAAATTGTCAAAAATCCATATTTGATATCAGGAATTTCCTTTATTTCCAATGTGAAATATGGATTTCACATTTAATTGTGTGACATTCTAGTCCATTTGATGATGCCGATACTGAAAATGAGAGGTGTCTCCCAAAACGTTCAACTTCATGTGATTTAAGTCGATTACTTGAAATAAATTGGGAAATAACTAGCTAAATATGCATACAAATTTCGAACAAAACCAATTTTTTTTTAAAGTATTGTATATTAAACAATTCAATTTCACATAAACTACCGATTTCAGTTCAGAGTTTTTTTTGTGGATGAACAATATTTCAAAAAATAAGTTTGTTTCATTTATTTAACATCGAATTCCATTCTAAAAATTGTTTTTACATTTTTAAATGACTTTCACCATTGTAAACAATGTAATTTTTTACATGTTTAAAATATCATAAACATGTTGGGATGCACCTTGCACATGTGCAAGATTACCCGTTCGCTATGAGAAGTTAGAGCTGAGGATCAAAGTGGGACTTGAGCACTTGTAGCGCAGCCGTTAAAACAGTTCGATAGACCCTTGTAACCCTTAAAAGGGCTGTTTCTCTGGTGTTATACCAGAATTACGCCATCAGCCAAGGTACCACCAGCCGGCAGCAGTGTATCTTGCTACAGCCACGAATACGCAGGTGTAGATTTTCATACACGCAAAATACGAGAGACCCCACGTCGCGAGGGCTAGGCAGCTCAGGGCATTGAAAGTGGCTATCGTTTTTTCCTTAATGACAACAACGTGGGGCGTCACTATACACAATCCGTAGCCCTCGCTAGGTGATTACAGCTGCACTCTCAACGTGTCGTCCATTTACACGTTTAAAGAAAACTTTTTCAGAGGGATATCTGTAAGTGACTGACAAAAACCATTTGCTCTAATTATTTTTTAAAATGACTTACTCTTGTTCTATTACTTTCTATTATTACGAAACAATATGTTGTTTTTTTTTGCTCGAGGGTCTAATAAACATCTATGCTAAATCAGAGACCTAAACTTAAAAATAAAATACCAGGATTTTGCTGTTGTTCAGGATTGAGATCTCCGCTTCCTCCTTCCTGAAATACTTCATCATCGTCATCTGTGGCGAATTCATTATTTTGAGCAGTATTTCCCCTAAGAAAAAAATAAAACAGATCAGTTTTTTTGGAATGGGAGATTAATATTCCTTATTTGAGACCCGATATAAATGGGATAATGTTGTGGATTAGAAAACACACTATTCGGCCTTATGTCTCCAGAAAGTTAATTTTGAACCAAGTTAGTAAATTTATATTAAAAATAAAATAAAAATAAAATTAGAAGAAAAGTATAAAGAAAAGGGAACAATTGAGGCCTTTAGAATCAAAACCCGCTATATCCAATTTGACTTTTTTTGGGGGAATTAAAAAAAAACATGAAAATTGGAATTGGAAATATTACGCTCTATATTTCGAATTCCAATTTTCATGTTTGGGAAGTTTCATATAGAGCGTAATATTTCCCAACCAATTTTGTATGATTAAATTTAGTTATTAATGCCTCACTTTTGGGAATTTTTTCAAATTTTAAAAACTGACCGTGTAAACTTTAAAATTGGCAAAAAAAACGAAAATTCAAAAAATTGGATTTAGCGGGTTTTGATTCTAAAGGCCTCAATTGTTTGTTAAAGTATTATTAACCAAAATAATTAATGTTTATTTATGATAAATGTTCAGATCGGAAACTATTTATTACCTTCTTCAGGGCCTCATAATGACTCGAGTGGATGTGTGATCACATGTGCGAAGGTGATCACACACACTTATCACCTTCACCACACACATCCACTTGTGTCATTATAACGCCCTGAAGAAGGTAATAAATAGTTTCCGAAACGTTGGCCAAGTACTGAGTTTTTTATTTACACGACAGAACCTCGATTTTCTTCAATATTAAAAATATACATTCGACTCCATACACCATATTAAATTCTAAATACAATTCCCTACACCGATTGGTCAGTGCTTTAGGGTCACAAGAAAGCTATCTTTCATTAAACTGCCATATCGAAAAACTCCGACTGCTAGCTCAAATTCGTCTCCACAATAGCAATAGAAATTTTAGGATATTACTTGGAGGGCTTAGGTATGAGTTTTGTCCTGAAAGTGCCGCAGGCTCTGTACCTTAGATGAAAAGGACGACCACGTACACTTTTTGATCTATTGTCCCTCTTTGTGCATCCCTAGGCAAACATTTCTCCACAATTATCTCACTAATACCAGAATACGATTCAGAACCAATTGTGCATTTTTTAAATAACTTAGATGTCAAAAAAATTAACAAATTATTTTTATTTTTTACTGTTGACTTGAAAATGAAGAATAATATAATTTAATTTGTTGCATGTAAGATGGATATATATATTTTTTATTCATGTTCATGTCATATCTTTTATATGATTTTCGAATTGTTTCTTTTATCCTGTTTGCTTGCACTATTTATATTAAAGAGCATATTTATTATTTTAATAAAAGAAAACCCACTCATTGCCATAAAGGTTGTAATCTTCAGTGCAATAAAAGTTTATACATTCGACTATATCAATCATTATGGTTTTTTATAAAATTGTGCTATAAAAAACTTTCTGGGAACGATAAGACAGAATAGTGTAACCAGTATCCAAACTAAAATCCAAAACAGATCAAATTTAAAAAAATTATTAAAACTGAATCACTCCTCACTTATTGCCTGAAATGAAAAGTTAAACGCTCTGCCAATTTGTTCAACAACAAATAAATAAAAGTAATTAGAAAACTTACCTCGAGTAGACATTTTTTCCTGTGGTTCGAAGAAAAAATATTTTCTCAGCTGTTGGGTTGGGCCATGACAGAATACCTTTCTTGTCGACACAACATAAGGCCTGAATAAAATATTTCAATTAATGAGTGGTATAAAGGAGATCAAATAAAATAAATATTTGGAGTCTAATATCAAAATGTTACCCATATTGTACGAACTATTTCATTTCCAGACCTACAAGAAGTATGGGGGAAGTTATGTAATCGGACAAAAATTCGATGTTGAGTTTCACCCGAATTTCATGTTTTCCGATCCCCCGATTCTACAAAATGAAATAATAAAACATTTCTGTGTGTCTGTGAACACGAAAAACTGAAGATATAATGAATATATCGACACAAAATGTTATATGTGAATCCAAAATCCCATAAGGACGACACTTATTGATTTTCAGCCAAATCGGCTAAAGGGAAGGGGGAACACAAAAACATCAATAGATAGATAGATAAACTTTTATAGCAGAAAAGATTACAATCTCTATGGCAATGAGTAGGTTTTTTTTTTTTTTTTTTTTTTTTCTACAAAATAAATACCTATTCTTATAGTCAAGTAAAATAAAATAAAAAATATCTATATAAAGAATTGTACATAATAAGCAATATAACAACTAAATAAAAAGGTACCAATAATATTGAAATAGTAAAAATGGACAATAAAAGAAACAATTCAAAAATTATATAAAAGAAGATATGACATGAACATGAATAAATATAAATAAAAGAATAATAATAATAATAATAAATAAATATATCCATCTTACATGCAACAAATTAAATTATGTTATTCTTTATTTTCAAGGTAACAGTAAAATATAAAAATAAATTGTTAATTTTCCTGACTTCTACATTATTTAAAATATACACAAATGTTTCTGAGTAATATTCTATTCTATTGGTGAGATAATTGTGGAGAAAAGCTTGCCTGGGGATACACACATTGACTAGAGATAAATATTTGGCATAAAATAAGGATTATTAATAATTACAAAACTATATAATAAACACCAACCCATTTTATTCTTTGTACTTCACAGATCGAACAGGCCAGAAAATACTTTTCCCTTTTATTTAAAACAACGCTCTACTACGTAGACTACTTGGACCAAAATCAAAACTTTTTCTAAAATTTCTAATGCCAACTAACTGACAATTTACAAGACTATAATTTACCCAATATGGTCATATGGCCTCGAAAACCTCAATAACTGCAACTGTAATGAATGTATCGACATGGAATTTTATATTTAAATTTAAAACACCGAAAGGACGACCACTAATACTTTTCCGCGAAATCAGCCGGGAGGAAAAGAGGCTCAATTGCAAAACTCTAATAACTATCGATGTAATGATTATATCGATACAAAACATAGTATGAGGATTCATTGTGTAATTGATTTTTAGCCCAAGCAATCAACTGGTTTTGGAGAGAGAGCTAAAACGTATTTGACCATTTCGTTCTGACAAAGTGCGTTGCCAGTGATTCAGCGAACTTTTTCAAGTAGGAAATAGACAATTTTTTTAAATTTTATCTCGAACATTTAAACTCTGACTACTTGATCCTTAACCTTATTAATCATTAAAATGAGAGAGAGGTGTAACTTTTCAAGAAAAACAGATTAAGTTTTTAGGGGAGTGATATCCAACTCCTTTATTATTATCATTTCACGTTCCTTCCAACAGAGCCACACTTAGAGTCTTTATTATATATCTCGAGAGCGCCGGTAGCTCAGAGGTACTGTGCTTACCTACAGAGCTCAAGATACCAGGCCGAGGCCTTCTAGGTTTTTTATCTGGGAGGTGAAAAAACCACGTCGTCCTTCGGATGGGACGTTAAACAATGGTCCCGACCCTATATAATGTCAAGTATTCGTTAAAGACGTCTACCCTAGGTTAACAAACCTGTCTAGGCAAAGTTTGCGACACCCACAATAGAGTCGGATTCATGTACACCTTGTAGTTAAAGCCCGGGCATGAGTCACAATAATAAAGTAACTAACATAATCAATTATAGAATTAGGATTAGGGTCATAGATGCTCAACATCTAGGTCATAAGCATCTAAGTACTTTGAGATATATACATAGATACATATACAATAGGTACATCTATATATATACATATATATATTTTTGTTGTATTATTGTATACTTTTATATTTTTGCTTGCATTATAGCTCGTCCATTAGCTTTGTATCTCTAAAGAAGTCTATAGTCCTCTGGTGTGGCTCTCGGTGGTTGCCCAGGGCTGCTGGTAATGCTCTGGTGATGCCTCTCCTGGCCAGCTTCTCCTGATAGAGTGGACACTCCTCCAGGATGTGCCGCACCGACAGCTCCTCCTCACACACTTCACACTTCCTGGCTTCCTCTCTTCTTATCAGGTGGCCGTGGCACTCGTAGCCTCATAACCGCCACCTCTTCTCGTCGGTTATCCCTTATGGTCGTTTTCCATGGTTCCACCCCTTTTTTGATGTATTTTAATTTAAATCTGATATATATATATATATATATATATAGGGTAATCTATACTGGGCAAAAGTAATCTAAACACACCAATCTAAAACTAAGACATTTCAAGAAATCTTTTGCTGCTTTAAATAAAGGAATTTTATTTTTGTCACTTTTTATTTATTTATTTTTTTTGAGAGATTTTAAAAGTACAAGTCATATGTTTAACAACAGTTTAGGTTTAGGTTTTATGAGGTTTTATCAGCAGTGATACTGAAAAGTTGCCGTAAGAACATTCTATAGTAACGTGTTTAAATTCGTTAATGAAAGCTATAATACCATTGTGTTTTTTATTATTTTTGCTCGCGAAAATATGTTATGGTAAGTATTAATTTGATTTTAATAATACAGTCTACACCAGAGTAATCGGAGTAATGATGGGTGCGGGTACCACGGATAAAGCAAAATCACGGTTAACCTGAAGTCTAAACAGGGATGTTTTTCTTTTGAAGCGTAATGCGGTTAAATTATGAAGCGGTCTCGTAGAATACATGACTCAAAAATATTCATTCATTAATAGAACCTTACTCTTACTGGAATCTCACTCCACTTTTTTCTCCCCCCGCCTTCTCCTCTTCCTATGTTAGAAAGTACGGCCTAGCTAATCTTTATCGAATGATTACTTCATTATTATTCATTCTTTAATTTCTTATAAATGTTATACATTCTAACTAAATAGTTATTGCGGAGTCTTTATTTATATTGCATGATGTTGTCTCCCTTCATCTAAATTTATAGATTTAAAATGTTTCATCGGTTCAAAAATAAACTGGTAAAGCATAACATGGGTGATCCATCCCTCCCCCAAAAAATCGAGAATTGAGTATACGTTTGTCACTTTCATCAGACCTGTGAAATTTAGTTGTAATAAAGAAAAATTGTAAAATCAACTAATATATATTGTACATGTTATAATAGGTGCGCCTGGTGACATCAAAATGAAGAAATTCGACAGGAAAACATATGATGATTATATTTTATGGAAAGATAAGAACAAACCGGTGCTGATGGCTTTTTCAGAAACAGTTGACAACAATAAAAAAACTAACTCATTTAAAGTGGAGACTGGACCTGAATTAGAACATTTATTACAATAATTGTTAGCATATTCGTGTTTTTTTTAAATAATTAACTATGATAAATATTTTATAAACTGAGGGCGCCGGTAACTCAGAGGAAGCGTGCTTGCTTACTGAGCTCAATATCGCGATTTCGAAACCCGACCGAGGCACTCAAGTTTTTTTATCTGGGAGGTGAAAAAACCTTGAGCACACTGTCCTTCGGATAGGACGTAAAGCGATGGTCCCGAGCCTGTACGAAGATAGATACACGTTATAGGCCCCGAAGGATGAGGACTCCCACACACTTAGTACCAAAACAATTGGAAAATCAAATGAATAGTTTCTCTGTTATGCTTAAGATGAACAACTAAAAACGTCGTCGGTGAATCACCGGTAATGTACCTCCCCATCAATGAACAATTTGACTGTTTGGGCTAAAAATCAATACAATCGACTAACATAGGGGCCTTTGAATTATTATACATTTTGTTTCCATAGATTCACTACATCGGCAGTTATTAGGGTTACTGAGTAGAGCCCCCTCCTTTAATGCCCCTCTCCCCTTTGAACAATTTCGCAGAAAATTAATAGATGCCTTCCTTGTGGGGTTTTGAATTTAAATATAAAATTTCATTTCGATACATTCATTACATCGGCTGTTATTACAGTTTTTGTGTTACTCATCCCCCTAAATCCCCCCTTCACTTTGGCTGATTTGGCTGAAAATCAATAGGCGTGGTCCTTATGCGATTCTGAAATCACATATTTCGTATTGATACAATCATTCTATCGGGAGTTATTGTCTTCACACAATTTTTTTTAATTTTAGAATCAGAGGATCGGAAAACATGAAATTCCGGCGGAAACACAGCATCGAAATTTTGACCGATTATATACTTCGTATAAATGGGTAAGTAAAAAAAATACATAATTTACTTACTGTCACAGAAGCAAGAACATGAAGCGGGTTGGCAGATCGAGTAAGGGCTAACGAGTGCTGCTTTCCGAAGAGAGTATGAACGACATGCTGTCCCCATTTGACATTAGCACCAAGGTCTTCAACATTGGTATCATCAATTGAGATATCTTCAAAAGGATCAGCTGTCTATAAGAAAGAAAAAAATTATTTATGAAAAAATTGTTCCTTGTTAGATATAACAAGAAGTAAATTTACTATATTTAAGAATAAACAAAAATTTAAGAGATGATTGACGGTTGCAGCAAAGAGAAAAAATTAGTGAATCACTGGCGGTGTACTTCTCCAGAAAGAATTAATCAATTATTTTGTCACTCTCCCTCCAAAATCAATCGATTGTATGGTCTAAAAATCAATGATAGATCTAAAAATGGGCTTCTGAATTCACACACTAAATCTTTTATCGAAACATTAACTACTGCAGTTATTAGGGTTTTTGAGTCGAGTCTCCTCCTCTGATCTCCGCTTCCCTTCGGCCGATTCCGCGGAAAATCAATAGGTATCGTCCTTATGGGGTTTTGGATACACATAAAATTTCATTTCGATACTTTCAATCAGGAGTTATCATGTTCACAGTTTTTTTTTTCATTATTGGAATCTAGAGGTCGGAAAAACTGAAATTCCGTTGAAAACTCTGCATCGAATTTCTGACCGATTACATAACTTCCCCTATATTTCGTATAGCTGGAGAAGAAAAAACAAGCACTCTTATTGTACAGGGCTTCTCGATGTTATTCTTACCACAGGCCCAGAGTTCCTTTTCTTCCTCTGCTGGTCGACGAAATTCGAAGTCTGTCATTTGAAGAAATGGCCCTGATATAAAATATTTTTATACAAATGGAGTTGAGTTCAGAGCTTGAAGGGAAGCACATTATAAGTAATGTAATACTTCGAAAAGACCCGCTAAAAGTGTCACACTTCCAACTCTGAATCTACTTGTGACATAAAAAATAATTCATACTATAATTAGTAATTCTTTATTCATAATTTTCCAATGACAAACACTTAATGACCCGACCAGGCAAAAAGAAAATTTATAGAAACCTTAACGGCAGGAGAAAATTCACAATAATTGTCAATTATTGAGTGGTTGACGCGAAAAAGGTTCTAAGCGCCACTTTAGTCGAAAATGAGATTTCTGTGGAATCAGGTTCTATGGGTCTCTAGGGACTGTGTAGGGGAGTTTTTTTTTGCCGTTACAGCAGCAGTTGGTAGTATTCAGCCCACGTCAGCGCTGAGCCTCATGGAAGAAGGTTAATACAGCCACCAGTAGTTCTCAACATGGCAGAGGAAGGAAGTGTTATTTTGGCGTTTAGAACCTTTTTCGCGTCAACCACTCTATTGTCTTTATAGAACTAACGAAAATAATTTTAGCCCTAAAGAACAACACGGTACACTTAAAATGTTCATTCACAACCAAAAAATAGAAAATTGGCTCAAACACAAAAAATAACTATTAACATATTGTACAGTGATCACTCTACACTAAATAAAACTAAATTAATAAAACAGCTGACTAGTTGACTCTCCAATCCGACGGTCAATATACAATTTCTAAAAATTAAATTCAACAATCATTCTATGAACTACTTACTGAAAACAATCTTTAGATGAATAACAATACTAAAATAATTCAAAACATAAGAAAACTACTTTTAGACACAAAATTACCAACTTTTCAACTTTTTTTTTTTATTGGCATTATGCATATTAGCCATGTCTATGTAATAGTGTTTATTTAGTTATTTACAACAATGCGACAAGGGCCCTACGCTCTAGCTCGCACGGCCACCATGGCTCCTACAAAATGACCAGCAACCAGTACCTATTTGAATGATTGTCAACAAAGAAACTGGACAAAACAATAAATGATTCAGTTCGTGACGATGAGATACGACTGTGCCGCAACCAATGACGTGAACTACATCTAGTATATACGTTTGGTAAATTCAGTTTTTCACTCAAACTTCAAATTAAAACAAAATAAATCTATCTTATTTTATTTATTTGATATAAATTTATCATATATACAATTCATGGTAATTATCATAATCGATTATTAATTTATTTCACTAGAAGTAGAATGAGCTGTATTATTGTTATCAATTGGGTAGTAGGATCTATTATAGAACAAGTTTCAACCCTTCATCTTTCATAAATAATACATATTACAAATAAACTATAACTCATCCTTCTCTTTCAAGAGAAAGAACCCTGTCGGTAAAAAATTTGATATATAACGGATAGATGGCGGTTCGCGACTATTCCACTAACTTTGAGACACAATCATTCGGAATTTTGCCTATTTTATGCTACCATATTTAAGGAATGAATGATGAAGGTTTGAAACTTGTTTTATATTATATCGTACTACACAAGCTTTCTATCGGCGTTTGTTCATTATTGTACAATTATTATTTTAGGAGATATAAGCTCTCAAAGTGTGACACATTTTCGTGACGCACTTTAACTCCCATATCGCTGGGAAAGAGATAGTTTTACATCAAAAGATATTCTAATGGTTTTAGGACAAATTTTCTAATTTTAAAATAGAACCCTCCTTCTTTTATACTTAATGTAAATAGATGTTAATTCTATAATTAAGTGAATACCTTAATGGATGAACTGGACTGAAGAAATGCAGAAAGTTTAGCATTTCCAAAAGTGTGCAAAGCCACCCAAGCAGCAGGAAAGCATATAGGAAGAATGGGTATGGCGACGCAGGATGGAGTCAGAAGAAAGGTTACTGTCCAATGGGTGTTCCCTACCCACTCTTCTACATAGACAGTCCTCAGCACGCCCAGGATCAATGTGCTCAACTAACCAAACCATAGAAAACTATCATCAAACTAGTAGTAAACATAGTACGTACAATACTGAGTATAATAGTTATAAGGTGCCAATGAACAATGTACATGCCGGCAACCTTTTTAGGCTGCACAATACATTAGGTTTTCCAACTCTGGTCGCATATCAAAATATAATAAGTAAAATGAGTAATTTGGAGTGCATAAATCGTGACTGTCCGTTGTAGAGGGGTTTTACTGTATTATTATTTTTCCCAGAGTAACTGTAGTCCATTATACAGCCGAAGCAAGTATGTCTGGGTTAGGAGGGGCAGGGTGGAGCAGACAGGGAACACCGGGACGCCTAACGTGCAGAGACAACCAGACCAAGGAACAATAGTGTAAATTTACACAAATTTATACGGAACTCACAATAAGTACGGGAAGTCCAATCTGTTGAATCATTTTTACTATAATTAAGTGTATCTGCTTGTCGTAAGAAGTGACTGAACATTTTTTGGAAGTTGACTCCAAGACTTCTTTTATATTTCGTAGTAGCGGAGTCTCTGTAAGCACAAATCTAGAAACAAAATACAAGATTGTCAGAAAATAAAAAAGAAGAATGTCTATAAATAATAATGAATGAATAACTATAATAATTATAGTGCAATGCTTGACATTTCATCTTGTAGATATAAGTTACCTGGCATTGTTAAAGGGAATACGAGCAGTTGGTGCACTGATATTATCGTGCTTTTGTGGTGGACAGTAAATTTCACCACTAGCCAGAAAAGAGGCTGGATTATCCTGAAATTATAGGAAAATATTTAGGTAACAACTTAAAAGTCGATTTTCTTAAAAAAAAAAAAAGTCAGCAAATCACTGGCAGTGTACTTACAAAGAACTTTCAAAATCAATCGACGCTTTGGACTAAAAATCAATAGTTGACTTACATAGTAGCATCTCTATCCTCGTACTAAATTTTGTGTCGATATATTCATTACATCGATAGTTATTAGAATTTTTGAGTTGAGCCCCTCTCTTAAAGATCCCCCTTCTCTTCCGTCGATTCCGCGGATAATTAATAGGTGTCGAACTTATGGGGTTTTGAATTTAAATATAAAATTTTATATCGCACTTTCACTATAGCAGCATTTATTGGGGGTTTTGAGTTGAGCCCTCTTTCTGATCCCCACCTCTCCTTCGGCCTATTCCGCGAAAACTTCAATACATTCATTAGAATGGCAATTATTAGAATTTTCGTGTTAAGTCCCCTCCTTCCCTTTGGCCGGGAACGCCAAATCGAATTACGATCCGAATTTTTTTTAAATAAATAAAAGTGAAGTAATAAGTTATTGTGACTCATGCCAGAGCATTAACTATGAGGTCATAACGCCTAGTCATTAGCCCGACTCCACTGAGGGAATTCTAAATTTTAACTGTCCAGGTTCAGTTACCTAGAGTGGAGATCTTTTACCTGACATCGTACAGGCTCGGGACCATCGTTTAACATCCAATCCAAAGGACTTCCCAGATAAAAAACTATCTCGAACCTCTCTTGAGCTCAGTAGGCAATTGTTATTAAATTTTAAATAATTTAATATTTTAAAATTCTGAGGTGAGAAATTTGCCCCCCTTCCAGCAATTCTACTTGCTTTTCAACCGTAAAGTTGCTTCAATGTTTACTATAAACGATCTTGCGTTGTCTTGATGTGTGACCCTCCACCTAATTCAACGTGAAATGGCTTCAGCGATAGAAGTCTCCCGTTGTTCTGTAGTGAAAGGCGGCTTAAAATAAAATTAAAAAAAGGTGGAAGTTACATCTTTTCTTGCGGTGCCAGGAGCCGCCTGTCCCGGTCGGAGCACTATCATATCCCCTCTGACCAGCAGTGACCAGGGCAAGTTGACCAGAGTGTTGTCCCGGAAGGTCCACTGAAGAGTGATGCACGGCGAATAGGGCGAGCAGGGATGGGGGTAATGCTCCGGCTTCCAGTCACACTTACCCTGACATTCTTAAACAAAACATATTTTAAATAAGAATCCATAAAAAAATTATACACATATATATATACACGTATATTCTTGGCTTCATAACATATCAATGAAGCCAAAATATATCAACATATAAGTATAGATCAGAAAACGCTTCATACAAAATTTATGGCAAAAAAAAACATTTTGCCAAATATATATTTTTTATGTTATACAGGACCCTGTGTCTGTATTTAAAGAATAAATGATAGCTTACATCATCTAAATGAAATAATACTTTTAAAATCACCTTTAACAAATCTCTGAAGGTTTCGCACTTGTTCGGGTATTTCATTGTGTCTAAGTTCATTGTCCCAGGAAATTATAAGTACATTAAGTACACCTATGCAAATAATAAAAAAGCCATGTGCAGCCAAAGACCCATATCTGGAAATTTAATTTAAAGAAAATATATATAATATATAAAAAATATATTCTACATTAACGATTATAAACCAATGCAAAAAATATTAAAGGTATCTTACAAAACTTGACTTGTAAAAAATGATGTTAAGATGAGAGAGAATCCAACCAAGCAAATAACAACAGCAGACATCCAAGAGTAAGTGGAGAGTTCATTATTATGTGCCAAAATCTCTTTAGTATAATCCCACCTAATCAAAAGTAAAAATAAGTGTGAGATCTCCAGACAATTATACGAGGAAATACGTAGAAACAAGACAACAAATAGGAGAAATAAAAATAGAACTACCTACCTAGAAGAACTTTTTGGAGTGTACTCATTCAGTAATTTATCTATTTCATCATGAAGAACGCCCAGAGCTTCATAAGAAGATAAGCCAATATTTTCTTCACTTTTCTTCATTGCTTCAGAACTGAACGAAAATTATTAATTAATTTAAATTGCATATTGCTCTACTGGACTATGAAAAAAAAACATTGTATAGTTTTGTATTTAGTTGGAAAACCTTAGGAATAAGAGCTGACATAGAAACGAAAAGAAATCATATACACTATACATCAATCAGTAGTCTCAAAATGACAAAATTATAATATAAACGTTTACACTATTTTTTCATCTCCCACGGGAGGATCTTATAACCGTAAGCATTTTGTAACCTTCCGTGTAAGCTCAAGTTTCATCCACAAAAATTTAGTCCAAGATTCGAAAGGTAAGTTTTTCATCATTTAATGCAGTTTCTAAAACTTAAACTAGATCACAGTAAGTAAAAAGTAAGTTGAAAGTGTGTAGCCTCTTTCTTAACAAAGGTTCTATTATAACTTTCTGAATATCGTTGTTAGTATATTATTTATTATTGTTGTCTTTTTTTTTCAGAGATTATTTCTTCCTTTGGTTAGATATATGTGTATTATTTTAGATTTAAGTTGTAAATATTTTCTTTTTAGGGGAAACGATGTCTGGTGGCAGACAAACAGGTACCGTGCCGAAAACGAAACATAATTCAAGAGTGAGAAGAGAGAATCCTGTAGTTAACCACATTCCTAACAATTTGGTATGTTAAACTACTTTAAAAACTATTCAAATTTTATTTTTTAAACTTAAATTCTTGAACTTCTTTCGTTTTCTGCAGGATTGGCACGAACCGTATGTTCCACAGAGAGTAAGGAAAGAAAGTAATACTAACGCCCGATTATCAGACGGAGGTAAAATTATTGTGTATTATCGATTAGTAATATAATATTAAATCATATTGTGTATTAAACGTAATTTGAAATGTAGTTCATATGGGCCATTTTCATTTATTCAGGAGACGAAAACTTCATATATGAAGATAACCCTTGGGTCGGTTTAGCTCCTTCGAATCGCACCGATGATGATGAAGTAAGTTTTATTGCCGTTATTAATTTTTAAAAATGGTTATTGTTATTATATTTATTCATTTTTTTGAAAATTATCGTTTCCAAAATATAGTTACGGTGGTCCAACGTAAAAAGCAGCAATATAACACCTGAAAGAGGAAGTTCCACGGCCAACGTTGATGCTTATTTATCTAATCGTACTATGCAACGACAGGAAAATGGAGTATGTATTACACATATTGCTTTTGGAATTATTGAAGTTAAATTTCATGATTTGATGAATTTTTTTTTTTTTTTTTTTTTTTTTTTTTTTTTTTTTTTTTTTTTTTTTTTTTTTAGAATGCAGACGATAGAGAGATTCCAAGCACAAGCAAAGAAGTGATGAGTCGTGGACGTTTGAAAATGAAGATGGAACAATCCCAGAGGAAGGTAATAAAATATGTATAACCCTAACATCTCTATAGAACTTCTATGTACCCGGAATTTCAAATCGATATTATGGCCCTTCTAATTCGAGTTTAAGAAACAAAAATTATACCTATTTGTACAAAAGGTTTTGAAATTTATGTTTATTCAATCAATTAGCATAAAACCAACTGTTATTAGTAGAACAAAAATGAAAGGAAAAAAAGGTGTACGTCGCGGGACGCGCGGCAGGAGCGGAGGTTGAGAGTAATTTTAAATTTAAATTATCAAATTATACAATTGTGCATGTAAATTTATAAGGGAAAAGTAATCGAATTGATAAATGCATGCTCTTAACGAGTATTATGTTGAAAGTCGATCTTAGAGAGTAATCAGGAATGAAATATTGTAGAGTAGTAACAAAATTTTATTTACATATTAAAATAGTAAAATATACAATTCTATCGCATAATGTACAATTTGTCATGGAATTATGTACTACATAGAATCATTTCTTCACGTGTATTTTGCTTGAGAAAGTTTATCGGTATTGTACTTTGTCATGTAGTTTATAATAATAATTATGTTTATAACAATAATTATTATTCGACAACTTAGCTATCAACATCCATATCATCACATTTTGCCTCATTGTTTTCATTATTGTTATGTATAGTTATTGGCCTAGACTCGTCATATTCAGTATCATGCTCATTATTTTCTTCAAAATCTATAAATGAAATGATTGGTTTATGGTCACTAAAGTAAGAAACATAAATTTTAGACTTAATTTTTGTAGGTAACTTTCGACCATTACTTAACCATTCTCAGTTTATATGTGTCAAAAAGAAACTTAATCCTCTCTTTTGCTAAATTACAATTGACATCTCCAGCCAAAATCAAAGGAAGTTCATGATAATCTGTCTTCAGAAAGTTTTTTGATACTTCCTCAAGTGAAAAACGAATACTTAAATGTTATAATTGCCTTCACGCTGTTTGAAGGTTGTATCATTTTCCAAATTTCGTTTCTGATATTCGGGGAGGGGGAACCTACTATTCCTTTCTTCCTAATGCCGGTCGGGGAGTGAAGAGTGAAACTTTCGTTGCGCATACCCATGTCGTAACGCATAACGCTTTTACCAACTCACTGCCGGCCAAGCGAGAGATTAACGGCATGTTAGGAGCTCCGCTCCAAAAGTTGATAAACGTGATTATAAAACATAACCCAGTTAATCCAAATGAACAGCAGAATATTCAAAGCTATTCTTTTCAAAAAACATACAATAAAAAAAAAATAGTTCTTCGGTAAGTCCCATACATCCACCACGACTTTGGCGGGCATGGCAGAGGAATCTGCTCCGGGACGATCCTGGACTCCTCTTCTTTCACGTTCCTCAGCAGTAACAGGCATACTCATGAACTATCTCACTAGTGACAATTTTTACTTACGTATTAAATAAATAAATAGTTACAACCTATTTAATAACTATTGAATTTTCTATAGATAGAGGAACTTCAACAAACTCAAGCAGCGCTTCTCAGTTTGAGGAATAAAGCAATTCAGCAAGTCAAACCAGTTCAGGTATGAAATTTACTATATTAAAAAAGAGAAATTTAAAGCATAAGTACAGATATTGAACTAAAAGTGAACTTATTACTTTTTATTATTGTCTGTCGCTGGGGCTTACTCTGTTCTGCAGCTTTAAAGCCGCTGCGATGGCGATGATTCTACGCTAAATTGATAAATTTGAGGCTTCGAATAGTTCTATTTCCTTTTTTCGGGTAAAGTGATAAATTCACTAGCTTACTTTGACATGGGTAATTCTACACAATTAAACCAAAGAAACAAGAATAAAATTAATCCCTACTCTCCTCAACTTAAGAATCTGAAATTTTCATCAGAGTTAAATTTTGCTAAGCGTTTCTCATAAGGCACCCAAAGTTTGTCTCCGAGGAATCCATTTTCCCACTCTATAACATCGCTTATGAGCTCCTTTTCGCTATAATTTTGTGCTGATCCAAATCATTGATCATATCAACCAACTTTGTTACTTCTGGCTCCACAGTAAAGAATATGTTAATTCTGAAATATTGATTTCCTTTTTTTCAACTACAGTGGTAAAACCAAAATTAAATATACTATAGTTATTATATTCTAACCAAATAAAATAATTCATATAGGATATGCGTGAAGTGTTGTTTGTGTATTTATAAAAATGATTGCTGATAGCATGAGAACATTATTAAAATTATGATCAGAAGCTTTTCTTATCTTCAAAATAACTAAATGAATAATAATGAAGGTGTAAATTAAAATTCTATTTAACAAAAAGATAAAAAATCATCAAAAGTTTATTTTTTAAAATATATTGTCTGTTATTTTTTATTTCCTGTTGTTCTAAATTATCAAGTAACCTGTTTTTTGAGGTATTTGATGCCTTCGGTTGAGTCAAAAGTTTGTCGATAATGTAGGTCGCGAAAGTGGATCAGTTCCTTATTTCAGTCGTATGTTCTTTAAATTTGCTTTAAAATGTCCAATATAAAACTGGTTGCACTGTAAGCTATACTCTACTTTAGTTCTCAATTTCAGTTTTGTCCCTACCTCGTATCTAAGAACATGGCTCATGGGATTGCTAGTTTTAAGACCTAATTTCAATCCAAAATGATTGAAACTGTGTTTTCCTGTCTCTTCCAAAGTTACATTTATTTCTAGAACTTTGCCATGTCCCAAGGATATATTTATTTTATAATATCCATCTACATTAGTTATATTATACTCATCGTGTTAATAATCTAGAGATATTAGACATTGCTTTCCGGGAAAGCTAAATTTTGGTATGGACCTTGATATTGTAGTTCTAAACAAAATGTCAAAAGTCCCATCGATCCTAATTTCGCTAAAAATTTTACGCGGGGTTTAAAGGTCACAAAAAACGGGGTTTCGTGAATATCTCGTTAATGGTCACTTTTACAGAAAAAATATTCGTTATCAAATTTGTAGCTTAGGAAATTTCCTACAAAAAAGATACAACAACTTTTATCCATAGGAATAACCGCTTCGGATGTAATAAGATCTACGAAGTTGTCGAATAGTGTGCACCCCTCAGCGGCATGTGTTTGTCATTGGACTTTGAATTTCATATACCCTTGAGGGACTTGTCTTCAAATAGTTGAAAAATGTCATGTATTAATAAATTACGCAGTCGTTTTTACTAAGGCAGAATGTTCTCCAGACGGGATTTTCAACAATGGAATTCATTTTCTTCTGGTCATGTATAAAGCCCCAGTAAAAGAAGTATCTTGATACTCACAGATATTCAACTTTTGTGAAATGTACTCAGCTCAAGAAAGCTGTTCAATTATCTACTGTCCAAGTGCTGCTCGACAACATTAATATCGGATCTATTATCAAGTTCAAATATAGCTAGGCAACGAGGTTACCCCTGAAGACTGGGGATGAACATTAAAGTTATTCTCCTTTTTTGTAGGAAATTTCCTGAGCTAAAAATTTAATAATGAATATTTTTTCCGTAAAAGGAATAAGGTTATATTCAAAGTCCAATGACCTACACATGCCGCTGAGGGGTGCACACTATTCGTTACAACTTTGTAGACCTTATTATCTCCGAAACGGTTACTCCTATTGATAAAAGTTATTTTATCTTTTTTTGTAGGAAATTTCCTAAGTTACAAATTTGATAATGATTATTTTTTTCTGTAAAAGTGACCGTTAACGAGAAATTCACGAAAACCCGTTTTTTATGACTTGTGATCCTAAATTGTTAGCGGCTCTCGGATCTAAGGAGACTTTTGACATTTTGTTTTGAACCACAATATTAACATCCATAGCAAAATTTAGCTTTCCCGGAATTTTTTTGAAGATGGGCCTTTTTTTTCTCTAATTTCTCTGTAAAAGTATAAAGCCCGGGCATGAGTAATAATAACTAATTCCAATGTGTTATCTCAAAACCTACATCTTGTAAATAGAGTGTATATTATGCAATTATATAAATAGAATCTCTTGTCAGATTTTTGTCCCCCAACGTGTTTTTCGCCTGTAAGTTTTCTTTTTAGAGAAGAACAATGAAAGAATATATAAAATTCATTCACATTTTGATTTAATTGAAGCCTTTCCGTATTTGTTCTCAGATGGAAGAAATTCAGCAACATTCTGGTTTATTAGGCTTGAGGAATAAAGCTATTCAACAAGTCAAACCTGTTCAGGTGTGTACCAAAACTACATTATAACATTTCTTAGGTATGAATATCTTATTAATATAGGTAAAAAACGTTTCAGTTGGTAATTAGGTATATTTTTATAATAATGACCACTCAATAAATATAATATTCTATGAAATTATATTTTACAGGTTGATTTGGATCGAATGGCTAATATGGAAGCTCGCCTGCAAACAATGACCGAATATGCTAATGTATGAATTACATTTTTTTTTAATTTTCTTAAAATACCTATAAGAGTAAAACTTAATTACATTAAATATTTACATTTTTCGGTTGTGTGAGATTTTGAATTTACAATAATATATATTTTTCACAGCTTTACTATTCTCCCAATTAATTTTTGCTCTTTACAACTTGAAGTCAAATATACTTTTCGGACCATCAATATTTTATTAAAATGTTACATTCAATAGAAATATCGTATGATGCTTGTCAATAATTCATTACACATATAACATTTCAATTATTTAAATAATGTTTTTTTATTATAGATTTTATATAATAGCTCTCATCTTTAATTTTTTTTGTTGATCTTTATTGTGGTAAATGTTTTCCTTATATTAATAACATTTTAATAAAAATAAAAATATGAACAATATAAGGAAGAAATTGATCACAATAATGATCAGCAGATAAATTAAAGGTTAGCATTTTCGTACATAAAAGCCATAATTGTTATTTATTTTTTTATCTTCAATTGTTTAATTATTCTTTTTAGATAATGCAGGCATTGGAAAGGGATGAAACAACAGCCAACCTTGTTGAGCCCGTCGGAGACTGTGACCAACAATTAAGAATTAAATTGAATGAACTTCTCGTTAAAAAAGCTCAATGCGATAATATTCTCGCTTGCATTGAATCTGAGAATATTCCTGGTTTGTAATTTATTTATTTAATTAATACTGGTAATCTAACAAATATTCACCCTATAAAGATATAGAATACTGGTATTCCAACAAATATTCACCCTATAAAGATAAAAAATACTCGTATTCTAACAAATATTCTCCCTATAAAGATGTTTTTTTCTGAACAAATATTCAGCCTTTGGAGAATATTGAATACTAGAATACTGGAATATATTGAACACTGGTTATCCAACGATTATTCATCCTAATAAGATGTGTTTTTTTTCTGTTTTAGTTGGTGCTGCAAGTGTCAGCAGCGATGATGGAGATACTTCACAGTTTTCTCGCACCAGAGTAAGAAAACGTTTGAAGCCCTCTCTATGTGTATTTCAAAATTTATTTATTTTGCTTTGATAATGTGTAATAAATTCATGTTCTGTTTTTGAATATAGCAGGGATTTGGAGAATTAGATGAGATTGGACGACGAGATGTCACCAAACAAGATAACAGAGAGTTGGATCATCATACAGCTGCCTCGAGCAGTGCATATATACACAACAAAGAACTGTATGTTATATATTTGTTAAACTATATTTTCTTTTGTTATACATTTACAGGAAGTCCTTTTTAGATTAAATCTGTATAAATTTTATATATATACATATTTCATTCCATTTTTTTATTTTAGGAAACTTGAGGAAGTTAAAAACAAACTGGAACAGTTGCAATCACTTTTGAATCGTGTCGAAAGCCTCCGAGAATCCAAAGCACCGCAGCCGAGGTATAATATTTCTCACTGATTTCGTTTTCATATCTGTGGGCAGATGACTTGCGAAATTCTCAACATTAATTTAAGATCTAAAATACAAAATACTGCTCTAATATTTCCTAATTTAAATTTCAGATTTTACTTTCCCAGCTATATGAAGTATATACGTATATGCACCTGATTCCAAAAAATAAAAATATCTGGCTATCTATGTATGTGTGAACACTCTCGATAGAATGTAGATATCGACACGAAAATTCATATGTAGACAATAATAATAATAAATCAATTTATTTCCTTTAAACCAATACATGGGTATAGGATACGTCAATACATGTTTTTGTTTAAATCACACAGTTGTTTATTACCTATAAATATACATTTCTAGTTTATATTAAATCTAATTAAATGAAATTTCTACATTGCAATTAATAGCATTAGAATTTATATAACAAAATATTTGCATTAGAAAAACATAGTTCAATGTGATGTCTGAAATTTCCCCGCGAGCTACCAAAAATTTCCCTGCGAGCTACGGTTTGGCGACCACTGCTATAACATAAACATTTTTAGTTGAAGTTTAAATGTTTTTCTTGTATCTATTGACTTCAAGATGTGGGAAAGGACATTAACAAAAATTAATTGCTTTATGAGTTATACTTTTTTCAAAAAGAGAAGACCAATGTTTAGTCATTCGATAGTCTTCTTTCTTCCTGGTATCGTAATCATGACCAGTAAAGACCCCTGTAGATTCAAACCCCCATATTTTCAGCAGAATCGACATAATGGAAGATTGATTTTGGAGGGAGAGGGAACTTCTAATTGATTAATTCGAACTGGGGAAGTACATTGCCTGTGTTTCATCGACAATTTTTTTTCTCCTCATTAGTACTGTCATAAAAGTAAATGAATTTTGAAAATGTTGTTAATGATTTTAAGAGGGTATTTAACTTGAATTCTCATATTCCATAATTTAAGCTTTTCCAGTCTTGCGAAATTCTAAACATGAAGAACATACTGTTCTAATAATTTTAGATGTGGATGCCCTGTGTCCTAATTTAAATCCAATAGGATTTTGGCCAAAATCAGATCAATAGAAGTACACGATTTAAAGGAAATTGATTGTGTATAAAAGAGCTTTGTTGAACAAACCACAGATTTTTCTTTTTATTTTAGTACTGTGATGAAAGCAAATGGCTTTGAGAATTGAGAGGATTTAAGAAAGAGGATATGTGTCATACATATATATTCCATAATTTGAGCTATTCCAGTTAATTATTATTTTTTATTTTAGAATAAACGGAGAAGTCTCTCATGTCGAAGAGCAGAATCAACAAGGAGGAGGATGCAAAAACTGCCCTCCCAACAGTGTTTTGGTAAATAATTATTATATATGAATTATATTAGTGTACTTTCTTGTCTATTAAAATTTTGAATTATTTTAGAAATGTCCAAAAATACCTGTAATAACTGCCATTTTAGTAGTCGCGGCCCCTTGAATATCCTAAAATATATTCGCAACCCGCTAATTTGTAGTGATTATCAAGATTTATTTTAAAATAGTGGTTTTATTTACTGATTATGACAAAAAAAAAGTCAGTTATAACGACTCATCGACATTAACTACGATGTCATATCGCCTATTACCAGTGCGATCTTTCGTCGCTCACATGGGCATGAGCCCGACTCTACTGTGGAAGTCCTAAATTTGCCGCCCTGGATTTAGTTACCACGGGTATGGGTCTTTAATGAGTACCTGACATCGAACAGGCCATCGGAACCATCGCTTAACTTCCCATCCGAAGGGCGGCGTGCTCAACGTTTTTGGGCCTCGGCCGGATTTCGAACTCGAGATCTTGAGCTTAGTAGGCTCTCACGCTACCTCTGAGCTATAAGCGCCCTCTGAACAAAAAATCAGGAAACAAACTAACTTACCTAAATGTGTTTATTAAGTCAATCTTAGAAATGAACATTTATTTTTATCGTATTCAATATTTATTTTAGAACTTACAGTTATTGTGATTTTTGCATTTATTATTAGTCTAAAATAGAGATATTTTCTGATAAGGTGTATCAAATTAAAAAAAAAATAATAAGTGATTGCAAATTACAAATTTATTTTAAAAATTTGAAACGTTCTATAAATTGTTCGTGGTCTCTCTATAAACGTTTCGCGACCCCCTCCCCCCCCCCCCCCCCCCCCCCCCCGCACCTCCCCCCTCTCTCTTAATAATTGCAGATCTAGACTACCCACTTTTTTTGACATATCTTCGTTTTCTTTGATGTGGTACTGTATAATTGCATTTTACTGCTACGATTATATACATCAACTGTAAATGGTAACGCATGAGCATATGTGAACAATCTTAGCTTTGCTTATGAGCGGTGTTGATTCAAACGAAATATTATTATAAAAAATTCAATTTTTAGGAAAAATTACGTACTAAAAAGATGGATTTGAATGATGGTTTGAGACTTCCGAAGCCTAAGTACCCTCCGCAAGGTAAAGTCTTTTTTTAATTTCTGTTTTTTATATTATATTATTTATATTTCCTTTAGGGTTGTTGCTTTTCGAAAAATAAGAAACCTTTTGTGTCGGTCTGTCTTTACAATAGGTATTGTGACGACACTTAAATTTAACCAATAGGTATTTAACACCTACATGACCCACAAATGGGAAACAGTCTGAATCCAAAATAATTAATTATTGTACGTTAATTAATTATACAACAACAAATTAGAAAATACAATCAAAATAAAACGTTGCGTTGATGTATTAAATAATATGACCAGTTTATGGTTTCATATCTTTTTTACCGTAGGAATATTGAATGGATACTTGAAGAAAAACTTTTAAAAAAGTGCAACTTAGTATTCTGACTTATAGTCGCTAGGGTATATATATATATGTGGTCGGCTGGTGTTTTACCCATAGGGTCCTAAGCATCCAATGCTCTTATCCCTTCCCTGGAAGCGTTGAGCTTCCCCTTATTATATTAACTGTATGTTTATACTTATACTACCTGAACCAAGCCCTTCATGAAGTGCTCAGTCTCCCAGTTTCCTTAATGAAACTGAGTATGCTCTCATAGTCCAATCTTCTAAAATCCTCCTCTGCGATTACATCTCCACCTAAGATGCGGAATCTCGTTTGCGTATATCCTGAGCAGATGCCCAGGATGTGTGCCGCCGTTTAGTCTTCTTCCCCACATCTATCGCAGGTAGGACTGTCCGTGACTCCCACAGTGTGTAGGTGTCTATTGAACGGACCATGTCCTGTGAGAACTCCAGTCAGTTGCCTAAGCTCGTACCTTTTGAGGTTCAGGATCCCGTCTTTCAGAACTCTGGACTCCCCTCCCAAGAACATCTTCAAGTGCCTGCATGTGGTCTTTTCTCTCCATGTACGCTCCAGAAGATCCTTAGTCCATTCTTTAATTCGGGTTCGGTATGTCTCCCGAGATATTCCCAGCACCGGCTCTGGTCTGGTCCCATAAAAGGCTTACTTGAACCTTCCTTGGCTAGTCGGTCTGCCTCTTCGTTTCCCTGGATCCCCGAGTGTCCGGGAACCCAGTAGAGTCCAATCTCTTGCAGTTTCCTAGGGTAGTCGCTAGGATACCATACGTGTTCTATAGTTGTGAAATCGTAAAAATAAAAAAGTTATTTCTCCAATATTTTTATATTAACTTTCACAATAATACTAAAATATCGAAATCTAAAGTGTACTAAATATGGTTATATATCTCGAATTAGTTTGATATGTATCCAGAACAATTTAATATATATTTGAAATCTTAAGCTATCGTTTAGGAGTTTCCAACACATCATAACTTTTCTATAATCTGAAAATACTGTATTTATTCTACTTGATATTTCCTGTTTTCCATCATTATTTTGGCCTCATCGATCTACATATTCCTTTCTATTTTGTGCAAAGTGTCAGTTATATAGCTTTATTGGTTTCCAAGATATCAAGGGGAAGAAACAGAAGGAAATAAGTTATTAAAATTAAAGTAATTAAAAATATAAAATATTTGTAGGGAACTTTTCCCTTTTAAAGGATGAAAATGTGCTAGAACCCCATTTTTAAATGTGTTGCAGAAATTGTGAAGACACCATCTGTCTTAGATGCTTTAAATTTTACGCAAACATTCGTCCTTGATGGCCCAACATGTGAAAAATATTTGGAACTTAAATTAATTATTTACTGATTGTGATTCATGCCCGATTTTATCGCCTACCACCAGAGCACTCTTTCGTCGCTCTGGAGGACATGAACCCGAGTCTATTATGACAGTCTTACATTTTGCCTACCCAGGTTTATTCACCTAGGATAGGGGTCTTTAAAGTCCCATTCGAAGGTAGTAATTAATCATGAAAACAACAAAACTCTTTCATATACTTGCTACGCAAGTTTTTTTCTAAATTACTATTAGTTTTGCATTTAAAAAAAATATAAATTCGTTATTGCATGTCTAATTTTTGCTAATTGCAGATTACCATTTCAACCAGCCTGCTATGGAGAGTTGGGCCAGTTCTGTCAATGGAGCTACTGCTAATTCATTGGACTATTCAAGGTTTAGATTTTTCTTTTTAATTGCTTAGTAGATATTGGCCGATCAAGATTCAGCACTTACCCCTCCAAATGAACATTTCCCCCCTACTATTTCCATAATCATCATCCATTCAGTTATTGTCAACTATGAGTGGTAAATGAGAAGGGTCCATAAAGTCAAAGTTTCTCTTTGATACGATTGTTTGTGGAGTACTAACGATTCTCAAAACATGATCCTGAAAATAACTGAGTTTTCTTGTAAATTATCTAAATTTTCAGTGATTTCCTAGAATCATCTAATTTAAATTGTATCTATCTATTGAAGAGTTACTTACACTGTGGTCACTAAAAAAAATAAATTACTTAAAAGAGGACCATTTTTTGTTACCTAGTTACATCATATTGAAGGAATCATAAATAATAATATATTTGTAAATGTATAAGTCAATACTGCTTAAATCACGAACTCCGAAAGAACGACTGAATGTGATCTTCTCCTCCCTTCTAAAATCTTTTTATTGAAACTGAATGTCTGGAAAAAAAAAATATATATACATATATATCTACTGTGGTCAATACATTATTCGTACACATTCAACTTTCTTAATGTTGTGTATTCCTTAGATAGAGGATTTTGCTTATTAATATACTCCGGGACTGATTTTAAATACTCATACAACTCGTGCTCACTCAATATATATATATATATATATATATCAGTATTTGAAATATGGTTAAAAATTAGTTCAGCTGTTTATTGACAAGGCAAATTTATGGAAGTTGATGTGTGTGAAAGTTCTGTACAGGGCTCATGAGGTATTTATTGATTTTTTAAAATTTTATTTTCGTTTATATATATATATTTATTTTTTATTACCTCAAGAACGATTTTTTTTTTTTTTTTTTACTAAATGGTTAAATATTAAAATTCAAATGTAACATTTCTGTTTACTGAAACTTTCAGTGAAGATGGCGAAGTTGAATACGATGAAAGCCCTGTCAAACTATGTTCAACAACTTACATTCCTCAAAACAGCTTTCCGAAACCCAGGTTGGAAAAATAGCATGTAACTTTATTCAATTTAGAAAATAATTTGATTTTTAAAAAAAACGTATACTTACATTTTTTTGCAATATAAATTCTCATTAATTTGACGAATGTTGCAGACATCCAGTTCCTGTGAATAGCACCAACAGTCATCCAGGAGCCAAAACGCCTTCAGGTATTATTAAATTACTAGTTTTACGCTCTTTAAGGGACCTTTTTCCCTCTCTCTCTTTTTCTGTGTATACATACGTCTCTCGCTCTACATATATAAATTTATAAAAAAATTCAGAGCAGAAGCTGAGTCTCACCAGATATTTTTTACAATTTTTCCTGTGACCCATACAATATGAAAGGAACCGACATGCAAATTTTCAGATTTCTTCGTCTCATGGATGTGCCTCAGAATTAGATCAATTAGATCAGTGAATGTGTAGATGATTATTGGTCATTATAGTTAGCTTGTGACTCATGCCCGGGCTTTAACTACGAGGTCATATCGCATACTACCAGAGCGCTATTTTGTCGTTCTAGTGGATATGAACCCGACTCAACTGTTGGAGTCCTAAACCTAAATTTTTATTCATTTACGGTAGGAGTATTTAACGGGTACCTGACATCGAAGGCGTGGACAAGTTTTTTTCACCTCCCAGATAAAAAAAAACCTCGGTCGGGTTTCGAATCCGCGATCTTGAATTCAGTAGATTATCATATCATCTATACTATTAATTAAATATAATTTATATTAGACGAAAAAATATTAATCGATTATTCTAACTGATGGAGATTCCATTCTTGAATGACAGTTCGTAATTTTACTTGAGATGTCGGAATAAAACTGATATATTTGAATTTTTTTTTTTTTTTTTTCACTATTTAATGTTTATATCATGGGCCCCATTGGATTTATTTATGAAGAATCCAACCATCATGTACAAATTCTCCACATAGATCTAAGATTTATCATTCATATCTCATCTGGATATGCCCATACGTTTAAATTCGAAATGAGTGGGCTATCGTAGCCAAGGTTGTAATTTAGTCTCACTCAGAGAATAGAATTGCTTAAATAAACTTATTATCAATGTGTTAGGTGTGATGGCTGTTGAACTTATTTCAGGAAGAGAAACAAGAAGAGCAGTCCATAACCGTGAAATAAGGAACAGACAACAGAGGGTTCCTGAACCTGAGGAACCAGCACCCAATACGTCCACTTTGGCTGAGCAAATAACCGAAGTAAGCAAGATTCCAGCCTTTCTAATTCTTCTAGTCTTAGTCATACGGTGAAGTAAGTTGCAAAAAAAAATTGAGATCGAGTTTTAAAAGAAATTTCACGTTTTGATGTCATCTGATCTCGATTAGAGCATTTTTACGATGATTGTGCACCTTTGTATGCGTCTGGAACTTTGCGTGCGTTCTAACTCGACAATAAGTGTAGAAATAAAATTATTATTTGAAATGAAGATGCCACATGTCCGACTTAGATCTGATTAGGTTTTGGCCAATATTTTCTGGACCTAACTACATTATTTCTGATCTATCATTGATTTATTCAATAGTAATTAGAGTTGTGGAGAAACCGAAAGGAACATTTTACACCCCCAGCTATACGAAATATAGGGGAAGTTATGTAGTCGGTCTGAAATTCGATGCGGAGTTTTCAACGAAATTTCATGTTTTCCGACCTCCTGATTCCAAAAATTAAAAGAAAATATCTGTCTATGTGTCTGTGAAAACGATAACTCGACAAAGATTGAATTTATCGACTCGAAATTGGTTATGTATATCCATAATACTCTAAGGAGGACTACCTATTGATTTTCAGCCAAATCAACGAAACGCAAGGGGGGATTAGGGGGAAACTTAACATCAACACTCAATAACTGATGTTGTATTGACACTAAATTTCATATGTAAATTCAAAGCCCTCTAAGGACGACACCTATTGATTTTCATCCAATTTGGCCCAAAGGAAGGCGGTCCAACATAAAAACTCTAATAACTGCTGTTGTAATAAATGTATTGACAGGAAATTTCATATGTAAATTCAAAATCCTATTGGGATGACACCTATTAATTTTCATCGGAATCAGTCGAAGAGGAGGGGGGGAACAGAGGGAGGCTAAACTCTAAAATCCCAATAACTGCCGACGTAACGAATGTATAGACATTAAATTTGATATTTAAATTCAAAACTTTATAAGGATGGAACCTATTTATTTTCCGCAAGATCGGTTGAAGGGAAGGGGGGAGGGGGGGGTCAAAGGAGGGGGCTCAACTCACCTTAATAACTTCCGATACCCAGTAATGCCAGTATGAAATGATTGTGAGGAGGGGGAGGGGAGAGAGAGTGATCTGTAAGTGTGGTTGCTATAAAACAGGACTGTAATGGCCACATCACATTTCTTCATATGTATTATATTACACATCTATATTATATTACACATCTATATTATATTACACATCTATATTATATTACACATCTATATTATATTACACATCTATATTATATTACACATCTATATTATATTACACATCTATATTATATTACACATCTATATTATATTACACATCTATATTATATTACACATCTATATTATATTTGACTAATCTTGTTGCTCTTGTAGCTGCAAATGCAGATGGAACAGATGCAAATCCTTTACCAAAGTATGATAGAAAAACAACAAGTTGCTAATTTTTCTCCACCACAACCATGGATGCCAAATATGGGTAATGTTTCACTATTTTAAACAAATTTTTTTTAAAGTGTTAATCATATATAGTACCATCATTTTTGTTTGCTGAAGTAGGAATTAGATATAACATACTTTTTATTTTAGCCTGAATTTTTTCGTTGCTCAATTTGAGAATAAAGACCTGTATAAGAATAAATATGATGATGGCTGATGTAGTGAGAAGTGATTATTTCACAGGTTGTCAAATAAAATATAGTATGACCTCTCACAGATTTTTATTAGAAGGAGCTAGCCGGCTTTCGAGGTGCCCTTATCACCAGAAAATCTGATCTCATCAGGCAGTCTGCTAAAAAATTTAAAAAAATGTTGATCAAAAACTAAATAATTTTATAATAAAATAAATAAATAAAACAATATAAAATATCATGGATGGGGACAGACGAGTTATTCCTGTCCACCATCTGAGTCACGTTCTATAAGAATAGTTCCCAGCTATAATACATGAGTATAGGGGAAGGTATGTAATCGGTGAGAAATTGAATGTAGAAATTTCATGTTTTCTGACCCCTTGAGGCAAATTGAAAAAAAAAAAAATAATTGTCCTGTCTGGCTCTAAAAACAATTAATATATTTTATAAGTGTATCCTGAACACCATAAGCACGAAACCTATTAATTTTCAGCCAAATCGGTCATAGGGTTGGAGAGGGGCTTAATACAAAACCTCTAATAACTGCGGAAGTTATGAATGTATCGACGCAATATTTTGTATGGCTATTCAGAAGTTCTTATATAAGTCAACATATCGACACAAAATTTAGTATGAGTACCTATATAACTCAATTATTGTTCTTTGGTCTGGTTGATTGGATTGTTTCTGGAGTGAAACATAAACTTAGTTGATTAATTCGTCGTGGGGAAGTACATTACCGGTGTTTTACTAACGACTTTTTATTGTTTGCTCTTAAAAATTCTTAAAGAAGTATTGTGCAACAATTTAACAAAAAATTTGCCTTTTTATTTATTTTATTTGCATTTTAATCCTTAGTACTCGGTGTTTTCTGTGCAATTTTTTTTTTTTTTTTATGTTACACAGCACAAGTAATTGATAATAAGATTAAAACTAATTGATTCAAGTCATATTGATGGTTTTATTTATTATTTTGTTCAAAGGTTTCATGCAGTTCATGGGTCCTCCGTCTCCCCAGTGGCACCAACATCAGCTGCTGGTCAATTCCCTGAACCAGTGTTGTCAACTGATATGGCATCAACAGAGGGAACTAGCTGGGTTGCGACAGGCCTTGGACATGGTGAGTCAGATCTAGAGAAGAGGGGTCGATGGTGGTCAGCTGGATAGAGTCGCTGCCCTATTGAAATAGCATGTTTTATGTTTCTCCGGTTAGTTAATGTGTTGTTGTTGTTATTGGATCTTTCAGATTCAGGAGGAAGGTAGAATATACAAGTGTGGTGGCCATGGAAACAATCTCAACTTTGATCCCTCCGGTCTTCTCTGGGCCCAGTCCTCCCCACAGACCCTCAACAACCAGGTCCCACCTGGCAACCGGACCAACAATTACTGGGACAACTTCCGCAGGTATCTACCTTGATTTATGTCTTCTTACATATAATTTGCATGACCAAATCTCTTGAAATAAAGGTTGTAGAGAAAACGTGCTTGCCTACTGACTTCAAGATGAAGAGTTTCAAAAGGTTTTTTTTTATCTGAGAGGTGAATAAACCTTGTGCACGCCGTCCTACGATGTCAGATTAGTACCGTACTGTAGGTGAATAAAAATTTAGTGTATGCAAAATTTAGGACTCCTACAGTAGAGTCGAGTTTATATCCACTTGGGCGACGGAAGAACGCTCCGCGAAAATGAAGGTCACTTTACTTCGGGACTTAAATTAATTAGATACCACTTGAAAGCGGGTTTATGAGATACATGCAGAAAAACGTTCTAAAATGACGTCATGAAAACCATTTTTTTAGATGTTCGCTCGGTTTACGCGAAAACGGTTAATCCTAGCGTAAAATTGGTCCATACCAAGAATATACTATATTAAATTTCCAACCATCAATATACGAAGAATGTACAATAGTTTCCTGTCGTTAGTAGTTATAGTAATGTTTAAAAGGAGAGTGATGGACGGGGGGAGTCAGGGAGTTCAAGAAAGAGGAGACTTGAACAAGGAATGAGTTGTGGAAGGCAGAGGAGCGATGAGAGGGGATGAAGAGGTCCGAAGAACAGGAAGGATTACATTCCTTTTAACTAACGAAGGGCAGCATTATTTTAATTTAATTGATCATCTTATTTTGACCAGTTCCGTAATAGTCTGCTCTCCTATTTAAGTTAACATTTTCTGCAGAGGTATTCTGAAACACTTGATAAAAAATAAAGAAAAACGTATGTTTTTAAAAATATTGTATATTTCACAAAATACAAATACAGTATTTGTTAAGTTATGGCTGAAAATGTTAGCAACACCGAAAGTGCTCCCACATTTAATGTATATTTTGTGAAATATACAATATTTTTTCCTTTATTTAAGTTAGAGAAATGGCTGAAGATTCGACCTTTTGGGTCGAAACTTCCTTTTAAATACTCTTGAATACAGTTTCTGGCAGACTGAATGCTTTTTTTAATCTACTTGTTAAAGTTAATTATTTGGCTAGATTAGTTGTCTTCATACAGTTTCGCTAAGTTTAATCAATTCCTTGTAAAATTATTCCTGAGTAAGGTAGCACAAAAATTGGAGCCATTAATCATTTATGTTTCTTATTTTCCCAGTTATTCGAGGCAAAACTTGTTGTCTGGAAGGAACAAGAGCAACGAAGGGAGTATTGCAGAATCCCTGACCCGACCACAACCAGCTCAAAATGACAACTTGTAAGTTTTCTGATTTAAATAATATTCAAATCCATTTCAAATTATAAATATATCGTGTCTCATCAAAGCTCTGAGGTTAAAATTGTTTAGTGATTTGAAGAATTTCGGGTTGTTCATTCCCCCAGCTATACGAAGTATAGGCGATGTTATGTATTGTGTCTGAAATTCGATGTAGAGTTCTTCCGGAATTTAATGTTGTAATCAATATGTCGGCACTACATTTCGTATGCAAAGTCAAACCCCCATAAAGATGACACCTATGAATTTTCAAATAGAATCGGCCAAACGGAAGGGGGAGGATCTGAGGGGGTCAACTAGAAAACCTCAATAACTGCCGATGTAATGAATGTATCAACATGAAATTTTATATTTAAATTTAGTATCCTATTAGGAACCTATTAAATCTATTAAGTTTCCGCAAAATCAGCCAAAGGGTTTGGGGCGACGACTTTTTTTCTTATAATTATTATTTAATGGACACCAGAGATGTGTAAATTGTTTAACAATGTATCTATTTATTGCATATATTTTTTCCACTGATTAGTGATCAATTTTATATTTGTATTTGCTTCGAGGAGACGGAGGAAAGAAAACAGAAGTTTAGGATCTCAAGGAAATGCTTCTCAACATCATTCTGGTAAATTAAAGTATTTTTCTAAAAAATCAATCAGATATTGAATGATTTTCAAATGTTATTTTGATTTATAAATTATTTTTGTCTAATTCTAGTTGAGGTTTCTGGAACGTTGAACAGTTGCAGATCTAGAAGACGATACAACAGTAATCTCAAAGCAGACGCAACGTAATATTTTGTTATCTGTTAATCTTTGCTTTATTTGTCCATGCCTCCTCTATCTACAGCTCCCAGCCCCCTTCAAATCCTCACTATTCTAATTCCTCTTCGCTAGACAATCCACTCCCCCCTGATTAGTTCTTTATTCCCTCCTCCGTACTTCCCATTCCTAAAAATCAATTATCTCTAATTATAATTAGAGATAATTAGGAATGGGAAAGTATGGAGGAGAGGGAATAAAAAAATTAAATAAAAAATAACTACAATAATTATTGTAGTTATTTACTTATTTCATTTTTTTATTATTTATTTTTCCTGAATTTTTTAGTTAAATTAACCTATTATGTTCATTTTATATGCATTTATTTTATTTATTTTTTCTTTTATTTATTTTTTTTCTTTCTCTTTTCACTTTTCTGTTTAGGCCCCTACTTTCTAACCATTAGTATATCTCTTGTTGATTTTTATTAATTTATTTTATTTCCTTCCTATTTATATAGATTATTTATTATATACATTCTTCTATTTATACAGATACATATATCTTCGTTTATTTCTTCACTATTAAGCTGTTCATTTTAATTTTTAATTTATCTATATTTATTATAGTCTTTTTTTTATTCAATGTAGCATTAATTTATTCATTTTTGTATTTCTGATACTTTATTTAATTATTTCCTTCCTTTTTGACTCCATGTATTTATATTTAGAGAACCTCGGTCCCTGATTGAAATTTATTTTCATTTAATTTATAAAATTTTCTTATATAACTTTTTTTCAACTTATATTATTCTGTCTTCAGGGCTGTGTTTTCGTTGGAACAGTCAATCTATTCAGAATTGGAAACCGTGATCGCTGAAGCTGAGAGGAGCCCTCAATTACTTCTCCAGTTGCTCACTCAATTGAAAAATCTTCGTTCTCAGAGACCGGTAACTTATTTTGATAAAATTTTAGTCAATAGACTTATGATTGTTGCTATTTTGCGTTCGGCAGATTGAAAACCATGCATATATATATATATATATATATATATATATATATATATATATATATATATATATAAACTATATTAATGAGTGTTTGGCATATGCGGTACTTAAAATTGATTGCTGGTTATTCTGTTGTGATTGTGAATTGAACACTTGTCTTCTGATAACCCAATCATTATATTATGGATAAAATGTAAAAAGTATGTGGAAATGTCGAATTGTTGCATGATCATTATATTATTCTAGTATATATGTATTTATTAGTTACCTCAATTCATGTACAAAACACAAAGGCCTCCAAACACGGACGCGGTGGAGATCTCTTTTGCCTTGCTAAATCACAGTTTAGTTTAGTCAAAATGTCGTGGAGGAATACGTCGCATAGTGGTCCAAATAGCACTTTTTTAACCACAAATATGTCGAACTCTATTTGACGTTAATAACCGCTTTTGTCTAATTTTTATTTCAAGTGCGTACAACATTCTTACAAAATGAGTGTAAGTGTTGTATGAGTATATAACTAATTTTTATTTCAGTGTATGTTTAAAAAAATATATTAAATAATAATTTATAACAATTTATTGTGTAAACAATATAAATATATATTTTTTTTTTCATTAATTTATAAATATGCATTATTGAATGTAAATAAATAATTTGACATTTTTTTAGATGTAATAATGAACATGCTTGTAAACCTACATATATAATATAGAATCAAAAAATGTCTTTAACATTTACTAGTAAATACCTTATATGCTGACTGTATAAGCATATTGTACGTAAGGGTCAGTGCGTTAAATATTTAAATACAACTTCCCGCAAGTAGTATGATATAACAAGTATCATTTAGACCTCTCTGCATCGTCGATTGTTAGAAATGATCTTGCTTTTAGCAGCATTTTAAAATTGGTTTGAACAATTTCGTGCAAAAATTGGACGATACTTTGATAAATTCAATGTATAGTTCCATTTCTAAATCCAAATCAAACTAATAACAACGACAAGTTACAACTGAACACCACCGTCTTCTAGAACTTAACATGCCTGCAAAAATAACGCCTTATGACCCCTTCGGAATGCGGAGTTTGGTTCTTTTCAATGGGTTGTATTTGAACGCTATTGCACCTCCATGGCGTCGGTATGTGGAGGCCTTAATGCCCTGATAGTATTCCCATTTTGTCTTGGGAAACTTCCAAATAACATTGGTTGTATGTTACAGAGCCCTTATGAGGACGGTAATCCGGTTGGTTTTGACAACGATATGGAACTTCTGGAAGATATGCCAGCTTTCTCAGGAGCGCCTCCTAGAATGGACGACCTACCCAATCATATTGTAAATGAACATTTCCCATTTTAATTTTAACTCAAAGAAACCTATTTTTTTTTAATTCCACAAAACGAATATGTAAACTACCGTTTACGGTTTCATAGTTACACCTTCGTCAGGTATATACTAAGACCGTTCTTATAGGTAAATGTGAACCTGAGGATGGCAAAATTGCCGAAACTAGTTGTGGAATAAATGAATTGGACTGATACCGCTGTAGTACTTATTTAGTTAAAGATAGGTAAGGAAGGAGTGGAACTAGGATATCCCCATGGCTTTACAGTTAACAATTTGTTTCTTCTGAAATATTTACGTCCCTATTTTTTTCAAAAACAGTGGTAAAACTAAAATTAAAGATGAGATTATAGTCGACTCTCGATATCACGAAACTCAAGGGACATAAGAAAAAAGTCATATTATCGAGTTTTTGCTATAATAAGAGTTCGTAATATCGAGTGAACGTCAGAAAAATTTCGTAATATCGATAGGGGTTAAAAATGTAAAGAAAACCATAAGAATTATATTATACATTTTATTATGTATGTATTATGCATTTAATAAATTCTGAACACAAATAAAATTACATATATGTATGCATGTAATTTATTATTTTCAGATGGAATGTCCCCGTAAGCCATCTCCTTATGAGTTGGACAATCGTAAGGCAGACGGAGTACTGGAGGACGTCTCTCGAATTCTGGAGCGACAGAAGCAAGAGATTGGTTTCTGTAGTACCGAGGTGATAGCAGAGATTGTCATTTTCCTGTGCAGAGCGCTCTCCCTGGATGGGAAATTGGAAATTAGACTTCATTCTGCTCTCAAGAAGTTCAAGGGCGCTAGGTGAATAAACAAGATATATGCAAAGATTAAAATAACAAATAAATTGAAAATGTTTGTTAAATAACAACACTCGGCCTTTCGGTCTTCCTAATATGTTCAGTTTTTACATGTTCCGGTATACATATATTCGCACAGTTTTAAGCTATGCCAGAATTCCAATGTATTATATTTTTATCTTTTGAATAAAAAATTTCATGTTAGTTAATATGACTCACACCTGGGCTTTAACTACAAAGTCATAACGCCTAGGTCATAGCGCTCTTTTATCACTCTGGTGGACATGAGCCTGACTCTACTAGGAGTTCAAATTTTGCCTACCCAGGTTTATTCATTTACGGGTCATTAACGAGTACCTGACAACTCGAGAACATCGCTTAAAGTCCCATCCGAAGGACGAATAACTGACGTAATGAATGTATTGACACTAAAATCATATTCAAATTCAAAACCCTATAACGATGACACCTATTAATTTCCATCGACATCGGACGAAGGGTGGGGAGCATAAAAGAGCTGTTAACGTAAATACCCTAATAACTGCCGATGTAATGAATGTATCGACACAAAATTTAATATAAGGATTCAGAAGCCACAATGTAAGTCAAATATTGAGTTTAGCCCGAACTGTCAATTAGGTTTGGAGGGAGAGCGAAAACGTAATTGTTTAATTTGTGCTGGGAAAATACACAATTCATATCCGGCGATTCACCGACTTTATTTTTTTTTATTTTTTTTTTTCTTCCGCAGCTATATGAAGTTTATTAACATTTCTAACCTATAGTTTCTACAGGGGACGGAGGTTATTTTTACCCCGATAATAGGTTAGGTTTTATGACTCATGCCCGGGCTTTAATTACGAGGTCATATCGCCTACTACCAGAGCGCTCTTTCGTCACTCTGGTGGACATGAGCCCGACTCTACAGCGGGAGTCCTAAATTTTGCCTACAATAAATTTTTATTCACCTAGGGCAGGGGTCTTTAACGAGTACCTGACATTGTACAGGCTCGGGACCATCGCTTAACGTCCCATCCGAAGAACGGCGTGCTTAAGTTTATTTTATCTCCCAGATAAACTAAGGGCCTCGTCCGGGTTTTGAACCCACGTTCTTGAGCTTAGAAGACAAGCACGCATACCACTGAGCTACCGGCGCCCTCACCTCGATAATATATAATAATCATAGTAATAACCAACGAATATAAATAAATTATTTTGTTTATATTTTCCAGATTGACATCGGTCTCTGACAATATACTTTGCACTGTTGCCAAAGTGGTGTTTCAGGGCCCAGCACTGCAACAGCAACAACAACAACAACAACAACAGCAGCAGCAACAACAACAACAGCAGCAGCAGCAACAACAGCAGCAGCAGGTGCTCTCCAACCCTAGTGTAAGTCAGGAAAAACTAGGAAATGTAAGTTAATTTTTTTCAGATCAGGTATAACTACAAAGCTCGAAGAACTTTCAAATGAAAGCACCAGGAGTTCACTTGACAAATATGAAGTTGAATCAAAGGTCTGTACAGTGTAGGGAACTAACTAGTCGGCAGAAGTAAATCTCCAGTGCTGCAGGGCTTGGGGAGTTTTTTCTATGGGTACAATACCGAAAGTAAGTTTAAATACTTCCACTTGTAAGCAGTATCCGAAAGAAGGATACAGTACTTGATGCCCATGGTGGGTAATCCATTACAGTTTACTAATCTGAGTAAGTATCGTATCTTAAAACGAATACTCATTTCTGTTAATGGGAATGATTTATTTATTCCACATTACTTCTCAGCTTTACGAAGTATAGAGGAAGTTATGGAATCGGTAAAAAAATCAACATATTCAACAGAATTTCATGTTTTCCGACCTCCTGATTCCAAAAATAAATACATTTCTATCTGTCTATGAACATGATAGAATAAATGTATTGACACGAAATTTCATATGTATATTCAAAGATATATAAGGACGACACCTATTCATTTACGGCGGAATCAGCCGAAGGGGAGGGGGATCAACTCAAAAATCCTCATAACTGCCAATTTAATGAATGTGTCGACATGAAATTTTATATTTAAATTCCAAATCCCATAAAGATGACACCTATCTTTAATATCTCTCTTATCTTTCCATTTTGAATGTTTTCAACTTTTGTGTATAGCATTATAATGTGCTAAGCCAGTAAAGAGATTTTCTATGGGTCTAAGTATCTGACATCGTAGAAGCTCGGGACCATCACTTTACGTCCCATCCAAAGGTTATGCTCAAGGTTTTTGTCTCCTCCCATATAAAAAAAAAACCTAAGGGTCCGACCGGTTTTCGAACCCGCGATCTTGCGCTCAGTA
This sequence comes from Aradus depressus, assembly GCA_963662175.1. Classification (NCBI taxonomy): domain Eukaryota; kingdom Metazoa; phylum Arthropoda; class Insecta; order Hemiptera; family Aradidae; genus Aradus; species Aradus depressus. Next base: position 74,625,006 of record OY759214.1, read on the forward strand.
GTCCAGCATGCTACCTCTGAGCTACCGGTGCCCTGATGCTATACATGTACATATTCAAATTGGACACAGATTATGTTTTATGAGGAGAGGGGATGTTAATGGCTCGCGACTTTCAAAATGACATTTGAAACGTGAGACACTATTTTTTTTTTTTAACGATTTTTGCAACAATTTTAGAGAGGAACACAATCACATTTGGCTGATTCAGTATGAATACGAGTTGTATTCATTTTAAAATTATGAAAAAAAAAAAAAAAAATCTTGATTTTATGAAAACGATTTTGAGCTTTCACCAATATGAAAGCACGTACAAAGTAAAATGAAATAATATACATATATTGAAATTGGATGTCAGCCAGATTTGGTGTCGATTTACAGGTAGAATATTACCTGAGTTGATGAGGTAACTGTTTTAGATTGAAAGCAACAGGTAACATCTTTACCTGAATCTTATCAGTAGTGACCATGCCTCAGACAGGAGCACAACCAGTACATTACTCTTTTATGAAAAGTTCATTCGTCTGATATATTCCATTTTTTTTTTTTTTTTTTTTTTTTTTTTTTTTTTTTTTTTCTTCATTTATATTTTCTTTTACATTTTCAGATACATTGTTGGGTAGTATATGAAGATTTTGAATATATAATAATGTATGTGACAGCTATATTATTCATTCTCCCATTTATTTTCTTAGTTCAAAACATATCTAGTACAAAGACGTTTCGGGTGTATACTCCCATCATCACTCATTAATTTCTTGTTCCTGTATTTATTTCCTTTTTAATACTTATGATGTTTATTTTTAATTTTTGAGTTGTGAATTTTTTTTAATCAATTAACAAATCTTTGTAAAAAATCAAAAATGAACCAACATAAATATTACAAAATTCGTGGGTTAATCACCGACAATGTACTTTCTCAGTAGGAATAAAAAATATAAAGAAAAACTTGTTTTTTGAAGATATTGTCTATTTCACAAAATACTTTATATGAGAGTACTTTCGGTTTTGCAACCCATCTTCAGCCACGAATTAACAAATACTGAGTCGTAGATAGAAGATGGTAGCAAAACCGAATGTACTCCCATATATTTTGTGAAATAGACATTATTTTCAAAAAAACATCATATGTTTTATTTATTTATATTTTTTCTAAAAATTAATAGTTGACTTACATATAGGCTTCTGAATTCTAAATACTAAATTTTGTGTCACGTTCATTATATCATCAGTTGGGCGATAATAACCGAAGCAGTTGTTCGCCCAAAATAAATAAATAAACCAACCAACATCATCAGTTGTTATGAGCCCCCTTCTCTAATGTCCCTCTTCCCTTCAACTAATTTCGCGGAAAAAATAGATTAGGAGGTTTGAATTTAAATATAAAATTTCATGGCGATAAATTCATTACATCTGCAATTATTGGGGTTTTTCAGTTGATACCCCTTCATTTTGGTCGATTCCCCGGAAAATGAATAGGTGATGTTTAGTGTCGTTACATTATTACAGCGTTATTATAATTTTTTGTTTTAAGCCTCTCCCCTAAACCTGAACTCAGAAAATAAATTGGATAATAATTTAACTGCCACATATATTATATATTTTCATATTTAGTTTGATTTCATTTATTATTACTCACACAAAGTGTACGTCATTGTTATACTAAAATTCATTTCATAATTATTTCTAATCATACATTTCCTTTGGAACTTTTATTTTCTGTGCAATGAATTTTCTAAAATGTTGTTCTTTCTTGTGTTTTGTTAGGATGTGGATGATATGATGATGGAGCAGATGGAGGAAGAAGGCGCTGTTGGTGGTCTGCCCAGAGCACCCTCAGTACAAACACAGTCAAAAGCCCAAAGTGTATGTAAATATAATGCATTTTTTTATTAAATTTATTTTTGAAGTGGAGGATTGATATTCCTTGTTTGAGATCCGTTCTAATTTCTCGCATTTTTTGGCCTTTTGATCTCCAAATTTGTTTTATTCAATAATATAATTCAAACGTCACATATAACAATTGGATAAAATAATTTCAGTGATCAAAATGCTGAGAAGATTGTTGTTTTCACCTTATATCTTCATTTATTTATTTATTACAATATGAACGGGCTTAGCTCAATTTTACATTTGAAATAGTAAAAATTACGATAGAAATACTAGTGAGTATTTTCATAATGCATATTATACATTTAAAAAACAAATAAATTATATTAAGATATACATATTATGTAAAAAAGGTACTTCTTAGTACAAAATATATTTATATGTCCATTTGATTAACGTTTGACGTGAAAAGTGGAAATGATGTTTTGCGAACGGATATTCGAGTTCGACTTGAGGAGTTGGTACACAGTTTTTTTGTGCCCGATGTACCTCGTTGGATTTTGAGATTATCTTTTTCAGAATTCTGATCCACTTTTATGATATCATGTTCATATGAGCCGGTGAGAATGATAGTGGTGTAAGTGAAGTTTCCTTTATTTAGAGAAAATGAATGTTGTAAATTGTAAATTTGCTTATTAAAAATTACCTAAGGAAGATGAAAAGACATACGGTTCAATTCTAGCCAACAATGCTTCAAAGCTTAAAACAATAAGTTGTGCAAGTTTTAATGTTTTTTTATTAACTGGTTTCAACGGACTTAAATCCATCACGCCACTTTCATTCTAAACCAAGATAAAAAGCCGGTGAGAATGATAGTGGTGTAAGTCAAGTTTCCTAATTTTGAGAAAATTAATATTTTGCAAATTTTATTTTTAAGCATTACCTCCCAAGTGAGATAAAATGGAATATGTCTCAATTCCAGCCACTAAAGCTTTTAAAGTGTAATAAAATCAGTTGTCCCACTTTTTAGAATTTATTATTAACTAGTTTCGGTGCGCTCTAAACTCTTACACTACCCTCATTATTAACCAAAATAAGATGTCATAAAAAAGAAAATTAACGAATTTCAAAATCTTTATTCCACATGAAATTTCATAAAACATTAACGATAATATCAATACTAATTATTAACGTAATTATTACCAAAAAATCAAATTTAAAAGGCAAAGTTTTTAGCATAAGGCTTAGGCTGATGATAATCTTCAGCCTTTAGGTTAATGATGTTGAGTCTTTTTGTTCTTCATAATAGATTAAGGGACCAATATCCTCTCCAGCTACATTAGTAGTCGTGACAAGGTTTTGGAAAAAACTATGGTATATTGGTGGAATATATAGTAGCAGATCAATCATATCCCTTTTTTTAAATCTCCAACCAATCTTACATTCTTAAGTATATAACAACACTCTTTGTATTTGATGTAATTGCAGTGGCCCGCCCACTTTCGACGGTTTCAAATTTAAAATCTGAAAATTCGCAGATTCGTCTAATGATTCTTCGTAAAGAATTTGATATGGTCGGCATTTTTCATAACGTATCCACTGCATTTTCAACCAGTTTACTTTACAATTTTCTTGGCCATATTTCCTTCTGGTACATTTTTTTTCCAATGAAGCAGTAGAAAAAAACTCATCGCAATTCATTTCACGTTCAGTGAACTTCTTCTGTCGCCTAGATGATTCCATAATGCTATACCACCGGTAACAGCAAAAGTGTTATTTTAATTATCGCAAACCTTTTTTGTTTATCATTTATAGAAATTTAATGTTTGTCAATCAACGTCTTGACTCTATTAGAGGACGATTGGAACTGAATCAGAAATGAACGTATTTACCTGCAATAAACAGATAAGAGTATAATACCAATAATGTAAAGAAACGTTTATTTTTAATACCTATTGACACACCACTTTCAATCACAACAGGAATCTGGTTTTGTTAAAATTGATAATGATATTGTGTTTTTTCTGGCGATAGGTAAAACTTTTAACTGAATTCACAATGTTAATTATTAGAGTAGTAGTGATAAAAGAGCAAAAATTTTGTATAAACCCAATTTCGAAATTTTTTGACTTACACCACTCTCATCCTCACCGGCTCATATAATAAACGTTCAGTCCATGGCTATTCAGTGATTCCATTTTTTCAAAAATAGTTTATATAATATATATATCAAGTGAAAATTTTTTTTTTATTAAATTGAATTTTGGATTTGCGCTAATGAAGATTCTATTTAAATAGAAAAAAAGATAAATGTTTTCCGGTGTTCCCTTTATGATATTTAAATATATATACAGTTGGCTCTCAATAATTTGAAATTCAAGGAACCAGAGGAAAAGTTCAAATAACCGAGAGTTCAAAATAATAAGAGTTCAAATAACGAGACTAAATATACTCAGAGTGTTTAAATTCAACTAAAGAAAGAAAACTGCAAACTCAATTAATCTAGTCCAGGATATGTAAACAAAGGACAGGTCTGTCCATGATCAAATGACTCACATCAGAAGTTGGCACGTCAAATTATAGAGTGTTGGCGAGTAAGATGCCATTGCTACAACTTCAAATTACCGAGGGGACCAAATGTACATTAATTTGTTTCAATTTATCTAGTGTTTTTCAAGGGACCTGGACAAAACTTCAAATTATCGAGAGATTCAAATTATCGAGAGTCGACTGTATATATTTTATTTTACCTCTCACATAAAATGAACTAAGGGTTTCGAACAGACGTGTACGCATACCACTGAGCTACCGGCGCACTTCCATGGAAAATATATTTACCTAATAATGCAAATTGTAATTGTTTGTTAATATCATTTGATGTAATCTTTCCCTATTGTGACAAGTGGAAATGATGTTTTACGAACGGATATCCGAGTTCGACTTAAGGAGTTAGTACACAATTTTTTTTTTGTGCCTGATGTACCTCGTTGGATTATGAGATTATTATTTTCAGAATTCTGATCCACTTTGTTATTGTCTTATTAGGAGGTGTGCCTGGTGCGACTCTGTCTGGCCACACTCGGCCACCTCAACAACATGGTGGCAGCCCCAGAGGCCTGGCCTCTCATAGTAAGCCACATCCTGGAGGAGTGCCCCGGATATAGGGATGACACAAGACATCTACAAAAGCCCGTCCTAACAGCGATAAAGGATAGCCATCTCATCGAAACCATCCATGTTTACATGGCGTAAAAGATCTTGTCATCGAACGCCGAACAATAATTCTGTTCTACTCTCTATTATCATCTAGGATCTTTTCATTATTTCTAAGTGTGTATTTTTATGTTGACAGGTAGAAACTGAGCTAGCAGAAGCTGATCAGACCCAATGTAACTCTACGGACAACATTGAGGTAAGGAAAATGTGTATTTATGTGTACCATATCGTATGACTCGTCCCACCCAAAAGTTGCTAACACAAAATGGTATTGATATTTGGGGAGGGCAATTCTCTCTTTCGGTCTTTGTTCAATTTATAGGAAGACGCAAGAACTTTCAAAAAATTAATTCTAAAAAAAAAATAAGTTGGCGAATCATGTACTTTCGAAATGCGAATTAACTAAACTTTAGCACTTCGTAAGAAACGAAGTGTCTTACTCACGGACTTATCATACAAAGTTTCTTATCGATATCTTTATTACATCGGCAATTAATAGCGTTTTAAATTTAGTCACATTCCTCTGGTCCTCCACCCCCTTCACTTTGACAAATTCGGCTGAAAATGTATAAAAAAAATAAAGAATTATTTCACAAAATATATATATAATATGGGAGTATTTTCGGCACAGCTACTATCTTTAGCCACGTCTTATCAAGTACTAAATGGAAGTTCAACCACTTTACAATCTAAACTGTACCCTTTTTTTTCAACACCTACGGGGTTTTTCCACTGTCCCTCCAGGGGTTAAGTCTGAAAATGTAGAAAATACTAAAAATACAATTTTATCTCAAATTGAGGTCTTTGAAATAAAATAAAATTTTTTAAATAGTATGTAATGATTAAAATACAAATATATGTGCATATATAAAATAAATAAAGGAAGAACATGGGTTAAAAAACCGTAGGTACTGAAAAAAGGGTACCGTTTGGATTGTAAACTAGTTTGAACTTCCATTTAGTATTTGTTGAGACGTCCCATATTATATATATTTTGTGAAATAGACAATATTTTTTTTTTTAACTTCTTTATTTTTTATTAAGTGTTTCACAATATCTCTGCAAAAAATGTTAAGTATCATTGAAAATTTATAGGTGTCGTAACTTAAACGGTTTTGGATTTCCATGTAAAATTTGTATCAATATACACCGGTAGTTGGGGGTTCTGCGTTGAAGTCTCCCCCTAACCCATTTTCTTCCCTTTCGCCATTTAGATGAAAATTAATAGGTGTCGTTTCTATGTTGTTCTGGATACACATATAAAATTTCAGGTCTCGATACATTCATTCAATCGGGAGTTATCGTTTTCACAGACACATTGCCATACAGGAAATATTAATTCATTTTAATGAAATTAGCGACTGGAAGCAAATATAGCTCTTCACATTTTTAGAGAGAACGAGGGAAGGGGGGAGGGGGGGGGGGATTTTGCGACGTTAAGAAACATTGCTAGGGATGTGAAAACGTTTCCTATGCATAGTCCTGTAGGGATGTGGCGATTAAATTCTACCGTAAGAGCTTTTTTTATATACAACTTACATTTTTGATAGTAGATAACTAACAATAAATAATAGGACGCAGTTTCTCCCGAGCAATGCCGGGTAACCTGGTAGTTTCTTCTGAAATGCTTGTAATTTTGTAGGTATTCGGAACAGATGAGGCAGGATTACCTTCCAATTCGGAACAGGACAATCAGGAATTGCCTTCAGTGAGTTATAGCTACTTCAATTCCCAACAGTAAATCTATAACTGATCTATTCGTAGAACATAATCTATTCTCATATTAAACAGGATCTTATTTTGTTTCAGCGTGAGGAGAACCAAGAACAGCCTCTTCAGGAACCATAGTCTACACGTAGCTATTTTTCTTGGTGTCTTTTACTCATTCTCAACATTTTTTTTAAAATACTACCCTTAAGACGATGAATTATATTTTTTGTTCATTATTTTTTAATTTTAAATAATGTTATTAAGTTCTTTCGGACAAATGTCTGCGTACTTAGGATGGTTTTGTAGGTGTTTATTAAATATATAGCATATATACTATATTAATATCTACATGTTTTTAAAATCATGTATGTTTATAAACATTCTATTTATTTTTTTAATTTGATGTATTCGAATAGTAGAGAGAAATCAGTTTGTTTTTTAAATAAATAATGTGTATTGTGGTATATAAAGTAATTAAGTAAGATAAGTCTTATTAATGGTATGTTGGCTTCTTTTAGATAATATAAATAAATATATTTTAAAAAAAATCCTGCTATTAGTATTTATTTTATTAAATATTAGTTTAAATGGTGCTAATATTGAATAAAAATTGTGAACTTATCGATGTTTAACTTCACTAAATTAAAGAATAACTTTATTCCTAATAAAGAATAAGGAGCAAGAAGTTCGATACATAATCATAAATACAAACAATTTCTAAATAATAAGGACTAAACTAAAATAAAACGAAGCAGATAACATTTATTAGCAAAACAATAGGAGAGATTCCTTTATACTAACATAAAATATAATAACTTGATTCTTAAAACAATAAGTAGGTAAACATTGGTATTTTTTAGAGTTTTCCTTAACTCCAAATTTGATAGAACATACATATAGATATCATTAAGCTGATGTTCTTCTGAAACTGTTAGTAAAGTGTGGAGATGTGTCTGTTGCTGAGAGACATCCGCAACATCCCCAACCGTATCATGTACCTTCTAGTGCATTAGAGCCGCACTCATTAAAAACTGTATTATTCCTAAAATAATTTGTTCGAAAATTGTACACTTGAACATTACGATAAATGCACTTGTAAGTGAAGTGATGGACATTGTCTCAAAGGTAGTTCATTTGTAGACCACCAAATACAGGCTTCTAAGTTGAGATACGCGGACATTTTGTGGAAATGTATAATAAATGAGTAAAACAAATATTGATATGAGTTGACAGTATCTCTACAAATGGAGAAGGAAGTGGAGGTTCTGTTTTGTAAAAAAAAAAAAAAAGTCCTTGAAACACCGAAAATATACTTCCTCAGAACGAATTAATCAATTAACGTTTTGCTCCCCCTCCAAAACCAGTCAACTGTTTGCGCTAGTTGCCAATATTCTAAATCCTCATACTATATATATGTGATGGGCAGGTGTTTTACACCTAGGGACCTAAGCATCCAGTGCTCTTATCCCTTCCGTGAAAGCGCTGGGCTTCTCCTTTATTTTATTACCTGTATGTTTAAGTGCTCAGTCTCCCAGTTTCCTTAATGAACCTGAGAATGCTCCCGTAGTCCAATCCTTTAAAACTCTCCTCTGCAATTACATCTCCACCAAAGATATGGAATCGCGTATCCCGAGCAGATACCCAGGAAATGTGTCGCCGTTTCTAGGTGTCTATTGAACGGACCGTGTCCTGTGAGAACTCCAGTCAGTTGCCTAAGCTCGTTCCTTTTGAGGTTTAGGATCCCGTCTTTCAGAACCTTGGATTCCCCTCCCAGGAACAAATCATACTAAATTTTGGGTCGATAAATTCATTGCAACAGCAGTTTTTAGGTTTTTGAGTTTAACCCTCTCTGATCGAACTTTCCCTTCGACCGAATGTCATTCCATCGGGAGTTATCGTGTTCACAGACGATCAGAAATTGTTGAAAACTCTAAATTTTTCACCGATTACATAACTTTCCCTATACATCGTAAAGCTGAAGTAAAAACTCAGTATTGGGCTAAAGTTTCGGGAAAAGTCACTTTCAGACACAAAGACATAGCACCTTCACCATACTCACACACGACAGAACCTCCCAGACTTCCTTCAACAAAATAAAACAAACTTCTTTGGAATACACAAGAAATTGAGGAACGCGGACATATTGTGGAAACTTGTAATAAATGAATAAAACAAACTTATTTTTAGAAATATTGTCTATTCCACTAAAGATATATATATATAACTAGACCTGACGATGGTATAAAGCCGAAACCGGTAGTTATATATGTATATATATCTTTAGTGGAATAGACAATATTTCTAAAAATAAGTTTGTTTTATTCATTTATACACAAGAAATGTCTTCATACCTATCAAACCTGGCGATGGTCTTATGTCGAAAACTGTAGTTTATGTATACATTTCTTGTAAAGTAGACAATATTTTTTTAAAAAACTATTAGTTTTATTTAAATAATATAGGCCTGTATTTATAGAAATATGATGAAAAGAACATTTATGACTAATAATAATATTAAATATTATGAAATAGAGAAATAAATTTATATTAAATATTATTAGCCACCCTGTTGCTCGAAATCTAGCAAATTTATTTAGTTCATTCTGTCTCCATTTAATATAATTTCGAAGATGGACCTTTCCTTTGTGTCAACATCAACTTGCAGAGTTCACAGTTGGCCTCTCCCTTTTCGACAGAATAATGTGTCTTGCTATCTAACAGTCATTGGTTCTATGGTGAAAGCCTCCCAAAGATCGGGTACCGTAAGAGGAGACTCCGTCATGACAAAAAAAAATATATTTATTTTTTTGTTCCTGATCTCTACCACTTTAGTACAGGACATTTAACTTTACACCTCAAGCACATCCAAATAATGCCATGTCGTGTTTTATTGCTCCATGTTGAAACATCAGACTGAGAAAACAAATCTTGATTTGAAAGAGCAGTAATTCATTTTCTGAATATCAGTGTATGTATATTAAGTTTTCATAAAAATCGCTCCAGTAGTTAAGAAGTTAAGCACACACACAAAAAAAAACGCCTGTCCTATCAAATATAAAGACTAGTCGTCATAAATGTTTTTTTCTACGCCGACTCAACAACCCGTTTGATATTCAGAGTAGTTTAATAACGGATCAAAAAAAAAAGGCAAGTTTAGTGGCGCGACCACATTTTTTCTTTAATTGCATTTATTTATTTATGCATTCTACACCATTACTTAATTTCGACCCTATAAAACTGATTGAAGCATTGGAATGAAGAGTTCGAAAGTTGGAAGAACATGGAAATCCTTTACTATCATTTTAATGTACTTGAAATATTCCGACTTATTTTTCCGACCTTCCTGGTGTGCAGCGATGCATTTTAAATATTTGTACATTACATGTATTATAGATTTAATATTATTTTGTTTTCATTTTTAATATTTGTTAATTTTAATTTTTATTATTTTTCATCTGTAATTATTTATAAGTATGAATTATACTAAATAGATATGTTTTTACTGTAAATTATTGCTTAGTAGAGTAATAAATATTTAAAGTAACTTTATATTTAAAAATGTTATTTTTATCTGTTAAAATATAATTTCAGTATAGAATCCAAAACTGAATAAAGTATTCGAAAAAAAAAAATGCAATTCAACTGTTTTATTTAACAGAAAAATATGTTCCGTTGCTATAAATAATAAATCATTTTTTTATTTCAATGTTTAGATTGTTTTTATCCCTCTCTAAAAATGACGCAATACATGTCTGAATATCAAAGGAATTATAACTGGTTTTACAGTGATTTTTATAATAGAGGGTAAGTTATCATAATTTGGTCTAGATTCATTTTTATTTATCAGTGGATGTTACTGGCAAATTCTAAGTATTGTATAAAATACCGAGGGATTGTATAGAATGCTTGACGTTTTAGGTAAAGTATAAAATTTCGTTATTTTCAAATTGAGTTTAATACTTACCCTAGGTATTCTACACATTGCCTTATAGTTAGTTATTGAGGTTCATGCCAGGACTTTAACAAAGAGGTCATATCGCCTACTACCAGAGCGCTCTTTAATAAGGGTTTTAACGAGTTTCTAACATCGCACAGAGTCATCGCTTAACATCCCATCCGAACGACGGCGTACCCATGTTTTTTTTTACTTCAAAGAAAACGTAAGGGCTTCGGCCGGGTTTCGAACCCGCGATCTTGAGGTCATTAGACAAGCAATATAAGCATTATTATATTATATAACTAGAATGTTAATAGCTACCTAGGAAAGGTATAGAAAAATTGTAGAAACATTTGACTTTATTGCAGCCAGTAAAAAAAGTATGCAAAATGGAAAGTCTTTATAAGATGAAAAAATACAATTGCTGCTAATGTTGCCATCAAGAAAATAGTTTAAATAAATAAAATATTTATTTGTTGCAGCGAGAAAGAGAAGAGAGGCACTTCATTGCATTTTTCACACAAATGCACTTCATATTTTGGATGGGAGAGGGATCAACATGATACGCGCGAACTACCATATTCTTTTATATATCGCCGGGTTAGATATTGGAATTCTTTTCAATTCCTAGGATATGTTTGAAAAGTTTTCAGTTTCATACTTTGCCAGATTTTAAACATAGTATACAATGATGGCTTTCATGCAATGCCGGTAATATGGATACCAGAAAAAATAAAAAAATTATATCTGATGAAAGAGGACGCCGATAGCTCAGAGATAGCCTGCTCGTCTTATGACCTCAAGATCGCGGGTTCAAATGGGATGTTAAACAAAGGTCCCGAGTTATGCTATTTCAGGAACTCATTAAAGACCCCTGTCCTAGATGAATAAACCTCGATAGGCAAAATTTAGGACTCCCATAGTAGTGGGGCTCATGTCTACCGGAATGACGAAAGAGCGCTCTGGTAGTAGGCGATATAAGCACTTTTATAAATAATATTTCTTCGAACAGAGAATTTATGGTAACACAAAAGTATATACTTTTTTTTCAGTATATTTAAGGATGTTGACCAAAAAACCGCTGAGTACTATCTTCGCATTGGAGAATATAAGAAGAAAACAATAAACGAACCAGTTAACACAAATACTCTCATGAGACAAGTATTATTTTAATTTTTTAATGTTTAACATATTCACTTAATTGTATCGTGTTTTATGTCTTCTCTAGTCTATGCAAAGCATTTATTTTATTATAATGTTTTTCAATTTGAACAATGGATCCACTGTTGCAAGGTTAAGTTTTGATTTCGAAATAATAATATTTATTTGGATCAATGAAATACTTTGCAGGCACAATTACTTGTGGCTCCCCATTATCCTCTTACTTCTTTATTATTTTGAGATAATGCGCTTTTACTTCCCAAGTTAATCGATCAGAAATTCGATGTTAAGATTTTCCCGGAATTTCATGTTTTACCAAACCGTCGATTCCCCAAATTAAAAAAATATTGTCCGTGTATACGATAACTCGAATAACACAGTGTCAATTTAGACACCATACAGTACGGGTGATGTGCCACTGATGATGACGCAGTTGTGTTGAAAGCCGTTTCTGGTCGGAAATTAAACAATGTGTAGACAACATCTTTTATTTCTATGAGCAATCTCGTCCCACTTCTTACTATCACATATGGACACCCGACTTCCTATAGTGGTAGCGATTGCAACAGCGAAAATAACTCTTTGAACTTCTGAACGGCCCCGTTTAACCGATAACGAAACGGTTGTGTTAAGTAAATATGATAAAAGATGCTGTAATTTTTTAAAAACATTTAAATATAATAAACAACGTTATCGTTTTGCCTTTTTTGATCGAGAGTATATCTAATAATATATCCATATTAGCACGAAATTTTATATTAGACCCATATTTAATATTTTATTTATATGAACACTTTCTCAAAATTTAAAATTATTTAATAGCGGAAGTTTTGTCAATTTTATAGAAAAAGTAATAAACTGTACAAGGGGCGCTTAGGACCATGTTGTTGAGCACCGGATTCAAAACCTAAATCTAACTATACAAGGCTTACAAGTATCTTTAAACATTCATAAATTTTAATTTTTAATGAGAAACTTGGGATAGTTTTCATGAACAAAACTCTTTTAGTTACTCCTAATTTCAGATCAAAACGTTTGTTCACACAATTACAATTTTTTTTTTACACAGAACTCTATATTTTTGGTAAGCTGTAATGAATGACATATAGCATAGTAACGAACTTAAAACATTATTGGCGCTACGCAAAGCTACTTTGCAAAGAAAATCTAGAACCTACTATTTAAAAATTGAGTCGAAGATTCGCAAGGTTCTTTCTATTTTTTTCAAAACATAATTGTTAGCTTTAAATTATTTGACGAACTTCTATTTTAGTACCTGAAAACGCACCCACAACTTGACCGCGCAGGTATACTGAAGAAACCTATCAAGGAAATATCACCCTCTACATGTTACCGTGATTCCTTTAATAAACATGGTATTGTATTATCTTTGCGAAAATATTATTCATATTTGTAACTATCAGGTCATCCCATAATGTTAGTTTTTCGAAATTACTTTAGTTTATTTTATTAGTTCAATTCCTAAATTATGATTTGTGTAGTGCTCGAAAATGTTTTTTAAATTTTTATATTTAAACTATATATATATTATATACAAGCAAATGTGATACATGAATAAATAAATGTCTTGGATATTGAAAGAGAAATCATTCAATAATGACACTCCATTATCTTGTAAAAATCAGCTGATGAGAGAAATAGAAAATAATAAAATAAAAAGTCGTTAAAAGATAAAAGAAAGAATAAAATGTAGATGATTATGTCTTCAATCAACTAGTATCTAGGTCTCGAGGCCATTGCCGCTTTAGCCTTCGAAGATGAACATTGGGAAGGGTTCTTGTCGCAAGTCTGCGGAATGAAGGATATGAAAATTAATGAACTAATTTTTTCAGCTTACTATGGTGAAGAAAAAATTGTTTTTCTCTTTAGTTTGCATGTGGTATAGAAAGTAACAATATAAGAGAAAATTACTTATAATATTAGTAACTAATTGCCGAAACTAACAAACAAAGTAATATGAAATGAAATATCTATATTGACGTAAAAAGCTAGTGTTTTTGAAACGAGGAATATGCACGATACTCCAATTGAGAATGCGTTTATTTGAAATAGCAATAAATTCAATTGACAATTATTACTATTATTAAGTCTTTATTGATTTATAAATAAAATACACACATACAAATAATTCGAAAATCAAAAATCTTATACTAAAGACGACCTTCTTGGTCCGTCGGAGTGTAGTCGTCATAATTTACAAATAAAGAAGAAATTAAGTACTTCTATCACTTAGCGTTCAAGTATAGAACAACAAAATATAATTACAACTTGTTTAAAAATCAAATTATACCTTCGCCTAAGTACATAATAAATTTTATTTACTAACAAGAAATGATCTTAAAAATTATAATAAAAATTAATACGACTTAAAAAGATTAATAAATAGTAAATAATAATAGGATTAAATACTAATAAGTAATATTATATATAATATTAGGAAAAATAGAATAGCTTTAGTTCACAATAATGATTTAAATTGTATTCTAGTTAAACTATGATATTTTTGGCTCGTCTACAATAATTAGCAAGAGAGGTCTGACGTTTGGTGTGGGAGTTTAAAAAAGGCAAGCCGGGCTCCACATACCGAACAGGTGGTGAAAACATTAGATCGAATACTGACATGGAACCCTCACACACGAAACACGCTGAAGCGTCGACTCAAAATACTCTACGGACTTCTAAATAGACAATCAAAATTAGACATGACACAAAAACGGAACTGTTACACTTACTTACTGAGACCAATATGGATATACGGTTCAGGAAAAACATCAAACAAATTCAGACTGATAACACAGTGCCTACCATACATAAACAACAAAACACTTCATAACGATATTATGATGCACACAGTACCCGACACAATTCAAACTACTTACATGAGGTTTTTCAGAAAACTTTACGCACATACAAACTCAGAAATACGTACTTTATCTTCACAACACTTACCACAAAATCTCCCATGAAGGTTGAAGAGAAGATGGAACCGCGACTTACTTCCACCTTGAATCATATTCGTTCATAAATTTTTTTAAAATATAATTTTCCTGTACTTTTATCCTCTCTCTTACCCATCCATCAAAATTGTCCTTCAATTTCTTTATTTACTTATTATTATTATTTTTTTTCTGTTCTTGTCCCAATAATTTAGATAAATTTTCGTCCCGAGACCTTACCACTGGGTGGCCTTCCTCTCACATGCCATCCACGTGAACATATCAATACCATCATAGATGCTGGTTGTTGCATCCTAGCAACAGTTGTATCTTTATAAATAAATTTTTTAAAAAAAAATTTTACTCCAGAATACAAAACTGACATTAATTATGGAATGACCTGATATTAATTATTTTATTTTATTTTAATTATATTATTATTTTTTCATTTCTAGTTACTTTTCCTACAATGTCAGACTACGTTGAAGTTGCTGATGGAGTTGCCAAAGCTTACGATCCTCAAGCTGACATTTCTGTGGAAACAAGCAGAGAGAAAGACGAAAATTTAGATTTAGCGACTGGAGTAAACAAACTTTTGCATATTGACAGAAGCAGTCCTTTCAAACATGAAACGAGTGAGATGAACCAGGAACTCTCGTCGGATGTTCAGCTCACAAAAGAAAATCCAGGGTTGCAACAGGCTTATAACAGCAATCCTAGACAAACTGTTGCTTTTTCCAGCCCATTAAACCCTCCAATTATAACTGACATGGGCAATATTCACTACAGATCCGATATGTTAGTATTACGTCTTATAATTACGTTAATATATTTAGAATGGTGGCTATGAAAAGAGATTGTGGAGAACTACTTGTCAAATTTTTGACGGCACTATTAGGTTAGGTTTTATGACTCAAGCCCGGGCATTAACTACAAGGTCATATCACCTACTACCAGACCACTCTTTTCGTCACTTGGCACTATTATAATTATATAAATATTTTTACAATGGTGGGTATGATAGCTCATAATTGTCTAATAAACTCGGGAAAGAAGATATTGGAGAACTATTTAACAGATTTTTCACGGCACTATTATAATTAGTTAGTTATTATGACTCATACCCGGGCTTTATCTTCGGGATCAAATCGCCTACTACCAGAGCGCTCTTTCGTCACTCTGTTAGACATGAGCCCGATTCTACTATGGGAATCCTACATTTTGCCTACCCTAAATTTTGTTTATTCACCTAGGGTCGGGATCTTTAACGAGTACCTGACATCGTACAGGCTCGGGATCATAGTTTAATGCCATCCGAAGGACGACGTACTTAAGTATATTTTACCTCCCAGATAAACTAAACTAAGGTCCTCGGGCTGGTTTTGAACCCGCTATCTCAAGCTTAGCAAGCAAGCAGGCATACCACTGAGCTACCGGCTTCCTCTTATCTAATTATGTCAAACGTTCGGAAAAGATGATATTCCGTTGAAAACTTCGTATCGATAACAAGGAACTCTATACTTCTTATAGTTGAGGAAGTAGTTCTTCTTTTTTTATTTAAACCACAACTAGTTTCGGCAATTTGCCATCTTCAGGTGGTGCATCTGAACATACATAAACCAAAAATTAGATTAGAATTTACGAACTTTTACAGTTCATGTCAATCATTAACTAATAAATAAATAAGCTAAAAATAAAATATAACAATTTAAAAATACGTAACAATTACCAAAAGTACAATAAGTTACAATATTTGAATTAAAAAGAGTACAATAAATTAAAATATTCTGAATTAAAATACCTTTCTAGAGAAAAGGTCAAGGGACACGTTCGAGTATCAGGGAGGGAAGTTTTGGGGAGTGGGAGTCTTCCAGTCAGCCAGTGTCCAGCTGGTCCCTCATACTCGAACGTGTCCCTTGACCTCTTCTCTAGAAAGGTATTTTAATTCAGAATATTTTAATTTATTGTACTCTTTTTAATTCAAATATTGTAACTTATTGTAGTTTTGGTAATTGTTACGTATTTTTAAGTTGTTATATTTTATTTTTAACTTATTTATTTATTAGTTAATGATTGACATGAACTGTAAAAACTCGTAAATTCTAATCTAATTTGGTTTATGTATGTTAGATTCACCACCTGAAGATGGCAAATTGCCGAAACTAGTTGTGGTTTAAATAAAAAAATATGTTGGAGTGATAAATCTAATTACTTATTTAACAAGTTAGTCCACTACATCTGCCTACCACCAAGAAATGTAGTTCTTCTTGTAGCTTAACAACTAATTTTAAGTAATATTACTGATTTCAACTTTTCGAACCTACTTAGTTCAAATGGTCTTTTAAAATTTTCAGAGACATCGAGAAGTTAACTAAATGTGACGAGCCGATTCCTGATAACATACATTTAGAGAATGCAAGAAAAGCTATGAAGAGCATAGAGAGTGGTAAATATTAACAGGTGTCATATTTATTTATTCATAGTATGTATTATATATTATACTATTTATTTTGCAGTTTAATATAATTTATATCTGAAAAAATAATTGTTATGATCAAAATTTCAGACAGAGCTTGGAGAAGGGTTCCTGTAAATAATCCAAGAAAGTTTATCAAGAGATACAGTGATTTTATTATATCTTAATATGACTGAAAAGACAATATTCAGAACAAATTACAATTGTACATTATATTGAGTTGGTATTTATGTATTTAATATTTTTACAATACTTACCAACCATTAGATGAAAAATTGAGTGATTGAGTCATATTTTCATAAACGTTTATAGACAATGAAATATATTCAGAAGGGATCTTATTGTGACTCAGTTAAATTAGTAAATTATGTAATCTGTCAAAAATTCAATGCGGAGTTTTCAACGAAATTTCATGTTTTCAAAACTTCTGAATCCAAAAATGTATGTGCGTTTCTGAGAACACATTAACTCCCAATAGGATGAATGAATCGACATGAAGTTTTATATTATATGGTTAACCCTCTAAAGACGACACTTATTGATTTTCAGCCAAATCCGCCAATGGGAAGGGGGAGGCTTAACACAAAATCTTCAATAACTGCCGTTGTAACGAATGTATCGATACGAAATGTCATATGTACATTAAAAGTCCTATAAGGACGACACATTAATATTTTCAACAGAATCAGCCGATTGAGAGGTGGATGAACAGAGGGGGAGGGGGCAGAGGAACTCATAAATCCCAATAACTGCCGATGTGATGAATTTATCGACATGAAATTGTATATTTAAAGTCAAAACCTCATAAGGATGGCACCTATGGATTTCCCGTGAAATCGATCGAAGAAAAGGAGGACCAGAAAAAAGGCATGACAAAAATCTTCAAATAACCAACGATATAATGAATTTATCGACACAAAATTTAGGTTGAGGATTCGAAAGCCACTATGTATTCCATATAAGCAAACAGTCGATTGGCTCTGAAGGAGTGCGAGAATGTAATTGATTAATTCTTGCTGGGGAAGTACATATCCGGTTATTCACCAACTTTATTTTTATAATTTTTTCCATAATTGCTAATGAGTTGATTAAATACGCTCAAAAATTGAAGAATGAGTTGTAGACAATTGGAACAATTGAAAAGTTGGTTATTTAAAAATAAAGAAAATGAGGAATTTAATTATTTTTTTTAACTTTTAGTTTAGACATTGGAAATAGTAATGAAGGAAAATCGGATTTAATGAAACCCAAAAAATCTTATTAAAGTCGTAAAATGATTGGGCGAACGAGTACAAAACAATACTGCAATATACATACACATATACAATACTATTCATTTGCTTCCTGTATAATTATTTAATTTGCTCACTACACATAAATATTCTTGATTTCCTTCATTTGATTGTAAGTGACAAGTTTCATTACAGGTTAGGGCATGAAATAAGAGTACATTGTTCCTAGCTTTATTTATTTTAATAGCTTTCCACTGTATCAACAAAGATTTATATTTCTGACATTTATATTAAAACCAAACACTTAAAACTGAAAAGCAGTATTATTCATTTTATACAAATAAGAATTTGAATGAACAAAAATACAACAACAAAACGGTAAATCTAAATAATTACAGAGCTGTCCTCTCTCATATGATATTAACAAAATTACCATAAAATATAGGTTAGGTTAGGTTTTATGACTCATGCCCGGGCTTTAACTACGAGGTCATATCGCCTACTACCAGAGTGCTCTTTCGTCACTCTGGTGGACATGAGCCCGACTCTACTGTGGGAGTCCTAAATTTTGCCTACCCTAAATTTTTATTCATCTAGGGTAGGGGTCTTTAACGAATACCTGACATCGTACAGGCTCGGGACCATCGCTTAACGTCCCATCCGAAGGACGGCGTGCTTAAGTTTATTTTACCTGCCAGATAAAATAAACTAAGGGCCTCGGTCGGGCTACGAACCCACGACCTTGAGCTCAGAAGTACCTTGAGCTATACGTACTACCTATAAAATATAAAACTCTCCATGGAAATAGAAATATTGAGATGTTCACTGAAATTCATTGTTTTCTATCCAAAATGTTTTCCAATTATGCTTCTTAATACAAGTTTTCTTTTCAGTTTTTTTTACTTCTATTCAATCTATTTGATTTATTTATTTACGTATTTATTTTCTATTTTTCTTGCGTAAACACAGAATTTGGAGCTAGCCAGGAAGTAGAAAAAACCATCAATAAAATGGGGCTTTTAGTTTTTTAAGTGAGAATGTAAAGGGAGATAGTTATTATTATTTTTTTTAAAGCAATTCTATTGAATTTTATAAAAATCTTCTGATTTTTTCTAATTTGATTTGGCAACACTGTTCCAATTCTAGTTGGAGAACATGTCTCATATAACCAATATGCTACTTCCTTATTTTATTTCATATTATTCCATGTGAATAGCAGTTACAAAATTTGATAACGGTTGATTTTTTTAAACCTTCTCTTAAACAATGAGGTTTAACAAAAAAAAAAATGTTCTAAATTACAAAAATTAAATTAACCTATTTAGGAAAAATAAAGTAAATTTTGAAAATCACAAGGTTATGGATCCTTTCAAAACAGTCTACAAAGGAGACTACATCTGGCCCTACATTGCGCCTCTAGTTGTCAAGTAATTTTATACTTATGTAACTACTTATTTTATTCATTTTTGACAGTGCAAATAACTCCAATTTTGATAATTGAATTAATTGTTCTAGAGTTTAGGTTAATGTAATTTTAATGTCTTCATTTTGAAGAATTTTTTTTAGTAGGGAGCAGAACAACTGAAAACATTTATATTAAATAAAACGTAACTGGTTTACATTAGTTATTACAACTATAATGCTCTGATAATTCGTGAGAATTACATTTCGAATATATGATATGATAACAAGATTTTTTAAATATTACTTGTAATGTATAGTCTAAATATTTTTATAGAGCGTAGGGCTTTGGTCGCATGGTCTCACCATGGCTTGCGGGTTCGAATCCCGTCCGAGAGTGAGTTTTATTTCGTAGATAGAACTCCCTCCCGGGGCCATGGATGTCTTAAATAATTATATATAACACATTGACATGGCTAATATGCACCGTACATAAAGCCAAAAAAAAAAAAAAAATATTTTTGATATTTCGTTTTTGAAATTCTACTTTATTGTATCCATGGTATATGCTCTGTTTGCGTATTATATAATGTTAACCTTCCGCCACGTGACTTCTTGGGGTTGACGAATTCCTTAAATTAAATATCTTTTTCATCAATATTTTTGATCTAGAAAGGGTTTTCTGATAATTTAACCGAACCAGATAAATTTTCATTACATAAATACCAGAATAGGTACTTTTATTAATGAAAGATGATTGATAGTATATTTTTCTCGTACTTATATTATTTGCTATTACAACTATATTTATATAAACATAAATTGATGTTTCAAATATTCTAAATACTAATTACAATAAAATTAAACCTCAGTTTCGTAGAGTATATCACTTACTGACACGATTTTCACTTCGGTTCATATCTTATCCCCTGAATCACTTTTGAGACACACTTTTCGGATGTATGGAAATAACAAATTTTTGAAACGAAACAAAAAAAAAACATGATAATACAACACGAAAAAATGACTTATGGGTTTGAGGTATTTTTCGTGAAGTATCCAAATAGCGACTAGTTATGTCCTACTTGCGTAATAACTCATTTTATAACAGGTATATGTCTGTCACTGTAAAAATATGTTCCTTGCTACTGAAAATATTAGCTCCTATAAGTATTAGGTATTTTTTACCATAAGCTCCTGAAGCTATTTAGTGACAGAAAGGAGCAGTAACTGATTTTCAGGAACATATTGAGACAGAGCAGAGATTAAGCAAATATCTGTATAAAAATTCTTTGAATTGGAAAATATTAGGTATTTTGTCATGGATTTTTTTTTTTGAAGCGGTAACAACTCGTTCCCGTTCGTGATAAAGAGCAGTTTTCGACATTCCTAATATAATAGCGACTGACCTGGAAATCATAAAAAACTATACCTTTCTCCCTGTTTTATTGTAGATATTTCTAGGGAAAAATACCTTCAATCTTTATTTCCTAACTTTACTACCTGCAGGGTACAATAAAAGGCGAACCTCGACTTCAAAACGGGCTCGAGTCTCGCGGAAAGTTAAGAAAAAGTAGTTTTAATTTTCCAAACACCATCTCATGACAATGTAGTGTACCATTAACAAAAAAAAAAAAAAAAAAAAAAGCTTACCCACTATTAATGGCAACTTATTGGTGTATTTTAGGCCCTCCAAGCCACCAGAAATAACAGTTGCCCCAGGGACTTATGGTAAAACTTCACCATTGGACAAGAAGTTGTGCCATTGTGATCGGCACTCATGGAGTCCTCACTTTCAGCGGGCCCGGTACCTCCGTCAGAAGGAGAAGGCATACAGAGATGCCATGATTGCTGTAGCCGCTCAGGTTATCATAGAAAGATTATTTAAATTAGAAATCTTGATAATTAATAATACCTAAGCTTTGGAGTTTGATAGATAACTAGGATATTTTCAGCTACAGTACTACCTACTAAGTTTAGTTTTACACCTTAGTGTACGAGTATGAATTATATACCTAATACAGTGTATATGTTACCGGAAAAGTGTTAAGTCTAAAATACTTAGGGATAGTATAGAATGCATAGAATTTACTGTAAATTATTGCTTAAACAGGCTACTAAATATTGAAAGTAACTTGATATTCAAACATTTTATTTGTATCGGTTAAAATATATGGAATCCAAAACTGAATTAAGAATTTGAAAAAAAAAAAGTGCATTTCAACTGTTTTATTTGACAGAAAAATATTTTCCGTTTCTATAAGTACTAAGACATTTTTTATTTTAATGTTTAGATTGTTTTTGTCCCTCTCTAAAAATGACTCAATACATGTCAGAATATCAAAAGAATTATAACTGGTTTATTTTGTTTCCATCCGATCATTTCCGTTTATTTAATAAGTTGTTCTTATAAATTTTTCCAGAGGACGATTCTAGAGAATGAAATTATTGAGCACCCTTGTACCAACGCTGAAGATGTTCTGGCATCTATGTACAAACTGAGCTATGCCAAGGAAGGTAAACTTGTATATCTGTTCAAATAAACATACAACTAATGTATGAGGGTGCCTGTAGCTCAGAGGTAGTGTGCTAGACTAGCTCATTAACGCTGGTTTGAAAACCGGCGGAAGGGCGGTGAAAAAACCTTGAGCATGCTGTCCTTCGGATAGAACGTTAAGCGATGGTCCCGAGCCTGTGCGAAGTCAGATACTCATTAAAGACCCTTACCCACAACAGGGCCCCTTACCCATTTAGGACTCCCACGGTAGAGTTGGGCTCATGTCCACCAGAGCGACGAAAGAGTGCTCTGGTAGTAGGCGATATGACCAGAAAGTTAAACCCCGGGCATGAACCACAATGACTAACTACAACTAATGCTAGTCACAATTTAGTTTTTTTTTTTTTTTTAACTTTAAAGCTTTTACTATCGATAAAATGACTAAATGAATAACAATGAAAATATAAATAGAAATTCTAAAAAAATTAAACTAAGAATAATTATTATTATCTTGGTTATTGAAATATAGAAAACATTAAATTATAAATTAAAAAAAAAACCGACATAAAAAAACCTTTTTTTTTGTTCATTCGTTTTTTTTACTAAAACCTTGGTGGGAAGGGCTTTTTTCTTGGGGGGGGGGGGGGGGGGGGGGGGCTTGAAGGTCTTAGGGGGGAAGGTTGGGGAGGGGGGGGGGGGGGGGGGGGGCTTGGGCTTATAAACATTTGAGCTGAAACTCCAAGTCTCTATCTATAATTAAGGCCGAGATCTGTACACAGGCTCTGATGAAAACTGAAGATCTTGGAAACGGCATACCCGATTTCCACCAAACATGGGTAAGAACCATCTCGCAAATACCAGCCGTCTTGGAGCCACGATGCCACAGCCAGACACACGCACACACACACACACACACACACATACACATAACCTGAGCGCTCTTTCATCGCTCTGGTGGACATGACTTTACTTTGGAAGTCCTAATTTTTACCTACCCAGGTTTAGTTACCTAGGTTAGGGGTCTTTAAGGAGTACCTGACGTCGCGCAGGCTCGGGACCATCGCTTAAGATCAATTGTTATCAGTAATCAAATTGTTAAATATATAATCATTACCAGTGTTACTAAAAAAGGGAAGTAAATATTTCAGAACAAACAAATTCTTCAAATGTAAAGCCTGTATTTATCTGTAAGAACGGTTCGCACTCATCAAACTTATTTTATTACTATGATAATGGTGGAATGCTGAAACCGTTAGTTTATCTATAATGTTTTTTGTGGAATAGACAATATTTCAAAATAGAATTTTGTTTTATTTATTTATTACATTACGTTTCTACAATATGTCCGCTCTCAACTTAGACGTTGTAATAATAATGTAATAAGTGGGAAAGGTCCAAAATCAGTACGTAACTGGAGAAAATGGAAGTCATTTTTGATTCAATTGGTACACTTTTATCAAAAAACTCGAGCGTTTGCAGGCCTGTGTAATTTTAATGATACGATATTTTTGTTATCTACAATCAATATTATTTAATGGTTCCATTAATAAAACTTTTTGATTTTAACTAAAAAAGACAAAAAAACTTTCAGCGTTTCCAGTGACCGAGTACCGTGCGATGAAAGCTGACCATGATGATCCCGTGGTGACTCCAGTGGCGATGCTGAAAACGGCGCTGTCTTCTGGATACAGAGACCCGTCCAACTTCAGGAAGGTGGCTTTTGCGAGGCCCGATATCGGAGGACCCAAAGAACTCACCTTCCATACTAGTATGTTAAGAGTCATGTATCTATCCTCCGACACTTCTTGTATATACTATATATATTTGTTGTTATATACTTTCTGTTCTTATAGGATCCAAACAAGAAACAGTGAGACAAGGACTAAGGACCGAGTATGAGGATTCAATAAGCCAGGAAGGATTCAAAAATCTCCTTGCCACCCAACAGTTCATGGAGCCGTACCCGTCCACCAGAAAGCGTTAAAAAAGAAAAAAAACTCATTTTAAGCTAAATATAATAATTTTTATATATTTCTTTGTACCATTTCTCTTATTTTAATGGTTTTTATTCTGCTATATTAAGCCGCAGATTCTGCCATCCAGCGCAGCGCAGTAATAGGCGCCGCAGGATTTGTTAAAAAAGTTATTTACCCTAAAAAATCAGGATTTCTGCGAGGTTAACATTTTTAATACTCAGGCTTATTATATATCAAAAGTAATATTAAAATATGCATTTAAACTGTGTATAACAAAAAGATACACTTTTTCATCACATTAATTCTTCAAAATAATCGTCTAAAAAATGGGTAGAAAGGGGAGACATTTAAGTTTTTAATTTATAAAACATTAATTTGATTATTAAATTACTATTTACTTAAAGCAGACCATAGTTCATCATTATGATGGAATTTGATGACTGGAGGGCCAGAGAAGACTTATTAAGTTCTCCATATGCTACACGCACCATTCAATAGAATTCATTGATGTTATATTTATCAAGGAAGCAGATAAAATACCTCCTGTGGTATACCACATATAATAAATAAGTAGAGGGCGCCGGTAGCTCAGTGGTTTATTTTATCTGGGAGGTAAAATAAACTTAAGCACGCAGTCCTTCGGATGGGACGTTAAGCGATGGTCCCGTGCCTGTACGATGTCAGACACTCATTAAAGACCCCTACCCTAGGTGAATAAAAATTTAGGGTAGGCAACATTTAGGACTCCCACAGTAGAGTCGGGCTCATGTCCACCAGACTGACGAAAGAGCGCTCTGGTAGTAGGCGATATGACCTCGTAGTTAAAGCCCGGGCATGAGTCATAATAACTAACTAATAAATAAGTTGATGTTCGTACATAAGGCCAAAAAAAAAAAAGTTGATAGCTCCAATTGTAACATGTGTTAATCATATTTGTTTAATAATTTTTCACCACACAACTCCTGTCAGATAGGCCATATGATAATATGGTAGCACTAATAGATGTGATGGCATAGTCGTGGTACTTATATTTATGCATACAAATTTATTAGCTCACATGAATTTATTCTAAATTTATTATTTTTATTTGTACAAATCCTATATTTCTTTATTAGGTCGAAATTCTTAGCTAGGCCTGATTTTCCAACAGACGAGAAGGTTCAAGA
This sequence comes from Aradus depressus, assembly GCA_963662175.1. Taxonomy (NCBI): domain Eukaryota; kingdom Metazoa; phylum Arthropoda; class Insecta; order Hemiptera; family Aradidae; genus Aradus; species Aradus depressus. The sequence continues at coordinate 74,650,562 of OY759214.1, forward strand.
AATATTTTCATGGAATATTGGAATGTCTAAAAAAGTTTGAAAACAGCCTATAAGTGTGATTTCTACTTAATAATTTGATATATTTATTCACTTTGCAAAAAATAAAAAAAATGGCTTCACGAAAAAGACCTAATTCTCTTGTAAGTAAAATATAAATTATTTTCGTGTAGGGGCTTATTCTCATGTGAAGAAGATCTGTATCTGTAACGATACAATTCTCATGTATTTAGAGAACTACATTGCTGGTGATTTACCGACGACTTTTTTATTTTGTTTATTATTATTTTATTAATTTTCCACTCACAGGCATATAAAAATACATACATATATATATATATATATATATATATATATATATATATATATATATATATATATATATATATATATATATATAATTAGAAAATTGTTAATTATGTTTTAATTTTTCAGGATGAAAACTATGGAATGGAGGATAGACAACTCCGTCTCTTGCGTGAAATGTTGTACAAAGAAAGGATGCAAACCTCATATGGAAAAGCCTACCACCAAGAAAGTAAGGCTAACCAAATAAGTATAATCTAATGTGTAGAAAAGCCTGTTTACTATAGGTCGGTTAGTTATAGTTTTTCGTATGTTGGGGCAAGATTTAAACCATATCATTCACTTACCAACCAATAGGATTTATTGTCACTTCCCCAGACTTATGAAGTTATGTAATCGTTCAAAATTTAGATGTAGAGTTTTCATCGGAATTTTATGTTTTTCTCCTGAATTCGAATTGTGAAAAAAAAAAAAAAAAAAAAAAATTCAGTTTAATCAGCCAAAGGGAACGGGGGGATTAGAGGGAGCTGAACACTATAACCCCAAAAACTGTGGAAGTAATGAATCTACCGACATGAAGTACTACATGTATTGTGATAATTAAAAAAATGTTAAATAATATAAATAAATATTAAAAGTTAAATAAATAAACAATAAATTACCACATTTCCTGTAGAAATTTTATAACTGTTTTTTTATTAAATTATGATTTCTGCAATAGTTTCCGAAAAGGGCCCTAAAAAAAATATCAAAAGTTCAAAAGTGCATTTTTGAAGAAAGTGCACGTAATTTTTAAAAAAATTCAATTAACAAACTTTTCGTTTGGATTTCGTAAGAGATGCCATATTGTTTTCTAAATTTTGCAAAAATATTAAATCTAATCCAAAGGTTTTTAAATTATCTTACTGGGCCAACAGGGAAAATGAAATTAATAACTAAGTGAAAAAGAAAAATCAAATAATCTACAAAAAAAAACCTTACAAGCTAATTTTTACATTTATGTTTTAGTCTCTTTTCTTTCTAAATATTGGCCATTCTTCAAATTTAAATTATTTTAGGAAAAAAAGGGCATATAAATAAATTAAAGTATATTTTTTGTGCATCTACTTTAATTAAAACTCCAATTAATCGCAATTAATTCACTACAACTTAGTTCTCCACAACGTAAGCCTAAACTCTCACTCCATCTCAACTCAGGCCGTCTCACCTCAATCCAGACCTCAACTCTTCTACACTAATTAAAAACAGCTGATGATCGAGTTTTGTTTTTTTATTCATGAGTTGTTTTAAAACAAAATGTATTCACATTATTATTCATTAATTTAGTCGCTTCTTGGATTTGATTTTATACTAATAAATATAGTTAATTTAATAATATTAATAATTTGAATGTATGTATTATTTATACATCACAGTATATCGAAAACACTATAAAAACGGTATTAATAAATTTTTAGCCGAATTGGATAAAGGGAAGCGTGGGACCAGATGAGAGGGTTTGATGAATCTATCAACAAGAAAATTTCTATGATGATTCGAAAGTTTGAGTAATTGTTAAATTGGTTACTCACGGAGAGCAAAAACTTAGTTGATTAGTTCCCGTGATTCACCGACGACTTTTTATCTCCTTGATAAACATTACATCAATGAATTCTATCGAATGGTGGGTGTAGGATATGGAGGATAATAAGTCTTCTCTGGCCCTTCAGCCATCAAATGTCATTACGATGAACTATGGTCGGCTTTAAGTTAGTTGGGATTTGCTTAAACTAATTGCCTATTATTAAAACTATTTTATGAAGGTTTAAAAATATTTAAATTGATTGAAAGATGTTTAAATTGATGATTGAACCTGTCAAATCTGAACTTTGAAAAGAGACCATAATATATACTATGACAATTTTTCTGTTAGTAATATTACTTTGTTTACAGGAAGATATGGTATGACCCAAGAAGGAAATACTCTGAGCCAAGAGCTACAGTTCCTTTGAATAGGCGCGCATCTAGTATAGATCGTATACAATAAGTGCCAGGAAGGTTCTTTAAAAAGCTTGGAAAATGTAGTTATTCTGTTTGTTCTTACTTTTTTATATGTGTGGTGTAAGGAAGTTTTTATTTTGGTTAATGGTATGCAGGCCCTAGTCCATACCTCACCGAGGAGGAACCAAGCTCTGCGGCCAGCGACTTGCCCTCAGCGTAAAACTACTGTCTAGCATCAGCTTTCAACATATGTATTGATATACACATATAGAAAGCCTGGCGACCTTGTGCGCCGCTTGGAAACAACCCTCGTAGCGCCAGACTAGATTTAGCTTTGAGGCCCAGAATGGTGGGTGCTCCCTTATCCTCAATCCCTACGTTTTTCCACCCTCTGGTGTGGTGGGACTTGACCTCGAACACTCTGAAGGGGTTAGAACATCTTGTCCACCCCCAAGGAGGATTGGTCTCATGTCAACTGTCTGGACGTGCTTTCACACTCCCGGGAGCTCAGAGGTGGTTTGCTTTTTTTTCCCTCGGGTATACCAGACCCTTGTGGGACCACACCACCCGTCCGCCGCGTAGAAGACATAGGTCTGATTTTAATTTATTAAAACTATATTCGTGGTGGTATGGCCGGTTGTAGGACCCCGCCACTTGCCGGGTCCTCCAACCTACCTTATTGTCGTTTCCCGGGAGGGCTTGGGACCAGAGCATCTATGTTTTATGGCTGCGTGTAGCCGGGGATAGTCCCAGGTAGGCCATGTTACAGCACCCAGCGGTCATCTTCGGAACCACGTTATACTGCCTTCTTTACCCTCCGCCAGGACAGAGTTAGCGTGCTAGCCTACTGAGCTAAAGATTGCGGTATTATCTGGAGATAAACATTGACACTGTCCTTCGAATAGGACGTTAAGAAATGGTGCCAAGTCTGTGTGAGGTACTCGTTAAAGACCCCCTACCCAGAGTAGAGCTAACAAGGAAGGGATATTAACATTCGATGCTCAGGTTCCTTGGTGTACACTCCAGCCCTCCCAAAATATCTGACTGATCACGTAAGAAAGAGTTCAATGATTGTCTATATGTACGACGTCACTGGTTCCTGACAGAACTTGCCTGGAGTAAGGATAGACATGACTCACCTTCCCTTACCCTATTCCGGATCCTATGGTGCTTTTTGTTGTTAAATTATTTTCTTTATTCTTATTCCAATTATTTATGTGTGTTTGTTTGGGTTTATAGTTGCTTATACAATTTATGTTTCATAATGGACTAATACATTTTTTTTTCAGGTATTTCAACTAACACAGGACGTAGAATGAACAGGCGAGGAATAGACGAGAAAATATTTGAGGATCCAAAGGAAGATGAGACCCTGTCGAAATAAAATGATTTTTTAAATTTTACTGATTTTAGTTTACTTACTACCTGACTGCGGAACGCGAAGGGAGTTTTTTTTTTTTTTTCTCAATTTTGTATGTATGTTTGTTATATTAGGTGTTCCTTCGGAGAGGCTAAGCGGTCGCCTGTGACCTACCCTCAGCAGCCAGCTACAGATCAACCCGCCCGCACTGTTCAATTCATGGTGACGCCACATTGTGCTCAAGATCGCAGATTCGAAACACGGCCAAAGCCCTTAGTTTTTTATCTGATAGGTAAAAAAAATGAGCTTGCCGTTCTTCTTATGGGACTTTAAGCGGAAGTCCCGAGCCTGTACGATGTCAAGTAGTCGTTAACGATCCCAGCCCTAGGTGAATAAAAAAAATTTAGGATAGACAACACTTAGAACTCCCACAGTAGAATCGGGCTCATGTCCACCAGAGTGACGAAAGAGCGCTCTGGTAGTAGGCGATATGACCTTGTTAAAGCCTGGGCAAGAGTTAACCTACAGATCGACATAACTTCCCCTATACTTCGTAGAGGTGGGGAAGTAAATCAGCTAAATTCGAAATGAGCCTACAAAACCCTTTAACGTGTGAACATTGAGCACACTTGACTGTAATATTTTTTAAATAAATAAAAAATTAGGTATCATAAGTAATAATTATCATTGATAAATATAATATTTGTAAATAGGTGGCTGGAGTTCATTTGTCGGGGCTTGAACTGTTTAAACAGATGATTCATATCTTGGGCCAAATAAGGTTTGCTATTCCAGTCTCCTCGTTTTTCAGGGCCACACAATTACCTCTATTTATTCCAGGAAGAATACACAAAGATTATCTCCTTCCAATAAATCATCCTCTTTATATGTTTTGCGCTCTGAATACATTAAACAGAGAATACGTACTTAAAGTCTGTAATGAATTTAATTGTCAAATTATTAGTGAGCGGTTTAAAGTTAAATGTTCCGAACCTACGTATAATGTGAAGTAGAACTCAAATTTACTACCCAATTAGACAATAGAACAACGAAATTATATAGAACTAATGTCCGAATACATTTTTGATATATGTAGCGGTATAGTGGAAAGTTAATAAAATACATAGAAACAAAGAACTGCGGGGTGGGACTGTCTGTCAGACACATTCTGACTGAATGCATGGCATATAGTCCCCAGCATGAAAATTGCAACTGCGGTGGATATTTCCGAAATTCTATCCAATAATAGCTTTCAAATTACCCAACTATTTAATTTCTTACAATTCACAAATCTCTTATCTAAATTATAAAACAAAATTATCTTCATCACATAGCCTTTCTATTCCGTACATATCTTCTTTATTATTATTAATCTAGGCCTATCCAAATTAACCCGCTAGGATCCCCACAGACCTGCATCCATCAAGCATCCATGACCCTCGTGGTCGAAATGCCTTAAAGAAGAGAAAAAAAAAAAAAACAGAACTTGTTTAAAAGTATAGAGACAGTAAACTCTCCCTTATCCGGCGTTGCCGGGACCGACGTGACGCCGGATAACGGAAATAGATAATGAGAAAAAATATATCAATGAAAGCATAAAGAAAAGTGTTTTAGGTGAGCTAAGAAATAAAACACGTATGTATTTTGTTGATAACATTTATTAAATTGACAAATATGTACATACTGAACATTGATTTATTATATGTACGTACATATGTACATATATTTATCTAAGCATTAAAGAGATATTTTGAAGGGTTTCTGTGGAATAAAATTAAACTTTGACTTTACTAGTTAAGTGTTCATTTCCCGATAATGATGTGCCACGGACGGGACGGTACCTTTGTTTTTCTATTCTAGGAAACATTTTTTATAAATGTTTGATTTTCAACTATGTATTTATTTATAGGATATTAGTGAAGTAATAAAATATTGTATTAGCGTTCCCTTCAATATAAATACAATTTACATATGTATGTATGGATGTACAATAAAAATACATAAAAGATTGTGAGTTACGGAATTATTATGTGTTCGAAAATACACGTGGCTCATATAATTGATAATCTAATAATTGAATGTTAATTTTAGTTTAACAAATTTGATATTATTTTGCGAGCGCCGGATAAGGGAGTGCGCCGGTTAACAGAACGCCGGATAAGGGAGAGTCTACTGTAGTTATTGTGACTCATGATCGGGCTTTAACTTCGAGGTCATATCGCCTACTACCAGAGCGCTCTTTCGTCTCATTGGTGGACATGAGCCCGACTCTGTTGTGGGAGTCCTACATTTTATTAATATGTATATATAATTATAAACTTGTCAATTATGTTTTAATCTTTCAGAAAGAAAAATATGAATAGGTTTATTCAGTTAGGATAGGGGTCTTTAATGAATATCTGACAACTCGGGATCATCGCTTAACCAAATCGGCCAATGGAAAGAGGATACTTAATACAAAAACTTTAATAACTGCCGTTGTAATGAATGTATTGACACGTAAATTTCATATCTAAATTCAAAGTCTTCTATGGACGACACCTATTAATTTTCAGCGGAATCAGCCAAAGAGGAAGGGAGGTTCAGAGGGGGCCAAACTCAAAAATCTCAATAACTGCCGATGTAATGAATGTGTCGATATGAGAATTTATATTTAAATTCAAAACCCCACAATGATTAATTTTCCGCGAAATCTTAAATGCGACACCTTAAGTACCCTAATAACTGCCGATGTACTGAATCTCGATCCAAATTTTAGTTTGAGGACAAAAATATTGAGTTTTAGCTTAAACAGTCGATTGGCTTTGGAGAGAGAGCGAAAACGTAATTGATTAATTCTCGCTCGGGAAGTGCATAGCCGGTGATAGACAGAATAATTTTATTTTTGTATATTTTGTCCAGTTACAGAGTCTTATATTACTAATGAGACTCCTCCGCACAACGATTCTTTTAGCTGTAGTCTGATATATATTTTATGTATTCTAATTCGGATAAGTGAGATTTTCTCCCCTCCTTTTCATAAAAAAAAGTCAACATTTCTAATGAAAATTTATTTTTCCCTTCGCACGAAAAAATATGAAGAAACATTTCTGACTCCCACGCCCAACAAATATTTGTCTACGTTGCTTTACACGGGCAACGCAGATTAACCAAACCAAAGTTAGGGCTCCATTATATTAATCTAACTATTATAATTCCAACATGGTTTCCTAATGTACTATAGCGTGAACTAAACTACGAACTGAGGGGGGGCTTCACAAAGTTAGTGGAGGTATTGAATAGGGGAAGTTGTAGTGGGTATTGAGGATTGTGTCCAAGTTATAGTGAATATTGAGATACAATGAGCAGGTTCCTGTAGCCGTGAGCAAGCTTCCCTGTTTGTATAATGAGATGTCTAGGCAGAAAAGGCAGTATAGTATCTAGTATCTAGCCCAGTAGCGGATCTGCCCAAAACCAATGAGGCTCCGCTTATAAAGTGCTGTCATTTTTCAGTTTTCTTTTATTGTATTCTTTTTTACCTTCTTATATATTGTGGTAAGTAAAAAGGCTTAATGAAATAATCTTAAATAAATAATAATTAGATGAATAATGAATAAAAATAATTAATAATAATGAAATAACAATAATAATTAAATAAACAATAAAAATTACCATATTTCCTGTAGAAATTTTATCTCTTTTCTTTTACTAAATTTTGATTTCTAAAGTAGTTTTTCGAAAAGGGGCCCTAAAAAAGTTTCAAAAGTTCAAGACGTGCAATTTTTATGAAAGTGCACGTATTAAAAAACATTTACAAATTCACTAAGATTTCTAAAGAGATGCCATCTTTAATAATTTTAAATAATATTCATTCTAATCCAAAGGTTTTAAAATAATTTTACTGGGCCAACAGGGAAAATGAATAGAACAGAGTTTTCGAGAAAAAATATTGTTTATTTTTTTTGTTAATCAACTATATTATAATATAAAGAAAACTAAACATTAAAACAAACAAAAAATCGAAGGAAAAAATCTTAAAAACTAAATTCTTAACACTAATTCAATCTTTTTGTTTTATATTTTGGGTCATTCTCTCAATTTAAGTTGAATGCAAGAGTCTAAATTTAATACTACATAGACTGGCTATGGTGAAAAGCTAAGGCCAAGAAAAGAAGAAAAAAAAAAAAAAAAAAAAAAAAATTTAAGTTATATATTTCTGGGCATATATCCTGTACATATAAACAAATAAAAGTACCTTCTTTTTGGATGAGTTTCATCGTCAATACACTTCTATTTAGTTCATTATTACATAAGCCTAAACACCACTCTACATTTTTACTCACACCACTGCCATAGCTAGGCCTCGACCTCTTCACTGTATATTCACTAATTAAAACAGCTGATGGCCATGTTTTGTTTTCTACATGTATTTGTTTTAAAATAAATGTTTTTGATATATAAATAAATATAATTAATTTTTTAATGTTTATAATTTAATCTTTTCAATGTGTGTATTATTTTCATACATCACAACATATAGTGTAAGTGAAAACTGACATTATTGCAGAGATATTGTTTCAAGTTCATATAGTATAAGAAAGTATTGTAATCGTGCGAAAATCCAAGATCGAGGTTTCAACTGATTATCACGTTCAAGGACCCCTGAATACGTTTTGACCATTTACGCGATGGCGTATGTATGTCTGTATGTGATTGAAACATTGTGTGCTCTACCACAAAAACGATTGTAGAGCTATGAACTTAAAATTTGGAATGAAGGTGTCCACATGTTCTAACTTAGGTCTGATTAGATTTTGGCCGAAATTAAACGAAAATTGAGACCACTCTCACCCGAGGCCTAACTACATTTTACAAGATACAGCTTATGTTTATGACATAATGAAAAATCTTTTCGAATAATAGTTAGGTTAGGTTTTATGACTCATGCCCGGGCTTTAACTACGAGGTCATATCGCCTACTACCAGAACGCTCTTTCGTCACTCTGGTGGACATGAGCCCGACTCTACTGTGGGAGTCCTAAATTTTGCCTACCCTAAATTTTTATTCATCTAGGGTAGGGGTCTTTAACGAGTACCTGACATCGTACAGGCTCGGGACCATCGCTTAACGTCCCATCCGAAGGACGGCGTGCTTGAGTTTATTTTACCTCCCAGATAAAATAAACTAAGGGCCTCGGTCGGGCTACGAACCCACGAATAATAGTTGTGAAGAATATTAAAATACATAATTTATATTAAATAACATTTTTCCCAAGTCGTCCGGTTTTTGAGATACATGCCGAAAACCATCTTGAAATGTAGTTTTGAAACACATATTTTTAGAGGTTTCCTTCGTTTACCCAAAAACTATTGGGCCTATCGAAAAATTGATTCTTACAAGAAATGTTCCTTATAAAAATTACAATCGCTCAGATTTGAGATAGAATCACAACAGTTATAGGCCCCGAAAAATGTAAACTAAAGAATATATCTAAGTAATTTTTCAATCATAATTCATAGCAATGAACTTTAAAATATGGTTTATGTATTGTAGAAACATAGGAGGGTGCAACGACAATCGTTTTTAGGATTAATGCAACATGGTATATTTTGAAGACAGAAAGTGGCTGATCACACCTTGTATGATGTTACTCACAGTGCGTTATGGCACTGGATACGGCGACCATTGTAAGTCATGGGTCTTGAAGGGAGCTGGAAGTTAGCCGTTAGCAAGTCCCAGTTAGTAAAACGTGATCTATTGATGCATAGCGTGGCTGGCCTCTGTACATACCCTACCTACTGATGAAGCCACTGATAATTCTTTAAGACACTGACCCTTGGCAACCCCAGCAACCTTAGAGTCCGACAGATGGGTATCTCCGGGAATGGCCCGGTAGTAGCTCCCGTTATGGAACCTGTCTTATGTTGCTAGCCACTATACACATCCTACCTACTGATGAAGCCACTGATAATTCTTTAAGACACTGACCCCTGGCAACCCCAGCAACCTTAGAGTCCGACAGATGAGTGTCTCCGGGAATGGCCCGGTAGTAGCTCCCGTTATGGAACCTGTCCTATGTTGCTAGCCACTATACACATCCTACCTACTGATGAAGCCACTGATAATTCTTTAAGACACTGATCCCTGGCAACCCCAGCAACCTAAGAATCCTGACAGATGAGTGACTCCGGGAGTTGGCCGGTCGTAGTAGCTCCCGTTATGGAACCTGTCCTGTGTTGCTAGCCACTATACACATCCTACCTACTGATGAAGCCACTGATAATGCTTTAAGACACTGAACCCCAGCAACCTAACAGTCTTGAAAGATGAGTGACTCTGTAAGTTGGTTCGTAGCAGGTCCCGTTACGCAACCTGTTCTATTGAAACAGACAGTGGTTGGCCACTTTTCACATCCGCACATCCTACATACTGATGAAGGCGCTCACAATGCCTTATGGCACTGACATACTTTGAACAACATGTTCACCTCGGGGGCACACACATCTTTTGTTCCACGAACGGTTGCATAAGACAACTGGAGGGATTTCCCGAGAGTTGAGTGGGATACATCCGGGTTGAAAAATTGTGCATTGTACTAAATCATTGCGCCTAGTAATCAAAACAACATAATTATTTTACTAGTGGATGGAGGCCGTGCGGGCTAAAGCGTAGGGCTTTAGTCGCATGGTCGCACCATGGTTGCGGGTTCGAGTCTCGTCCGGTAGAGAGTTTTATTTGGTAGGTAGAACTCTACCAGGGCAATGAATGTTGTTTTTACCTGAGCGCTCTTTCGAGTAGGGGTCTTTAACGAGTACCTGACGTCGTACTGGCTCGGGACCGCGTGCTCAGGTTTTTTCATCTCCCGAATATTTCAATAAAGACATTTGTTTCATTTATTTATTTTCAACAAAATTCCCGCTTTTCTCAATTTAGAAGAATGTGATGGCAAAGTATTTATTTTTTTAAATGTTTTTTTAAATATGTTTCCATGAAAGCTTTTCCGCATCATCTTCGTTAATACTTATTTTGCTGTAAGGGATGATTTCTTCACTAATCCTTCTTCATTACACCCTCCTTAATATTATCTCAACAGAATTGTTTATAGTTTCCATTGTTAAAGTGCGCCCAATAATTAAGTTCCGCTCTAAAACGTTGGATATATTTACTTTTAGGGTCGTGGTTTTCTAGACCACAACATTTCACTGTCAGGGGTTTGCTTCTAATTAGAGAAGTGTCCATCCAGGAGTGACCAATTTACTGAAACAATTATATGGGCATGTATTGTATAGGAAAATGAGAGAGATGTACACCGCTAATCTGTTTTACATGCCCAGCTAAACGAAGCAAAGGAGATGTTATGTAATCGATCAAAAATTCGCTGCGAAGTTTTCAACGAAATTTCAAGTTTTCTGACCTCCTGATTCAAAAATATGAAAAGAAAATCTGTGTGTGTGAACAAGATAACTCCCGATAGAATAAATGAATCGACACGAAATATGTGCAGTGCCGGATTAAGCCAGCGAGGGGCCTGTAGCAAATTCTGTCAAGAGGCCCTTGGTTTGCTTTAGGTTCTCAAGTTTAGTATATTAAATAAAACAAAACTGTTACAAATAAACTTTTCTGGATTTAATATGGGCAAATTTAGAGATAACACTTTCACTATTGAGTTGTTTAAGCAAATCATGCTCTATATTCATCAAAGTGAGATGATTAAGACGTTCTTGGCCCATCGTGTTCCTTAACTCATTTTTAATACGTTTTAATGTTGAAAAAGAACGTTCGCCACTGCAGTTAGTGATCATGAGAGACAAGTAAATGCGCAAGGCAATTTCTACGTTTGGGAAACACGATTCTAAAGATATACCATATAAATGTAAATGATTAATTTCAGATAAGATTTAACGTGACGAAATCGAGTTTTAGATTTTTAGGTGGGAGTAAAGCATAGCCTTCGCGCTTAAGGCATGCAAAATATTTTTACGCTCCTATCTAAATTGATATTTTTTTACGGTCAGACAGGCGTTGGAGCGCGGGGCCCCCCAAATCGCGGGGCCCGTAGCATTTGCTACTCTTGCTACGTGGCTAATCCGGAACAGAATATGTGTATCTATATGAATATTATATGTATATGCAGAACCCTCTAAGGACGACACCTATTGATTTTCAGTCAATCGGTCAAAAGGGGGAAGCCTAACACAAAAACGTCAGTTAAGTCTCTCCCCTTATCCCCCTTTCCTTTGATCGATTTGGCTGAAAAACGATTGGTGTTGTCCTTATGGGATTTTGTGTCGATACATTCATACTAACGGCAGTTATTAAAGTTTTTATGTTAAGCCTCCCCCTAATCCCCCCCTTTATTTCGGTCGATTTGACTGAAAATCAATAGGTGTCGTGGTTAAAGGGTTCTGGGTTCACATATGAAATTTTGTGTTGATACATTCATTCTATCGGGAGTTATGATGTTCACAGACAGACATAAATTTTGTTTTTCATTTTGGAATATAGAGGTCGGAAGACATAAAATTCCAAATTTTTGACCAATTATATAACTTCCTCTATACGTCGTATAGCTGAGGAAATAAATGAAAATTCTGTATATCTCTGGACTAGATAAATTCTGATAGAACGGAATATATCGACCAAACATTTAACATTTAATCAAACATTTATATGTATATCCTGAATCCCATAAGGAAGACAATTTTTCAGCCAAATCAACTAAAGGAAAGGAGAGGGGGAAGGAGGCTAAACACAAAAAACACAATAACTGCTAAGGTAATGGATGTTTCGACATAAAATTTAGTATGAGGATGACTAAAAGTGTCGAGTGGTGTTAGACAAAAAAAAAAAATTGTGAATTCAAGCTGAGGAAGTACATTCCTGACTTCTTAATTTTCGAATTAGGTTATGTTTTATGACTCATGCCCGAGCTTTAACTACGAGGTCACATCGCCTACTACCAGAGCGCTCTTTCTTCACTCTGGTAGACATGAACCCGACTCTACTGTGGTATTTCGAATGAGGTGTCCGGAAAATCTAAAATTAAAGTGAAAATTCTAAACACAGTGTTTGACCAATTATTCAATTTCTCCCATTTTACGGCGTGCTTAAGTTTATTTTACCTCCCAGATAAAATAAACTAAGGGCCCCGGTCGGGTTTCGAACCCACGACCTTGAGCTCAGAAGGCAAGCACGCATACCACTGAGCTACCGACTCGCTCAATAACTTTCAAAAATTCCAAATGATCACTATAGTAACATACAAATTTTAGACTTTTATAAATAAAAAAAAACGAATATTTGCTAATTTACAGTTGTTATTTAAAAAATATATATATCCATTAAATAGCAACTTTTATAATTATTTATTTTTAATGGATTCCCTATTTTTGTTTAATTTGTAATGTAAAATGAATAGCCAGAATGTGAAGAATCATAAAAACTTACTGCTTATCTTGGTCCTGGTATATTGGCTTCTATGTAAGTATATTTGTAAGGTTATATTTACGTTAGTCTCTAAGACTCATGCCCGGGCTGTAACTACAAGGTCATATCGCCTACTACCAGAACGTTCTTTCCTTATTCTTGTGGACATGAGTCCGACTCTGATATGGAAGCGCTAAATTTTGCCTACACTAAATTTTTATTCACTTAAGGGTAGGGGCCTTTAACGAGTATCTTACATCGTACAAGCTCGGGACCATCGCTTAACGTCCCAACCGAAGGTCGACGTGCTTAAGTTTATTTTACCTCCCAGATAAAATAAAGGCCTTGGCTGGATTTTGAACACATTATCTTGAGCTCAGTAAGCAAGCATGCGACCCACTGAGATACCGGCGCCCTCCATTATATTTATGTATTGTAATGTACTTCACTAGTAAGAATTAATCAATTAAGTTTTCGCTCTCCCTCCAAAACCAATTGACCGTTGGGGCTAAAAATCAATAGTTGACTTATAGGGGCTTTTGAATCATACTAAATTTTAAAGTCGATACATTCATTACTGCAGTTAAATCGGTTTTTTTAATTGAGCCCCTTCTTTTTGTCGGATTTAGCGAAAAGATAGTTGCCATTATTATAGAGTTTTGAATTTAGATATAAAATTTCATGTTGATATATTAGTTTTCTCAGTTGAACCCCCACTCTGAACCTCCCCTTTCATTCGGCTGATTTTTATAAAAAATAATAGGTGTCTTTCTGATAGGGCTTTGAATATACATATGATATTTCGTCGCAATACATTCATTACAACGGCAGTAGAGTTTTGGTGTTAAGCTTCTCCCCTAATTCCCCTTTTTTCTTTGGGTGAAAATCAATAGGCGTTGTCATTAGAAGGTTTTACCGGGGGTGTACCGGTCACCAGGTGAGCCACTGAGTTTCCGAGGTATACCGGTCACCAGGTGAGCTGAGTTTCCGAGGTATACCGGTCACCAGGTGAGCCACTGAGTTTCCGAGGTATACCGGTCACCAGGTGAGCCACTGAGTTTCCGAGGTATACCGGTCACCAGGCCTCACAGTGGCTGGCAGTTAGTTGGAGAAAGTACACTAACAGTCACCTTACCAACCATCTAACCACATCCTTTCTGTAGTCCGCTCTAACTGTTGAGTGCATTCCTCTCATTAGGTCACCCCCCGACTGTTTTTTGGAGGCTTCCTAGCTCAAAAACCAAAATGGAAACCCTTATGGCGAATGTCAGAAGTGCCCATTCCGTGAAACAAAAAACAAAGACAAATTATTCATTTAATAGTTTGTTGTCGCATCAACAGAAAGAATACACAGTGGTTCCCGCTGAAAATGTTAAGATAATTACGACACACATTATATTAATCTGAAATGAACATTAAACTCGCAATACGAATATTTTTACTTTGTTATACCTATAGTATAAGGATGTATTGTAATCGTGCGAAAATCAATCAATCAATTATAGCAATGAACTTGAAATGAAGTTGTGACATGTGCTAACTTAGATCTGATTCGATTATTACCAAAATCAGACGAAAATTGAGATCACTTTACTGCAGGGTCAGTACATTTTACAGCTACCGCTTATATTTATGACTTAATCAAGAACTTCATTTCAAATAAAAGTTGTAGCGAATACTGAGACATTTTATATGAAATACGTATTTTCGAATTTTAAAATATGTTTTTATTATTTATATATAGTTTCTTTATTAAAAAGAATAAAAAATTAGAGAAAAAAAGTGATTTGGTTATAACAGGACTTTTTTATACTAACTTTTTTTCAATTCACTTTCATGATCTCTCTCAAATGATAAATTTGAATTATTGACAGTTTTTTACATCAAATTTGAATTCAGCGATCCCTAAAACGTAAGAGTACGACATTTCAGAACAATCCATTCGAGGCATCAAAAGTTACGATCTAAAGTCTCTCGAATCGCAAAATCCCCATTTAAACTCAATGTTATAACTTTAACACCTTACAGGCACGGGTTAATATGGTCAAAAAAATCTGAAAAAACTCAGGGGTAATTTTTTCAACATTCTAAACAAAATTCCTGGTGGAGGTCTGAGAAATTTAAGCTATTTCAAAATAAGGGCCACCCTACTGGGTAGCCAGTTTCCGTCAGGTACGATCCTGTCCCGCGCATCAACTCTACTCTAGGCCTGTCGTACATTCGAGAACCACATGCTCTGCGGTCTCGACTTCGCCGCCGCACGAACAGTTCCTTCATGATCTCTAAGAAATGTTTTGTGGAAGTTCCATATCATATAGATAATTATTATTATATCATATATTAATAATTACCAATCTCTGAATTTTTTTTCCTCCACAGTTTGCGCAGTGTGGAAAAGTTACAGTTGGAGCAAACAGTCGGGAGAGTTGACAAAAAAAAAATGCAGTACAACACTGGACCCGATCAAGGAGTTTCACAAGTCCAAGATCCAACCACGAACTGATCTACCCTGGCTCCGGGTCAACCTCAACCATGAGATCTCCTATATCAATATCCCTCTGTTTGAGACCCTCAGGAAGAACTCGATGACCTTGGCTAGCCGTCTTCAGAAGGAACAAGAAGAACTGGCGCTCAAGGAAGCGCCGGTACAGATCTCCGGGCAATAGAGCTCCCATATGTCACACCACACACACGATTCAATATATCGAGTCTCCTATCCATTCTAATTCATTTTAGTAATATAATATTTTTCAGATGAGGGTAAAAGAAAAATAAGCAATCAGTCAAGATTGTATCTTATCTGTAATTACACCTTTATTACTTTCCCGCAAGGAAAGTTAAGAAGACATGAAAAAATTCGGCCGACTTTTGCTTTTTTCTTTAACTTTCACAGCTATATGAAGTATAGTCGACGGCGAATCTCCGGCAATGTACTTCCCCAGTATGAACTAAGTTTTTGCTCTCGGTGGTGGATCAAAGGAGGGATTCGGTCGAAGGGAATGGGGGGACCGGAGAAGATGGATTCGACTTAAATACAGTAGACTCTCCCTTATCCGGCGTTCTGTTAACCGGCGCGCTCTCTTATCCGGCGCTCGCAAAATGATGTCAAATTTGTTAAACTAAAATTAACATTCAATTATTAGATTATCAATTATATGAGCCACGTGTATTTACGAGCACATAATAATTCCGTAACTCACGAATCTTTCATATATTTTTTATTTTACATACAAATGTACATTGTATTTATAATGAAGGGAACACTAATACAATATTTTATTACTTCACTAATATTCTATAAATAAATTATAATAAATACATAGTTGAAAATCAAACATTTATAAAAAATGTTTCCTACAATAGAAAAACAAAGGTACCATCCCGTCCTTGGCACAACAATATCGTCTTAACGGGAAATGAACACTTAACTAGTAAAGTCAAAGTTTAATTTTTTTCCACAGAAACCCTCTCCTCCTATTTATTTTTCCTTTACACCAGTTCTATTTTTCTCAATTTTCATTTGATTCTCATAGAGAAAAGAATCGTTGTATCATTTTTCAGACGTCTTAACACTAAAGAAGTGGTGGGACTATGCAGCACGGAACAGTGTTGTGTTAGGGAAACAAAAGAAAATTACTGATTTTTTTAACAAATAATATTTTTAGAATTTTAGATTTTGTTTTAAATATGTATGTAATTAAACGCAGATTTCAAAATATATTTTTCATGCTTGGATAAATATACATATGTACGTACATATAATAAATAAATGTTCATTATGTACATATTTGTCAATTTAATAAATGTTATCAACTAAATACATACGTGCTTTATTCCTTAGCTCACCTAAAAACACTTTTTTTTTATGATTTCCGTTATCCGGCGTCATGTCGGTCCCGGCAACGCCGGATAAGGGAGAGTCTACTGTAATAATAACGATTTATCATTCTAAACTTTTTTTTAAATTTCATTAATTCTCGAGAACGAGCTTAGTGATTTCGAGTAGAATGACAACTTATAGAAAGCCACAAGACATAAGGCTTTTGCGTTAGGATGATAGAAAGTTGATAATTGTTAATGTGAGTGGGTCGAGAATTTAATTAGTATGCAACATTATCTGATGAAATAATTCTAACAACTGAATGTATCTATTAATCGATTAGTTAATTTATCGAGTGGGAGAAGACAATTTATACGGGTAGATAACTGAAACATGTTTTCTAGTTGAACATGAATTAACTTAGTGGGCGGGTTTAATTGGATGGAAATTTGTCCATGTAGCTTGGCCACTATTCCAAAATAACAATTGAGACTTGACTTGGCAACTGTGGTGTAGCCAGTGGGATAACTGACAGTTAACTTAGCCGCAGGCAAAATATTTATTTGTATTTCTCTCATTAATAGAAAATACATTTTATATATACCTATCATGTATTCTCAAATGGGCAGAACAAAAAAGTGTAGCCAGTGAGAATAATTAAAAAAAAAAATCGGTGAATCACAGACATTGTAACGAATTAATCTTTTTTTATAATAAGCTTTCACTCCAAAATAGGGATGTAAACGTATCAATACTTTCGGTATTATTGGATGTTAAAGTATCGATACTGATCCACTGAATTGAAGCAAGGTTATTTTACTCTTTTTTTAAAACTTTTTGTTTTGACATTATGTACGATGCATATTAGCCATGACTTATAATAGTGAAAACTGACATTATTGCAGAGTTATTGTGAAATAATTCAAATGAACTTAAATGAAATAAAACATAATTTTATTAGTGGTATTGTCTAATTTCACATAATATATCGTCACTACAACTCGAAAATCGCCATGTATGGGATAATTGTACCATTAGTTGTATTTTGCAGGTTTCTTTGTTGTGCTAGAAGTAGACAACTCTAAGAAAATATGTTAAGAACTTATGTAAAAATGTCAGTAGTTCAATTTGGATCATTCTACAACGGCTGAAAAATAAATAAATAAATAAATAATAATAAAAAAATAGTGAAAATAAAATAAATATAATAGAGTTAATATATTTAGTGTTGACGAGAAGGAAGATACGGGAGAAGGGGGATGAAAGGCTAATCTGACGGGGAGGATTGTCCATAGAAGAGGGATTTGGAGGAAGCATTGGCGCAGAGACTGGATCAGTACCTTTTCTATTTACACAATATATAATAAATAAATTGTACCAGACATATATTATACCAAGTATAATCTTGTACACTTGACAATGCTCTAACCGGCGAAATATATTGTGTCTTTTATATAAATATAGTGGCATTTTTTTACTCGTTCTAAGTGTTTTATTCAGTAGTAAGTGAATTTTTCTTATCAACGGGAAAAATTCACTTACTACTGAATAAAACACTTAGAACGAGTAAAAAAATTCCACTATATTTATATAAAAGGCAATATATTTCGCCGGTTAGAGCATTGTCAAGTGTACAACATAGGTGGTTGCAATTGTCTCCACAAGGGTATGCCAAAAATGCAATTGCCTTTCGTTCCGGGTTCGTAACTCCGTCTCACCTGGCAACCAAATGCTGCAAAAAAAAAGAATTTCCCTCAATGTCACTGGGTGATGCCCAGGTGTACAAAGAGTGGAAAGAGATATACTAATCCAAAGGGTTTTCGTGGGCCCACCAAGATTTCGGATCGTGGACAACACAATGTTTCAAACCGCTTGTGGTATTAATTTGGTTGTATATTATAGGATGATCAGCCTGAACAAAGTTTACACTCTATTAAAACTGCCCTTCCATCAAACAATTGAAGAAAAATCAGAAATGTAAATAATAACTCACGACTTTAAAGGAAATGTACATTATAAATTGAAAACAAAAAAAAAAATATATATAACAAAAAAAAAATCATAAATATATATATATAATGAGATTTGCGTGAGGCGCTGAACAAAAAAAAACTTTAGAATTATCAAGTGTTTTTATTAAATTAAGGGTTAATTTCCCCGACTCTTACACTAGAAGAGTAATGTAAGCCTAAATTCTGTAGTGAGCGATCTCATTGAAATGTACACATACAATTATACATTAACATATAGGTACTTTACCAAAAGAGAATGATAATATAACATAAGATAATGGCCACATAGACGACATTATGAATTTAACAAATAGAAGATATATATATATCTACAGGCAAATGCAAAAATTTTTGTATCACTGAGATTATGAAATAAAATAAATTCGACAAAACTCTCTTGGTGACTAAAAAAAAATTGTTCAACTTCACCCGATTCCTTGGAAAAATGTCCAGTCGATTCCGCCAGAAAGATCGTGGACATTTAGGGTTGAATGATGGCTTCGACTGCTCCTTTAGAGTTGGGATATTTACATCATGGTAGAGGTGGACTGGAATTCATAAAACATAGATACAGGAAAATGGATGTTCAAAGATGAATTTGGTGAGATGAATATGGAAGTCCTTTACCGGAGAAATAGCTGAAGGTTCATAATGCAAATGGTGGATGATTGAATTTCAATTAGATTAATAATATGAACTGCATAGGTGGTCCGCAGATCCAGCTTGCGTTCATAAGAAGGGAGGACACTTGTTTGGACAAAACTTTTTGAGTAATTGTAAGTCTTGAAGAGAAGCCCACTCGAACACACTATCTCTTCAGAACCTGACAAGCAACTGACTATCTGAAATCTGTCCATCTGGAACGTTCTAGAATGTTCGAAAACAAATGACGTTAGCGGATGATAATGGAGGTGCATTTCCGCTGCCAATGTTGTATATTTTGATGGAATATTCTTCTGGAGTACTGTATACGTCTCTTTTCTATTTTTTTATTATCCACAATTAATTTTGGGTGAAAGAAATTCATCTCTGGTGGAATTGAGCATACAAAAATAAAAGGTAACATTCTTGGAATATATCTGGGGACGAAGTGTCTGAGAAACAAGGCAGGTTTCATCCGGGTTATCCTTGTTATTATTGTCTATTTATTTTTTTCGCAAACACTAATTCACAAGGTTCTTGAAACTGTTTTGTCCCCAAGAGACACAAAACAACAATATTTACACAATATACATATTTTTCATCGTCCATTTTCTACTTATATATGGCGAAATTACATACAACTATAAGCAGGTATATTATTATTGAAATTTCTACTTGCATTTTTTTATAATCCACGTCTGTCTGGTTAGTACCATTTTGTGTCTTACTTTCAGTGAAAAATTTATTGATAGTTGGCGATCTATATATACAAAGTCTCGGAAAGAAGGCCCCACCAACTGCTCATTCCGACAAATATAATCTGTGGCAACTCCACAAAAGAGACAGGTAAAAAAAAATAATGTGAAATGAGAATGTCAACTTTTGATATCTCTACATGGTAATATTTAGAAAAAAGTCAAGATAGAGGGTGGAAGGGGGGGGGGGGGGGGGGGGGGGAGGGGGGGAGGAAACTATTATACAATATCACAATTTAATCAGAAAAATAATTAAATAATATATCTCAATATTAACCTATTACCTATATCACAATATTAACTATATCTCAAGATTAACCTATTAACTAAGTCTCAATAATAAACTATTACCTATAATATACGTTTATGCACGAACGTTTTGTGATAATATACGTTTCGAACCCACGATGTTGAGCTCAGAAGACAAGCACGCGTACCACTAAACTACCGGCGCACAGTGGGCCAGATCCCAAATCTAGCTGGACAAAAGTCCGAAAATGAAGTGAGAGATTTCGGGAAAAAAACAACCTGGTTCAACAAGTAGTATGTGAGAGAGAAATAAACAAAGGGAATTAGAGAGGACGAAGTCAATACAGCGCAGCGACGAAATAAACAAACCTGGCTAACAACCGTATTATCTTGGAGGCGAGGTAGTTTGACTTCATCACTTACCTGTGAGCGTCGCTTCCGAACATTACTGATCTTTTCTTCATTATTCTTCCATGGAAGGCATTCAAAAAGGTAAGTCTTAGCAATTTTTGTTTTGTCTTAAGTCAATCACAAAGTGTTGGAAGGGCCACAAGAATAGTGCACGTTTGAAAAAAAAAAGTTCATTCTAGTTCATAAGGGCGTAACGTTTTTCATACCTCTCAGTACCTCGTAAACGTTCATTATTCTTGTTCGTTGACTAATAGATAATAGGATGGCACTAAATTTAACGACCCGTTTTGCCCCGTTTTTTTTTTTTTTTTTTTTTTTTTTTTTTTTTTTTCACTAATGTTATTTGTAACTGCAGGTGTGAAAATGTCTACATGCAGAAGGGAGTTGTACGATGTGTTGAGAGCCAGCAATGGTCCTATTGGAAATACCCTCGAACAAATTACATTCCTTTTTGACTATACGAAGAAAAAATGTGGACTCGGCAGCTATTGATACGCCAAAGCAAGGAGGTGGCAATACAAATGATGGCAATGCAGCTCGAAGGTTTTTCGAAAATCCTTCCTTAACAGCTGAAATTACTGGCGTCGATGAAGAATTAATGGAAAGGTTTAGCATACTCCTACAGGCTTCGTCATCAGGGTATGATATTTATTTGGAAGCCTTTGAAACTTTCGCTGCAGAAACTGCTCGTAGGTACGTCTTGCTGTATGATTGGTACACCATGCCTGTCAGTGTTCATAAAATACTTATATACGGGAGTGCTCTTATCAAAAAGTTTCTAATACCTATCGGAAAGCTGGCCGAAGGCGTTCAAGAAAGCCAACATAAGGAGATAAAAAGGTTCAGGAAACACTTTTCCAGAAAAATGGATCGATTTTCTACTAACTGACATTTTAAACAACCTGCTCATTTTGTCTGATCCTTTTATTGGCTCCCCAGACCACTGCCTAACAAAAAAACTGATTAGTGAAAAAGTAAGACAGTTACTCTTAATTTCAACAACGACTTCGGCAGAAATTAGCAGTGAAGACAACAATTCCGTTAGTGATTTTGGTTTGAGCGACCTGTTGCTCTAATTATAATAATTAAAAAAGTAATTGACAAACCATAGTGTTATTCGTTATTTTTCTGCCTTTTTATGCCCTTCTGAATGATTGAAAAATAATAATTTATCAGTAACTTAATCACAAGACTTTTGACCCGCTAGATTCGGGATCTGGCCCACTGTGCGGCGCCCTCATGACGGGAGTTATCGTGATCACAGACTTCCCCCGTTTTGCCGAGTATCAGTGAGGTTATACAATTGGTGAGATTCGGTGCAAAGTGAATGTACTTCCCCGGAACGAATTAATCAATTACGTTTTCGTTCTCCATGACAGTTATTAGGGTTCAAAAAATAAGTTCGTTTGTGCACGAATTTATCAATTAAGTTTTTGGTCGCCCTAAAGAAGCTATCGACCAAAAAAATCAATAGTTGACTTACTCAAATACTTCTGAATTCTCAAACTAAATTTCATGTCGATAGATTCATTACAGCGGCAGTTATTGATATTTTTGAGTTGATCCTCCCCTTCCCCTTAATCTCACATTTCCTTTGGCCGATTTGGCTGAAAATCAATATGTGTTGTTCTTAGGGGATTCGTTGAACACATATAAAATTTTGTGTCGATACATTCATTCTATCGAGAGTTACACGCAATATATAACGTTAGGACAGAAAACGAGTAACAACGGTGGATATTATCACAATTAAAACTAAAAAACACAGACACCTACTAGATCAACTTAAATTGAAATAAAAACATATTGAACACCTGTAACATTAGATTATTAATTGTGAACAGAGCATAATAATAGTTAGCCAAGTCTATCTTGGAAGTTTCAAATTGAGGAGGGGGGAATGATTTAAATCAGTTTGTCCGTTGAGTAGCTTGTAATGTGTGTGTTGTATTTGTTAATTTCCATTTTTTTTTTTTTTTTCGACTCGTTCCAAGTGTTTTATTCAGTAATATTTACAATGAACTTCCACAAGATCTCTGGCAAAAACATCTCTAAAAATTCACTTCTTATGGGGTTACGACCTATTGCAATTAAGTCATCGATTAGTGGATAGACTGACATTTCTCAAATTCTCAAAGTGTTCAAATGAGATTACTTCAACTTTTCACTTTTTAGTCGTTCTTTTAAACTTACTTTCTCATTCTGTAAGGACAAGAAAGCATGGTAAACGTTTTTTAACGATTTTGACATTTAGCTTAAGAGAGAAAAAAAAAATCATTTTATTTGATTATTGAAATCTCTGCAACATCTGAGACTTGTATCCCCCCCCCCCCCCCCCCCCCTCCCGAAAATATTATCGGTGAATAACCGGATATGTACTTCCCCAGCACGATCAATAACGATTTAGGTCCGCTCCAAAGTCAATTGGCGATAATTTTGTGACGATATATTCATTATATCGGTAGTTATTGAACATTTTAGTGTTGAGCCTCCCCCTAATCCGCTTCTTCTATTTGGTCGATATAGTTGAAAATTAATAGGTGTCGTCATCAGAAGATTCTGGATACATATATTAAATTTCGTGTTGATACATTCATTTTATCGGGAGTTATTCTGTTCACAGACACATAGATAGAGAAATGATTTTTTAATTTTTGGAATCAGGAGGTCGGAAAATATGTAATTCCGTTGAAAATTCCTTATCGAATTTCTTACCTATTACATGACTTCCCCTATACTTCGTATAGCTGGCGAAATAATGATTAATTTACAGTTCCTGAAAAATATAATGTTAACATATACAAAAAATATAGGGACTACAAACTCGAGAAGAGAAGAGAACAGATGTCCATCTACAAAGGTGTAGATTTTGTGGAGAGTAGGACCAAGGATACTTCATTGTGGGACGCAGAAAGCCAGTTTGCATTCCAATACGTGCAAAGCTAAACTCAATTATCAATAAATAATTAATTGAAATAATGAGACCTTCTGTCCTGCATTAGTAGTTTTCATTTTTTACTTTTTGCTCTGTTGTCCTGGATAAAGAGTTAAGGAAATTTACCCTGACCTATATTGAAAAAATTTAATATCATTACCAGTTTAATGACCATGAAACGAGATGGGGTGAGATAACTGCATTAATTAGTGGCTTGATCCCACTTTCATCTACATGGCGTTACCTGTTCATGGCGGGTGGTCAGGTTTATATTCAGGGTACATGCAGTGATCTCAAAATTTGAGATCATTGCATTTAATGCATTTTTCATTAGAAAAAAATCGTACCGGTAATGTACTTCTCCAGTATGAATTAAAAATCAATAGTTGACTTATTGGGACTTCTGAATCATTCTAAATGAATATTTTATCAGACTGCCTGATGATGAGAGCAACTTCGAAAGCCGGCTGATATAAATGATGTACTTTAGTATTCTCTACAACTATTACTCGAAAAAATGTTCGATCAAGCCAAAAACATAAGCTGTATCTTGTAAAATGTAGTTAGGTCCCAGGAAGAAATGGTCTGAATTTTCGTTCGATTTCGGCTAAAATCGAATCAGATCTAGGTTAAAACATGTGACTTCTTCATTCCAAATTTCAAGTTCATAGCTGTAATCGTAATTGCGGTAGAGAGCTCACAACTTTTCTATCACATGCACACACACACAGACAGTCATCATCGCAAAAATGGCCAAAACGTATTCAGGGGACATTGAAACGTGAAAATCAGTTGAAACCTCGATCTCGGATTTTCGCACGATTACAATACTTCCTTATATTATAGGTATAAGAAAAGTAATATAAAATCGTGGTAATAAATATTGACTATGATAGATATGGAATACAATTAATCACTAAATACATATAGCAGTACTGGTTGTAAGGTGTTAACAAAGAATTAGTTAAAATAAATTTGGTCATTCGTACAAATATTACTTTTTTGGTGCCTTTATTTATTTCCAGCTATTCTTAACTATCTAGTAACCGGCTTTTTGGGCGGTTGGGTCAAAAGTGTGTCTATTGTCGATAATGGGGGTCGCGAAAGTGGACCGGTTGTCTTGGTTCCTTATTTCAGTCGTATCGTTCTTTAATTCTGTCTTTAAAATTTCTACCATCCTGTCCAGTATACAGTTCGCGCACTGGAGACTATACACTCCACTTTTGTTCTTGTAATGTCGAGATATGTCCGCATTACTCAATTCAGAAGTTCTAAATTGTTAAATAAAATTTTTTTTTAGGATTACCTTTTAGATCAGAGACGTGATAAGACTGGCGAGGCTTCGATGGGCAGGCCATTTGCAGACGATGCAGGAGGCCGAAACCCCACGAAGACTGATGCTAGTGATCGCGGAGGGAAACAGAGGACGAGGAAGACCTAGTAAGAGATGGATGAACGCAGTCGATGGGGACGCAAGGAACCTTCGGCTGCAAAACTGGAGAATGCTTGCCCTGGAAAGGATTCTTTGGGAAAAGTCTCTGGAGAAAGCCAAGGCTCGAATGAAGCTGTAGCGCCGACGATGATGATGATGACCTTTTTCATTTAAGTGAATGCAAGAAACTCTTGAAAAACAATAGTTGTAAAGAACTTTCCAACACATGCAAACACATTGAACACAGACAAAATGCATTCCATTGTATGCGTTTATAGTTGGTCAACGGTAAAACCTGATCGGTTGCATAAATCCATTGAGTAATCCAGAACCTGTCAATTAATATAAAATATAGGAGGGCTGGGGATGAGGTAAAAGTGCAGTTAAGGCAGACGGGATGAGATGCACCCACGAGCCTGTCCCAGGTGTGTTGGTTGCATCTACTCTTTCGTTTATGTCCGGGACATCCTACCCCGTAAATCTTATCCAGTCCCTACACAATGAATTTTACGATCTTCTCTGGCCAGATAGCATTATTTTATAATACTTCCAACTTGTTTTCAATAGTACCTCTACTTTAATTTAATTATAGGGAACGGTTTGAATGTCCTTTATTTACTGACTAGCTTTGTTACTCGGTGTTGCCCGGCTGTCATCCACCTAAAAGTGAGTTATACCAAAAATCATTACAAGTGTCGGTGAATCTCATGCAATCACCAGATCGACTATTATTGTACTTTTTACTATTCTCCTTAGTGACGTAACTAGCCCTGAGTGCGCCCTTTATCAAAATTTTTGGGGGGCCCTTTTGACGTGACAACGTCTTATAAATTGGAAGGCCAGCACCCCATGTTAGAAAACTGCGTTACCTACATATGTTACTTTCGTATCGCGCATGCGCCGAGAGAGAGAGAGCATCCGCCACCTTGTGTTATCTCTTAACTAATCGAATTGTTAATTGAACTTCACAATTACATTATTGTCCTACATGATGTATAAATATGAAAATAGCATTGATTTAAATAAACGCTTCATAAAATTGTTCACCATTCTAAAACTATTTGATCTATGAATGCCATGAAGGTTGTAATCTTTTGTGCAATAAAAGTTTTATCCTTTTCATTTTTTGGAAACTATTATGCTTATGAATGTTTTCTTTCTATATTGTTTTGAAATTGTTTCAAGGTTCAAAAATTTTATTGAAATGATTTGTTATATTTGAGGCCTTTAGAATCAAAACCCGCTAAATCCAAATTTTTGAATTTTCGTTTTTTATGCCAATTTTAAAGTTTACACGGTCAGTTTTTAAAATTTTAAAAAATTCCCGAAAGTGAGGCATTAATAACTAAATTTAATCATACAAAATTGGTTGGGAAATATTACGCTTTATATTTCGAATACAAATTTTAATTTTTTTTTTTTTAATTCCCCAAGTCAAATTGGATATAGCGGGTTTTGATTCTAAAGGCCTCATTTGATTCTTGACACTTTCGCTATCTCGCAACTCAGACGTTGTCACGCTCATTTTGCCACGCATCGGAGTTGCACGCACCCGGTTTTTTCGGAATATAAACAAAAACACTCGCATAAACAAAATATATTTGAACAAAACAAAAACGAGAATACATAATTGAAAAAATATTTAGGTTGAATAGGTAATTTTCTTGCCTTTTTTTCAGCTCACGTATTTATTATATCATCCATAACTGAACAGAGATTATTGTGAGAACTAAAGAGAGGAAAATAATTTTTTATACTTGGATTTAGCTACTTCGGTGACAAAAGGTACGTTAAGGTCA
Source organism: Aradus depressus (assembly GCA_963662175.1). Lineage (NCBI taxonomy): Eukaryota > Metazoa > Arthropoda > Insecta > Hemiptera > Aradidae > Aradus > Aradus depressus. The sequence goes on from OY759214.1 coordinate 74,677,666, forward strand.
GTGTAAAGGGTTTTGTTGGAGACGTAATAAGAAGCCCAGAGTTGGCAAAACCCCAGAGTTCAAGTCCATGTAGGTTTGAGTACTGCGTTGTATATAATTCGTTTTATTTTCAAAGTTAATTTGGACGTCTATTTCTTGTCTTTTCAGTCTCATGTGAGGATTCCAAGCTAATCGTTTGTTCAGTATGAGGCCTAGATAGAGGACTTCCTTTTTTACTTTTAAAGTTCTTCTTTCTCTATGGAGAGTATTGATAAATCCGATATAATAATAAAAATAAAAAAATTTGTTTTATGCTTTGATTTTTTTTGGGAACCTTATAGCAAACTGTTAGAAAGTTGCCGTTTTTTTTGTTGTTTTTTTTTTTACTCTTAACACACAAAATCTTCTAACAGCCGATGTAATCAATATATTGACACCAAATTTCATATGTGAATTCAAAATCCCGTAAGAACGCCACTCATTGATTTTCAGCTAAATCGGCCGATGGAGAGTGGGATCAGAGACGTTCAACTCTAATAACTGCCGATGTAATGAATGTATGGACATGAAATTTCATATGAGAATTCAGAAGACACTGTCTAAGTCAACTATTGATTTTTAGCCAAAACAGATAACGGGGTTTAGAGGGAGAGCGAAAACTTAAGTGATTAGCTCGTGCTGGGGAAGTACATTGCATGTGTTTACTTTTTCTTTTGGATGTTCTCTGCATAATATTTTAAAGCCACCAAATTATTGAAATTATCAGTAGCCTCTTAAATTATAATTAATTAGTTACTTTGATTCATGCCCGGGCTTTAATACGAGGTCATATCACCTACTACCAGAGCGCTCTTTTGTCGCTCTGGTGGATATGAGCCCGTTTTAACTATGGGAGTCGTAAATTTTGCCTACCCGAAGATTTTATTCACTTAGGGTAGGAGTCTTCAACGAGTATCTGGCCTCAACCGGGTTTCGAGCTCGCGATCTTGAGCTCAGTAAGCAATCACGCATACCACTGAGCTACAGGCGCCCTCTCTTAAGTTATATAATTTAATTTAAACAAAGGCAATGGAAAATGAAACCTAAAAAGTTTTAGTGTGTCTTTGTCATGCAAGCACATTTCTGCAATATATTTTTTTTTTTAATGAATTTTTTTAACGTATCAAATCGAAATTTTAGATATTTTGAATCCCATAAAGCATATCGAATCCCATTGATTTTCAGCCAAATCAGCGAAAGAGAAGGGAGCGAATAAGGGGGATGCTATACACAAAAACTCGAATCACTTCCATTGTATTAAATGTATTTTTTATTTTACAAATAGATATTTACAACTGTATAAAAAATAAATACAAAAAGCAAATGTGCTAAGAGAGATAATAGCAATGTAAGAGGGGAGAAATCACCCTGTGGTGACACTCCCTAGTCATTGAGTTACTCTCATTTGTAATTAATCACTGTCACTGCTGCTGCTAAGAAGATCTAGGCCATTGACGCTTAAGCCGTCCTTGGAGAAGTATGGCAGAATGGAGGGCACGGACTAGAAGATTATTGTGGGAACTAAGAAGGGAAAATAATTTTTTATACTTGGATTTAGCGACTTTGATGACAAAAGGTACGTTAAGGTCAGTGTGAAGAGTTTTGTTGGAGACGTAATAAGGAGCATTGGCTATTGTACGAAGGATTTAGGATTGAAAGGATTGGATGCGCTGGAGATGACAAGCCTTGGCAGAACCCCAGAGTTCAAGTCCTTATGTTGATATAGGTTTGAGTACTGCGTTGTACATATGTAATTTGTTTTATTTGTACGTCTATTTATTTCTTGTCCTTTCAATCTCGTGTGAGGATTCCAAGTTAATCGTTTGTCGACTATGAGACCTAGATAGTTAGACTTACTTTTTTAGAGATGGAATTGATGTCAAGGTCCACTAGAAGACAGGTATGTTAAGTATATTAACACGAAAATGCATATGTAAATTTAAAGCCCCTTAGAGAAGACGTCTACTAATTTTTTAAATTGTTATAATATTTATCTATGCACTTGTAAATAATGCAATAAACGTATCATTTTGTATTGTATTTTTTCCCATCTTAGAAATTTCGAAAGTAGTCGTAAAATCCTTACATTTACGATATAATAAGTGAGAATTATTTTCAAATTAGGGCAAATGTCAGGTTCACCTCCCATAGGACTTGTAAAATGTTATAACTGTTTTTGAAGTGAAACTTTTTTTTACTTCCCAAGCTACTTCGAGGGGAAGTTATGTAATTGGTCAGAAATTCGATGTTGAATTCTCACCGGAATTTAATTTTTTTAAATTCCTGATTCCAAAAATGAAAAAAAAACCATTACTTGTTGTCTCTATGAACACAGAAAGTGTCGATATAATGAACGTATCTAGACGAAATTTTAAATATGTATTTAGAGCCTGATCAAATACCAAAAAAAGCCAAATCAGGCTAAGGGAAAGGGGTGATTGGGGGGAGCTCAACTCAATAACTATAATAACTGCCGTTGTAATAAATGTATCGACACGAAATTTCATATATTGTAAATTCAAACTTCTTTAGGGAAGACAATTATCCAAGAAATCTACCAAAAGAGGGGATCAGAAGAGGAGGGTTCTACACAAAATTCCTAATAACTGCCGTTGTAATTAATGAATCGACACGAAATTTCATATGTAAATTCAAACTTCTTTAAGGAAGATATATACTAATTTTCCCAGGAATTGTTCAAGGAGAAAGGCTGGAACAAAGGAAGGCCCAACACAAAAACGCCAATAAATTCCGATATATTGAATGTAGGACACCATCTATTAATTATCCAAGAAATCTACCGAAAGAAAAGAGGGGATCAGAAAAGGAGGGTTCGACTCGAAATTCCTAATAACTGCCGTTGTAATAAATGTACCGACACGAAATTTCATATATTGTAAATTCAAACTTCTTTAGGGAAGACAATTATCCAAGAAATCTACCAAAAGAGGGGATCAGAAGAGGAGGTTTAGACTCGGAATTCCTAATAACTGCCTTTGTATAAATGTATCGACTCAAAATTTCATATGTAAATTCAAACTTCTTTAGAGAAGACTTATACTAATTTTCCCAGGAATTGTCTAAAGAGAAAAGCTGGAACAGAGGACGGCCTAACTCAAAAACGCCAATAACTTCCGAATGTAGGACACCACCTATTAATTATCCAAGAAATCTACCGAAAGAAAAGAGGGGATCAGAAGATGAGGGTTCGACTCGAAATTCCTAATAACTGCTGTTGTAATAAATGTATTCACATGAAATTTCATATGCAAATACACACTTTTTTAGGGAAGACATATACTAATTTTCCAAGGAATTGTACAAAGTGAAAGGATGGATCAAGGAAGGCTCAACTGAAAAACGCCAATAACTTCGAATGTAGGACACCACCTATTAACTATCCAAGAAATCTACCGAAAGAAAATAGGGGATCAGAAGAGGAGGGTTCGACTTGAAATTCCTAATAACTGCCGATGTAATTAATGTATCGAAACAAGATATATTATGAGATATAAGAAGCCCCAATGTAAGTCAACTATTTATTTCTAGTCCAAACTAAGTTTTGTTTCGGACAGAGAGAGAGCGGAAACTTGTTTAAAGCTGGGGAAGTACATTGTCGGTGATCCACCGGACACTACAATTAGGCTTTTATAAAGGCACTAAAAACCATTCCTACTTAATACAATCGTTAAGAAGTAATAATTTTTAATGAGACCTACCTTTGGACACTGAAAAAACCTTTGTTAAAATTACTTCCTTATGAGGGGTACGTATATAATTGTAATATACACCCCCCCATTTTGTGTCTCTCTCGACATTCTCATTTAGTGTACTTAAGTGAACATAAAATACAAAAAATTAATATATGTAACATTAAACTGTAGGATTATTATCGAAGACTTGTTTTACGGCAGGCCAAGAGAAACATGATTGTATCTGCTTCAAGATATGTGCGTACGTCTCTCTCTTCCTGAACGTTTAAGTACCTTCTATGACTCGAAGTCAAAGTAATTACATTTTGAATACTTATCAAAATACAGAACTAATAATGTATTACATTCCTAACTATACGAAGTGTAGATCATAGATATAAAATACGTTGTTTTACCACTGTTTTCTTATGACCAGAAGCGGTTTTCAACGCAAAAAGCGTCATCATCAGTGACGGTCGACAACGTCTTTTGTTTCTATGAGAAATCTCGTCCCACAACATATCACAAATGAAGTTTACATCAAGTTATGTAAATCGGTCAGAAATTTGATGATGAGTTTTCAAAGAAATTTCATTTTTCCCGACCCCCTTAGTCCAAAAATTAAAATTTTTTAAAACAAGGTCGGAAAAACATTTGTGGGCGCTCTCTCCAAAGTCAGGACCATTTCGATTAAAATTCTTAATCATACTAGATTTTAAGTGGATGTATTCATCACATTGGCAATTATTTGGGTTTTGAAGTTGACTCCCCCCCCCCCCCCCCCCCCCCCCCATAATTCCTAATCTTTGGTTACAAATATAAAATTTCGTTTCGATACATTCTTTCTGTCGGGAGTTATCGTGTTCGCACAAAAACTACAATAAACGCCGTTGTAATGAATGTATTTACATGAAATTTCATGTGTAAATTCAAAATCCTATAAGGACACCTATTGACTTGCAGCCAAATGTTGAAATGGAAGAGGGGGATCGACTCAAAAACCCTAATAACTGCCTAATGAATCAACACGAAATTTAGGAGGATTTAGAAGCGCCTATCTAAGTCAACTATTGATTTTTAGCCAAAGTAGTAAATTGGTTTTTGGAAGGAGAGCTTACTTTACTTTACTTTCCCTGGCGCTACGGTCCTTGTAGAACCTGGGCCTCCGCAACAATCTTCCGCCATTCTACTCTATCCTCGGCCTCCCGTCTCCATCTTCTCACACCCACCGTTCTGAGGTCGTCCTCCAGCCAACGTAAGCGGGGTCTACCTCTTCTTCTTTGTCCTCCCGGGTGTCCCTCCAGTATCCTCCTCGGCAATCTATCTGGTTGCATCCTCTGTAAATGACCCAGCCATCGGAGCCGTCCCTGCTTCACTAAGGCCACCAGGTCCGGGCTCTTGTACAGGTCCCTCAGCTCCCCATTGGTCCGTATCCTCCATCTATCCCCCACTGGAGCAGGGCCGTATATCTTTCTCAATACCTTCCTCTCCCACGTATTGAGTAAGACTTCGTCCCTCCTAGTCAGGACCCAGGTTTCACTCGCATATGTGACGACCGGTCTCAGGACTGTTTTATAAATTGTTATTTTGGCGTCTCGGGACACAGTCCTCGATCCGAGCACCTTCTGCAGTGACCGGTAGCATCTATTCCCGGCCGTTATCCTCGCTTTGATGTCTTCTTTAACGTCGTTCCTTTCCGTGACAACGGCCCCCAGGTACTTGAAGCTATCCACCCGGTCAAACCTGCAACCTCCAAGTACGAGTTCCTTCTCTTTGACTTCTTTCCTCGTGGTTCTCATGTACTTAGTTTTGCCCTCGTTGACAAGAAGACCAAGCTTCCTGGACTCCTCGTTACATTCCTGGAACGCCCCCGCCAATGCAGCTTTTGTTCGTCCGGTTATGACCACGTCGTCCGCATATGCGAGATGCTGACTGAGCCTGTTATATATAGTGCCATCAGGATTCGTACGGATGCCCCTAATAGCTTTCTCCAGTGTTATATTGAAGAGTAAGGGGGATAATGGGTCGCCCTGTCTCAGACCCTGCCTGACCTCAAAGCTTTCAGAGATCGCGTTCTGGACCTTGACCTTTCCACAAGTGTGCGTCAACGTCATCCTTGCCAGCCTTATCAGTTTTGGGGGGAAGCCAAACCCATACATGTTTTGTAGGAGTTGTTCTCTATCTACACTGTCGTAGGCTTGCTTGTAGTCGATGAAGAGGTGGTGCAGGTCGACGTCATTTTCGTAACATTTTTCCAGCATTGTCCTCAGCGTCGAAATATGGTCTATCGTCGATCTTCCCTGCCTGAACCCACATTGGTATTCACCAACCACCTCTTCAGCCCGTCTCGTTAGCCTCTTCAGGAGGAGTATAGAGAATATCTTGTAGGTGGCGTCCAGAAGTGCGATGCCCCGGTAGTTTCCACAGTCCAGCTTGTCTCCCTTCTTGTGGATCGGACTGATCAACGCAGTGGACCACTCCCTCGGCATTTCCTCTGTCATCCAGACGTCATAAACGAGCCGGTACACCTCCCTCGTTATTTCGTCCCCTCCAAATTTGAGCAGCTCCGCTGGGATTCCGTCTTCTCCTGGCGTCTTATTATTTTTGAGGGATGCGAGAACTTCCGCTACTTCTTCCAACTCCGGCGGCTCCTGAACTTCTTCTTCTTGGAAGGAGAGCGAAACAACTTAATTAATTCCTTCTGGGGAAGTACAATGGCGGTGATCCACCGACGACTTTTTCCAAAGTTCACAGTACTCTTTTTGGCTCGAGAATGAGAACTACATTCATAAAAAGGTGGACCTTCATCAAATTTGATTACCCCAATAAATAACTATAAGGCACCGTCAGTCTCATTTGAGCAAATCAGAGGCACTTAACTGCCATACTAGGAAACTCAAGCATAAAGAATTCCTAATACAAATAATGTACCAAACGGTTGGATCCAACTTGCATATTCCTGTTAACTGAATATGCACGGCCTCTGTAATTTTTTATACGCCCATAAACAATCGATGGTTTGTTCTGAAAATCAATAGTTAACATAATGGCCTCCTGAATCCACATATTAAATGTTGTTTCTGTTCATTATTTACATCGGCAGTTATTAGGGCTTTTGAGTCGGAACCCAAATATTCTGATAACTACCATTGAATGTATCGACACGAAATTTCGTATGTGAATTCAAACCCTCATAAGAAAGACATTTTTCAATTTTTACTGAATCGGCCGAAAGGACGGGTTCAACTCAAAAACCCCAATAGTTGCTGACGTAATGAATGTATCGACATGAATGTCTAAGTCTACAATAGTTTTTTTATTCCAAACGGTCGACGTTTAGAAAGTTAATGCAAGAACTGTGGGGAACTAAGAAAAAAATGTCGCCAGTGTATCACAAGCAATGTACTTCCTCAGAGCGAATTAATCATCTATTAACTTTTCGCTTCTCCTCCAAAACCAGTTGACCCTTTGCGCTAATATTCAATAGTTGACTTACTATGACCTAAATTCTTGGTTAATTCAAGGCTCCCTATTCCTTTTGAATAGGAAAATCCTCAAAAAAATTTAATTTCGCCGGAGCTTCCCAATTATTGGACAAGCACATGATAGGGAAACGGAGAACAAAAATAAAGCTGAACAAAATAATAATAATACTGAAAACAATGTAAAAAAATAATATATTATAAGAAAAAAAAATATATATATACATATGTATATTCAATGACGCTAAAAAGAATAAATCTTGTTAATAAAAAAAAAATTAAAAATTAACTTGAGTTTAAAAAGAAATTCTTATCAAAATATGTCAAAAACATTGGGTAAATAATAATTATTATAGAATATCAATTCTTAAAACAAAAAAAAAGGTATATATATATATATATATATAATTTATATATATATATATATATATATATATATATATATATATATATTATTTATATATATATATATATATATATATATATATATATAAATATATATTGTTAAAAAATAATCACTGAAAGTAATATAATCGACTATGGACTACCTACAACGAAAGTAGTTCCATAAGAAACAATGTTTAAATACACCGTATGTAATTAAAACTGAAAATATCTTTATGTTGACAACCACAGTGTGGTGAAAATAGTGAAATTGAAATACAAACAAAAATTATGATCTTCGAAGGATTATGGAACCCGAAGAACGATGAGATCAGAAGAACGAAACTCATTGGACGAACGGGTTGCAGAACGGGGACACTGGCAAATAGCAAGTCCAAAAAATAAGTTCGAGAAAACCAAAAAAGAAGGAGGGCCGTAATAAAATACGGCAATAAATAAAAACTTATAATACGTCCACAGTGGACGCGAGTGACTCGCGGGCAACTATAGCATGGGAGTGTGTATCAGACTCAGAGAGGGATTAGCCATGTGTTTACATTACGAACGTTGTTGACTAAACATCTCTCATTCAAAATTTATTTGATAAATTAATTATACCGACAGTTATTAGAGTTTTTGAATTGAGCTCCCTCCCCTGAACCCCTCTTCTCTTTTACCGATGGGGTTTTGAATTTACATATAAAATTTCGTGTTGATATTTTTATTCTATCGGGAGTTATCACAGACATTATTTTTTCTTCATATTTGAAAACTTCACATCGAAATGTTGACCGATTATATAACTTCCCCTATACCTCGTATAGCTGGGTTAGTAAAATTGGTGGTCGGGCGGAAGTTGGCAAGAGCAAGCGGCAACACCGCACCTTGTCCCCACCCCACTTTTCAACGACCCCAGACATTATACACTGACCTGAGTATACAAATATATATCTCAAAGTAAAGGAAGGTTACATATTGACAATATCTACCTGTATAAGATCCATCTGGTTGAAGATGAGTGATACATGACAGTTAGTTTAATCACTAACTTTCTCAAGATGTCATCTGATAGCTCCTACAAATTGAGGTAAGGAAGAGTCATCTCAACCTCCCGTATTGCAACCTCAGGCCTTCTCTGGCAACGGAGAAATCTCTCAGTAGGTTGTTCCCAATTCCTGAAATAATATTTTAGTGCATTAAGTCACCGCTATATGACAATCGATAAAGAAATATATACTCAATAAAGAAAAGTAGAATGAAGATGTGTTTGGGTGCTTAAAACTGGTAATAAGCAATATGACACAAAAATGTATAGGTTATATGGCCACAAAATTTAGTATGTCAGAAGTTCCTATGTAAGTCCAATATTGATTTTTAGCCAAAATGGTCGATTGGTTTTGGAGGGAGAGCGAAACTTTAATTGGTTTTTTACTACAAAATAAAAAATATAGTTTGATCTCTCATAGACGTTGTTATTTAATTTTAGGTCGTCCGGTTTTCGAGATACATGCCGAAAACCACCTTGAAACATTTTTAGACGTTTCCTTGATTTACCAAAAAACGGTTAGTTCTATCGTAAAATTGATTCTCACCAAAATTATTCCTTAATAAATTTCCAATCGCCAATAGGTATTTTCTTATACCAACAACGCTTACAGAACTCTCTCTCTCTCCCTCCGTTTCTCAAAATCATTTCATTTTGTCTCATTGTACAGCGTTATCATGAGAGTAGACATTCATATACCCAGAAATGCCAGATCGCACAAGAGAGTTGGTATAAGAAAGTCCTATAATGACCACATTCCAATTTTTATTGAAATATTGTTACTCTAATACACTTTGAAAAAATAAGAAAAACATTGTAATTCTTATGGTTACGTTTAAATGTTTCTGTTTCAGTGAGGGGTCAGCCTAGGAGGACATGGTTGGGGTCTGCGAGGAAGGCTTCGTCGCAGCCGCACCATCCACTCTATATATATATATTTTTTTAAATCATATTTCCCAAATTATTCCATCATAATCAACATTATTCCTTTTTGTCTCATTTACACATAACTATATTTTTATTATGCATTTATTTATTTTTTATCCTATCTTATTTTCTGCTTTCTAAATTAATTTTATTTTTAACCTTGGCTGGGCATCCTTCCTTCTCTTTTATAATCAACCATCATAGTACTATGCTCGGTCGATTTATATTTATATTATCAATTTTATTTCTTTCTTAGTTGTATAGATTTGCTTTTTTTCTTTTTACTTATTCTCTTTTATTTTTGTAGATACTTTTATTTATTTTTTTATTTTTTTTCATCATATTGAAGTTGTTAATTTTATGTTTTTTCCTGTTTTTCTATTTCCTGTTTATCTATTTTTTAGTTGTATAGTTTTTCTCCAATGTAGCACTAATTTTTATTTACCTACCTATCTTTTTATTTATTTGTACTGATACTATATTTCATTGTTTCATTTTCTTTACTCTTTATGTATTTATTCTTAGGGGACCTCGGTCCCAGAATAATAAAATTTATTTTCATTTCATTTTCATTTTCATTTTCACTCTCTATCAGTCCTATCTTGTAGAGGTGGGATGGTTGTCTTAGTCGTATGATGGTGGTGATGAATGGTCTTGAGTGTCCTAGTGAGTGGTACCAAGGTTTGGCAGGAATAGAACCTTTAAAAAGAAAAAAAAAGCGACTTATACTATTTCTCTTTTAGATAATTCATTATAAGGAAGAGAAATCAGGTTTTGCTTTATGTACGGTGCTTGTGATCAAAGAAAACCAACTTGAGGAATTTCTGCCAGGCTTTCGGCACTGAGTGTGCCTTCTTCAGGGCATGTGTTGACATATACCTATAAATTATTAACGAGTTATTATTTTTTTCAATAAATGTAAATATTTTTTTTAAATCATTTTATAATTTTAAATTGTTTATTTTAATCTAAATCCTGTAGTGTAAAACATGACGCTGCCCTTAACCCTAGCGGTAGGAGGGCGGCCCTCCGAGGGCCTGGCCCGCCAGAGATGCTGGCCTGGAGTTACATACTCCTAACAGACGCCCGATGTGCCCTATCACGAAATCATTGTCCATAATGTAAAAGTAATCAATTTAATTTCTCAAATAAAAATGTGCTATTCAATCTGTGCGAAGAATACATAATTAATTAACAGGAAAAAAAAAAAATATGTAAAAAGGAGGTTAATGATATCAAATGGTTCTCAGAGAAAGTTTATTTGAACTGGATAACATGATTTTTATGAAAGAATGTATGTTTTTTAGATATAACCTTCGAACCTGTTTTGCAGAAGGGAAAAAGAAAAAGACGCTTAAAAAAATTGACAGAAAGTGGTGTAAATATATCACACAACGAAATAATTATCAAAATAGAACATAGTACATGGGGAGAAAAATGTTTGATAGTCAGTTGATAACACGCAGAAACAGTCTTAGATCAATTATCACATGTTTGAAATTCCATCGACATGTGCTATCTAGCGAGCATCTCCTAAAATATATCTTTGGAGATGCCCGTCCTGTAACGTGCTAGCTTAACATCGTGTGTTCGAATCCCGGCCAGCATTGAAAGAACCTTGATCAAGCCGTCCTTCAGATGGGACGTTCAGCGATGGCCCCGAGCATGTACTTTGTCAGGTACTCGTTACAGACCCTACACTAGGTGAATTTAGGACTCCCTCAGTAAAGTCGGCCTCATGTCCATGAGCAACGAAAGATCGATCTGGTTATTAGGTGATATGACCTATGACGATAGTTAAAGCCCGGGCATGTCATAATAAATAACTAAAATACATCATACCCATCGACTATTTATATTATTATGTCAAATGATTCTTACTTTCCCAGCTATACGAAATATAGGGAAAGTTATGTAATCGTTCAAAAATTCGATTTTGAGTATTCACCAAAATTTCATCTTTTCCTTCGTCCTGATTCCTGAAATGAAAAAAAAAAATTTAGTCTGTGAATATATATGTCTATAATACGATAAGTCCTTATAGAATGCGTGAATCATGAAATATTTCTGTATCCAGAACCCCATGAGGACAACATAATAATAAATATTTTTAGGTTTAATATTTTTATTGTCCTTTATTATTCTAAAATGTACCTACTTTATAATGGTTAATACTTATAATAAAAATATAATAAATGTATATTACTATATTATACTTATACAGACAAATTTGTTTATTTAATTGGCATGGCTAATGAAGACAAAATAAGTTTCGCGCTTATGTGGGTGAGGCACACCTGCTTTTTTTATTTTTACTTTTTGTTTCGGTAATGGGAAGGTCTCAGTTATCCGAATCAGTGTGAATCCTGTGCCGCTACTATATTCTGTTGACAGCCCGAACCTGTCACGTACCGCCATGTTCATTTAGTCTGTATCCAAGAGCGACACAGAACATCACGTTCATTCAAATAAACACTGGTTAACTTTATTAACTTCCCCAAGTCAGGGAAAATGAACCAAACTAACTTATGACCATCCTAAATTTGTCCGTATTTTTTTTTTTTTTTCTTACTTCACAATCAAGTCCCTAAGCGACAAGGCAAATTTGAAAATATGAAACATTCTGGATTCAATGAAAATCGTTGACTCTGTGAATAGGTGTTTAGCTCACAGGTCATTCTTCTATCTAGATTTACTTCCCCGGATATAGAAAGTATAAGAGTTTATGTCAATGGCATCGTACTTTCTCAGAATGGATTAATCAAGTAAGGTTTCGCTCTCTCTCCATAACCAATCAACCATTTTGGGTAAAAAATCAATAATACATTCTTCGGAATCCCAAATACTTAAAAAAAAAATAGTTTTATTGGTTCAGCACAGGTTGGTGCTATACACAACATTGAAAACATTCAGAATGGAAAGGTAACATTTAAACTAAAAAAGTTCATTAACAAAATGTTGATAGAGACGAGGTTTGAGCCTCATATCTTGTGTTGGTTCTCACAACTTGTAGAACTGGGCTCCAGGCACCAGGACGAGGTGGTCATGGTAGTCTAGAGTCAGTTTGGCGATGAAAGCCTCAATGTCCGGGATGTCCACTTCCCTTGGGATCGGCTGATTCCGGACGAACCAAGGTGCGCCCACTGTTAAACGAAGGACCTTGTTTTCAAACCTTTGAAGTTTGTATATATATAAAATTCAAAACCTGCATCTCGCAAACCGGGCGACCTTCGAAAATAATGTATTTCATAAAAATATGTATGTCCCTTTTAATATTCTCTACAATTTTTATTTGAAGAGATTTGTAATCAAGTCATAAATATAAGAACTTAAATTGAAAACTCAACGATGTATGGTATATACAATAGATATGAGAAAGTAAAAATCTATTAAATGAAACGAAATTTTTTTGTTGAATGAGACAGGAAACACATCGAACATCAGAAAGAACATAAGTTAGCAAATAGTATTATCCTACTCCCATTTTGGAAACTATAATAGTTATACACTATAATAGTTATATACTGTAAGATAGCCGAATAACCTTCGCCTATTTCCCGGACGTCCGGACGCGCCTTGACTCTCCATGGATACAACCAGACCATTGGACGTCGCATGTGCTATCAGGTCACGGCGACTTTAGCGCCAAGATCTTCTTCCTTAAGAGGAAGAACAGCTCTGCCTGCTCGTGTGGCGGCGACGAGACTGCGGAACACGTAGTTCTCGAATGCCCGCTATACGATGGACCCAGGGCGGAGATGATTCGCCAGACAGGATCGTACTTGGGACTGGACCTGCCGGGACTGATGGCGGAGGCTGGCTACCTGGCTTTTAGTCGGTTCGTCTCCTCCTGGCGGAGAATCAAGAAAGTCTTCTAACCCTCTGCCGGGGGCCCGGCCGACCGCCGACAGGCGTGCGGCCGCTGCCCCCGGCTCTGGGGCGCAAGCAGAACAGAACTCCCGACATGATCCTGAGTTCACTCGGCGTAAAGCGCCGGAAACCAAGGACGACTCATCTTAATAGGGTGATGTGACCGATCCCCCTCAATGGGTCAGGAGCACCCCCCTTCCCAAAAAAAAAAAAAAGTTATACAATGTAATAGTTAATCACTATAATAGTTATACACTATAATAGATATACACAGTTATATTGTGTTATAATTATTAAACTCCTGATTTAAAGAATGTTCTCGAAATTTCATATGTGTATCCGGAACCCTATAAAGACCCATCGCTTTTCAGCCAAATTACCAAAGAGAAAGGGGAGGATCTGAAGGTCGCTCAGCTCATAAACCCTAATAACTACCTATGTATCTACACGAAAATTAGTATGAGGATTCAGAGGTTTTTTTAGCCAAAAAGGTCGATTACTTTCAGAGAGGGAGAGAGGAAACATTTAGTTCATTAATTCGTTCTGGGGAAGTACATTACCGCTGAATCACACCGATTTTTTTTTTTATGTTTTACTTTTTGTTTTTTGTCACTTTTTCTTTTTTTTTTGTCCGGTCATAAAGTTGATTTAAAACTTTCAGCTGGATACAGATCACCAACGGGACTTAGAGACTCGTAAAGAGAAAATGGGGTTGTGCACGGTCCAAACTTTTTGAAAAAGCACTTAGCTTTGGAATGTAAAGATAAATCAGCATTTTTTTTTTTTTTTCACAAAGAAAAAAGCACTTAAAAACAATAATAATTATAATAAAAAAAAAAATCGGATGTCTCTTCCGCATCACTTTCAAATACACAATCTATGTTATTACATTTAAAGCCCCTTCGACGGTGACCACACAGCTTTCTTTCGGAGTTGTATAGTTTAACAGCTGTTTGAAATATAAGAGAAGTTATTTCATCGGAAAGAAATTATGTGTGTCTGTAAACACGATATCTCTCGATAGAAGGAATATATCAACACGAAATTTCATATGTATCTATAGAATGACAGCTATTAATTTTCAGTTAAAGGTAATGGGGGTATAAGGGGGGAGGGGCTTAACACAAAAATCCTAATAACTGTCTTAATGAATGTAATGACCCAACATTTTATATCTGAATTCAAAACCACATAAAGACGAAACATATTAATTTTTCACGAAATCGACTGAAGGGAAGGAATGGATCAAAGGCAGAGTTTGGCAAAAATCAGCTATAACTAATAGCTAAAAACTATAGCTAAATTAGCTGTAGTTAGGGTTTAATACACTGGCTACAACAAAAGCTTATAGCCTAACTGCCCTAAATTATCATAGCTTTCCTAGCTTTCTTTTGACTAAATTTATCAATAACATCTGAAAAGTCAATAGTTTTGGCCAATTCATTTTCAATCAGTCAAACTGATACTATGCATCGATGCGTCTATTTTTAGAACACTGCTCTGAGGGAAACAGCTGGACAATAGGCTGGGAAATAGGAGTGGGAGAGGGTTGAGGGAGTGCGTGGGGCCCGTCTATACCTGTCTCGTGCCGACTGTTTTATACTAGTAATTTGCAAACAAGAGTAACTATCCATGCACGCAACTAATTAAATAATAACTTAATAACTCGCACAACTAGAATATGTATCTATTATACTAAATTTTCTTATAATTATATATTTTCCCTTTTTAAGCTATGATCCCTTGCAAAATCTACTAAAATAAAAAAATAAAAAGGACTGAACCCGGACCCCCTTGGGCCCGGGCCCTGCAACCAAAGTTGCACTAGCCCCACCCTTGTGGGGGCCATGGTTGTACTACTTAACAAAGTTATAAAGTTGAATCTCTTAAACTTATCCCACATTGATCAGTTTCTTGCTTAATCCGTTCATGTTCTGTGTAGCTTTATCTTAGAGGTTGTCAAAGAAATGCTTCGTTATATCAAAGAAGAGGAGTAAAAAAAAAAGTTTATCGTCAAACTCTATTTTTAGAATACACTTAGTTTCGTTCTGGGTGGATTTTGAGAACTGAAAAGGAATATGATTTTTCAACAATATTTTTTCAAATGTTTTTACCACACCACGGTTTTATTTCCCCAGCTTTACCAAGTAATGGGGCAGTTATGTAATCGGTCCGTTTTCTCGACGTCGTATACTCTGGCCGGATATTCTTCAACTACTCTGGTTGGGTTGTATCGGTGGATGGAAGACTGTATTCAGTGGACTAGAATCCTCCGACAGCCACCTGATCAGCCTTTCTCCCATCAACAGACCATATTAATTATGACCCTCGTCAGTTCCTTTCCAAGCCTCTACAAGCTTTCTTCCTAGATTATTAAAGCCACACATCTATGGCTTCATTTCTACAACTAGCTCTAGATATCATCTCTTCCGTCATCTTCAATCTCTCCTTATATAAAGAAGAAAAAAAATTCGTTGGTGAATCACTGACATGTACTTCCCCAGCACTAATTAATCAATTGAAGTTTTTGCGCTCCCTCTAAAGCCAATTAATTGAATTTTGAAATCAAGAGGTGGAAAATATGAAAATTTGTGTGAAACTCTGCAATTCCTGACCGATTACATGACTTCCCCTATACTTCGTATAACTGGAAGTAAAACAGACTATCTCTCTATAAATTCACAATAGTTGGAAGAAACTGCACTTTGAAACCGTGCCAGGGGCGTAGCCAGGATGTTGAGCAGTGTTAAAACCACTGACTGTAATATTTAAGTTGACTTTACATGAGCAGCAAAAATGCAAAACGCAGCAGCAGCAAATCTTTTCTGTGCTTTTAGAATTAAATGACTCACATCCAATAGCGTTCATTTGTTGCTGCTGCGCTTTGCATTTTTAAATTTGCATTTGCATGTAAAATCAGCTTTAAGAGTATAAAGTATAAGATAAATGACGATTTTGAGCGAGAAAATGAAATGATCGAATTCATATTTATTTAAATAAATGTAATATGACTTGTTTTGTACATGTACATTTATTTATGTAACAGCTGATTGCTGATTTAGGAATCAGAAGCACGGGAAATTTGAAGATCCTATTGGTAACTTGTAAGCAATCCATTTTTGATAAAAGCTATTTTTTTTAGTTTATTTAATTTTTATCTTGGTTTTTTGCTCGGGCACGCCCCCCCCCCCCCCCCACCCCTCCTGACTACGCCCCTGTATAGAGCTGCTCTGTTTCTACTTCCCTAGCTGTATACCGGAAGTTATGTAATCAGTCAAAATTCGATGCGGAGTTTTCAGCGAAATTTCATGTTTTCCGACCTTCAGTTACAAATATGTGTCTGCGTGTGTACGTACCTTTAATGAGATAACTCCCGATGGAATGTATCGGCACAAAGTTTTATATGTGAATCCAGAACCCACTAACGACGACATTGATTTTCAGTCAAATCGACCAAAGGGAAGGGGGGATGAGGAGAGAAGCTTAACACAAAAAGTTCAATAGAATGAATGTAAAATAAAATAAAATAAAATAAAATATCTTTATTGACATTCTTTTAGAACAAAAGCCTCTCCATTTGGAGGTTTGAGTCTACTGCTCTTTCAACAGAAGAAATCAGAAAAGAATTTAACGATTGTTCCTAAATTAAATTAAATAATTTCTTAAGTAAAACTGTTACTTCTTGATTAAAAATAAAATAAAAATAAAACAAGATAGAACAAAAGAAAAGAAAAAAGTAAAAAGTAAAAATGAGGGTTATTTCTTAAATTATACTGTTACAGATTTGTTCCATCTTTCTCTGTTCCTGGCCACTGTGCACCATCCATCCCCTATTCTCTCCACTATCTCGTCCCTCCACCGCAGTCCAGGTCTTCCTTTTCCTCTTCTTCTATCTCTAGGAATCTACTCCGTGCAGACTTTAGCCGAATAGAATGAATGTATCGACACGAAATTTCGTGTGTGCATCCTAAGGTCTAAGAACGAAATACTGATTTACAGTCAAATCGGCTAACGAGAAGGGGGGAATCAGAGGCGGCTAAATTCATAAATCTCAATATCAGCCGATGTAATGAATATATCAAAATGAACTTTTACATTTAAATTAAAAACCACTTCCGCTTTGTTTAGTGGTAAGCGATGATCTAATCCATTAGTACGCCGTAAAAGATCTAGCCAACTATTCTATATTTTATTTATTTTTTAAATTTTATTCGCGTTCCACTATATTGACACAGATCGCAAAAATGTATTCGGACATTATCAGTTATAGATTAGCTTTTATTATGGATAAATCCTAACCCAACTTATAAAATGTTAATCTAATCTGAAATATGGGGGGATATGGAACGTCTATTATTTTGGTCGATTCGACGTGAAATGACCCGTAAGGGGAAGTAGCACGTTTATTGAACTGAAAGAACCTAGTCCTTAATATCTATATTAACGTTGAAGACATCCGTTTTTGGCATATTTTTGCGAGAGTTCTTTGAAATAGTATCATGTGGCGGATATGAAACAACTGATCATGTTAAGAATGTCAGTACTTGCTGTTAGTGTGTATCGAACACGTTCTTTGTACCATCGACATCGAGAGTTTGTGAAATAGATCAATACTAGAAATAGGAGAAAGAAGGAAAAAAAAAAAAAAAGAACAATCTTAAAGATGGAACAAAATGGAAAGTTCGTTTACTTTCGGAGAGGTGGCCTCAAACGGTCTGATCTCCCTCCCTCAACTTTCCATACTATCGGGAAAGGACTTATGGATCACAGCAATCCGTTAATCTTGTTATTTCGGAAATACATCTTCTGCTGCGTGATTTTCAAAAATAATTACATTACACGACTAATTCGTTAGAAAAAAATAAATACTTGGTTAATCGGGAAGAGACATCGGTGAATCACAACATAGGATAGGTACTTCCTCAGAACGAATTGATTAATTAACTTTTCGCTCTATCACACAATAGGCCTCCTCTGATTGCGGTGACACAATCAGCGGTGACAAAAAAAAAAAAAAAAAAAAAAAATGCTCGCTCTCAAAAACCAGTCTACCATTTGCGCTAATAATCAATAGTTGACATAAGTTGGGGCACCTAAATCCTCGTACTAAATTTTGGGTCTTTAAATTCATTACATTGGCAGTTATTAGACTTTTTGAGTTGAGCCCCACTTCTCTTAAGCCGATTCTCCTGAAAATTAATAACTGCCGTCCTTGGTGAATGGTTTTGAATTCTCAAATGGAATGAATCGATACATTGATTCTATCGGGAGCTAAT
This sequence comes from Aradus depressus, assembly GCA_963662175.1. Taxonomy (NCBI): domain Eukaryota; kingdom Metazoa; phylum Arthropoda; class Insecta; order Hemiptera; family Aradidae; genus Aradus; species Aradus depressus. Next base: position 74,696,360 of record OY759214.1, read on the forward strand.
AAGGTTTTTTTTGTTGAGTAAACCCCCCCCCCCCCTTCCCCCCTTACTTTTAGTCGATTTGACTGAAAATCATTAGGTGTCATCCTTGGAGGATTCTGTCGATACACTCATTCCACGGGAGTTATCGTGTTCATATTTTTGCGAGAGTTTTTTGAAAAAGTATCATGTGGCGGATATGAAACAACTGATCATTTTTTTCATTTTTGGAATCTTGAGGTTGGAAAAGATGAAATTCCGTTGAAAGCTTCACATCGAATTTCTGACAGATTACATAACTTCCCCTATACTTTGTATACCTGGGGAAGTGAAAAATAAAATACAAAATACATATATTCATGAAGCGTAATGCAAATACATTAGTTATACCCTGATGAAGAAAATAGTTTCCGAAATGTTGACCAAATACTGAGTTTTTTTTTTTATTTACACGACAGAACTTCGACATCCTTCAACAATATAAATATACCGTCGACTCTATTCATCATTTTTAATATTTATGAGATCTTGCTCCGTAATAAGATGACCAACTATTTCTTTCTAAGTTGAGGAACGCGAACATATTGTGGAAACTTGTAATAAATGAATAAAACAAACTTATTTTTGAAATATTGTCTATTCCACTAAAGATAAATATATATAATAAATCTTTAGTGGAATAGACAATATTTCAAAAATAAGTTTGTTTTATTAAACTATTTCTTTTACAAAAGGAGTACGGATAGAATTTCTTTGGATATGAAAACATTAAGTCGCAACTATTCGTCATATATGTGTTCAAAAAATAACGGGAATTTTTGGTATTTGAAAATAATTTTATTGATTCGTCCATATCAATGTTATCCCTTCAAAATAGCCCCCATTAGATATTATACACAATGCCAGCGCTTCTTCCAATCCTCGAAACACTTCTGGAACTCGATCTTTGGGATAGCATTTAGCTCTCTCAGCGTTGCGCTTTTAATCTCATCTATGTTTGTGAAACGATGGCCCTTTAAGGTTCAAGCCATGAATTGATTCGCCACAAATCCGGGCGTTTTTTTCGGATCGCTTCACGCAAAGGGTGTTGCACTTGTAGGTAGTACTCCTTATTGATCGCTTGACCTTGTGGCAAGAACTCATAGTGCACTATGCCGTTAAAATCGAAAAAAAAAACAGTGAGCATGACCTTCACATTCGACCGCACTTGTCGAGCTTTTATACCAGTCGTAAACAATAGTTTTACTCATAGCAAACTCAGCAAATTTCTGTTACTTTACTCACTTTATTCCATTCTTATAGCAAAATTTAATGCAAATTCTCTGATCGATTTTGTAAACAAATAAATAATCGCCGATCGTACCAAAACATATGTAATCTCTTTGACAGCTGACAACAGACTAAACATCCGGTTTGGCTAACAATGTACAGACACTTTTCAGACATGTTTACCAACACAACAACGAAACAATCGCGCGAATCGGACTAATACAACCCGCGAAATTACAAAATTCCTGTTACTTTTTGAAAAATAATATAAAAATGAATAGAAATTTAATTATTTTATATACCTACATCATTTTAATTCCTGAAATCATATTTTCCTTGTGAATGTTTTTTTTTCGTTAGTTATGAATTTTCTTCTTGGAGTGCACTTATGTCAGAACAACTTGCGCCCCCCCATGTTGAACTTTACCGTTAAGTCTACAGCTGGTGTTTCTGCAGATAATTGTGATTTTTCACTGTTCCAGTAATCATTTGCAAAGGAAAATACCCTCTCCACAGCAGTATTAGTGCCGGGGTAACACATTGCAAATTCCCCAATGTTTAAAATGTGAAAATTTTTCTACCCACCTTTTATATTTATCAAAGGAGTACAAAAGACTGCAAAGGAGTATTTTTGGAGTAGAGTTTTTAAAAGGAGTACGGTAAAGTTGGTTACCTTTAACAAGTTGGCCCGAAGTTTCAGAGGCCCAAAACTGCAGATCCGCCACTGTCTTCTGGTAAATATTTAGTTCTTTACTAAGTGTAGACTAATAGTCAGAACATGCAGAAAGGATAAGGAAGCTAGGTTGATGAAGATAAGACTGGAAGAAGGTTGTTTGTCTGTCTGCTTGCCCATTTTGTCTTCAGCTTCAGGCCACTTATCAGCTGATAACAGATACACTCCAACTATCCTTCTTATCATTATCCTGGAAGGTTAACGTACCTACTGTTTTTACAGATGATCTCCTTTCTACCGCCTTATCCTGTTACTCCAAGTTGTATTAATTTCATTTAACCTAATATACCTGTTATTTCTTAACCATATCAACTTCAAACGTAAATCACTGGTTTATATTGATACTAATAATAATTAGTTATATTATTTCTCCTCCTTTCTTCTATTACTTCTCCTATATATTATAATAATATAATATGTAGGAGAAGTTATGTAATCGGTTAGAATTTTGATGTTGAGTTTTCACTAAAATTTCAGGCTTTTCGATCCCCGATTCCAAAAATCAAATAAAAAAAAAAAAATTGTGTTGAATAATGAGAAAATAAAATAAAGACATGTATTAAGACTGAAAACGAAATAAGATAGATAAACATGCGTGGATGGGGGCCATGGTGGCCGTGCGGGCTAGAGCGTAGGGCTTTGGTCGCATGGTCTCACCATGGTTTGCGGGTTCGAATCCCGTTCGGGAGTGAGTTTTATTTCGTAGATAGAACTCCCTCTCGGGGCCATGGACGTCGTAGATAAACCTAGATAACACATTGACATGGCTAATATGCACCGTACATGAAGCCAAAAAAAAAAAAAAAAAAAAAACATGCGTGGATGGTAATATAATATAAAACTATAAATAATAATACAATCAACAAATAAAGAGTTTGGTGGCTAGAAACCAAATAAAACTAACTAAACATTGGTAAATGGTAATAATCACAAATTACATGAAGGAAGGAGGTTTGTTTGGGTCCTAGAAATTAAATTCCTGAATCAGCATGTTTCTATACTTGGATGCCGCCCTTGCATAGTTATATAATCAGTTCAGTTGAGTATATACAATAAAATATTTCAAGAAAAATTTTATGATGAGAGTGCGCCGTAATTTTAGGCGATATAGCGCTCGTAGCTAAATTCTGGGATGGGTCATAATAACTAACTATATTACTTATTTTTGTAAATATTTTTCACGATATTATACAATTCTTGTTACTAGTTTTATTATTATTATTAGTTGTTTTTTTTCTATTTACTTTTTATTGTACATATTGACATTTATTATTTTAAATTATTATTTTATCCATCATTGCCACAATTTACTCATGGTTTTTACTGACTGTAAATATGCCGAAAATAAATAATAAATAAATAAATATAAAAAAAAGACGTCTGTGAAATATCGGCTATGTATTTCCCCAGCAAGAATTAATTAATTATGTTTTCGCTCTCCCTCCAAACTTAATTTTTGACTTATGTAGAGGCTTCCGAATCGACGAACATAATTTTGTGTCGGTACATTCATTACATCGGCATTTATTAGGGTTTTAAATTGAGGCCTCCCTTTGAACCCCCTTCCCTTCGACAGATATTGCTGAAATTTGAAAGGTAATGTCCTCATTGGGTTTTGACTAAAAATATGAAATTTTGTGTCGATACACAAAATGGCAGTTATTACAGTTTTTGAGTTAAGCCTCCGCCCCTAATCCCCCCTTTCCTGTGGCAGATTTGGCTGAAAATGAATAGGTGTCGTTAAATTGTTCTGGATTCCCATATAAAATTTCATGATGATACATTTATTCTTCGGGAGTTATCGTGCTCGATACACACATATTTTCTTTCTCATTTTTTGAATCAGGGAGTCAGAAAACATTTTTAGGTGAAAACTCTAGATCGAATTTCTGACCGATTACATAACTTCCCCTATACTTTGTATAGCTGAGGAACTAGAACCTTTACTTGAGTGTGTGATCTGATCGATATTTTTTTTTGGATTTTTTCGGGACTGTTCGGCATTAGACAAGAACTCGCTGGTTTATCTATCCACTGCCCAGTACAGTACCTACACATCTGTGAGAAGACACTTAAAAAGAACCTTTAGCCACGTTCGAATCTAGTTAGTATTGACGGGGAGGGACAGACCGACAGCTCTATAGAACAGACCTGACTGACCCTGTTTGTGCCTATTGTGATCCCTCGACGGATTGTATCTGCACCGTCATGAGGACTATACGACGTGACCTACCCGATTTAGACATGACTAACATATTATTCCAATGTATTTCAAAAATAAATTTCGCAATTATTGTTTTGCGAGCAAAAATCTTACAAAAAAAAGAAGTAGGTGAATCATTGACAATGTACTTCCCCAGCTACGTTTTATCATAAACAAAAAAAGATGTTGTCTTCCCACTGTTTTAGTTTTGACCAGAACCGGTTCAAACAAGATAAAAAAAACTTACCCCATCCGTACAGCGTAGAGGTTAAATGACTACTGGTATAGCTCAAAGGGATGGGGATAGCGAGTTTCATTTACTCAAAATATAAAAAATATTCATTCTAAAATATACACAACAACTAAAAAATAAACATCTACATAATAGTGAGGGCGCTGTAGCTCAGTGGTTTATTTTATCTGGGAGGCATAAATAAAACTTAAGCACGCCGTTTTTCGGATGGGACGTTAAGCGATGGTCCCGAAGTCAAGGAAATAAACATTTAGAGTACCTAGGCAAAATTTAGGACTCCTTTAGTAGAGTCGGTAGAGTGATAGTAAAGTGACGATATAGAGCGCTCTGGTAATTGACGAAATGACATTGTTGTTGAAATCAAAACCCCATAAGGACAACACCAATTGATTTTCAGCTGAATCTCCAAATTTCAGCGATATCGGCTAATAGGGAGGGAGAATTTAGAGAAGAGATGTCGACTCAAAACCCTAATAACTGCCGATGTAATCATCACAAAATTTAATAGGAGGATTAAGGGCCCTTATGTAAGTCAAATGTTAGTTAGGTTAGTTATTATGACTCATGCCCGGGCTTTAACTACGAGGTCATATTGCTTGCTACCAGAGCGCTCTTTCGTCACTCTGGTGGACATGAGCCCGACTCTACTGTGGGAGTCCTAAATTTTGCCTACCCTAAATTTTTATTCACCTAGGGTAGGGGTCTTTAACGAGTACCTGACATCGTACAGGCTCGGGACCATCGCTTAACGTCCCATCCGAAGGACGGCGTGCTTAAGTTTATTTTACCTCCCTGATAAAATAAACTAAGGGCTTCGGTCGGGTTTCAAACCCATGATCTTGAACTCAGAAGACAAGTAAGCACACCACTGAGCTACCGGCGCCCTCAAGTCAACTGTTGAATATTAGCGCATACGGTCGACTAGTTTGTTCTGGGTAAGTACATTGACGTTGATTCGCGGACACCTTTTTTTAAAATATTTTTTCTAGAACCACCGCTGTAGAGAGTGCATAAACTTTCTTTAATACTCTGCCAATCTCTTTTATTTTAGAACGCATCCATAGATAGACATATTTATGGAGGTGGTTGCTGGGTTCAGACAGAGCTGAAACTAAAGAGATCCGTGCAATAAAAACACAACCCTTAGTTTCACTTCTTAGTCCAGATACCATCTTCAGAAGTGGAGGGAAAGTCCACGGCTCTGACCTATCATTTTTTTCCACCTTGGTCGTCTTCAGAGACACACCGACGAAGGACACAATACTACAGACATGTAGATCTTCTATTGAACATTTTCTTGCCTTTATACCGATGTGCGAAGCTGACTATATAGGTCGTAAAACTTCTTTTTTGTACTTTTTTTTATTTGTTATTTCCCCAGCTGGAAGTTATACAATCGTTCTCAAAAATTCGTTGTTGATACTCAAAAATAAAAAAAAAAAAATCTATGAATACGATAACTCCCAATAGAATGAATGTATCAACAAGAAATTTTATATATATGTCCACAATCCCATTAGAATGACACCTGTCGATTTTTAGCTAAATCGGCTTAAGGAAAGAGGTGGATTAGAGAAGGCTCAACTCGAAACCTAATAACTGCCGATGTAATGAATGTATCGACACAGAATTTTTTTTTTACCTTTATTACTTAATTTCCAACTATGAAGTACATCACAACTAGAAAATATGAGCACCACTTGAGTCTGTTGATGAGACGGCTGGTCAACACCACCGCAGGAGGTCACGCGGCCAACGACGATTCAGTCGCCGAGGAGGCCCGCCCGGCAAGGACCGGACCGACATGGCTTCCACCAGTGTGTTTGGATGTGTCGTGAACGTGTTGTGCAAATTTGTGTATAATTGTTTTTTTTTTTTTTTTTTTTTTTTTTTTTCATTGGAGGGGGAAATGCTGGATAGTGTGGGACTCGAGACGATTCACCATCACCATACCCACTAAAACCCCCTCCTTGCCGATCCTGATTCCCTTCCCTTCCAGATTTTTCCTTCCCTCCTCAAATCTGGGGCATTTGAGGAGGACATGCTCCGCCGACTCCGTCTCACCAAGGCACGCGGGGCAGTCTGGTGTTGTTGCTGCCCCGAGTATAATTGTTGTCTAACTTCGTGTAAGAATAGTATGTTCAGGTCATGATGTAATGTTATGTTTGATAAGTAGTATGGGCATTGTGTGATTGTTCGGAGGGTTTTATTTTGGTGTGTGAGGTCTTAGCTGAACCCCAGAGCTGAACGCCATACGTGCAGATGGGTCTGATAACGGTCTTGTAGACACCCAGTTCGTGGCGAAGTTGAGATAGCTTGTCTAGTAGTCTTTTGAGTAGAACAGGTGAACATCAATACTCATGTCATTGTTTTCACTGGAATTTTACGTGGTCCAACCCTCTGTCTGTGAACACGATAACTCCCGGTTTAATGAAGGTGTCGACACGAAATTTTATATATGCATTCAGAACTTCCTTTCTGCCACCCTAAGCGAACCCCGAAAATGACTAAATATAATCTGTCGTTTTCACCGCCCCTGAAAATTTTCCGCCCTAGGCAGCTGCTTATCCTGCCGGTTCTGCAAGAAGGATCTCCAGAAGGGAAAATATTATAAAATTACGGAAAGTGAATTTAGCCGTAAATTAGAAGAAACTGTTGGCGGAGTTGGAATGGTGGTTAGTGTGATCTGTACAAAGATGGTTGGTATAAAGAAAGTCCTGTTGTGGCCAATTCACAAATTTATTTTTTCGAATATTTACTTTACATTAGAAAGAACAGTAATCTATGTCGATAAATTTATAAAAGTCAACGTATGAAAAGAGAAAGATAAAGAAAAACGACAGCTTTCTCTTAAATTCTTTAAAAAAATATTTAAAAAGAAGAGAAGATAATTTAAGATTAGCCACCGGGTCAGGATGGCTCAATGTATTGTCATGTCCCACTGCCGACTTATATGGAGTCTGTAGTTAATGGCCTCCTCGAATTGGTCTCTTAGACAATTTTATATCTTTTATATCGTCATTTATTCAGGGAATATTATTTATGTGAGTTGGTCATAACATTCATAATTAAAATATTAAAGTCAGGAGTTCAATTCAGAATGTAGACATAATAAAATCTATGTCTGACTATACAGTACTTTTAATTGAATACCACACATCTATACTAATGTATAATGAGAGAAAGTTTGAGATAATATCGAAAAATTCTTAACCGATTTGGATAATTTTTCCACAGGTTGGGAAGCTTATTTTCTTATCTCTTAATTACTTTATTGTAATTAAAACTAATTAACTTATATTAGATAACACAACCATACACAATATCTTAAATAGAAATAATGAAATTAAAATCCACAAATAATTTACAGAATGAAAAAATTATTTTGGTAACAATAGAAAATTATGAAAAGAAAAATTAAAGTATGTATGACATGCATGCAATGCTTGATTATAATTAAATGTGAAATGAATGTTAATTTTTATATAGGGATAACACCTGTGAAAATGAGCGAACGCTCGAAACGTCAGGAATAATAAAGAAATAAAAGAAGGAAGTTAAGTGCTGTGTGAACCCTTATTTAATTTAACAACGCTTCCTCAACACATACAAAGATCACTAAAAAATAGGGTTCACAGTAGAATACATACCTAGTATACTCGTATATAAGAAAACAGTGAAGTAATGTCTATATGACATAATAACGAAGTTCAAGAAGAAAATAAAATAAATATATACGTACATACTATTTATAATATATGAAAATATATGAGTACAAAAATAATAATACTAATTTTTTTTTTTTTTTTTTTAATTTTATTTACAACTACATATATACAATATATAATAAGTAAATGTGATACATAATAAATAAATGTCTTGGAATTTGAAGGAGAAATCATTCAATAATGACACTCCATTGTCTTGTTATTACGGATAAGAGAAATTAAAATATACATTAAAAAATAAAAAATAAATAGTTAAATGATAAAGAAACATGAAACGTTTGTAGATGATGAGTGACTTCAATCCACTAGTAGGTCTCGAGGCCATTGCCGCCTCAGTCTCCGAACATGAACATTAGGAAGGGTTCTTGTCGCAAGTCTGCGGACTAAAGGATTAGGGTGAAAGGAAAGGGTAGAGTGGAATTTTCTGTAGCGGGATTTAATTACATCCCTCACAAAGGGAATCTGCAGATCATTGTGAAGGATGGCATTTGAGACGTAGAATGGAGCGTTCGTGATTTTACGAAGGATACGGGATTGTAAGGTTTGGATTCTATAAGAATTCGAAGGTTTAGTTGAGCCCCAGAGTTCAGCTCCATACGTCCATATTGGCTTCAGTAATTGGTTGTAAATGAGTCTTTTATTACTTAATGTAAGTTTCGATCTGTTGTCTAAAAGTCGTAATAAGAGTTTGTATCGTCGATTAAGTTCTTGTCTTTTAAGTCTAGTATGAGGATTCCATGTCAGGCGTCTGTCAATAAATAACCCAAGGTAGCGGACCCGATTCGCAACGGGAAGGGGTGTGTTATAAAGATTGACAGGGGGACAGGTTGCACGTCGCAGGGTGAAGGTGATGTGTGTACATTTCTTATCATTGACCTTGATTCTCCACCTGCGGAACCATGTCTCAAGGGATGAAAGATGTTCCTGAAGGGAATCGGAAGCTTTTTGTGGATCACTGTCTGAGGAAAGGATGGCGGTGTCATCCGCAAAAGTGCATAGCAAGGTATTAGGATGGGAAGGAATATCGGCCGTGTATACTGTATAGAGGATGGGTCCTAGGATACTCCCTTGAGGAACACCAGCTAGCTGAGGAAGGAAGGAGGATTGCGCACTACCGTGATAAACACAGTAGTAGCGATCTGTAAGGTAGGACTTTAAAATAAGGTAGTAGGTTTGAGGAAGGATATTTTTGAGTTTCCAGAGCAGCCCCGAATGCCAAACCCTGTCGAATGCTTGTTCAACATCGAGAAAGGCACTGGAGCAGTACTCCTTGTTCTCAAGACAGGAGGCTATGGCATCTACAACACGGTGACATTGCTGGATTGTGGAATGTTGGGAACGGAAGCCGAATTGGTGATCTGGGATGATATTAAGGGAATCAAAAATAGGATAAATGCGCTTCAAAAGAAGTTTCTCTAGAATTTTACCTAGGACCGATAGGAGGCTAATAGGACGGTAGGAAGAGGGAAGTTGAGAAGGTTTATGAGGTTTGGGAATCATTTTTATTATTGAAAATTTCCAAAGAGCAGGAAAGTAGGATGTCCTAAGTACACAATTGTACAGATAGGTAAGGAAAATGATAGCTTTTTTGGGAAGATGTCGGAGGACTGAGGACGTAATTAAGTCGTAACCCGGAGCCTTACCCAAAGGAAGTTTGCGGATCACAAACGAAACATCAGAAGGATGAAAGGCTTTAGGTGGAGGAGAGAGAGGGAGAGGAATATTGAGTTGAGCCTCAGTCTGGGATACATGGGATGGATCGAGGATATTGGGATGAGGGATAAATATATTAGACAGGTGGGAAGCAAACAGGTTGCATTTCTCCTCGTCAGATTTGGCCCATTCGCCAGAATCATGACGAAGAGGATGGGAAGTATTTTTATAGGATAGGATTTGTCGGGTTGCTGTCCAGAGAGACTTATTGTCTGTTGTCAATGAGTATGTATAGTCTTGGTATCTCGAGTTCCTCAGTTGGGCTAGTTCTGCTTTCAGCTTTCTGGTAAGTCTGTTGTAGTTTGTTTTGTCTGTCGGGTATCTCGTTCTTTGCCACAATGCTCTGGCTCGTCTTTTCTCTGTTATTAATTGTCTAATATGAAGAGGTACGTGTTTGGTTAATGGTACACGTTCCTTCGTCTGTAAAGTTGAGTTCCAGATGGCTTGTTGTATTGATGTAGTCAAATGCTGTACTGCATTGTCCAAGTCGTCTGAAATTTTTAATTGGATTTTAAGATCTAGGGATTCATTCAAGCATCTCTGGAAGCACTTCCAATCAACCTGGCCGGATATTAATTTAGGTTGTGGATTCACAAGAATAGGATGTGTATCTAGGACTAAGAGAACTGGACTATGGTCTGAGGAAGGATGACAAAGATTGAATGTTTGGTGGTGAAGAGCGGATGATTGGGAGGAGATGAAGAAATCCAGCAGATCAGGACGTTTTGTAAGTGATGTAGGCCAGTACGTCGGCTCTGGAGGGGAGAGGAACTGAGGATTAATAGAACTGAGAGATCTAAGGAGAGTGAGGCCACGTGGGTTAGTCACGCGGCTTCCCCATAGGGGATGTTTTGCGTTATAGTCGCCACCAGAAATGAATCGAGAGCCAAGGGAATGGAAGAAGGATTGGAACTGGAGCTGTGATATGGGCTTGTTAGGAGGACAGTATACAGCTGCTACGGAAAACTGGAAGTGTTGGGTATTAACGGCAACAATTGTGGATTGGAGGTAGTCGGTACAAGTGCCAGGGATAAGGAAATGAGACAAGGATTTGCGAATCAAGATAGCGGCGCCACCGTGGGCTGTATTGTCCGGGTGGTCTGTCCTATACGTTACATAGTCTTTTATATTAAAGTATGATCTGTCAGTAAAATGTGTTTCTGTCAAGAGTGCTATATCTATACGTTTGTCATGCAGTAGTATGTCAAGTTCGTCTTTATGTCGGTTTAAACCATTCGAATTCCATAGAAAGATGGTGAGGGAATGTTGGGTCAAGGAGGTCATCGTGGACGATTGGATAGGAGTTCGCTCACCACCTGGGTAAGCAGGGCGATGAGAGGAGAGATGAGGTTCTTCATGTCTGTGAGGAAAGTGTTGAGGAGGGATGTAAGGTCTGAGGAGGATTGGGGAGGAGGAATATGAGCTGAAGGCAGAGGCGGAAGTGGCCTCGGAACCTCACTGACAACACTGGGGTCCGTAATCCTGAGGGTGGCCGCATACGAGGAAAGATGTCCGCCTGCCAATGAAGTGTGGGCCGGAGGAGGAGCCAGTGGGCCCTGCACTACTGCTGGAGCTGGAGCTGGGGCTGGTCGGGCTAAAGTCACCTGTCTTGTCCCCACAGGAGTTGGTCTTCTTGCATCTTGAAGCTTCTTGTGGACCAGACAGCCTCTGTAACTTGCAGGATGTGCTTCCAAGCAGAGGGCACATTTAGGAGGGTTGCTTGGTGCTTTTTTACATTCAAGTGTTAAATGATCTCCAGCACATTTAACACATCTTGGAAGGCAGTGACAATAAGCCTTCGTATGTCCATACGCTTGACATCGGTGGCATTGTGCAATCGTAGTTTTTTTGTGGGGCTCCTCAATCACTATTCTGGTATAATATAGTGTTTTTAGGAGAAATATATCCTTATTGTTGGTTTGTGGCTCTAAGTCCACGAAGAAGAGAGGAAGAGGATATTTCACCACGGTACCAGAAATCGGGTCTTTTTTCCGTTGAATCACATTAGTGATATTCCTCACAGAATGTCCCAGCTCTTCCAACTGGTCCTTAATTATTTCTGTGGGAGTTGTATGGTGGAGGTTCCTGATGACAACTCTATATGGTTTGTCGGTTTGAACCTGATATGAATGAAACTGACAGTTTTGTTCAGTCAGATACCTTACTATAGTCCTGTATGCATTAATTGATTGACAGGACACTATAGTGTGGTCTGGTTTAGATTTGCAGAGAAATGAGTTGATTCCCGCAATCGTCTCCAAACGTCTCACAAATTCAGCATAGTTTGAAATATTTTTTATGAATATCGGAGGCGGTTTAGGGTCATCCGTCTTCTGAGTGTTATCTTCCATATTAGAGTTGTGTGATGTAGTAGGTTCTTCCGGTGTTAAAGTTGCAAAAGGATTAATTGAGGTGAAATCGGGAGCTGGATGAGACAGGTTGGTGGTGGAACTAGTCCTGGCAGGACGCTTTGGTGCCTTCTCAGGGGAGTTCGGAGCTGATATTGCTCTTTTATTTTTACTTTTCCCCATTGTAAGGAATTAATAATGAATAAATAGAATAAATTTTAAAAGAATAAAAAAAAAAAAAATAAAAAAAAAAAAAATAAAAAAAATAAAATAAAAAAATAAAATAAAAAATAAAAAAAAAAAAAAAAAAGGGGGTAGGGGAGCCTCGAACCAGGTATCTCCGGGTTGAGAGACGGAAAGTCTACCACTGAGCCAGAGGGGCTAGTGAAGGACAACCCGTAACTTCTCTGTATTGACTCTCCAACTGAGCCGCGCCAGTTGTGACACGACGTGATTAGAGACTCACTCCACGTAATATAAAAAATTATACGGAATTGTTTGTGAAAGTTCACTTACTATTTTGTCCTTGCACATTGGCGAAACAAAGCAAAAAAAACACACTTTATCCACGTTTTAGAACATGTTATGTACTTTTACATTTAAAAAGAGAGAAAAAAAAATACACTTTAGAACAAAAAAAAAAAATGGCGTGCTCACTGGTCAAAGCCAAGGTCGAGACTCACCAATAATACTAATAAATACATTTTTCAATTAAAATTAAGTATAATATTTTTATTACTCTTCCAGAAGTGTCTTTTTTCTTCATATATAGAGAGTAAGTGAAATAATGGCTATACGACATAATATCGAAGTATAGTCATAATAACTCGAAGTACAAGAAGAAAATAAAATAAATAGATGGTATAAATAACATAATATAATAATAAATAATATAAATAATAAATACTAAAAGTAAAATACGAAATGCACAATATATAATATTTTTTCTCATATATTTTCAAGTATTTAATTATTCAATTCATTTTATATTTTATTAGTATTGATATTACTAATAACATGTGTTAACAGTAATAGCTGCTTATTATCTAATTTTCAAGAAGGTAATTTAGGAAGGTACCTATTAAGCTCATTAAGAGGACGTTTCGATTCAAAACGTCATTTTCAGCTCTTTATAAACATTGCCTTTCTTCAGTCGAGTTTATTATCTTATAGAATACGGAAACAGTCAAAATATATAAAAAAGTCGCCGGTGAAAGATTATATAAACTATATATATGCCTTTTAAGGTCGCGGGTTCGTAACCCGCCGAGTTTATTTTATCTGGGATGTAAAATAAATTTAAGTACGCCGTCCTTCGGATGGGACGTTATGCGATGGCCCCGAGTCACGATGTCAGCTACTCCTTAAGGATCCCTACCCTAGTAGGATAAAAATTTAGGACTTCCGTAATATGTAGGGGAAGGTTGCCTATATTGGACCGACTCCTAATTTGGACCGTCTTACTTTTCATAAATAAGGGAGTTCGATTGTGCTGCCTATTGGATGGGTAGTGGTAGTACTAAACATTAGACTATGAATGGTGGGATGAATTTTCCCCAATTGTTTTTCAGAGCTTTGTGATAGCTGATTGTTAGGATGTATTTTCAAAATCTGATATAATATTTAATACACCTTGCATAAGGATTTGCCATCTTATAACAAAGGTAAGAGTTATTTTAATAAGTTTCCAGTATTGTTGAATTTATTTTCTTCATTTGTAATCATGAATATTTCAATCATCTATCATATTGAATATAGCTTTTTATATTCCAATCAATTGGTCCAAATTAGAAGTGATCCAATTAAGGGACCGAATGCACAATTTGCCTTTTATTTATCCCAACGGAAAACTTTACTAGATTTGAAAATTAACTTTGTGCATTTGAATCAGTAAATTCCGTAGAAAGCCACATACGAAATTTGAGAGCAGACAGGCAGAAAGGTTGGTTACAAAAACATAAATTTATGGTACTGGTCTAATATTCTGAGCTCAATAACGTGGGTTCAAAACCCGACCGAGGCCCTTCGTTTATTTTATCTGGGAGGTAAAATGAACTTAAGCACGCCGTCCTTAGGATGGGACGTTAAGCGATGGTCCCGAGCCTGTACGATGTCAGATACTCGTTAAAGACCCCTGTCCTAGGGGAATAAAAATTTAGGATAGGCAAAATTTAAGACTCCCACAGTAGAGTCGGGCTCATGTCCACCAGAAGGACAAAAGAGCGCTCTGGTAGTAGGCGACCTGACCTCGTAGTTAAAGCCCGGGCATGAGTCATAAAAGCTACCTTACCTTAAATGATGTACCTAGGTGAAAAAACGCATTCGGTCTTTCAATATTTTATCCAAAAGCTCAGTTTTAGCCCTTTATTAACGTTGTCTTTCTATAGTCAAATTATATTATTCTACGGACTACGGAAACAGTCAAAATATATTAAAAAGTCGCCGGTGAAACAGTTGACTTACGTAGGGACTCCTAAATCCTCAAACTACAGCTTGTGTCGATAAATTCATTACATTGGCAGTTATTAGGGTTTTTGAATTGAGCCTCCTCCTCTGAAATTTGATAGGTTATGCCCTCATTGGATTTTGACTTTAAATATGAATGCATCCATTAGACTGAAGAAATCTCAGAGATTTTTTCTATTGATAGTAACTCAGTTACCTCCGGTCATTCAGAAAGCTTCAGTCCAATGATACAACTTGTTGGCTTTGGGTACATAGGTTAAAGAATAAGCCGCTTGGAACACTTAATATATGTTTAGACAACACCTTTATTAACAAACCGCGTAATGACGAATACAATGTTACTATTCACAATAAGTCCCTTAACAAACCGCGTAATGACGAGTACAATGTTACTATTCACAATAAGTCCCTTAACAAACCGCGTAATTCAGCTTTAACACTTTTTAGGAACAAAGCTAGACGCGATCAACAACTGAATGAATCAAGTAGTTCATCAACAACAAATCGATTGTCTCGGCGTGTTCCCGAATTCAGCCACACTCAACTCGCGACTTAACACAACTTCTTGCACTTCTCATTCAGAACTTTGTATTTTAACACTTGATTGATTCAAGCTGGGGATGTACATAGCCATTGATTCACAGACACTTTTTTAAATTTGTTTTTGATGCATCTTCCAAGGCATTCCTTTCTCTGTAGCTTCAAAGATAAGACACTTTTGGAAATACGGAAATTGAGCGAAGTGGGTTAATGGTATTGTAAAATTCGTTGTAAATTGCGGCCAACGGAGAAAGAATACAAATTTCAGGATTATGCTAATTTTATTTATTTTATAATACATAAATAACTTCTCCAAAATAAATAAATTAATAAAAAAATGAAATTCTTTCAACCATGGTGCATAATGTGTCGATTTATGTTCCTATCTTAGTATGATTAAATTAAATTTTTTTTTTACATAATAAATACATATTAGACGTGTTCTTCTTTTGCATTATAATCCGATGATATAATTTATCTTCGTGTATAATATATTACACTTATTTTGGGGGAATAATTGCAGAGAATCTGGTTGCTGCCTTCTTGACTCAAAAATCGATTCTAATCCAGTTATTTGTATTAGTTTATACAATTTATTTATTACTTCACCCAGCTATACGTAGTATAGGGGAAGTTATGTAATCGGTCAGCAATTTGATTTAGAGTTTTCAAACTTCTGATTCCAAAAATGAAAAAAAAGAAATTCTGTGAGTGTCTGCGAAACTGATAACTCCCGATTGAATGAATGTATCAACACGAAATTTTATATTTGTATTCAGAACACCTGATTTTCAGCTAAATCGACCAAAGGAAAGGGGAGAGGCTTAACACGAAAGCTCTAATAACTACCGTTGTAATGAATTGTATTGACACCAAAAAACCCTATAAAGACATCATCTATTTATTTTCAGGGGAATCAGCCCCAGGGGAGGAGAAAACTTCGATTGGCTTTAGAGCTTACACCGACGACTTTTCTGAAATTTCTGTATTGAGAACTATTCAACGAAAACCCATTCGATTAAATACAATTTAGGTATGTTAACATATTTTTCTAATTCTTAGATGTGTAAATTTGAAAACAAACGGACTCTTAAAACAAACAACACGTTTTTGAGGTGTGTAGAAATTATTGATTCGAAAGATTGCGAAGAATGAAGCATTTGCTGTTTGCTTGCATATTTGTAGTTGCTACGTGGTGTCGAGAAAGCGAATTAGCACTTCAATGATATTCTAAGCTAACATAACGTTTTTTTTATCAAAAGCACTATGCGCACAATTCCTTTTGATATTATTTTCTCCTATTATGTCCTTCATCAAAAGGAACTGAACAACATATTACAAGGCCGTCCATAACAATATAAAATGCATTTGATGTGATCATAACAAGACTTTCTTATGCCAACCAAGTTTTTAAAGGTTACACTGGTAATAGAATGCGTCATAGAAATGTATTCTTCTAGAAAGGTTCATTATATATATATATATATATATCATTGTCATTAGACTAGGTAATAATAGGATGCGTCATACAAATGTATTGTTAAGGAATGGTTCATTCAATATCTATTATACATGGTAATAGGATGCATCATACAAATGTATTATTCAAGAAAGGTTCATTCAATATCATTGTTATTATAGGTACATGGTAATAGGATGCTCTTGAAGAATACATGTGTATGAGTATCCTATCCATGTACCTATAATAACAATGATATTGAATGAACCATTCCTTAGGAATACATTTGTATGATGCATCTCATTACCATGTTTAATAACAATGATATGTAATGAACCTTTCTTGAAGAATACATTTGAATGAAAGGTTCATTACATATCATTGTTATTAAACATGGTAATAGGATGCATCATACAAATGTATTCTTCAAGAAAGGTTCATTATCATGGCAATAGGATGTGTTACGAGTATAATACATATGTATTCTTCAACAAGGTTCATTAGATATCATTGTTTTTAGGCATGGTAGAATAGAATGTCAGGTATTCTTCAAAAAATGTTCATTAGATACCTATGTTATTAGTTATGGTAACAGGATGCGTAGTAGACTAGTTGTAGACATTGAACCCAAGAGGTGGGCCTCCGTTGTTTATAATAAGTGTGCAAAGCCGGCATGTAAACACAGGAAAGCCACGTCATTATCTTTTCACATCAGTTTCTGACAATGGTACAGTGCCGTTCATTTATTTTTCAAACCTTAGCTAATATGTCTGATACAGGAGAAGCTAAGTGAATATACTATATATTGTTTAAATTGTGTATTCTTCAAGAAGGTTCATTAGATATCATTGTTCTTAGGCATGGTAATAGAATGCGTTATGCATAATACATATTATGTATTGAGTATTCTTCAAGAAGGTTCATTAGATATCATTGTTCTTAGGCATGGTAATAGAATGCGTTATACATAATACATATTATGTATTGTATTCTTCAAGAAAGATTTATTCGATATCATTGTTCATTAGATATCGTTTTAAAAAATAGAAGAAGTCATATCACACTTTCACAATATTAAAATAAAAAAAGTGAATAAGTAGTAAAAAAAAAGTATAAAATCAAAGAATATAAATCAATGAAAAAATTTAAATAAGTTTTTCAGTTACAAGGGTAAAAATAGTACTCTTGGGAATGAACATCAAAATATCAAAATATAAATCAGGAAAATTTGAAATTTCTAGTCCGAATATATAGTAATCAGGTCAGTTCTGTACTCCTTAATCAAAATAGAAACTCCAGTTGATTCGTAGCATATGCAGTTAATGCGAAATTTCGCCACTAATATTGTATCCATCGTAATTAGGACACATGGAAACTGGATTTAAAATAAGGTCAACGTTTTGATTCATCAAGCTTTCTGAAATACAAGTTCTATTTTTTTCATTTTTATTTTTTGTAATTATTTATTAATATTAATATTTGTTTAAACGTTTATTTCCTTTAGAAGAGTTGGTAAGCTATTTTATTGCCTGTTCTCACTCTCGACTGCATTTCCGTGGATTTCTTTGAGTGAAACGTCCCCACACTAACTTTCTCCAAGTCTTATTCATTACACATCAGTCGTATATTATAAAAAAGTCACCGGTGAATCACCAGTAATGTACGTCCCCAGCGCACTTCAATAAATTAAGTCTTTACTCTCGCTCTTACCCCAATTCACCGGTTCGTTGAAAATCAATAGCTCACTTATTCTTCTATTTCGTTACATCGGCAGTTTTTAGGTTTTTTTTAGTTAGGCCTTCTTCGCTAAACCCCCCATTCTCTTTCACCGATTAGGCGGAAACATTATACATAGCGTTCCTCTGAGGTTTAAAATTTACATATAAAATTTCAAGTCTACACATTCATTAGGTTGGCAGTTTTTAGGCTGAAAATTGAAATGTATTATTTCTATGATGTGTTTTTTTGTGTGGATTTACATATAAAATTTTGTGTTGCTATACTTTTTCTTTTGGAAGTTATTGAGTTTAAAGGTACAAACGCAGACAGGACATTTTTTTTTTCAATTTTGGAATCGGAAAATATGAAATTTCGTTGAAAACTCAACATTGAATTTCGGATCGATTGCATAATCTCCCGTATACTTTTTATAGCTGGAGAAATAAAATGCAATGAACCCCGGGCATGAGTCACAATAACTTAGGTAGTTATTGGGACTCATGTCCGGGCTTTAACTACATGGTCATATCGCTATCATAGCGCTCTTTCGTCACTCTGGTGGACATAAGCCCGACTCTATTATGGGAATCCTAAATTTTGCCTAAATTTTTATTCACAAAGGATAGGGGTCTTTAACGAGTACTTGATATCGTACAGGCTCGAGACCATCGCTTAAAGCCCTTTCGACGACTTTTATTTTCAAAGAATAAACCTTGTCTGGCATAGTGGAATATGGACAGAGATACACTGGTGCTGAATGGAGGGATACGCCGGACAGAGATGGTGCACATGTGACCCAGATAACGTAGCCACAAGGAGGTTTTTTGAACTGCAACCATGCCTGGGGAAAGCTATGGCCACCACACCTCGCTTTCAGCTTTAATCTTGTTTGGGTTCTTCTTTGAAGTCCTCCCTCCCCCTTGTAAGTTGACGTGTGGAGGAAACAATGCAGCTATGTCCGTGTGGTCCCTGGTGCATTGGACCACACGGACATAGCTGCATTGTGCAACCAGTCACCACAGTAGCTCTGTCAATTCAAAGACATTAAACTAGGATACTTAGTATCTAACTATTGACGTTAGCAGAGGAGGATTGCAGGAGGGCTCCTGAGCTGGAATGATGTGATAGGGGCATATATCATGAAGGAGACAGCTTGGTGCATTGGACCACACGGACATAGCTGCATTGTGCAACCAGTCACCACAGTAGCTCTGTCAATTCAAAGACATTAAACTAGGATACTTAGTATCTAACTATTGACGTTAGCAGAGGAGGATTGCAGGAGGGCTCCTGAGCTGGAATGATGTGATAGGGGCATATATCATGAAGGAAACAGCTTCGGCAACTAACAAGAGTTGTCATAGGACACGTTCCGTTCAATGGACACCTACACACTGTAGCAGTCAAGGACAGCCCATCTGTGACAGATGTGGAGAAGAAGACAAGACAGCGGCTCACTTCCTGTGTATATAGGTACTCGGACCAGATTCCACTTTTTCGGTAAATATGTGCTCATAGAAGAACATTTTAGAAGGCTGGACCACTGGGGCATTCACAAATTCGTGTAGGCAACTGGGAGACTGGGTTCTTCATGAAGGACTTTGTATTTGTAGTGTAAACGACTAGATAACAAGCGTTGGCGTAGCTAGGGGGAGGGTGGGCACGGTCCTCCCAGAATTCCCGGTGCCCCCTAGAAAAGTGCCTGCTAATGTACCTAATTTAAAAAAAATTATAATATATAACGACAACTCCACCACAGATAAACATTACAGTCAAGAGAAGGATACTGAATGCTTCAGTTCCCAGTCAAACGTTATTCGGATTCAAATTACGTTTTCTTAAAGTTTGGACTCCAACGAATGCTGCCAATCGGCGAAGTATGAGAGTTTACCGAACGCATCGTCGTACGTTAAAACCTCTCCCAAAAATTCCGCACGGCGGTGCAATGTTTACTTGAAATAAAAAGACTATTAAGTCTAACTACATTTGTGTTGATTATTTTGTTATAACATACTAATATCTTGTTTATGGTACCTGATTGTTAATTATTAAGCTAAATTAAACTTGAACTAAAAATATGATTGTGAAATGTAAACTATTGTTTTATTTTCTCGGTCGTGTTGATCGGTTGATCGGTTTTTACTTCCCTCACTATAAAATGTATAGGGGAAATTTTGTAATCACTCAGCAATTCAATGTTGAATTTTCACGAGAATTTCCTGTTTTGCGAGTTCGTGATTCCAAAAATGAAGAAGAAAAAATTGATAGGGATCTTTAACGAGTAGGTACCTGACATCGTAAAGGCTCGGGACCATTGCTTAAAGTCCCATCCGAAGGACAGCATCTTCAAGGTTTTTTCATCTCTCATATAAAAAACCTAATAGCTTCGACCGGGTTTCGTACTCGCTTTTATCTTATTGATATTATTATTATTTTTTTATTATTATTACTGAGAGAGTCCTAAAGTTTACCTATCCAGGATAAGTTAGAATAGGGCGGTAACGGTTTTTTCAAAAAATAAACACATAAATAAGTAAATTTCAATCATTTGTGAAATGTTTGTAATTTGTCCAAATTGGATTGGGAATCGTCAATTCGTTCACCCCCCTGACTCTCGCTCGGTCTGTTTTCCTCTTCACTGAGTAGCCTAATGGGGCAAGAAATTGCACTTAACCCCTAATATCTTCGAGTAAGTGGGGGAGAAGCTTTCAGTTTTTTTTTGTAGTCTACGCGTACGGTGTTTCATTTCTATTTTTCGCGAGGGTTTTATTCCAAATTTTGGCCGCGAATTTCAAATTCTTCAGTTGAGTCTAATAAGGCGGCTTTACACGATGCTAGTAACTCGTACGAATCACTAAAACCGAGTACTCACTTTTAGTACTCTCCTTGTGTAAATTGGTGTTCTGTATTCCAGTAGAGTACTCGCTGCGAGTGTCCATGCCAGTCGAGTGAATAGAAAGCAATCCTATTTACTGGAACGAGTTGGTTCCCCCACCAATACTTCCCCCACACAATACTCGACTATATGACGTACTAGCACCGATTACACGATTCGAGTAACACGTACGAGTGGTTAGTTTAGTGATAAAAGAATCTGGAGACATTCGCATACAATTTGTGTATTCGGGAATGTCCTCTAAAGCTAGCTCCTTAAGAAGCGTACTTGAGGCCCCACGCGCGGATCTTCTAGCCAGCCATTTTCTTACCCATATTCTTGTTTGCACGTTTTCTTCCGATTCGATTATTTCCAACAATTCTTCGCACAACACTTTAATACACGTCTTTAAACACTTTTTGATCAAAGACTTTTTGCATATAGTGCTCATCTTTGCAAGAAAATGAGAGAAAAACTCGACTACTGGAAAATGCCGCTAAACCGAGTGGCGTCTACTTGTTAAATACCAATTTTAGCGTGTAGACACCACTATCCCTGTGAAACAATCGCCTCCAGTACTCGCCCCAGTGACTCGAACGAGTTACTAGCGTCGTTTAAAGCCGCCTATATCCTGTATAAAAAGGGGGGTTGAGTTCTATCATTAAGCAAAATTATTTAAAAAAAAAAAAAAAAAAAAAATTAAATAATATGATAGAACTCAACACCCTTTTTTACACAGGATATTAGACTCAACATTCGCGAATTTGAAATTCTCGACCAAAATTTGGAATCCTCGCAAATGTTGACTAATAGATCCCATTCAGCAACATCATTCTCTCGACAAAAAAAATATGTAAATGTATCCTTTATTGCAGGGTCCTCTGTCACGAGGATACATTGGGAGACTTGTTGCATCAATCAGCCAACGCCATAAATTATGTTTATGTCCCTCTTCTGGATTGGATCGGCTTCAAAAGTAGCACACCTCATTCCTTAGAATTCTTTTTTTCTTCATTCAAGAACTTTAACTGGGAAGAGTACGCTTTGTGTTAAGTAGGCAATAATAGTGTGTAAATAATCATGGGACGTGTCCCTAAGGAAGACAAAAAAAAGGAGACAGACAGGAGAAGAGAGGTGTGGTATAATTTAGTCGTGTTGACACTTAGGTTTCTCCAGGCCATGTAGGGTCTCTTCAGGGAGTCCCACCGTTGATTGCCTGCCCGCTGGCCGCCTTACCCCTAAGAAGTCCCGACAACTCTTCCACATCCACCAGATATATTTTTTTTCTTTTTAACGTTTACCTAACTTGGGTGGGTTGACCCAAAAACCGATATTTGAAGGAGAGCCAAGGAAACGGATGTTTTGTTCTTTGTTTCTCCTTCTAGTTGTTCGATGTTCTGGGGGGGGGGGGGGGGGGGGCGAGAAGGGAGGGGGAGACTTTCTCAGCTATACAAAGTATAGGGAGAGTTATGTAATTGGTCGCAAATAGGATGTTGAGTTTTCAGAAAATTAAAGTTTTCCGACCAAAAGATTACAAAAATGGGGGAAAATGTTGTCCATGAATCATCAGCTATGTACCTCTCCAACACGAATTAATCAATTACGCTTTCGCTCTCTCTCTCCAAAGGCAATCGACGATTATGGCATTGATTAATTTATTACTTATAGTGTTTCGAATTTGAATATCAAATTTCACGTCGATTCATTACATCAGCAGTTATAGGGTTATTTGAGTTAAGCCCACTCTCTAATCCCCCTCTCCCCTTTGTCTGATTCAGATGAAACTTGGAAGATGTCAGCCCTTTAGGGCTTTGAATTTGCGTATTAAATTTCTTGTCAATACATTCATTACAACGGCAGTTATTAGAGGTTTTATGTTAATCTAAGGGTTTCGGATTACTCCATCGTCAGCACAAATTTTCAAAAGTTCACATCGTGCTGAACAAACGTGACCTTTTGAAAATTTGTGCTGACGATGGCGTAAACCAAAACTGTTACACTTTATTGGCACATATTACAAAAATGTATTCTAACATTAAAGTTACTAACCAAGCAGACGAGTAGTACTAATCAGCTCAATGTTATTTTGAATCATTAAGTTATTCTGTACTTTGAGCGAAGGCGGGAACGTAGTTATCTGTAGTAACGCTATATAGTTAGTTATTGTGAGTCATGCCCGAGATTTAACTACTAGGTCATATCGCCTACTACCAGAGCTCTCTTTCGTCACTTTGGTGGAGATGAGCCCGACTCTACTGTGGGAGTCCTAAATTTTGCCTACCTAGGTTTATTCACCTAGAGGTCTTGCTCGAGTACCTGACTGCGTACAGGCTCGGAACCATCGCTTAACGTCCCATCCGAAGGACAGCTCGCTCAAGATTTTTTTTTTAGATTTTCAGGTAAGAACCCTAAGGGCCTCGGCCGGTTTCCGAACCCGTGGTCTTGGGCTCAGTAAGCTAGCACGCTAAACCTAAGCTGCCAGCACCCTCACTATATAATATATATATATTTTTATATATAGAATTGATCTATTGATTTCACTAAAATAAATACTGCTGTAAGTAATATAAGCTGTGTAGAACAAATACACATTTAATAAGGATAAACTATTTACTGTTGAGATTAGAAATCGGAATGTCATGTCTCTTAGAAATCCGGATTTTTGCCCCATTGACATTGTAAAGTGAGAAAGTAAGTGCATCGGATTCGTGGGAAAGAGACGAAGACGGATATAATTAGGGAGGGAAAAATGTAAAAAATAAATAAAAAAGTGGAAAAAAAGTAAATAAAGGCCACACATTATTAATATTTATTTACAACTGATATAAAAACAATTAAAAATAAATAAATAAATGAAGAAACGGAAACATTTAAAACATTTTAATACCAACAAGATATACCTATACAATATTGGTGATTCTCCGAAGAAGACTACGGAACGCGAAGGGTGAGTATGTTTGGTCACAATTTTGTATGTATGTTATATTCTCTGCTCCCTCAAAGAGCCTAAACGACTGGACTGACTTTAATGATTTATACGTCATTTGATTTTTCGTAATCTCCTAACTGATATAGACTATGTGACATTACCAGAAAAACAAAATGGTGGACACTGGCCGCACTAAACATGGTTAGGCAACATTTAGGACTCCCACAGTAGAGCTAACGGTGAAGAGATAGGAGCATTGAATGCTTAGGTCCCTAGGTGTACACACCAGCCCTCCCAATATATCTATGCAATGTTGTATGACGATATGACTTTGTAGTTAAAGCCCGAACATGAGTCGCAATAACTAACTACAGTTTTTATAATTTATTATAAATATTTTTTATCTATATAATTTTTCCGAAAGTGTCTTCTTCAAGACACGATATTTCGTGGTCAATTCAATCTTCAATTAAATTAAAAACCAAATTCAATAAGGAGGAGGGGGGAGAAGGAAATATATTTTAAGTTACGCCATTATTTCGTACCCCTAGAAGAAATGCAATAAAATAAATTCACAATTTCTTTCATTTTCTTTTCACAAAATAGTTTTCAAAAAATATCATTGTAAGAAAACATTTCGATAGATGATATGACCTCGTAATTAAAGCCCGGGCATGAAGGAGAATTTAAACAGATGTAGGGTAGACAAAATTTAGAATTAAAATTTAGAGGAGTCGGGCTCATGCCCACCAAAGCGTCGAAAGAATGATATGTCTTTTTAAAACTTTTTTTTGACATTTGACTGATTTACGCAAAAACGGTCAGTCCGATCGAGAACTTTGTATTTATCAAAAATTTTTCTTATCAGAGTCGAAAACGGGATCTTGAATTCTAGCACGATTATAATACTTCCTCACACTAAAAGGTAGTAGTAGTTAGTATACTATAGTAAATATATGTAGGAGAGTATACTTAAATAGTAAATTTTTTAGATGGATTTTTGAGTAGGTTGAGGCCATACTTTTCTATCAGTCACACAGTGGTTCAATTAGCCACAGATGAAAAGAACATTAAATGATGTGTGTTACAGTTTATTGGAGGGTGCTTGGCTACGCCACTTTCTATCCAGCGTATCAATGATTGATGTGTTGGGATGGCCTCTCTCAAGGAAAGTAAGGAGGAGAAACGACTCTATATAACCGACCAAAGAAAGTGACAACACGCTATCCATTTCTTTCACCAACTCTACAACCATAACTCAATATTATTTCTTATTCTTCCATCCATCTTTTTTTTTTTTCGGTTCAACACCTGTGTAATAGGTGAATTGTTGTATTAGGTGTGACACTTTTGAAAAACGATATCTCTCAAAAATCAAAATATTGGAGAAAAAATTATATAGAGGTGTGAACCTCGGAAAACAACGTTCTCTATATCATCAGTATTAATTCTGACAATCTTTTTTGGAAAAGACAATTTTTTTACAGCTATTACTGTATGCAGTCGGTTAGAAATTTAATCTTTTTTCCGGAATTTGATGTTTTTCGAGGCCCTTTCAAAAAAAAGAAAATTAGATCCCTCTCTTCTTATGGGGTTTTGAATTAAAATTTTAATATTTTATACCGAAACATCGAATCGGCAATTATTGGGGTTTTTGAATTGAGCTTCTCCTTCGATCCCTTCCTTTTCTTCGGCCGATTCCGCTCAAATTTCGTCCTTATAGGGTTTGGAATCTACGTATGAAAGTTCATGTCAATACATTCATTACATAGAAAACAGCAATAAGAGTTTTTTGTTGAGCCCCCCCAATCCTCCTTTTCTTCTGGCGATTTGGGTGAAAATCAATGGGTGTCTTTCTTATGGGGTTATGGATAGAAAACTTCTTATCGATTCGTTCATCTAGTGAATCACATTGTACCTACAGTGTATCAATCTAACGAATTAGACCTTGACACAACGTTTCTCTAGTGTATCATAAAGTATCTAGTTTATATCAATCAAACCAATTAGCCCTTGACACAATGTTTCTCTAGTGTATCGCAATGTATATCTATCTAGTTTATATCAATCTAACGAATTAGCCCTTGACACAAAGTTTCTCTAGTGTATCATAAAGTATCTAGTTTATATCAATCAAACCAATTAGCCCTTGACACAATGTTTCTCTAGTGTATCATAAAGTATCTAGTTTATATCAATCAAACCAATTAGCCCTTGACACAATGTTTCTCTAGTGTATCATAAAGTATCTAGTTTATATCAATCAAACCAATTAGCCCTTGACACAATGTTTCTCTAGTGTATCATAAAGTATCTAGTTTATATCAATCAAACCAATTAGCCCTTGACACAATGTTTCTCTAGTGTATCGCAATATATATCTATCTAGTTTATATCAATCTAACGAATTAGCTCTTGACACAAAGTTTCTCTAGTGTATCTAGTTTATATAATGTAGCTAGTTTATATTAATCTAACCAATTAGCTCTTGACACAATGTTTCTCTATTGTATCTTTGTGGGTATCAATCTAACTATTAGATCTTGGCATAAAGTTTCTCTAGTGTATCACAATGTACCTAGTGGGTATCAATCTAACCAATTAACTATCGACACAAAGTTTCTCTAGTTTATATAGACACAATGTATCTAGTTTATATCAATCTAATCAATTAAATCTTGACACAAAGTTTCTCTAGCGTATCACAATGTGTCTTAGTGGGTATCAATCTAACTATTAGACCTTGGCATAAAGTTTCTAATGTATCAAATGTATCCAGTACCAATTTCTGATATTTCGCCGGAAAAATGTTTTCTTATTTTTTTTAGTTGGGCTCATACTCCATTTACAGATCAAATTAGAAATGTTTATTAGTGTCGGCCGCAAGGTGAATTTCATAAATAACAAAAAATAAAAAACTTACGAATGAATTACGAATGTACGAAGTCTCATGGGAGTGTTGATGAATTTTTTTTTCAAGACCCCTGCTTTGGTTACTCTCATAAAGTAGGCATCGCTGAAGATAGCTTAGCTGCATGGAAAGAATGGAAAAGAACAGGATCCCGAAGAGGAAACTCGAGATGAATCCAAAAGACAAAAGAAGTTGGAAACCCTTCATGCCATGTTTGGTGGACATAGAGGATGGGCTCTGAAGAAGTGGAAGACACTGGATGCAGGTCATCGAGATGACCCACGTTTCGCAATGACCACAAAAGACAGTGTCACAAGAAAAGATAACATCTTGGTCTAGCAACAAAATAATTTCACTTTTCTCTTTACCGAAGATTGAGTTTTCCATCATCTCAAATGAAATTAATAAAAGATAAAGCTAATATCCGGAAAATCCTATTGTAACAAAACCCACGCAATAACTCCAGGTTGAATTGTGTTAACCTTCCCTTTCATTACTCGTAAAAGTGATACTTAAATTTTCATTTTCATAGTAATAAAATTTAATAATCAGTTTCATTTGCAGATGCATGAGCTGCTCAGAGGAAAAGCGTGCCAAAATTATAAAGTTATTAAAAATGATGAACAATATAATAAAGATTTTATTGTTTCAATTAACAAAACAATTGAAACAAAAATATAAATGTACTATTATTGTTAGTTAGTTATTGTGACTCATTGTTTTTAACTACAAGGTCATATTGCCTACTACCAGAGTTTTTGTCGCTCTGGTGGACATGAGCCCGACTCTATTATGGAAGTCCTAAATTTTGCCTACCCTAAATTTGTATTCACCTTGGGTAGGAGTCTGTAACGAGTACCTGACATCGTACAGGCTCGGGACCATCCCTTAACATCCCATCCGAAGGACGTTGTAACATGTTTGAGCTACAGTCTCACGAATTTGTCAGTGTATTTTTTATTTATTTTTATTTAAGTAATAACAGCAAGTAATTTACTTCTCACAATTAATCAATAAAGTTTTCGCTCTCCATCCAAAAGCAATCGACAAAAAAAGAAAAAATAGTTGGCATACATAGGGAGTTCTGAATCAATTTACTGAATTTTATCGTGTTGATTACATATTACGATACGATACATATTTCGTGTGGATAAATACATTCTATCGAGAGTTATTGTGTTCACACACACTCACACAGAAATTGTTTTTTTCATTTTTGGAAACATGAGGTTGGATAAAAATTAAATTCTGTTGAAAAGTCCGCATCTAGCTGAACTCTGGGGCTCAACTAAACCTTCGAATTCATATAGAATCAATCAACCTACAATCCCGTTTCCTTCGTAAAATCACAAACGCTATATTCTACGTCTCTAATACTATCCCTCACAATGACCTTCAGATTCCCTTTGTAAGGGAAGTAATTAAATCCCGCTACAGAAAATTCCATTCTACCCTTTCCTTTCACTCTAATCCTTTAGTCCGCAGACTTGCCACAAGAATCCTTCCTAATGTTCATGTTCGGAGACTGAGGCGGCAATGGCCTCGAGACCATCCAGTGGATTGAAGACTAATCATCTACAAACGTTTTTTGTTTCTTTTTCATCTATTTTTTTTTGTTTTTTATATATATTTTTAATTTCTCTTTCTCATCCGTAAATATCACGATAATGGAGTGTCATTATTGAATGATTTCTCTTTGAACATACAAGACATTTATTTATTATGTATCATATTTGCTTATTATATATTGTATATAGTTGTAAATACAAAATTAAAGTTAAAAAAAATAATAATAAAAAATAAAAATAAATATAAGCAAATTAACCAATTGTTTAAGGCATCAAGTCCGCAATGCTATTTTTGAAATAGTTATTTATTTAAATAGTTAATTATTTTTCAATTTTTATTATTATTTTTTCGTACCTACTTTCATACGGTTTTTTAGAAAACTTTACACACATACAAACCCAGTAACTTTATCTTCACAATACTTACCATAAAACCCCTCACGACGGTTGAAGAGGAGGTGGAACCGCGACTTATTTCCACCTTGACTCATATGTTCTTCAATTTCTTTTTATTTATTTATTTTATTTTATTTAGTTTTATTTTTTTCTGTTCTTGTCCTAATAATTAAGATAAATTTACGTCCCGAGGACCTACCACTGGGGTGGCCTTCCTCTCACATGCCATTCACGCCAACGTATCAATACGTACCGTGATAGATGCTGGTTCTTGCACCCTAACAACAGTTGTACATATTATGTTAAATATAATACATTTATAGGTCACATAATTTTTTTCATACCCTCCCATAAACTTCGGATGATAGACCAAATATCAAATCCTGATTGTGATGATACTGAGGAAGAAGAAGTATCTGACGAAGAAGTGCACGTAGATGATGAACGAATGGCGTACTTGGACAGAAGAGAAGTTTAATGTTTTAATAAATTAATTTTGGAAAAAGTGATTTTCTTATTTTCTCGCTTAATTAATTTTGTCTTCGTTTTATTCAATCGAGCTTTAGTATTGAACTTGTCAAAATAAGTGAGACGTTAATGATATCAATAGTGAGGCGGGGGCACCATAAGTTCAGAATGCTTAGGACATCGAATAGTCTTAATCCGGCACTGTAGCCCTGTACTTCGTATAGCAGAAGAAATAAGAGGAGATTTCTCAGTAGACCAAGGTCAGTTATCAGTTCTCAGTTTCAAAAAGGAATGTATGCCCCGGTTTTTCAGGAGATGCGAAAATACTAATTGCGAGAATTTGAACTGTAGAAAGTAAACAGTTGTTTCAAAATCTTCCCAAAATTCGATCCGCCGCGAAGGAGAAAGAATAATAGGGACTAAACGCACCATTTATCTGTCTGCATTTGTAGCATCCAGTTAATGACCACATGGAATTATCTGGAAAATAACAGGGTTCAAGAAGCCTAATGAGACTCAAACCTGTTTGAAGAATCTATGTCAAAGTGATGAAGAATAGACACTTTGAGGAAGTGGCCCAACCTCTGCAGACATGAAGGTTCGCATCTGTGTTGCACTTGTTATAGTTCTGCAATTTACAGATAAATAGGTCGGTCACCTGAGAGATGCCACTAATAATGGGCGAAATCGAATTGCGCCAATAGGATCTCTGTTATTTTAAGTTACCCTTGCTCACATTCACCTTCACATTCATTCTAACTGAATTTCGCCAACTGTATTTTTTGGTTATATGATTTGTATTCTATTTGCTATCTGTTTGGAATTGGGATGAATCTAATTCGCAAAATTCAGTATTTTCGTTCTGACTGTTTATATTCTCTATTATTCCAATAGTCGAAGTCCTGTGATATATTATAGAAATGTGCGATATCGAGCTAAAGCAAATGGAAATATAATTGACATATTATATCGTTTATATTGAGAGAACCTGGACTGACGGGAGGGTCAACATTTTATTTCTTCGGGTACATCAACTGGATTTCTATGCCCTAATTTTGTAGTGATATTTAATACATTCTTGTATTTTATACAAACTTTGTCACTTTGTAAGTTACCTAATACATAATATGTATGTATGTAGATAGTGTTAATAAAATGTGTTTTGGAGAAGATAAATGTTTTTCAATTTATACCTATTTTCAAATGAGCACAGTTCAATACAAGAATTATGTGGAGGTATACGATTTGGCGCAATTCAATACCGGCCCTAATAATAATAACAATAATTTTATTTCCGTCAAACCAATAATGGTAATAGGATACGTCATAAGAATGTATATATTAAGATTTATAAATATTTGAGTATGACACACATATTCATTTATAATTGATATATATATATATATATATATATATATATATATATATATATATATATATATATATATATATATATATATAATAAAAAAATTATATATATATATATTATTTTTCATTTATTGTTATAGTTACATTGTTTTCTTTCTTTTCTATATCTCTCACATTGGGACCTGATGATGGGACGTAAGAACGTCCCGAAACATCGTTGAGGGATAAAGACACCTCCGAAGAATTGAAAAATGTGTCTACTTATTATAAATGTATCTATGTTTTAATTTTTTTTTATACTCATATATTTTTAAGTATTTATTTGTTCAGTTCCTATAAATTTCATGTTACATTTTTTTAATAGTTTTGTTATTACTACTAATCATAGATGTGTTAGACTCAAGTAGTTATAATTCTAATTTATAAGCTATCGTACGTCACCAATAAATTACTCCATGAAGACCTAAACATCCCAACCGTCCAAGAACTCGTCCAATCCCGATTCTTAAATTTCCACAATAAACTTTCATTCCACCCTAACCCATTTGCACAAGTCCTATCCTCTCAATCCCATCCTGACAATCCTCCACGCCGTCTGAATAGGAGGTAGCCTCGAGATCTTCTAAGGGAAAACTAACCATTGTACTAGTTTCTAGGGAGTGTCAGCGCTGGCTGACCTCTCCCAACATGTGGCATAGACACTCAGGCATACAGTTAACATCTTTGCTCATTATATAAAATGTATATAGATTGCAAATAAAGGAAAGAAAAAAAAAAAAAAATAAAAAATAAATAAGCTATCTTAATGTATAAATTCATTTGACGTATCCTATTATCATGTATTGGTTTAACGGAAATTGTATTACTATTATTATTACTATTATTATGATTAGTAATAACCTAACTATTAAAAAAAAAATTAAATGAATAAAAAATTAATAAATAAATACTAAAAACGATAATGGGTTGTCAATAAAGTTTTGTCTGATTTGTAAATTGGCATAATAAAATAACTGTTTACATCTCTGTGTTTGTTTATGTTAATTTTAATTAATTTTCAAAAGACATGGATTTGTTGGTTTCAGTTCTGAGTATTTAATCCTGTTTACAAAACAAAATTATCTCAAGGAGCCATGGTGGCCGTGCGGGCTAGAGCGTAGGGATTTTGGTTGCATGGTCTCACCTTGGTTTGCGGGTTCGAATCCCGTCCGGGAGTGAGTTTTATTTCGTAGATTAAACTTCCTCCCAGGCCATGGATGTCGTAAATAATTAGGTAAAACACCATTATAATAGTCATGGCTGATATGCATCGTACATAAGGCCAAAAAAAAAATTATCTCAAACAGTAATTCAGTAGGTACTCAATTCGCTCAAGTTTTATCGCGTTAACAATGCAAGTGTTATATCGAGCCGGGGAAGTACAATGCTAGTGATCCACCGACGACATTTTAGTGCTGCAAAGGTTATTGACTTAAAAATATATCCAAATTTATTACTCTACGATAGCTGTTTATCATTATGTAAGATTTGGAACTAAGATTGACACATAAATTGGCTCTAATTTACTAATTTTCAACATAATTTAAACTCGTAATGTATTTAACAACTCAAAATTATAGTAATGCAGCACTAATAGGCAAAATCAATTTTTTTAAATTCCTTGTTCATTTTTAAATTAATGACCAAGGAAATGTCAGTTTCTCACTTTGATAAGTGCTTATTAGTGTTGGCATCGAAAATAACGGAACACTTTATGCAAGAGTTCAAATGCATTTTAAGGGAGATACTGCAAAAACTGCTCACAAAACAATATTAACGAGTGACGTCTCGTAACGTTCTCATTGTTGGGCATTATTCAAATAATTTTCACTTCCTCAACTACACGAAGTATAGGGGAAGTTATAAATATCAATCGGTCAATAATTCGATGCAGTGTCACAACGGAATTTCATGTTTTCCGACCGATGTTTTGCCCAATCTTCACAACAATTTTTTTATATACTTCCATTACAAACAATACCCTTATTACATCTGATTAAGTTCTATAATAAAATTTTATTTCAATAATTCATCAGCAAAATTGAAAAATGCTGGCCTATAGAATAAAGCATTAATGTATAGGACATGCAAATATTAATTTAAAACTAAAAATGCATGTGTTAATTGGAATAATAATCAAATTAGCCAACTGAATGGCATAGAAATATGTATAAAATTAATCAAATTCAAATTGTAAAAAATATAATATATTTAAATTTTTTTTCTAGAAAATGAGTAGGTAATTGATTAAAATTCTGAAGAATTAACATTAACCTACTAGATGCTTTATTAAACATAATGTAAAAATAACTAAGAAACCAAATAGTTACAGCAGAAATATAAATACAAACATCCAATAACTATGATAATATCGGTTTTTCGATTTTTTTTTTTTTTATTGTTTAATTTATTGTCTGATTAAAATGGATTATAAATTGAGCATCGTCGGCATGTTATCTGTGAGAATTTGAAAAAGGCAAGAATGCGGCTTCCGCATACCGAAAATTGGTGGATATTTATGAAGAAGGGCTGATGAGTGAGGAGTCCCCGGCGAAATGCCGCAGCAGCAGGCTAGAAGTGGTCTCCATCCGCGAGAGATGAGGACCGCTACCCAACGATTTTCAGTCAAATCGACCAAAGGAGAGAGGGTTTAGGGGAGAGTTATAACTCAGAAACTCTAACAACTGCTGAAAAAGGGATCAGAGGGGAACTACGTAGCTTTAAAACGTCAATAACTGCCGTTTGCAATGAATATATCCAGATGAAATTTAGATTTCAGCTATATCGACTGATGGAAAATGGGGGTTAAGGAGAGGAGGGTCAATTCAAAAACCATAATAACTGCCGATATAATGAATTTATCGACACAAAAATTAGTATGAAGATTTAGGAGCCCCTAAGTAAGTCAACTGTTGAATATTAGCCACGTTTTACAAGATACCGCTTATATCCGCCCAATCAAAAGAGAAAAAAAAATTTTTTTTCAAGTAACAGTTGTAGAGAAAACTAAAAGATACATTTTATAGGAAATACGACTTTTCGCCGTCCGGTTTTTGATATACATCTCGAAAACTCTCCTAAAATGTCATTTTGAAACACATATTTTTAGACGTTTCCTTGATTTACCCGAAAACTGATAGTCCCATCGAAAAATTGTCTATTAGTAAAAATGTTTCTTATTAAATTTGCTATCGACTAATTTATCAAATTAGTTATAATATTCATAAGACAAAAGTTATAGTCGCTCAAAGATTGAAAATAACAGAATAATGAATGTTTTTGATTGAAATATTAGTTTTATAGTTATATTTATGTATGTTGTTAATTGAGAATTCAATTTTTTGAGACCTCCTCCTTTAATTTTGTTATGTATAGGTGTTATATATTATAAATACACACTTTTTGGCCATATGGTCTCCCTTTCTATATTTATTTTTATTTTTCCATCAGAATGTCAACCCTATTTCGTCCCTCGGCACATTCTCCAGTATCCTTCTTTAACCTTTATATTATTATTTGTTTATTTCCAGTTATAAAAACTTCGTCATATATTATCACACCTCACTCGTTCCTCCATTCTACTCCCCTATAATCAAACATGATAAGTAAGTACTTTCAGCATTTCTCACAAAATATCTATTATTCCCAATATGTCAAATCTTAATATAATTACCTTTTATTTGAGGTCCCATTAAAACTAACACCAAAATCTTAGGGTAACCTGAGGTTAAGGTTTCATTACTATCGATCTAATCTATATTTATCAATATTTTTTTATGTCCTACATATTCTATTTTTGCTTTTCAAAATCCCAACCTATCAAATTGATTGTTATATTCCCCTTGCAATTTGATTTCTTATGCTTTCTTCAATATTCTGATGAAAAAATAAAAATAAATGTAGAAAGGGAGACCATATGGCCAAAAAGTGTGTATTTATAATACATAACACCTATTCATAACAAAGTTATATTTATGTTAATTTTGAATAAAATTTGCTCAACACTTCTTCTACTCAATAAATTTCCCAAATTCAAGTCTATCTCCCGATGAAATCGAACCATGGTAATGGACCACTTGAGCCTTGAGAGAGACGATCAATAAATCGAGAAGAGGGAAAGTTGCCGCTGATAAATTCTCGAGATCAGACAAGGCGGCCTTTTTTTTTCTAAGCGTTCATCTGGGAAAAGGTCATTTCAAAAATCAAAAGATAATTAGAAAGTGAACCTATGTGGAGTGTTTTCATGAACATGGCTACTGGTCAATGAAGGCAGAGCAATGTCCGTCCTTCATTGACGTTAGCTAGGATAAAAGAAAATCTTATAATTAACAACTAAATAGCAGCTTTCTCTAAAAGTCTGCTCTGTGGAAATAGTTTTGACCTTATAAGAGACAAACGACTGTTCTTAAGTTGGTTGGTACAGTACAATATGTTACCATAAACATTTTGTCGATAAAACGCAACCATATAAAGTATGTACTTTCCAGGAGTTATCATTAGAAGGTGCTATGATGGCCATATGGGCTAGAGCGTGGCTACCACGGTTACGGGTTCGAATCCCGGAAGAAAGTTTTATTTAATTGATAGAACTCCCTCCTAGGGTCATGGAGTTAGTTATTATGACTCATGCCCGGGCTTTAACTACAAGGTCAGGTCTCTTAATACCAGAGCTCTCTTTCATCACTCTGGTGGACATGAGCTCGACTCTACTTAGGGAGTCCTAAGGTTTCCTACCCTAAAGTTTCCTACCCCATATTTTTATTCACCTAAGGTAGGGGTCTTTAACGAGTACCTGACATCGTACAGACTCGTGTCCATTGCTTAACGTTCCATCCGAAGAACGGTGTGCTTAAGCTTATTTTACCTCCCAGATAAAATAAATTAAGAGCCTCGGCCGGGTTTGAACCCGCGATCTTGAGCTCAGTAAACAAGCATGCATGCGACTGAGCCAACGTGGATGTTGAGTAAATAACGATTAACATCGTTAAAGAGGAATGACTGATATTCATCGTACATGAGGCCAATAAAAAAATATGTATATACTTACTGCAATAAATATTATTCAATGGCAAATTATTCAATAAGTCAATAAAAGTCGTCGGTGAATGACCGGCAATGCACCTTCCTAGCACGATTTAATCAATTAAGTATTCGCTCTCTCTCGAAAATCAGTCAAACGTTTTGGCGAAAAGTTAATATTCCCTCTAAAAAAATCAATATATACAGAGACTTCTGAATCTTCATACTAAAATTATTTTATTTTTGTGTTAACTTTTCCCATAATTCCCTCTTTTTGGCTCTGGTTGAAAATCAATAGGTTGCCATCTTATGGATACGTGGATACACGTACGTATGTGCGTGGTCAATTCTTCCTGCACGATATCTCGCGAATGAAAAATGATATCGTGATTTGGTGCCGATCGAAGCGTATCAACGTAAATATGATCTGAAAAGAATTTTATCAAATTCGGTCCACCCGTTGTTTTGTTTGAACAAAAAGTGGATTTTAGGAATTCTTGAAAAAGATTCATCCGATCTAATTTGTTCTGGTGGCAATGTAGTAGTATCCTTTAGAGCCAGATTGAAAAATAGGCTATTTGGCGTCTGGAAATTTTGATCGGGAGGGGGGTTATGAGAGGGGCTAGGCATAAAAATTGTTCTACCTCATTAACAGATAGTCGGATTATCATAAAATTTCACATGTAGTATTCTTAATGCCCAATTGAAAAATAGGGGGTGTGACGTCTCAAAATACTTAAGTGGAGGGGGGTTGTGGGGGACCTATGCATAAATGTAGTGCTAGCTCATAAACGGAAGGTCGGCTCGTGATGAAATTTCACATGTAGTATTCTTAAGAGCCAATTGAGACATAGACTATCTGAAATCTGAGATATAGACTATCTGAAATGAAGAAGGGGTGTTGTGGGGGAAGGTTAAAAATAAAAATAGGTCTAGCTCATCAACGGATGATCTGATTTTAATGAAATTTAACATGTAGTATTCTCAAAAGACAATCAAATCATTTGTGGAATTAGGGGGTAGTCGGAAAAGAAGAAATGCCGGTGAAAACAACAATATCCAATTACGATTACGTACCTCCCCCTATACTTCATATAGCCGGTTTTTTTCATGGTTACATAACTTTCCCTATAGGAAAGTAAAAACGGGTTTGGACTAGGAGGAGTTGTCATAGAAGACAGGATAATAAGAGAGATGTCAGAAATCTATAGAGGCTGTCTGGAGGCTGGGGGTGGGGCGGGGATCTTTGTGAAAGTGTTTTATAAAAAAGAAGGTATGGATGAGTGCAGACTGCATTCCCGTGAGAGTATAGTCTAAGACATGTGGGTCACGAGAGGCCCATATCAATTACCTGTTGGTCAGGTGGTGTCAAACATCTATGCCCCTTCCGGATAAGTGAGGCGTCCGTCCTATTTCAAAAAAACGAAAAAATCGGCCCAATATTGAGAGTATTCAAGGCACTTCACTTGTGCAAAAATCATTTATAAAACCAAATGCAAATTTCATTGTGAGTTTGGTAATGAGACATGTCTTCAAGTGACCAGTAGTCACAATTAATATTGAGGGCGTCTGTAGCTCAGATGTAGCGTGCTTGCTTACTCAGGATCGCAATTTTAAACTTCGTCCTTCGGATGGGACGTTAAGCGTTATAATTTAGGACTACTATAGTAGAATCGGGCTCATATCCGCCACAGTAACGAAAGAAGTGTTCGAAAGACATATGAACTATTGTTAAATGACCTGAGTCACAATAACTGTCAAGCAGTTAATAACCATTAACCATTAATACCTCACTTCTCGGGCAGAGGAAAATCGGGCTATTCCTCTTCGGTACTAATACTAACGCCAAATTTCAAGTTTTTAGGTGCTCTGGAAGAGATCCACTACCCCTCTATAGGTTTCGGTTATCGCGTCCTATGTCGAAACACCGTCATATGGCCTGTTTTGAGAACAAAAGGAAAAAATAAAAAAATAAGGTAGGTATTAGTTAATTTAGGGTGTATGTGATGATTTTTTTTATTACTGATTAGAATAATAAATAATTTTTATAAATAAATGAACTTTTAAAGCTTTTTAAAATGTATGTTAATTAATATGAAGATGGCTGATGTAGTGAAAGTGATTATTTCACAGGTTAACAAATAAGATGTAGTCTGACCTCTTACAGATTTTTTATTCATATTAGCTAGCCGGCTTTCGAGGCTGCTCTCATCATCAGGCAGTCTGATGAATCAAAATTTTTTGAGTTTAACCTAATTAAAATATTTTAGTGAAAACAATTTGAAATTTTTTATAATAAAAATAAACAATAAATAAATAAAACCATCTAAAAACTATAACAATTTAAAATTTCATAGATGGGGATAGATAAGTTGTTCCTGTTTGCCATCTGAGTCACAATTCTTGTTCCCCATCCATGAACATTTAAATTGTTAAAGTTTTTAGATGTTTTTATTTATTTATAGTTTAATTTTATTGTAAAAAAATTTAAATTTTATTTAATAAAATATTTTAATTAGGTTAATTTCAAAAAAAAATTATTCATCAGACTGCTTCATGATGAGGGCAACTAGTTAATTATTGTATGTTATGCCTGGGCTTTAACTACGAAGTAAAGGCGCCCTCAAAAAAATATAAGTTGTGTTGCTTCTTTTGGTTTAAGTTATATATATATTTTTTTTTTTAATTGTAACACATTTAAGAGCAAAGAATTTATTTTAATCTGTATATTTACAATCGGTATAGGCCATAAGTAATGGAGCAATTTATATATAATGATAACTAAATATAAAAGCGAAAAAAAATAAAATAAAATAAATAATAATTAAAAAATAAAAATAAAAAAGAATAAGTTTTGTTTTTGTCACTAAGCCTGTACAATTCGCAAATAATACTCGTAAATAAAGAGTTACTCAGTGAGTGTGGATCATTTATTACGTCAGTAGACTCAGAAGTAAGTCTGTGATAATATTATAGTTTATTTTTAAAGTTGTTTGATTAATATAATAATTAAATATAAAAAATGGCTACGACCATACATGTTCCGTTCAACTTATAGATATACGCAGACGGAGAAGTTACAATTTACTTGTCACAGTTATGACCTTACCAAAGACGTCTTTTGCAACTTGTGAAGAAAAAATAAATAAAAATAGTCTCCTTATCCTGGAGGGTTACTCTAATGTACAGATTTCTGCTTTGGGCATTAGTTGCAAAGGAGATAGCTATTTGAAAGAAAGCGGCCGACCCAGAGAAGTCATTTAAATAGAGGTCTCAACACGATCTTTGCCAATGAAGGTAACATCATTTAAATTCCTTCCTCTATTTAAAATGACCTCTATTAACTTCTATATTAATTAAAAGAGGCCTCCATTAGTTACCTTTAAACCAGTCAGTTATTCTCTGTTTGGACAATTATGTGATTTATTCTGAGTAAATAAGAACATTTATTTAAGTATAAAGAAATTGTTTAATATTTATATTAATATTTTCGTTACTACACTTAATACATCTATAATTCAGTTCTAAAACTAATTGTAATCGTGCGATTGAGTTTTCAACAAATTTTCATGTTTCAGTATCCTCTGAATTAGTTTTTGACCATATTTTGGGTTCACTCTTCGAAGGCATAACTGTCCATCTGTATCTATGAATAAATGCTCTCATTCCAACCTCCAACGTACGGTACCTTGGATTTTACTTAGACAGCAGACTAACGTGGAATCCCCACACAAGACTCAAACGACAAGAACTCAACAGACGATATGGTCTTTTAAGACGACTACTCGGATCAAAGTCAAAACTATCTGTTGAGAACAAACTTACAATTTACAAAACAATCATTCGACCAATATGGACATACGGACTAGAACTATGGGGCTCAGCCAAGAGTTCCAACATAAACAGAATACAAACTTTTCAGTCAAAAGTCCTACGACAAATTGTCAATGCTCCCTTTTATGTCACCAACAAAGTCCTACACATAGACCTCAACATTCCTTATGTTCAAGACCTAATCCAATTCCGCTTCAAGAAATTCCATTCCAAGTTGAAAACCCATCACAATCCTCTTGCTCAGCGCATGTCCTCTCAGTCCCATCCCGACAACCCTCCACGCCGCCTAAGACGACGCTGGCCTCGCCTATCTTCTTTGAATAAATAACGAGACTGTCTAAGGGTGTGTCAGCACTGGTTGGCTTATCCCATCAATTGTACATATTTATTTCCTATTCACTTCTACCTATTGTAAATTTTGTACAGATTGTAGAAAAA
The DNA here is from genome assembly GCA_963662175.1 of Aradus depressus. NCBI lineage: Eukaryota > Metazoa > Arthropoda > Insecta > Hemiptera > Aradidae > Aradus > Aradus depressus. The sequence continues at coordinate 74,736,612 of OY759214.1, forward strand.
AAAAAAAAAAAATCTGGGTGTTGCCTGTGTGTGATTACAACTTTTTGACCGCTCTAAGGCAAAATCGATAGTACCTATGAACTTGAAATACAAAATGAATAAGTCAGATTTGCTAACTTAGTTCTGATTAATTAATTTTTTTATTTTATTTTATTAATTTAAACTGACGCATATTTTATACTAATTTTTGAAGGTGTTGAAACACATTTTTTAGACGTTGCTTCATTTATGCAAAAACGGCTAGTCATATCGAAATGTTGGTTCATACCAAAAATGTTCCTTATTAAATGCCCAACCAACTAAATGCCCTCCCTGATATTTCAGATATAACTAATATAAACAAAGTTATAGCACCCCAAATATAAAAAATAAATCTCTGAAGAAAATATTTCAATGTTTAATACGCTAGCAATAAGTTATAAAAAAGTTTAATATACTAGAAAATTAAAGAAGAAACTATTCAGACACATCTTTACTATTCCTAGAAGTAGATACTATCTTATTAGATACATATAGAAATCTAGCGCCTCCATTTCTTTATCTCAGCTTGACATAATTATGGGAGAATCTCTCTAACTTTACCTTTTTAACCTGTCAGAAGTGTTCCTTTTTTTCTTTTCTAAATCCAAATTATATATGATTTTCTGACTTTCTTTCCTTCCTTAGGAAAGGAAGAAAAAAAAAAAAAATGTTTAAATCCATCTGATCAGTATTCAAGTCATGAATACAGAAGGACCGTATATCAGCCGCTTCCCGGAGTCCGTTTTTCGTGACCTTTAACACACAAACCTAACCATATGTCATTTTGGGATTCTTTTATTTAGAAAATATTTTTAGAATATATCTCGTGATAAGGATAAATCTTTGAATTAACGTGAATAAAAATACCAATAAAAAAATTTAAATGAATGTACTTCCCCATCACGAATTAATTATGTTTTCGCTTCCTCTAAAATCGATCAAGCGTTATAGCTGAAAAGTCAATAGGACTCCCATAGTAGAGTCGAGCTCATGTCCACCAGAGTGACGAAAGAGCCCTCTGGTAGTGGGCGATATGACCTTGTAGTCCCGGGCAAGTCATAATAACTAACTCCATGACCCTGGGAGGTAGTTCAATCCTCAAACTGAACTTCGTGTCGATACATTCAATACATCGGCAGTTATTAGTCTCTACTAAGTTCTTAGTTGAGTCTGCTGCTCCCCTGAGTACACAGACATACAGAAAATCTTACTTCCCCAATTTTACGAAGTTATGGATTCGGTGAGAATTTGGAAGTTGGGTTTCCTTGTTTTCCAACCTGCCGACTCTAGAATGAAAAAAAAAAATAATCTCTTTGTGGCTGTGAACACGATAACTCCGGAAATAATCAATGTATCGAAACAAAATGTTTGTTTTTGTTTTGGCGATTTTAGAGATGCGCGGACAGTCCAGACCAATGCGCTGCAAGGACATCGTCCAGAATTGGATTGTGGAAAAATGGCAACAACGTTGGTCACGATGCTTGGATGGCCGAACGACGTACGCATACTTCCCGGACGTCCGGGTACGCTTTGACTCAACATGGGTACAGCCTAATCACTGGACGTCCCAAATATTATCTGGTCATAGTGATTTCAACTCCAAACTGTTCTTCTTTCACAGGAAGAACACCCCGACCTATCTATGCGGCGGTATCGAGACTGCAGAACATGTGGTCATCGAATGTCCGCTGTACGACCAAGCTAGGGTGGAATTGATTCATGGGACAAGATTGTATTTGGGACTGGATCTGCGGCAGATGGTGACGGATACACACTACCCAATGTTCTGTCGACTCCTGGCGGGAGCAGAAACAGGCAATGTAAGATGGGCTGTGGACGATCAGCGCAATAGTTCTGCCGATGACCAATCCCAGTCCCTCAGTAACCCCTTGATCCCCGAGCTTTTCTCACCTTGACTGGGTGATGTTGCTGCAATGCTCTTTTAAAAACTAATAAAAAAAAAAATATATAAAAAAAATAAAAAAAAAAGATAGGCAACATTTATGACTACCATAGTCGGGTTCATGTCCACTGATGAAAGAGCGCTCTGGTAGTAGGCGATATGACCTCTCATTTAAAGCCCCGGAATAAGTCACAATAAGTACTAAACATGACAGAGCATGACTACTATGAAGTCTCAATGCATTTCCATGTGTGAAAGTAGAGATACGAACAGTATTGTTTTGTCCCGCTAGATTAACAAGGAGATAATCCATCCGATAGATACTATGAACAATTATCGATGTTTAAAATATAGCTTGAAAGTTCTAGGTCGGACGTCTGAACTCTGACCTATGCCCCGCCTGAGACAGGTGGAATGTTTCTTGACCTATTCCACCAACTGACCTTATCACATTTAACATCTCCACATTTCTCTCCGCATACTTTACAATTTTACTTCCCCAGTTATACAAAGTATAGGCAAAGTTATGTAATCGGTCGAATAATCAAAGTTGAATTTCAAATGCCTATCGATTTTCAGGCAAATGAAGGAAAATGAGGCATTAAGGGAGAGGCTCAACTGAACTTTTTTTTTTTTTTAAATACGAAGTATGAAGGAAGTTATGAAATCATTGTAGAAGGAATTCGAGGTTCTGTCGTCTAAATGAAAATTCAATATTTGGGAAACTATTTATTTCCTTCTTCAGTGCCTACAAAATAAAACAAACAAATTAGTCATTATGGACAATTATATATCTATATACTTAATAATAATGTTAAAAATAGAGATAGAAACAATTTTTATAGATGAATAAAAGAGAAAAAAAAATAAAAATTTCTTTTTAAAGTAGTAATAAAATAACCTATATATAACAATATATATATATATATATATATATATATATATATATATATATATATATATATAAATAAATAATAAATAAAAATTTCCTTATAATGTTTGTGTCCTATGAGAGTTTGTGTGCAGTATAGAGCTATGGTATTTTGTACACCTTCACCAATCTTGAGGACGCCGGTAGCTCAGTGGTATGCGTGCTTGTCTTCTGAGCTCAAGGTCGTGGGATCGAAACCCGACCGAGGCCCTTAGTTTATTTTATCTCGGAAGTGAAATAAACTTAACTTCAGCACCTTGTTCTGAAATGTCTGGAGTCGCCGTATCTTGGAAGGAGTCGCTTCATCTCATAACTGGCACCCCAACTTCACCAGTGGCCGGAGGATCCAGTTGTAGATCAGTAAGGAGCATTTTACTACTCAAAAACCCTAATAACTGCCAATGTATTGAATGTATCAAAAACAAAATTTAGTATGAAGATTAAGAAGCCAAATATGACGGAGTGCGAAAACTTAATTGATTAATTCTAATACATGTCTTTATTTTATTTTCTCATTATTCGCATTATTATTTTTTATGTTTTATGTTTACATATTTTTCAAAGAATTTAATGATGGTTATTTATTCTGTTCATTTATTTATATAAGCTAATATTTTTTGTTCTTCGTTATCATATATCTGTAATGCCAACTCCGACTGACGGCCAAAATGGCTTTAGTCTAAGTGTTTTTTCTCTGTATATTTCTTGGAATGATGTTATTTTTCTTCATTTTAATAAAAACCATTCTATTCTATATTCTATTCCAATAATTATTGATTAATTCATCGTTCACTCGTTTAAGAACATCGTGTTATTAGATATTTTTTTTGCTTGGATAAGATTTACGAAACACACATTTACCTCGTATGGCTTTATGAGTAGAATTTTCAACAAACTTCAGGACTTAGCGCAGTTTTTTTTTTTTTTTTGTGTGTGTTTTGACACACAATTATCAAACATCTTGGTTTTTTGAATCATTTGTAACCTTAATCAGATGAACATTCTTCAAAGATTTGTAATAAACTCTGTCAAAAACCATCGAAATGATTGCGTCGAGCAGACTCACATTGGAGGAATGTTGCTTTGAACGGGGATTAAATAAATTTACCACCGGACATAGTTCGATTCAAAACGAGTAATGATGTGTAAGGGGAATATTTCGAGGAAACAGACGGAGCTGTAAGTAGGTATGAATGAATATATGGAATAATCATAGCTTGTCTCGAACTCGTAAATACTTTCTCAAGTTCAGTTTATTTGGTTTTAATGGATTCTTGCGGATATATAGAAATTTATAACGGTCGCTAATCCTGTTTTTAATCTTTTGCACTCGGACTTTCAGGATCCCCCTGTTCAAAGTAGAATGTTTTCATGGGGCTGTTTCTTTTTTTTTTTTTTTTTTTTTTTTGGGGGGTGGCAAGGTTCTTTTTCTTTTAAATAAAAATAAAGAGCAATGCAGTGCGCAATCGTGCGAAAATCCGTGATCGAATTTTCACATTTGATAGTCATTTGATTGAAGTCACATGTGCTAACTTGGTTCTGGAAATTGAGAGCACTCGACTTCAGGGTCTAAGTACATTTCACATGATACTGCTTATATTTATGACTCATTCAAAACATTGTTCGAGAAAAACTTGTAGAGAATACTAAAAGACATATTTTATATAACGTACGATTTTTCGTAAGTGGGTCGGTTTGCGAGATACATGCCAAAAACCATTCTGAAATGTCGTTTTGAAACACATATTTTTAGATGTTTCCTAGATTAACCCCAGAACGGATAATCCTATCGAAAAATTAGTTCTTACCAAAAATGTTCGCTATTAAATTTTAAATTCCTTATGTGATCCTTAGACATGAGGTAGGACAGATAAGACTAAAGTTTTAGCGCCTTTGTAATGTTTAAATTGTGTGTTTACATTCACCGCCTGACGATGGTACATAAATGCCGAAACAAGTACTTGTGTATATAAAATATAATGTTAGATTGATACCTCTGTATTACTTATATAAGTTAAATACTTCCCCACCTATATGAAGTATAGGGGAGGTTATGGGTGAAAAATTCGATAATGATTTCTCAATGGAATTTAAGGTTTTTCGAACTCCTGATTCCAAAAAAGTGGCAAAAATGTTGTCTTTCTGTGTGTATGTGAACACGATAACTCCCGATGAATGTATTTTTATATATGTATCCAAAACCGTCAAAGGACGACATTTTCAAACAATCTAATCGGCCAAAGGGAAGGGGAGAATCAGAAAAGGGGGCTCGACTCAAATACCCTAACTGTCGATGTAATGAATGTATCGAAACAAATTTTAGTTTAGGAGCCATTTTGGAAATCAATAATTGTATTTAGTCCCTACGGTGGAACTACGGAAATGTAGTTGATTAATTTGTTTTGGGGAAGTACATAGTGATTCACCGACGACTTTGTTTTTGTAGCTAAAAGACCAATGTCCTATTTGCCTCCTTGGCAGTATTTAGGTCATCCTAGCTAAGATGGGAAAACAAACTTCTCAGAATGGTTGTAATGCTTTAACTTTCCCATTGAGGAACTTCTCATTGATAGATAAGATATTGACAGGTGACACGGGATTTGTATGCTAATCTAATCTATCTATCCTTTAGTCACGGTCTCTCTGTACGGCTATTTGTCTGCCATTCATCTACTGTCATTACAATCTACATCAACCTCTACTTTAGACAAAAAATTTCACCCATCAATTTCTCTCCCAAGTGTAGAGTCATGAAATTGACAATAATGATTAGCTGTTGCATCGGTTCTTATATACTGCGTGAATCCTATCAATAGATCCTATGATTTCTGAAGAAAAAAAAGCAAATGTGTGAGATTTGTTTTCGTGCACTGATTTTAATTAAAATTTGTTTTGTTACAATAAGAAAAGTATTATGAGGAATTAATCATTCAAATTTATTGTTCTTTAATTTCTTTTATACGTGAAATTATAGGTTTGTGATAGCTAAAGTAAGTTATATACAACTGTGATTGTATTGTCTCTAAATACGTGTCGATGGTAGTTTTCGAATTTATTGTTGAAATGCTTCGATTCGTATTCATTTGTAGATTAAGTTCGTCATTTAAAAATGAAATAAACATTTCGGTATCTCCTGAAATGGGCAAAAACATTATACATATTATTTGTTGTGACAATATGACAACAAATATGTTATTTATTATGACAACAAATATATTATTTATTATGACAACAAATATATTATTTATTATGACAACAAATATATTATTTATTGATCGATATTTTCAGCAGTTATTATAATATATTAATAAGAATTCATTTTATCACGTATGGTTATTTCAAACACTTTAAATCTTTGTTGCCTCTATATTTTATGATTGTTACCAACAGAACCTGTTTTTCGGTTTTGTTTTTTGTTGCTCAAGGATGTTTTTTTTTTGTTGACTGCCTGATGATGAAGGTACCTCGAAAGCCGGCTAGCTAATACAAATAAAAATCTGTGAGAGGTCAGACTACATCATATTTGACAACCTGACAACAACATCAGCCATTTTCATATTAAATGTTCTATGTGTATCTAAAGCCCTCCTCTAAGGACAACACATATTAATTCTTAGTGAAATCGGCCGAAGGGGAGGGATTAGCAAAAACTTCAATAACTTCCAAAGTAAAGAGTATATCAATATGAAATTTTATCTTTAAATCTAAAACTCTAACAATGTTGAGTCAAATCGGTCAAAAGAAAATGCAAAATGGGGGGGGGGGGGGGGGGGGCAGCCTAAAACTCTTAAAAAATGTAACCAATGTATCAACATAAAATTTAGTATGATTCAAAAGTCACTGAGTAAGACACTTATTAATTTTCCGAAACAGTAAATTTCAGATCTAGAACGAAAACTTAGTTGATTAATTCTCTCTGGGGAAGTAAATTACCGGTGTTATTGAAAATATCCAAAATATAATGAAAGATCCTAATAAAAAAAAAAAATTCAAGAATTTGATGCATGGAGACACAGTCATACTATAAAATTGCAATCCTTTAAGAAGATTTAATACATTAATGAACAATTACATTACAAGGCAGTTCTAAAAGTCATAAAATATTTTATGGCGCAAATATTAACAAATAAACCATTGTAATTAACAGACCATTATGAACCGAAAAAAAAAGAAACGCGTTTTTTGTAAGATTAAAATCACAATCCAATGGAGGCATAACTGGGACATTACTGTACAATTATCAAGGAAGAACATAAATGGTTTTTTATTAACTCAGATTCTTATAGTTATGTCTAACTAGAAATTTAATGACATTCCTTTAAGGATAGAATCTTTATAAGGATAGAATTTAAAAAAAAAAAAAAAAAAAAAAAAATGTTAGAGAAAGCTGATCTCTTTATGTTTTGATGTTAGGAATTTTAATGGCATTAATTAATGGAAATAAACGACATTGTAATAAATTTTGTCGGTAAAAACATTTAACTGGTAAGAAAAAAAATAATAATTTGCGACTACTTCAAACTAGTTTACGTATTTTGAGTATTGTAGAAAAGTTATTGGTCACCATTTCGTCAGGTGATTCTTTTGTTCGCATCCGGAAAAAGTAACACCTGGAAAAAAAAGAAAAGTGGTGGATCACTGTACTTCCCCAGCTCGAATAACCAGTTAAGTTTTCGCTCTCCCTCCTAAAGAAATCGAACATTTGGAAAGTCTATAGTTAACTTAATGTTCTGAAATTATAAGGAGTCGGAGTTTGAGTTTTTGTATTAAGCCACTTCCCTAATCTCCCCCAGTTACACAGGGAGCTACAACTTGAGACCATAGACGACTTCATCAGGAGGAAATTCAGGAAATATCACGATAACCTACCATCAGTTAAAGGTGCTAGAAGGTTTAAGTTAGGGGTGAGTTCCGAAACACTACGTTTAAAACCGGGTCTCATTCAGAGACATGTTATGAACGTTTACAATCAGTTTTCCCTCCTTAAATGTTTGATTATGTCACTGCTACTCCAGTCATCTGTATGTTCTAAATATCTGTACATTTTCTACTTTTTCTGTTCTGTTGATTAATTGCTTAAACAAACTTTAAGGGGTAAATGTATCCCAAAAGTTACTTTTCATTTGCCAAATGTTACTAACGCGTAGATTTTCAATTATGTAATTATACCAAGCAAAACAAATTCATTTTTTTTTTTCTCATTTATTGGCAATTTTTGTACAAAGTACATTCAATTGTGCTAAAATCAAATAAAACAAAACATCTGGCACTTGAATGAGGCGGCTGACCAGCGTCAGTCCTCTTGATTAAGGTCGCTATGGTGCTTCCTCTTCAGACGACGTTCTGGTCTTGGCGGAGGCAGGAGGGGAGGGATGGCACGTAGCAGAGGGTTTTGATGATCTTGCATGGTCCGCAGCAGATTGGCGTAGACATTTTTTCACCTCAGGGATCTCAAGATCATTGTGTATAGTTTTGTTTCGGATAAACCAGGGCGCACTGGTGATTATTCTTAAGGCCCGATTCTGGAATGTCTGAATATGTTTGATTTGAGAATCGGAGGCAGAACCCCAGATAGCGCAGCCGTAAAGCCACATAGGCCTTTTCATGTTGATCTGGTAAATAAAGAATTTTATAAAAAAAAATCTCCCCCTTCCCTTTGGCCAATTTGTCTGAAGATTATTAAATGTTGCCTTTATAGGGTTCTGGATACACATATAAAATTTTGATTTGAAACATAAGTTCTTTTATGACGGCATGTTTACTTCCCCAGTTATACGAAATATAGCGGAAGTTATGTAAACCGATCAGTGGTCTTTGTTGAGCTTTCATCGGTTCTCTGTCATTCCCATCCCTTCAACTTAATGGAGGCAAGGGGGAGCGCGGGGATTCGAGTAATAGTGCACTGTTCAGAAGTGGAGGCAGACCAAGAAGGAAAGCTGAAGGTGACAGAATTACACGAGGGGAGAAGCTGGTCACCACTGGCACTCCTTAAATATTTTTGCTACAGTAGCAGGTCTCTCGACCAGCGCCGCCTCAGTCTTCGGGGGGGGGGGGGGGGGGGGGGGATCTGGATGAGAATAGGATGACAAGAGTCGAGCGACTGGATTGACATGGAATATATTCTGTGGGTATTTATTTATTATACATATTGGGTAGGTACATATTTATGTATTTTATTTGTTTTTCTCTCTGATTACTTAGTTATTATTTAATTTATTAATTATATATACTATGTATTCTATTATGAATACCATATATTTAGTTTATTTAAATCTCTTGTTATTATATTTTTTTAATGTCTATATTTTCAAAATTATAATTTTCCGTTAAGGCAGACTTCCCTCTTCCAATCAGGCTCACCTTGAGAACGGGGAACCACCTCATATATATATATATTTTTTTGCGTGCTCGTTAAAGCCAGTTCACCTACTCTAGGTGAATAAACCTGACAGGCAAAATTCAGAACTCCCATGTAAAGTCGGGCACATGTACAGCAGAGTGACGAAAGAGAACTTTGGTACTAGGCGATATGACCTCATAGTTAATGAGTCACAATAACTAACTATTAAAATTGTTATTTCTTCCTTCTTTTCAAGTGAACAAACACATACCCATGATGTTTACGCAAGAGAGTACTATTTAGACGTTTCTTGAAGTATCGCTTATCGATACACATCCGTATTCTGACCGATTACGTAGTTTCCCATATACTTCATATAGCTAGGGAAGTAAAATAATATATAAACAATTCATATATATGTATATATACATATTATATTAATTCCTCCAGCCTGATAAAATTTCATGTTTGTACCCAAAATAAATGTGTGAATTCACCACTACATGAAAAAATAATCAACAATATTAGATGATTTGTGTTGTTGAGAAAGATGAGGAGGATAATACAAGCAGAAATTCAAGAGACCTTTGTGTAATATAATATAACGGGATAAACAGGAAGAATTCGGGAAGATTGTCTGGAGTGGAAAAAGACGAGTCAGTTAGTTATCCTTTGACAAGTTGGACTGGTTTGAAATTTTAAAATGGAACAATTTAGATTGGGGACTTTGTCAAATTTCAAAAACATGCTTGAATATGGAAATTTCAACATTTGAATTTACTTCATAATCTTTCTTACTTCTGTTTCCCTCAGTCCTTACGTTATCCACTAAAATGTTCTAGATTTTTAAAGAATTTTTTTTCTCCAAACAATTCGTCATTTAGATCATATTTTAATATTGGCTTTGTCACATAATTTTCGTTTCTACTACTAATTGGACTCGGTATTTGATATGTCGCATATCGTTACTTATTCCTAGTGTGAACGAATGAAGTCAAATGAACGTATTTACTTCGTGATACTTAACATTTTCGCAGAGATATTGTGAAACACTTAATAAAAATATAAAGAAAAAAGTTCAACCAATTTACAATCCAAAATGTCCCCTTTCAGCCCCACGGGGTTTTTCCTGACTCTCATTGTACAGTTAAGACTTAAAAAAATCGAAAACTTTAAAATTTCTTCTCATATTGAAATCTAAAAAAAATAAAAAATACGTTTTAATATTTTTCAGCCTAGTTTAAAATTTCGACCTATTTTTGAAAAAAAAATTATACGGGGTACCTACCCCAGAACCAGTAGGTAGATACAACTTAAAAATTTCAAATAGGACCCTATACCTTCCGATACATCATTTTAAAGGAGTTTTTACGCTGAAATGAACAGTGCAACCCGATTTTAAATTGGTCAAAAAATTACAAAGTTATGGTACAAAGTTTAGAAAAAAATACAAAAAAAAAACCATTTTGTTTGTTTCGGTATTAATTCCAATAAACCTAATTTGCTTCCTAATTTTAGTAAAATCGTTAAATTGCTTTTATTGTTTACATTCACTGTCATTGTTTACCCAAATGGTCTTATGAAAGGGAATTTTAATTCCTGGAAATAAACAACTTTTACAACAATACCTACTTCCTTACATTCAGTATTAATCAGCCAATCAAAATGAATAAATATGTATATGAATAAAAATTAAAATATATACAGTTTTCTGAGAAAATAAGTATTTACCTCGGTAAATGGTAGTATACTTTTAGCTCTATGACTAGTGGAACTGATCGAAGACTGGCCTGACAACTTTGAATAGACCCTTATACATAGAAATGGCACTCACAGGTTAGATAGAAAGCGATGCTGAGGCGGTATCCGATCTAAATCATTATATACGGTACATTTCAGATCTTATTTCTTGAGTTCACAGCTCTACTTATCTTGATTTTATCTCTTCAAAAGTAACTATCATCCACTTCGAAACGCGGTTCAGATAGTTGATATTGTTTTTCAAAGATTACCTGTAGACGATTTCACCTTATGTGTAGATACTAGCTATAGTACCCGGCGTTGCAGACATCTACTATCTATCATGTCATTTCAAGTCTTTTACTACAGTGTATAAAATATTTATGTATATTTTAGAATGATTTAAAAAGTATAAATAGTTAGTCTTATCAAATTACTTGTTAAACTAAAACTGTTCCTTATTAAATTCCCTATTGCTGAGGTGTCTTTAGATTTTTGTCAGGACCAATAAAACTAAAGTTATAGCGCCCCAAAGAAAGGAAAATAAATGTTCGCAAGAAATAGTTACTGTGACTTTGCTTACCTATTGGGTTTAACTTCAAGGTCATATCGCCTACTACCAGAGATTTCTTTTGTCGCTCTGGTGGACAAGAGCCCGACTCAACAATGGGAGTCCTAAATTTTTATTCTCATTCGTAGAACGGCGTGTTCCAAGTTTTTCCACCTCCCAGATAAAAAAGATCCAAAGGATTCGGTCAGGTTTCAAACCCGCAATTTTGAGCTCAGTTCGCCAGCACTCTGAGTCTGAACTAGCGGTATATGAAATATTTCTAAATAATGTTTGTAGTCCTTGGGATGAGACGTTATGTGATGGTCTCGAGTCTGTACGTCAGGTACTCTTTAAAGACTCCAACCCCAGTCTACTTTGTCCATCAGAGCGACGAAACTATCTGTTAGTAGGCGATATGATCTCGTAGTTAAGTCCGAGCATGAATCGCAATAAATAACAAACTATATAAAAATAAATAAACAATCCAAATACTTATGTTATTTGTTTACATTGAAATTACATTTACATTTTATAAAGTTTTTTTTTTTTTTTTTTTTTTTTTTTTTTTTTTTTTTTTTTTTTTTTTTTTGGCTTTATGTACGGTGCATATTAGCCATGTCAATGTGTTATATATAATTATTTAAGACATCCATGGCCCCGGGAGGGAGTTCTATCTACGAAATAAAGCTCACTCCCGGACGGGATTCGAACCCGCAAACCATGGTGAGACCATGCGACCAAAGCCCTACGCTCTAGCCCGCACGGCCACCATGGCCCCCATTTTATAAAGTTATCTCCCCATCTTATTGATATATAAACATTGTTACGAGGAATGTCATCGATAAAAAGGATTTTTGGTTTTTTTGGTATAACGAAGTGCAATCTATTTTTAATAACTGTAATGTTAATATAACTGATATTTTGGTTGGCAGAATTAAAGGGGAATGATATTGTAAATAAAATAAAAAATGAATCTATTAATGAATATAAATTAAAATCAATAAATAGTACCAAGCATACTTTATATAAACAGTTAGTTACAGATAATAAAGTTATTTTCTCAGAGATGGATGCGAATTCCATAAGCTGGGTGCTGAAGGTACGAGGTGAACTTCTTTATTTAAATAAGTATTCTTACACTAAGGAAATCAAACTTTGCTCTATGTGTAATAACAAGCAAGATGAAGATGTGTTTCACTTTATTGCCGTATGCCCCATCTTAAAAGAATTTCGTTTTATTTATTTTAGTAAGCAGAGTTAAGCTATTGAATATGTAAATGAACGAAATTACAAAAGTTTAATTAACTTTTGTAAAGCCGCCTGGAATTATAGATTTGAGCTGGTTTCACAATTTAATTATAAATAATACCTATATAAACAGGAAGATGTATTTATTTTTATTTTTTGTTAGATTTTTTGAAGGATCATTTAAGTTAATTTTGTAAATTACTGTATTTGTATTTGAATTATTTTATTTTTATTTTGTCACTTTTATATATGTGTATTATCGAGTAAAAATAGAAGAGATAACCTCTCAGACGGTCAATTTGACCATGAGTATTGTCTGTCAATAGTATTAGTATTATTAATGTATATCTGTAAAAAGAAAAATAAATAAAGACGTTTATTATTATCATTATTATATTAATTTTGTTATTTGAATTGGGAACAAACCGAGTTTATAAGCACTCCTTCCAATAGATATTAAAAGAAATCCTTTGGTCTTTTTTAGTTATATCGAACGGAACTAGAGGGCGGCGCAGTTAAATTCTCGGTTGAAACATGGCTGGAGACTGTGGACCATATGAGATATGAGCCATCAGTATGCGTGTGATGATATGAGAAAGTGAGTAGTGTGATGTGTTATGGGATACGTGGTGGGCAGCTAACCTGGATGGTCCAGTCTGATTGGCATCAAAACCACGGGAGGACTAGCCATCCTCTGGCCTTCCTGTAACCAGACCTGCTACCAAACACACCCCAAACAAACACAACAAGTGTAGTTTCTGTTTTTAATACTTCTATCTTTTGCTTCTTGATTCTTATCATGAGAAGTTACATAGTGACATAACAATCATGAATCCATACACTAAATTTCGTGTCGATACATTTTACATCGAGAGTTATTGGAGTTTCAGGACTAACCTTCCTCTCTCCAATTCCCCTGTTTCCTTTAATCGATTTTGCTGAAAGTCAGTATATTTCGTCCTTAGGGGCCATTCAAAAAATTACGTAAGGCTTTTTTAAAGCTAATTTGCCCCCCATGTAAGATATCATAAGATTTCAACTCCTCCCCCCCCCCCCCCCCCCCCTCTACCCCTTGATAAGAAATGATCGTAGTGATAAAATAAAAGACAGTTTGATTAAAAAATATTATTTATTGCAATTATACTTCGATTAATCGTCTTAACTTTTTCATTGCTGCATTAAATAACTTCAAATAAAATATATAAATAGCATAAAATATATAAATGGATAATTAATGCAAACTTTACTTATTTATTTATCCTGACTAACCAGTCTGATATTGAATTAATCACAGGGCTGACTGGTTCATTATTTTGTTTAGTAGTAGATTTTAAATTCAAAAACTTATATAAGATCAAATTCTTTACCCCCTCCCCTATAGTAAGAATTAGTAATATTGAGCTTATCTCCCCCCCCTCCCCCCCCCCTCCTAAATGCCTTACGCAATTTATGAATGACCCCTTATGGTATTGTGGATACACACATACTATTTCGTTTCGATATATTCATTCTATCGTTTGATATATTCAGTCTTCATGTTTACAGAAATACACGCAGACAGATGGGAAATTTTACTTTCCCAGATGTACGAAGTATAGGGGAAGTTATGTAATCGGTTAAAAAGTCGATGCGGAATTTTCAACGGCATTTCATGTTTTCCGACCTGTGGATTCCAAATATGAAAAAAAACTGTTATGCGTCTGTAGACATGATGACTCCCGATAGGCAAAAGAATAGGGGGGGAGTTTAGAGGGAGGTTAACATAAAAGCTCGAATAACTGCCGATAGAGTGAATGTATCGACACGATATTTTATATGTATGACTAAAACCCTAAGAACAATAATAATATGAACAAAACATATCGATTTTCATTCAAATGAGAGATTTAAGAAAACAACTAATAACTGTCGTTGTATTGGAATATATCTACACAAAATTTCTTATCTGAATTCGAAGTCCCATAAGGACGACATTTATTAATTTTCAGCAGAATCGGTAGAAGGAAAAGGGGGTATCAGAGGAAAGCTTAACTCAAAAACCCCAATAACTGCCGATGTATTGAATGTATAGACTCAACATTTAGTTTGAGGATTTAGGAGCCTCTATGTGAGTGAACTGATGACTATTAGCGCAAATGGTCGATTGGTTTTGGAGGGGGAGCGAAAAGTTAATTGGTCAATTCGTTCTGATGAAGTACATTGCTGGTGAAAACATGAAATTCCGCTCAAAACTCAACATAGAATTTTTCCCCGATTACATAACTTCTATAATACTACAGTATAGCTGAAGTAATAAAATTTATATTTTTTCTATTCTTCCTTAGATACATCCTTCAGTTTGTCGTTCTAATGACTCGATATGGACATTCCATTTCTCTTTTAGAAAACTATACTTGAGTGTGAGATGGAGGAAACGCTACCCAACAACAATGAACTGTTTACTTATCGCCTTGTTGAACACTGTTTTTCCTGTCATTGTTTTTTTTATACAACTTATTTTTTTTTAACTTAATTCATTACATGTTTTTGTTATACTTTCCCTACTGAGTTTTCTAGAAAAAGTCGATTAGCCAAAAAAACTGACTTTCCTAAAAGTCGATTCGGGTTCCGCGTTGAAAAAAGAACTTTGAATTTTTCCCAATAATATCTCTAATGCGATTCCTAGGCATTTTCGTTAGAGATGTGTTCATAGAGTAACATTTTAAAATATTTGGACCATGGGAGCATTTTTAGAATCGTTAAGGAAACTGGATGGTAGAGTGCACTAGATAACAAGGTAAGGAGGTCTATTGCATAAGATGATTAAATTCTATTGGATACTTAGGTCCCTAGATGCACGCATCATCCCACCCAGTATATATATACTCGTATATTATATATTGGAAGTTATATGATCGGTCAAAAATTTGATGTTTTCCGACCCCCTGATCTCAAAAAATCTGTCGGTGCTTGTGCCTCTGAACATGTTAACTCTACCTATAACTGGTGATTCACCGGCTATATACTTCCCCTTCAGGAGTTGATCAATTACGTTTTCGCTCTCCCTACAAAGCCAGGCGATCGTAGTGACTTCTGAATCATGTTAGTAAATTTTCTGTGTATACATTCATTAGATCAGCAATTATTATTTGAATCGAGAACCTCTTCTCTAGTCCCCTCTTACCTTTTACTGATTTTTCGGAAATTCAATAGGTGCCATCCATAAGGTGTTTTGAATTTAAATAAAAAATAAATAAAATAAAATAAATAAATAGTTGAGTACAAGGTGTCCTGGTAAAGGCGAGGTTTTAGCCTTCTGTTTTGGGTTGGTTGGCCCAATCCATAAAATTGAGCTCCCGATACCAAAACCCTTCATGATGAGATGGGGAAACTTTTTTTCAAAAAGTCTGCAATATCTGGAAGGCCGGTTTCTCGACGAATTTGGGTGTTCCGGACGAAACAGGCTGCGGTTACTGCCAAACCTTGTTTTCAAATCTTCGAAGTTTTTGAATGTTTGTTTTGTTTGTTGTTAGCCAGATGGGTGCTCCATATGTGAATAGTGGTCTGAGTAGAGATGTGTAGAGAAGAATGCTGCAAGTGTACTATAGTGGCGATCTTCTGTTGATGAGGGGGTAGAGTTGTGATAGTCTGGTATATGCTTGCGTGAGTTTGTTGTTTATATGGTGATTCCATGTTACTTTTATGTCCAAATGAATGCCAAGATATTTCATTGTTTCATTGTTAGGAATTTAGTCTATGAAAGCGTTGTTCACGTGTAGTTGTGTCAATGTGGTAGTGTCTGTTCTTCGAAGAGAGACAATTTTGGCCCCCGTTTTGGCAGCATTAAGCTTAAGTTTCCACCTGTTGAATCCACGGCTGAAGACAGGTCTCGGTGCTGTTAGCAAGGTGTCATCAGCGTAGGTAGCCAACGGCACTGTGGGGGGGATTAGGCATATCATGGCAGTAGAGGTTAAACAGAATGGGACTAAGGATAGCACCATGGGAATTTAAATATAAAATTTCATGTTGATACATTCATTACAGCAGCATATTTTTGAGTTAAGTCCCCACCAATTCGACTGATTCCACTGAAAATTAATATATATGTAATCCTTGTAGAACTTTGAATTCACAAATGAAATTTCGTGTCGATACATTCATCACAAAGGCAGTTATTGAAGCTTTTGTGTTGAGCCTCCCCCTAATCACTCCCTTCCCTTTGGTTGATTGTACTGAAAATTAATAGATGTCGACGTTAGACGGTACTGGATACACATATACAATTTCGTGTCGATACATTTATTCTATCGGGAGTTATCGTCTTTATAGCAACACTCTCAGACCCACAGACAGACAGAAATTCTAATATGGCCATAACATGACTAAGGATCTGAATTTATTTATATATTTATTTACTATTATTATTATAGTTTTTCTAATTGCAAATATGTATAATAATGTTGTAAATATACAAAACGGGAGAGAGGGCGCCGGTAGCTCAGTGGTATGCGTGCTTGACTTCTGAGCTCAAGAACGTGGGTTCGTAACCCGACCGAGACCCTTAGTTTATTTTATCTGGGAGGTAAAATAAACTTAAGCACGCCGTCCTTCGGATGGGACGTTAAGCGATGGTCCCGAGCCTGTACGATGTCAGGTACTCGTTAAAGACCCCTACCCTAGGTGAATAAAAATTTAGGGTAGGCAAAATTTAGGACTCCCACAGTAGAGTCGGGCTCATGTCCACCAGAGTGACGAAAGAGCGCTCTGGTAGTAGGCGATATGACCTCGTAGTTAAAGCCCGGGCATGTGTCATAAAACCTAACCTAACCTAACCTACAAAACAATTTTTATCTCTAATTGACACATTATATCATTTGTTCTGAACATGAAGTCAGTTTCATTGAAGATATGTATATCCCGGAAACCCGTATATTCGTTAACGAAGGAAGGACGTTGAAGAGGACAATGACAGGTTTATGTAATCCACGACAGGACCTGACAGTGTTGACCTGACCTCACTTTCTCTCTTTTCACTTTCGTTCGTCATTACAGAAACAATACCGGGTCCATTGTTTGTTTGTTTGTTGGTCTGGTTAGATGCCCTTCGCAACAAGCTTCCACATATCTTGCTCCGTTTGTCTCCATAATGTGCCAGTTCCGTCTTCTCAGTACATAATGACAAACCAAGGCAGAACAATCCTTCATTGTCATAGTTATGTCAACAAGACATCTCATTTATGCTAGCTTTCTTCCCATTGAGTAACTCCGTAAACCATTTTTAAAAAAATAAAAGAAGTCTATAATTTAATTAATCAATTTTCGCCAATTTTTCATCGACTTTCATGTCATAGTCAATGTTGATATATTCGTTAATAGATAGTTATTAGAATTTTTTAGTTGGGTAGTAGACAGGGGCTCGAAAATTGTGAAACTCCTGACAAATTATATTTTGTTGGTTATTGTGAATCATGCCCGAGCTGTAACCACGAGGTTATATCGCCTACTACCAGAGCGTTCTTTCTTCGCTCTTGTGAACATAAGCCGGACTGTAGAAGTCCTTAATTTTGCCTTCCAGAAGTGTCTTATTTTTTCTTTTTAGGCAATATTTCGGGACACTTACACGTCCCTTGTTCTGATCACTGTGAACTATCATCTCAGAGAAGTTTAAGAAGTTATATTCATTTTAGGGAGGGGTCTTTGACAAGTACCTGATATCGTACAGGCTCGGGAGTATCGCTTAGCGTCCGATCCAAAGAAAACAAACTAAGGGCCTCGGCCGAGTGTGCGATTGTATAAGTTCCCACGATTCACCGATTCTCCCCCTGTACGATGTCAGGTACTCGTTAAGACCCCTGCCCTAGGTGAATAAAATTTGAGGGTAGGCAAAATTTAGGACTCCCACTAGAGTCGGGCTGATGTCCACCAGAGTGACGAAAAAGCGCTCTGGTAGTAGGCGATATGACCTCGTAGTAAAGCCCGGACATGAGTCATAAAACCTAACCTATAATATTGGTAGTATAAATTGGTTAATAATAGCTGTAAATTGAAAAAAAATCCATTGAAAATATATGTCATACATTACCCACTCCAAGCTGAAACACTTTTTGAGTTATAGCGATTTGGTACCTCCAAACCAAACTCACCAAATTTTTGTAAGCTCCGCTCCTGAAACGCTCCTATTTTTTGTTGTTTTTGTGAAGCATGAATTTTGAAAAAAAAAAAAAAAAAAAATGAAACAGCCACGTCTACAAATCTGGCTACGGCAAAGAAGTAGATTGACAAGATCTACAAAAATCTGCTGAGGGAACACCAGATAAGCGCAGCTGCTGGCAATAGATGGGGAGTCCTGCTGGAGGAAAAACATCGGATAGCTGGGGACATGGCTAGGAGGGTGGCGGTGGCCAACTTCAGGATGCTCACAGGACACGCTGCCTCCAGAAACATCTGAAGAGGATAGGAGTGGCCGACTCACCGATATGCCCGCTCTGCAACGATGGGGAAATGACAGGGAACCATCTTCCGACCTGCTCTACGCTGTTTGATATTGTCCCAGCCCGGGATAACATGTCCAACGATAAATACAAGGCGTCACTGTATTGGGTGCAAGACATCGCATGGTTGAAATGCCAAAGGTGGGCGTAGGATAAAAAAAAAGGTTATTAGGGTCCTTCTGTAGACACCCTCTTTCCGGTCTTAAACCGATTTTTTTTCATTTTTGGAATAAGAAATTCTATAAGAAAGGAGTGCATGAAATTTTGGGTGAAAACTCATAAAAAAATTTCTGACCGATTACTTCTTGTAGCAGTGGAAGTAAAAAAAAAATGGTCAATAAAAATTCCTTCTGATGTCCCCTCCCTCAATTATATATCCCAAAATTTGAATGAAGTACTTCATCTGTTAAAAAATGGAGATTTAGTTTCAGTCTATTAAAGAAATTATGAAAGTGTTCTACCTTCAAAAAATTGATAATTAATGACACAGCAAAGTACATTGTTTAACATAATGACTTTGTAAAAATAGAAAGTAATTAAGGCATTATACTGTTTTTGGAAGAAAAAATAATAATAAGAAATCCGAAGAAAAATGAGTGAAACTTGAAAAAATAGTTTTCTTTGACTAATTGTTAAGAGTGAAATGGTAGCGTATAAAGCTAATGTCTGAAAGGTGTCAAAGATCAGAGAGAAAGCTTCTTCTAAACGGTAACATGCTTTTTAAATTATTTTTTTTTTATCTTCAGGCATTGTTTAACTTGTATCATAATAATCTTTTATAATAAATTAGGGGTCATCCATAAATAACGTAAGGAGCCGGGGGTGGGGGGGGGGGGGGGGGGGGGGGGTTGAACTTTGTGTAATTCCAAAAAAAGAAGTCGGTGAGACCGGTAATGTACTTCCCCAGATTGAATTAATCAATTAACTTTCCGTCCCCTCTTCAAAACAAGTCGACCGTTTGCGCTAATATTCTACAGTTGACTTACATAAGGGCTCATAATCCTCATACTAAATTTTGTGTCGATTAATTCATTACATCGACAGTTATTAAGGTTTTTGGAGCCCTTATATTATTATATACCTTTTGGACGATTTTGTTGAAAATTATTAAGTGTCGTCGTTATATGTGGTTATATATATCCACATGAAATTGTGTATAGATACATTTATTAGGCAGTTATTAGACTGATACTTAACATTTTCGCACAGATATTGTGAAACACTTAATAAAAATATAAAGAAAAACGAGGTCATATCGCCTACTACCAGAGCGCCCTTTCGTCACTGGTGGACATGAGCCCGACTCTTTAGGGAGTCCTAAATTTTTCCTACC
Source organism: Aradus depressus (assembly GCA_963662175.1). Taxonomy (NCBI): domain Eukaryota; kingdom Metazoa; phylum Arthropoda; class Insecta; order Hemiptera; family Aradidae; genus Aradus; species Aradus depressus. The sequence continues at coordinate 74,757,148 of OY759214.1, forward strand.
CTAAATTTTTATTCACCTAGGGCAGGGGTCCTTAACATTAACTACAGACTCCATATGAGTCGGTAGTGGCTCACGACAATATGGAGAGATCTGAAAAAACAAAGTCCTCTTCGAAATATCTAAGGTCTATAAGTTTTTCTTCCGTTATCTGGAATCTCAGGGTTTAGGGTCCCCCCCCATCTGTATGTTCTCTTCCTCTTTTTTCCTCGAACGTTGCCCTTTGCTGTCTGCTGAAGCGAAGAGATAAGAAAAACAATTCTAACGGCATAGTATCACTGGTAGGTATTATAGAAAAATACTGAATGTTAAATTTCTGTTATGTAACATTTTCAAATCTAGACTGATTTTATATTAAGAGAGAAATTGTGTTTGTGTAATTGAGGACTCCAAAACTACTCCGATTTGGATAAATGGAGTGCCTCCGCTGCCGGCGCCGGCAACCAAAATAACAGCTAACGGGAAGCGGCATGGCCGGCTCCTGAGGAAAATGGCAAGGGTGCCGGCAGTCTTGTGACGGTCCCTACCACCGTCAGCCAGGTAACCTTCACTGACTCTTTGTTTACTTAGTTTGTTTACTTAATTTGTTTATACTTAGTTCTCACTTGTATTATATGTGTAAAATTAGAAAATGAAAGTTAGAGACACATATTCGTCGTTTAAGGAGTTCACAGATGCCTTAACTGCTACAAAAACAGTGTCTTTAATGAACACCTATTGGATTAGAGATGCCTGAACGATAAATAACACTGTTCAACAAAAAAAACAATTAAATTTATTTTTCTGGGGGTATCATTCTTGATTCTTATGAGAAATTGCCTCCTAGATTCAAATCTGTAATTAGTTTTTCTGTGTCAGGCATAGTTTTAAAGTTATACGCAATTTCAGTTTTTTCAAAATTGTTACACTTATTATTTGCACGCTGTGTATTTATAAAGGCAAAACATGCAACTATCAATATTTTAGTCACTTATAAAATTATTTAGAAACATTTTAGGCAGTATAAAACAAAAACATGAAGGAGTCCATAAATTATAATTAATGTTTCTAAATAATTTTATAAGTGACTAAAATATTGATAGTTGCATGTTTTGCCTTTATAAATACACAGCGTAATAAATATATCATACCTTTATAAATATATCATCATATATTGTATAAAAAAACTTATTTAAGACTAGAAAATATGAAAAAAATTATCTTTTACCCAAGAATTTAAAAGGCTCATTTTTTTCTCTTGTGTTCAATTTTCCAGTCTCGAATAATGTTCCAGCAGTAGTCAGCAAGCATTGCAGGCATCCATTTCCCTTCATACCGCTTTTCCATGGTAATTATATCTTTATGGAACCTTTCATCATGTTCATCGGAAACATCACTGCAGTTTTCAGTAAAATAATGTAGATGTGAGTCCAGGAAATTCACTTTTAAAGACATGATACATCCTAAATCTCTATATGCGTTTATCATTTCTTGAACCAGTTCTTGTTTGATTATAATCAAAGGAAGGGGTTTTCTGATACAATAAATAAAGTGAACGACTCTCTCAAATACCTGAAAGGAGGCGGGTCTTTCAAGTCCAAAAATGAGAATTCGTCAAGAAAATGCACAACCTTAGAGCGAATTTGGAAAGTGACGATTTTTGTTCGGGTAAGTGAATGTCAGCAGTAATTTTCGGTTACGACAACCACAATCATGCTCCCCTCCCCCATGGGGTTTCTCTATATCAGAAACCTGGGCTGTTTCAATTAAAGGACGGACGGGAGTGTCAACATTTTATGTCTTCCGATACATTAACTGGACTTTTTGAAATTCTTATTGTGGTTTACAGTTTTGTGTTCTGATCCTAGATTATTTCATTCAATTTAAGTAAAATATGAAGACTAGTTGACATATTATATTGTTTATATTGAGAAATAATTTTTTTCTATGAAGAAAAACATTTTTTTTTTTTGAGGGTGGAGACCCGATTCGGAATAATTACCGCCGATTAGGCAGAAAATGAAGAGGTGGAGAGAGGGTCCTGGACAGATATATAAAATTGATATATTCTATCAGAAGTTATCGAGTTAACAAATACACAGAGAGACAGGGAATTATTTTTTCCTTTATAAACGAAGCATAAGGAAAGTTAGTTTGAATTTTGAAACCTTACACCTTACCGGCAGCATTTGCGGGAACCGTCGCGCCGGTATCCGCAAAGGGATGCAGCTGCTGCCGGCGCTGACTCCGATTACGGTTGGATAAATCTTTCAATTTCTGGTTGACATAGGCTAAACAACTTCAAAACGAAACTGAGCAGTGATTGTAAAAGTGTGATAAGTCGAACTAGTATTGCATATATGATGTCTAAACCGTTATAGAGTTAGTTATTACGACTCATGCCCGGTGCTTTAACTACAAGGTCATATCGCCTACTATCAGAGCTCTCTTTCATCACTCTGGTGGACATAGGCTATTATACATCTTCAAAAGGGAACTGAGCAGTGATGGTGAGAGTGGGGCAAGTCGAACCAGTATTGCATACATGATGTCTAACCCGTTATGGAGTTAGTTATTATGACTCATGCCCGGGCTTTAACTACAAGGTCATATCGCCTACTATCGGAGCTCTCTTTCATCACTCTGGTGGACATAGGCTATACATCTTCAAAAGGGAACTGAGCAGTGATGGTGAGAGTGGGGCAAGTCGAACCAGTATTGCATACATGATGTCTAACCCGTTATGGAGTTAGTTATTATGACTCATGCCCGGGCTTTAACTACAAGGTCAAAACGCCTTCTACCAGAACTCTCTATCGTCACTCTGGTAGACATGACCCCGACTCTACTATGGGAGTTGCAAATTTTGCCTACCCTAAATTTTTCTTCACTTAGGGTATGACAATCGAGGGGGAATCGACAGCCGCTAAACATTTCACTGACATGGGTCACATGATGCATCGAAACAGCGGGGGTAAAAGCTGGAAATTATATATATTTTTTGTATTTATTGAAAAACTGCACAAGAAGCGGGTGTATACCACTGAGCTACCAGCGTCTTGTTCAAACTAATATCCAGGGAGTAACGTCCTAGAATGGGGGATGGGAGTCGATAAAATCCAAATAGGTATCGATAATGTCTAAACATCATTATCATATATCTTTATTTTAGAATTATCGATAAAGGTGCATCTCTGTATAGAACGCAATAAAAAAGAAACACTGTAGATTCACTTTCATTTATCGATTTCAGTGTCTTTAGAAAATTTCATATGTACTAACTTTCTCTGAGAAGACTATGTTTTGATAGCTACCTTACTTTAACTGTTTCTGCAAATGAGTGGTTTGTTTTCTCTCTTGTAGATATCGTCAGTAGCCATATACACTATTTCAGGGAAAGGAAACTATAAAACAGCCATTAAAAGTGAAAAAAAGCAGTTATTAATAATACATAACTTTTAAATTGGTTTTGAACCACTAGCTTTTAAGCTGTCTTTCACTATTGTGTCTCTACGTAATTGAGACTAGCTGCGATTCCCGGCGTGGTCTAAGATGGTTTTTCTTCGATTGCTCACTATTAAAAACATTTTAAAAATAAGTTTTATGTATGAAAAATAACTCTATCTCAGGACAGTATTCGAACCCGTGACCGTGGTAGGTCCATGCAACCAAAACACTACGCTCTAGTGTCCCTGGTTAAGAAATGTCATTATCTTTTATTTATCAAGACAACGAATTATCTTAATAACTGGAATATTGATAATTTTCAATAATATACCAAGCACCAGATCTAATCTAGTATAGATAATTATCTATACTATAGATTATGATCTATACTCCAAGGTATAGTTGACAAAGAGAGTAATTTTGTTTGCGCATTTGAGGTAATCTCGAAATACTTAACAGATTTGGATAATTCTTTCACCGTTGCCGATGACACAGTTTCGTTGATAACCAGTTCCGGTCGGAAATTGAACAGTGGGAAGACAACGAATTATATTTCTATGAGAAATCTTGCCTTAATTCATCATATATTAACATAACTCCCCCCATCCCCCCTTCAATTTATGATCAAGAAAAATGAAAATCAAGGGGGGAAAATGAGAAAAATAGATTGTGAAAACTTTTCCAAGTTGCAATCTTGTCATTTCATTGTTTGCTCCTCCTGCGTAGGATGCAGTATCTGACGGGCTTGGTGTTTCGAATTCAACTTCTTAGTTGAGAAACGTCGATATACTGTGCAAACTTATAATAAATAAGTAAAACAAACTTAATTTTTTTAAACATTTATATGAAGTATAGGAGAAGTTATGTAATAGGTCTGAAAATTCCAAAACGAAAAAAAAAATATATAAAGACGTAGTCAAGGTCCACGCCGTAGATTTTCCGTGAAAACATCGGGATAAAATCATTTTTCATTTTCTTTTCGATGCTGCCGTTGCTCTTGCATTTGCTGTATAGTGCTCGGCACTAGACTTTTTAGGTTTTTTAAATTCCTTTTGATGCGAGCTTTCCTTTGATTTGGGTTTTCTTTAATTCCGCGCATATTAAGATTCATATGAGACGAAATCTTTAATTTGTTTGCCATTTTCAATTTAATACCGATTTTTACATATATTTCAGCGAATATTTTTATGGTTTAACTTTGAGTGCTAGTAGTGCTCCTCAAGCTCTTTACAATGACACCCGAATCAACGTCCTACCTAAACGCGTTATCACGCTAAACTAATTTCTAATTTTACACAACGCTAATTCGCAACAATCATCCGCTGGCGCCAACACTAGCCCGATAACGTCACAGGCAAAACAAACACTGCACAACAAACACGTACAGACATGCTTTATCCATTGTGACCTTAACCGTTGTTATCGCATTATTAGTCTCGTACTTATTATCTATATAGAAAGTTTGACCGGCTATCACTGTGCTTAACGAGCGAATAGACGTTTTCACGTCAAAATAGTTTCAAAAAAACGAACATGTCTGTGTGTGTACCTCTGAACATATCCGATAGAAAGAATGTATCGACTCGAAATTTTATATTAGTATTAGTATTCAGAAAACCTAAAAGAGAAGGAGGAAATTAAGGGGGAGGCTTAACACTTTGAAGGGAGGACGAAAATATAATTGATTAGATCGTGTTGGGGAAGTACAACCCGGTGATTTACAAACGATATTTTATATCTATTCTTTATTAAATCTATACTTACCGGTTCTGGCATTACACCATCGTAAGGTTAAGTTACAAATACAAGTTTGCAGAGTGCGAATCATTTTTGTAAGTGCATCATGTAGGAAAGGAAATTTGATCTCACAAAATCTTACTATCACATATGAAAGGCGTGATTGATATCAGGATCAGAACTTTATCCTAAATTAACTTATACAGTCAAAAGTCGATAACTCGAAATCCGATAAGTCGACAAAATCGTTAACTCGAAAAAAATCCATTTCCGAATTGCATTTATAAGTAAAATTGAACTCGTTTACAAGAAACTGAGACTTGATAACTCGAAATGAAAATACCAACTGGAGAAGGGATTAAAACTCTATAAGTCGAATTTCCTAAACGTGGAGACTTTATAACTCGAAGTTTTTGTGGATAGGTTGATGTAATGTTTGTTTACAAATAGAACAACATGTATTCTTTGATAACAATTACATACTGCTTTCCGCCCTCTTCACCCTAAGTTCTGTGCATACAACTTAAGAGAACTGATGTTTTATTTATTCTACAATCTGTATAAAATCAATAAGTAGAAGTGCTGACTATAAGAATACATGTTAGAGAGAACTAAAGCAGAGAAGCTCTCTTCGTCATGACGGCGACCGAAAAGCCTCTAAAAGACAGACGGAGTAGAACAGGAACTGTTTACGGCTTTACACTCGTTGGAACATCTCATTGGTAATCACAATCTGGTACAGGTTTAAAAAAAAATGTCAGATTATTTCTATGTAAAACAGAATTAATACATACCTACATAGTATGAGAATATTCTTTTGAACAAAAATATTGTTTTAAATAAAAAAATTCTGTAGTTGTTATTTTTATCTTTTATTTATTTCCATAACATTGTCTGAAAAAATCAATTAAAAAACTAGTGTTTTTAATTGATTTTTTGAAGAAAAAACTCGATAACTCGAAAAAATATTTAGGAAAATGAATGAAATTCTTACACTTTTGGCTGAGGATGGTAGAAATACCGAAAGTACTCCCATGTATATATATTCTGTGAAATTAGACAATACCACAATTAAACTAGTTTTATTGCATTTAAGTTCATTTGAATTATTACATATATATCTCTGCAATAATGTCAGTTTTCATTTAGGAACTTGATAAATCAAATTTTGATAACTAGAAGTGAAATGCCGATTTCCCTTCAACTTCGAGTTATCGAGATTTGACTATAAGGGCCAATCTGCCATATGGTTATCATAGAGTACTGTAGAACGATGAAAGTTGCTAAAAGACTCCAACGATATTCAAAGATCTTTCTCTTCTGAGGCTACCTCTAGCCTGGGGTCTATCCTTCTAACCCAGGGCATGTTTTTCAAATCAAATTACTCCTCTGACTAAATGAAGACAAACGAAGACATAACGACTCCACTCCTCCTGGCCGTTTGAATCTCATTATATTGGAGTTTAAACCTTCAGGATAAGTAATAAGCTGGCGGACAAATAATAAAAGGCATAGTTTGAAAGTATATTTTTTATATTTTCCGTATCCGGATAAATGAGACTTATTTTCTCTATTCAAAAAAAAAAAAAAAAGATTGGTGAATCGGCACCGCTCTCTCACCAAAAACAGTCGTTTGCGCTAATATCCAATATTTGACTAATATAAGGGTTCCTAAATCCTCATACTAAATTTTGATAAGTTCATCACAACGACAGTTTTTGAATTGCTCCAATGCTAACAAAACTGAAATAAGGACGAGAATCTTTGCGGCAAACAAGTGCTACTATGGTCTCAGCAAGCACTTCAGAAGCAACCATATATCCAGGCAGACTAAATTCGTTCTATAGAAGACCCTTATTCACCCAATTCTTCTATACGGCTCAGAAACCTGGACAACTTCGAAAATGAGCGAACAGAGTCTATTGGTGTACGAAAGGAAGGTTCTGCGCAGAATATTTGGAGGAGTGAAAGTAGGAGACGCAACTACCAGGAGCTCTCCGAACTATATAGAGAACGAGATGTCCTGAAAGTCATGAAGATTGGGCGGTTAAGATGGGCAGAACATGTCGCCAGGATGGAAGCTGAGGAAATGCCGAAGAAGCTGCTAATGGAAGATGCCCGAAACATATTCCGCATCAGGAACTGGATGGCAGCCGCACCGGATCTAGACAATTGGCGGCTGTTGGTGGAGGAAGCCAGGACCCGTCACCGGGTTGTAGCGCCACGATATATAGTGTAGCATGTCTACCCTATAGATAATGCTCAGAACTGGCGATGTCTATGAGAGGATCGCGATCGCTAGGAGCAAAGTATGGGTTGTGTGGTCTTGAATAAACGAGAATTGCATTTGTAAGAGAATGCTCGGAACCAACGATGCTTGCGAGAGAATCGCGATCGCTGGGAGCGAAAATAAAGAATAATAGAGACACAATGGAAAGGAAGCCAAGATAATTGTCTACATCCGGTGTATAAGGAATAAGCAGTAAAGGTTTTTTTTTTTTACTCCAGGTTTTCACACAACTAGAGGCAGATGTTAATTGGTAATATGCGATTGGCTGGAAATAAAATGGGCGGAGTCCGACGACGAATCAAGTCTCGAGAACTGTCCCCTACCACGGTCGGATATCGGAAGCCACTCCCCGTTTTACTCATTCGTCGCTCATGTCTTGGCTGATCACCACGTTCCTGTCTTTGTAAAGCCTAGTTTCAGTATGTGAAAGTACTTTCTTCGTTCATGTCTTGGCTGGTCACCACGTTCTTTTTATATTGTACAGTTGAGTTTAAATATGTCAATTGAGTTTTCTTCGTTCATATCTTGGTGGATCACCACGTTCCTCTCTTTGTAAAGCCTAGTTTCAGTATGTGAAAGTACTTTCTTCGCTCATGTCTTGGCTGGTCACCACGTTCTTTTTATATTGTACAGTTGAGTTTAAATATGTGAATTAACTTTCTTCGTTCATGTCTTGGCTGGTCACCACGTTCTTTTTATATTGTACAGTTGAGTTTAAATATGTGAATTAACTTTCTTCGCTCATGTCTTGGCTGGTCACCACGTTCTTTTTATATTGTACAGTTGAGTTTAAATATGTGAATTAACTTTCTTTGTTCATGTCTTGGCTGGTCACCACGTTCTTTTTATATTGTACAGTTGAGTTTAAATATGTGAATTGAATTTTCTTCGTTCATGTCTTGGGTGATCACCACGTATCTTTTCTATAAGTAATATCAGTTAGAATATGTGAAATTATCTTTCTTCGTTCATGTCTTGGGTGATCACCACGTATCTTTTCTATAAGTAAAGTTCAGTTAGAATATGTGAAATTAACTTTCTTCGTTCATGTCTTGGGTGATCACCACGTATCTTTTCTATAAGTAATATCAGTTAGAATGTGTGAAATTACTATTTCTTCGTTCATGTCTTGGGTGATCACCACGTATCTTTTCTATAAGTAATATCAGTTAGAATATGTGAAATTAACATTCTTCGCTCATATCTTGGTGGATCACCACGTTCCTCTCTTTGTAAAGCCTAGTTTCAGTATGTGAAAGTACTTTCTTCGTTCATGTCTTGGGTGATCACCACGTATCTTTTCTATAAGTAATATCAGTTAGAATATGTGAAATTAACATTCTTCGTTCATGTCTTGGGTGATCACTACGTATCTTTTCTATAAGTAATATCAGTTTGAATATGTGAATTAGTCGTAGAGACACACTTTGATCTTGGACGGTGCCAAGTCAGTGGGGGTGTAACTTCTGGTGTGCCCTCGAAACTACGCAGATCTTCAGGGACTATGTGAATAGACGATTTCTACGGGAAGTCCAGAAAGGGTGATCACGCCGTCATTCGTCATGGATATCGTATCGAGGTACCTCGTAATTAAGTTATAATTCAGTCCTTCAGACACACGGCCAAATTACATATATTCAATTGTTGTTTTGTAAATATGTTCTCATTAAAATAAATATGTTAAAGTTATAGGTTTGATTCATTTCATTCCCCCCCACTCATGCTTCTTCTGGTTGACAACAGTAATTAATTATTGTTAATTACTGATGTCAACTAACCGTTAGGATCTTGTAACCGTTCTTCCCGTGGGAGTGCTTTCAGCTATTCAGGCATTGTTTAATTAAAGTCGCGATTTAAATAATTTTCAATTTTAATAATTTTTCGATCTCAATTTTATTTATTTTATTAATTACGTGATTTGCACTCACACGAGAGGGAGAGATGGTTATTAATTGGCGCCCGAACAGGGACTTGATTTGTTTATTAATTATGCCAATTAGTATAATTAATGAACCCCACTAATCGGTCCCTTATTAATTAATTAATTTTTTTTAATTTAAAAAAAAAATTTTTTTTTTTGCTTTTTAACGTAGATTCCAGCCTATTAGGCCACAATGTTATATTTTCACTTAAAGTCGGTATTTAGAATCAAAACTGAAGAAGGATGGGTGAGGGTAGGGACAATGAATGACATCATTTATTGAAATAATTTTATTTTTTTTGTTTTTGATTTTTTTTTCTTATGTAGATTTAGTAGGCATTTATTTTACATATTATAACTATTGTGGTATTGTGATGCCATCTGACAGGTCACCATAGAAATTAGGTTAGCACCAGACCTCCCGTATAATTCATTTAATTGTTTTGATATATATTTCTTATCAGAATGGAAGGGAAAGAGAAGTCGGACTTAGAGCCGATACAGACACGGTCTAGGAAAACTATCCGTACGCCCCCGGAGTCCCCGGTAGAAAATCCTAAATTTGACCTAGAGGCGATGTTTAAGGCCATGCAGGAACAGATAGGACAGCAGGGAAAGGCCATGCAGGAACAGATTTCGGGACTAGGACAACAGGGAAAGGCCATGCAGGAACAGATTTCGGGACTAGGACAACAGGGAAAGGCCATGCAGGAACAGATAGGACAGCAGACTTCGGAGATAAAGGAACAAATTTCGGCAATGGCAAATAATATCGAATCCATTAAACGTAATATGGGTACCGTACAATCTGAATCTAGGCAGGACAATTCAGAAGAGAGATATGATAAGCCTATTTCTAAAGTTAGGGACATGGTAGGTGTCAGTTATCATGAAGTTACAGGTGGGATCGTGTCAGAAACACAGCATCTAGATAAGGAGGTCGAAGAAATAAATTCGAACCAAAATATTATTAGTACCGATTGTGAGAAGAGATTCGCCGATATCTCGAAGAGAATAGATACTGTTTCGGGTCAAACTCAGATCTCAACCCCAAAACAAGATGACCGAATGACATTTACCGTACCCGAAGGACATAGGAATTGGCCTACGAACCAGACTTTTGCTCGCGAACAGCCTAGCAATGTCACCTTCCAAGATGTCTACGTGAAAAATTACGAACGTGGTGAGGTGGCGTTACGTAATAGCGTTTTGGATTTGCCCAACCATTTTGTATTTAAATTCTTACTATTCTGGGAAGGACCTTACCAGATTTTAGACAAGGAAAGTCCTCAAATTTTTATTTTAGGACATCTCGGCAGCGACGTAGCGGAAGGAGGAGTATTTTATATGACCTCACAGAAGCCGTATATTAGCGGATAAATTTACAAGCAGGCTAGAGAAGCGCTAGGGCTCTCTTTGAGATTAACGATCTTACTTCAGCCGAGTTAGGGGGGCGATTATTGCAGACGAGATCGCGGCCCTAGAGTCAGGGAAGAGATTTGTGACGTCTCTATGGGTGTCCATCCCCAGCTATCCCAGGAACAGTTAGACAAAGTCACACACACATAAAACAGACACTATTTTTATTATTTGGGAATTATTTATTATTTTACACTAACGGCCAACACCTCATTATACAACAACACACAAAGAATCACACATACACATTTATTGGGGACACGGGAATTATTATTTAGTTATTTTTTTTTTTGTAAATAGGATAAGGCAGACGGGGACTTTCTGGCACTCCCCTGGGGCTTAACATCGAGCATACCCCCCTTAGTCGAGCTCAAAGATTCCAAAGTGAATCGCCAGGTTGTAAATAGTAATTTTAGATAATAAGTTAGGGTTAGTTTTTTTTTTTTTAATTCTAGATAATAAGTTAGGAAAGTTTATTTTTGTTCATATATTTAGTAAGAGTATTTTTTTTAAATAGTATTAGCAATTTGTTTATGATGTTGGGATAATTTTGTTTAATTTAGGTAATGGTGTCATTTTAATTTAACGTAATTGTAGGACGGGGCAGACGGCATATGGACTGGCCATCCATGGGAATTTACCTACGTAGTTGAATTTGATTAGTAAAGCAGATCTGACTAGGCTGACGGCGAGGTGATGGCACACACATTGGTGAATGGTCCTATATGGTAAATGTACTTCCAATTGTATTTGTCTTCTTTTTTGTAATGATCTATAAATGTATTTCTTCAATTTTTTTTTGTTTTGTATTTTAAAATAATATTTGTATTAGTATCCGACCGTGTGTATCTATTGAAAATGTCACATTGACCCATATTTTATCTAGTGACCATGATGGGCTATGTTAACCCAATGAGAGCCTTATAAATATATTTGTAACATATATTCAGGTATGGACCTTACTTATTATGATGCAGTGTCGACCACGGTAGGTCAAATGTCAATTTTGTTATTTTATTTAAGAAATCCTAGGGCAAGGTGCCGAAGCATACATGACTAAAGGGGGAGATATATTATAAACTGGAGGGGATACCCAGAATTGAATATTTAATTATCGTACACACGGAGAAGGGGCCACTCCATTGATGCTTGTAGAATCCATTTAAAGGGGCGGGAGTTGTTTAATTATTTTTTATGCCATGAACTGACTGTTTGAACTGAAGAAAGGGTTTCGCTACTTGATTAATGCGGATGCCGGAATTTACATATGTTTATGAAACTGAGATGGGATTTGAGTGGGCTTATTTTTCTATTTTATATTTCGTCGTCGTTCCGGCAGAAGGTAAATACCTGTCGAAGGCCTAAGGAGGCATATGGTTAGGGTCTGGTCAACCCAAATTTTTGTTGAAGCGGATTAAGGATATGGAAATTCAGTTGAAGCATTGTCGAGGCGTGGGGCCTTTTTGGATGTTTTAACTAGTCAGTGAATGTATGCTAGAAATAGAATCATCGTTATTTGCCAATGGAGAGGGTTAACTCCAAGAAGTACAGCGTAAAGTAAAATCATGCTTTGGTCACGCATGCATAGGCAAGCCATGCCGATTCGAAAGGAAATTTAAAATCATGTTTTGGTCACGCATGATAATGAGGTCGATACCTGAGTATTTGGTTAAGTGTATATGCTCAGTGAACGAGCAAGTGTTAAGTGAAACTAATAAAATATGTGACTTCCAATGGTCATTTAGCCGACATATTTTATTTTAACGGGAACGGGGGATATTGTAGCATGTCTACCCTATAGATAATGCTCAGAACTGGCGATGTCTATGAGAGGATCGCGATCGCTAGGAGCAAAGTATGGGTTGTGTGGTCTTGAATAAACGAGAATTGCATTTGTAAGAGAATGCTCGGAACCAACGATGCTTGCGAGAGAATCGCGATCGCTGGGAGCGAAAATAAAGAATAATAGAGACACAATGGAAAGGAAGCCAAGATAATTGTCTACATCCGGTGTATAAGGAATAAGCAGTAAAGGTTTTTTTTTTTTACTCCAGGTTTTCACACAACTAGAGGCAGATGTTAATTGGTAATATGCGATTGGCTGGAAATAAAATGGGCGGAGTCCGACGACGAATCAAGTCTCGAGAACTGTCCCCTACCACGGTCGGATATCGGAAGCCACTCCCCGTTTTACTCATTCGTCGCTCATGTCTTGGCTGATCACCACGTTCCTGTCTTTGTAAAGCCTAGTTTCAGTATGTGAAAGTACTTTCTTCGTTCATGTCTTGGCTGGTCACCACGTTCTTTTTATATTGTACAGTTGAGTTTAAATATGTCAATTGAGTTTTCTTCGTTCATATCTTGGTGGATCACCACGTTCCTCTCTTTGTAAAGCCTAGTTTCAGTATGTGAAAGTACTTTCTTCGCTCATGTCTTGGCTGGTCACCACGTTCTTTTTATATTGTACAGTTGAGTTTAAATATGTGAATTAACTTTCTTCGTTCATGTCTTGGCTGGTCACCACGTTCTTTTTATATTGTACAGTTGAGTTTAAATATGTGAATTAACTTTCTTCGCTCATGTCTTGGCTGGTCACCACGTTCTTTTTATATTGTACAGTTGAGTTTAAATATGTGAATTAACTTTCTTTGTTCATGTCTTGGCTGGTCACCACGTTCTTTTTATATTGTACAGTTGAGTTTAAATATGTGAATTGAATTTTCTTCGTTCATGTCTTGGGTGATCACCACGTATCTTTTCTATAAGTAATATCAGTTAGAATATGTGAAATTATCTTTCTTCGTTCATGTCTTGGGTGATCACCACGTATCTTTTCTATAAGTAAAGTTCAGTTAGAATATGTGAAATTAACTTTCTTCGTTCATGTCTTGGGTGATCACCACGTATCTTTTCTATAAGTAATATCAGTTAGAATGTGTGAAATTACTATTTCTTCGTTCATGTCTTGGGTGATCACCACGTATCTTTTCTATAAGTAATATCAGTTAGAATATGTGAAATTAACATTCTTCGCTCATATCTTGGTGGATCACCACGTTCCTCTCTTTGTAAAGCCTAGTTTCAGTATGTGAAAGTACTTTCTTCGTTCATGTCTTGGGTGATCACCACGTATCTTTTCTATAAGTAATATCAGTTAGAATATGTGAAATTAACATTCTTCGTTCATGTCTTGGGTGATCACTACGTATCTTTTCTATAAGTAATATCAGTTTGAATATGTGAATTAGTCGTAGAGACACACTTTGATCTTGGACGGTGCCAAGTCAGGGGGGGTGTAACTTCTGGTGTGCCCTCGAAACTACGCAGATCTTCAGGGACTATGTGAATAGACGATTTCTACGGGAAGTCCAGAAAGGGTGATCACGCCGTCATTCGCCATGGATATCGTATCGAGGTACCTCGTAATTAAGTTATAATTCAGTCCTTCAGACACACGGCCAAATTACATATATTCAATTGTTGTTTTGTAAATATGTTCTCATTAAAATAAATATGTTAAAGTTATAGGTTTGATTCATTTCATTCCCCCCCACTCATGCTTCTTCTGGTTGACAACAGTAATTAATTATTGTTAATTACTGATGTCAACTAACCGTTAGGATCTTGTAACCGTTCTTCCCGTGGGAGTGCTTTCAGCTATTCAGGCATTGTTTAATTAAAGTCGCGATTTAAATAATTTTCAATTTTAATAATTTTTCGATCTCAATTTTATTTATTTTATTAATTACGTGATTTGCACTCACACGAGAGGGAGAGATGGTTATTAATAGATAGAATTGATCCACCTCCTCTGATATCCCTTTCCAAGTGTCGTCATTATTGGGTTTTGAATTCACATATGAAATTTTGTGTCGATACGTCAACGGCAGTTTTTAGAGTTTTTGGTTAAGCTCCCCCATATTCCACCCCTTCTCTTTGGTAGATTTGGCTGAAAATCAATAGGTGTTTTCGTTAGAGGGTTCTGGATTCACATATACATTTTGTGATGATACATTCAGTGTCTTCTTCTTTATCTGTGAAGCTCAAATGGTTTTGGAGGGGGAGCGAAAACTTAATAGATTAATTCGTTGTGGGGAAGTACATTGCCGGTGATTGAGGTAATGATAAGGTGATTTAATGAGTAGCGCTATGGGTTCAGTACTCGGGTTCCTGGCATCCTTCTCAATATCCGTAGCTCTGAGAGTGACAATAAACACTCTTATTACAATCTCACTTTGTTCCATTGTCTTGTTTTTTTTAACTTCTTTATTTTATGTAAAATTTTATATTTTACTGTTCCTAGAAGAACGTAACGAGACAGTAAAACATCACTAAGTGAGACGATCGGTGTGATTCTATCCTCTTTAGTGTACAGAAGTATAGTTAGAGACGTAATAACAGGCAATCATACTCCTCGTTACATTTATACATAAGAATAAATAACATCTACATAACAATTCTCACATTTATTCGTAGTATAAGAGAAGTTATGTAATCGGTCAGAATTCCATTTTTTTTAAATTTACTTCTTAAGCACGAAATAATTAATTGCGGTTTCACTCTCAAAAACCAATAAAATCCATGACAAAATACTAAATTTTGTGTCGATACATTGCAGTTAGTTATTATGACATGTCCGGGCTTTTCAGTAAGCAAGCACGCATACCACTGAGCTACCAGCGCCCTACACATTCATTACATCGGTTGTTTTGGGCGTTTTTGAGTCAAGCCCCTCCCTTTGATTCTCCTTTCCCTTCGCCTGATTTTGCGTAAAATTAATATGTGATTTCATTGTGGGGTTTTGAATTCAAATATAAAACTTCATGTCGATAAATTCTTTACGTCGGCAGTTTATTTTTAGTTAAGTCCGCTGTCTAATCACTAAGTTTCCAAATTTATAGGTGTTGTTCTCATAGGGCTTTGAATGTAAATACGTATAATTTTTTGAGTGAATATCTATTATGGTCTTACGGAATAAGTTTTTATTTTTATATTTTTATTTTTGGCTCCAAAGCGTAATTGCCCTATACCGGCAATTAATTATTGCCGCTATATAGCCGGACCCAAGATCTTTGAGTTCTTTGGGGAAACCCAGGAGGGACAGAGACCTCAAAGATCTTGTGTCCGGCTATATAGGGCAATTACGCCTTGGAGCCAAAAATAAAAATATATAAAAAAAAATAAAAAAAACTTATTCCATAAGACCATAATAGATATTCACTCAAAAAATTATACATATTAACATTCAAAGCCCTATAAGTTGTAACGGAATAAGCTGTTAAGTCGTAAAATGGCCAAAATGAGTTAAGTGTACTGGGATGATCTCCCAAGCCATCTGCGCATTGGGAAAAAGTTGGGAGCTCAGAACTCTAATACTTCCAAAATTATAAGGTTTCTTGGTGTCTCGTAAAATTATGTTTGTTCTCGGTTAAATCAACTTCATCTACTTATCATTAATGAGATAACTGCATTTAACCATTTATTCACTTTAATTTTTGTAATTTAAGGTGTAAAAAACATGAAATTTAGATTACTGAATATAGAATTGCTGACCGAATACATAAATTTCCCTATTATTCGTAGAGCTGGAGAACTTCATGTCTGTCTGTGTTTGTGGCTTTGAACACGATAACTCCTGATAGAATGAATGTATCGACATGAATTTATATACGTGTAAGAGGACATTTATTAATTTTCAGCGGAATAAGGAAGGGCAAGATCAGAGAGGGGCTCAACTTGAAGACCAATTCAGAAGCCTCTGTGTAAGACAACTAATTGATTTTTAGCCCTAACATTTGACTGATTTTTTAGAGAGAATGAAAACTTAATGTAATAATTCATGCTGGGGAAGTACATTTTTAACACAAATCATCCAACTTTTTACTTTCTCAGCTATACGAAGTATGGGAGAAGTTATGTAATCTGTCACAAAAATTTTAGATGTAGAGTTTTCAAATAAATTTCATGTTTTCCGACTTCCAGATTCGAAATAGAAATACCAGTAGAATGAATGTATCATGTTGATTTTTCCACAATATTTCGGGACACTTACACGTCCCTTTTTCTGTTCATAGTGAATGAATTTCCATGAACTAGAAGAACAGAACTGATCGAAGTGTTACCTAAAAGACGGATTACGTCTCCAATGGTTATTCATCTCGAGGTAGGAACGTGGTTTGACTGTGTGAAACGTGGTTCTCTGCAAGGACGAACACCCGATGTATTTCAATATCCCCAACCTTTGTTTACGTTGTAAAACCTACATTAACCCAGTTAAATAAGTTCATTTCCTTGTTTCTCATAATGCACTTTACAACCCTGAATAAACTTTACAACGTTCGAAGGAATAAACAGATTGAGGATGAAGTGTCATTTTTACAAGCCAGTGACTTTTACAGAAAGTTGTCAGAATAAATCGAGAGAGACATTACTATGAAAATAATAAGTTGGTCATATGTGATAGTAAGATGTTGTAGAACGAGATCATATAAATAAAAGATGTTGTCTTCCCACTGTTTTATTTTGGACCAGAACCGGTTTTCAACGCAACACCTTCATCATCAGTGGTTCATCTATCATAGAATAACAAAATAAAAAGTATAAATAACTCTTAAAGCATCAGGGTACAGAGTAAGAAGATAAAAATTATAAAATTAACTTACCCCACCCACACAGTACAGCGGTTAGAAGACAACCCTATGATAGATGAACCACTGATGATGACGCTGTTGCGAAAACCGGTTCTGGTCTAAAATGAAGCAGTGGGAAGACAACATCTATTATTTATATGAGTACCTAATGAGTTGGCGTTAGCGGCATTTTTGTTTCACTGTACAGCGTAATTTTGAGAGTTCTTATGCCCAGTAATGCCAGTATGAAATGATTATGAGAAGGGGGAGGGAGAGAGAGAGAGAGTGATTTATAAGCATTGTAGGTATAAGAAAGTCCTGTAATGGCCTCATCAAATATATATTTCTTATTTTTTTATACTATTTCATTAAAACTACCAATAGTAAGAGCACATTTTTACATTCGTTGATTTAAATTTAAACATAACTTTGATAAATTTCAATGGAATTTCTTTTTCATTCTTTGGGCGCTATAACTTTGATTGTATTGATCCTATCTCAAATCTTGGGAATTTCATGATTTGATGACGTCTTGGTTAGTTCAAAAATCATTACATTGTCAGTTATTGGGTTTTTTGAGTTGAACCCCCCCCCCCCCCCGATCCCCTCCTTTTCCTTCAGCCAATTCTGCTGAAAATTGATAAGTGTTGTACTTATGGAAGTTTGAAATCACATATGTAATTTAGTGATGCATAGACGCACAGGCAGACTTTTTTTTTTTTTAATTTGGAATCTGGAGGTACGAAAACATAAATTCCGTTGAATACTCCCCAAATACTCCCCAAAAATTCCGTCGAATTTTTGACCGATTTCATAACTTTACCTATACAGCGTATAGCTGGGAAGTTAAGGAGTAACCAGCATATCAACCAGTTACACACAGTGCCCACCATACATGAACAACAGAACACTTACGATCTCATGATACACACAGTACCCGAAACAATAAAAACTACTTACGTACAGTTTTTTTTAGCAAACTTTACACAAATACAAACTCAGAAATACGTACATTATCTTCTTAACACCTATCACATAACTCCCCACGAAGGTTGAAGAGAAGATAGAACCGCGACTTACTGCTATCTCGTTATTAATATTTTTCAACATTATTTTCCTTTACTTTTATTACCTCTCTTATTACACATCAATCAAAATTATTTTTAAAAAAAATTTATTTATTATTTTTTATTTATTTATTTTTTTACTATAATTAAGATACAGTTTTCTCTCGAGAACCCACCACTGGACCCACCAATTCATACCGGGGAAGTACATTGCATTGGATTAACGGAAATAAATATTATTATTATTATGGATTTAATTAACTGAATTTTAACTGGACCGACAGTGGAGCTCCTTGTGCCATAATTGGGAGTCACACTATGAGACACTTATTAGTTGACTTGACTAGCTAGATGGCTAGTATATAGCCACTTTCACCCGAGGGGGCTAGACCGAGCCGAGCGAAAAATAGATCAAGGGATCTCGACCTCAGCCGACCCGCCCGAGAAAAAGTGCGCACCTTTCTCCACAACTCTCATCACATAGATATATGCATCTCGTGCACAAATCTTCTTGCATCTGTCAATCTACAGATCTATATGTCACTGCACTCAACGAAAATTGACTTTAAATTATTTAAATTGACTTTTAAATTGATTACTGACAGTAAACTAAACTTATTCTCACAAAACTTGGATGGTACATCAATATATACAAAAATTTAGATTTGGGGGAGGCGCTGTAGGAGGAAGACTTTATTATTTGTTTTACTTCTCAAAGGCCTCCTCTTGACCTCATATTCGACAAACGACTAACTTGGAATCCTCACACGAGACTGAAATTGCAAGAAATGAACAGACGTTATAAATGTTTACTAAGACTACTAGACAAAATATCCAAACTAACTTTGAAAACAAAACGACTTATAATATACAACGCAGTACTCAAACCTCTTGAACGTGGAGTTCTGCCAAGGCTTCCAGTCTACAGCGCATCCAATCCATTCAATCAAAATCCTTCGTAAATAGCCAACGTTCCTTAATTACGTCTCTAACAAAACTCACTAACCTCAACGTAACTTTTGTCACTGAATTCGCTAAATCCAAATATAAGAAATTATTTTCCCCTCTTAGTTCCCACAATAATCCCTCAATTCTGCCATAATTCCCCAACGACGGCTTAAGCGTCAATGGCCTAGAGACCTCCTTAGCAGCAGCAGTGACAGTAACAGTGATTAGTTATAAATGAGAGAAAATCAGTGACTAAGGAGTGTCATCACTAAGTGATTTCTCCCCTCATGACATTTTGACATTGTCATTATCTCTTTATTAGCACATTTGCTAGTTGCATTTCTTTGTATACAGTTGTATAGCTATTTGTAAATTTAAAAAAAAAAAAAAAAATCCAGCTTTACGAAGTATAGGATTATGATCGAAAATTCAGAACGGAATTTCATGTTTTTCGACTTTCGGATTCCAAAAATAAAAATAAATATTTCTATGGCTCTGTGAACAGGAACTCACAATAAAATGAATGTATCAAAACGAAATTTTATATGTGATTTCAGAACCCTCTAAGGACGACACATTGATTTTCAGGCAAATCTAAAAAAGGAAAGAGGGGATCAAAGGGGAGGCATAACAGGAAATCTATAAACGTATTGACACAAAATTTAATATGTCATTTCTAAGCACTCTTAGGACGACACAACTCATATCGCCCTAATCCCAGAGCGGCCATTCGTCGCTCTGGTGTACATGAGCCGGACTGTACTTTGAGAAACCTACATGGCGCAATCTATGTAGTTTCTAAATTATACATAGCTTTCTCTTTGGCGAAAAATTCAGACATCAGTGCTTAAAAACATTGTATAATTAATCTGTAAAATTCAAGTGACAATGATTATCATTAATGATGTAGTTAGTTATAATGAACATTAAAAATAAAATTTTGCCTCAAATTGAAGTGCTAATAATAAAACAAAACGTTGAAATAGTATCATTGTTGAGTATAATACAGATTTTAATGTTTTGCATGTTTCTAAGACTACTACATACATAGAAGGAAAGGACAGGGAAAAACCTCCTGGGGACTGGAGAAGGGACAGTTCGGAATGTAAACTATCATTTAGTATTTGTTAAGCGACGAAAGAGCCCGACTACAATGGGAGTTTTAAGTGTTGCTTACCCAGGTTAATTCAACTAAAGTAGTGCCTGACATCGTACAGGCTCGGGACCCTCGCTTCGAAGGACGGCCTTCATCTTCTTCACCTCCCAAATAAAAGTGCCCTCTTTAAACTAATCATAATGATATCTCACACAAACTAGAATATTTAAATTTACTAAAAACTATATCCCTTTTATCCTGATAACAATAAAATAAAAAACATTCAGTTCAAAATCCCATAAGGACAGCACCTATTTATTTTCAGCTAAATCGGCCAAAGGATCAAAGAAGGAGAGCTCAAAACCCATAATAATTGCTTATTTATTAAATGCATCAACATTAAATTTTATATTTTAATTCAAAACCCCATAAAGACAGCACATATTAATTTTCATCGATATAATGAATGAATCGACAAAAAATTCATTTTGAGAATTGTGAAGTCCATGTATAAAACAACTATTGATTTTTAGCCATAACATTTAGTATAGTACACTTTCTTTTGGAAGGAGAAAACTAAATCGATTAATTCTTTGGGGATGTACATTGGCGATGATTCACTGACGCCATTTTTTCTATTTAGTTGCCTTAGCCTGATCTAGACCAAGCGGTTTGCTATAGGGTTGACATTAACACATTATTCGTTATTTTTTTCCTCTTTTAACCCCTCAATTAGGAAGTTTGACACGTTCACCTATAAGACACCACACCACTTCATCGACCACTGTCTAGAAAGTCGGCTCAAGGCAGCTCTCTCTGGGAAAATACTTCTGTGTCCAACTTTTTTTAACACTTCTTTTTTTATTTTTTATTTTTCTCAAGCTCAGTCATTTGTGTCACTTCAATATGGTCGAGTGCAATAAATCAATCAGTTCCTTATATGGGGCTCTCAGGTCTGATTCGCAGAGCAGGACATGAAGATTCGAATTTTTATACTTGAGTAGGTCAGTAGAGGGCGCCGGTAGCTCAAAAGTAGCTCAATAGTCAACTGTGCTCAAGATGGCACTTAGGTCCTTTATCTGGTAGGTAAAAACCTCCCTGAGCATGCCGCAACTAGAGACCTGGGTAGGCAAAATGTAGGACTCGCGGTATATCCCTTAATGAAATAAATTTTAGCTCTCTCTCCAAAATTAATCTACCTAAATCTCCCTGAAAACCCTAATAAATGCCAATGTAATGAAATGAAATGAAAAAAACAATTTTTATTCTGGGACATACGTCCCCTAAGAATAACTACATAAGAAATAAACAAAAGAGATACAAGTATCAACCAAGTTAAAATAAAATATAAAAAATAAGGGCCTATAGCAACTAAAGAAACAAAAACAGTTAGAAATAAGGATAAACAGATCATATTAAAATAAATGAGGAACAAATTTAAAATTATAAAGTAATAAGTAATAGCAAAAATAAATATAGATGACAGGAAGGGTCACTGAGAGAGAGAGAGAGAGAGAGAAAATTAATAAAATAAAAATAAATAAATAATGTGTGTCATACATCCTCATACATACATTTATTTACAGTTATATATCCAAAATAACACACACCTACATTATTCGGCATGGAACTGAAAGAAATAAATAAAAAGAAAAGGAAAGGAATGAATAATTATAAAATAAAAATGTGTAGTGACTAAAAAAAGAACATGTGATCCAACTGGGATGATGAAACTGTAGAGTAACATCAGTCCAGCTGTAGACTGAGAGACTCATGGAAGGACGAGAACTATCCCATAGGATGCTAGCCTGGGAAACAGACGTTTGATGAGGTAGGAGGTGCTGGAAGAGCAGGGATTTAAAGGAAATAAGACTAGGAGCATTGCGAATCTGGAGTTAATGAACGAATACATCGGCAGTTATTAAGGTTTTTGAGTTAAGCCCCCTCTTCTGATCCCCCTTCACTTCGGCCGATTTCGTTGAATATTAATAGGTGTCGTCCTTATGGCAATTCAAAATTTTTGTATATTTAAATCCTTATGGCAATTTTAATTGATTGATACAATTTCATAACGATACATTAATTACATATTATAAGAGGTATTGCATTAAGGCCTCCCTCTAATCTTTCCTTTCCTTTTGACCAATTTTGCAGAAAATATAATAGGTGAGGTTAGGTTTTATGACTCATGCCCGGGCTTTAACTACGAGGTCATATCGCCTATTACCAGAGCGCTCCTTCGTCACTCTTGTGGACATGAGCCCGAATCCACTGTGCGAGTTCAAAATTTTGCCTACCCTAAATTTTTACTCATCTAGGTCAGGGGTCTTTAACGAGTACCTGACATCGTACAGGCTCGGGACCATCGCTTAACGTCCCATCCGAAGGACGGCGTGCTTAAGTTTATTTTACCTCCAAGATAAAATAAACTAAGAGCCTCGGTCGGGTTTCGAACCCACGTTCTTGATCTCAGAAGGCAAGCATGCATACCACTGAGCTACCGGCGACCTCTAGAAAATATAATAGATGTCGTCCTTAGAGGTTTCTAGTCGATACATGCATTCTATCGGGAGTTATCGTGTTCACAGACACACAGATAAACAGGATTTTTTTTTTTTTTTTCTGAATCTGGTTGTAGAAACACATGAAATTTCGGTGAGAACTGCACATTGAATGACCGATTGCATTAAATTACTCTGCATTTCATCTAGCTGGGGAAATAATACCAAATCTATTTACATCCTTCATCTTCCCACAAATTTTCCGGTAGATAATGTTAATAGTTTCACTAGCCAAGAGACAAACTCCAGTATCCATTGTACCAGATACAGAGAAGGACCTGTATTAACCTAGCCCCCCCACTACTAGAAAAAATGTCAAAATCGACATTTTTTAATCACATGATTTATTGTTAATTATATGCTAATTTGTTGCTCTATTCCCGAAATTGTTGCTCTAACCGTTTAGCAGGAATTACTGTTATAAGTGGCGGTCACGTGCTAGAATGATTTGAATAATCTGAATTTTGATGAACGCAGTATTTAGTGCAGATTATGAACTAATTTGTTGCTGTATTACTGATTTTGTTGCTCGAACTGTTTACCCGGAATTTGCGTTCATAGGTGGCGGGCAAGAGCCAGGTTAACGTTAAGCTAGACCTAGAAAAATATGTTTGACTATTTTTATGATGAACGAAAAATTTAGTGCAGACTATGTGCTAATTTGTTGCTCTATTCGCGATTTTGTTGCTCGATCACTTTAGCAGGAATAATAATATATTAGATATTTACAACTGTATAAATAATATAAACAACAAGCAAATTTACTAAAAGAGTAAAATATGACATTGTCAAAATGTCTTCAGGGGAGAAATCACCCAGTGGTGACATTCTCTAGGCACTGAGTTGCTCATTTATAACTCTCTGTCACTGTTGCTTCTAAGGAGGTCTCTAGGCCATTGGCTCTTAAGGCGTCGTTGGGGAAGTGTGGCAGAATGGCACGGACTGAAGGATTACTGTGGGAACTTCGGTGACGTTGGCGGAACAGGCGCCTTAATCTCCGGATTTGTCTGAAGTAATAATTAATAATTATAATAATTTTTATAGAAAATTTTAACATTAATTTTATTTTCGTTAAACCATAAAATGGTAATAGGGTACCTCATAAGAATATTTACATTAAACAGATATTAACTCTTTATGTTGCCGAAATGTTGCCGTTCACACGTTTAGTTTGGCTTGCACAATTGTGAAGTGAGGAACCCTGAAAATTGTTGTTTGCTGCGTTCAAAATGGAAAATTTTAACGAAGAACTAATTCTTGCAACTGGTGCGATTTGCATTATAAAAAAAAGATGAAGATAAAGGAGAATAAAAGGAAATGGTGTAAACAATGGATGCTAAAAAGGGATTTGTTTTTTCATATGAATTTAATAGCTGAATTACGCAGTGAGCCTGACAATTTTCGCAACTATTTGCTTATGGACGAAGCCACATACCAGCATTTGCTAAATTTAATTACACCAATAATTTCAAGAGCAGACTCTGTTTTATGAGACGTGCAATTACCCCCATGATGGGCTATCAGCTACGCTGAGATTTTTGGCAACAGGCAGAAGTTATGAAGATTTAAAATTTTCCACATGTATTTCCAAACCAGCTCTAAGTGCTATAATTCCAGAAACATGCGACGCAATTTACACGGCATTAAAAGACAGATTTCTAAAGGTAAGTTTATAATGTTAATAAAAAGTCAAAATGAAATACGATGCGCATTCCCAAGGTTGGAGCTGAGGCTTGAGCATCGTTTAGACGCGCATGCCAATACAGCAACCTCATGCCTCCGTTCACACGCAACGATTTACTTGAGCAAACTAGTATGCGCAAGCCAGTTTGTGCAAATGGCATGGATTAGAAATAACAATACTACTAAAAAATAAAAATAAATGAATAATTAAATACTTCAAAATATGAGTATAAAAATAATAATTTTATACAGTACATAAAGTGTATAATAAATACAATAGATAATTGTGAAGAGTTCGGTGAAGAATCAATGGAGTCGGGGAGTTGGAAAACCACTATTTCTTGTAGAACTTTGAAGTGGACAAATAAAGAATAACTAGTATCCATCTAAATCAGGGTGAAGGTAATAGATTGAGTTAGGTTAGTATCTAGTAACGGGGATTTAGCGTGAAAGGGATGAATCACAGGTAGCTATAAGGTGATGCGAGTAGGTTGGTATTCCTGGAACTACGGTTCTGGAGTAGCAGTAGCGGACTTGCCTGGAATCCTGGCTTGTTGGCCTTCCTGATCTACTTCTGTGGCAACACAACTCATATCAACCAGTCATTCACTCTCCCAGTCTAGAGAAACACATTATAATTCCAACATCGATCACTTTTATCTTCATATTGTTGCATAATGCTCTCCATACGTTACTTGTATTTTGATAAGCTCTTACTCCCTTCCATCTGTCTGTTTCGCTGTGAGAATACCTTGCACGAACTGTCTCTGTAAACTAGGAGGTAGTAGTTAAGTCGTTAAGCACTCAATGAGGTGATCATTTAACTGAAAATTAACGTCGATTAACTTAATTGGTAGTTTGTATCGCTATTAATTTGCCATAGTAGTTAGTCTTGCTAATGTTAGCGGAGTAGTTAGTTATTGCGACTCATCTCCGGGATTTAACTACGAGGTCATAGTGCTCTTTCGTGGCTCTGGTGAACATGAGCCCGACTCGACTGTGAAAGTCTTAAATTTTGTCTTCCAAGGTTCAGTTACCTAGAGAAAGCTAACGAGTATCTGACATCTCACAGGCTCATTTAACGTGCCATCCGAAGGTCGATGTGCTCAAGGTTTGAGCTCAGTAGACAAGCATCCTACATCTGAGCTATTGGCGCCCTTATTAGAGGAGTAGAAAAAGGTCGTATTAGCCCTTTCCAAGTTTTTCAAAAACCAGTTTCACCATTTCACGTTCTTATAGTTTTACTCCGATTATAATTAACAATAGTAGGCCTCCGGGCGGGTGGGGGTAAATATATGCTCCGATATCTTTTTGAATTTTGTATTTTATAGTTTGATTCTTGCTATTTTAATCGCTTAATTGCAGGTTTATATGCGAGTTTTTGCGATGATTGGTTATCTAAATGATCATATTGCTTGCGCAATTTATAGATTCGTATATTATCATTCTTCTTACAGCTAACTTTTACAGGCCTGACTAAAGTTGTGCCAGCAGTCGCGGTTACACATCTAGGTCAAGAGATTTTTAATGGGATGTATTATTATCATTTGTTTTAATTACTTGGTTTACTGTTAGGTGAAATTTCAGTGAATTCGCAGTTTTTGGTTATTATTATATGATAATCATACTATAGACTAGGATTAGATACCCTATTATTATGATTGTAAATTACTTCCCCTTAAAATTTATAGTTTGGACCTTTAAATTAAAAGAATTTGGCGGTATCCCAATCCTTTCAGAGGAACCTGCCCAGTAGTTGATGAGCCACGTGGTATTTTACTTTTATTACGCTTGTATTGTTGAATGTTTTATTAGGATATTTTCTTGGATCATTATTTGAATAATTTTAGGTCAAAGTGCAGCTACATAGAAGTTGAGGTGGGTTACATTAAATTTATTGTGGGATTTTAATATGTAAATTGAAATGAATCTGGATTTGATAGTAATTTTAATCTTATATTAGTAAAATGACTCAGGTTCTAGTTTATGTACACATCGCCCGTCCCTCGTTTTAAGATGAGGTAAGTCGTAACAAAGTAGGCCTACCGGAAGGTGGGCCTGGGAAGGCACAAGTTTAAGGGATTTACTGTTTACACCAATCAAATGATTAAATTGATTGTGCGATTCAATCGAACTTGAAATTAATGATTTATAATTAATTAAGAGTAATCGTGCAAAAATCCAAGATGAGAAACGATTCACTTTGATTTTGAAATGATGTTTCTACATGTGCTAACTTATTGTTAGATCTGATTAGATTCCAAATGCAATTAGAATACGATTTTTTCAAGGGCGCTCGTTTTGAACCCAATTTTTAGATGTATAAAAAAAATACACATTAAAATGATTAAATTATTATTATTAAAAAAATTAATTATATTTATTTTTCTATAAAAAGCAACTTTCTTTTAAAACAAAAGTAAAAAACAAAACACGGCCATCAGCTGTTTTTTTTAGTGTGTATAGAGTCGAGTCGAGGCCTGGGTTGAATGGAGACGGTCTGAGTGTGTGAAAAGTGGTGTTTAGGCTTAAAATGTAATGAACGAAATAGGAGTGAATTGACGATGAAATTGACTCGCAAAGAAGGTACTGTTGTTTGTTTATATGTACAGGATATATGCTCAGAAATATATAACTTAAATTTAAAGAATGGCCAAAAATATAAAACAGAAAAAAAATTGAAATAGTGTTAAGAATTTAGTTTTTAAGATTTTTCTTTCGATTTTTGTTTTTTTCAATGTTTAGTTTTTTTTTTTATTTTGTAATGTAGATGATTTAAAAAAATAAACCCAAACTATTTGTTCTCGTAAATTCTATTCCATTCATTTTCCCTGTTGGCTCAGTAAGATAATTTGAAAACCTTTGGATTAGATTTAATATTATTTAAAATTATTAAAATGGCATCTCTTTAGAAATCCAAATGAAAAGTTGGCTAATTGATTTTTTTTTTAAATACGTGCACTTTCCTAAAAATTGCAGGTCTTGAACTTTTGATATTTTTAGGGCCTTTTTCGAAAACTACTGTAGAAATTAAAATTTAGTAAAAGAAAAGAGATAGGTAACATTTCTACAGGAATTTAAATATTATTATTTATTCTTTTTGTTTTAATTATTATTTCATTATTATTAATTATTATTTATCATTTATTTATTTAAGATTACCACTTGAACCTTTTTTTATCACACTTGATTTATGAGAAAACTGTTAGTCCAATCCAAAAATTAACTCTCACCCAAAATGTTCCTTATTGAATTTCCAATCGCTTATGGGACCTAAGAATTAAGATAGAGCCAATTCCAACTAAGTTAAACCGACCCAAAGAGAATGTACAATAAAGGTAATATTACAAAGTAATGGTTAAATTGTAACAAATAGAAACAAATTTTTTACTTTTTATTATTGATAGTTCGTATAATATAATATATTATATTCAGTAAAATCTCTTTGAGGACCTTCTCCTAACCGGACACGGAGACGGAACTTGGGTTCCATGATATGCGGACAGGAAAGTTCAAGTTCCAACAAAATGAGTGACTAAACGTCTTAACAATTCGTAGAAAATGAGAGAAAGATTAGTTCTGAAATGCAATTTCCTATGCCTGTAAACTCTCCACACAGATCAAACCCTTCTTAACATTGTGATTCAGTTTTCATTTGTATTTCAGACAGTCATCTCACCTAAGAAACCACGTAAATCTATCAAGAGCAGTATTACTGACAAAATTTTGCGATAAAAAATAACCTAACAACGATTGTTCACATTCATTTTCATTTTTCCAGTTTAACAACGAGGTCATATCGCCTACTACCAGAGCGCTCTTTCGTCACTCTGGTGAACAAGAGCCCGATTCTACTGTGGGAGTCCTAAATTTTGCCTACCCTAAATTTTTATTCACCTAGACCAGGGGTCTTTAACGAGTACCTGACATCGTACAGTCTCGGGACCATCGCTTAACGTCCCATCCGAAGGACGGCTTGCTTAAATTTATTTTACCTGCCAGATAAAATAAACTAAGGGCCTCGGTCGCGTTTCTTGTTGAGCTCAGAAGCCAAGCACGTATACCACTGAGCTACCGGCGCCCTCGTTTTTGTATACCTAATTATATATTTTTTTAGTATGTATATATCTTTCTGTATTGAATGTGATCTTATAATATAATGTCTATGCACTTTGTTTAGCTGGGGAAGTAAAATTTCGGTATGTCTGCGTGTCTGTAAACACGATAACTACCGATAGAATGAATGTATTAACACGAAATTTTGTATGTGTATCCAGAAACTTTCAAGGATAACAGCTAAATATTTTCAGCCAAATCGGCCGAAGGGAAGGAGGCATTAAGGTTGAGGCTTGACACAAAACTCTAATAAATGCTATTATAATGAATGTATTGACACGAAATTTTATATTTAAATTCAAAACCATGTAATGATGACACCTATTAATTTTCCCCGAAGTGGGGCCAGAGTCAATATATTCATTACAGCGGCAGCTTTTAGACCCCTAATCCCTCCTTTTCCTTCCCCCAATTTGGCTGAAAATCAATAGGTCATAAAGGGTTTTAGGTACACATATAAAATTTCGTATTGATACATTCCTTTTATCGGGAGTAATCGGGAGTTCACAGACAGATAGAAATTTTTTTTAAATTTTTGGAATCAAAAAACATGAAATTCCGTTGAGAACTTCATATAACTGGAGAAGTAAAATGAGTATGATCACTAAGAACAATGAAATCAGGTGAAAGTTCAAAGATCGCGGGGATGTATCAAGCAAGTGGTAGACAAACATTGACACATATCAAAGGTGACCTCCCTGTTTTAATTAAGTTGACCTTGATTTGTCTTGCTCAACTTAGTCATAGTGTGCAGAATGTATGAGACACAAGATGAAATCTCCACTAACATAAGTAATATTTAATAGTTTGTGATACTTTATAAGAAATTTGGGGATTAATACGGTATATTCATTTTTTAGTTCTCCACGAAATATAGGAAGATAAATGTTAAATCCAATTTGGAGGTCTGTAACGGCGATACCTACTGATTTTCAGCAAAATCGTGTAAAGGTAAGGGAGGGGTTTAGGGGCGGGCTTAACACAAAAACTCTAATCTAATTACTGCCGTTCTAATGAATGTATGAACACAAAATTTCATTCGTAAATTCAAAACTCTATAAATACAACAACGCGTTAATTTTCAACGCAATCGGTCGAAGTGAAAGTACTACTAAAAAATAAAAACAATAACTGCAGGTATAATGAATATATCAAATAAGTAATACGATGTATCAGTCGAACATTTATTAAACCACGACTAGTTTCATCAGTAAACTGACATCTTCAGGTGGAATCTAAACATACATAAACCAATAATAGTCTGCACACTCAGTTCAGTGTTCAGCTAGTCCCTGATACTCGTATGTGTCCCTTGACCTCTTCTCTAGCAAGATTCCAATTAATGTTGGACTGATAGATCTTATTACTTATTTAACAAGTAAGTCCCGTACATCTGCCTGCCACCAAGGAAATGAATATATCAATTCAAAATTTATTGTGAGGATTCAAAAGCCCCAATCAATTATTGAGTTTTTGCCAAAATTGTGAATCGCCTTGTAGAGAGAGAGAGAGAAAAAACAAATACTTTGACGGTGATTTAACCGATGACTTCTGACCGCTTACATAACTTCTTCTATACCTCGTTTAGCTGGAGAAGTAATAAATCAAGTGTTTTAAAGTAATGAAGAGTAATGAACGCACCTTCACATATCACGTTTAATATCTAGGTTGGGGGATCGTGAGGAATCCATTAAGAGGGTTAACACTAAAAAATATATTTACCTTTTTCTCGTGACTTACCAGTTATTAATCGTGATTTTCTACTATAAACCGGTTGCTCCAAGCCAAATCAAATGTCTAAACACTCCGTACATTTTTACGATTTTCTGTGCAACATTTCATTGTGAGAATACAGAAAGTGCAACGTCTCTAATTTTTTGATGCAGTTGCACCAGAGCTTATAATAAATAAAAAAAGTCGTCGGTGAATCCGATAAAAAAAAATTCTGTGTTCCTTCTGTGAACACAATAATTCCCGATAGAATGAATATATCGAGACGAAATTTTATGTGTGTCCAGAACTCCTTAAGGACAACACCTATTAATTTTCTGCCAAATTGGCCAAAGGGAAAGGGGGATTTAAGGACTTGGCTTATCCCAAAAATCCTAATACTTCCGACCCGCATGTCAACACGATAACTTTAATAGAATGAATGTATCGCCATGAAATTTTATATGTGTATCCAGAACCGTCTATGGGAGACATCAATTGATTTGGGGGCTTTAAAAAAAACTATAATGACTGCCGATGTAATAAATGAATCGATACAAAATTTATTATGAGATTCAGAAGTTCTAATGTAAGTCAATATTAATTTTTAGCTCATACGGAATTGTTTTGGAGGCATTTAACTTGATTCGTTTTATGGAAAAATACATTAACAGTGATTCACCGACTTTTTTTATTTTTATTTTGAGAGGGTAGTGTTTTAGGAAGTGTGGTTTAAAAAAATATGTTGGAAAGATCCTTAAGCGATTTTTTTCTTGATTTCCAGTGGCAAACACAGATACTTAACCCTCAAACGGTAAGGTCGGGGTCTAAAGGACCCCAAGCGCAGTATTTTCTCGGTTGGTCCTCACCACTTGGACTTAAGCCCATGTGACGTCAGGTAACCTCTGACTAAGTCTTCCTCTAGCGGACGTGGAGTTCACATGGCAGAGGTGAGTAAACTGCACTTATTTATAGTGATTGTTTTAAGTCAACTTTTATTTGGGGTCCCTTGGGACCCCACCTTACCTTTCAAGTTTAATATTTTTAGAATGCTTTTGGTAACTTTTATTGTTATTTTGATGAATGTTATGCTGAACGTTACCTTTAGCGTTTCATAATTAATTTGTATAAAATATTTTCAGATATTTTATCATGGCGTCTGAAGATTTATTTTGGACGGCTGAAGAAATTCTAAAAGAATTATTGCGTCAGCAGGCAGAATGATCGAGCAGAATGAAAGAGCTGGATGATCACCTTGATGAAGTTGCTTCTGAGAATGAGGATGAAATTTTGCCAGATGAGAAGATTGATATTTTCGATGCACGATGTAGCCCACCACTGATTGTGCCGACATCGAAAGAGCATTCGTAGTAGGCAAAGATGAAGAAACAATTTTTACAGATAGACCCCTGATTTCGAAGTACGCTAAAGTCCCTCAAAGACATATAATTAGCCATTTGCCAGGTCCTAAGGGTGAAGCCCGTGGATACACCAATGATGAGAAACTTGTTCGGCTATTTATAAATGATGAATTAGTGGAGAAAATAGTTCAACCTACAAATGAGGAAATTGAAAGATCTGTACAAAATTACACTTGACAACAGTGGTTTATATCGTACATCCGACCTCTAATAGGTTTACTTACATTTCTTTGTACTAAGACTGAATAATTATTATCTATTGTTTAATAAATAATTTTGGAGTTATTTTTTGTTGTTTTTTTAACCTTAACCATTTTAAAATATTTAAAATGATTTAATTTAAGCTGAAAATGAGCGAAAATTCCGATTGGGGTCCAATAGACCCCACCTTACCGTTTGTTCTCGCCTAGATCACCTTAATATTAGAGGGTTATCTTTGAGAATGTATAAATCTCTTGGACTTACCTTTTGGTCTCTGGGTCTTTAAACATCCTGCAGTTTGGTCCAAGAACACATTTGTTACGAAATGTCTCCATTCTTCTGAGTACGCTAAGACTCCGATCAGGTGAAGTAGACCGAAAGAGGAGAGGAAGACGAAGGTGGGGCGGGCGGATGAGGATCTAGAGAAAGTAAACATGGCCCCACTCCTGGAGGTTGGATGGTCGAGGGAAAGTGGCGAACCAGTGGCCGGGCAGCCGCGGACAGGAGCACTTCACAGAGCAGACCAGGATACCCGACAATCCAACTAGTACGAGTACGTCCCTCAGGAAGATATGCCGGTGTCTGACCAACACTTCACAGTAAGTAGTGTCTACCTGTTCAGTGTTCACCCTCTACTTCTTCAACGTACTCTGTCTTCCTTTTTAACGTCAAAGTAGCCACATCCAGTGATTCCTCATACTAAAGAAGAAGTGCTTGTGAATATCGAAGGTTTATGATTTACCGGTTGTAGTTAGTTATTGTGACTCACGCCCGAGCTCTTGTGTCACTCTGGTGGACATGAGCCCGACTCTACCGTGGAAGACCTAAATTTTGCCAACTCAGGTTTATTCACCTCGGATAGGGGTCTTTAACGAGTACCTGACATCGTACAAGTTCAGGATCTTCGTTTGAAAGTCCTATCCGAAGGACGGCGTGCTCAAGGTTTTTTTACCCTCCAGATAAAAAATCCAAGGCCCTCGCTACCTCAAAACTGAAAAAAATCTCTGTGCGTCTGTGAACACGATAATTTCCCATAGAATGAATGTTTCGAAACAAAATCTTCTATGTTTATCCAGCAATCCATAAGAACAACACCTATTGATTTTCAGCTAAATCGGCCAAATGATAAGGGGGCATTGCATAGGGGCTTAACTCAAAAACTCTTATTAATTTCGATGTAA
This sequence comes from Aradus depressus, assembly GCA_963662175.1. Lineage (NCBI taxonomy): Eukaryota > Metazoa > Arthropoda > Insecta > Hemiptera > Aradidae > Aradus > Aradus depressus. The sequence continues at coordinate 74,790,551 of OY759214.1, forward strand.
TGAATGTATTGTCGCGGGCAAGGTTTCACAAGTTTCTAAATGACACATCAAAATTTTGATTTTCAGGCAAACTGGGCAATTAGTTTTAGAGTGAGAGCCAAAAATTTGTAATTTCTTACTGGGTAAGTTACCTTAACGACGTTGCATTAATTTTGTTTAAATTATCTTTTCAAAATTCGAAATGTAATGTTTTTTTTTCATTTCAAAATTTAAAAAAATTCTCGTCTGTCTATATGTCAATTAACACAATAACTTACAGTGAATGAATAGAAAAAAACTGGAGGACGCCGTCCTTCGGATGGGACGTTGAGCGATGGTCCCGAGCCTTTACAGCCAGTTAGATACTCGTTAAGAACCCCTACTCTAGATGAATAAACCTAATTAAAAATTGTTTTAATAATTAAGATGTTATTTATATATCCAATTAATCACGAACATCATATTACTTATTCATTATTAAAAAAAACAATTTTTAGATTCTGATGATGGGAGTTCTTCGCAAAACGCCTATATTTACTAGGTTGTAGAAAGAAAAAAAAATGGGAGAAAAATATAGCTGCTGAAAAATATATTATTGTAAATTCAGTCTAAAAATGATATGAAATGTTATGTTAATACATTCATTCTATCAGGAGTTATGGTGTTCACAGACAGATAGGACATTTTTCTTAATTTTTGATTTAATCAGGGGATCGGAAAATCTGAAATTCTTTTAAAATCTCAACATCGAATTTCTGAGCGATTACATAACCCCGAATACTTTGTACAGTTGGGGTAGTAAAGAGGCCAACATTTAAGATCTCTTCCTTCAAAATTCGGCGTAAGATTAACCCTTACTAAGCAACCCTTACTATGAGTTGTACAAAAATCATGATTTATTTTGAAAGCTACCTCAGACTTTACGACAACCATACGTTATGTTTATATTCCTGCATACCTATATGGCAACTTAAATTTCATTTCAGTAGGTCAACGTTTTATTGCCAGATTAGGCTGTGGAATTTGTGACGAATTTTATTCTTTCCAGTTATACATATTTTCGTAAGATAGCAGGTTTTAAAAAAAGTCTTCTGGGAATCTACGAATTAATCGAGTAAGTTTTGGCTCTCCCTCCAAAACTAATCGACTTTTTGGGCTAATTATTAATAGACTACTTATATATAGTTTTGTGAATCCTTATACTATATTTTGTGACGATACATTCATTACATCGGCAGATATTAGAGTTTTATGTTAAGCCACTCCTCTTGTCTTCTACTTTCCTTGACCCATTTGGCTGAAAATAAATAGGTGTCTTCCTTATGGGGTTCTGGAGATACACATATAAAATTTCATGTCGATATATTTGTTCTGTTGGGAGTTATCCCGTTCAAAAACACAGAATTTGTTTTTTTCTTATTTGGAATCATATGTAATTTTGGTTAGATACACTACTTTCTCTATACATCGTAAAGCTGGGAAAGTAAAAATTGACCTTGAGACTGGTAATTCAAGAAATTGATAAAAAATCAATTTTCATCAAGATTTTATTTTTGTTTTTTGGAGGTTATTTTTTTGCTATTTTTTTCTTGAGAGAAATTAAAAGGGAAACTTGGCCTATATTTTATAATTAATGTTACGGATTGATAGATAGATGAAATTATGAAACAGCAGGTTTCTATTTATTTAATTGTTATTTGTTAGTGCTCCTTAGATAGATGTCCCTACGATGAAAACCATATACGAATCTGTATATATGTATATACTTCTTCTGAGGGCGCCGGTAGCTCAGTGGTATCCGTGCTTGGCTTCTGAGCTCAAGAACGTGGGTTCAAAACCCGACCGAGGCCCTTAGTTTTATTTATCTGGGAGGTAAAATAAACTTAAGCACGCCGTCCTTCGGATGGGACGTTAAGCCATGGTCCCGAGCCTGTACGATGTCAGGTACTCGTTAAAGACCCCTGGCCTAGGTGAATAAAAATTTAGTGTAGGCAAAATTTAGGACTCTCACAGTAGAGTCGGGCTCATGTCCACCAGAGTGATGAAAGAGCGCTCTGGTAGTAGGCGATATGACCTCGTAGTTAAAGCCTGGGCATGAGTCATTAAACCTAAACCTATACTTTTTCTTTCTATATTTCACAGAAAGGGCATGTAATCGCCCCGAAATATCGTCATAAAAGAAGAGTTATCTAATAAAATATAAATATGAATTTAATAAACGGTATCTTCTAAAATGTACTTAGACACAAAATAGTGTGGTCTTAATTTTCAACTAATTTCAGCTGAAATCCAATCAGATAGCTGACTCCTTCATTTCAATTTTCAAGTTCATTTCTACAATCATTTTTTGATTTCGGATTTTCATACGATTGCAATACTTTCTTATACTGAAATGATAAATGCTATTTATTGTTTTTAATAATATTAAGAATTTTATATAAAAATCACTGTATTTTTTTTATTTCAAATAAAGAAAACGTATGTTTAAAAAAAAAAATATTGTCTATTTAACAAATAATATATAATATGGGAGTACTTTCGGTATTGCTACCATCTTCAGCCACGACTTATTGAAAAAAAAAAGAAAAAAAAAATGGTAGCAATACCGTAAGTACTCCCATATTATATATTATTTGTGAAATAGACAATATTTTTTTAAAAACATACGTTTTCTTTATTTTTATCAAGTGGTTCACAATATCTCTGCAAAAATGTTAAGTATCATTTTTTTTTTTAGTTGCGATTTTTAATTAAAAAAGATGATTTATTTATTTACATTGAGAAAAAAAATTGTTTTTCTTTTTTTTTTCCAAGGAATTCACAGTTCATCACTTTCATTTTATCTTCCTATGATAAGATTTGTTTGAACAATGCAGAAAAATAATTTTTTTTTTAGGGAAAACCAACAGGCAAGGTAAACCTTAAAAATAAAAAATAAATATCTAGGATATTAATAGCATACATTAAGACCAATAACCGAAAAAACACTTCATACATTTATGGCTGGTTAATTCAGAATCTGTGTAATAAAAAAAAAAAACATTATGAACCCATCTGAAAGATAATTTAATTTTTTACAACTTTTGTTTCTATACTTTTTGTTAAAAACACATACTTTTCAAGATTTTTGCAAAAATGTTTTAAAAAACGTGATTATTATAGGTGTCTTACTCCAATTTTTAATGGAAGCATTTTTGGACCCATATTAATATTAGACATGGGAGCCATGGTGGCCGTTCGGGCTAGAGCGTAGTGTTTTAGTCACATGGTCTCACCTGGGTTTGCGGGTTCGAATCCCATCCGGGAGTGAGTTTTATTTCGTAGATAAAACTCCCTTCCATGGATGTCGTAAATAATTAGGTAAAACACCATTATAAGAGTCATGGCTAATATGCATCGTACATAAGGCCAAAAAAAATAAATAAAATAAACATTTTCTTCAAAATTAAATTCGCTATAAGATCTCCAAGTTTTGACTTTTCTTATAAGATCCCCAAGTATATATTGTATACATATTGTGTGTTTGTCTGCTTGTGATATGTTGGAGCAATTGAAGGCCTATTGGTTTCTAATAGCCCTGGGTCCTCATAAGTTGGCAGCTATCACGTCTAATTACACAACTATCATATCATGTGTCACTTGCATCCTGGTGACATATCATTAACGCCTTCTTCACTTTTCCTTGCTCAGCTAACCCTGATGTTACGACTCTCTTCACATCTCACTATAATCTTAACACTTTCTTCTTCATAGTTAGTTATTTTGGGTTGAACGACCTTGTCTACTCCCAATTCGGGCGTAAAAAGATGGTTCGGGTTCGTTACTATCCCACATAGGTATCTATCTATACATAGACCCAGCATTATATCATTTTTATATTTCAAAAGGTCATCGGTGAATGACCAGCAGTATACTTCCCCAGCACAACTGAACAAACTAAGTGTTTGCTCTCCCGCTAAGACCAATGGACCGTTTTGGATAAACGTCAAAAGTTGTAAAGATAAATCTATAATCCGCATACTATATCTCATGTAGATACATTCATTACATCGGGTATTGGTAAGGTTTTTGAATTGAGGTCGGAAAACATGAAAATCCAGTGAAAACTTTACATTACTTCCCCTATGCTTTATATAGTTGGAGAAGTAATACTTCCATTTGAAGTTATCAAGTGCATCTTAAGGAATTAAGTCATCACATTGCAATTTCACCCCTCGTCAGGGAATTCGTGTTGTATTAGGACGCAAAAAGTAGTAAAGTTGCACGCCCAAAAAAACATCTTATCGGAGGAAATAGCCTATATTTATTATTTATTAGTTAGTTCGGGCTTTAACTACAAAATCTGATGGACTTGAGCTTGACTCTTCTATGGGAGTCCTAAATTGTGTCTATGCTAAATTTGTTTTCACCTAGCATAGGAGTCTTTAACGAGTATCTGACATCGTACAGGCTCGGGACCATCGCTTAACGTCCCATCCTAAGGACGAGGTGCTTAAGTTTTTTTTTTACCTCCCAGATAAAATAAACTAAGGGCCTCGGAAAAAATGATTTATACGAGTATATATACCTTTCTTATTATTATTCACCTCATATGTGCTTATATAATGTAAGGCTCGTAATAAATGTCAAAATGTTGACTTCGAAGGGCTGTTTCCTACTTTTTTTTTTTATAAAATGCTCCAAGATTATCTTTTGATCGAGTTTGATTAGCATTAAAATATTAATAATTATGAAACTGACGGTGAACCATGCCACGGAACCCGCACACCATTCAGGTCTTTTTAGTTTCTGTATTCTCTGTTTGCTTCACTTACAATCAACAGAAGCCATTTAATTCTGAGATAGCCTGAGTTTTCGTTGAGTGACTTTAATGCCATCACAGATACCAAAACCGTTGATCTTGGACTTCGTTGTGTCCCCGGAAGCCTCTTCTCGTACTTGAGAAGTGGACTTAGGGCCACTTACGTACCTATATAATACTGGTTTCTCCGGCTAACTGTCCTCATCCACCGTTAAAATCCCCTCCACCAGAGAGGTTGTCTCTTTTCTACAGTTTATTTTCCTAAATAGGTTTGATTGTTGATTATATTCTTATTTTCTTCTTTGGCTATTAACTGTCGTTTAGGGAAAACTAATTATTTGCTAAATCTAAAAACTTGTAGCTAAATTCATCTCTTCAAAAGTATAACAGCTTCATAATTAAATTAATGCTCTGTTAATAGATGCGGTACGCAAACAGAAAGGTTTACAGGGAATATTCAAAGTGACGGGTTTGACTACATAGTGTACCGAAATTTTATGGAGGGGAAGAGGGGGAGGGGGAGGGCGCTGTCGATATGGAACCACCAATTTTTTTTAAATATTGTGTGGCACAATGACTTCAAAATTGAAAAAAAAAAAATTGTTAGTATGTATGAGTCAGTGAACTCGATATCTCTATATAGAATGAATGTATCGACATGAAATTTTATATAACTCAGAAGTCCCTGACTAAGACTTCTATTTAATAGCAAACAAATTGTGAAATTGGGTTCAGCGGAAGAGCGAAAACTTAATTTATTCACGCTGTGGAAGTACATCCCTGGTGATTCACCAAGAACCTTTTTTTTTTCTTCAGCTGATTGACCGACTAGAAATTGTGATAAAAAAAACACCAAATTTTTGAACAATAACGACATACATATATCCAAGCTATACTTGGGACATAACAATGAGAAACATACTAACACACAGGTTGCAAAATAGAAATATAGTCCGTCCTCTCACAGATTTTATTACTTCATTTTATGCTAGCCGACTTTCGAGGTTGCCCTCATCATCAGGCAATCTGATAAAACATTCAAAAGAACATAACAATTCAAAAAATGAATAAATAAATAAAATAAAATGCCAATAAATATAAAAACATTTGTTTATACCCATCCATGAAATTTTAAATTGTTATTTTTCTAATAATTTTTATATTTATTGGTTTTATTTGATAATTTTATCATTGTTCTTTTGAAAGTTTTATCAGATTGCCTGATGATGAGGTCAACCTCGAAAGCCGGCTACCATAAAAAAAATTGATAACATCTGTAAAAAGTCATACTATATTTTGATTTTGCGACCTGTGAAATGATCACTTCTCACTACATCAGCCGTCTTCACATTATGTTAACCCACAAACACCAAAACCTATTGAATACACGCAGGTTATATACATGACGATATGGTTGGCGGATGGTCATCAAGGTTTATGTAAATTAATTATTAAATGAAATGCAATTTTTTTTACTATTGACTGTCTAAAATATCGGTCAATTGGAAAGGGTGCGGAAACTGAAAGTTACATTCAGGAGAAACAAAACAAAAAAATCTCGGTCAACTTTTTTTTCTGAATTATGTATATTTCATTAATTATGTTTTTTTTTTTTTTTTTTTGGGGGGGGGGGGGGGGGTAATCCGATGCCCATGGTAACTTATTCAGTATATGGGCTTATAATGACTCCGTAGAAACACGTTACTTTAACCTTCCAGGATAATGATAATAATAAGTGATAGTTGGAGTGTATATGTTGTCAGCCGATAAGTGGCCTGAAGCTGAAGACAAAATGGACAAGCAGACAGACAAACAACCTTCTTCCAGTCTTATCTTCATCAACCTAGCTTTCTTATCCTTTCAAGTTAGCTCAGGTTTTTGTTCTGACTATTAGCCCAGATATACCCCAGTAACGAACTAAATATTGTAACTTGAGACAGTGGCAGATCTACAGTTTTGAGGCCCCTGAAGCTTTTTCATTATTACCTCGGCAGTTATTAATGTTTTTGGGTTGATTCCCCACTTCTTTTTGGCTGATTCCTCTGAAAATTAATAAGTGTTGTCCTTATGAAGTTGTTTATTTACATATGATATTACATTGTAAGTTATTAGAGTGTTTGTGTTAAGCCTTCTCCTTAATCCCTCATTCTCTTTGGCCGTTTAGTTGAAAATCAATCAGTTTTGGGTACCATGATTTTCCTTTTAAGGAGATCCTATTCCAAAATTTTAGATGATAGGTGGGGAGCAACAAGTCTAAAATATTTAAAAAAATATGATGGATGATGGATAGAGTCGACAATATTCCCATTGTTGAGATTCTGTCGTTTAAGGAAAAATCTTAGACATTTCGGAAACTGTTTATTTATTTCCTTCTTCAGTGCCTTATATTGAATAGAGTGGATGTGTATAGTGAAGGTGGTAAGTGTTTGTGACTGATAGTGATATTGGTCACTCACAGTTCAATATCAGACAGAAACACGTAACACTTTCATTAAACACTTCCACTCAAGTCATTATAAGGCCCTGAAAAAGGAAATAAATATTTTCCGAAACGTTAGCCAAATACTGAGTTTTTTCTTTACATGGCAGAACCTCATAATTATAAAGATACTATCAACTATAAAATATACTATCGATATTCATTCTATCACGAGTTATCGTAACACACACACACAGTCAGGATGTATATGTTTTCTTCATTTTTTCTATCAGAAGGTTGGAAAACATGAAATTCTGTTGAAAACTCAACATCGAATTAAAGGAAGTAAAAATATTTATTATCATTAAGACCAAATGCTGAGTTTTTTACTTTCATGACAGAACCTCGATTTCCCTTAACATTGTAAAATTACTGTCAAATCTATCAATCATATGATAAGATTGACACTATCTGGTTTATTTGTTCGCTTTGTCCGCCAGCAGAAGGGAGATGAAATTATTAGCCTCCGAAAAGTATTTAGAGACGCGACACATGGGATGGCAGGACAACGACTCTCAATATTGTGTGTACGAGAATATTACCCCCCGAGATCCAAACAAATTTTAATTTGCCTTCCTTTTTCTTCTACCTGGTCAAATAATATATTTTTTGTTGTACTGGGTGAGGTCTTCACTCTTTAAGGAACTCTTTCCCTCTCCAGATTTGCCATTCTCCTACTCTTTAGTAATTTAAATCCCTACTTTTCCAGTATCTCCCAACTCAGCAAACCTCTGATTCCTAAGGCTAGCTTCTATGGGATAGTTCTCGTCTTCCTATAAGTCTCTCAATCCACTGGACATTTTACTCTACTGTTTCATCTTCCTATCACTTGTTACCACATATTTCTTATACGATACCGTCATTTATAGGTTAGGTTAGGTTTTATGACTCATGCCCGGGCTTTAACTACGAGGTCATATCGCCTACTACCAGAGCGCTCATTCGTCACTCTGGTGGACATGAGCCCGACTCTACTGTGGGAGTCCTAAATTTTGCCTACCCTAAATTTTTATTCATCTAGGGTAGGGGTCATTAACGAGTACCTGACATCGTACAAGCTCGGGACCTTCGCTTAACGTCCCATCCGAAGGACGGCGTGCTTAAGTTTATTTTACCTCCCAGATAAAATAAACTAAGGGCCTCGGTCGGGCTACGAACCCACAACCTTGAGCTCAGAAGTCAAGCACGCATACCACTGAGCTACCGGCGCCCTCGCCGTCATTTATATATATATATACTATATATATATATTTTTTTTTTTTACGAAAAATTCTATTCGCTCGTCAAGCACAGTGATAGCGGTCAAACTATCTTGTGTTAAAAAATACCGTCAGATTTCATTCGATAATAACTACGAGACTAATAATGCGATAACAACGGTTGAGACCACAAAGGATGGAGCATGTCTGTACGTGTTTGTTGTGCAGTGTTTGTTTTGCCTGTGACGTTATCGGACTAGTGTGGGCGCCGGCGGATGATTGTTGTGAATTAGCGTTGTATAAAATTAGAAATTAGTGTAGCGTGATAACGCGTTTAGATAGGACGTTGATTCGGGTGTCATTGTAAAGAGCTTGAGGAGCACTACTAGGACTCAAAGTAAAACAATAAAAATATTCGCCGAAATATATGTAAGAATCGGTATTAAATTGAAAATTGCAAAAAAATTAAAGATGTCTCATATGAATCGTAAATATGCGCGGAATTATAGAAAGCGCAAATCAGAGGAAAGCTCTAGTGCTGAGCAAATGCAAGAGCTACGGCAGCATCGAAAAGAAAATGAAAAATTATTTTATCCGGACGTTTTCATGGAAAATCTACGGCGTGGACCTTGACTACGCCTTAATGTTTTTTTTCTACCTGACCTCTGATTTTCTTCATAGCTTAGAAATAACTCTATTATTCTTACTTTGTTTTCATTGTTTTAATAATTACCTGTCAATAACATTTAATATTTCTTTAATTAATTCTTAGAGGTCTCTTTTCTCTTTTCTTTATTCTTTATTCTGTCTCAATTGGTTGATACTTGTATTCTTTTCTTTTGAATGTCCGAGAATAAATATTATTTTTTATTTCGTTTCATTTCAAGGTTGAAATGGGAAAAGAGAACACTGCAATACATCGTCTCAGTATTAAATACACTTTATCTATATGAATATCGGTGAAACATAGGATTTACCATGTATATATCCTAGCTCATGTCAACATAGCAAATAAACTTTATGATAGACACATAGACCATCAATTCAATGAGTGTCTATTTATTGGATGTTCCTTTCTTCTCATTTCCATGCCAGATTGCACGGTGATTCCTCTACGTTCAACATGGTTAGGTGTGACACACAAACCTGAATGCTTAAGAAATCCACGGTGTATAACTTTCCTACACTTTCGATACTGTTTTTTTTTTTGATTTTTTTTTCTGCCGCCTACTTTTTACGTCGTAAAACAAGTGAAAAATATTAAAGAACAGGAAAGGATCATTTATTTACCTATTATTTGAGCAAATCGGAAGTGTACAGAATTATTTTATTTCCCCAGTTACACAAAGTATAGGGGATGTTATGTAGTCGGTCACAAATTTGATATTGGGGTCACAAATGAATCTCATGTTTTCCGACCCCTTGACTGATGATTCAAATTAATAGTTAACTTTCATAGGACTTCTAAATCCTATACTAAATTTTAGTTTGATACATTTATTACATTGGACAGTTATTGGGGTTTTTGAGTCGAGCTTCCCCCCGATCTCCCGTCCCCTAAAAAATCTGTATGTCCGTGAACGATTTAGATTTTATTAATTTTTGCTAGCCAGCTTTCGAGGTTGCCCTCATCATTAGACAGTCTACAAAAAAAAAACCATCATTTACCACAATATTTTATACATTTTAACGTACAAAACTTTATACTTTACTTCTTTTTTGCTAAATGATGTTTTTTTTGTAGACTGCCTGATGATGAGGGCAACCTCGAAAGTCGGTTAGTAAACATTAATAAAGTTTGAGAGAGGTCAGACTTTATTTTATTTTACAACTGTGAAATAGTCACTTTCACGTTCGTCAACTTAGAAGTTGTAAATAATCACTTCTCAATACATCAGCTCTTCATTATAACTGTATGTTTTGTATCGACAAAAAATTTTATACGAGTATTCAGAACTCTCTGAGGACGATACATATAGATATTCAGCCAAATTGACCAAAGGAAGGGGTAAGCTTAACACAAAAACTAGAATAACTACCGTTGTGATCAATGCATTAACACCACATTTTCTGTAGAAATTTTATCTCTTTTCTTATACTAAATTTTGATTTGTACAGTAGTAAAGGACCCTAAAAAAAAATATCAAAAGTTCAAGACGTGCAATCTTGAAGAAAGTGCTAAGTTAAAGTTAAAAAATTTCAATTAACTAACTTTTCATAAGGATTTCTAAAGAGATGCCAAATTTTTTTTCTAAATTTCGCAAAAATATTAAATCTAATCCAAAGGTATCAATTATCTTACTGGGTTAACAGGGAAAATGAATAGCATAGCATTTACGAGAACAAATAATTGGGTTTATTTATGTAAACGACATAATAAAACTAATAGCTAAGAGATAAAAAAAAATCAAATTATCTACAAAAAGAAATCTTACAACCTAATTTTTACATTTATTTTTTAGTCTCTTTTCTTTCTAAATATTGGCCATTCTTCAACTTTAACTTATTTTAGGGCATATAAAACATACAATTAAATTAAAGTACCTTCTTTGTTTATCTATTCAAATTAAAAACTCAAATTAATCACAATTAATTCACTACAAATTAGTTCTCCACACCTTCAGCCTAAACTCTCTCTCCATCTCATCTCAGACCGTCTCACCTCAACCCAGACCTCGAATCTTCTACACTAATTGAAAACAGCTGAGGCCGCGTTTTGTTTTTTATTCATGTTTAAAAAAAAAAAAAAAATTCATTCATATTATTATTCACTAATTTAGTTGCTTCTTGGACTTTATTTTATAGTAATAAATATAGTTAATTTAATAATATTAATAATTTGAATGTCTGCATTTTTTATACATCACAGAATGTTTTTTAATTTTTTCTATCGGGGGTCGGAAAACATGAAATTCCAGAAAACTGAACATTGAGTTAAAGTTATAAAATATTTATAATCAATTTTGTCAAATCTGAATTATTAGGTGCAGTCAACTAGACACCGTTCCGGTAGAAATTGGAATTTGAAATTTATTACAATAGTTACAGGGGCTATTATTAGGTGGCCTATAATGTAATGCATTTTGATGAACATCTGATTTTCATATTGATTGTTCCTGACCATATCCAGTTTTATAAGTCAACAATTTAAGTCTTAGAAAGTTCTTTTCAATTTACAATAAGTTGTTGTTAACCGTAAGCTGTTTTTTTTGAGAGGAAGGATATAAATGCTTGTTTTCATAATTTGGAGGCCCATAAAAAAATATAATAAAGATTTATATTATGATGGTGAGGGGAGAGAAGGGTCTGTTGTTTAAATAAAAAATAGTATTTGACCATCGTTTCAGGATCTACTTGTTTCCTGATTCAGGGTCTTATAATGTGTGTAGTGAAGGTGGTATGTGTTAGTGGTTGACAGTGAACTGCGACATCCAGTCTAATCATTATAAGGCCATGAAGAAGGAAAAAAAACAGTTTCCGAAAATATGAAGATGGTTGAAGTAGTGAGAAGTGATTATTTCACAGTTTGCAAAATAAAAATGTAGTTTGACCTATCACAGATTTTAATATAATATTCGACTTTCGAGGTTTCCCTCATTATCAAGCAGTCTGGTAAAACCATTTTTTAAAACATGATTTCAATTTATTTATTTATTTTTCAAATAGAATGGGATAACAATAATTATAATTTTTTTTCCCGTTACATGGTAAACCATAATAGGATACGTCATAAAAATGTGTACATTAAGATAGCCGGACCTATAGGACCGGAACCCTTCTACGGGATCTCTAAGAGCACCGCAAGGGCGGCTATAAAATGTTGGCTGACCAGGAATCACATCCAGTTCTGGAGAGGGGTCCCAAAGCAAAGACATTCAAAACTCTTTGTAGCGGAACCTTCTGAGAAAAGAAGCCTAGAGCTCCTGAATATGAGCACAATGGATCTAAGAGCTATGACAGGGCTGATCACAGGACACTGTCATATGAACAAACACCTGCACAATATGGGCATCGCTAGAAATTTGGCTAGGAAAATGAGACTCCGGTTAATATTCTAACCGGGGGGGGGGCACTAGAAACCAGAAGATTTTACTGCTTCGTTTGCCATAACGGAACCGAAGCAGGTAATGGAAGGAATCAGCTGTAAGAATAGGCTTACTCTGGCCGTGATGACAGAATCAGCCCTCGAAAAATTTAGAACTTCCATAGTAGAGTCAGGCTTATAGCCACCAGAGTGTCGAAAAAGCGCTCTGGTAGTAGGCGATATGACTTCGTAGTTAAAGCCCGAGGTTGAGTCGCAATAACTAACAGTTTTTAATTATAATTTAAATGTTGATATTTTTTTATAATATTTCCGAAAGTGTCCTTCAAGATGATATTTCGGGGCGTTCCCTTCTTAAGGGCAAATAAAAAAAAAAAATCTGCAAGGAGGAGGGAGGAGAAGGGACTACATTTTAGGTTACGCCATTATTTCGTTCCCAAAGAAGGGAAACCATTACATAAATTCACTATTCCCTTAATTTCCTTTTGACTAAATAGTTTTCAAAAAAGATCATTGTAAAAACCATTCTGAAAATTACCAATTAAGTTAATGAGCTCTGAAATTTCTAGTTTAAAATGTAGTACAGAAGAAACTTTCGATGACCTACATTTCATTATGTGTGTTTACCAGTTTTTTTTTTTTTTTTTTGTTATTTTTTACAATTAAGGGGAACAGTTTTACCACAGTGAAAAATATATTTTATAAATGTCGGTTTTCACCACCGAAGGGGGAAGAGGAAAAAAAAAATGAATATAATATGTAAGTAGACCTGGAAAATAGTGGAAAAAAAGGGGAAAAAAGGAATATGTATATTCATGAGGGATGAAAGTTAATAATAGTAATTATATCTGAAGGTTGTTAAGATGTAAAACAATTATCAAATTTATTGAAACATGAGGAAAATGTTATGGGGTGAAATGGACGGCAGTTTAGGGTCTTTCTGAGATAAAGAATAAAGAAAAACGTGTTTTTGAGTATATTGTATATTTCACAAAATATATATAAAAAAAGGGAGTACTTTCGGTATTGCTACCGAACCCAAATTTTATATATATGTATATTTTGTGAAACAGACAATATTTTTAAAAACATACGTTTTTCTTTATTTTTTTTACCAGAAAGTGTTAAGTATCATTTCTGAGATAACAGATAATAAATAAAATGTTTTATCTGAAAACTGCATTTGCAAGTCAATGACGGGCCTTTTTGTGTGAAATTGGTGATTTCCAAAACCAGCCATTTCTCATGTTGAGTGCCAAAAGTAGCTATTAGAAAACTTAAATAAAAAATAGCAAATTTTCTAGCCACAATATATTTGGCAACGTTTGCAAGATGAGAGATAAAGTTATTACCCATCCATGAAAAAAAAAATCGGAACTTAAACTTAAATCGGTTAACTTTCATCAGTTTTTGGTGATTATCCCAAAAGTTGTTTACGGACAAATGGCTGGTTTTGGAAATCACCTACTCATATATATATATATATATATATATATATATATATATATATATTGATTTGGTATGCGTGCTTGTCTTCTGACCTCAAGATCATGGGTTCGAAACCCGACTGAGGCCTATAGTTTATTTTATCTGGGAGGTAAAATGAACTTAAGCACGCCGTCCTTCGGGTGGGAGGTTAAGCGATGGTCCCGAGCCTGTGCTATGTCAGGTACTCGTTACTCGTAAAAATTTAGGGTAGGCAAAATTTAAGACTCCCACAGTAGAGTCGGGCTCAGGTCCACCAGAGTGACGAAAGAGCGCTTTGGTAGTAGGTGATATGACCTCGTAGTTAAAGCCCGGGGATGATTCATAAAACCTAAACTATATTGATTTGGTAATGTTCTGGAGGGAGTCCACCATTGTCATCGAATTGTACTTGACCTTGAATGACACAGTCGCTCTTATTCTAATATGGGAAGCGGCAAGTACCTTTCATATCGTATTTTTCTGTTTCAGACGAAAGTATTCATCCCATTTATTATATGAAAAATGAGTTAAATTTAGAATTTTTTGTATTGTATCTCTTTTTTTTTTCTTTGGTAAATACAATAGATACAATAAAAAAAAAATCTTATTCCTAATCAAAATAGGATAATCTTCATTTCAAATTTTTATTTTCATTGCCACATCGTTTCTGAATCAGAGAGCTCACAAAATTCCAAAGACGTACTTAATCCAATATTCATCAAGATATTTTTTTATTTTATTTATTTACAAATAGATATTTACAACGCTATACAAATAAATACAACAAGCAAATGTGCTAATAAAGAGATAATGACAATGACAAAATGTCAAGAGGGGAGAAATCACTTAGTGGTAACACTCCCCTAGTCACTGATTTTCTCTCATTTATAACTAATCACTGTTTCTGTCACTGCTGCTGCTAAGGAGGTCTCTAGGCCATTGACGCTTAAGCCGTTTTTGGGAAGTATGGCAGAATGGAGGGCTCGGTCTAGAGCATGTATGGGCAACCTTTGACATGTTGCGGGCCAAACTTTAGGGTGCAAATACGTTCGCGGGCCGCGTAGATGGTTCAAAATAACGTCGGACTTTAAAGTAGTGTTCATAATTTTTAGCGATGGATAACAGACATGAAATAATAAGATAAATAAAAGAAAATATAAAGAACATTATAATACAATTAATTAAAATAACAAAATGAAATGAAAAAAAATAGGTACAATATTATAATTAAATCGTGAAATTTGGAATTATTACAAACTACGAAAGTTAAGTTGCGACACCGAAATCAATGAGACGCTTGAGCTTGAATTTGGGAAACTAATCCATTGATGTTTGGATTAATTCCACTGATACAAAGACGTAAAGAATTTTCCAAATTATCTTCAGTGAGCCTTGTACGATGTTTTGATTTATTAACTTTCATCATTGAAAAGAACTGTTCGCATTTATAAGTACTGCCAAACGCACAAATCAATCTTCTTGCGAATTTTCTAAGCTGCGGAAAATGGTCTTCTTCGAGGTATTACGAGCGTGTATAAACACGCGATGACATGAATTTTTCCTCACTCGCCTTGCTCGCTCACTTGATTCCGCAGAAGCAAGCGACAAACCCCATCCTACTCGATCTTCCTAATTTGGAGTGAGTGTGAATAAGTAGTGTAATATTATTATTTTTTTTAATTGAGTTTTTCAAAATGTCTCGCGGGCCGGACCAAATCTTACAGCGGGCCGGTTGTTGCCCACATATGGTCTAGAGGATTATTGTGGGAACTAAGAAGGGAAAATAATTTTTTATATTTAGATTTAGCGACTTGACGAAAGGTACGTTAAGGTCAGTGTGAAGAGTTTTGTTGGAGACGTAGTAAGGAGCATTGGCTAATCTACGAATTTGTAAGATATAAAAAAAAATCTAAGATCAATACTTCTCAATGCATTGAATAAGATATCGTTTTAAACATGACAATTAAAAATTGTTAATAGTTCTTGACTTCGAAAAATTGTTATGAGGGGCTGTTAACAATGTTAATTGAGCCCGTACCTGCGCGCCGTCCAGTTATCCAATACAATTAGTTAATTGGCGCATGGTAGATTGCTCATTATTGTACAAAATGTTCTTGTTTATGATGCTCATGCTCACCCATCATTCTATGGATACAGTTAGATAAGCAGTAAAGCACAGTTATGCCATGAACTTACATTTAAACTATTTGTTTAGCGGAGTTCTAAGAGCTCTTTCTCTTGTCGCCGGATAGAACTTGCTCTTTATACTTAGAATAACGGAAGTCATGTAATCTGTCAAAAAATCGATCTTTCGCTGGTGTGGTAAATAAAAGGGAGATTTTAAGTGTTGAGTGTTAAGCTTAAATAAATGATAAATAAATAACTAATAATAATATTTAAATAAACAATAAATTACCACATTTCCCGTAGAAATTTGATCTATTTTATTTTACTAAATTTTGATTTCTACACTAGTTTTTCGAAAAGGGCCCTAAAAAAATATCATAAGTTCAATATGTACGTGCACTTTCTTCAAAATTAAAAAAAATTTCAATTAACAAACTTTTCATTTGGATTTCTAAAGAGATGCCAACTTGTCTTCTAAATTTTGCAAAAATATAAAATTCAAAGATTTTCAAATAATATTACTGGGCCAACAGGGAAAATGAATAGAATAGAATTTTCGAGAACAAATATTGGGTTTATTTTCTTAAATCTACATAATTAAAATTAAAAACTAAACGGATCTTTTCGGTTATGTGTCAGGGATTCTGAAAAATTTTCTACCGAAACCACTTACTCTTTGTTAATCCACTTGATGTACCCGAAGAAATAACATTTTGACCCTCCCGTCGGTCCTTTTACTGAAACAGTCCAGATTCTCCTGATATAAGAGAAACATATATGTAGTTCAAATGGAAAATGTTTTAGAATCTGTCAGGGATAACCGAAAAGATCGAACTAAACATTGAAACAAACAAAAATCGAAAGAAAAAAATCTTAAAAACTAAATTCTTAATACTAATTCAATTTTTTTGTTTTATATTTTGGGTCATTCTCTAAAATTAAGTTATATATATCTGGGCATATATTCTGTACATATAAACACTTATTGGATCAATTTCACCATCAATTCACTTCTATTTAGTTCATTACAACATAAGCCTAAACACTACTACATTTTCACTCAGACCGCCGCCATAGCTAGGCCTCGACACAACTGTACACTCTAAAAAAAACAGCTGATGGCCGTGTTTTGTTTTCTACATACATATGTTTTAAAAGAAATGGTTTCTTATTTAAAAATAAATATAATTAATTTTTTTGGAAAAAAAAATCGTAGATGATCAGCAGCAATGTGCGTCCCCAGCACGAATCATTCAGTTATGTTTTCAATTTAATTTTTTTTTATTTTGTTATCATTCATCTTGTACTGTTCTCTTTTGTCACTGACATCACATTTACTTATGGTGATTCAATAATATTCCAATTGAAAAAAAAAGTTGTTGCTCTCCCTCCAAAACTAATTTACCATTTGGGCTAAAAATAAATAGTTGACTTTCATAGTGGCTTCTGAATCCTCAAACCAATCTTTGAGTTGATACATTCATTACATGGGGAATTATTAGTGTTTTTGTGACGATCTCCCCCTCCCATTCCACTGATTTATTACTTTTTTTTGTTACTCTACAGTTTCATCATCCCAGTTGGATCACATGTTCTTTTTTAGTCACTATATATTTTTATTTTATAAGTATTCATTCCTTTCTTTTTCTTTTTATTTATTTATTTCAGTTCCATGCCAAATACTGTAGGTGTGTGTTATTTTGGATATATAACTGTAAATAAATGTATGTATGAGGGTGTGACACACATTATTTATTTATTTATTTTATTTTATTAAATTTTCTCTCTCTCTCTCTCTCTCTCTCTCTC
Source organism: Aradus depressus (assembly GCA_963662175.1). NCBI lineage: Eukaryota > Metazoa > Arthropoda > Insecta > Hemiptera > Aradidae > Aradus > Aradus depressus. The sequence continues at coordinate 74,808,454 of OY759214.1, forward strand.
AGTGACCCTTCCTGTAATCTATATTTATTTTTGCTATTATTTTTTACTTTATAATTTTAATGTAGATGTTTGCTAGCGACTGTAGAATTCAAAATTCTGGGGGTATTGAGGGTCAGTCAATGAAGAAAATACTATTCAAATGCCAACGTTTCGATATATTTCATATCATCATCAGGGCCTAACAAACATGGGGGTATCAAGATTAGAAAAATATAATGGGTGATCGATTAAAATTATATATAGGTACATAAATATACATTCACTCATACAGTGTGTGTGTCTATTTATTCTTTATTATGTATTATTTCATTTTCGGTTAGTGTCACTTCTGTCTAAAATTCTTCATTTAATTAATAAGTTAAATTATGTTACTATTTATATAATTATAGAGTTTTTATTTTATTTTATTTTTTCTCAACATAGTAAAATATCTGTTAGCCAGTAAGTAGTTCTCTTCAAATTTAAGTCCCGTTAACTGGGGTTTTCCCCGGATTTATTATCTGTTACCCTCGACCCTTCTGTACCCTTAGTTGAACGTAAGACCTCACAGTCTTCATGCCTTCTCCTCAACCATCTATATTCATAGTAAGTTTCCTTGTTGTTCATCAATGTGTATATGTATGTGAATGTATTAGGATGTATATTTGTATTTATGTGGAGTTGTATGAGTGAATGTATATTTATGTACCTATATATAATTTTAATCGATCACCCATTATATTTTTCTAATCTTGATACCCCCATGTTTGTTAGGCCCTGATGATGATATGAAATATATCGAAACGTTGGCATTTGAATAGTATTTTCTTCATTGACTGACCCTCAATACCCCCAGAATTTTTTATAATTTTAACTTTGTTCCTCATTTATTTTCATATGATTCTAACTGTTTTTGTTTCTTTAGTTGCTATAGGCCCTTATTTGTTATCTTTTATTTTAACTTGGTTGATACTTGTATCTCTTTTGTTTATTTCTTATGTTGTTTTTAGGGACGTATGTTTTTGTGGATACATTTTTTTTTTTCTACACTTCAACGACAGTTTAAAGAGTTGTTGTAATAAGTGTCCCTCCTAATCCCTCCCTTTTCATTGGCCGAATTTTTTCGATGAAAATGTTAGTTTGTTGAAGCTAAGTGTCTGTGATGCCTAAAGTCTTCAAGATATGACAAATAATTGTCAAAAGATATGTTAGTTTTGAAGAATGATTTAAAAATTTTTTTTTTTTTTTTTGCTTTATGATCGGTGCATATTAGCCATGCCAATGTGTTTATATATAGTTATTTACGACATCCATGGCCCCGGGAGGGAGTTCTATCTACGAAATAAAACTCACTCCCGGATGGGATTCGAACCCGCAAACCATGGTGAGACCATGCGACCAAAGCCCGCACGGCCACCATGGCCCCCACATAAATTATTTTCAAAAACTGCTTCATGTATATATTTGAGTTAAGTCTTCCTCCTAATCCTCCTTCTCTTTAGCCGAAAATCCGGTTTGTTCCATAGAGGGCTTTGAATTTAAATTATAAATTTTGCGTCGATAAATCATTATAACGGCAGTTAAAGCTTTTGTGTTAAGCCTCTCCTTTCCCTCAGGCCAATTAGGCTGAACATCACTAGGTGTCGCCCTTACATGGTCTGGATGTAGATATAAAATTTCGTATATATTTAAAAAAATATATACATACTATCAAATTTTGTTTTTATTTTTGAAAACATTAGCACGTTTAACACGTTATTGTGACTCATGTCCGGGGTTTAACTATAAGGTCATGTCGCCTACTACCATAGCGCTCTCTAGATATGATATAGGATAGAGACCATCAGTTAAATTTCTGTCTGCATGTATGTTTGTCTGAGCTTCATGAGAAAACGTCTGAATCTATAATCACGAAATTTGGCAGACCACTAAAAGATCGTTCATCTAGGCTATGTGACATCTCAGAATGACGATGGCTACCCCTGTGAATTGTGAATGGCCCATCTATTGCCAGTTAACTTTCTCAAGGGTGGGGACCTGTGAACACTGGCTAGACCGACATTGCTCCGTTAACTGGGGGGGGGGGGGGGGGGGGGGGTGTCTCACTGCTCAGATTGCCTGACTCGGCGGGATCCTACACTGCAATTTTCTTGACTAGTACCGTGATGTGGCATGTTGCCCCTCCCAGGGTAAATACGCTTTCAAAGTTAATTTTTTTTTTTTTGATTGATTTTCAAATGACTTGAATGTGTCCAGATAATAACGATTCTATTCACTCATAGAAATGTCTTAATTGATTTATCTTTTCCGAACAATCTCAGCACTTAAGAACAAACTTCACATCTACAACACAATAGTAAACCCTATCTGAACTTAAGTGTTGATAAATTCACTCTATTGGGAGTTATCGTGTTTACAAGATTTTTTTTTTTATTGTGGACTCAGGGGGTGCGAAAAAAATTAAATTCCGTTGAAAATTGAACATCGAATTTTTGAACAATTCGATAACTTTCCAATGATGCAATTTTTATTATTTGATTGGCCTTGAGTTCTACATAGCTGGAGCAGTTATGTTTAGGTTAAGAGGATCACGCACTCAACTCACAGCGTCAACCACAACAAGGGACCAAGGACGACACACCGGACCATACTCTTTTTTTTAGCCACTCAATTTGGGCTTGTATGTGGCACCGATCAAACTCTTCAAGCCCGGGGACTCTGTCACTCCAGAGACCCCGGCGATATCGTCCCAACCGCCCAGCCAGGGAGGTACACAGGTCCGGCAACCCTGAGAGTCCCCGCTAGGTCCCCTACCCCACACCCTCAAGGGAATCTATTTATGTTTTTTGTTTCATTATAGTTCAATTTTTGAATTTGTATTATATTATGGTTTCTGATATGTATTCGTTTGACAGTAGAGTCTCATGTCGTCTTTCGTTGTATTTTTTACAGTTAGTGAATATGTGTACTATGTTTTCCGTCTCGTCGCACTGTTCACAGTTAGGTGATAGTTTTAGCTTCATTAGGTGTATGTGTTTGTTTGTCCTGGCGTATCCCGTCCTCAGTCGTGTCAAGTATATGACTTGTTTTGTCGTTAGTGACTTACTGTGAGGGTGGAACCATGGGATGTCGTTATTATCTTCTGTACTCTGTAGCAGTACTGCCCTTTGATTTGGGATGTGTCCAGGGATCCATTCAATGTAGTACTTTCTGTCTGACTGGTATATAATTTTGAGCTATTGTCGAGAGTATGTAATTTTTCCGAGTTTTCAGATGAAAATACCTTTGTAACGTCACACATGTGACATCACATGGTCGTCCCAGCTCTAACCAGCGGGTACCTTCTCCTATGACGTCCCCCCCACCCCCACCCCCTCCTCCCCTGCTCCACATCACCCCCCACCTCTCCTCTCCCCCCAAAAATCTGTCGATTCGCAAAACGTTAGCGACGACACTCATAATTTAAAAGTAGTGCGAAATGAGGAGTTGAAGAAACTTCCCGAGGGGAGTCGCTGCCAGTCTGCTCGGAGTTGCGCTGTAGAGAAGCAACAGATAAAAAAAAGAAGACTTACCTAACTATTTCTTTTTTAGTGACACTTTGAATTATTTTTAAATTAAATCCTAAAATCTGCGCGGGGGAAGTCGAATTTTCGTACATACCTACCTAGTAATATGAAGAATAAAGTTCAACGATTTCAATTATTACGTTCAATGAGTTGCTGGTAGAATGGTGGAGCGGCTTAGGCCACAAGACACAAACTAAGCCGGGTATTGTGAAGTCCAGATGTGCATTACGGCCCGGGGACTATAAAGCCCACTACGATGCCCCACTCACGAGTTGAGGAGCTTACCCACACTATGCCTCATACCAATAGCTAATTATGCCATAGATTTATGAGTGGTACGTATGGGAGGAACACTATGCTACCCACCCACCCTTCATCTTTTCAAACAGTTCAATAAATATCGCACTTTATGCAGCCCAGATCCACTGGGAGGAATGCACTCGTGGATGTCAGTAATTGTAGGTAAAGATGCACCTGAGTAGAAAGGTTGTAAACTCTGTAACAACTGCACTAGGGTAATAATAAAACAGTCGTCGGTGAATCATCGGTTATGCACTTTTCCAGCACAAATTATTCAATTATTTTTTCGGTCTCCTTTCAAAGCCGATCTACCGTTTTGACTGAAACACAATATATATCGTATGTAGTGGCTTCTGAACCCTTATACTAAATTTTGTCTCGATACATTTATTACATCAGGAGTTATTAGGATATTTGAATTGAGCCCCCTTCTCTCTTGGGTCGATTTCACGGAAAATTAATAAGCCATCCTTATGAGGTTTGGAATTTAAATATAAAATTTCAATTGGAATTTTCGAGTTGAGCCCCGTTTGAGTTCTCTCTTTTAGCTAATTACGCTGAAAATAATAGTGGTCGTCCTTAAAAGGCTTTGAGTTTACAAATTTCGTGTCACATTCATTACAACGGCAGTTATTGGAGTTTTCCCCTTCTTTTCGGCCGATTTAGGTGTAAATTAGTAGGTGGTCGTCCTTAAAATGTTTTGGATTCATATATAAAATTTCGTGTCGATACATTCATTCTATTAGGAGTTATCAGGTTACACTCACAGAAATTATTTTTTTAATTTTTTGGAATCAAGAGATCGAAAAACATGAAATTCCGTTCTCTCTCTCTCCCTCTCTCTTCTCAAATGTTATTTCATATTGGCGTTACTGAGTATATTAATGTAATGTGTTGGCTTCAGGGATTTTCTTTGTTCCATTGTATAAGAGTAATTCTGAGAGTGACTTTCTTATAAACAGTAAAGCCAGGATGAAATGATATTCAGAAGGTGAGAGATAGATCTGGAAAAACATAGTTGGTATAATAATGTCCTGTTATAACTATATCACACACATTTATTTATTTATTTCTTATTATTTGAGCCACTATAACTTTGGTCGTATTGATCCTATCTAAATCCAAGGACACATTTGCGATTGGTAATTTAACAAGGAACTTTTTGGTGACGACTAATGTTTCAATGGGTCCAACTGTTTATTCGTAAATAGTAAAAAAATACTTAAAAAAAACATTAAGGTCCGTAGATTTTCCGTGAAAACGTTTTTGCGCCGTTTTTTCATTTTCTTTTCGATGCTGCCGTAGCTCTTGCATTTGCTCGGCACTAGACTTTTTAGGTTTTTAAAATTCCTTTTGATGCGAGCTTTCCTCTGATTTGCCATTTCTATAATTCCGCGCATATTTACGATTCATATGAGACATCTTTAATTTGTTTGCAATTTTCAATTTAATACCGATTTTTACATATATTTCGGCGAATATTTTTATTGTTTCACTTTGAGTCCTAGTAGTGCTGCTCAAGCTCTTTACAATGACACCAGAATCAACGTCCTATTTAAACGCGTTATCACGCTACACTAATTTCTAATTTTACACAATGCTTATGCGCCCACACTAGCCCGATAACATCACAGGCAAAACAAACACTGCACAACAAACACGTACAGACATGCTCTATCCATTGTGACCTCAACCGTTGTTATCGCATTATTAGTCTCGTAGTTACTATCGCTTGAAATCTGTCGGTATTTTGTAACACAAGTAAGTTTGCCCGGCTATCACTGTGCTTAACGACCGAATAGACGTTTTCACGTCAAAATAGTTTCAAAAAAACGAAGTTTCTGGACAGTTTTCAGTTTGTGCGAAAAAAATATCTGTCCCCGTTATTAGAGTCGGACTCATAACCACCAGAGTTATGAATGGTGATATGCCCTCATAGTTAAAGCCCGGGCATGAGTCACAATAACTAATCTACTCATACTTATAGTTAAACAGTAGATATTTTATAGTGAGTAGAGTATTTCACATAATTGCAATTGTGTTTCAACCACTTTCATGGAGAGTAAGAAGTAGAAAGCAATCTGACTGAAAGCAACTTTCCAGTTTCTTGAAATCTAGTAACACGTCCTTATTGGCTGAGTCCTTTCGACTTACTTGAAAGTCAAAGGATATATGAGACCAAGAAGAACTGGAAAAAAGGTGCCGGAGAATCACTCGCAATGTACTTCCCCAGAAAGAATTAATCAATTAACCTCCCACTCCAAAACCAGTTAATTATTTGTGATAATAATCAATAGTTGACTTGAATGGGGTTTCTATTTTGTCGATAAATTAATTAGTTATTAGAATAAATAATTAAAATACACAATTTCTTTGTCAAACTTCACTATATATTCTCAAATACTCTACTAGTTTCGCCGTGTTAAGGAACTATCAAGAGTCACTTATACCCCCCCCCCCCCCCCCCCCCCCCCCCCCCCCCCTATAGTATATAAACATGAGTTTATGAAGATCATATATACGTTTATATATACGGACGGGTCAAAAACCCTAACGGAGGAAGAGCTGCGGTGGTTTTCAATGAGAGGATCTACCTATTTACCCTTCCTTCACTGTACAGCAACGTGACAGCGGAATTATTAGCTATTGGCAAGAGTCTGAACGTCTCTGTCCCCAATGGAAGCCAACTGATAGTCTGCAGTGACTCCCTGTCGGCTCTATTGGCCATGGGGAATCTGTATTCAGAAGATTCCTTGTCCAAAATATACTGATGGCCCTATGGTCATTAAGAAGAAACCAGACTTCAGTTACCTTCCTCTGGATCCCAGGTCATTGCGGCATTGCAGGTAATGAGTCAGCAGACAAGAATGCCAGGCGCGTCATTCTAGGACTACCCACATCCGAAGTCCCCGTAAGTGACTTCGTTGCCTACATCAAGGAAAGAGTTTGGATCAAATGGCAGATTCGGTGGCTCGGTATGACGGGTAATAAACTAAGGACCATTCAAAGCTCCACTCGAGTCTGAAATACTTCAATAAGAAAAAAAAAAAAGAAGGAGTAATTTTAATTCGGTTAAGTATTGGCCACACGAGGCTGACGCATGGATATCTGATGGCTCGGGAACCCCCTCCTCTGTGTCAGTCCTGCGGAACTGTGTATCAGACACATTCTGACTGAATGCATGGCATGTAGTCCCCAGCGTGAAAATTGCAACCTTGCGGTGGATATTTCCGAAATTCTATCCAATAATAGCTTCCAAATTACCCAACTATTTCATTTCTTACAATTCACAAATCTCTTATCTAAATTATAAAACAAAATTATCTTCATCACATAGCCTTTCTATTCCGTACACATCTTCTTTATTATTATTAATCTGCGCCTATCCAAATTAGCCCGCTATGATCCCCACAGACCTGCATCATCAGGCATCCATGACCCTCGTAATCGAAATGCCTTAAAGAAGAGAGAAAAAAAAAAAAAATTCTAATTATTTGTTCTTATTTACTTTAAATTCTATTTTACATTTATATAATTCAAGAGTTCTACCTATATAAATACCAACACTTTACTGTTAGCTTCACTGTATTAGATGGTATATATATATATGTATATATTTTCTTTTTTTATTTATATTTATTATTATCTTGTAAATATCTGATTATTAGAATGTATAGAGTAACAAAAACAAGGGATTCCCCGTCACTACCTAAAAACCCTCCTCCATAACTGTACCTTCTGCCCTGTCAACCAATTCTGTCAGTTTATAAGTGGCTCTTGATAATAAACTAGTTGAGTATTTGAGAATATATAATGAATTTGACAAAGAAATTGTGTATTTTAATTATCTATTCCTAGAATGGAGCTTCACAAAGTAAATCTGGAAACCATAAATTATTAGTTATTAGAGTTTTGAAGTGCCCCTTCCTCTAAACGCCACCTTTCGCTTGGCCGATTTTGCTGAAATTTAGAAGGTATTTCCTTCATATATTTTTGAATTTGAATATAAAATATCATGTTGATATATTTATAACATCTGCAGTTAATGAGGATTTTGAGTTGAGCCCTGCATCCGGATCAGATCTCACGCCCGATTCCACTGAAAATTATTATGTATCGTCTTTATGAGGTTCTGAATGTACATATGAAATTCTCTATCCCCTTATCCCCCTTATAATCAATGTATAGTCCTTAGATGGTTCTGCATATAGAGATACAAATTTGTGTTGATACATTTGTTGTATTGAGAGTACTCAGACACACAGAAAACCTCATTTTTGGAATTTGGAGGTCGGAAAGTATGTAATTCTGCTGAAAACTCCCCATCGAATTTCTGACAGATTACATAACTTCCCCCATACTATGTATAGCTGGAGAAGTAAAAAGTGAATTACTCGCAATGTACTTCCTCAGCTAATTAATCAATTTAGTATTCACTTCAGGTTCCCAGGTGTCTGATCTGGCCTGATAGTTGCACAGAAAGTTACAGCCTCCTCTACAACTTGTCTTCTGTGCTCACTCCCTCAATTTGAAGTGGGAACTATTGCGCGTGTTATGCGCCACCTAGGTTGAGATCTGTGGCAGATCGTGTAGTGCCGAGCCCTGAGCCTGTGAATTAGCAGGTTCCCAGGTGTCTGATCTTGGCCTGATAGTTGCACAGAAAGTTACAGCCTCCTCTACAACTTGTCTTCCGTGCTCTCTCCCTCGATTTGAAGTGGGAACTATCGCGCGTGTTATGCGCCACCTAGGTTGAGATCTGTGACAGATCGTGTAGTGCCGAGCCCTGAGCCTATGAATTAGCAGGTTCCCAGGTGTCTGATCTTGGCCTGATAGTTGCACAGAAAGTTACAGCCTCCTCTACAACTTGTCTTCCGTGCTCTCTCCCTCGATTTGAAGTGAGAACTATCGCGCGTGTCATGCGCCACCTAGGTTGAGATCTGTGACAGGTCGTGTAGTGCCGAGCCCTGAGCCTATGAATTAGCAGGTTCCCAGGTGTCTGATCTTGGCCTGATAGTTGCACAGAAAGTTACAGCCTCCTCTACAACTTGTCTTCCGTGCTCTCTCCCTCGATTTGAAGTGGGAACTATCGCGCGTGTTATGCGCCACCTAGGTTGAGATCTGTGGCAGATCGTGTAGTGCCGAGCCCTGACCCTATGAATTAGCAGGTTCCCAGGTGTCTGATCTTGGCCTGATAGTTGCAAAGAAAGTTACAGCCTCCTCTACAACTTGTCTTCCGTGCTCTCTCCCTCAATTTGAAGTGGGAACTATTGCGCGTGTTATGCGCCACCTAGGTTGAGATCTGTGGCAGATCGTGTAGAGCCGAGCCCTGAGCCTATGAATTAGCAGGTTCCCAGGTGTCTGATCTTGGCCTGATAGTTGCACTGAAAGTTATAGCCTCCTCTACAACTTGTCTTCCGTGCTCTCTCCCTCGATGACCGACTTCACCTCTAAATAATCCTCTTTGATTATCTTCGAACCCTGTCATTGAATTCAATTCAACTTTTCCTTCTTCAGCAACTCGTATATATATAACTAACTTTTATTTGTTAAATACTATATACATTTCTACCTTTCTATTTCAGTGTGCAACCAATTATTTTTATTTTTACTTCCCAGCGATACGAAGTATAGAGAAAGTTATGAAATCGGTCAAAAATTGTATGCAAAGTTTTCAACGGAATTTAATGTGAGTATGGACGTGATAACTGCCGATGTAATGAATATATCGACACAAAATTTAGTATGAGGATTTAGAAGCTTGTATGTAAGTCAACTATTAAAAATTAGCGCAAACGGTCAAATGGTTTAGGAGAAGGAGCGAAAGGTTAATTGATTAATTTGTTTTGAGAAAATACATTGCGAATAACCGACGAATTTTTTTCTTAATATATTTCCTCTGATTAATTTCTATCTTTTTCTTCAATTTATTTTAGTATAAAAAATTAAAATTTTCAGGAGTGAATATCGCTCAACGCTTGACTAACCACCGAGCACGAATTAATCAATTATGTATTTGCTCTCCCTCCGAAGCCGATCGACCGTTTTTGCTAAAACTCAATATTTGACGTACATAGTGGCTTCTGAATCCTCATAGTAAATTTTGTGTCGATACATTCATTACATCGACAGTTATTAGGGTATATAAGTCGTGCCCCACTTCTTTGGTCCTTCCTTTCCTGGGGGCCATTCTTGTGAGGTTTTTAATTAAATATATTTCTTGCCAATATATTTATTACATCGGTGGTTATTGGTTTTTTTGAGTTGAGCCCTCTCTCATCCTCTCTCCTTTTCAGCTGATTGTCCTGAAAATTAATAGGTGTGGTCCTTATAGGGCCAATACATTCTTTTTGACTAAAAAAATCATAGTTGACTTTTAAAAAAATTCAGAATTCTCATGCTAAATTTTTAAAAAATATTTACATCGGCAGTTATTAGGGTTTTTGAATCGAGTCCCCCTTTCCTGATCCCCCCCTTCCCTTCGTCAGATTGCGCCAAATATTAATAGACGACATCCTTATGGAATTCACGTGTAGATAGTGATCTGTACAAGCCCAGAGAGCAGCAATTTTAATGGTTACGAGGACATATTGACTGTCTCAACGGCTGCGTTACAAATTCTAGCAGGTGTCCTCCTCAGACTTGGTGCTGATGCGTCCTACTTCTGTAGACGCAATATAGGAGCAGATATTGATGAGCCCTTACGCCCAGCCCTGGAAGAAGAGTTGCACGGTTGCCACTGTCCAGGAATGGATTGTGGGAAAATGACAACTACGTTGTTCACGAAGTTCGGATGGCCGAACAACGTACGCGTACTTTCCTAACGATACGTGTAAACCTCGACTCGACATGAATATAGCCTGTCCACTGAATGTCCCAGATATTATCAAGTCACGGAAATTTTAACTCAAAACTCTACTTTTTTAAAAGGAAGAACAAGCTAAACTGTTCAAGTGGGGGCATCGAAACTGCAGAGTATGTAGTCCTCGAATTACCAGGCCAGGATGGACCGGATCCTAGCTGGGATTGGACCTATTGGACCGGTTTGTCGGGAGCGGAAGAAAGCAGTGGAATGGGCTTGTGACGACCGCCGATTGCCTCAGAATGACCGGCTGGTGGATGCCCCCACTCATGATCCTGAGCTAGGTTCTTGATTTTAAATATATAATTTCATGTCGATACATTGATAACATCGGCAGATATTGGAGTTTCTGAGTTGAGCCCTCTCTGAACCCCCCTTCCCTTCGGCTAATTCCGCTGAAAAATAATACGTGTCGTAAAGTAAAAATAAACAATCGTTCTATGGAAACTTTGCTGATTTCAGATAAGTCATGTTAATTACGACCGATGTAACAACACCTGAGAAAAAAGTGTTACATTAAAAAACAAAACGAGAAACTAACTGTTTAACGAACATTCTTTCTCACACAAAAATGTTATGAGAACTTATGTTAATGAGGCATATCATTTTATGATGGCTGTTTGGAGCAGTTATATTTTATAATGATGCTGATAGGAATTTATTGCAATTAAGAAATTGAAAAAAAAAAATTATACTGTGAGGATACTGACATTTTTGAGTTGAAAATGGAATCGTATCTTAATTTCACATTCAGTCGGTGAACTGTTGTCTTAAGTATGAACATTTTGTAAAATTACAGGCTATCGAAAAAAGTCGATGTTGACCTTGTACTTCAATGAACTCCCCCGCAATTAATTAACCAATTAACGTTTCCCTTCAAAACCAATCGACCATTCAGGTGATTCAGATGGGGGAACAGAAAGAACTTATCTATTCCCATTCTTGAAATTTTAAATTAAATATATTTTGTACTTGTTTATTTATTTATAAAAAGTTTTATTTTATTTGAGGGCTATTAGCAAAAATATTTCAAGAAGTAGAAATTAAAAAGTTTAGTTACTTTTTAATATTGGCACAGAATTCAAACGAAATGTTTACACGTAAAGTAATACCACTGCTTGGTGTAGGTACGCAATAAAGACTTAGACCGACCTCTCATAGATAATATTATTTGTGATAGCCGACTTTCGAGGTTGCCCTCATCATCAGGCTATTGAATAAAACAATCGAGCTCAAGATCGCAGGTTCGAAACCTGGCCGAGACCCTTAGATTTTCTATCTATGAAAAAACCTTGAGCACGCCGACCTTCGTATGGAACACTAAGCAATGGTCCTGAGCCTGTATGATGTCAGGTACTAAAGTACCTTTCCTGGTTAGGAATAATTTAGGACTCCCACTATAGAGTCGGTCTCATGTCCACCAGTCAGTAGGCGATATGACCGGCGACAGGCCTGTCAGTAGGCGATATGACCTCGTAGTTAAAGCCCGGGGCATGAGTCACAAAGCCAAACAAACAACATTTGACTGTTGTAGGTTAGATTAGGTTTTATGATTCATCTCCGGGCTTTAACTATGAGGTCATATCGCGCTACTACCAGAGCGCTTTTTCGTCACTCTGGTGGACATGGGCCCGACTCTACTGTGGGAGTCCTAAATTTTGCCTACCCTAAATATTTATTCACCTAGGGCAGTGGTCTTTAACGAGTACCTGACAACGTACAGGCTCGGAATCATCGCTTTAAGTCCCATCCGAAGGACGGCCTGCTTAAGTTTATTTTACCTTCCAGATAAAAAAAACTAAAGTCCTCGGTCGGGTTTCAAACCCACGAATTTGAGCTCAGAAGGCAAGCTATGCATACCATTGAGCTACCGGCTCCCGTTTGACTGTTGTATATATTTTTATACAGTTGTAGATATATGTTTGTAAATAAGAAAATATATGAAGTGACATTGTCGGTGATTCACTGACAACTGTGTGTGTTTACGTGAAAACATTTCGGTTTGTTTGTGTGCCCCATATTAAAAATTAACAAAAAACTTTAATTACTACTTCTAGAAGAATTATTGTTAATGAAAAGATTTATTTTCATACTGCTGGACAATAATATCCTGTTATTTTTCCGTTGTTAGCTTCAAAATCAGTTTAGGAGGAAAGACAGAAATTAAAAACTGCTCTATAATATTCGGGTCAACTGTACTATAATAACTTAATTGTTCGTTCTGTAATTAGTCTATATTTGTGACCCGTTCTAGAACCAATTTTCTAAATGAGTATACTATTATCACTTCCTAGGTCGGTTCTCATTGTGTCATTTTCAAAAAAAAAAAAAAAAAATACAGGAAACAGATATTAGTAGAAAAAAAAAATGTAATTCGATTTTATTTGACCGTTATGTAAAAGGAGTGAAAAAAGTTTTAACTGGTCGATTAAATGTTTTTAATTTTTTCGAAAGTATGAATCGATATATTGCGTTTAGGAGCCAAAATTCCGTACAGACCATAGGTAAATTTGTTGACAATGGGTAACGGGACAATTTATGTAAAATGATAACTAAATACAAGAGAGAAAACATTAAATTAAATAAATAATAATTTTAAAAAATGAAAAAATAATAATAATAAAAATGTCTCCGTGAAGTCATGAAGAATATGTACAAAATAATAACTTATGTATAAATGAGAAAATAATTACGATAATAATAAAAAATATTAAAAAATAACAATATAATAATAATAAGAAGAATAAGAATATAAAAAATTATATATACATATATATATTAAATACAAACACCAAACAAAAAAATAAAATAAAATAAATAATAATAAGAATCCAAGTAAAAATATTTAAAAATTAAATATATAAACAGATAATAACTCTTAGAATCGGACAAACATGGATTAGTAATGAATATATAAGTAATAAAAGTAAGTTGGGAAATTCTGATGGAAAGTAAACATTGAATGTCCAATGGTTACATAACTTCTCCTATACTTTGTGTAGCTGTGGGTGTAGAAGTATAATGTGAATGAAGGGTTTTCTATTTTCTTGGGTTTTCTTTATTAACTTTTCACAACTCAACTACTATTGTTGCGCATAAAAATATACTTATAACAATGAAACGGGGGAAAAAAACTTCCCAGATTGCTTGAGAAAGGGAAAAATCATTCTTAAAAAATGTAGTTTTTTTTTTTTTATAACAATTTGTTATGTAGGTTGGCACATGATAGTATTATTGTTTGTTCCACATCTTTTTCTTACAATGTAAAGTAGTACATGTAAAAAAAGTCTTCGCTGAATGATCGGCTATGTACTTCCCCAATACGAATTAAACAAGTTAAGTTTTTGCTCTCCCTCCAAAACCAATTGACTCTTTGGCCTAAAACTCAATAATGATTTATATATGTAGTTAAAAAGGTTAAGTGTTTAATTTAAGTTGACTTACATAGGGGCTTCTGAATCCTCACACTAAAGATTGTGTCGATATATTACATCGGCAGTTATTAGGGTGTTACGAGTTGACCTCTCCTCTGAACAACGGAATTTCATGCTTCCGATCTCTAGATTCCAAATATTAAAAAAAAAAAAATGTTTGTGTTTCTGTGAATACGATAACTCCCGATAGAATGAAGGTATCGACACGAAATTTTATATGTGAATTCTAACTATTCTATTGTTTTCAGCCAAATCGACGAATCGGGAGGGGTGATTAGGGGAAAGGGCATAACATAGAAGCTTTAATAACTTCCGATCTAATGAATTTATCGACACAAAATTTAGCATGAGGATTTAGGAGCCCATATGTAAGTCAACTGTTGAATAATAGCGCAAACGGTCGACTGGTTTTGGAGGAGGAGATAGAGGGAGAAAGGGAGAGAAAGAGTTAATTGATTATTCGTTTTAGGAACAGAAGGTCAGAAAACATAACATTCCGTTGAATACTCAGCATCGAATTTGTGACCGATTACAAAACTTCCCCTATACTTACTACTACCTCTTTCTAAATATTTCAACTCCAGTCCTCTGTTCACCAGATCCCATTCTTCGGACCTCTTCATCCCCTCCCATCGCTCCTCGGCCTTCCACAATTCGTTCCTTGTCCAGGCCTCCTCTCTTTGGAACTCCCTGCCTCCCCCAATCCGTCACTCTCCTTCCGTGGTTCCCTTCAAATCCTCACTATTCCAATTCCTCTTCACTAAACAATCCCCTCTCCTTTGATCTCTTCCCCGTATTCTCTAATTCGTCAACCTACATTATCTAAACTTTTAAATTATTTATTTATCATAATTTATTTTTCACTTTTTTTTTGTTATATTCGATTTTTATTATATTTCTTTTATCATATTTCCTAAATTATTCTATTATGATCAATATTACTTTTTTGTTCATTTTGCACGTTTATATATTTTTATCACGCATTTATTTATTTATTCAATTCTTTTCAATTCAATTCAATTCTTTATTAGCCTTTAGGAAATACATCTTTTAGGCTCAGGGTTCGGCCTAATATATACATTATTCAGTTAAAAAAACTACAAATAAATGAAAATAGAATAATAATAATAATAATAATAAAATACAAAGTAATAGAACCTTAATTAACAGTGGAGGTCCGGTGCGTCCCTCTGTTATGATGACTTAGTGTCATTACCTTATCAGAACTTTGTTCTAGCCAACAATTGAAGTAACTTATCGTTATACAGACAAATGAATTTATTTATTTTTTATCTTATTTTATTTTATTTTGACTATTTTTCTTTTTCTTCTCTCTCCTCACACTTTCCTCTCTAGCCTCTACTGTCTAAAATTAATTTTATTTCAAACCTTGGCTGGGCGTTCTCCCTTCTCTTCTATAATCAACCAGCATAGTATTATGCATTGTCGATTTTTTTTTTTTTTTTTTTTTTTTTTTTTTTTTTTTTTTTTTTTTTTTTTTTTTTTTTTTTTTTTTTAGTTTTATGTTTTTTTTTGTTTATCAATATTTATAATTGTCTAGTTTTTCTCCAATGTAGCACTAATTTATTTATCTATTTATTTATTTATTTGTACATCCTACTGGTACTATATTTAATTGTTTCCTGCTCTTTACTCTGTATGTATTTATTTTTAGGCGACCTCGGTCCCAGAATAAAAAAAACATTATTTTCATTTCTTTTCATTTCATAATTGGTAGAGCTAGGGAAGTAGAAAATAGTGTTTGAAATAGGACGAAATGTGAGCCGGAGGCTGATGGAGGTGTTAAACATTCACTACATAGATGTATAATTATCTATAATAACTGAAGGAGTTGGGCAACCTGTTACTGGAATCTGGTGGCCCTTTCTAAACTTTCAGTTTTTGTGTATTTTTTTTTAGTGGTTCTTCTTCAGTATGTTATTTTTCAAGGAGATTCAGTCATCCAAATAGATAGTAATTATGTGTTATCTTATTGAAAAGTAGTAGAAATCATCCCAAACAGTGGCCTTTAAACACAATTTACTCATGGACCTCCTCCCATGTAGCACTCCACTTTGGGTTATGAAAGGAGAACAACACTTCTTGTTCAACATCGGAGGACATTGGGAAAAGGGAACAGGCACCGGAATCTTGCTCCGGATCTTGTGCAAAAGATATGAAGTGATGGAAGAAACCACGCTACACATCCTGGGTTTATGTGAACACTCCGATGAAGATTCTTTGATGAGAAGTTCCTCAACCCAGATGACTTGCGGAACCAGAAGCTTCGAAAGGATCGTATACTTCATTAAAAGTAGATACATACAAGCGAGGGGCTGTTATAAGGGCATTCAGGCTTTGGATAATATGGGTACAAAACTCCTGCAATTAACAAAATAAACAATAGCTTTAAGTTATAGTATGGTGTATGGTTGCATTCTCTATTGCTATAATAAAACTACAATAATTTTCAACATTATTTTTACTAGGAATTTTATTAGTTACCAATATGTGATAGTAAGATGTTGTGGGACGAGATTTCTCATAGAAATGAATGTTCTCTTGGCACTGTTTTATTTTACACCAGAACTGGTGTTCAAAATAACAGTGTGTCATCATCAGTGGCACATCCCGCTCGTGCAATACAGAGGCTAAAGAAGTACAAGCCTTTTCACTATTCTTAATAATGTAATGTGGCCTATTCCTTTAGCCTCTATACTGCACGGGTGGGATGTGCCTCTGATGATGATGCTGTTGCGTTTAAAACAGGTTCTGGTCGCTAATATTTAATTTTTACTCAAATTTTGTTTTGCATTTTTATTCAGGAATAAGGCCTGCTCACAATTCTTTGTACCCTAAATCCAAGACCTAAGAACTCTCGCCTGTGTCTCACTTTTCCCTTCGGCCGATATCGCGGAAAATTATTAGATGCCCTCATTATTGGGATTTCGAATTGAAATATAAATTTTCGTGTCGATACATTCGTTACAAAGTTATATATATTTAGTATACATAAGGACATTTTCTTAATTTTGTCTCATTTCATGTCAAAAAAAATAAATAAATGGAAAGTTATGTAGTTTTTTCAGAATTTCATGTTTTCCGACCTTCTAAATTCAGAAATGAAAAAGGAAATTCAGTATATTTGTGTGTGTGTGTGTGTGTGTGTGTGTGTTGGTGGACACGATAACTCCCGATTAAAAAAACGACATGAGTTTTTTTATCAATTGCCTACAAAATCGGCCGAAGAGAAGGCAATCGGAGGAGGGGGTCTCAACTCAAGGACTAATAACACCTGATTCACACTGGGAATGTATACTGCCGGTGATTTACCGACGTAATTTTTCCTCACAGTGTATATATTTTATTGTGCTAGAATTGGATTGATCGGATTAGGATGACATCATTTTTCCGAAGCCCACTGACAAACGGATGCGAAATTCAGTGCAGCTTCAACCTGTTTTTTAATTTCTCTTTTTTTGTTTTCAATCCTTTATAAATCATTTTTAACATTTCGCCTCAAGGAGCCTCCACTTGCTTCATATTCTGGCGAAGTCACTCGCCTAACTAATGCTGATCTTAAAAAGAGAACTTGAAATCGAGGTCCTTTCACTTTTCCTATACTGCTTGGGGAAAGTTTAAGTTATTTTCAAATGATAACTTCTACAAAAAGAAGAAAAAAAAAAATGTAATGTGGCCATTATAGGACTTTCTTATACCAACCCCTTTTGTACAGATCACTCTCCCTCCCACTTCACCATCTCAAATTCATTTCATACTGGCATTATGAGATATATGAAATAGTAATGCGTTGGCATCAGTAATTTTCTTTGTTTCATTGTACAGCGTAATTCTGGGTGTGACTTTCTTATACCCAGTAATTTGAGTATAAAATGAATTTGAGACGAGAGAGGGAGATCTGCACAAAAGTTGTTGGTATAAGAAAGTCTGTAATGACCATTTTTTAAAATCATTTTAAATAAAATAGAATAGAATAGAATAATTTTTATTTATCGGCGTCCAATGACAAAGATTTTTGACGCCTTTAACTCGATTAAATTAGGTCTATGAGGTGGGTTGTTTTCATTGTGCTTAGGACAGCTTCAATAGATGAGTTGTCGTCTCCGAGCATCTCATGTAGGTCTCTTAGACCCTTCCATTTTAAATAAAAACAGTATTTTATAATTTTTTCTATGCGATAAAATTTAATCATAACTCTGAAATATTTTCTATGGAAATTTATTTTACATTGGGGCGCTATAACTCTGGTCGTATCAGTTCTATTTGGAAAGAGTTTTGATTGAAATGAAAATGAAAATGAAATGTAATTTTATTATTCTGGGAACGAGGTCCCCTAAGAATAAATACATAGAGAGTAAAGGATAGGATCAATGAAATATAGTATCAGTATGTCGTTAAAAGAAGTAAACTAGAAATTAATAATATATAGATATACAAAAGAATAACATGAAAAAACATAAAATTCAAGCTTAATTATGAAGAAAAATAAATAAAAGTATCTACTATATGAATAAAAGAGAATAGTTGCGATTAAGTCATAAATATAAACGACGAATTTAGACGCGAGGTCCGGGTCTAGAGCGCCAAAATTTGAGGGACGCCAAAATTTTAAGGGCAACTAAAAATTAAAATCTCAATAGCTTGAATGAGTTAGGAGCATCATGTATCATCTCAATTTGTCATGCTTTATTTAATTCATTGTTTATACGTTTACTTACAACAGCCAACCAAACCGTAACTCGAGGCCGCCCGTGTTGATAGGTGTTATGTTGTATCGTGATGTTTTAGTGTAACATTGTTTTGTTTTTAATCTGCGATACTTTTAGTCTTGTGTTCTATTCAGTCTTCTCAACATTCTAAGTGAAAGTTTTATTATTATTTAAGATAATTTTTTTTTTTTAAATATTGAAACGAATATATTAAATGTTTTATAACTGCCTTTTTTTTTATAAGTAATCGATACTATTTCTATTTTATTTAAATTAAACATGAGTTTTTGCCAAAAAAAAAAATTATTTAATCAAAAATTGAAAATTATAATTCTTAGTTTCTTAGTAGTATTTTTAAAATAATTTATTAACGATATATCGTTAATACATTATTTGTTAATATATTATATATGATTTCAAGTTCGTAGCTTCAATCTTTTTAAGTTGGAGCGTTCACAAAGTCCCAATCAAATTTACTGACAGACACAAACACGAAAATGGCCAAATCGTATTCAAAGGACTTAAAAATCCGTTGGAAACTCTATCCCAGATTTTTGCAAAATTACAATACCTTTTTATACTACTATAGAGAGGGCGCTGGTAGCTCAGTGGTATGCGTGCTTGTCTTCTGAGTTCAAGAACGTGGGTTCGAAACCCGACCGAAGCCCTTAGTTTATTTTATCTTGGAGATAAAATAAACTTGAGCATGCCGTCCTTCGGATGGGACGTTAAGCGATGGTTCCGAGCCTGTACGATGTCAGGTACTTGTTAAAGACCCCTGCCCTAGATGAATAAAAATTTAGGGTAGGCAAAATTTAGGATTCCCACAGTAGAGTCTGGCTCATGTCCACCAGAGTGACGAAAGAGCGCTCTGGTAGTTGGCGATATGACCTCGTAGTTAAAGCCCGGTCATGAGTCATAAAACCTAACCTAACCTACTACTATAGGTATAAGAAAGTAAAGAAAATAAATAAATAACATTATATGAAGTCTAAGTAACTTTGGTTGAGCAATTTTTCTTCAAGAATAAAACGAAACGAAAAATGAAAAGTTGAGAAAGAACGAAGATGAAAATACAAAATAAGAGAGAATTCTCAGGTTAAAGTATGAAGTTAACCTTGATTTCTCCCCATCTGTCTGCCTCAAGTATTGATGGTAGGTCATTTCTCAAATCACCTTATCTGTTGTCTGTATGCATTATGGAGATACTGCAACTCACAGCCACTTCGGCCTCTGTCAAGACCGGCTCCGTCACAACTGGCATTTATCTTGGTCAATTACAACGAGCAGAATTTCGCTTTTCTCGCCTTTCCTTGACCGCTTCATGACAAAAAAATGTAATTGTGAAGATGGCTGATGTGTGTGAGAATGGATTATTTTACAGGTTGCAAAAAAGTATTAAAAAAAATATATATGTGATGTGCCCATTACAGATTTTTTTGTACCAACCACATTTGTACAAGTGTACACTTTCCCTCTCCCATTTTAAATTCATTTCATACTTGAATGTATTGTGTTAAGCGGCTTTTTTTGTTCCATTACAGAGTGTAATTTAATTTTATAATCATTTATAATAAAAAAACTACCAACAATAAAAAATAGTTTATATGATGTTGCTATGCAAAGCAATTTAAACATTATAATGTCAAATCTGAGGACACATAAGCGATTGCAAATATACTAACGGATATCTTCGGTAAAAACTAATTTTAGTATCGGACTAACCGTTCTCGCATAAATGAAGGAATTGTCTAAAAATAAGAGATTCAGAACGACATTTCAAGACGCCATATCTCGCAAACCTGCTTGGGAAAAATTGTATTTGATATAAAATGGGCCCAGAGGGCGCCAGTAGCTGAGTGGTATGAGTGCTTGCCTTCTGAGCTCAAGATCGCGGGTTTGAAACCCTGCCGAGGCCTTTTGTTTATTTTATCTGGGAGGTAAAATAAACTTAAGCACGCCGTCCTTCGGATAGGACGTTAAGCGATGGTGACATCGTACAGGCACTTGTTAAAGACCTCTACCCTAGGTGAATAAAAATTTAGGTTAGGAAAAATGTAGGACTCCCATAGTAGAGTCAAGCTCATGTCCACCAGAGTGACGAAAGAGCGCTCTGGTAAGTAGGCGATAATATGGCCTCGTAGTTAAAACCCGGGCATGAGTCATAAAACCTAACCTAATCTAAAATGTGCCATTCAGTTTCTCCATGTGTATTTGAGGACATTTTTTATTAACCCATACATATGTGCTTCATAAACGGTACTTAGGATCCGAAGTCAGGTGATCTCAATTTTCATTTGATTTCGACCAATATCTAATCAGATCTAAGTTTGCACATGACATCTTTTCAAATTTTAAATTTCATAGCTTTAATTGTTTCAGGGTTAGGAGTGCTCAAAAAGTTTCAATTATAATACACACACAATCACCTCGAAAATGATCAAAGCGTGTTAAGGGGAACTTGAAACGTGAAAGTATATTAAAAATTTAATATATTCTGATATTTGTACGTTTTAAATATAATTACAATATGCATAAGGGAAAATGAAAATTAAGTGAAATTACATTTTTGTTTTATTCATATTTCTCTAGTAATTTGAAGAAATATGCTGAATCGTCTGGGAATCCAAGACTCAGTAAATCATCTTTATTCGTCTATCTGTTTGTTATGTTTGTTTGTTTGTTTATGTGAGTTATGCCAGGCCTTTAATACACGGTCATATCGTGCCTTTCGCTCCGATGGACTTGAGCCCGGCTCTACTTAACGTTCATTACTTACTAACTCCGCTGCCCACAGAACCGTGGTATTTCGCTGATCTGACCAGCCGCTTCCTACGTCCTAGGTCTTCGCTCGCCGCTTTTCAGTTCACAATATGAAATTCCATCGCGTCCTGCTTGATAATGACTTGGTCTTCTTGGGAGGGTCCTCTTCCCTGGATGATAGCCTAGAGGACACAGTTCCTGAGCCAGCCATCTAGTCCAGTCTTCGTCCCTGACGATTTGCTGTATCTTTGTCTCCAGGTTCTGCATCAGGGACCAGGCTTCGTAGCTATACAGCAAAACTGGCTTTATAATTTAAACAGGCAGATATGTCGATTTCAGAAGAATTAACTTAGAAGTAAAGGGGCCCTCCCATTGGCAAAAATTTCGCTCAAAAATTTGAAGATGTCGGTTTTGTGCAAAAATATTGAGAGTGGGAGGACAAATATTGTGCAGAAAAAGGGGTATTCAATATTTTGTGGGGCGTTCAAAAGTTTTCTGAAAGTTTAGAAAATTTTTCTGGACCTGTCAATATTTTGTAGCATGAGAGCGCAGTGTGAGGAAATTTTGATAAAGTGTAGGTTCCAAGCTCAGTTCGCGAAGTAGGTTACGATGACCATGGGTCGGTCGCTTCTTCAAATAATTCCTGACCCACACTCTTTTCTCCTTATTATTTAAAGACTCCTTCAACACTGCACACAATACAACTACGCTACTTTCAACCTCCGGGTTTGACCTGGGCAAAGAAACGTATGCGGCTATGGCTGAGTACAACGCGATGCGCCGTGCTTCCATCACGAATGTTTAGTCGACACTCAAATTTTGTGCAATATTTTTGTGTAGTGTGAGGGGGTCCACGACCATTCAATAATTTGTACAAAAATAAGCTCAATATTTGTGCTCAAAATTTTGAGCGAAATTTTTGCCAGTGTGAGGGCCCCTTAACGTCTGTTGGCACTCTGGATGTTACTCTACTTTGGGAGTTTTTAATGATTCCTAACCAAGTTTATTTGGGGCCTTAAGGAAATACCTGACGTCGTACATGCTCGGGACCATCGCTTAATGTCGCATCCGAAGATCAGTGTGCTCACGGTCTTTTTTTACCCCCAGATAAAAAAAAATCTAAGGGCCATTTCGAACCTGTTATGTTGTTTTGGATTAGTTTCTTCACCTATAAAACTAATTTAGTTTTCCCATGATGGGTCATCTATTGCCCAATCCTCTCCCTGTTCTACAACCGGTAGGATAACATTCCTCAAGGAAAAAAAGTCGTCGATGAATCACCGGCAATGTATTTCCGCAGTTCTAACTGATTATCAAGTTTTCATTCTCCCTTTAAACCCTCTTACACGATTGCTCATTTGGCGGAAAATTCATAGATAATTTTTACTAAATTTCATTTTGGTACCTGCATTTCATCGGGAGTTATCGTACCCACATCCATTTCAGGTCAGTTTACCTTCTTTTCGTCTCTTTTGGTCGAACTTGGTGTGAAATCAACGATAATTAAGTACTGAGATTAGAAGAGATTGTACTGTAATCTTCCAGCTGGTTTTTAACGTCAGTCTGTTTAACGTCGTATTATTTGGTAATAAAGTGTCAAATGAACGATAATTGAGATGGGGTGAGGGGTTTTTGTGTAAACATCCGGGTGGTTTACGGATCAGATTGGTTAATCTTTCTTTCGTTCAATATGGTCAATATTGGTGTCATGTGAAAGAAATGGGATTTTATTTTTAAAAGGCAATGAGAAGGGCAGCTTATATTGTTACGTTTTTCATCCAAATCAGCCAAGACTTAACTACAACGGCTTCACAGTACAGTGCAGAAGGCCATTTTAAAGAAATTTTATTATGTTAGTCTCGAACATTTGTTTAAATATGTATAATGGCCCGGGGAAAACTATAAGAACATCCAACGTTTACAGCGAACCTGGGTGCAGCTGCGAGACGAGCAGGCAATGGTAGCGGCATGTTATAGCGTTAGACTTAACTTCCATCTCAGCATCCAACGCTATAGTTATCACGGGCGCACCAACCAGGGTTGATGAGGTTGAGCAAACAGCAATTTTAGCGACATTTTATAGCGTTGGGCTCAACGTCCTTCTCAGCCAGGAGTTAACTATAGGGGGTAACCATCGTTATAGTAATCACAGGTCTGTCTCCGCATCCGTGTCTGTGCTTCCAGCTTGACCCTAGCTATGACGTCTGTCCGTTTTTCACTAATTCTGAGCGTTTACATTTTCGTTCTTTCTATCTATTAGACAGTCTGCCTTTCTGTTGTTCAATGTCACTCTGTATTAGCTGTATTCTACTGCATGAACACGAAAATACTAAAAATGTGAGTCCACTTTTTTCGGGGTTTATCGTTCTAATTTTATATAATGATGTCTCTTTTCCAGACTTCAGACCATACGGAACTCCCCGGGAGTTGGCGAGTATGGACTCTACAATGGGGGGAATCCTAAATTTTACCTACTCAAAATTTTTATTCACCTAGGGTAAAGATCATTAACGAATAACGGTGTTTAAATTGTTGCCTTAATATTATTATTTTTTTTTCAATTTCAATTTTTTTGTTAGTTATTATGACTCATGCCCGGGCTTAACTGTGAAGCCATATCTACTACTAACTACCAGAGCGCTCTTTCGTCACTGGCTCACATGAGTCAGACTCAAAATTTCCACCGTACAGGCTCGGAACCATCGCTTAACGTCCCATCCGAAGGACGATATGCTTAATTTTTTTTCACCTCCCTGATGAAAAACCTTGTTCTTGTTGAAGTGATGTGATATAATGAAAAGGCACTATCAACTTGAAAACTCTTCAAGTGGCCCAAAACACAAATGACTTAGATTGGTTGGTAGCTACTCGAGGGACACCTCCATCCTCCAAATCCATGAAGACCTAAATGTTGAGCTCCTTCTGGACTACATAATAAATTTCAGTAAAAACTTTTTACTTGAGTGTGACACAAATCAAAACGTTTTGGTTAAGAAAATAGGGAAAACTCAGGGAGGGAAACATAAAAATATCCGTTCACGACTTTAAATTATAATCTCTGTTTTTGAATGTTTATTAATTTATTTTCTCTTCATTTCAGTTACTTTGTGTTTTTTTTCTTTCTATTTTCTTCAAGAGTCTCTTAAACAGTAGCATTGTTTTTAGTTTAACTGATTATTTTCGATTTGTATTCAGTGTAAAATGGTAATGGTTAAGGAACCTTATTGTATAATTGTACCTCTGTTATGAACTCTTCTTCTTCTGAAAAGGCACAATATGTTTAATGTATTATATATATATATATTGGATATTTGACTTAAAACTAAGTATAAATTGCCTCTTATTCCGTGAGCCAATAAGTGGCCTCCTTAGGTCACGTGACGATCGCAAATAGGTTTAATTACTATCATTAGTTTAAAATTTCACTCGTTTGTCCTCATTTCGTTAGGTTGAGAGTTCACCGGTTTGGCCGTTTTTAGGATCCTGGGAACGACTTCTCATTGCCCTTTTCCGGAATTTGAATGGCTATATGCCTCATTGTCATAAAGAATGAATGGAAATCGGAAAAGAAATATTATGAGAGAAAGTCAAAGTTCCCCGGGCAACGCTGTGTAAAGCTGCTAGTAATATATATATATAAGATACTTAAACAACTCATAAGATATAATGGTGCTAAGTGGGCCAGTTTCTAGCTGGAGGGGCTGGACTGCTCACACCTTGCATTAGCATAATTATACCACTTGTATAAGTCATATTTCAAAGGTTCATTGTCGAGCTTATATCTAGATGAGTGTAGTTCAAGTGGTGTCCACTAGGTGCCACCTCCTTAGGCAGAGGGTTCTTCCATATATCAACAGTGAGGTCTGGAATACTGAAACTGTTTTTTGTTGTGTAAACATCTTAGCTATCGGTAGGGGCTATGTCAGACCGTCAGAGCGTAAGTCTCGTTGATGTGCATGCGTGAGTGTATGTGCGCAGCGCACACACACAACTACACACTTCTTTATCTGCGATGTCAGCTGTTTTTGAGCATTTCTACGTTCATGGAATTCTTATTGAGTGAATTGAACTAAAATATCAATATTACGAACTATAAAATGATCTTTCGGTAAGAAACTTTCTGGTTAAGGTGCTTCGAGAGCTTAAAGTAGTCACAATAAATAAAATGTGTGGAAAAATAAAATAATATAGCAGTGTAAATATAGATTTTACATGAATTATGTTGTTCAACATATTATGTTGTCATATTGTCACAACAATTAATATAATGTTTTTACCCATTTCGGGAGATACCGAACAACTTATTTGATTTTTAAATGACAAAGTTAATCTACAAATGAATACGAATCGAAGCATTTCAACAACTAATTCGAAAACTACCATCGAGAAGTGTAGAAGAAATTGAAGAACAATAAATT
This sequence comes from Aradus depressus, assembly GCA_963662175.1. NCBI lineage: Eukaryota > Metazoa > Arthropoda > Insecta > Hemiptera > Aradidae > Aradus > Aradus depressus. Next base: position 74,834,503 of record OY759214.1, read on the forward strand.
TGAAAGTTTAATTCCTCATACTACTTTTTTTATTGTAACATTATAAAATAAATTTTAATCAAAATCAGTGCAGTCCTGAGTACCACGTCGCTCAATTAATTTTTTTCTAAAAATTTTATATTTTAGCTATACGGTTATGTGATAGATCAGAAATTCGGTTTTAAGTTTTCACCGGAATTTCATGTGTTATACGACCCCTGATTCCAACAAATAAAAAAAAAAAAAAACTTCTGTTAGATTGACACCTATATACTTCAGCCAAATTTGCCTAGGGTAAGAGGGGATAGGAGGGGCTTAACTCGTTAAAACTCAAATAACTGCCGATGTAATGAATATATCGACAAAAAATATAATATGAAGATTCAGAAGTTACTGTATGTTAACTATTGATTTCTGAGCTAAAAGTTAGTTGAGTAATTTGTGCTGGGGAAATACATTGCAGGTGATTTACCAAAGACTTTTTTTTCAATAATTTTCTCTCTTTATATCACTAAAACATCCTACGAAAGTTTAGTTATATAGCTTCAATAGATTCAGTGAGGAGGGTAAAGTCAAATACTCGTTAATAGGGTTTCGTAGTTGGTCCTTGACGTACAGGAGGGTTAAAACATAAGCGAAACTTTTATCTCATGACTTGCTGGAACAAGCCCCTCAGTCTCACAACAAAACTTTCCTCAAGTCTTCTTACCTTCAGATAATATTTTAAGATATTCAAGAGGAAAGGTCGCGCTACAAGTGCACTTGCAACTTTCGTACATTACTTTTGTAAAGATGTGCAGAGATATGGAAAGCCCCGGGCAGCCATTCTTGCAGACTCCCACGTAAAGTGATTGTTTTATCAAACTCTATATTGGCATGTATAATTTATAGACAATCTAAACCTCCATCATTTGGCAATCTTTAAAGATTATATCTTTTAATTTTTCAAAACTGTTTAAAAATTTCATGAAGACAATACCCAGAATTCCACTATTTTCGGCAGGACTCTTGCACAGATATTTAACCCATTTTTTGATCAATTACTAATAATAATATTTATTCCGTTAAACCATAACAATGTTTTACATCAAAATACCAGATATTAAATTTTAAATACAAACAAATAAATTTTAAATACAAACAGATATTAAATTTTCCAAACGATAATTAATAATAACTTGATACATTTTTTAAGATAAATTAATATAACATTTCTAATACAATATATACTATTTATATACTTAAATACAAATATTTTATATTTATATTAATTTAAGATAAATCTTTTTTAGAATTATATTTTGTAGCGATCATGAGCTCCTTCTTCAGATCAAAAAGATTGAAATATAGAAAAAAATATGAGGATCGATATGGGATATACAGTAATCAATCAGAAATTCGATTCGGAATTTTCAACGGAGTTTTATGTTTTCCGACCTTCTGTTCCAAAATGCAAAAAAAAAAACTGTGTGTGTGAGTGAACACGACAACTTCTGATAGAATGTATGTATTACATGAAATTTTATCCAGAAATTTGGAGAAAAACGACACCTGCCTATTGGTTTTCATCCAAATACGCAAAAGGGACAGGGGGATTAATAGGGAGAGGATTATTATATTTAAATTCACAACTCTACAATGATGACAACAAATTATTTTCCGCGAAATTTGTCGAAGGGAATATTGAATGAAGATTCAGAAGTCTCTATGTAAGTAAACGACTGATTTATAGTTCATTATTGTTAGATTAGGTTTTATGAATCATGCCCAGGCTTTAACTATGAGATCATATCGCCTACTACCAGAGCGCTCTTTCGTCACTCTGGTGAACATGAGCCCGACTCTATTGTGGGAGTCCTAAATTTAGCCTACCCTAAATTTTTATTCACCTAGGGCAGGGGTCTTCAACAAGTACCTGACATCCTACAGGCTCGGGACCATCGCTTAACGTCCCATCCGAAGGACGATGTGCTTAAGTTTATTTGACCTCCTAGATAAAATAAATTAAGGGCCTCGGTCGGGTTTTGAACCCACATTCTTGAGCTCAGAAGGCAAGCACGTATACCACTGAGCTTATCATTTTTGTTGCTTGGGGAAGTACATAGCCAGTGATCCACCGACAACTTTTTTTTTCGTTTTTGGAATCAGGATGTCGGAAAACATAAACTTCCTGTAAGAACTCAATATCGAATTTCATAACTTGCACTACACTTCCTTGAACCTGTTCCTTCTCCGAAGAAAAATCAGGATTTGATCCCAAGAATTTAGGGGTGTCTGTAAGTGATCTTTTCTGAGAGGAACCGAGGCTAATGTAATTTGTGTTTTCACAGAATTAGTAGCGCGTCAGGCTTGGGTGAGCGAACATAGCTACACAAAAAAAATGTTTTTTTTTGGTTTCTTAAAGTAAATCGCATGACTTCTGGGAACTAGTTTCGGGCTGTGAATCTATTGGCTTTTTGTGTTAAAGTCTAATTGTTGTTCATAGTTATTATGACTCATGCCCGGGCTTTTATTTTGAGGTCATATCGTCTACTATCTGAGCGCTCTTTCGTCACTCTGGTGGACATGAACCCGACTGTGGGAGTTCTGAACTTTTGCCTACCCAGGTTTATTCGCTTGTGTCTTTAATGAGTACCATTATACAGGCTTAAGACCTTCGCTTAAATGTCTAATCCGAAGGTCGATGTGCTCAAGGCTTTTTAACCTCTCAGATAAAGGGCCTCAGAATTCACGATCTTCAACTCAATAAGCTGACTAGTAGATAGTAGAGATGGTTTATATAAGCACAGGTTGTTTATATATGTAAACTTTAACATCTTAATAAACTGAGCAAGATATAGCAATATCCCCGAAGAAATGAGTTCGTGGCAAGAGGAGCAGTAAACTTCGATACTCAATCGAATGGGAACACTTAGGTAATTCGCTCTTCTTGAGACTTAAGGACCTTTGCACGCACCCCGATGAAATCTACCGGTACTGTCGGCCTTTCGTCGTGACTTTCATGTTCCTACCTACGTATCTCATAAAGGCACTGAGGCTTATTTACTGCCTATCTAAAAAAGTCGGCGAATCACCGTCAGGGACTTTCCCTAGCACGAATAATCGACAGGTTTCTGCGAAAAATCATTTCATCAATCACAGGGACTTGTGAATCCTCGTAGCGACAATACATTCATTATTATATCGGAAGTTATTAGGGTTTTCGAGTTGAGCCCTCCCCCTGTCATCCCTTCTCTGCCCATTTCATGAAAAATTAATGTGTCGGTCCTTAAAGGGTTTTGAGTTTACATATGAAATCCAGTGATCATCAAGTCCGATACTTAGGGTTCTATCTAGTCCGAAGACTGATATGGAACCCCCAAACACGATTAAAACGACAGGAGCTGAACAGACGGGTTGGCCTGCTCTACCGGCTGCTAAGCAGACAATCCAGACTTTCTATTGAAAACAAACTGACCATTTACAAGACAATAATAGGACCTATATGGACATACGGACTGGAACTATGGGGTTGTGCTAAGCCCTCCAATATCAAGCGTCTACACTCCTTCCAATCCAGGATCCTAAGAACAATTGTCGATGCTCCCTTCTATGTGTCCAACCTTACCCTCCATAATGATCTTAAAATCCCTTATGTTCTTGACCTCATCAAGTCCCGCTTCTCCAAATTCCACTCTAACCTTTCCTTCCATGTCAATCCCGTCGCTCGACACATGTCCTCCCGCTCCCACCCAGATAATCCCCCCCGAAGACTGACCGAGAGACCTGCTAGCTTAAGATAGCATATATTACTGGGTGTGCTGGTGGTGATCAGCTTCTCTCCTCATGAACTTTTTTTTTTTTTTTTATTTATGGAAGGGCAAGCCAACGAAATTTTTGACCTTGGTATATACCTGGTCAAATAAAAAAAAATCTTCATAATTGTCAATATCATAGAGTTAGAATCTGTGACGTTTACACTTGCCTGCTTAAAAGTAACACTCTGGCGCAAATTTTTATTGCCTCTATACGCGCACATAATGATCCAAATGCTGAAATTCTAAAATTGAGAGAATTGAATGGTGCAGAGGGCACGAGAAGCTCAGAGGTAGAGTGCCAGCCTTCTGGGCTCAAGATGCGATACGTTCAAAATCCGGCCGAGGTCCTTTGTTTTTTTATCTGGAAAGTAAAACAAAACCATTGAGCACGCCGTCCGCCAGAACCATAAGCGACGAACATTCAGTTCAATATTTAAGTGCCCCGGAGACGATCAATTGAAATTGACAATTGCAATTGTCAATTTCAATTGAAGGCGCGATTGATCGAGCTTCAATCATCACACCGATAATTGAAGAAGAATTATTCTAGTTTCTGTGTTCACCTTCAATTGTTCTGTTTTGACGTGGTGTTCTTGCTGATATTTTAATTTGTTGATTATTAAAATTACATATTTTTTTTTATTTAAAAATGGTTTCGAACACAGACATGGGATTTCCTGCATTAACTCTAGCCCTCTGCACTCGGAAGAAAGAAAAGAGAAAGAGACGTTGGTCCAAAGAATGGTATAAACTGAGAAGCCGTTTTACCCACGAAAATTTATTACGTATCCTTCGAGATACTGAACCCGAGTATTACAAGAATTTTCTCAGATATTAACAGCAAAGCAAAGTCTCTTTCCTCGAACGAAACCACCTCATGAGAAACGACACTCATCTTTGCTGTCTGGCGAACAACTGACGGAACGATTGTCAATTTGCTAGTTACACTATCAATCGCTGCCATCAATTGCTCTTATCAATGACAAAATAATCAAAATTTCTATCAATCATCGTCATTTAATTGACAATCGCATCAATTGCCTCCTAGACGATCAATTAGTCCCATCATGATATCATTGATAATTGCAATTGTCAATTTTATTGATCGTCTCGGGGGCACTTTAGAGCTTCCACTGTTAAATGAGCGAAGAAAGCGCTTTCTGATAGTAGGCGATATGACCTTGTAGTTAAAGCCCGGGCATGATTCAATATAACTAACTTGAAGGGGACAAACATTATTTAACTAATATTTCACTTGAACTAACAATAAGTGAGTGGAGATATGCTTTTATATGTTGCTAGCCTTATCGTCTTCACCTTACCTAATGGCTGGCGTTGTAATATTGATAAGTCACGTTATACTTAATAATTCTGAAGCCATTATCTATGACCTTAGTCAGTTACTTTTCGAGGTCAATATTGTCATTCAGATATGGTGAATCACGGACTTTGTAGTATTTTATCGCTATTAAAAAAAAATTGCATAAACTTCCATTCTTTAGTATAATTGCCATTCTAGCTTTACAACATAATTATAGAAATGTTATAAAATTTCATGTTTACCTGATCCCAAAAATGAAAAAAAACAAAAACAAACAAACATTAAGACGTAGTCAAGGTCCACGCCTTAGATTTTCCGTGAAAACGTCGGGATAAAATCATAAGTGTTTTTTCAATTTCTTTTCGATGCGAGCTTTCCTCTGATTTGCGTTTTTAATAATTCCGCGCGTATTTACGATTCATATGAGACGACACCTTTAATTTTTTTGCAATTTTCAATTTAATACCTTACATATATTTCGGCAAATATTTTTATTGTTTACCACTTTGAGTCCTAGTAGTGCACTTCAAGCTCTTTACAATGACACCCGAATCAACGTCCTATCTAATTTTACACAATGCTAATTCGCAACAATCATACGCCGGCGCCCACACTAGCCCTATAACATCACAGGCAAACCAAACACTGCACAACAAACACGTACAGACATGCTCCATTGTGACCTCAACCGTTGTTCTCGAATTATTAGTCTCGTAGTTATTAGCGATTGAAATCTGACGGTATTGTATAAGACAAGAAAGTTTGACCGGCTATCACTGTGCTTAACGAGCGAATAGACATTTTCACGTCAAAAATATCCTGTAAGTATATCTGTGTGTGTTTTTGGGTATAACAATAACTCCCGATAGAATTAATGTATCCACACAAATTGTCATATGTGTATCCTGAACCTCCTAAGAATGACACCTATTGATTTTCAGCCAAAACGGACATAAGTATACAATTTTATAGAATATAATATGCCAAAAGGAAAGAATGAAATGCATGTATAGACATAAAATTTCATAGGCAAATTCCAAATTTCATAAGGATGATACTTATTAATTTTGATCGGAATTGGCAGAAATAAAATATTTATCGACACAAAATTCAATATGAGGATTCAAAAGCGACTATGTAAATCTACTATTGACTTTTAGCCCAAACCGTCGATTAGTTTTTGAGGGAGAGCAAAAACTTACTTGAATAATTCGTGCTGGGAAGTACATTTTTGGTGTTTCACCAACTACTTTTTCGCAGATTAAATCCTAAAAAAATGTATTTTCCTTATCCTTGGCTCCTTAAGAGGTCTGCTTGCGACTCCTGTCTTAGAATATGAAGAGCACATGGAAAGAACTAGGTTTGTCACTTTTTTCTCGAATGTGAGATATGGCCACTACAGTATAGTATATTAAATATATTTCACGATTCACCATCGTTACGGGCTTCAAAAAGATGGCTTGTCACTACGAAAACGGAAGCTGAAAATATGACGTGCGGGGAATTGATAGATACGGACTTCTAAACATTAAATTTCAGTTTTCTCAATTTCAACATCTGGTGACAAACCTGGTTCTTTGCCCTTGCTCTTCATATGTAAAAAATGTCAACATTGAATTTTTTTATGATCTTATTATCCTATGAAAAATAATTACAGTTACTTTTAGCAGAGAGGAAATGTTTACATTAATTTCCGGCCCAGAAAAGCAATCTTCTCATCAGTTGAAATGTTGTAAACAAATTTTGTAAACAAATGATTTTATGACCATACTTTTTCATGCCTTCATGTTTAAAGATTCATATAACGGGGTCGCAAAAGTAAAAATTGCAAACTCGGTCAATGTTGGGAGGGGGGGGGGGGATTTTCTGAAGTGACCATTACGAATTTTTTACAACTGGTATCAGTAGATTGTTCCGGGCCAAAACTCACATTCACCACGCTTGTCAAACTAACTGGTGTGCTGTTACTGTTGATCATTAACGGCAAATCCTACACAGACTCGAAAAAAAAAATATAAGTATTTTTTTATTAAATGGTGAAGTTAGCCTGGATCAACGCGACCCCATTTATAGCAGGTGTGGCAGACTGTTTCCACTCTTCTATATGTTATTATTCTTAGTTATTGTAACTTACGTGACTAACTGCGAGGTCATATCGCCTACTACCAGAGCTCTTTCGTCGCTCTAGTGGACATGAGACCGATTCTACCCAATGGGAGTCCTAAATTTTGCCTACCCTAAATTTTTATTCATATATGGTAGGAGTTTTTAACCTGAGTACAGTCTCGGGAGCATCGCCAAACGTTCTATTCGAAGGACGGCGTACTCAGAGTTTTTTTATCTCCCAGATAGAAAACTTAATGGCCTGCCTCGGCAGGATTTCGAATCCGCGATATTGAGCGCAGTAGACAAGCACGTTACTACTATTCCTACTAACTATTTAAACTGCAGTAGCTAAGTTTGTACTTCCCCAGCGCGAATTTGAAGTATTGAGAATTTATGAACTAACTTCTATGTTCTGTGTTATGCCCCCTCCTTTGATTACCCACTTCTATTTTATCGATTTGGCTGAAGTATCATTTTTATCTATATATTCATTAGTTTCAGTTGAGGTTATGTGTTGACCTATCCCCAATATCCTTATTTTCACTTCGGTCAATTTGACTGAAAATCTAGAAAATAGTTAATGTAATTGAAAAATTATTATGGATTATTTCCAAAAATGTTTCTTATTAAATTTCCAATCGCTTCGTGCACTCAAATTGGAAATAGAGTCAATCAGTGGCGAATACAGGGGGGGGGGGGGGGGGGGGGGGGGTAAAGCAGAATTACCCCCCTAGCGTAGAGCCTCATAAGTCAGTTTCGTTAAGGATAAAGAAATTGGGAAAGATGTCCTAGTGATGCGCAAAGAACCTCTTGAGGTCTTCGCAGAATGACGTCATTCATTTAGAGACAGACTGTTACTCAACTGTCAACAAACTGTCCCTGATGAACCATCTGGATCCGCCCTTGGGACCAATACGTTTATTTCAAAATAATGTTTAAAATTGTATTGCATAGCAAGGAGAGCTATTAAATTTATATTATTTTATATAAATGATAGTTTTTTTTATTAAAAAAAAGAGATGTTTTCATTGATTTTCGATTCGAGCTAATTTTGCCAAAGAGAATGGGGAGATTAAGAGGGGTCGTTTTATATTCATACCCTAATAACTGCCGATGTAACGATTGTACCAACACAATATTGTATATTTAAATTCAAAACTCTATAAGGACAACACCTATTAATTTTCAGCGGAATCGGTCTGAGTAAGAGGGAACCAAAGAGGGGGTCGTGACTTAAAATAACTGCTGATTTAATGGTTATATATGGGCACATTTCATATGAAGATTCAAAAGTCCCTATGTAAGTCAATTATCGATTTTTAGTTCAAATCGATATTGATTTTAAAGGGAGAGTGAATACTTCAATCATTTTGAGCTGGGGAAATTGTCGGAAATTCACCGATGCTATTCTATAATTGCGCAAGATAATGCGAGCATAGCGGTCCAAAATTACTGCCTGATAGAAGTCATATAAGGTCTAATGACTAATCGGTGGAGTCTCCGAAAATGTTTCCCTTGCTTGAATATGAAATTGCAAAACCTGAAGCAGAAGCAAGGGCAGCAAGTCCATAATAAAGACAATACTTCATTTAATATGTTGTACATAATAATACAATTTCACCTTTATTATTCAGGCAATATACACCGTTATAATATAATTGGAAATTAAATATATCAAGTCAAATTGGGAGCCAATTAAGAAGGAATTAATGATTATTTAGACGAGTTTAATTTTACAATTTAATTAGATAATAATATATACAATAATTAATAGAGGTTAGGTTAGGTTTTATGACTCATGCCCGGGCTTTAACAACGAGGTCATATCGCCTACTACCAGTGCGCTCTTTCGTCACTTTGGTGGACATGAGCCCGACTCTACTGTGGGAGTCCTAAATTTTGCCTACCCAAATTTTTATTCACCTAAGGCAGGGGTCTTCAACGAGTACCTGACATCGTACAGGCTCGGGACCATCGCTTAACGTCCCATCCGAAGGACGGCGTGCTTAAGTTTATTTTACCTCCCACATAAAATAAACTAAGGGCCTCGGCCGGGTTTTGAACCCACAACCTTGAGCTCAGAAGGCAAGCACGCATACCACTGAGCTATCGGCGCCCTCATAATTAATAGATCTCGATCACCGATTAATCATTAGATCGCAGATTAGTCAATGTATATAATTTTAGTGACTTACTGAGCTCAGGATCGCGGGTTCAAAACCCGTCCGAAGCCCTTACGTTTCTGATCTAATGATGAAAAACCTTGAGCACGCCGTCCTTCGGAGAGGACGTTGACCCTGTAAGATTATAGACCCCTACCCCAGATGGATAAAAATTTATGTTACACAGTAGAGTCGGGTCATGTCCACTACCAGAGCACTCTGGTAGTAGGCAATATGACCTTAAAGTTAAAACCCGAACATGACTCATTATAACTACATATCTATAATTTTAGTAAAAGTAAATTAAGGGTTAAAAAATAAATAAAATAATGTGTTACTGGAAGTGAAATTTAAATTTTAAAAAATGCGAAAATAAAAAGGAGCTTTAAAGAAGGCAACCTGCTAAAAGAGATTTATTTCCAATCAAGAACCTTTTATTTAATTAACTGAAAACCTGTTTCGATTCCATTGAGATCCAGGAAATTTAAATATCTCCAAGGGTCAATTTAAAGTTCCTAATAGAGTCTGGCAACTGGTTTTTAAAAGAAGATTAGAGGGTTCCAATTTCAATTTTCTTCAATTAAACGGTATAATAACGGGTCTGCAGAAAAAAACACAGTCTGAAGAGAGGGGATTTACTACTGAAACTCGGTACAGGTCGCACGTCGGAGGTCGCAATATGGCAGTGCGGTCGCAATAGCTGACTGCCAATTTGAGGAGTTCGAGGGCTCCATTCCTCGACCACCTCTACATTGTGATGTATAAAAATTACAAACATTATGAATATTATAAAAACTGTTAAAATAAATAAATTATTTTTTTAAATAAGAGAAACGCAGAGAATTTTTTTATAAAAACAGCTGTTAAAGATATTAGGTTAGGTTTTATGACTCATGCCCGGGCTTTAACTACGAGGTCATATCGCCTACTACCAGAGCGCTCTTACGTCACTCTGGTGGACATGAGCCCGACTCTACTGTGGGAGTCCTAAATTTTGCCTACCCTAAATTTTTATTCATATAGGGTAGGGGTCTTTAACGAGTACCTGACATCGTACAGGCTCGGGACCATCGCTTAACGTCCCATCCGAAGGACGGCGTGCTTAAGTTTATTTTACCTCCCAGATAAAATAAACTAAGGGCCTCGGTCGGGCTACGAACCCACAACCTTGAGCTCAGAAGTCAAGCACGCATACCACTGAGCTACCGGCACCCTCAAGATATTAGAAACGAAATTTCAAGTTTTCCGACCTCTAGAATCCAAAGCCAAATCGACCGAAGGCAAGACCATAAGGACGACATTTATCAATTTCTAGAGGGATTGGCTGAAGGAAAACCCCCCATCCCTGGGGGGAGGTTCGACCTGTAGCAGATGTGGGGAAGAAGACGAGAAGGCGACACACTTCCTGGGTATATGCTCGGGATACGCGCCAATGAGATTCCACATATTTGGTAAAGATGACATAGGAGGATTTTAGAAGATTGGACCATGGGAGCATTTTCAGGTTCATTAAGGAAACTGGGACACTGAGCACTTCATGAAGGACTTGGTTTAGGTAGTATGAACATACAGGTAATGAAATAAGGGGGGGGGGGGGAAGCCTAGCGCTTCCAGGGAAGGGATAAGAGCACTGGATGCTTAGGTCCCTAGGTGTAAAACATCAGCCCACCATATATATATAATGAATTTATCTACACGAAATTATGTATGAGGATTTAGGAGCATCTCTGCAAGTCAAATATTGAATATTAGCGCAATCGATCGACTGATTTTGGAGAGGGATCGAAAAGGTGACTTATTAATTCGTTCTGGGGCCTTCTCCTTAATAAATAATTTTTTTCTGTACCATTCCTTAAGATATAAATTACACAAAAATCTATGAATAAGTTTGAGAAAAGAGGGAGAAGTCATTGAGAAGACATTTTTAAGATGACAAAGAAGGATATGAATTGTACATTAAAATGGTAAATCTGCTGGCAGAAATGTGGAAATGAATAATTTATTATTTAATGAAATAACGTTTAAAAAAAATTGTTATCTTTTTTTTTATTTGGGAGAGGGAAGATTATTTTGAAATGAGCGTGGTACAAAAAAAAATAATAATAAAAATATGAGTGAAAAATTTGCATAAAATGTAAATATATTTCTGAACTAACTAACGGAAAGTGACGTTAGACACTGACATGATGCTTATATGATGTCTCATTTATTTCTATTTTCTGTCATGTATTTATGTACACATGCAAATTTTATGTACAACAGACACATAATGAGCCCACTCACCTGAATGACTATTAAACAACTTTTCTTACCCATCAAGATTTTTTCTTAAGTTTCATTCATAAATATGATTAGCGCCCAAATAGAACCAATGTGTGGTTCATAGCACAAAGATATCTGAAAAAACGTGTCGGTGAAACAACAACTATGTACTTCCCCAACATGAATTAATCGATTACGATTTCGCTCTCCCTCCAAAGCTAATCGACTGTTTGGGCTAAAACTCGATATTTAACTTATATTGAATATAAAATTTCATCTCGATATATTCACTACATCGGCAGTTATTGAGATTTTTTGAGTTGAGTCCTCTATTATCCCCCTCTCTTTCTGCTGAATCTGCTGAAAATTGATGTCCTTATTGGGCTTTGAATTTACATATGAAATTTCGTGTCAATACATTCATTACGACAGTTATTAGTTTTTCTGTTAAGCCTTCCCCGTAATACCCCCCTTCCCTTTGGCCGATTTGGCTGAAAATCAACAGATGTTATCCTTTGAACGTTCTGAATGCACTTATAAAATTTCGTGTCGATACATTCATACTGTCGCGAGTTATTTCGTATAGCTGGAGAATTTAAAAAAATATATGATTTCATATGTTTATGAAAATTATTGCAGTATGAGATTATATTTATATGCACCCTTTGGCTTGTAAAAGTCGAACCTATTGCCGCGTTTACACTATCTAGCAAAACAGGTATATAGCCGAGCTATATGTAGCTGAGCTATATAGCTATGACTAAATTGTGTTGTTGTAGCAGCTGTATGAGCATGTGCTTGATGAAATCAACCAGTTTACTGTAGTAGCTATATAGAGAGCAAGCACACAACTGACGAGCGTCTTCGGGCGACAGCTATATAGCTGTGCTACAACAAAAGACGTGCTTCCAGCCCGGCTATATAGCTCAGCTGCATAGTTCCCTTTGATCTTACCGACAACCGATGGGAAACTCATTTCCTGCTATATAGCTCTTGAATTGAACTATATAGCCGGACTATATAGCTGTTTTCGGGTGGCGTTTTCAAAAACTTGTAGCACAGCTACATAGCTCGGCTTTTGTTTCGCTACATAGTGTAAACGCGGCATAAGAATATGCAATATTATACATCTCTAGAGACCAAATGTAGTGAAAACACAAATTTGTTAATGTATAATTGTGTTAAATGTGAGTGCAATTAAACAGTGTACACTGAGGCATTTAGCCCCAAAGAGAGAGAAATTGTTTTACAATATGGCCAACTAATGGATGGATCATGTTTTCCATTTTAATTTTGTTAAATTGGCCCCTCGGATTGGTTTCGTGATCTTGGTTAGGTGCGGGGTGCGGTCTCGTGCAATGTACATGTCCACTCTCGTTCCTCCAACCAGTAGTCTGCGGTCAATTAGAAAAAGTGAAACTTTCCTACATCAGTAGGACTCGCCAAAGTAGAAATACCAGTTATATTTTGGTTGGAATTTTACATTATATAGTAAACCCTCGCTATAACGAACTTAAAGGGACCAGAAAATCAGCAGTTCGTTATAACGAAGTTCATAATATCCGAATTAAAAACAAACAAATGAGTAGATTCATATGTACATAAAAACACATTTTTAAAACAACGCAATATATTATTGTTAGGTTAGGTTAGGTTTTATGACTCATGCCCGGGCTTTAACAACGAGGTCATATCGCCTACTACCAGAGCGCTCTTTCGTCACTCTGGTGGACATGAGCCCGACTCATATATTATATAATCTAATATGACGATTTATAATTTTATACGCGGCCCGCGGGATTATAATGCACTTCCAAAGTGGCCCGCAAGAACATTTGGGTTGACCACCCCTGTTATAAAATATCGTTTCGGGTATAACGACGTACCGTCTATAACGACGAAATCCCGAGAAAAGTTTGGTTCCCCATTACAAATTACAGATAAAATATCCTTTATTACGACAGTCCTATATAATGACGACGTCGGCTGTAGTTTAGAAAACTTCCAGAATTGAGAGTTGTCTATAACGACGGACAATGAATGTAAAGAAAACATCAAGTTAGAGGTAATTGGATACATAAAATTGTTTCTAGATCTATGAATTCAATTCATAGAATCATAAAAGACATGGTTTAGTTTTTTAAATTAAACTCTCAGTTATTTGTGTTCTCTAGAAGTGTCAACATGACGTATAAAAGAAAATCTTTAGATAAAATGAAAAAGCAAACATCATTTGGTTCCCGGAAGATGGTGAGTCAAATTCTACTTTATCAAAAGAATTCGGTGTTTCCCACTGAACAATTTCTATAGTGTCGGCCAATAAAGAAAAAAAACAAAGAAAAGTTATGAGGACGAATCTTTTTCTGCAAAGAAAATTCCGAAGACCCAACATACTGACTTCACAAAGCTTTGCTACAATGGTTGACATAATATACTATGCTACATAATATATTACTGTGATAATAATAAATAAATGTTATGTTAAAATGGCAAATAAAATTAATAATAAATAAGTAATTAAATAAAATTACCACATTTCCTGCAGGAGTTATAGCTGGTCTTCTACTAAATTTTGATTTCTACAGTAGGTAGTTTCCGAAAAGGCCCCTCAAGAAATATGGAAAGTTCAAGACGTGCAATTTTGAAGAAAGTGCAAGTATTTAAAAAAATTTCAATTAACAAATTTTTCATTTGGATTTCTTCTATATTTACCAAAGAGATGTCATCTTGTTTCTTTTTTTAAATTTTAAATCTAATCCAAAATTATAAATTATTTTACTGGGTTCATAGGGAAATGAATAGCATAGAATAAGAGAACAAATATTTCGGTTTATTTACCTAAACCTACATTATAAATACAATCAGAATATCAATATGTAATAAAAAATCAAATTACAATAAATCTTACAAACTAATTTCTACATCTACTGTAGTCTCTTTTATTTTTAAATGTTGTGGCCATTCTTTAATTCAATGTTATTTAGAGCATTCTTTTCTCTTTATTAACATTTGTTTTTACTATTTTTATCAAATATGATTTTAAATAATAGAAATAATATTATCATCGAAGAAGGAGTTTAGGAGAAAGGGGAACGAAATGAGTGCAAGTGAATGCCATACCATTTACGGAGAAAATATATGATTTTCAATATTGCCAGATCTCAGTTTTCTACCACAAGATTGTTCAGCGGGGAGTGACACTACTACTAAATCAATTAACGTGGTTGGACTGAAAGTTTTCTATTTGGTTAATATTATTTGTGTCTAATACGGTTAGAAAATAATTTGTGTTTTCTATTTCTTTTTTAAGTATTGCCAAAATATAAGGTTCATTTAAAAAAAGTAATAGTTTTTAGAATTTCGTAGATATGTGAGGATCTGATGTTTTCGTTTGTGTGTCTGTCGGTCTATCTTGGAGCCCAAACCATGAAACGTTACTGATATTAATAAATATATAATAATATGAGTAATATAGAAAACAAAAATCGTTGGTGAAACAAGGGCTATGTACTTTAGTAGTGTATATAGGCCGGTTCGGTCACAGGAGGAAGAGAAGGTGAAGGGTGGAGGTTTGAGGGTTCAAAGGTCATTGCAGAACATTATGAGGCAACAGCCCTTTATGGTTATCGGTGTCTGGTTATGATTGTGTAACTTCCTCTAACTACCACCACAAATATACTCAACTCAAATCCGACCTCATGATTCCAACAATAATTTTAAAAAAATCTGTGTTTGTGCGTTCGCCTTCTGAGCTCAAGGTCTTGGGTTCAAAACCCGGCCGAGGCTCTTAGTTTATTTTATCTGGCAGGTAAAATAAACTTAAGTACGCCCTCCCTTAACCTATACGATGTCAGGTACTCGTTAAAGACCCCTGCCCTAGGATAAAAATTTAGAGTAGGCAAAATGTATGACTCCCACAGTAGAGTCGGCCTCATGTCCAACAGAGTGACGAAAGAGCGCTCGATATGACCTCGTAGTTAAAGCCCGAGCATCAGTCATATTAACTAAATAACTTACGTTCCTTTTTTAATTTGATAAGTCGAACTTTGGTAAGTCGAGCAATTTTGCCCAGTCTCTAGAAGTTCGACTAATCGAGAGTTGAGTGTATAGAATACGTATGGGTGAGTACTTTAAAAAACCTTTTTCACATCGTCCTAATTTTTTACATATAACAATAATTTAAATAAATATATTGACAGAAAA
Source organism: Aradus depressus (assembly GCA_963662175.1). Taxonomy (NCBI): domain Eukaryota; kingdom Metazoa; phylum Arthropoda; class Insecta; order Hemiptera; family Aradidae; genus Aradus; species Aradus depressus. Next base: position 74,850,333 of record OY759214.1, read on the forward strand.
TTTTATACTTAAGTCTAAAACATAATAACGACAATACCTAACAAATTACAAAATTTGTTTTATTTAATAAAACTTTTTAATTAAATTGGTAAAAAAAAAAAAAAAAAAAAAAAAAAAAAAAAAAAAAAAAAAAAAAAAAAAAAAAAAAAAAAAAAAATTAAATTTTTATTTTTTTGGCTGTGTTTCTTGAACAATGTCCCATAGTTTCCATAGTAATTATTTTTATTTAATATTATTAATATTTTCATTATTTTTTCAGCTATATATAATTATTTTTCGCTTTTTATTTTATTTTTTAAAGAGCCCGTGATTGCACCGAAATATCGTCCTGAACGAAGATATATCTTAAAGAAATATAAATACAAAATGTACATAATTAAAACAGTACCTACCTATTGTATTAGGAATTTGATATTCATGTATCTTGTATTATTTATTTATTTTAAACCCAATAAATATAATTATTGTGATTCTTTTCATATGTATTTGTATTTTAAGATTTAATATCACTTTTTTATGTATAAAATTGTATTCCGAACCAATTACCATGTTATGGTTTACCGGGAATAAATAATATTATTATTATTATCGTTACAAATACAAAAACCGACTAATATTGACAGAAAAATAAAGAAAACGTATGTTTTTTTGTAAATATTGTCTATTTCACAAAATATTTATAATATATGAACTTTCGGTATTGCTATCATTTTCAGCCACGACTTAACTTAATTCCGATTATACTCTCATATATATTATACATTTTGTGAAATAGACAATATATAATAGAAATATGTTTAATAAATATCTTAAGTGTTTCACAATAGGTTAGGTTATGTTAGTTTTATGACTCATGCCAGGGCCTTAACTATGAGGTCATATCGCCTATTACCAGAGCGCTCTTTCGTCACTCTAGTGGACATGAGCCCTACTCTACTGTAGGGGTCCTAAATTTTGCCTAACCTAAATTTTTATTCAACTAGGGCAGGGGTCTTTAACGAGTATCTGACATCGTACAGGCTCGGGACCATCGCTTAACGTCTCATCCGAAGGACGGCGTGCTTAAGTTTATTTTACCTCCCAGATAAAATAAACTCGGTCGGGTTTCGAACCCACGTTCTTGACCACAAAAGACAAGCACGCATACCATTGAGCTACCGGTGCCCTATTTTTACGTACTTATTTATAATATATTGCCGGTAGCAATTAAAGATCTCTACCCTGGTTGAATAAAAATTAAGGGTAGGCAAAATTTTGGACTCTCATAGTTGAGTCGGGCTCATTTCAGAGTGACGAAAGAGCGCTCTGGTAGTAAGCGATAGCCCAGGCATATGTCATAATAACTATGTTAATTGTTATCCTATATATTGCACTTTCTTCACATTGCCAATGATGTATCTAGTTGCTAATGTTGCACTTTCCTTTGTTGCAGTCTGACTGACTTGGTCAGCAGGAAGACTGGCCCTGCCTCGAGTCCAGTTACGAACAATGACCGCTATGTTTAGGCTCTTTAATTACTTCTAACGGTAAGATTACTTTTTTTTTTTTTTTTCAACTTGTTTTCTATTACCTCAAGCCTTCTGAAAAGCATACCAACTCATCCTGGTCATTCTTAATCATCATTTTTAAAAAATTTGAATTTACTTAGAAATTGGTAATTTTACTTCCCCAGCTATATGAAGTATAGAGGAAGTTATATACTCTAGCTACATACTATATACAAGTATATAATCAAGTTCAGGGCGCCGGTAGCTCAGTGGTGGGCGTGCTTGCCTTCTGAGCTCAAGAACGTGGGTTTGAAACCCGACCGAGGCCCTTAGTTTATTTTATCTGAGAGGTAAAATAATTTAAGCACGCCGTCCTTCGGATGGGACGTTAAGCGATGGTCCCGAGCCTGTACGATGTCGGTGTTCACAACTTAATATTTCATAGAAATAAAAGATGTTGTCTTCCCACATTTTTATTTTAGACCAGAACCGGTTTTCGATGCAACAGCGTCATCATCAAGCATCAGGGTACAGAGTAACAAGATAAAAATTATAAACTTACTTACCCCACCCACACAGCACAGCGGTTAAAGGACAACTGGCATAGCTCTAATGGGTGGGGGATAGCTATGCTATTTGCCCTTTAACCGCTGTGCTGTGTGGGTGGGGTAAGTAAGTTTATAATTTTTATCTTGTTACTCTGTACCCTGATGCTTTAAGAGTTATTTATACTTTTCATTATTTGTATATTTTATTATTCTATCATAGGTGAACCACTGAGGATGACGCTGTTACGCAGAAAACCGTTTGTGGTCTAAAATAAAAAAAAATGAGAAGACAACGTCTTTTATTTCTATGAGAAATTTCGTCCCACATCTTACTATCACTATGTATACACTAAAAGAGTAAAATATGGCATTGTCAAAATGTCAAGAAGGGAGAAATCATCCAGTGTTGACTCATTTTTAACTCATTGTCACTGCTGCTATTAAGGAGGTCTCTAGGCCATTGGCGCTTAAGGTGTCGTTGGGGAAGTGCGGCAGAATGAAGGGCACGCAGTAAAGGATATTGTGGGAATTCCAGGGAGGAAAATAACTTTTTGTACACGAATTTAGCTACTTCAGTAACATAGGGAATGTTGAGGTCAGTATGGAGGGTCTGACCGTATGAAGTCTGACTGTATGAAGAATTATGGATTAAAGGGATTGGATGCGCTGGAAATTGTAAACCTTCGCAGAACCCGAGAGTCCAAGTCCGTATGTTCACATTTTCAACACTACTTTGTGTATAATTTGTTTTATTTTCAGTTTTTTTTTTTTAGATCTTTGGTCTAGTAGTCTTAGTAAGAGTTTGTAGTTATTCCTAATAACTAATTTGGCACTAATCGATTTCCCACACTTGACTTTTTTAAATATAATTAACTGAGTTGGTAATTGATTGTGTGTTGTCCCAGAAAGAAGGAAGGATGACTTCCGGGAGCTGCGTCGGTCCGCATTGTCTGGTCATTAGAAGAGAAACCTGAGAGTGCAAGGGTCAGTCTTGGAGAAACCAACAACCAACAAACCAACAAACCTCACCGAACGCTATGCACTCACCTCATTAACCCACACACAATGCCCTGCTGACCTTCATTAATCCCTACTTCTGACTGCGACTGCCTCCATACCTTGTTGCAAAAGTAGCAAATTTTTTACTTTTTCTACATGACTCTAGAAAGTATAATATGCGGATGGTTGAGTACTAGTGAGATGTGATTATTCACTAAATCACTGGCTATGTACTTCCCCAGCACGAATTCATCAATTACGTTTTCGCTCTCCCTCGAAAGCCAATCTACTATTTGGGCTACTACTCAATATTTGACTTACATAGTGGCTTCAGAATACTCACACTAAAGTTTTTGTCGATATATTCATTACATCGGCAGTTATTAAGGCATTTGTGTCGAGCACCCCTTCCCTTCGACCAATTTACTTGAAGATTAATATATACAGTAGAACCTCTATAAGTCGAATATCAAGGGAGACGCCAAAAAAGTCGAGTTATAGAGTTTTTGGCTTATGGAGGATTTCGACTTAGGCGGATTTGGATTGGACTTGTAGAGGTTAAGATTCATTCTAACTAATTTTGAGTTAGAGAGGTGAAATAAATAAAAATTCAAGTTACAGAGGTAACAAACATAATTATATTTATTATAAACCAACATTATTTCAAAATATCCTTAAAATAAAAAATACGTAGTAGATGTAGATATTAAAAAAAGTCAGTAATTTTTTTTGCTTTAGATAATTGGTAATCCTATTTATTGTATACTCCTAAATAAATAGGATTACCAATTATCTGTGGTGTACATTGTTGGCAAATTCTTAAAGTCGGTAACTTATTTTTCTTCGAGCTATAGAGGTAATAAGTTTCAAATAATCGAGTTGTAAAGGTTGTAAAATAAAACATTGCTCTGTTCGAGATACAGAGGTCCAATTTATTTTTTCGAGTTATAGAGGGAAAATATGTACCAAAATGCCTTGTAGGGACTCACTGATTATTTCGACTAACAGAGGGTTGAGATTTCGATTAATGGAGGTTTTGGGGCTTGGAGGGAAAGGAACAAAACTTTTTTTCGAGTTTTGGAGGTTTTCGACTTATCGAGGTTCGACTTAAAGAGGTTCTACTGTATCATGAATTTAAATATAAAATGTTATGTCGATATATTCATTACATCGACAGTTATTGGGTTTTAATTATTTGGTGTCGTCCTTGGCTCTGAATTAACGTAGAAAATTTTGTGTCGATACATTCCTTCGGGTGTTATCTTGTTCACACACACAAGAGACACACAGATAGACAATTTCTTTCACTTTTGGAATTAAGAGGTCGAAAAACATTAAATTCCAATGGGAACTTAGCATGGAATTTCTGACTGATTCTGGTTCCCCTCTTTCGTCTTCAGGCAGTCTATACAAAAAAAAAAACATCATTTAGTAAAAAATAAGTGATATAATAGGACTTTCGTATACCAACCACGCTTTCACAGATCCCTCTCTCTCAAAATTATTTCGTGCTGGCTTTACTGGGTATATATGAAAGTAATGTGTCAATGGCACTATTGTACACCGTAATTCTGCGAGTGAGTATCGTATAACCAGTAACGCCAGTATGAAATAATTTTGAGAGAAGGGGAAGAGAGAGGGATTAGTAAAAGCGTGGTTGGTTTACGAAAGTCCTATTATGGCCATATTCACAAATATATATATTTTTTATTCCTAATAAAAAAACGACCAATAATAAAAATGTATTTTATAATTCGTTACTATGCGATGCAATTTAAATATTACTTTGATATATTTCATATAGAAATTTCTTTTACATACTTTGGGGCACGGTAACTTTGGTTCCAATGTATTACAATTTCGAATGAATATTTGCAATCAGAAATTTTATGAGAAAAGGTTTGTGGAATGAATCAATTTTTCAAAAGGACTAACGCTTTTTGCGTATATCAAGCAACTATTCAAAAAAATGGATTTAAAAAAGACATTTTAGTACAGTCTTCGATCCATTCTGCAACTGTAATAAATTCCTCCATTTCTAATCGTGAGACCTGGACAATATTGCACAGCACAAACTAAATTTTTGAAGTGTTCTTAATTTGAAAGAGATAGTGTGAATGAGGCATGTATGTAAGAACGAGAAGCAGCTAAGGTGGCAGTTAATGTGGAAGGCATGTCTCATATGTAAAACGTGTATAAAATAGGTGATAGAATAGTCTCTTGCGATACGCCTGTCAATATGGGCTGTAATGAAGAGATAGCAGAACTCTACCGGACGACAAATCTGTGGTCACAGGGAATAAATTGGTAAGTCTAAAGTCGTAACTTTTCAGAACAGCACTTTTTTACTTTTGCATTAATCGTGTAATTTTTTGCATTAACGTTTGGATGGAAGAAAGAATGCCGGAAGAGTGGTCAGTGGCTGCAGTTTGCCCCATCCACAAGAAGGGTGACGTCCTCAACTGTGATAACCACAGAGGCATTGCCTTGTTATGTACAGCGTATAAAGTTCTTTCGACAGCAATAAATGACAGAATGAAGCGACATGCAGAAAGACTCCTTGGGGAGTACCAGTGTGGCTTTAGGGCTGGCAGATCAACGGTGGACAACGTGTTTTCCTTAAGGCAGATGCTCGAGAAGAGCAATGAATATAACATCCGTCTTCACCACTTATTCATTGACTTTAAACAGGCCTATGACCGGGTAAAGAGAAATGAGCTGCTAAATGACCTGATAAGGCTGGGAATTCCAGGGAAGTTGGTTAGACTTGTGAGAATGACTCTCGGGGGCTCAAAGTGTCGGGTGAAGCTGCAAAATAAGACATATGAACAGTTTGAGGTGAGCAATGGACTGAGACAGGGAGACCCAATCTCACCTGTTCTGTTCAACCTGACTCAAGAAAGAGCTGTTAGGGCCATCCGGACAAATCCGGGAGGAACTATTTATAACCGCCTGACGCAGCATATAGGGTATGCTGATGAAATGGTGGTCACAGCACGCACAATAGCAGCATTGGCCGGGGCTCAACAGGAATTCGGAGGAGAAGCAGAGACACGGGGTCTTCATTTGAATGTAAATAAGACCGTGTACATGAAGACCTCACGGAACCCTCTGCAAGACGCTCCTGAGGTGATTTCTATCAATGAGCACCAATTTCCAGTAGTCAAGGAATTCAAATATCTCGGGGCTCTGATCACAGAATATAATAATATTAGCCACGAAATAAGAGCACGCATTGCTGCAGGGAATAGAGGTCTATTTGCGGTACAAAGAATACTGAAGAGGAAGACCCAGACTCCGGTGGCTGGACGACGTCGAGGCGGACCTCCGAGTGTTGGGCATCAAGGGATGGAGGGAGAAGGCTTTGGATCGAGACGAATGGAGGAAGATTGTGACGGGGGCCCGGGTTCTTTCAGGACCGTAGCGCCACAGGAAGAAGAAGAAGAAGATTAATCGTGTAAATCCAGTTTTTGGAATAAATAAATTTTGTATGCATCATTATTAATCATATATATTCTAAATCTATAGGAATGAATGAAAATGAATATTGTTAATCCTTTCTTGGATATTCCCTAAGTTACCTAATCATTCCTCATCACTTACCGAATTATTGACCACACTTACCTAATTTTTATACACACTTACCTAATTATTAACCATACTTTTTGAAATACTCTTGAATGATGGCTCTCTAAAGTTGAGCAAGTTGATTTAACCGAAAACACCCTCTTTGCTTGGAATAGTCTGCCGTAGTGAATAATTGGTTAAATGCAGTCATCTCGTGAATGATTCCTGAAAGAAGTTAAGTTGATTTAACCGAGAACATACACATTTTTATGAGATACCAAGAAACCAACATCTTTATAGTTTCGAAACTTTTAGAGTCCTGAACTCCCAAATTCTTCACAGTAGAAATTGTCTCTGAGCTGAATATTGTAGATAGGAGGTGATGGCCTCAATTTGTAAATACCATACTCGGTCAAAAACCTGAGTTTACCGACAACCTTTTGTGTTTTTTGTGACTCGGGCTTTAACTACAAACTTACTAAATAAGCACTCTTTCGTCACTCTGTTGGACATGAGCCCGACCCACTTACAAAGGTTCGGGACCATGCCGTAAGTACCATCCAAAGATCGGCGTGCTCGGATCTTGAGCACACTACCTCTGTGCTGTCGGACACTGTTTAAAATTAATAACTATAACATTTGAACTTGACATTTGTTGAAGTTTTCAACAGCCAGGTCTTGTAATAACCTGCCTAGACACTGTGTTTAAAATTCTTTTCCCAGTTGATTTTTCTTGGAAATATAAAGAGTTAAACGTTCTTCTTTGAAAACTGAAGTCGGTATCTTATTAAAAAAGATGAGAAATAATTAAATAATAAGTATTTTCAATTTTCTCAAAGCTTAGATACATTAACTCTGCTGTATTTAAACATTTAATCAGCCTTGGAGGTAGTGTAATCTACTTAGTACCTTCACTCTCTCATAGATGGCACTCACGTCTTTGTATGAGCTGTTGCCACTTTTCTATCTATAAGGAGCACTAAGCCCACTAAGGTCATGATCATGGGTTCAAAACCCGGCCGAGGACGTTTTTATCCGATAGGTGAAAAAACCTTGAGTACGCCGTCCTACGGATCAGACATATAGTCCCAGAGTCTGTGCGATGTCAGGTACTCGTTAAAGATCCATACCCTAGGCGAATAAACCTGGATAGAATTTAGGACTGGGCGAGTCAGGCTCATGTCTACCAAAGTAATAAGCGCACTGGTAGTAGGCGATATGACCTTATAGTTAAATCCTGGGCATGACTCCACAGTAACGATCTATCTGTATATACCCTGATGTAGTTTTGAGATACCAAGTGACCCATATTTATGAAAATTTGCTTGTAGTTTTCTTTCATATTGATAGCCGCGCTCTGGACTATCAATTTAAACTAATGGATACAAATTATAGTAAAAAAACCAAATAAACCTTTACGTATTCTCTTATTTGAAATAGGAGAACCATGAAACGTGAAAATACTCGATTTCGGATTTTCGCACGATTACAATACTTCCATAAACTATAGGTATAAGAGAGGAATAAAAATAGTATTTTTAAATTATTGTCATGCGTAAAAAAATATTGTCTATTTCACAAAATACAGTCAACTCTCGATATGTCAAACTTCGATAAATCGAATTCGTAGTTAAGTCGAACAAATTCTCTGGTTCCATGTCATGTAACGTAAATATTACCTCAATATAACTCGAGTTCGGATCAAAATAAGTCGAACTGAGAAAAATGGGCCTGTGAGGGGACTTCCACCTAAAAAAAAAATTGGGGACTATTTCAATTTATACATATTCTTAATACACTTTTTTTTTTACTTTATAGTACGTATATTACATATTATTCTTCCTTATGTTCCTTGAGGGCACCGGTAGCTCAGTGGTATGTGTGCTTGCCTTCTGAGCTCAAAGTCGTGGGTTCAAAACCCGACCGAGGCCCTTAGTTTATTTTATCTGGGAGGTGTATCTTCGGTTGAGATGTTAAGCGATGGTCCGGAGCCTGTCCAATGTCAGGTACTCGTTAAAGACCCCTGCCCTAGGTGAATAAAAATTTAGGGTAGGAAAAATTTAAGTCTCCCACTGTAGAGTCGGGCTCATGTCCACCAGAGTGACGAAAGAGCGGTCTGGTAATAGGCGATATGACCTCGTAGTTAAAGCCCGGGCCTGACTCATAAAACCTAACCTAACATACATATCTATCTATAAAGCTGAAACGGGGTTTGTTTGTTTGTTCCAGCATCACGCCCAAACCGATGGACGGATCTTCATGAAACTTCACATGTAGCAATGTATGACTCCCACAGTAGAGTCGGCCTCATGTCCACCAGAGTGACGAAAGAGCGCTCTGGTTGTAGGCGATATGACCTCATAGTTAAAGCCCGAGCATCAGTCATATTAACTAAATGACTTATGTTCCTTTTTTAATTTGATAAGACGAACTTTGGTAAGTCGAGCAATTTTGCCCAGTCCCTAGAAGTTCGACTTATGGAGAGTTGACTGTATATAGAATATGTTGGAGTACTTAAAAAAACCTTTTTCACACCGTTCTTCAAATTTTTTATATATGACAATAATTTTAAGATACGATTTTTATTACTTTCTTATTCCTATAATATATGGAATTATATTAATTGTAGTCGTGCGAAAATCCGAAATCGAGTTTTCAATGTATTTTCAAATGAAAGAATAACGACAGATTTGGAGGTTTTTCTGATATTTTTACTATAATTGATGGCCACCAGATTGATGGTAGTTTTTGAGCGGCCCCGGAACATGCAGAGGATAATGCTTTAATATGCAAACTAGATGACACAGGATCAGGAGCAACTTGTCAATATTCATGCAGGTAACAACATCTATGTTTGTTTTGTGCTTCACTCACATCATTCAAATCACTTCCATATTCAGATTATTTTTACTTTCTTACACCTGAATAAGGGAGTATTGTAATCGTTCAATAATTCGAGATCGTTGTTTCAACGGATTTTCCACATTTCAAGATCTCTTGAATACGTTTTGACCAATTTTGAGATGATGCCTGTTTGTGTGTGTGTATTTGTGATTGAAAAAAATGTCAGCGCTCTAACGCAAAAACGATTGTAGCTATGAAATTTGGAATGAAGGGGTCACATGTTCTAACTTAGATCTGATTAGATTTTCGGCCGAAAAATGTCTGTATGGTTGTTTTTCTGCCATGGATGGTTATTCCTTTAAAATTATAATTACTTTTCTTAACACTCCTAAGAAAATTTTAAAAAGCTGGTGAAAACTTTTGTCGATGATCATTAGTAGTTTGTACGACATTAAGTAATTAGTGTAGGTCTTAGAATATGATCACAAAATGCATTCGCAAATCGCTATTTATTTTATTTGTATCCAGGTCTATTTAGTTGCATTTTGTTAGTAAGAAATTCAATAAGAAACACTAATGTTGGTAATTAATTTTTCGGTAGGATGTTTTCGGGTAAATCATGAAATCCTCTAAAAATATGTTATGTTTTCGTAATGTATGTCGCAAACCGGGTAAAATCGTATTTCACATACAAATAAAAGATAATTTTTCTTTTCAACTTTTACTTGAAGACATTTTTTATTCGGTCATAAATATAAACGGTATGTGTAAAAGCAAATCGAGGTTCTGTCGTGTAAAAGAAAGTGCGAAATTTGGCCAACGTTTCGAAAACTATTTATTTTCTTCTTCAGGGCCTACAGAATATAAACAAACAAATTAGACATTATGGACAATGATATAACCAGAGACTTTATAATAATTTGAAAAAGAGATGGTAACAATTTTTCTAACATAAATGAAATAGAGAAAAATAATAATAATAAATAAATAATAAAAATAAATACAACTTTTGAAAGTAGTAATAAACTATATAAAACAATATACCTGTGTATCTCTCTAAATAACTAAACAATAAAAATTATAAGGTATTTTTTATTCTTCAGTTATTTTTATATATATATATATATATATAGAGGGCGCCGGTAGCTCAGTGGTATGCGTGCTTGACTTCTGAGCTCAAGATAGTGGGTTCGTAGCCCGACCGAGGCCCTTAGTTTATTTTATCTGGGAGGTAAAATAAACTTAAGCACGCCGTCCTTCGGATGGGACGTTAAGCGATGGTCCCGAGCCTGTACGATGTCAGGTACTCGTTAAAGACCCCTACCCTAGATGAATAAAAATTTAGGGTGGGCAAAATTTAGGACTCCCACAGTAGAGTCGGGCTCATGTCCACCAGAGTGACGAAAGAGCGCTCTGGTAGTAGGCGATATGACCTCGTAGTTAAAGCCCGGGCATGAGTCATAAAACCTAACCTAACCTATATATATATATATATATATATATTGTAAACAATATATAGTTTTATATAGTTTATTACTACTTTCAAAAGTTGTATTTATTTTTATTATTTATTCATTATTATTCTTCCTTCTACATTGAAAAAATACTGTCGACTCTATTAATCATTATAAACGTTATCTTGTTAAATTTACTTAGGTCCCAAAGTAAATTAATCTCAATTTTCGTCCAATTTCTGTCAAAATCTAATCAGAACTAAGTTAGCACATGAGACTTCTTCATGTCAAATTTCAAGTTTATAGCTAAAGGAGAGCGCCTAGCGTACTAGCCTACTGAACTCAAGATCGCGGGTTCGAACCCAGCTGAGGTTTTTCATCTAGGAAGTAGAAATCACGCCATCATTCTCATGTGACGTTAAGCGATGGTCCCGAGCCACTGCGTTGTCAGTTACTCGTTAAAGACTAAAGATAACTAAACTTGAGTAGGCAAAATTTAGGACTCCCACAGATGACCTAACACGGCATAAGAGCATTTGTCCCTAGTACTCACCAGCCCTTCCAATATATCACGCACAGACATCATCGCGAAGTCAAAACATATTCAGAAGACCTTGAAACGTGAAAACAATATAGGGTTAGGGTTTATGACTCATGCCCGGGCTTTAACTACGAGGTCAAATCGCCTACAACCAGAGCGCTTTTTCGTCACTCTGGTGGACATGAGCCCTACTTTACTGTGGGAGTCCTAAATTTTGCCTATCCTACATTTTTATTCACCTAGGGCAGGGGTCTTTAACAAGTACCTGACATCGTACAGGCTCGGGACCATCGCTTAACGTCCCATCCGAAGGACGGCGTGCTTAAGTTTATTTTACTTCCCAGATCAAATAAACTAAGGGCCTCGGTGGGGTTTCGAACCAACGTTCTTGAGCTCAGAGGACAAGCACGCATACCACTGACCTACCGGCGCCTTCATAAAGGATAATATATTATAATATTTATTTACGTTTTGCTCAACCCACTAAACATATAACATTTCTAGAGGATGCCTCCTTCAAAAGAAAACCCTCAAGGCCCCGAAAACTGTAGATCCGACATTGGTTGTATACAAAAAACAGGTAAGAAAATAAGTTATACAAAGGATGGTGAGTGGCCGGTTGCTAGGCTGCTGGAGCTACAGAGCAACACAGATACCACTCCAATGAACCCACTTTATGCAGAAGGTAGTTACAACTTCCAAACTTCCTACACCACACTAACTTACCTTATCTTTCTAACTTCCTCTCAGCTCAGCTTTCTTACAAAACTACCAAAAGTCTCGGTTTTTTTTTTTTTTTTTTTTTTTCTTAAGTGAAAACATGTTCTTTCTGTTATCGCAACCACCAGAACTGAAAAGGTTGTGTTATTTTGTATTTGTATTGCCTTATATTTTTATTATAATAAGGAAGTATTGTAATAGTGCAAGAATGCGATATTGAAATGTCAACGAAATTATTAATTAATGTCCCATGTTTTGACCATTTTCATGCTCATATCTGTCTGGATGTGTACATAAGATTAAAACGATTGTAGCTTTTTTTTTTAAATTTACAAATAGCTATTTACAACTGTATACAAATAAATACAAGCAAATGTGCTAATAAAGAGATAATGGCAATGTGTTTCTTAAACTTCTCTGGGATAACTGACGAACGTTCATAGTGACCAGAAGAAGGGACGTGTAAGTGTGCCGAAATATTGTCCAAAAAAATAAGAAGACACCTCTGGAAGAAATGCCGGAAACAACCAAAATATAATGGCAATGTCAAAATGTCATGAGGGGAGAAATCACCCAGTGATGACACTCCCTAGTCACTGTTTTTCTCTCATTTGTAGCTAATCACTGTCACTGCTTCTGCTCAGGAGGTTTCTAGGCCATTGGCGTGTAAGGCGTCGTTGGGGAAGTATTGCAGAATGGAGGGCACGGACTAGAGGATTATTGTTGGAACTAAGAAGGGAAAATAATTTCTTACATTTGGATTTAGTGACTTCAGTGACGAAAGGTACGTTAAGATCAGTGTGAAGAGTTTTGTTGGAGACGTAGAAAGGAGCATTGGCTATTGTACGAAGGATTTTGGATTGAAAGGATTGGATGCCTTGGCAGAACCCCAGAGTTCAAGTCCGTAAGTAGTACTGAGAGTACTGCGTTGTATATTTTTTTTTTAATTCTTTATTTTGAATATTTACAATCGGTATACACCATGAGTAAATTTGATGAAAGACAAAACATTAAAGAAAGAGAGAAAAAAAAAATAATAATAATAAGAAGAACTCTGCAAATAATATAATATGTACAAAACAAAGAGAAAATATTAAATTTAAATTATAATAAACATAAACATAAGAATAAAATAATAATATTGATATAATAAAATGAAAATGAAAACCCTTCAACTCGAAACCCCTCGAAGCACCCCCGGTTCTCTGCCATCCCCATCCCTCCAACTTAATGGGGGGAGGGGAGGCCACGGGGGCACGAGGGACCCCCCCTGCCTTCTCGCCCCTCCAATCACTGTCCAGCAGTGGAGGCAGGCCAAGAAGGAGGAGAGTTGAAGGTAAGAGGATTACATGAGGGGAGAAGCTGGTCATCACCGGCACTCCCTAAATATTTTTGCTACAGTAGCAGGTCTCTCGGCCAGCGCCGCCTCAGTCTTCGGGGGGGATTATCTGGATGGGAATGGGATGACAAGAGTCGAGCAGCTGGATTTACATGGGAAGAAAGGTTAGAGTGGAATTTGGAGAAGCGGGACTTGATGAGGTCAATAACATAGGGAACTTTAAGGTCATTATGGAGGGTAAGATTGGACACATAGAAGGGTGCATCGACAATTGTTCTTAGGACTTTGGATTGGAAGGACTGGATACGCTTGATGTTAGATGGCTTAGCACAACCCCATAATTCAAGTCCGTAGGTCCATATAGGTTTTATTATTGTCTTGTAAATGGTCAGTTTGTTTTCAGTGGATAGTTTGGATTGTCTGTTGAGCAGCCGGTATAGCAGACCAAACCGTCTGTTCAGCTCCTGTCTTTTTAGTCGTGTATGGGGGTTCCATGTCAGTCGTCGGTCTAGATAGAACCCAAGGTAGCGAACTTGATTGGAGGCAGGGATTGGAATATTATTGAAGGAAATCGGAGGACAGGATTGGCGTCTCAGAGTGAAGGTAACATGGCTACACTTCTCTTCGTTGATTCTCACTCGCCACTGCCGACACCAATCCTCTATGTGGAGAAGGTGCTGTTGGAGATTTTGGGAGGCTATGGTAGGATCTTGGTTGGAAGCAAGGATAGCTGTATCGTCGGCAAATGTTGCCAGGAGAGTGTTAGGATTGGAAGGAATATCAGCAGTGTAAACTGTATAGAGGATGGGGCGTTGTATATAAGTCGTTTTGTTTTCAAAGTTTGTTTCGATTTTTTGTCTAGTAGTCTTAGTAAAAGTTTATAACGTGTGAGGATTCCAAGTTAGTCGTTTGTCGAGAATGAGGCCTAGATAGCGGACTTCGTTTTTTAAAGGAATGGGATATTTGTTAAGTTACACTGGAGGGCAGATATATTTTCGACTTAGATCTGATTTTGGCCGAAATAGGAACCACTTTGTTTAAGAGCTTACGTACATATAATCAAAAATCTTCAAATAAAAATTATATAGAAAGCTGAAAGGCACATTTTATATCAGATGGGTTTTTTTTAAAATCAGATTGACTGGATTAACATGCCGAAACCCGTCCTGAAATGTCATTTTGAAACCCCACTTTTTACACGTTGGCTCGATTTACGCGAAAGCGGTTAGTCCTATCGAAAATTTGATTCCAATCAACAATGTTCCTTATTAAATTTTTAACAACAAAATGCTCTTATATTTGTGATAGAACTATTATGAACACAGTTACAGCATCCCAAATAGGTAAAATACATTTGAGATGTCACCAGTAGATCTGATTAGATTTTGGCCGATTGAGACTACCATACTTCGGAGCCTAAGCTCATTTTATAAGATACCTCCTTATATTTATAGCCTAATCAGAAAACCTTAATAATAAATGTAGAAATAACTGAATGGTAAATTTTAAAAGAATTATGATTTTTTGAAGAACTCCCGGTTTGCGGGATACATGCCCAAAACAGCCTTAAAATGACATTAAGAAGCCCATTTTCTTTATGTGTGCTCGATTTATTTACTTGATTATTTGCAAAAAAACGTTTGCTTAGGGTTCACAAAAAATTAGGAAGATCTTAATGTATTTATAACTAAATCAGACGATGGTGTAATGCCGAAAACGGAAGTTTTTGTATAACAATTTTTTGCGGAACAAAAAATAAGTCAAAAAAGAAGTTTGTTTTATCTATTTACAAGTTTCCACAATTTTCTTAACTTAGATACAACGATTTCTGGCGAAAAGGAACTGGTCGAACAGTTTTTTGTCACTCTTGCAAGGATAGTTTGCCAATGTCATTCAGAATCCTTCGAAGAGAGTTGTCTCACTGGTTTCCCTCAATTATCCCTTATTTTGCGATTCTCTATAAGGGCCCTTCCTCTTCCCTTATTCTTTTCGCTCCCTGTTCCTCTAAGACACTCCATAATTCTTTGACTTAAGATGCGGCCAGAACCGCTACGACCCCCTAGGGTATCTTCACGTCCCACTATTAATACTCCCGGTTCCTGAAGCCCAGATGCTAATGTCTTCTTCCAACTCCAATGTCTGGGTTCACTTCTATATTTCATTGTGTTTAGTTCTTTTTTTTTTTTTTTTCTGAGATTAAGAATAAAAATTTTATAGGATGACAGTAATAAATTTTAAATAAAAAGGTCTCTTCAACTTATCCTCTGGATCATTACGTTTGTCATTTATTATTAAACAGTTCATTTCTCAGTCAAGGATTAATCCGAATAAAGCTGGGCATCTGGGATTATATATTTTTTAAATAAATACCATATTAATTTTTATACTTTTATTTATATCTTTAGTATATGAATATAATGTAATCGTGCAAAAATCTGAGATTGAGTTTTCAAGGGAATTTCACGTTTCAAGGTCCCCTGAACATTTTGCGATGATGTCTGGTCTGTTTATGGATGTCACATTCCCTGACTTATAATCTGACTAAATTTTAGCAGCATTTTACAAGATACTGTTTTTATTTATCATCAAATGAATAATCTTTTCAAGTAAAAGTTGTAGTTAAAACTATAAGGCATATTTTATATAAAATACGATTTTTCAAAGACCACCACCTGGTTTAAGAGATAAATCGGAAAACCGTCCTGACATGACATTAAACCACGGATTTATGAAAGTCACACGTAAAATTATGCTCTACAATGAAACAAATAAAACTTCTGACGCCAACTCAATTCTTTCTTAAGCCCAATAACGTCAGAAATGAATTTGAAAGTGGGAAGTAGAGGGAGTGTGATCTGCAAAAAATGGTTGATGCAAGAAGTTCTGTTATGGTGAAAAAATGTATTTAAAAAAAAAATGTATTCTAGTTCACTCAGGTTTCCAATGGAAAAATTAGACAATAGCTCATTATTTTTAATGTAAGAATTTCTCCGTTATTCTATACTCCTCTCAAATTCAAGTGGACCACTTACAAAATTGATGAAATATATTTTTTCGTGATAGGAAGAGCTAACCGAACAGGTAGCGCTCAATACACGCATGGAGAAGGTACCAAATTCGGTAAACTATCTCTCAGGAGAACCGGTATTTAAGCAGGCGATTATCAGCCCGATAAATGCAAAGCGCTTTGTTGGAATTCGAGTTAGCCACATTCAAACCGTTAGAAATCACCTCAATGAATATGGATTAAAAGCAAGAAGGCCAGCTAAGATATATTTTTTAACGAGAGGTCATAAAGCTTAGCGTCTTCCTGGGATTCGTCAAATGGACTGATGAGAATTGGTAACAAATAAGTATATGAGGTTAGGTTAGGTTTTATGACTCATGCCCAGGCTTTAACTACGAGGTCATATCGCCTACTACCAGAGCGCTGTTTCGTCACTCTGGTGGACATGAGCCCGACTCTACTGTGGGAGTCCTAAATTTTGCCTACCCTAAATTTTTATTCACCCAGGGCAGGGGTCTTTAACTAGTACCTGACATCGTACAGGCTCAGGACCATCGCTTAACGTCCCATCCGAAGGGCGGTGTGCTTAAGTTTATTTAACCTCCCAGATAAAATAAACTAAGGGCCTTGGTCGGGTTTCGAACCTACGATCTTGAGCTCAGAAGGCAAGTACGCATACCAATGAGCTACCGGCGCCCTCAATAACCATATGATTTCATGTATGTATGTATATTTTAATTTTAATTTATTTTTTTATTTTATTTTTTTTTTATTTTTCATTTATTTATGTTTGTTTTATTATAATTATCTTTTATATATATTTTTTTAAATTTCATTTATCACTCTTTTCTTCTTTTTATTTCTATTTAATTTTTTTTTTAATGTATCGTCCATCAAATTTACTTATAGTTTTCACCGATTGTAAATATTCAAAATAAAGAATTATTAATTAAAAAAAAAAAAACACATTGTTCAGGGAGAAATAAGAAATTGGACAAAACATTATCTGGTCGACAATAATGTTCGTCCTCATGGAGCAAGTGTGGTTAGTTAGTTATAATGACCCATATCCGGGCTTTAACTACAAGAATTATAAAGGAAAACAAATGTTTTTTAAAAATATTGTCTATTTCACAAGATATATTTTATATTTTATATATGGGAGTACTTTACTTGCTACCATCTTCAGCCACGACTTAACAAATACCTACTAAATTGAAGTTCAACCAGTTTACAATCCAAACTGTCCCCTTTTTTCAGCCTCCATGGGGTTTATCCCTCTCCCTAATGTACAGTTAAGTCTTAAAAATATGGAAAAGTTTAAAATAAAATTTCGCATAAATTGAATTCATAATAATAACAGAAAATGTTTGAAATAGTCTGTACTGAATTAAAATACAAATATATATGCATATATATAAAATAAATCAAAGATGACAATAATAAATATATGAATAAAAATAAAAATACGCAATTTTCTGAGAAAAAAATTTATTTTAAAGTTTTTCATATTTTTATGACTTAACTGATCATGAGGGACAGGGAAAAACCCCGTGGAGACTGAAAAAAGGGGACAGTTTGGATTGTAAACTGGTTGAACTTCCATTTAGTATTTGTTAAGTTGTGGCTGAAGATGGTAGCAATACCGATTCGTTTTTCTTTATATTTTTTATTAAGTGTTTCACAATATCTATGCGAAAACGTTAAGTATCTACTAGGTCATATTGCTTTCTACCAGAGCGCTCTTTCGTCATTCGGGTGGAGACGAGCCCGACTGTACTATGTGAGTACTAAACTTAGCCTACCCTAAATTTTTTTTAATTAGGGAAAGGGTCTGTAACGAGTACCCGACATCTTACAGGCTCGGGACCATTGCTTAACGTCCCTAAGAAGGGAAAAAACGCATGGTCCGCTTCAATAACATTTGATAAGCTCTGGGTAATATTCCATTATTCCAGTCAATGTGTGACATTAACATTGCATTCCTTTGGGAGGGGGATCATCCCCTAAATATTCCGTAATGTAGTTATGTGACAAATCGTTTGAAAGCTCATTGTAGGGAGAGTTTATTAGTTTTGTGAATTAGGAGGAACTTTTAAAGCGGACAGTTACGTCTGAAATTCAATTTTGTGTTCCCTTAACCCGGGGATTCCCCTTCTACCACCCTCCACCCGTCCAAAAATAAAAAGAATTACAGCTTGAACAGAGTTATATTTTGAAAAGAAACTTGAAAGGGAATAACGATAGAGGTATAACGATAGTTGGGTCAAAAGTTAATTCTTCCTAAAAATGTGCCCAGTCTGAGCATAATATCATAGCTAAAATAAATTTCCAACTAACAAAATCCGCTCAGATTTGGAGATAGAACCAATAAAAACCAAAAAAATAAATATGATACGCCCAGAACCGAATTTTTTCATGCCAAACAATCTCGGTATGTACCCAGCGATTTTCTTTGACTCATTCTATACATTCTTGACATTCATTCCGTACAAGACAAAAGCAAATACAGCAACAAGAAAGTCAACATAAAGGTAATTTTTAATAATTGAAATTCTTTAAAATTATTTTAAAGATAAATTTGATTTAAAAGTTTCCAACGACCCAAAACAATCTACAACCAAATATGGTACAACTATAGATTCTGTTTTTACGTGATATCTCCACAAAGTTGATACAAGAATATTTATATCGCACTTTAGTTATCACAAACCACTGGTAACATTTGTAAGTAAATTTAACAGTGAAGTACCCGAGCAATAAAATATAATTTTAAAATATTTTTAGGTTTAATATTTTTATTGTCCTTTATTAACCTAAAATTGTTACCTATGTACTTTAAAATGGTTAATACTTATAATAAAAATCAAATAAAATGTATATATTTAATTATTTGTTAATTTAATTCGAATTGACAAAAGAAATTTCTCTTCAATCATGCGCTTATGTGGGTGAGGCACACCTGTTTTTTTTTGTTTTTTTAACCAAAATTGTTGTTTGGTTACAATAGGAGAGCAGAAACTTATTTGAAACGAATGTTTTGAATTGGTATGCCTCACAAGTTCTCAGACGGCCCTGATTGAGCAATTAAAGGTCTTGCATATTAAAATTTTAATCACCTATAAAATTATAATATCATTTTCATTTTCTACAGTTCAGAAAGCAGTCATAATATTCGAAATTTATGTGAGTAAATGGAGGGTTTTGTTCAGGTTACTTAAGAGGTGGGGGGGGGGGGGGGGGGGGGGGGGGGCATCATGGGGTGGGAGGGGGGGGGGGGGGATATTTTATTATAAATGAAGTTAGTAACTGGAGTGGAGAGGTCATTTAATTAGACGAAACCTCAACGATGGTGGTCTGTGAGGCTCGTAAACAGAGCGATTCTCTGGAGCGAAAATATAGTCAAGCCCCTGTAAATCTTGCACAGATACTAACTACCGTGAGGAGAAAAAAAAGTGTACTTTTCCTATGTGAATCAATCGAGTAAGTTCTAGCTCTCCCTCTGTAACTAATTCACTGATTTGATAGGTATCATCAGGGGCGAAGCCAAGGGGGGGGGGGGGGGGGGCCATGGCCACAGCAAAAATATAACGAAAATTGTGTTTTACTTAAATGTATATGTACAACACAAGTCATTCTTATTACATTTATTTAAGTATACATGAATTAGATCATTTCATTTTCTCGCTCAAAATCTTCATTTATGTTATACTTTATACACTTAAAGCTGATTTTACATGCGCAGTAAAAATGCAAAGCGCAGCAGCAGCAAATGCATGCTATTGGCTGTGAGTCATTTAATTCTAAAAGCAAAGAAACCACTGCTGCAAATTGCATTTTTGCTGCTCATGTAAAGTCAGCTTAAGTATTACAGTCAGTGGTTACATAATGGGAGGGGGGCTTCTAGGGATCCGAGTCTCCAAAATTAATAACTTAATAACAAAAAATCTGCAGCGCTAACCACGGAAACTGCGGGCTGTGCCCCCGGGAGTCTATACCCCCCCCCCCCCCCCCCCCCCCTCCTGTAGCCTAACTTTGCCCCCCCCCCCCCCCCCTGCTCAAAATTCTAGCTACGCCCCTGGGTATCATACTTAGAAATTTCTGAATCATCAAACTAACTGTTTTTGACACATTCTTTTTTAGGATTTTTTGTAATCGGTCTGAAATTCTATTTTGAGTTTTCAAAGTAGTTTTTTGTTTTCCCTGAATCCAAAAATGAAAAAAAAAAAAAATCTGCCTCTGGGTTGTATGTGTGTGTATATCTGTAAACACGTTAACACCTGAAAAAATGAATGTATCGATGTGAAACTTTATTTATATTTCAATTCAATACCCCATAATGACAACACCAATTAAACTTCCGCGAAATCTGCCGAGAATTGGCGAGAGTTTAACATTAAAAAAACAATAACTGAGGAAGAAATGAATGTATCGACAAAATGTTATATGCAATTCCAAAACCCCATAAGAACTATACGAGAACTATAAGAACTGAATTTTTGAGTTGAGCACCCCCTCCTTCTCTTGAGGCGACTCGCTTGAAAGTTTATTCGTATTGTTCATATGGGGTTTTGGAATTATATATAAAACTAGCAGTAATACCCGGCGTTGCCCGGGGAACTTTGACTTTTCTCTTATATCTCTCGTTCGAATTCATTTCAATTCTTCAATAGTACATTCATGATGTTATAATTTTCAATTATTCATACGGAATAACGCTTATAGTCCTTCAACGGCAGACATCCCAGCTAGTAAGTTTTTAGGACCCCTGGGCACCATGGCTAGTAAGCGCCATTCAACGGCGGAAACCACAGCTAGTGAATACTTAGCATCAGTGGACGTCCTAGCCAGTGCGTACTTGAGAACGCTTGTGACCACAGATTGATTAAAACGAATACTTCAACCATCCTGGAGCTAAAACTAATTTATTCAAAAAGATTCCTCATTAATCATTGCAGTGGTTTTTGAGTTACAAAGATTGCGTGAGTGGATGCTGGGATGGATCAGATATTGAGGTACTAATACGCTTATAACCTTCCACAGACGATGACGAACAAATTTAAAAAAAAAATAATCAAATCCATCAAGCCGTTCGTGAGTTATAGCGGTACAACGCACAGAAATTTTCAGCTTTATATATATAAAATATAGTCGATATTCATTTCTTCCTCAGTTATTGTTTTTTTAAATGTTAACTCTCGCTAATCGCCCATCTTCTCTTCGGCAGATTTCGCGGAAGTTTAATCGTTGTTGTCATTATGGAGTATTGAATTTAAATATAAATATAAATAATGTTTCATCGATACATTCATTTTTTCAGGTGTTATCGTGTTTACAGACCTACACACACATACACTCAGAGACAAATCTTTTTTGTTGTTATTTTTGGATTCAGGGAAAACAAAAAATTTCTGTGAAAACTCAACATCGAATTTCTGACCAATTACAACTTTACTTATAGGTACTTCGTATATAGGTACTTGATAAGTAAATAAATAAATATTTATTATTATTATTTATTTATTTATCATTATTATTTTTTTTCTCTTTTTCATTTATGTTAAAAAAATTGTTTCCATCTCTACTTCACATTATTATTAAGTATCTAGTTATATTGTCCCTAATAACTAATTTGTTTGTTTATATTCTGTAGTCCCTGAAGAAGGAAATAAATAGTTTTCGAAACGCTGGTCAAATTTTGAATTTTTTATTTACACTACAGTTTTTTATGTTTTGTGATGTACAAAGTACACACATTGTAAATATTAAAATACTCTACAATTTATTATTAATTAAAAAAAAATATAATGTTGTAGAAGAAATCGAATTTATTCACATTATACTATACATACGTGCAGTTTCTTCATGACATTGCATGTCATTACACTATACATACGTGCAGTTTCTTCATGACATTGCATGTCATAAAGTTCATATTTTTTATACACCTATGGTCTTAAACAAGTACCTGACATCGTACAAGTTAAGGACCATCGCATAACGTCCCATCCGAAGGACGGCGTGCTCAAGATTTTTTCAAATAAAAAACATCTAAGGCCGGGTTTCGAACCTTAACATAACAATAACTTTATATTTACATTATAATTAAATATTGTTAGCCAATTTATCCCAATATTATCTGCGACAAAAAAAATTATCCAACATCATAAATTACTCTTGACTTCTGAGCTCAAGGTCGTGGGTTCGTAGCCCGACCGAGGCCCTTAGTTTATTTTATCTGGGAGGTAAAATAAACTTAAGCACGCCGTCCTTCGGATGGGACGTTAAGCGATGGTCCCGAGCCTGTACGATGTCAGGTACTCGTTAAAGACCCCTACCCTAGATGAATAAAAATTTAGGGTAGGCAAAATTTAGGACTCCCATAGTAGAGTCGGGCTCATGTCCACCAGAGTGACGAAAGAGCGCTCTGGTAGTAGGCGATATGACCTCGTAGTTAAAGCCCGGGCATGAGTCATAAAACCTAACCTAACCTCATAAATTACTCTAAATAAAAAATTATTTATGTTTTTTTTTCTTTGTGTTTAGTGTATGAAATTAATGTGCTGAACGCGAATATGCCATTCATGTTTTACAGATGTCGATTCTTTTCGATATTTTAACGGTTTTTCAATAATTTCAACTTTACTGCTTTTTCTAGCAATCGTAGTTGTTCAAACTTCACCTGTAGATGGCTCTAACATGGTGTTCCTACTTTATTAATATAAAGCTTGAAGGCTTCAATATATCGACTTCTGTAACGAACCAACAATATATATATATATATCTATATAACATCGATGTTTTTCACAAAATATTTCTGTTGTTTGTGAGTGTAGACGCAGTTCTGTGGTTGATTGTTGTCTTTTAACGTAAAATGTCATCTTTAGTAAAATACTAGCTATAATTTCTTCAAGTTCGAAACCCGGCCGAACCTTATCATAACAATAACTTTATATTTACATTATAATTAAATATTGTTAACCAATTTATCCCAATATTGTGCTCTGTCTCCTTGTATATTAACTCAGTTATACCAACCATTTAAAAAGTTTCCCTCTCAGGCTGTACAGTTTCTGTTTGGCTACATTTTGCATAGCCCTTCTACAGTTTCCCTCCGCCAATTATTCCATATTGACATCCAGTTGGTACACATGAATATGAATAAGGTCACAAACAGCCCTTCAACATCACTAACTCCCTATTCTATTTTATTTGCTGATAATTTTGTGGACATTTCCTCAAACTTTATAAATGGTCACTAAACTTTATCTTGGTTCATTTGTCCTTCGTTAAATTTCATAAGAAATTTTTGTTTTCACAATTATAAGAAAAATATTAATTTTTGGTTGTATAAGGAGTTTTTAGATTTAGAATCATCAGTACCTTTAATTCATTTGTTTATCTTTATTGTGGCCAACTGTTTTGTTTTCAATCCACGATCTTGAGTTTAGTAGACAAGCACACTATCTCTGAGCAACCAGCGCTTCAGTCTTACGATATAGTTCATACACAAAATATAAAAAATAAGAAATATATATGTATATATTGTGATATTGTGATAATGAAAAATATATTAAATAAATATATAAATAATAATTGAATTAATAATAAATAGTGGTACGTGCTTGCCTTCTGAGCTCAAGGTCGTGGGTTCGAGACCCGGCCGAGGCCCTTAGTTTATTTTATCTGGGAAGTAAAATAAACTTAAGCACGCCCTGCTTCGGATGGGACGTTAAGCGATGGTCCCGAGCCTGTACGATGTCAGGTACTCGTTAAAGACCCCTACCCTAGATGAATTAAAATTTAGGGTAGGCAAAATGTAGAACTCCCAGAGTAGAGTCGGGCTCATGTCCACCAGAGTGACGACAGAGCGCTCTGGTAGTTACCTCGTAGTTAGAACCCGGGCATGAGTCATAAAACCTAACCTAACTTATTGTCTAATGTATTTAAGCCCCGAAGAAAAGAGGTCTGAATTTTCATCAGATTTCGGTCCAAATTTTAAGTTCATCGCTACAATCGTTTTTGAGACAGACATTTTCGCGAAATTGGTCAAAAGGTGTTCAGGCAACTTTGAAATGTAAAATCGATATATATATATATATATATGTATATATATTGTTGGTTTGTTACAGTAGTCGATATATTGAACCCTTCCAGCTTTATATTAATAAAGTTGGAACACGATGTTAGAGCGATCTACTGGTGATTAGTTTGAACAACTACGATTCCTAGAAAAAGCAGTAAATTTGAAATTATTAAAAAACATTATCGAAAAGAATCGACATCTGTAAAAAATGAATGGCATATTCTCGTTCAGCACATTACTTTCATACACTAAACACAAATAAATAAACATAAATAATTTTTTGTTTAGTGTAATTTATGATGTTGGATAATTTTTTTGTCGCAGATAATATTTTCAAAAGTTATTTATTTTGATTCATGCCTGGGCTTTAACTGCGAGGTTATATCGCCTGCTACCAGACTAACGTTCGTCCGGGGGTGCCCTTAATTATGCTTGCCCTAAATTTTTTTTCACCAACGAGTTTTTTAACGAGTACGACCGGCTCAGGAACATCATTTAATACAATTTCAGATACCCGAAGAACTGCATGCTCAATATTTTTTCACCTCCCAGATAAAAAACCTAAGAGCATCGACCTTGAGCTCAGTAAGCAAGTACGCTACCTCGTTATAAATAATTATATCTAGATCTTTTTGAATGGAAATTCTTTAGATGTAGATTTCACTCAATTTTTCTGTAGGTAGTTCGTTGATGATAACCCCAGTACCTAATCTGGTTTTGAAACCCTCAAAGAAAACAAAAAAACAAAATTGGAGTTAACTTCTAGCCATCAGTGAACTGACATTTAAAAAAAAAAGTTGCATAAAATATTCATAGGCTTAAAAAAAAATTGAGAAGGCAATATATATAGAATAAATATACTCGTAAATTTTCTCATGCCTGGAAAATTCCCTTTCAGAATAGTACATTATTCAAAATGGAGGATGTGCTAGAATATGAATATGAATAAGGCAGTGTTCCCTTCGTATCGCCCTTATGAGACAGGTTACTCCACTTCCAGTAGCTGACACTAGCCCTAGTTTCCTACATTGATCGAGGTACTCCAGTATAGCTATACGAAGTATAGGGGAAGTTATGTAATCGGCAAAAAATTCGATGCTCAGTTTCCAACGGAATTTTATATTTTCCGACCTCCAGATTCCAAATATTAAAAAAATGTCTGTGTGTCTGTGAACATGATAACTTCGGATAGAATGATTGTATCAATACGAAACTTTATATGTAAATCCAGAGTCCTCTTGTGACGTCACCTGTTGTTTTTTTAAATTATAAAGAAAACACGAATGTTTTTTAAATATTGTCTATTTCACAAGATATATAAAATATATGGGAGTACTTTCGGTATTGCTACCATCTCCAGCCACGACTTAACAAATATTAAATGAAAGTACTACTATATATTTTATATATCTTGTGAAATTGACAGTATTCAATAAAGAAGTCACCCTAACCACTCAGTCAGCGTAATGTAGCCTCTCTCAGGGCAGCAGCAAGTCTCCTTCAATAATCAGCCAAACTACGTAGCCAAATAGCTCTGTCTCAGGGCAGGAGTCAACCATTCAACAAACAACTCTCCTTCAACAAAGTAACCAGTCATTTTAACCACTCAATCAGTCTTGCCCTCTCTCGGGGCAGCAGCCCATTTAGTAACCGAGACTCCCCTTCAATAAAGTAGCCAATCACCCTAACCACTTAGCCAGCATAGCTCTGTCTCAGGGCAGCAGCCAACCATTCAATAAACAACTCTCCTTCAGCAAAATAACCAGTCATTTTAACCATTCAACCAGTCTTGCTCTCTCTCGGGGCAGCAGCCTATTTAGTAACCGAGACTCTCCTTCAATAAAGTAGCCAACCACACTAACCAGACTAGCCAGCATATCTCTGTCTCAGGACAGCAGCCAACCATTCAACAAACAACTCTCCTTCAGCAAAGTAACCAGTCATTTTAACCACTCAACCAGTTTTGTCCTCTCTCGGGGCAGCAGTAACCGAGACCCTCCTTCAATAAAGTAGCCAACCACTCTAACCACTTTCTCTCTCTCGGGGCAGCAGCCTATTTAGTAACCGAGACTCTCCTTCAACAAAGTAACCAAGTCATTCTAACCACTCAACCAAAAAAAAAATAAAAAATTAAAAAGAATCATCCGGTGATGCACTTCCCCAACAGAAATTAATCAATTAAGATTTTGACCTGACATTGGGACTTCTGAATTCTCACACTTAATTTTATGTCGATACATTCATTACATTGACAACTTCTCTTCTCTGGTCGGATTTCCTTCATTTCGGCTGATTTTAATAAATAGGAAGGGGAAGTAAATCGAGTATGACTTTTTTTCGCTAAGCAGAATGCAAATGAAGGCAGGAGGAGTTGGCCCAGGTTTTTGCTTACCTACTTATTGTTGGTAGTTTTGAGCCCAAAAAGGACCTGACCCAACGCCCTG
This sequence comes from Aradus depressus, assembly GCA_963662175.1. NCBI lineage: Eukaryota > Metazoa > Arthropoda > Insecta > Hemiptera > Aradidae > Aradus > Aradus depressus. The sequence continues at coordinate 74,877,369 of OY759214.1, forward strand.
AGGGCTTTGTTTCGAGTTGGCTGGGCCAGCAAGTTTGACCAATATCCTTGAGCCAACTACCATCATCTAAGTTTGTTTACTCAAAGAAGTTCTGCAGCTTCCATCTAGCTTCAACTTGAGCACTAGGAGGAGAAACTCTCCAATTTCTAATGAGAATAGTTAAATAATTAATATATGTATGTTGTTATTATAGCTTAACGTCTTTATCATGTACAATATAGGGCAAAAGTTCTCAATGAATGTTTGGTGCGGCCTCCTCAGCGAGTAATGAAGGAATGAACGAATGAATGAATGAAATAAAATAAGAAAGAAACAGTATCAACCAATTGAAAATAAAAGGTCGTTCGCAAATCACCGTCTGTGTTGTGATGTATAAAAATAATACACACATTAAAATGATTAAATTATAAACATTAATTATAATTATTTTTATATAAAAGGCAAATTTCTTTTGGGACAAATGAGTAAGAAAACAAAACACGGCCATCAGCTGTTTTTTTAGTGTGTGTAGAGAGAGTGGAGGCCTGGTTTCTATGGCGGCGGTCTGAGTGAAGATGGAGAGTGGTGTTTAGGCTTAAATTGTGATGAACAAAATACAAGTGAATTGATCCGCAAAGAAGGTACTGTTGTTTGTTTATATGTACAGGATATATGCCCAGAAATAATATAACTTAAATTTAAAAAAATGGCCAAAATATCAAACAAAAAAATATTGAATTAGTGTTAAGAATTTAGTTTTTAAGATTTTTCTTTTGATTTTTGTTTGTTTCAATGTTTAGTTTTTAATATTAATAATGTAGAATTAAGAAAATAAACCCAATATTTGTTCTCGAAAATTCTATTCAATTCATTTTCCCTATTGGCCCAGTAAGATTATTTGAAAACCTTTAGATTAGATTTTATATTTTTGCAAAATTTAGAAGACAAAATGGCATCTCTTTAGAAATCCAAATGAAAAGTTTGTTAATTAAATTTTTTTTAAATTATGTGAACTTTCTTTAAAATTGCACGTCTTGAACTTTTGATGTTTTTTAGGGCCCTTTTCGAAAAACTACTGTTGAAATCAAAATTAAATAGAAGACCAGTTATAAAATTTCTACAGGAAATGTGGTAATTTATTGTTAATTTTATTGTTTATTTAATTATTCTTTTTGTTTTAATTATTATATATATTTTTTTATTTATTAATCATTTATTAAGATTAACAATTAATCTCTTTTTTCATTTATCACAATGTACTTCCCCGGCACGAAATAATCAGCTAAGTTGACGCTCTCACTCCAAAATCTCTGAATCCGCCGAACCACCAAAATCGACCGCAATAAATAATAAAGAGCTTCTGAATTCTCATATAAAATGTTGTGTCGCTACATTTATTATATCGGCAGTTATTAGGGTTTCAGAGTTGAGCCCCTTCTCTGATCCGCCCCCTACCCTTCGTTCGATTTTGCTGAAAATTAATAGGTGTCTTTATTGATGAATTTATGCCGATACACTTATTATATCGGCAGTTATTGGGGTTTCAGATTTGAAAGAAGAGGGCTCAACTCAAAAACCTCAATAATATGTATATTGATTGTACCGATACAATATTTAGTACGATCAGAAGCCCCAATTAGTTAATTGGTAATTTTTAGCCCAAATGGTTGATTGGTTTTTGGAGGGAGAGCAAGAACATAATTGATTAATTAGTATTGGGGAAGTACACGGCTGTTGATTCACGGACTAATTTTTTTCAGAAGCGATCCTTTAATTTTGGTTCTAACTTTATGCAGATTTCGGGACTCTTAGGGTTGTGTTGGAATTCAGCCTGTCATTTATTTGAGACTTAGGTTGTCTTGGACTTAAAAGAGGTAAAATTTTAATCCTGCTGTAGATCCCTCTATGAAGTCGGCCGTTGAGCAACATTAATTCTTGTGACCTTTCCAATAAGATACGATGTCACTTTTGTAAAGAGGATTAATGTGCAACTGAAAACGAGAAAATTTTGATTGTTCTACTATTCGGTTGTCGACGGACCCTGAAGTTCCTTACAGCCTCCTTCACCGCAATCTGTCTTGCGCCAACCGGTCTCCAGTTCACTATATGGTGTTCCACGGTATCCTTCTTCACCAGGTCAGACTCCTTGGATCTGAGCGTCCAAGATGTGTCCAAATGTCCAGTCTCCTCTACCGCGATCTGTCTTGCGCCAACCGGTCTCCAGTTCACGATATGGTGTTCCACGGCATCCTTCTTCAACAGGTCAGGCTCCTTGGATCTGAGCGTCCAAGATGTGTCCAAATGCCCAGCCTCCTCTACCGCGATCTGTTGGGCGCCAACCGGTCTCTAGTTCACCATATGGTGTTCCACGGCATCCTTCTTCACCAGGTCAGGCTCCTTGGATCTGAGCGTTAAAGATGTGTCCATATGGCCAGCCGACCATAAGCGCCATGATTTCATGTCTGCTACTATGGTCAGGTATGCCATAAGATGTCCCTCATCTCCCTGTTTCTTCTGATCCTTCACTCCTGGGTTTCTCTATCCTTCACCGGACGTACTATCCTCCTCAACTCATCATTTTCAAACGTACGGAAACGCTTCTCTCCAGATCTCAGCTTTAGATCAGGACTGACTTCACCATGGAGGTGTAGATTATATGCTTCAGGTTCCTCGGACAGGACAGTAGCTTGTTGATAGAGAGAACTGTAAAAGTTGAGAAATTGAAGTTCGATTCACTAAGTTGGCAGAAGTATCATTTATTTTTTTACTGGCACTCATGAACTTCAGACTAAGACCTAGATTTAAATTCGAACGCTCGAGTCCTCCCCTACAAATAAAATATATAAATAAAAACATAAAAATAGTATCTGACGGCACAGTAAAAAAATCAAAAGGCAACCTTGAAGCAGGGATGTGGGTTTGACCAATAAAATATAAATAAAAATAATCTAACAAAAAAAAAAATCAGATATAAAGTGTTTAAAAAAGGGAATTTCCAGGAAAGGTTTTTAAAATAAATCGGCTTAACAGGAGTAAGGGTCATTTCAAGGATTTTCAAAATTAAAACAAATTTTTTAAAAAACTTATTCTGATTACTTTTTTACAATCTTCCGTTATATGATAGTATTATTAAAACTATTATCATAGTGCGAAAATCCAAGAGATGGAGTTTTCACGTTTCAAGGTCCCCTGCATACCCTTTGACCGTTTTCTCGATGGTGTCTGTGATTGAAAATTTGTGAGCACTCTAATTTACAATGGATTTGATTAGATTTTTCCCAAAATCAAAAGAAAATTGAGAACATTCTACTTCGGGGCTTCAGTACACGAAAAACCGTTAAATCAAAAAATAAATAAAGATTGTAGATAAAACTGAGACACATTTCGAATGAAATAAAATTGTTTGCAGGTTGCACGGTGTGTGAGATGCACGCCAAAAACCGTTCTAAGATGTCGTTTTAATACTCATTTATTTCAACATTTCCTTAATTTACGCGGTAACGGTTAGTCATATCGAAAAACTTGTTCTCATAAAAAAATGTTTCTTATTAAATTTCCAATCGCTAATATTTTATTAAAATTTAGTTAGGACCTCAACGAATATGAAATATGATTTCATTATTGATAGTTTTCATAAAAATATATTCATATATTGTGTTGTATAAAATTGCACACATTGTAATTATTGAAATATTATAAAATTAATTATATTTATTTCTATAAAAACAAAGAAGTGACAAATGTATTGTCGTACCGATACATTAATTACTAACTATATATGTATATTGTAACGGTACTTATACTCGCTTACATTTAAAATTATTAATATTTAAATTTAAGAATAAAAGTTATATGCAATTATATTACGATATGACCTGGTTATATATTTTTTTTTTTATAAATAAAAAAACTTTAAAATAAGTTGTTACATTTTTATATATTTAAAATTCATAAAAGACATATTTTTATGGGTTAGTGACACAAATCTTTTACACACATAAATATTTTTTTTTTTTTTTTTTACACAACATTTACTGAACCTGCAGGACGTTTCTCCTTTCGCCTATTGTTCGTATTGGTGGAATGATGCTTTCAACATGGTAAGTTCTAGATGGTGGTAGACATTGTGGCCACGTTGGTTTTCTTCTCTCTTCGGATCCTAATTTAGCTCATACTCGTCATGTTTCCATTTTTCGCTGTAGTAGGAGTTGTTCGGGACACTTCCCCTGAGTGCCTTTCTTCCATCTCACACACACTTTATATATTTATTTTTTTTTTAAACTAACTCACTCACATTTTTTATTTTACTTTCCGCACTTTTGACCACCTTACTCTGAACAATTCTCTCATACGACAGACAGTCTGCCTTCTTGGGACTGCCTCCTCCTTCCATCTCGGCATTTGATTGGCTACCATTTTTATGGCCTTATATTTTTATATTTTTAAACAATAAAATATACTTATATATATTTTTTTTTAACAATTTTCTGATACACATATCCAAACTACAATAATACAGTATATTGTTTTATGCGTACCAATCATCAATAAATATAATTAACGTTATTACTTCTATGCAATCTGAATAACCTCCATGCAACCTTACTCTCACTCCAGGAGGCGTGGTCTGTTTCGGCAGTGTTTCTCCCTCTCCACAAGAGATGTCCATGGTCCAAACAGACCGCTACAATATATATAAATGGATCACCTTGAAACCACTTCTTCAAACAGCACATGAAAAACACTTTTTTTCATCACGTAAATTACTAATGGGGGTACCTACAGTTTTCTATTTACATTTTCAATTTTTTTCTCTGTTATGTAAAAGCCGAAGTAGTTACTTTATAAAAGAGCTTGATAATAAAAAAAATAATTAACCTAAAATAAGGACGAGACAGAAATAAAACTAAAAATCAAAAAAATATTTTGTTTAACTTTTATCTCTAGATTTCATTAAGAGAGTTCTAATGAAAGGACTCGAAGTGTGACAAAAAGTTAGTGTTGAGTCTTGAAGAGTGATGGTGAATACGAGAACTCGCAAAAAGAATCGATTTGTTGTTGATTGAACTACTTGTGACTTTCAGTTGTTGATCGCGTCTAGCTTTGTTCCTAAAAAGTGTTAAAACTAAGTTCGCGGTGATAAAGGGACTTATTGTGAATAGTAACATTATATTCGTCATTACGCGGTTTGTCAAGGGACTTATTGTGAATAGTAACATTGTTTTCGTCATTACGCGGTTTGTTAATAAAGGTGTTGTCTAAACATATATTAAGTGTTCCAAGCGGCTTATTCTTTAACCTGTACCCAATACCAACATGGTTTTTACCGGGCCGGATTAGAGTAAGTAATACAGTCCATCTTATTTCATTATTTTCAATTCAAAATGTCGCGAAGGAGGGCAAAAAAGGGGGAATCGGACTTCCCCATTTGTCCCACTGTGGAAGTTTCCACAGGCCATGAGGCCATACGCGAGGAGCGAGGGGAGGTTTTCGCTCAACTGGAGGGTCGAGTGGCCCAGTTGGAGAGTTTGGCTGACGTTGCCGCCGGTCAGCCCGCGAGTGAAGTGTATGCGGAGGCCGCCATAGGAATAAATCGGCTGGTGGGCGATTTGGTCTCCAAAATTGTTACTCTGAACGCGAAACTGCCAGCAGAAGACAGAGTTGACCCAGGAGGGACATACTCGCGGGCCGTACAATTAACGGCTAAATTAACGCCACCCAAGTCGGAGGTCTCAAGCACCGCCGGGGTGCAATTCACCGGTCCGCTTCCGCGGCTAGAAGTGCCCATGTGGGACGGTGATGCGGACACTTTCGCGAACTTTTTCGCGATTTACAACGCCGCTATACACCACTCCACCATGGCAAATGGTATCAAGCTGGCGTACTTGAGGTCACTCCTCAAAGGACCACCGGCAGAACTAATTAGCGGCCTGGAGGTCACGGGGGAGAATTATGGCATCGCCTACGGCATAATTGCAAGGAAGTACGACGCACCCCGGGTGAAGGCCACTCATGTCATCGGGCGGATGTTGGAGTTCCCCCCTATACCGGCAGCCACTCCGCACGACCTCCACCGCTTTTCCTCGGCGTTCGATACAGGGCATCAGGCTCTTCTTGCCCTGCGACTTGAGGACCCTACAGATTATATACTGTTTTCGCTCGCTATTCGCAACTTGCCCACCGTGGTCCGCGAGGATTTTGAAAAAACGCTGAGCGATGGCGAGCTGCCCACATTTCGCGGACTAATGGAGTTCGTGGACCAACAACGTTTGGCATCCGAAAGGGCCGCCGGGGCCTCCCCCACCGTCGTATCCGCGCCCAAACGGGACAGCCCGAGAAAAAATGACGCCCCAAATACAAGAAACCGCGGATATTCGTCTCGCGCTCCTCTGCAGGTGACCGCCAGACGGCCGGAACGGCCGGCCGCTGGCACCATGACGCAAATACGCAGAGAATGCCACTTTTGTGACCGCGAGGGGCACTTGTTGTACCAGTGCCCGGAGTTCGGCGCACTGACACGCACCGAGCGTCGTGCTCATGTGGAGAGGAACCATCTTTGTCGCAACTGCTTGTCGCACCTCCATTGTACAAATGATTGTAAATCAGTCGGGCGGTGCCGAATATGTGGCAAGCAACACCACACCATGGTGCATCCCTCCCCGCCGGCTGAGGGCCGAGCGCTCACCTCACCGGTAAGAGGTTCATTGAGCGGGTCACCACCACCGCGGGAAGACAGGATCACGTCATCACCACGACCTGACCGCTTCACCACCAGAATTTCGAACTCCTCATCTTCCAGCCTCGAGTCACGAAGTCGAAATTCAGATTCGGATGAGGAGCGAAGTCGGCAGCCGTCCGGACGACGGCGGGCCGATGGTGACATTCGCGACTACCGACGTCCAATACGTCGGGATTCAGGATCAGATGAGGAGCGAAGTTGGCAGCCGTCCGGACGACGGCGAACCGACGATGGCATTCGCGACCATCGACGTCCAATTCGCAAGGGAGCAACATCCCCGACGCTATCGGAGCGTCCTGGGGATCGTTCAGATTGAAGATCACGCCGCCCACAGTCGCCCACGCCCGCTTGTTCCCACCGCCGGTCATGCGCTTCATTACCGCGACCTATTGTCAAGGGCCATATATTACGCGGCCGCGGCATTCTGCCTACCGCGGTCCTTGGTATTAGGTCCCCGCGGGGGAAGCGACTGTGGGCAAGGGCGCTCATTGACTCGGGGAGTCAAGTGAATCTGGTTACCTCCGCGCTCGCTCAGCGCCTAGAACTGGAAGTGGATTACCGCTCATCGCCTGCGCTGATGGGCATCGGCGCGTCTGTAGCATTTAAGCGCACCGGAACAACACGGTTCACGATTCGACAACACGCAGACCCTCAGTGGATCTCTACGAGCTTCTTGGTAGTCCCGCGCGTAATGACTGAACTACCCTCATCCAAGCTGCCCTATCAACGTTGGAGTCATCTGGAGGAGCTTACATTGGCTGACTCCCTTTACCATACACCCGCGCCGGTCGATCTGGTATTGGGAGCGGAAGTTTTCGCGACCATCATGCGGCCAGAGATGGTTCCGCCCCAACTAGGTTCACCAACCGCATTCAATACATCACTGGGTTGGATGATCGCTGGCGGTTACGATCGGCGTTACCGCCTTCCTTCGCGCGTCCGTTTCGCCCCTGACGTAGTAGACAACGAGGGCAAGACCCCGCGGCACAGGCGCCGACGCCGTAGGCCCTCTGCTGCTGAGATGGCTGCATCACCCGCTACCGCGAACGAATCCACTTGCGACGCCTCTCCTGCGCAAACTGAAGCGACACCCGCGCCTCCAGCCCCCTTGGATGAAGCCTGCAACCCGCGACCTCAACGCACTAATTGGCCTACCCATCGTATGCCTGGACGCCAGGGTCGGCTCGGACAGCCGACTTCCACTCCACGCGACGCTGAGAACACCGCCCGCACACCATTCGCTACACTGATGCATGTCGCTTCCGCTCCGTCCATGGACGACTTCGCGCCTGCTCCTGCTGAGGACTCTCTCCAGCATTGTCTGCGTTGCTTCTTTGAGCTGGAACTTACCGTGTCGCGTTCCTTGCTCACACCTGACGAGCTTCGAGCAGAAGATATCTTTCGCGCACATACTTCACGTTCCTCGTTCGGCCGATTCACGGTTGCCCTTCCACTCAAGGATGGCGGCATCGCAATGTTGGGGTCTTCACGTCAATCCTCGCTCCGCCAGCTACACCGCCTGGAAGCCCGTCTGCTCCGACAGCCGGAACTCCGGACTGCCTACCACGCGTTTATGGAAGATTATTTGGAGAGCGGCCACATGGAGTTGGCCTCACACATCACCCCATCATGCACCGCGTATTACTTACCGCATCATCCGGTGCACCGCCCGGATGATCCTCCGACTAAACTCCGCGTTGTGTTCAACGCCTCTTGTCGCACGACCACCGGGGTCTCGCTCAACGACATCGCGCTGGCTGGACCTAAGCTACAATCGGACCTGTGTACGCTGCTTTTACGCTTCCGACGTCATAGGTACGTCTTCACCGCGGACGTCCGCCAGATGTTTAGACAGGTGCGCATCCGCTCGGAAGACCGCGATCTTCAACGCATATTGTGGCGGTTCGATGACCATGGTCCCGTGCAGGAGTACCGACTCACCACCGTCACATATGGCACAACTTCCGCGCCTTTCCTCGCGATTCGCACGCTACATGAGTTGGCTGATCAGGAACTACAACGGTACCCGCTCGCGTCAGAAGTGCTCTTGGAGGAGACCTACGTGGACGACATTCTTACCGGTGCCGACTCTATCCGCGACGCGCTCATTCGCCGCAATGAAGTTATCAACGCCCTCGCCGGGGGAGGGTTCGAGTTGCGAAAGTGGTGTGCTAATGACTCTGCGTTGATTCAGGATCTTTCGCCGGACCACTGCCGTGCTACCGCCTCCGCAGACGGAACGCTGTCCTTGGACCCGGACGCGATTTTGAAGGTGTTAGGCCTCGTGTGGGATCCGCGCTCGGACCACTTTGGATACGCGGTCCGAATGGCCGAACCGGCCACTACCAAACGCGAATTGCTGTCTCAGATGAGTCGCATCTTCGACCCGCCGGGTTGGCTGACCCCGGTGACATTCCGCGCTAAGGCGTTCTTTCGACGCCTTTGCTTGCTCCGCCTTCAGTGGGACGAGCCACTTCCGGAAGACATTCGCCGCTCTTGGGGAGAGTACCACAAGCAACTTCCGGACCTGCACCACATCACCATCCCGCGATATGTTCCGCACCTGGCCATCGCCAACCACTTGCTGGTGGGATTCTGTGACGCGTCAGAAGAGGGCTACGCAGCAGTATTATACCTACGTACCAGATACGATCGCCATCGAGTGTCTGTCACCATTTTGGGAGCCAAGTCTCGCGTCGCCCCCCTGAAGACTCGAGTTGTGCGCAGCACAGCTCCTCACCCGCTTACGTTTGCAGGTTCTGCCCGTCGCACCCACTACTGAGACTGTGGCCTTCTCAGACTCCACTATCGCTCTGGCTTGGATCGCCGGAGAGCCACATCGATGGAAGACGTTCGTGGCCAATCGTCTCGCGGAGGTACAGGAGTCGCTCTCGCGCGAGCACTGGCGCCACGTTCTCTCACAGGATAACGCCGCGGACTGCGCGTCGAGAGGACTGTCGCCGTCCTTAATCCGGGATCACTCCCTGTGGTGGACCGGGCCCGCATGGCTGCAGCAACCCAGAAAGCATTGGCCGCGTTCACAAGACACGGAAGGTCCTGAGGAAGAGATTAAGGTGGAGGCCGCCGCTCCCCCCACATTCTCCTTCCTTACTGTCACCATCTTGAACATTGAGGATCGTTGCACCTGCTTTTCGCGACTAATTCGCATCATCGCGTGGATACGCCGGTATTGGAACAACAGTGTTCATACTCATTCACGCCTTACTGGCCCTCTTACAACGGGTGAGCTTCGACAAGCTACGACGTGCTTGATTCGCCAGGTGCAACGCACTGCGCTCACGGAGGAGCTCGCGGAAGCAAGAAAAGGAGATACGCGGCATAGATTGGTCCGGCAGCTCAAGCTGTTCGTTGACGAAGAAGACGTCCTACGCGTAGGAGGTCGCTTGGAGGTTGCTCCTCTCGCGTATGAGCATCGTCATCCAGCACTTCTGCCAAAGAATCACCGCGTCACCACGCTCATCATTGAGAACGCGCATCGGGCGAATCTTCATGCTGGCGCGCTCGCTACGCACGCATTTATCCGCAGATCCTACTGGATCCCTGACGGACGCAATGTCGTCAGGCGTCAACTTACAAAATGCAATCGGTGTTTTACGCTGCGTCCGCGACCCATTATACAGCCAATGGGAGATCTTCCCTTGGAGCGGGTCTCCGCAGTGGCCGCATTCCACACCACCGGGGTGGACTATGCCGGCCCATTCTGGATCACCGCCTCACGACATCGTGGAATCGTCGCTTCAAAAGCTTACATATGCATCTTCATATGCTTCGCGACAAAGGCCGTGCACATCGAGGTCGTTTCGGATCTATCGACCGGGACTTTCATCGCTGCACTCCGCAGATTTGTTAGCCGCCGCGGCCGTCCTAACACCATCTTTTCAGACAACGGCACCAATTTTGTGGGTGCCGACCGAGAGCTGCAACGCCTTGGAACCCTGCTCTCTTCACAGGAGCACCGCACAGCGATGACAGACGCGGCTACCGCGCAAGGGATAACCTGGAGGTTCATTCCCCCCACTGGACCACACTTGAGAGGAGGATTGTGGGAAGCCGCGGTGAAATCGTCCAAAAGACTTCTAGCGGCCACGATTGGACAGCAACGCCTCTCATATGAGGAGTTCTCGACTGTAACCGCGCAGGTGGAGGCTGTGCTCAACTCGCGACCACTATACGCCCCATCGTCAGATCCCACGGATGTCGCGTTCCTCACTCCGGGGCATTTTCTCATCTTCCGCCCTCTAACCGCGGCTCCGGATGAAACCTCATACACCCCGCGAACCGCGAGTCGTCACCGCTGGACCCTAGTGCAGTCCGTGGTTCGCTCCTTCTGGAACCGCTGGCGAGTGGAGTATCTTCATCACCTCCAGCAGCGCGTCAAATGGATCTCGCCGCACGTGGACGTCCGGATTGACCTGGTCGTCCTTATCTGGGACGACAACGCTCCGCCGCAATCATGGAAGCTCGGACGGATCACCAAGCTCTACCCGGGGCAAGACGGGGTCACGAGAGTCGCGGATGTCGCGTGTCGTGCGCAGACCCCTTTCGCGACTATGCCCGCTCCCAATGCAATAATGAAGCCGAGCCTTCATGGGGGGCGGGATGTTGGGTCTTGAAGAGTGATGGTGAATACGAGAACTCGCCAAAAGAATCGATTTGTTGTTGATTGAACTACTTGTGACTTTCAGTTGTTGATCGCGTCTAGCTTTGTTCCTAAAAAGTGTTAAAACTAAGTTCGCGGTGATAAAGGGACTTATTGTGAATAGTAACATTATATTCGTCATTACGCGGTTTGTCAAGGGACTTATTGTGAATAGTAACATTGTTTTCGTCATTACGCGGTTTGTTAATAAAGGTGTTGTCTAAACATATATTAAGTGTTCCAAGCGGCTTATTCTTTAACCTGTACCCAATCCCAACAGTTAGACTACTGTCGATGAAACATGTGAGTTGCGGTTCTAGAGATGTGGTGAACTGTAGCCAATAGGAGAGGTTCTCTATTTACACATCCTCATCATAACAGTTCCTGTTGTTAGCATAGTTTTATTTACTTGATTGCTTAGTAGTATCATTTATTTAGTAGTATATTTAAAATAATAGTTTCAGAGAATGTGGCAGGGAAGGGGTGCACTTCTTGGCAACAGTGCATCCCCATGTTTCACCGGCCTGATTGTAACATAGTATTTTCACGGCCAACCTTTCGATTATACTACTTATTCTATATTTATTTGTATTTACTTATTTTATTTTATTATTTTTTCTCTTAATCAATTATTATTACTTTCGTTTCCCCTATTTTAAATTAATTTTAATTTCATTTATATATTTGTACTTTATTCTCAATTATAGCTTTGTACCTATTTAACAAAATTAATGTATTGTTTATTTAATTTAGTTAATCTAATAATCTTGTGCAAAGGTTTCTTTATATACGTCAGTATTGTTCAGCTGATCAATCTATAATTTTGAAAATGTTAGTGTTAATATTGTAAATGTAAAATGGTCACTGAATCCATTTTACCATTTTATAGAGGTGATCTTTTTAAACAATAAAAACTATTATTATTATCATTAATATTTCTACTTTTTTATTATGTAAAAGCAAAATAGCAGCTACTTCAAGCTGATTCATTTTTCTTTGGTTAGAAATAAACTGGTGTCGGGCTTATGTCCACCGGAGTGACGAAAGAGCATTCTGGTAGTTAGTAGGCGATATAACGTCGACATTGGATGCCACGCATTTCCACTGAGAAGTTGTTACTGTATAACATGAGTATTGTTCTATTTCTTACTCGAGGATACTCGAATCAAACACGCATACGGCATACTCATATCCTTTTGAGATAGAGCATTCAAGATTTATTGTTGTCATTAGTAGTTAGTTGGCGTGCATGCCTCGAAAGCCGGTCAAAGCCCATTCGTTTTTTATATGGGAAGTAATGAGATTCTTAGGATGAGACGTTAAGAGATGGAAATTAGGGCTAAGGTAGGGAGAACTAAACAGTTCAGGCAACATTAAAAACTCCCTCTGTAGAGTCGGGCTCATGTCTACCTGAGCATCGAAAGAGCGCTCGGGTAGTAGGTGATATGACTTCATACTCAGCCCACTCCTCTGAACCCCCCCCCCCCTTCCCTTCAGTCGATATCGCTGAAAGTTGACAGGTTAGGTCCTCGTTGATTTTTGACTTTAAATATGAAATGTCATGTCGATACATTCATTACATCGGCAGATATTGAGGTTTTTGAGTTGAGTCCAACTTGAATTCACATAGGAACTTTTGTGTCGATATTTTCATTACAACGACAGTTATTAAAGTTTTTAACCTAAATCTCTCCCCATTCCCCTTTCCCTTTGTTTGATTTTGCTGAAAATCAAAAGGCGTCATCGTTGGAGGGTAACAGATAGGTGGTGTCCTCATGGGGTTCTGGTCACACATATACAATTTCGTTTTGATACATTCTTTACTTCGGCAGTTACTGGGGTTTTTGAGTTGAACTACGCATTGAATTTTTCACCGATTAAATAACTTCCCCTAGTTTTCGTAAAGCTGGGGAAATAATAATAAAAAACTTCTCATGAAATTCCCGAGCAACGTCAGTTGTATATAATAAAAATATATAATTTTCCGTTTGCAGTTGGATTTCATATTTATTATATTATTGTGTATATTCTCAGGGGAAAGGATGATCGGTGTGCTGGCATGCCTTGCTGTCCTGTTGTCATCTGCTCCGCTGATCAATGCTCAATCAAAGAACTCACAAAGTAAGTTGGACTTATTTTCATGTTTATATTTTTTTTAATTAATTAAAAATTGTTTTCATTAAAGTTTTTTGAATGATTCCTAACTTAAAGTTTTATTAATTGATGAACAGAACCATTTTCCATTGAAATATGTTATCCTCCAGTCTAGTTATGTAGTTTGAACGGAACTACTCTTCTTTCTAGGACTTTTCAGGATAGATTTTCACCAACTGAGAGTTAATGATATCAACCAGGGAAAATCACTACGTCGACATTGTTAATACTCTCGGTGTATACATCTTATCTATATCTATAGAGATTCTATCTGCGACTTTGATTACCACTTGACAGAATTTAATAACATGAAAAATGAATTGACTGATTGCAGGGGTGGGTTTTACCCATGTTATCCTTAGCCTAAAGGCCCTTATAACGGTCCCTTGCTAGTATTTAACTGTCTACTCTCCTCTTTAATGAAGTGCTGGATCCTTCCGAAGGTCTACACTAGTCATCTCGGTTGGGGAACGCCTCATCGACGATTCTCAATGGGAGGATGATGTGTTGTTGGCTCAATGTGTAGCGTGGTTTCATTCATCATTTCACATCTTTTGGTAAATGGATCCGGAACAAGACTCATTATATGGAAATCTGTTCTTACCCTGTCGTGCCCTTGTTGAACCTGGGCCTCCGCAACGATCTTCCTCTCGATCCTCTATCCTCGGCCTACCGACTCCATCTCCTCACACCCATCGTTCTGAGGTCGTCCTCCAGCCAACATAAGCGGGGCCTACCTCTTCTTCTTTGTCCTCTCGGGTGTGTCACTTCAGTATCCTCCTTGGCAATCTTTCTGACTCCATCCTCTGTAAATGCCCCGGCCATCGCAGCCGCCCCTGCTTCACGAAGGCCACCAGGTCCGGGCTCTTGTACAGGTCCCTCCGCTCCCTATTGGTCCTTACCTCCATATATCCCGACCTCCTGAATCCAATAATTAAAAAAAAAATTGTTCTGTCTATGTGTCTGTGAACACGATAAATCTCGATAGGATGAATGTATCAACACGAAATGTTATATGTGTATATTATAGCCCCCTAAGAAACCCCAATAACTGCCGATATAATAAGTGTATTGGCATAAATTCACTCATAAAGACACCTATTGATTTTCGGCAAAATCTACCAAAGGGAAGGGAGGGATCAGGGTGAGGCTCAACTCAAAAATTTCAATAAGTGCCGATGCAATAAATGTATCGACATGACATTTCATATGGAAATTCACAGCCATCTAAGAACAACATCTATTGATTTTCGGCCAAATCGGTTAAAAGTAAAATGGGGATTAGGGGAAGACTTAACACGACAACTCTAAAAAATTGTAATGAATATATTGACATGAAATTGAATACGTAATTAAGGACGACACATATTAATTTTCAATGGAACCAGACGAAGAAAAGGGGTATCAATTAAAAAAACCCAATAACTGCCGATGTAATGAATTCAAATATGAAGATGGCTGTTATATTATAGTGAGGAGTGATTATTTCACAGGCTGTAAAATAAAATGTAGTCTGACCTCTCACAGATTTTATTAATTTTTGCTAGCCGGCTTTCAAGATTGCCCTCATCATCAGACAACTCAGTTGTGACTCAAATGGGGATCGGGAGTACCATATCGGTCCCCATCCATGAAATTTTAAATTGTTTTTATATATATTTATACTTATACGTTTATTTTAATTTTTAAATCTATTTTAATTTATGTTGTTTTCAAAATTATTTTATCAGACTGCCTGATGATGGAGGCAACCTCGAAAGCCAGCTAGCAAAAATTAATAAAATCTGTGAAAGGTCAGACTATATTTTATTTTACAACCTGTGTAATGTATCGACATGTAATTTTATATTTAAATTCAACGTTCCGTAAGGATGGCAACTATAAATTTTCCGCAGAATAACAGGAGATCAGATCAACTTGGTTGTAGAAAATTTAATTGCTAAAGCATTAAATATTTTTAAAATATATTATTTATATTGAAATAGGGATTAATCTGTTAATTGAGACCAGATGATCGTCTTCATGTCATATTAATATATAATATCTCCTTAACCCTCGGGAATTGAGTACAAATTTACCCCCATCAGAATATAATGTGCCCTTAGAAATGTCATGTAATATTCAAACCGGGGTATATGCCCCTCCCCATCTAATGGGTCATATTAAATAGATTATCTCCAAACTTCAATAATTTTGATCATTATTAGAAGATTTCCTTTTGAATGTTTGGACATCTCATCAAAATACATGACGCCTTATCTAATATCTGTTTGGGTAATAAAGGCAAAAAGTAAACGTTCTTTCAATATCAATGTTGATAAAGGAAAGAAGTCGACGGTGAATCACTGACAATGTACTTCCTTAGCTCAAATTAATCAATTAAGTTCTTGCTCTCCCTAAGAAATCAATTGACCGCTTGGGCGATAGTATCAATAGTATCGATATTTTTAAATTATAGACGCTATCGATTGTTTTGTAATATAGAACTATCGAAATATTTTTTCAAGCAGAAGTGACATCCATATGCATACATGTACCATGTAAGTAATTTAAGGAAGATAAATAAGATATCGTACAGTGTAAATAGGTACCTATATTTATTTTAGTAGGTAGCAAAAACGTTCAACAACAATACTTATTTCAACTTATCAGATCGGTTCGTTAACGCAATCAGGAACATACTACAAACTTCAATCAAAACTCGTATATATGTATTATATATTGACCACATGAGTTTCCATTTTCCTAAAAAAAAATACATCAAAAACGAACAACTAAAATCAAACACTAGAACATCAGAAACCTCAACAAAATAAAATAAAACAAAAAACCAACAAGTGATGCTTCAAATTGGAAGTGTTCCCGGAAGTTCTGTATTCGGCACTGTAAAAACGACATTTAGCCAGTTTTTTTTGGACCCACATCCTTATCGAAGTAACTCGACACATCGGACTTCCGTTTACTAATCATTTCTCAGTTCAAAACAACAAAGCACACCACAAGAATAGTAAATTTTCAGGTCAAAGCATTGAAACACTCTACAAGAACAGGAAATGTAACCTTCCTTCGATTCAGTGGATCCCAGAAAGACAAAGTTCTTAAACGATAGTATCGAAACTATCGTTAACGTCAAATATCGATAGTTTTACATCCCTAAATTACATAGGGACTTTTGAATTCTCATAATAAACTTTGAATCGATATATTTAATACATCTGCCCATATTAGAGTTTATGAGTTAAACCCTCTCCCATAATCCTACCCTTGACTTAGGCCGATTTCGCGTAACATTAACATATTATATATATACTAACATTAATATGTGCTGTCTTTATGGGGTTTTGAATTTAAATATAAAAATTAATGTTGGTACATTCATTACATCGGCAGTTATTAGGGTCTTTGATTTAAAACCCAACCCCATTTGATCAGTTCCTTCCGTTCGGCTGATTCCACTGAAAATTCATAAGTGACAACCTTATGGCGTTTTGAATTTTGTGCAGATATATTCTTTATGGACCATCTTACGGGGTTCTGTATGAACATATAAAATATGGTGTCGGTAGATTCATTCTGTCAGGAGTTATTGTGTTCACGATACACACAGTCGAAAAATATGAAATACCGGTAAAAACTCAACGAATTTCAAATTTTAGAATGACTTCGTATACTGGCGAAATCTAATGGTCCATACGGGAATGTCAAATTTTCGGGAAACGGCCACATCGCTCTATTTTTATGCTATACATGCTTATGTAAACGTCAATGAATCGATGTTGTTTCCTCCGGAATTTCATGTTTTCGCCTGAACCCAAAATGAAAAAAAAAAAAATTTTGTTGGTTGTAATGTATTATTGAATTAATATATCTAAGCTTTTGCTCTGTCTCTGTAACTAATCTATCTTTTGGAAAATATATAGATGCTCAAGGACTTCTGAATTTTGTTACTAAATATATCGGTACGTTTAATATATCGAAAGTTCCAGTTCTTGAGCCCCACTTCTGATTCCCTTCGGCAGATTTTGCTCAAAATCGTCAGGTGTCGTCCTTATTGTGTCCTAGGTCCACATATAAAATATTGCGTCCATACATCTTAATTTAGACAGTCGTTAGGATTTTTGAGTTCATCCTCCTTCTTTGATCCCCTTCTTCCCTTTAGCCAATCAGGCTGGAAATTGATAGCTGACTTTCTTATATTTGTTTTTTATAAAATTCCATTTCGACAAATAAAATACCCCACCTACCTGATACACACCCCGCCTACTAACGAGAATAATTACTTTTTTTATAAAGTTTCACATTCTAATTGGAAATTTGATACCCATTCCTTTTATTTATTATTTATTTCCCACTCAGCTTAGACAATATTTTGGAAATTTCCTTAAAACCAATATTTTTCAATGTTACAGAAATATTCACCAAAACTTATATTTTTCTAAAAACAAAATGATGGCGTTATGTCCTGTCTTGTTATGGTACAAAACCCATCTACGGTCCCAGGTCCACCTGAAAATTTTGTGAATCTTGATCATAGACGCCATTTTGGAATAAACACAGATTTACCCCTACAGATCACGAGATATTATTATACAGAAGGTATTCAGATGATTTATTCTTCACTTCAATATGTCAAATAACGTGTCACTCTTTACAACAAAAACTTTCATTGTCAAATAAGAATTTTCGTGACACTTATTCTGTTTAGGTTCCTTTACAAAAACTAAAAATATATAAATATATAAAAACAAATATGAATCTTCAAAGTTTGTATGTTTTTTAATACTTAAAATTATGTGTAGTTCTTTCTTGTTATAGGTTTTAATTCCTTGTATCTTTCGTACAAGAAAATAAGAAAATATTGTAATCGTATAATTTTTCATGAAATCTACCATTAATAAAACCATATTTTTAAGTTCGTTGCTTTGAGTTACGACTTAAACTTTTTTTTTTTTGCCCTATGTACTTTGCCTTATGTCTCTTATAAATTATCTAGTTATTTACAACATCAATGGACCCGGGAGGGAATTCTATCTTCGAAATAAAACTTACTCCCGAACGGGATTCGAACCCTCAAACCAGGGTGAGACCAAGCGACCAAAGCCCGCACGGCTATTACTTAGATATATTCCTTACAGACATTTAGATTATACATTTTCTGGGCGCTATAACTTTTGTCCTATTGATCCTTCCTCAAATCTGAGAACTTATTGATAGGATTTTTTTTTTTTTTCGTTTTAATGGCTTCATTGACGAAGCATGCCAGCCATGACTCCAATTTTTATTGGAAATTTCGTAAAGAACATTTTTGGTAAGAATTAAGTTTTCAATAGGACAAATTGTTTTCATGTAAATGAAGGAGACGTCTAAAAATATGTTTCAAACCTACATTTCAAGACGGTTTTCGGGCAGGTACCTCAAAAACCACCTGAAAAACGTTTCTCATATAAGATATTTATTTTAATGTTCCCAACAACTATTACTTGAAAAGATTTTTAATTATAGGAAAGTACCTAATAGAAATTAAAATAAAACACTTTTGTTTAGCAAATTTAATTGTATCACAATTTTAATTGTCACATTTACAAAGGGAATTTATTTATATATATATATATATATATATATATATATATATATATATATATATATATATATATATTTTCACACTGTATATAATATTCAAAATCTAATTTAGACCAGGCTATGGCATGAATATACATTTGACTGGTGCTATATAATTTATATTTATTTATTTTTTCATTAGGAAACAAAAAGCCTCCAAATTGATGGAAGTGTGCTAATCAAGGTTGGACATGGAATGAATATTAATACAGAACGACAACTCTGTGATATGCAGAGCCACCCCTCAGATAGAAGCTACATCCAATCCAGATTACATTGAATATAATCTCATTAAAACTACAGGAGCCAAATACATATGGATACACTAAAATTATATTTGGGGTTCAAAGGACACTAATAAAAATATATGTGTAACAGAATGAAGGTTTTTCTCTTTTTTTTTTCATTTACTTTCATTTTATTTTATCTTCACTTTTACTGAAAGTTTCTTTTTTTCTTCACTTCTGCTATTCAAAGTATAGCGGAAGTTATGTAATCATTTGGATCATTAGTTTTCATGATAATTTCATGTTTATGTTTTGTTCATGTTGTCCTCATGACTACCGGCTATTGCGAGGGATCGAAATGGTTTGACAGGTTGCAAAAAAAAAAATATGTTCTGACCTTTCACAGATTTTATTTATTTTATGCTAGCCGGCTTTCGAAGTTGTTCATCATCAAACAGTTCACAAAACCCACCATTTAGTAAAAAAAGAAAGTTAGGTTAGGTTTTTTGACTCATGCCCGGGCTTTAACTACGAGGTCATATCGCCTACTACCAGAGCGCTCTTTCGTCACTCTGGTGAACATGAGCCCGACTCTACTGTGGGAGTCCTAAATTTTGCCTACCCTAAATTTTTTATTCATCTAGGCCAGGGGTATTTAACGAGTACCTGACATCGTACAGGCTCGGGACCATCGCTTAACGTCCCATCCTAAGGACGGCGTGCTCAAGTTTATTTTACCTCCCAGATAAAATAAACTAAGGGCCTCGGTCGGATTTCGAACCCACGATCTTGAGCTCAGGAGACAAAAGAAAGTAAAACAGATATAACATTCTAGTTGCTAGATTACATATATAAAATATTGAATATATGCCTCAAATAAATATAATATTCATTGAATTTATTTAATATAAGGAGAGGTCCTTAGGTTTTTTATATATGAGATGAAAAAACATGTTGAGCGATGGTCCCGAGCCAGTTCTATGGCAGATACTCGTTAAAGACCTCTACCCTAGGTGAATAAACCCGATAAGACAAAATTTCGGACTCCCAGAGTGGAGTCGGACTCATGTCATAATAACTATTTATTTTTATTTTTTTTTTTGTCTTAATAATGTTGGTCGCAACTGTTGCCATTACGCAACAACCAGCTACCAAGAGGATTTGATTGATAGTTGATGATTGGCATGAGAGAGAAAGGCTACACAGCTGTAGCTCCTCAGGGCAAATTTAAAAACAATCAATATTATGATTATTATCAATGAATATTATGGGGGTATTATGATTTTGTTTCAAGAAGTGGGCGGTTGCAATTTGGGATTATATTAAGTCACGGTTCCATCTCCTCTTCAATCTCCTGGGAGGATTGTGTGGCAAATGTGGTGAAGAAAGTGAGTGGATGTATGAATGCAACTTGCTGTGGAAACGTCTGTAAAGGTCCTGAATTGTGTCGTGTACTGTGTTTATCATGAGGTCATTGTGGAGTGTTCTGTTACTTACGTATGGTGGGCATTGTGTGATGAGTCTGAGTGTTTTCGACTGGAAAACGTGGATACGCTTCAGGTTACATATTTTAGCCGAACCGTAGATTTGTGAGCCATACATCCAGAGTGGTTTTAGTAGAAATGTGTTGCAGTTACGCTTTTGTGTTGAGGGTAATTTTGAATGTCTGTACAGAACATTCTGTAAGAATAAAGCATTTTAAATCGTCTGTTTAGTGTGTTACGTATGAGGGTTCCATGTCAGTCGTCTGTCCAGAGGAAGTCCCAAATATCCTACGGTGTTAGTCTGAGGGAGGGGGCTTGTGGTAGATAAAAACGGCGGGACATATATCTCGTCTTACTATTTATTTAACAATATTTTATGTACTATTTCAGAAACTAGATTTTTATGAACTTTTAGCTTTAACTTCTGTTGTTCTTTTTTAGAAAATAATGGTCTTTTTGTAGACTGACTGATGATGAAATAATCACTTCTCACTCCATCAGCCATCTTCACATTAGACCGTCTATCGTACTTGAACCCTTCAAGATATTACTATAGACTAACGTGTGTTGCTCGACGTACTCCTTCAAACTTAAATTTATGCTATTGATTTCTGGAATGATAGTTAAGGCAGTCTTAAGTACGAAAAATCCGCTTAAATTAATATGTTCTTTGTACATATTTACTGTTTGGAGCACCTGGTTATTACAATTCTTGCAACAGAAGTTGTTTGCCAAAATATTATTACAATTTATTCTATCGAGATTGAGTTTTCAAGAAAATTCAAGTTTCAAGGCTCCCAGTACACATTGAACCATTTTCGCGATGCTGTCATGGGTTTGTGTGTCAACCCTTTGAGATAAATGAACCAATATGAAACGAAATATTTTAAATAATTATATTAATTTCCTAAAAAATCAGGTGGCATCCTTCTTTTTTTTATATATTTTATTGTTGCGGATTAACGTAGAATCCATTTTTCTGTATAGAGTTATTTATTTAAAAATTAAGAGCTTAATTCAGATAATAATGTTTTATGAATTTTTTTTTACTTCATCAGTTATTAATTTTTTTTAAGAAAGATAAATATTACATTTATTATTATTAAACTCTTTTAAAATCATTAGTAGACTCAGTCAATATATGTATCAATGTAATTTTTTTAAATTTATTATTTATAATTTCAATTCATTTTAATTCATTCATTGAATTATTAATAATTTAATAAATATTCATATATATATATTACATGAACACCATTAGTAAGTATATGAAAGTAACTCTTAGAACCACGCTGTACAATGAAACAAAGAAAACCACTGACGTCAGAACAATACTTTTGTATACCCAGTACGAGTATTGCCATTATGATATAAATTTGAGAGTAGGGAGAAAATTGATCATTGATACTCGTGAACTATATATTTTCGAGGACACATATGTATGTAATACGTACTACGTATATCTAATTTCATCTTCCATTCATCTATATACTCGTACGTACTATTTATTACTGTTTTTTTCAGCATTTGAGAGCTATCAGCATTTTTAGCATGGACAATATTTTCAGCTGAGTTAATAATAATGATGACATTTCAATTGAGTTTCCTCCTGAATTGCAAAACAGGGCAGATTGGCTCAGATATGACATCGAATGGCCCTATTAAAAAGTTTCCAAAAATCGATCAGTTTGAATAGAGCCAGCTAGGTTTAGGGGAGATGAGTTTGAAGGGAGGGGGACTTTAGGATGTTTACCCCACCTCGGCAAACCGATCCATCATTAACAAAAGTTTGTTGCCCCACCTGAAAAACCTAATTTGTTTGCCCTTTCCAATAGGTATATGACAAAATCCATACCATATACCTATCGGTTTTTATAACCCAGTATTAGCAAAATGGACATAAAAAAAAATCAGATATGAAGTGAAACTTGTTTGCAAATTATTTATTCCATTGATATAAATATTCATTGAGTAATATTCCTTCATAATATTATTTTAACGATAATAATAATAATTTTTTTTTTTGGCTTTATGTTCGATGCATATTAGCCGTATCACTGTGTTATCTAGTTAATTATAACATCCATGGCCCCGGGAGGGAATTCTATCTACGAAATAAAACTCACTCCCGGACGGGAATCAAACCCGCAAACCATGTTGAGACCCACGCGACCAAAGCCCGATGAAAATTTTACATTTTCCGACTGATAACATAAGTTATAAAGCTGTGGAAGTAAAAAATCCTCTCAACTTGTGAGCGTGATTTTGAACACGATACCTTCCAAAGCAATGATTGTATCGACACGAAATTTTATATGTATATCCAGAACCCCACAAGAACGACACTTATTGATTTTTAGCCCAAACGATCTATTTTATTGAACAATTCGTGCTGGGGAAGTACATTGCTAGTGATTCAACAACGATTTTTTTAATACTATTGTCGAAAATGTAAAAAGGTATCTCAACATATTTTTATTATATTTTTTTTGTTTTTTAAAAAAGAAGTTTTGAAGAAATAACTACTAAATACTCTGATAATAAATTTTTTGCGTTCTGTGTTGTTATAGTGGAAATACTAATGAATAAAATAAAATGATAGATAAAATACTTTTTTGAACACTTATATTGTCTGAACACTTAGTTTGTGGAATTAGACAATATAAGTGTTCAAAAAAAGTGTTTTATCTATCATTTCATCATATCATATGATCTATCACTCTGATAATATATGTATTTTTTTGTTTGTGTAACAACATCGTAGAATAATATCTCCAAAAAATTTAATAATAATATTAAAATACTAAAAATACTCACAGATAATGTATTATGGCAATGAACAATAACCTCACTCTTATTTCTCTCGAATAATTCAAAGTTATCTGAAAAGTAAAATATGGGAAAACGGTATTATTACAATTATTTATTAAATGAAAAATATTTATCTAATTGAAATTAAATAGTCTTTCGGTATATTTCATTATAATAATATTTAGTTTGATGTAAAAATACTCACAAATAATGTATTATGACAATGAAGAATAACCTCAGTTTGATGTCCTCCAAAGATCGTAGATGTAATTCAATGTTACGAGTACCTATCTATAAAGTAAAATATGAAATGTTAGTATTTTTGGATTATTGTATTGAAACAGAAATAGTGATAAAGGAATAACCATTAAAATATTCATTAATACATCATGAAATATAAACAATACTTATGAATTGTGTATTATAATCGAATATAACCTCAATTGAACATATATAATCTCACTTTTAAATATAATCTGCTTCCAGTTGTATACGTGGCACTTGTACTCTTGTGCCTTTGTTACCGCCGAACGTGATAGGCCCCTGTACTATAGGGCCTGTGGACGCAACGCGCATGAGTATCGGGCCCGCCAAGTATGCTATTTCCGTTCTATATGCGCTCGCAACTTTCGTCACATGTCTAAATTGTATGCCCAACGCGGCTAAAGAAGTTTCACTTCAAAAAAGTTTTGGAAGGCTTGACGCATGGGTCTATTTTAGAAGCCCTATTATACACTCCGTACACCTTAGACTCTGGCACTATACCACATACAATTACAGGTGATTTAATATGCGTAAAATGTATAGGAGAAATTATGTAATCGGTCAGAAATTTGAAATGATTCCAAAATTGAAAATAAAAAATTGCTGTTTGTCTGAGTTTGTGTGTGTGTGTGTGTGTCTGTGAACACAATAACTCCTGATAGATACGAAATATTATTTGTTTATCCAGAACTTAAGGTCGACACCTGTCAATGGGGGAAGGGGAAGGAGGGAGAGTTTAACGCACGAACCACAATAACTGAATGAATCGACACGAACTTTTATATGTAAATTCAAAAGCCGATAACGACGGTATCTACCCGTTTTCATGCGAATCGGCTTAAATAAAGATGGGATCAGATTAGGATTGCTCAACTCAAAAATCCTTATTACTGGTAATGAAACGAATGCATCAACACGAAATTTAGTTGGTTTTCCACCAAATTAGTAAATTAGTTTCAGAGAGAGTTCCCAGCGCAGGAAAGCTTTCTTATTTCTCCGCCAGGAGGCAATAAATCGGCTGAACACTGGGTAGTCGGTATCGGTCACCAGCTGCAGTAGGTCGAGTCCCAGGTACGATCTTGTCGCACATATCAACTCCACCATAGGCCCATCGTGTAGCGAACATTCGAGGACAAATGCTCTGCAGTCTTGACTCCGCCGCACGAATAGTTATGGTTTTTTATTTCTCTTTGGAGTAGAAATCTCCGTGACTTGATAATATCTGAGACATCCAGTGGTCAGACAGTCCCCATTTAGATTTCAGGCGTATCTGCATATTTGGGAAATATGCATAGATCGTTCGGCTATTTGATGGTCGTGACCGCTGTTGCCATTTCTGTACAATGCATTCTTGGACAATGTCCTTGCAACGCTCTAGTCTGGACTGTTACGAATCTGTTCCTCCAGCGGTAGACATAAGGGCTCATCTATATCTGCTCCTAAACATATACGAGGCCCCACGTCGCGTGAGCTGGGCAGCTGAGAGCTTTGAAAGTGGCGATTGTCGTTTCTTTAAAGTCGCGTTTAGGCCCGGCCCCATCCATACCCCAAGATACGTGACCGACAATCTAAATGGTCAAAACGTGTTAAGTGGTCCTTGACTTCCGTAACTCGGTCTCGGAGTTTTGCATAATTAAAATACTTTCTTACACTAAACGCATATGAATTCCTACGGGAAAATTGTTTGACATTTTTTTAAAGTAACCTCTCTGAGTTCCGAAATATCTATGGTTCTTAAAATTGTTTTATATATTTATTTCAGTTTTATTCCGTAAGAAGAAAGTGTCCGATATTAATAATAATAAGAGAAGTAGGAAGAGACTAGACTGTCAGGACTGATGATAATACAGTGTTATTTATTATGGGTGGGTTTGCCCTAAAGTACAGGAGGGTAAAGGCCCGAGGAGCCTGTCGAGAAGCCACCAAAAGCACCCACTAACATTAACTTTGGTACAAACTTCTTTGAAGCTCATATATCCTTCTTGGTTTACTTCAGGGTAAACACTTCTGCTCCTTAATCTTCTTACTGACCTGACAACTTTCAAACCCATCCTCGCAGTCAAGGTCTGGAAAAAAATTTCCTGGAAATGCGTCGCCGGATTGCCATATACTGGAGAGCGAAAACAAATTTTTTTTATTCAAAATATATGGCTGTAACAGGACTTTTTATATAGTGCATGTTCTGTAATCGGTAAAAAATCCGGTGATGAATTTTGTACGGAATTTCATGTTTTCTAAACTCTAGATTTCAAATATCAAAAAACAAATGTCTGTCTGTCTGTGTGTCTTTGAACATGATAAATCCCTATACAATGAATGTATCGAGACGAAATTTTATATGTGAATCCAGAACCTTGAACGACGACACCTATTGTCTTACAGCCAAATCAATCAAAGAGAATGGAGAATTAGGAGGAAGGCATAAGGTAAATACTGTAATAACTGCCAATAAAATGGATGTATCGTCACAATATTTTATATGTGTGGCCAAAACCCCATAAGGACAAACCTGTTGATTTTCAGCCAAATTGGTCAAAGGAGAGAGGGCGATTAGGGGAGAGGCTCAACTCATAAACCCCAATTAATGGCGATGTAATGAATGTTCCTACATGAGGATTGAGTATGAGGATTTAGGAGCCCCTATGTGGATCAACTGTTTAGTATTAGCGTTAAAAGTTTATTGATTAATTCGTTCTGGGGAACATTACATTGCCAGTGATTCACTGACGACTTTTTCAATATTTAATTCTAATAAGTAATAATTTTTAAAAAAATAATAAATAAAATAAAGTAAATAATATTATTATTAAAATAAATACTTAAAAAGTAATAAATAAATAAATAATTATAATATTAAAAAATATTTTGAAAAAACATGAAATGCTTGAGAAGAAAACACGGAGCGGTGAACCCTCAGTATATCTCTATGGCTCTGTTTAACCTTCTTGTGAGATTGTGCATTAGTGCAGATATATAATATGTATTATATTGTATAATAATATACATGACAATATATTAAAAGGGAGTAAGAAATATGTAGTCCAGGCTCATTTCAGAATTTAATTTCCATACCAAAAAATATTTTAAATGGGGTTTTTTTTCTGTATTTGAATGACGACATTCCTCATTTCCATGTGAATCACTGAAAATTATATCGACATATAATGTCTAGACATGAAAAGTATAAACATTTTTATTATATTCATCTGGTCACTGATCCATGGATGTACGAGTACTTGTTTAAACAGTAAAATAAATGAATCTTAATGCTAATAAATTATAAGAAAACTCAATCCTCTCAGAAGTATGTTAGGAAGTAGCCTTTCTTTTGTATTTCCAGGGAAGTACGATATGAGGTGAGAAGATACAGTTGTAATTTTAGAGGATGAAGATATATGAGGTCTTTATTCAATTTATTTAATAGAACAATATTTCTCACATGACAAGAGAAATTGAAAATAACACTTTTAATAAATGAGTTGTGTCTAAGCAGACCCTCTTTAATGCTGAGTAACTACTTTGCTCATGTATATGGGAGCTGGGAATATTTCAGAATGTTTAAACTTTCTGGTTTTTTCGTGACTCGTGCCTGGGCTTTAACTATTATAGCGCTCTTTCGTCCCTCTGGCGGCCGATTCTACTGTGAAAAAATTGAAGCCTACCCAGTTTTGGTTCCGAAGTGCGGCCTGTTCAAGGTTTTTTCATCTTTCAGATTAAAAAACAAGTGCCTCAGTGGGGTTTTGAGCCCGCGTTTTTGAGCTTAGTAGGCAAGTACGCTACCTTTGAGCTCACGAACTAGCGTAGCATAGGCACTTCCAAACACTTAATCCCATTCTTAATAACCTAAGAAACCTAACCTTCTTTTACCAAAAAAGTCGCACCACCGTTATTTTGTACAATTCTATCACGCTACGCTTTCTATTTGCTATTTTTGGTTAGAATTATATTATAAAGTATTTTCTATTTTTTGAACCACAAAACGTTTGTCGAAGTTTATTAGAAACCAAGATGGCGGTCAGTATTGTTGATGTTCTGTTTCTTTTCGTAGCTCAGGTCCGGACTATGACTATGAAGTCTTTCGTCACTTTGGTGGACATGAGTCCGACTCTGCTGTGGAAGTCTTAAATTTTGCCGAATCTAAATTTTTATTCACCTAGGGTAGGGGTCTTTAACGAGTACATTCGTACATGTTCAGGACCATCGCATAACTTGTGATGATCTCAGTAAGCAAGCACGCATACCACAGAGCTACCGACGCCGTCACTACTGTACAAATAATATAAACAACACACAAATTTGGTAAAAGTATAAAATAAGTCATTGTCAAGAGCAGAAAAATCATCCAGTGGTCACTCCTCTGAGTTGCACTCATTTATAACTAATCACTATAACTGCTGCTACTAAAGAGGTATCTAGGCCATTGGCGTGTAAGGCCCTCGTTGAGGAAGTATGGCAGAATGAAGGGCATGGACAATAGGATTATTGTGGGAACTGAGGAAAATAACCTCTTGTAACTAGACTTAAGTACTTCGGTGACGTAGGGAATGCAATTGGTAATTATTGGAAGGATTTCGGATTGAGAGGATTTTAGACTGCATTCTATATAATGTGATGAATAATATATTATGTTAAATATAATTAATAAATATAAAATTAAAATAATTGAATTAATAATAATTTCCGAAAAGGGGGCTAAAAAAATTATCCACCTATATATATAATTTTTTTAACCAATAAATATAATCAATTTTATAATATATTATCAATAATTACAATGTGTGTAATTTTATACATCACAATAAGTCGATTTATTTTTCAAGTTAATTTAGATCTTTTGTTGAATGGTCTTTCATGTCTTTTCAGTCCCTTGTGAGGGTTCCATGTTAGTTCACTTGTCGGATAAGAGGCCTAGATGGCTTAAATACTTTTTTGAAGGGATAGGATTGTTTTTTATTTATACTGGAGGGCAGGTATATTTCAGAGGGAGAGTTAAGACAATGCGAACTGACTTCTTGTCGTTTACCTTCAATCTCCACTTTTTGAACCAGGACTGAAGGGATATCAGGTGTTCCTGGAGGTGTCTGGAGGATAGGACTGGGTCTGCAATGTAAGCTTACTTGATAAATAGAATACATGCTTCTTGCAATTACAGTGTTATGATTTAACGGAAATAAATATTACGACTTTTAAAAAAAATAAACGGTTAGATCTACAAACTAAAGATACCATTGTATCCGTTAGTATAGTCATTCGGTTGTGGTTGTCACAAAAACTTAAATTTTCTTAAAACTTAAATATAGAGTTGAGTCTAGAAAATATATACGAATTATGAAAAGATAGTTGACTTAGTGGCTCTATGAAAGTATTGGATAGTCTAGTGAGTTGGACCATTGCCCAAAATTCACCCCAGCTAATCTGGACACATTTGTTATAACCACCAGTTTATTTAGTTTTAGTAATCCTTCCACCCCTATAAATCCATAGATAACGTTCAATATCATGAAATATTTACTATAATATAATATCAAATACACTATAATTGTATGTGGAATGACTGGTTTGTCGGATCCTGGAGGGAACGGAAGGAAGCAGTGTTACGAAGTGAGAAGCCCCTCCACCGATGGACGGTTGATATTGCACCGGTGCAAGGTGCAACTAAACGTTTATAATAAAAAATAATAATAACAAAGACATTGGTAAATCACCGGCAATGTACTTCCCCAGAACGAAACTTTTCGCTCTCCCTCCAACACCAGTTGACCTTTTGCTTATATTCAATAGTTTTTTTTTGTTTTTTTTTCACGGGTACTCCGGCAAATTATTGGGTTTTATTTATTTATTCACAGTGTTGCTGTGGGTGTCTAGGGGTGACAGCCTCTGGTCCCGAGCGGGACAGACTGGCGCTCCCAGACCTTTTTGGGTTGCGGCAGCCAGGCGGCGCCGAGAGAGCTCGAGTTCGGTGGAGTGGGGCTTCTTCTACATCGCGGCTGCCGGGGGTAGACTTCAGACCGATCCGTCAGTCACCCCCGGCGCCGGGTCAAAGGGCCCTTAAAAGCGGCCGAACGTCGGGTAGTTCGACTCCGTCATAAACTCCGGCAGGGTCAATCCCAGATATGAATCTGTCGCGCGGATCAACTCCACCCTAGACCTGACGTATAGTGGACAATCGAGAACCACATGTTCTGCAGTCTCGATGCCGCCACACGAACAGTTCGGGCCATCGTTCCTCTTGAAGAAGAAGAGTTTGGAGTTGAAGTCGCAGTGACCTGATAGTACCTGGGATGTCCAGTGATCGGGCTGTATCCAAGTGGAGCGCAGACGGACTCGGACGTCAGAAATATATGCAAATGTCGCTCGGCCATCGGAGGAGCGCGACCATCGCTGCTGCCACTTGCTCAAAATATTTAATAGCCTTCTCCCTAATCTCCTCCTTCCTTTTGGTTGATTTCGTTAAAAATACAATGTTTTGCTAGAGGGTGCTGGATTCACATATAAAATTTCGTGTTGGTAGATTCATTCTATCGGGAGTTAACGTGTTTACAGAAACACACACACAGACTCAAATGCTTCGATGTGTATTGTTTTTAATAATTCACAAAGATTTGCTTGTGTACTATTGTTCATTATTCATCATCACCCAACGTATTGTTACATGTGCTAATAGTTTTTTAAAATGTTCAAATACGTACGCTTGTTTCTCCACTTAGCTCAATTTATCAGAAAAAAACTAAACTCACTTTTCCGTGTTATTTCTATTATTTATACGCTCATCATTATTACTTTCGTTTGCCTATCGTATAAGAAAGTAATGTAATGCGAAAATCCGATATAGATTTTTCAACAGATTTTCACGTTTCAAGGTTCCCTAAATACTTTTTGATCATATCACGGTAAAAATATAAAGAAAAACTAATGTTTTTTAAAAAATATTGTTTTTTTTACAAGACATGCAAAATATGTGGTAGTACTTTCGGTATTGCTATCATCTTCTGTCAAATACTAAATGCAAGTTCAACCAGTTAACAATACAAACGGTAACCTTTTCTCAGCCCCCGCGGGGTTTTTCCTGTCCCTTCTGTACAGTTAAGTCTTAAAATATGGAAAACATTAAAAATAAAATTTCGTCTCAAATTCAAATCTTAATTTAAAAAAAAAAAATTTTGAAATAGTATCTGCTGATTTAAATACAAATATATATATGTTTATATGAAATAAATCAAAGATGACAATAATAAATATATGAATAAAAGTTTTATTTTATTTATTTATATATTTACAGCGGCATAACATTTGCCTTTAGCAATTGCGATAAATAGTGCAGTGTCAGGTGCGTGGCTGTACTGCTGAGGTACGTGACCGAAGAGGAGTCCAGGCTAGGCCTGGAGCAGGTCCCTCTGTCATATCCGCTTGAGGCGTCGTGGTGGATTTCTGGGGAGAGTGTTAATAGATAATTCTTGTATAAGTGGATTGGTGTGATGATGGATTTTGTCGTGAAAATTTGATATCGTGCCCTGATAACAGAAGGTACAAATGGGATGTTGAGGTCATTATGTAATGTGAGGTTGGAAACGTAAAATGGTGCATTGGCAATGTGGCGTAGTATAATGGATTGTATTGACTGAAGACGTTGTATGTTTGATTTTTTGGCTCTCGATTTCGTAAGTCCAGATAGGTTTTAGTATAGTGTTGTATATGAGAAGTTTGTTTTCAAGCGATAATGTCGATCGTCGTCCGATGATTGATTTCAGTCGTCCAAATCGTATTTTGAGGTCAATGGAATAAAAGTTAAAAGTTTAAAAATAAATAGAATAAAGGTACATTTTTTTTTTTGAGGAAGTAGGTACGTATACACAGAGAAAAGGGATGAATTTTTGAAATTGGCCTAAGGTGTATACGTACCTACTTCCTCAAAAAACTATGTATCTTTATTTTATATATTTTATTTTTATTCATATATTTATTATTGTCACCTTTGATTAAATCAAATATATATATTATATATTCATATATGAAATAAATTTTATTTCATATATGAATATATATTTGTATTTTAATCAGCACATATGTTGGGTTTGGGTACAGGTTAATGAGAACTTAGAGTAGAGCAACAGATATATTTATTTGGTCAACACCCTTATTACAAAACCGCGTGGTAACGAACACAATGTCAGTTGTTCAATAATAAGTCCCATACCGCGTGGGAACTACACAAGTCACTCACTTACTGTGCTTGGTAACAGACGACTCACTTTATACCCGCGTGGTAATAACCAACTCACTTCCGCATGGTAACTAACGACTCACCTTATACCCGCGTGGTAATAAGGACGAATCCATTCCGCACACCGCGTGCTGGCTCGACCCAGACTCTCAGACCACCCCGCGTGGCGACCAACTGGTCCCTCTCGTTGTTAAGAGACCACTGACTTGTAGTTCAAAGAATCAACAAGTCACTCACCACAAGTCGTTCAAGGAACACACCGTAGGTATCGATTCTCGGCGTGTTCCCGAATTCACTCGCACTCAACTCGCGACTTAACAACATACTATTTCAAAATTTTCTTTTATTATTAAGGTAGATTTCAACACAAAAATTATTATAACTATGATAGTAGGCAATATGACCTCGTAGTTAAAGCCCGGGCATGAAACACAATAACTGTTTTTTTAATTTTATTTTATTATATCAGATTAACTATGAAATCATAACGCCTACTACCAGTGCGTTCTTTCGACGCTCTGGTGGATATGAGCCCCACTTTGGGAGTTCTAAGGTTTGTCTACCTAGGTTTATTCACCTAGGCTAGGGGTCTCTGTACATAACATTTTTTTTTTAAATAATAAACTTAATGTATATTCTATTGGAAGATACTCTAAGCTGTATTAAAATAAGACAGATTCCATTGCAGATTACCAAATGAACCAGAAGCCATGCTGGGTGAAGGGCGCTGAAGGGAAGTGTATGTTCGTCTGGGAGTGCATCAACTCAGGAGGTCATCATATCGGCATGTGTGTGGATACCTTCATGTTCGGCACCTGCTGCGCTCACAACCATACCCAAGGTATCTTTTCTGTTTTTTTATATATTTACAATAAGGGAAAATTGTGCGAAAGGTCTCCTGAACATGTTCTGAATAATTCGTGTTTTGGGATAACGAAAAAAATAATAATGAATAGAGGCTTAAGAGTAGTCGTGCGAAAATCCGAGAATGAGATTTCAACTGATTCTCACGTTTCAAGATCCCCTGAATACGTTTTGACCATTTTCGCGATGATGTCTGTCTGTGCGTGTGTGTGTAAACTTAGATTTTGGCCAAAATCAATCGAAAATTGAGACCATTTTCCCCCGGGACCTAACTACATCATACAAGATACATCTTATGTTTATGACCTATTCAAAAATCTTTTTAAGTAAAAATTGTAGAGAATAAATTACATAATTTATACGAAATACGATTATTTTTGAGATACATGCCATCTTCAAATGTAGTTTTGAAACACATATTTTTAGACGTTTCCTTGATCTACCCAAAAACAGTTAGTCCTATCGAAAAAATAACATCTACCAAAATTGTTTCCTATAATATTTCCAATCGCTACTAAGTCTTTAAATTTGCAATAGAATCAATACAACAAAAGTTATAGCCCCCCGAAAAATGTAAACTAAATGTCTATAAAGAATATATCTAACAATAAGTAATTTTTCAATCGTAACTCTTAGCAACGAACTTTAAAATATTTTCTTATACCAACAACACTTATAGATCATTTTTCTCTCTCTCTCCTTCTCATAATAATTTAATTTTGTCTAATTGTATAGGTATCTTGAGAGTAGACATTCTTATACTCAGTAATGCCAGAATGAAATAATTTAGAGAAGGGAGAGAGAGAGAGTGATCTGTAAGCGTGGTTGGTATAAGAAAGTCCTGTAATGGCCACATCACAATTTTTTAAATTATATATTGGGAAATAGGTTGCTGGCTATCTCTATATGTTTGTTTCAGGAGAGATGACCCGCCAGCCAGAAGAAGAGCCCTCACTTGTGTACAGCCCTCAGAGGAGGCCAAAGCCACCGACCCACAGTCGACCTAGCGATCATCCCTCCACCCGGCCACCCTTCATTACCCGGCCCCAGTATCAGCACCATCAGCATCGTCCTTCTAGTCACAACTACGACAAGTAGGTCCCCCCCCCCCCCCCCCCCCCCCCCCCCCCCCCCGTGTCCTGACGGCTA
Source organism: Aradus depressus (assembly GCA_963662175.1). Taxonomy (NCBI): domain Eukaryota; kingdom Metazoa; phylum Arthropoda; class Insecta; order Hemiptera; family Aradidae; genus Aradus; species Aradus depressus. The sequence continues at coordinate 74,911,540 of OY759214.1, forward strand.
AAGGACGAGAAACTAGTGCTGTTGAAGCCAAACAATAGTATTAATCAGGAGGTCTAAAAACTGAAATTTCAATGAAAACTCAACATCGAATATTTGACCGATTATGGCAGTTATTCGAGTTTTGTGTTAAGCCTTCCCCTAATCCCCCCCTTCCCTTTGACTAATTTGGTTGAAAATCAATAGGTATCGTCGTTATGGAGTTCTGGAATGAAATGAAACTTTATTGCTTACAGAGATACAAATCTCATAGCAAGGGTTGAACCTTACTAGTTCACATATAAATGTAATACATTTTATATATATAACATAATATATAAAAGTTTATGTATCAATACAACTTATAATTAAAAATAGAAAATATAACAAACTTAAACAAAAAATTAATTTTGGAAGATACATTATAAATATGGGCCGAAGTAAAGAAAAGAAAAATACCAACTGTTGTGAAATGTGTTATATTGAAATGAAAGGTAAACGAGAGAGCAAATCATAATAAAACTGTTTTTCTAAATTTTAAACTATTAGTTACGAAAATAAATATATTATTGATTTTGTCATCATCATCAATACTTAACAAATTAATTATTTTATTGGAGATTGCATTATAGTGTGAAATATATTTAGTGATAAATTTGTATCTGTATTGGTTTAACATTGGACAAAGTATGAAAAAATGGAGTATGTTATCATTATCACTGTTACAAAGTGGACAGAATCAAGCTATTTAGCTGGGTAATTTGTATAATTCATGAGGGCGCCGGTAGGTCAGTGGTATGCGTGCTTGTCTTCTGAGCTCAAGATCGTGGGTTCGATACCCGACCGAGGCCCTTAAGTTATTTTATCTGGGAAGTAAAATAAACTTAAGCACGCCGTCCTTCGGATGGGACGCTAAGCGATGGTCCCGAGCCGGTACGATGTCAGCTACTCGTTAAAGACCCCTGCCCTAGGTGAATAAAAATTTAGGGTAGGCAAAATTTAAGACTCCCACAGTAGAGTCGGGCTCATGTCCACCAGAGTGACAAAAGAGCGCTCTGGTAGTAGGCGATATGACCTCGTAGTTGAAGCCCGGGCATGAGTCATAAAACCTAACCTATACACACACAAAGACAGTCCTCTACTTCTCAAGCTATATGAAGTACAAAAAATCGATGCGCAGTTTTCAAAGAAATTTCATGTTTTCCGAACTCTAGATTCAATATATGAAAAAATAAAATATGATTGTGTGCCTCTGAACAGGATAATTTCCGATGGAATGATACGAAATTTTATATGTTAATTCAGAACCCTATAAAGACGACACCTGTTTATTATTTTCAGCCAATCGGTCAAAGGTAAGGATGGTATTAGATGGTAGGCTTAACACATAAATTCTAATAACTGCCGAAAAAATGAATGAGTCGACAGGAGATTCTTTATGAGTAACCTGAGCTCCATAAGGACAAGAGCTATCGATTTTCAGCCAAATCGGCCAAACAATGACTTAATAACTGCCGTTGTAATGAATGTATCGTATCAAAATTTCATATTTGAATTTAAAGCCCCATAAGGACGATACATAAGTTTTCAGCGGAATCGGCAAAAGGAAAGAGGGGGATCAGAGGGAAACTCAAATTAAAAACTCCAATCACTGGACGATGTAATGAACGTATCGACAAGAAATTTTATATTTGAAGTCAAAACTCAATGAGGACATAACCTGTCAAATATCAGCAATATCCTCTAAAGGGGGGGCTCAATTAAAAAACCTTAATAACTGCTGATGTAATCAATTTATCGACACAACATTTAGAATGAAGATTTAGGAGCCACTATATAAGTCAACTGTTGAATATTAGCGCAATCAGTCGACTGATTTTGGGGGGGAGAGAAAAGTTATTTAATTCGTTCTGAGGAAGTACATTACCGGTTATTCACCAATTTTTTTTTTTATTATTCGATTCTGATAATCCATTTCTACAAGAACAATATCGCGTAAGTCAATTTTCTCATATGTATTGTTAAATATCACACATTGGATACATCTCTAATCAGCACGAGTCTGAATCAATGGTCTGTAGTTATTTACCCTCTTAGTTTAAATGAAATGTTTTTCACGGTTGAATCCTTTCGACATTTACTAAAGTGCAACTTCAAAGAGGGGATTAGTCATTCATCAATTAGCTTCAAGGGTGTTAATCAAATTGATTGAATTGACCAAACCAACTGAATAACTGATCAAATCAATTAGGTGCCAACCTCTCACTCAAAGCTACACTTCGTTCATTCCACAACTGTCAACCCATACGTACCAAAATTGAAGTTCGAATTTATTATTAATTTTGATGTTTACTTCACACTGTGCTGGATTTATTAGCTTCTATCTTTATTTTTATTATTTTTTTTTTTTCTTTCTTTCCAGATATACGACGTATAGAAGAAGTTATGTAATTGGTCAAAAATATGATGCAGAGTTTTCAACGGAATGTTTTCCAATCTCTTGATTTTAAAAATGAAAAAAATCTTAAGGTTTTACAAAGGGGCTCCGAAATTCTCATACTAAATTTTATGTCGATAAATTCATTACATCGAAAGTAATTAGGGTTTTTGAATTGAGCCCCTCTCCCCTGCAGTCGATCTTGCTGAAATTGTTCAAGTTATGTCTTCATTGGGATTTTACTTTAAATATGAAATTTCGTCTTTTTTTTTTTTTTTTCATACTTGGAATCTAAAGCTGGAGACGTAAAAATGTCTGTGTGTGTGTGTGTGTGAACTTTAATTTAATTGTGTAATTTTGTTTTAATGACGTTGTGGTTACACGTAAAAAATTTTCTGTCAATACATTATATAGTTTTATTGAGAGTTATAGTGTTCACACACACAGTCACATCTTTGAAATCAGAAAACTGAAAACAGCATCGAATTTCTTACCGATTACATAACTTCCCCTATACTTCGTATAGCTGGAGAAGTAATTAGTTGGATGAGACTTGAGAATCATTTGCGTATTATTAAGCCCTTATTTACCAAAAAATAAACTTTACTGTGAAATGATTACCCTTTATCTTTTTTGTTTGTTTCCACTTTACCACCCTTTGTGACTCATGTTATCTCTTTGTTTCTTTGTTCAGTTGTGCAGTTCATGGAATAAAGGTTGTACAAGAAAATGGATGTTAAACGAAAAGGGTGTTCCATTTCGGTTGGGTGTATAGTTACGAATTTATAAAAATACTAGCCAGGTTAGGGTATAACCTTGCGTTACTTATATTATTTTACTTGAAGCTGATAACGTGCGATATTCGGACCAAGAATAAAAAACATTATCTCTTTCCACCTCGCGCTTCTATCACTACTCAACTTAAAATAAATTATCAGAATAAGAAATGTGTAAAATATAAATATCAATTCGAGAATAGATTCTGTAATTTTTTCTCATGGGATCAATAGTAGCTGAGAACTATAACTCTCAATTTTACTGAATGAGCTGTTGTGTACATCAAAGCGGTCAGTTCTCGTATCTCTTCCCTGGAAGCTATAGTGAGTGTTCTTCATTTTACCTACCTCTGAAGGAGAATGTGCTCAAGGATGAAACCTTAGGATTATAGCTGGTCTTGAACCCGCAATTTTGAGCTGAGTTGGCCCGCATGCTACCCCCGAGCTACCGGCGCCGTCTTCACTTGTTTAAGTAGTCTCCCTCTAGAGGGCGCTGGTAGCTCATTGCTTATTGAACTGCCGATCGCGAATTCGAAACCCGGCCGAGGCCCTTAGGTTTTTTATATGGGAGGTGAAAAAATGCTGAGCACGCCATCTATCGGATAGAATCGATGCCGATCCCGAGCCTGTGCGACGTCAGGTACTCGTTAAAGACCCTTTCCCTGGGTGAATAAACCTAGGTACGCAACATTTAGGACTTCCACTGTTAGAGTCGGGTTTCACCAGAGCGACGAAAGAGCGCTCTGGTAGTAGGCGATACGACCTCCTAGTTGAAGCCCGGGCATGAATCATAATAACTAACCAATTCCCCTCTATTCATTAATAAACAACGCGCCTCGCTTATACTGCTGGTAAGACCGTACCCCCACATATCCGTGTTCGTGGAATATGGTTTATTAAATTCTTCAAGACAATTCTTTCTCTTTGAAAAACTTTCTGGATCAGCTGTGGTTTTTTGATTATTAGTTTATGCCCACACTGCTTTCTCTATTACCTTTATTCCTTTACTAATATTCCATTGATCTTTTTGTCAGATGGACCAAACCGAGTACGACAACGACTGAAGTTAACCAACATGTGGAGGGTAACCAATTGGATGTGACTTGGTCACCACCAGGTCGACCAGAGTCTGGCGGCTTTGTCACACGACCTGGCCGACCGACCAAACTGCGACCTGCACCACCTCCACCACCACCACCGGCTGCTGCTTCTCTTGTCTTACCGAGCACCACCTCTAGCACCACCAGCAGCAGCACTAGTACCAGCAGCCCGAGCAGCACCACAACCAGTCCGAGCACCACCTCTACCAGCCAACTTGCCATATCCGCTAGTCAACAATCCGAGAACTATGGTAACTGTATAGTGTTCCTTCCTCCGTAGAGGTAAAAGTCTCTATGTTTGTAAACATGTTATGTTGAGGATTGATTTTATTTCACAGGCTGTCAAACGAAGACGGTTTAACACTTACTGCTCCCTTATTTGTGACTAGCCGGCTTTCCAGATTCTTCCCTTCAGCCCCCCACCAAGAAGTGACACTTGCAAATTTTAATTTCGGTGTAACACCGGCTACGTTCTTCCGTTTGTGCTAAAACTCAATATTTGACACAGTCCTCACACTAAATTTTGTGTAGATACGTTCATTACATCGGCAGTTAGTAGGGTATGTCAGTCGACCCCCTTCTCTAGTTCCCCCTTTCCCTTCGACCGATTTCGTGAAAAATAAATAGTCGCCATCCTTATGGGGGGTTTTGAATTTAAATATAAAATTTCCTTGGAGTGCGCCGGTAGGCTCAGTGGCATTCGTGCTTGCTTACTGCTACTGAGCTCAAGATCGTGGGTTCGAAACCCGGCCGAGGCCCTTAGGTTTTTTATCTTGGAAATCAATAAACCCTGAGCACGCCGTGCTTCGGATGGTAAGTTAAGCGAACCTGTGCGATGTCAGATACTCGTTAAAGTCCCCTTGGTGAATGAACGTAGGTCATAATAACTAACTAAAATGTCCTTATAGGGGTTTGATTATACACATGTTATTTCGTGTTATTAAATTAAATTTAAAAAAAAAAAAAAAAAAAAGAGAAGCTGTCGCAAGATTTTATAAGGTAAAAAGAGAACCAGAGACTTCATTGATAGACACAGAAGGACTTTGAGGCTGGCTACCCATTGTTTAATCTCCACGGGGAACAAAATGACTATTTATAAAACCTTTTCTCTACGATTTTATGCCAATTTTTTTCATGACGAATTATACTTTTCACACTTTAAGAATCGATTGCAAAGATTCTACGCATAAGGGACTTTCCTGACTGTCGTCCCCTTTTGCCTCAAGTTAAATAATTCTAGAAATAGGATTCAAGTTTTAATAATTTCGAGGCTATAAAAGAGATATATCAAATGAATACTCTCCTCAGTATAAAAAAAAACTTCAATCTTTTCAGTGCATATATGTTAAGTTGATGATTCTAAAGATGTACTGAAAATTTTAAATATTTTGGGGCATTGGAAAAGTTGTTATTTACACGCTGGGCGGTTGTTTCTCATTTGCCTACATGTTATGAATGTATTCACACAAAATATAATAAATTCCAGAAGCCACTATGTAAGTCAAAGTACTGATTTTTAGCTTAAACGGTCGATTGGATTTGAACGGAGAGCAAAAAAAAAAAAAAAAATGATTAATTCGTTCTGGGAACGAAATTTCACCAGTACTGGGAAATCTTTTTCAAGAAAACGTTGTATTTATTGTTGGACAGAGTTGTCTGGAAGCGTGTATTTCAATTGAAATCTCAATATCGAACTTTTCTATCCTTACTTAACCTTTCTTTAACAGAAGAAAGTAAAATGACAGAAAGTTGCAGAGAAAGTTTTTTTTAAGAGTATACTAGAAAATTGTAAAGTTGGTCCCTATGCTGAGTCAGTCTCTCATTACTAACTAACTAGCAATAGAAAGTAGAATCTTGTGCCATGTTTTTGGTAGTGCTCCTTGCTCCATCAAATCGCTAACATAAAGAGAAAATAAACATGAACTTAGTTTTCACCTTGGAGTTTCCTCAATTGAATCTATCGTCTGTCCTTTCTATCTTTTCGTCTGGGCGCAATCACACTATTTTTTTATTTTTTATTAAGATATAACAATGTGATAAATGATAGATAAATAAAACAAACTTATTTTGGAAATATTGTCTATTCCATCAAAGATATTTACAACTACCGGTTTCGACCTATGCAGGCGACCGGAGAAGATATCGAAAAAGATATGTTTACCTGCGCCAGAGTTACGCTGATAAGCTGCGCAGTGAGACAAAGTTTTGCCAGGTTACAAAAGTGCAGGTTTCTTTACATTTCCATTTCTTTGTTTACATTAGTTTCCATTTCTTTACATTTGTTTTCAAAGCAAAACTTCAAAAAAAATTATGGGGGAGTTTATTGAGACGTATAAGAGTGAACCCAGTTTATAGAAAATAAAAGTAAGGTGAACCACGATCGGCCACAGGGGGAAGCCGCTAATTTCAAATTACTTAAGAAACTGCAAGAATTGGATCCGGCAGCTTGTAAGCAAGATATAGTAAAGACAATAAATAATTTGAGGAGTAATTTTAGAAAAGAAAAAAAGAGGTATGAATCCTCAATAAAGTGTGGCGCATCCTCTGATGATGTAAAGCAACCGACATTATGGTACTACATGGAGAAGGAAGTCTATTTGACTTGCTCGGAGACCAAGAAACGCCAAGATCGCGATCTAACTTGGATGATGAAACAAATAATTTCGTTAATCCTTTGGTTCAAATTTCAATTCATTTAGCAGATTTATATGACTAAATGTTGGTCTTTTCAGCAACCAATTTTTGCTCCATTTTCGAAGGTCTTTCGATGGGTCTTTTGTTTTGTTTTTATCACAAAAAGGGCTGCAAGCGCTATTATATTGCTCTCCGATGCCATGATTTGAATGTGTAAGGCCGAAAGCGGTAGTTTTGTGAATATCGTTGGTAAAATAGACAATATTTCAAAAATAAGTTTGTTTTATTTATTTATTACATGTTCCTCAATATGTCCGCGTTCCTCAACTTAGAAGTTTTTAATAAATGAGAGATATGAATGGAAAAACCAAGACATCTTAGATATTTTAAATCAAATTTTAATATGCTATTATTTAAAAGAACGTTTCGAGTCTAAGCTTATCATCCATCAGCCCATTCTCGAATTTGCCATTTAAGTTAAATAATTATAATGAAATATAATATAAAAAAAATGTACTTAAACGTAAGTGAACAGTCATAAAAGTAAGAACGAAGTTATCTTCAAAATAAGAATTAAGTGTTTCTTAAGATACTCTGGGATGGTTACTATGTTTATTTTTTCTAGAGGTGTCTTCTTTTTTTATTTTTTTGACAATATTTCGGAACACGTTCATGTCTGTTCTTCTGGGGGATGAACGTTTAGTTATAGTGACCAGAAGAGAGGCTGTAGAATTGTTCCAAAATATTGTCAAAAAAAAAAAAAAAAGAACTCTGGAAAAAATAAACAATAAACATAAGGGTAGGTATTCGTAATAATTTATCATTGGAATATGAAGATAATTAAAAGACCGATAGTGATCTAGCTACATTCGATAAGTGCATAATGGTTGAGGACGATATAGAAAGAACTCTACACACATAATGCATATCTGAAGGGTAAATCAACAACCAACGCCATTCATAGCTTAGTAAATAAAATAGAGGAAAGCATCGAGCACAAGAAGTCCGCCCTCAGATGCTTCTTTGATATCGAATGTGCATCTTATAGCGTGACCACAGAAGAGTCAGGGGGAACCGATCATCATTAGATGGATTAGCAGGGTATTGTCAACACGGAGAGCGATCTAAATATGCCAGCGCCCTGGAATGCCCATCAAGCGATCATAGAGGAGATGAAGATCATCTTCTACAGCCAAGCAGCACTGCAAGCACCTGCTGGCGCTGAAATCAAACTTTAATAATTACTATTGTAATGAATGTATTGAAACGAAAGTTTGTATGTAAATTCAAACCCATGGACATCATCTATTAATTTTCAGCGAAATTGGACAAACGGATGAAGGGGTTCAGAGGGGGCTGAACTCGAAAACCCTAATAACTGCCCATGTAACGAATGTATATAATTGATATTTTACTAAGTCAACTATCCATGTCTTTCTTATGAGATTTTGAATTTTAATATAAAGTTTTGTAGATACAATTATTATAACAGCAGTTATTTCAGTTTTTGTGTTAAACTTCCCCTCTGAACCCCCCCTTTCAAGATACGTCTGTTATAATAGTGTTATTTGTTTGCTTTTTTAGGTGAGTGTGGCCGAGCTCCGCTCCACCCCCGACCCGAGGTTAGGATAGTTGGCGGCAGGAATGCACAGTTCGGAGTATGGCCCTGGCAGGTAAAACACACTATTTCCAAAATAGTAATCCACAATCACTTCTGCAAATTTGAGTGCGGAGCTCATACAAAAATACATATATGGATTAAATTCAACGGCCAGGTTTGATCTTGGCCCAAAAAAAACATTAGATTGCGCCCATTTGTAAAAGCGACGATGAGCTAAGGCAAACCTTTTTTGGTGCGGTCCTGAAAGGAAAACTTATACGGGCCAAACTAAATAGAAAAAAATATTGCTGATAATTTTGCCCAGATTAAAAAATAATAGTAATATTGTTCATTGACAATTTTAACGATCATGAGGCACATATTTCATGTTAATGGCTAATTTACGTAAGAAATTTTGGTATAAAAAAAAAACATTGTTATCAGGATAAAAGGGATGTCATTTTTATTAAAAAGCCGATAAAATGCATTTCAAAATTATGCAAAATAGAATTTTGAGACATGAATATTTTAGGGATAATAAGAAGAGGTACCATTCAAAAAACTACTCGAAAATCAAATCGTAAGTTTTAGGAAATTTTATAATTCTGATTTTGTATGCGGAATGTTTGCAAAAATATCTTACCTTTCATTCAACTAACACCCTCATCGTAATAGCCAACTTACCTGCGAATTTCAGCGATATCAGATCAGACTCGTGTGCAGGTCGACATGCTTACCTTGCTATGTCATTTCGTGGAAACTTATAGAATACATACAATGTTAAGCTGTAAAAAGGCAAAATTATTCAGAAGGGTTACTGCACTTCGTTACATGTACGTGGAAGTAGATTTCCCTACGGACCTCGATATTTCACAGGGTGTCATGCATTTGAAAGAAAGAGAAAAATAAAATAAAATAATACAATAAATTTGGTAGTGACACAACCTAAAAATGAAAATAATTAAATATGTCTTATCTATAATATATAATTAATCCTATGTCTGTCTGTCTGTCACTTTTTACTTGCAGTGATTTTTTTTTCGTACTACTCAATGAGCTATAAGGTCGATATATATATATATATATATATATATCACAATATCGATATATATATATATATATATATATTTTTATTATTTTTTTTTTGGCCTTATGTACGATGCATATTAGCCATGACTCTTATAATGGTGTTTTTACCTAATTATTTACGACATCCATGGCCCCGGGAGGAAGTTTTATCTAAGAAATAAAACTCACTCCCGGACGGGATTCGAACCCGCAAACCAAGGTGAGACCAAAGCCCTACGCTCTAGCCCGCACGGCCACCATGGCTCCCCATATATATATATATTCCATCTCTAAAATACACGGTAGACAGTGATATGATCAGATGAGTGCTACTCCTATCCACCGCTACTAGAAAATATTATTTATTTTCATAATTTCTTTCTTTAACGAAAAAAACATATGAAAGAAACAAAGTTTCAATGAAAAATTGTTTCATTTTGAACCAGTAAGTTTTCACTTAAATTTTTTTGGTAGGTTTGGTTTGTACATCTAGGGACCTAAGCATTCAATGCTCTTATCACTTCCCTATTAGCTTAACTGCGGGAGTCCTAAAAGAATTCCCATCATCTGTATCTTAAAAAACTTTTTCAAACAATCAATAAATAACATCGATGTTCGTCATTAACTCAATATAATACGTAATATAGTAGGTATATCATAATTTTAAATTTTTGCACGCAACTACAATACAACCAACTACAAATGTATTTTCTGATCTTTATGAAAAATATTGTTTTAATGTTGTTCATTATATAGTTTTGTTGAGAACTGTGACAATTATACTTTTTCATGTTATTTAATTTGTATTCTACATAAGTTTTCAATTGTATTCTACTTAAGTTTTCAATTGTATTCTATTTAAGTTTTCAATTGTATATCAACTAAAATTTAAGATTAGATAAATATAAAAAAAATTATGAAACCTAGATCCAAAGATGTTTAAATATAGGCAACATCCTTAGCGAGCAGAAGTTTTAAAATAAATAAAATATAACATTTACTCAATACAAAACAAAATATGAGATAGTTATTATGTCTCATGCCCGGGCTTTTACTACAAGGTCATATCACCTACTACCAGAGCGCTCTTTCGTCACTGTGGTGGACATGAGGCCGATTCTACTATGGGAATCCTAAATTTTTATTCACTTAGAGTAAGGGTCTTTAACGAGTACCTGACATCGTACAGACTCGGGACTATCGCTTAACGTCTCATTTGAAGAACGGCGTGCTTAAGTTTTTTTTTTTCTTTTAGATAAAATAAACCCGCGATCTTGAGCTCAGTAAGCTGGCACACATATCACTGATCTAACTCCGTCATCTAAACAAAATACAATGTCACACATAAAATAAAGTAAATCTCCTAAACAAATCTTGGTAGAAATTCTATAAGTTAGTTTTTAACGACCACAAGCCTGATCAACCTTAGGTGAATAAGCCTGAGCAGGCAAAATTTATGACTTCTACAGTAGGATCGCGCCCATATACACCAGAGTGACGAAAGAGCGCTCTAGTAGTAGACACACAACCCAAAATTGAAAAATGTTATTATACCATTTGTTGCCTTTGTATTATTAAACAAACCTTGTTATTTGAATACCAAAAATAAATAAATCCAAACCCCCGTTTACACGGTCTTATCAATATAAAATTTTCAGAGCACTTGAATTAGATGGCGGTTTAGATTTCTCAAACCATTAATGTTTAATATAGTGTAGTGGCATAAATTAGTTTTATATCTTCATATGAGTTTTTCCCCCGTCTAATCAATGGGAAGAATGTAATAAATGAAAATCTTCTTGTATTCTTTGATAAATTTATGAATCTTCCCCTTTTTTTCCCCCTTTTTATTAGCATTATTAAATATTTTTCCCCTTAAGAGGATGGACATTTTGCATATTCCCGGAATTCCTCTTGGATGACTTTAGATCATATTATCTTTATGTGACCTCAAAAAAATTCTCTTCATATTAAAATTATGTTTTTTAATTTCTTGCCAATTTATCCCTTCTCTTTTCCCTCACCATCTCAAATCATAAATTAACTACAAGTTGACCTACAAGCTTACAACGAGATTGAAGAATGTCTTTTTAAATTTTATTCCTGAGCCGATGGCGTGGCATTGAAAAGATAATTTTTTTACAATTAATATCATTTTTCAATATAAAAATAATTTTTTGTATGCAATTAACTGCTAATCACACTTTTTTTGCACTAAAAAAACAAATGCTAATGTGACTGCACTGAACAATAAGTAGAAAAGTTTTTTTTTTTAATCCTAATTTTTTCTTCTTCTTTATTATTAATGCTTAAGTAATTAATACTATGAAAATTATTAATACAAAAGGAAGTGTTATTAAAATTACATTGTTAAATGTATTTTTTTTAATCTTACTTTTTAAGAATATTCTCTAATTTATTCATTATAGTTATTTTATTCTACTAAATAGCTTTTAATGCATTACTTTCATTTTCTGTTGTAGCAAATGTCATTTGAAATGTTTTGGTTGTTATGTTTCACCAGCTATTAACTTTCTATTTTGATCTTGTTCCATTACTTGATATATTTATATTGAAAAGCTATACATAAGTTTCATTTCATATTCACCATGGGCCGTGCGGGCTAGAGCTTAGGGCTTTGGTCGCATAGTCTCATCATGGTTTGCGGGTTCGAATCCCTTCCGGGAGAGAGTTTTTTATTTCATAGATAGAACTCCCTCCCGGGGCCATGAATGTTTTTTGTGAATATTTGAGCACAATGTTTCTAAACAATGTGAAAAAACTGATTTAATAAGGGGTTCGTCTCTCGTCTGAAATGATCAGACATGGAAGAAATAAACAGAGCACCACAAAAATGAAATAAGTATAAACGATCGACCAATCTCAAATATTCACCCCTTTTATCGCCAATAATATAATCCTCCCGTCTCTTTGTATACATATTTACTTTCTCAAAAACTGTGTATTTTTATTCATTATTTATTATTGTCATCTTTGATTTATTTAATATATATTTATATTTTAATCAGCACATACTAGTTTCAAAAATGTGGTGTCCTCGTGTGGTGCTGACCAGATGATTATTATATAAGTCGACTGAATAAATATGTTCTTTAAAAGGAAGATTCTGATTGACAGAAGGAATATTTAACATAAAGAACTCATGTATTATTAGCACTGATGATGCGAATACTTCTTGAAACGTTTGTAGTTGCTATTTTTTGATAAGGGAAGAAGAGAATTGATGCTGTAATAATATATTATATACAACATTTTGTTATATTCACGAGGTATCTAATTCATAGATCTAATAGTTATTGTTATTTTAACTTTTTCATAGATAAATCATGACAAACTTCGAAGTTATATGCGATTTTTTTTTTTTTTATTGGAGACTCAAGGATCGATATGAAATGATACCTGGCTACAGCCATACATAGCAATACATTGACTCATAAGCTTAAACAATGTTTTATATGGTTTCCAGATTTACTTTGTGAAGCTCTATTCTAGGAATGGATAATTAAATACACAATTTCTTTGTCAAACTTCAGTATATATTCTCAAATACTCAACTAGTTTCGCCGTGTTAAGGCATTATCAAGAGTCACTTATAAACTGTTGTAAACTATGGAAAAGTGAGTTTATAAGTGACTCTTGATAATGCCTTAACACGGCGAAACTAGTTGAGTGTTTGAGAATATGTAGTGATGTTTGACAAAGAAATTGTGTATTTTAATTATTTATTCCTTAAACAATGTTATTTGTCATAATACTAGAGATAAATAGTAATCCACTTTTTTTTTTATTATTCTGACGCATACTTGCGTATTAAATAAAATACATATCCTTTCTGCCCAGTTGTGAGTATACAAGGACGTTAAACAAAACAAACATGTAATATGTATTAACCTAATGATTTATATTGTATTCCTAAATTTTGAATCAATTATCCACGAGACTCTTAAATGATTGAAGTCATTATCACTGGAATATTTCTTCGTTTCATTTTGTTAAGAATTAAATAATTATTAGGCATAGGTATTATAGCTCTTAGGTTTTTTTTATCATGGAGGTGAAAAAAACTTGAGCACGCTGTCCTTCAGTTGGGACGTAAAGCGATGATCTCGAGCCTTCACGATGTCAGGTACTGGTTTACCGCTACCCTAGGTGAATACAAATTTAGGGTAGATACAATTTAAGACTCCATAGTAGAGTCGGGTTAATGTACACCATGCGACGAAAGAGCGCTCTGGTAGTAGACAACCTCGTACTTCAAGCCCAGGCATGAGTCAAAATAACTAACTCAAATAATTATACTTTAATTCTTTAATAATTAAAGAAACTGAAAATATTTTTATTTGTGATAATAAGGATGTTATGGGACATTTTCATTAGACTTCCACACTGTACGGGTGAGATGTGCCATTGATGACGCAATAGCGATGTAAACCGGTTCTGGTAGGGAATAAAACACTGGGAAAATAAAACAGTCTATTTCTTTGGGTAAACAGTTATTGCAAAAATGTTGAACGATATCGGAAAACTGGATATACGTATATATATATATATATATATATATATATATATATATATATATATATATATTAATCAATTTTATTTTTAAATATTCTTACATATTTCAATTTACAATTCGTTTAATAATAAACAGTCTGTTTTTTATAGGTGTCAGTAAGGAGAACATCATTTTTTGGCTTCTCCAGTACTCATCGTTGCGGTGGTGCGCTCATCAACGAAAAATGGATCGCAACCGCTGGTCATTGCGTCGATGAGTAAGTATATCCGCGTACAAAAAGGTTATTTTTTAAATCGCTTTGGAAGGGAAATTTCATGTTAATAGAGTTTTTTCGTTGAGCTATACCCTGGTTTCCCCCTTCCCTTCTGCCGATATGGCTGAAAATCAATTATTGTTATCAGATAATTCTGGATACACATATAAAATTTCGTCTCGATACATCTATTCTATCGAGAGTTATCGTGTTCACAGAGAGACAGATTTTTTTTTTTCATTTTTGAAATCAGAAAGTCGGAATTCAGTTGAAAACTCCGCATTGTATTTTTGGCCGATACTTCGTTATCCTGGGGAATTAAATGATAAAGCAAAGACGTACGGATGTATATAAGGTGGGAATGTTCCGTTTTTAATATTTTCTTGGTATTTAGTGAGAAGTTTTCTTGGATGTCTATGTCGTTGAGGCAATTTAACACTATGATGTATGTCTAAACTTTGTTCGTTTCTCTCTCCTTAAAGTATGCGTGCTCTTGAAGAGAGAGGTGTGGTACCTGTCGGAAGTTGGCCGTCTGACCCTACACGGAAGAGGATGCCCAAGTTGTGTTTTTCGGGCCCTTTAAGAGGGCCCAGCTTGCAAATTACATTAGTGTGGGCTCTAATAGCTTACTTAGCCCAGGGCCCTAATTACAAAGGGCTTGTGTGAGGCGGCCCTTTTGAAACGAAACTCATCCCAGGAGGAGCTTTGTCCTGCTCAACTTACCTCCAAAACTCTCCAACCAACCCCTCACACAACCAGTTCTCTCTTACTGTGAAAATAACTGGCTTGCAACCTGTGACCAGGGTCTTTAAGGTTTTACCCTTAAATAGATGCGCAGTGGGTCATTTTTGTGACCATAAAAAAAATTTAATACCGACCTTTATAGGTTAGGTTAGGTTAGGTTTTATGACTCATGTCCGGGCTTTAACTACGAGGTCATATCGCCTACTACCAGAGCGTTCTTTCGTCACTCTGGTGGACATGAGCCCGACTCTACTGTGGGAGTCCTAAATTTTGCCTACCCTAAATTTTTATTCATCTAAGGTAGGGGTCTTTAACGAGTACCTGACATCGTACAGGCTCGGGACCATCGCTTAACGTCCCATCCGAAGGACGGCGTGCTTAAGTTTATTTACCTCCCAGATAAAATAAACTAAGGGCCTCGGTCGGGCTACGAACCCACAACCTTGAGCTCAGAAGTCAAGCACGCATACCACTGAGCTACCGGCGCCCCGCCGACCTTTATATAACCATTTTTAATTTTTTATACCTACTGCATTAGGAAGTATTGTATTCATGCGAGAATCCGAGATCGAGTTTTCAACAGATATTTATATTTTAGGGTCCCCTGAATATGTTTTCATAATTTTCACGATGATGTCTCTGATTGTGAGTGTGTGAGTGAGGACCTAAATCGGACGAAATTTAAGGCCACTTTACTCCGGGGCTTAAGTATATTTTATAAAATACCGCTTATATTTATGGCATTATGAAAAAGTTTTTCAAAAAAACAATAAGGCGTGGTCAAGGTCCACGCCGTAGATTTTCCGTGAAAATGTCGGGATAAAATCATTTTTCATTTTCTTTTCGATGCTACCGTAGCTCTTGCATTTGCTCGGCACTAGACTTTTTAGGTTTTTTAAATTCCTTTTGATGCGAGCTTTCTTCTTTAATTTTTTTGCAATTTTCAATTTAATACCGATTTTTACATATATTTCGGCGAATATTTTTATTGTTTCACTTTGAGTCCTAGTAGTGCTCCTCATGCTCTTTACAATCACACCCGAATCAACGTTCTATCTAAACGCGTTATCACGCTACACTAATTTCTAATTTTACACAATGCTAATTCGCAACAATCATCCGGCGCCCACACTGGCCCGACAACGCCACAGGCAAAACAACTGCACAGCAAACACGTACAGACATGCTCTATCGATTGTGACCTCAACCGTTGTTATCGCATTATTAGTCTCGTAGTTATTATCGATTGAAATCTGACGGTATTTTGTAACACGTAAGAAAGTTTGACCGGCTATCACTGTGCTTAACAAGCGAATAGACGCTTTCACTTCAATAAAAGTTGTACTCAACTCCCGGTTTTTCTAAAAAAAAGAATATTTTTGCATGTAATTCTCATCCTTTGCGTATCATTCTTGTAGTGGCTTGTACATATGCTATAGCATGCCTAATGTATGCCTAGGGGTATAATATATTTATTATGCTATAAAAAATGTATACTCTTATTATGATTTTTAGTCATTACGACTCATGCCCTGGCTTAACTATGAGATTATATCGCTTACTATAATACATGTGCAAGACGAGTATAATACATCTATATAAGTCGAGTATTCGTGTAAATGACATTTCGTGAAGATGTACTTATGAGATTTGTTTCCGATGTATCATGTCATTTTACCATTGGTTATTCTCCCTGTTTGCCAAATGTATATGTACACATAATGTTCTCTAATTGGCAGACTCGAAAATTGTTTTAAAATCCAACAAGAGATATTGTACATAAATATTAACTTTAGAAATGATGTGTTCTGTTAATAAGGATTGAGCGAAATTCTGGAACTGTCATATTCGTACATTGAATGTATCTATACTATAGAAACAAGGTGTTATTACAGTTTTGTTCAGTGGGAGGTGGCTCGGAACGCCATGAATTGTTGGAGGAGAGACTGTTGTAGGTTATTGAGTCTCGCAGTAATGGCTCAATTGTTGCCAGACCAAGAGATTTAACCGGCAATTCGAGAAATAGCCACAAACTAAGAGGACTTCACATACTTGGCAAAGTATTTAACTTGTCCAATATATCAAACCAAGTCCAATAACGAGCCTAGTTCAACTTCTCTATTTTCATATAAAGATCCGCATAGTTTCCTAAAGTACTAACCATCATTTCCCGTCTCTTGGAGTTCATATGAGATTCTAGTTAGTTATGCCTGGGCTTTTAACTACGAGGTCATATCGCCTATTAACAGAGCGTTTTTTCGTCACTCTGGTGAAGATGAGCCCGATTCTACAGTGGGAGTCCTAAGTTTTGCGTACCCTAAACTTTTATTCTTTTAGGGATCTTTAACGAGTACCTGACATCGCACAGGCTCGGGACAATCGCGTAACGTTTCGGCTGGGTTTCGATCCCGGGATCTTGAGTTCAGTAAGCAAGCACGCATACCACTGAGCTACCGGTGTCCTCAGATGAGATTCTATTACCAGGCTGTTAATATTACTGTACATTAAATAACCCACAGAGGCATCGGTGGAATGGAGGTAGCGTACTTGCCTAACATACTCAAGATCAAGTTTTTTTTCCAAAGTTGAAAAACTTGAGTATGTCTCCCTTCGGATGTTATGCAATGGTCTCGAGCCTGTGCGATATCAGGAACTCCTTACTATTCTCGGTAACTAAACCGTGAGTCGGGCTCAAGTGGTAGTAGGCGATATGACCTCGCAGTTAAAGCCAGGGCACCTCCAAGCGGGCGGTGAATAGCTTGGACGGGGGATCGAGTCTTTTCGGCATTCTTGTGAATTATAATTTCTGTCCGTCGGCTACTTATGGGAACAGAATATCCCGAGCGAGTTGGACAGTTTGCCACAAACCGGATGACCTTTGAAAAATCATATTTTTATAATATGCGCCTTTTAGTTTTCTCTACAACTGTTATTTGGAAAGTTTTTGCATTAAGTTATAAATATAAATCATATTGCCAACTGGAGGGCGCCGGTAGCTCAATGGTATGCGTGCTTGCCTTCTGAGCTCAAGGTCGTGGGTTCGAATCCCGACGGAGGCCCTTAGTTTATTTTATCTGGGAGGTAAAATCAACTTAAGCACGCCGTCCTTCGGATGGAACGTTAAGCGATGGTCCCGAGCCTGTACGATGTCAGGTACTCGTTAAAGACCCCTACGCTAGGTGAATAAAAATTTAGGGTAGGCAACATGTAGAACTCCCTCAGTAGAGTCGGGCTCATGTCCACCAGAGTGACGAAAGAGCGCTCTAGTAGTAGGTGATATGACCTCGTAGTTAAAGCCCGGGCATGAGTCATAAAACCTAACCTAACCTATTGCCAAATGTACTTAAGGCCCGAAGAAAATAGGTCTGAATTTTCATCAGATTTTGGCCAAAATTTTAAGTTCATTGCTACAATCGTTTTAAAATTCCGTTTAAAACTCGACATTGGATTTGCGCACGATATATTTAGTATACTAGAGTTATAAGGAAGTAAATATAATATATTTGCTAGATTTATATTTAATAGATACCAAGTTTATGTGGCTCAGTAATCCACACATTATATTGTATTGTCCTACATATATTTTTTGGTGATTTTAATAAAGTTTGAAAAAGAAAAAAAAAACAATAGAATTATGGAAAATGTAGTGAATAATGAACAGACATTTGGTTGTGTGGGACATTCCTTGTGGGTGTTGATTGGGTAGAAAAGAGCGGTAGGCCTGCGGTAGACATCTGATGAATTAATGATAGCACCCTCCTAAATATATTTCATACCAGTCATCCCAGACCATGGCTGCCACCAAAACTTGGGGGTGGTTGGCTTTGAAAAACGTCACGAGCAGAAGGATCGTTACCCGACCAGGGAGGGCATCCCCTATTAAATTCGTATTAGGACAGGGATGACTGTAAGAGCTCTCCTACATAATACAGGGTACAGTAGAACCACCCCTGTGGGCAAATTACAGTTCAAACCAGGAACATTTCTCGGCATTTGTCCCTAATCCCAGCTATACACAGTATACGGGAAGTTATTTAATCTGTCAGAAATTCGATTTTGATTTTTCCGACCTCCTGATTCCAGAAATGTTTTCACATGAAATTTTATATGTACATTCAAAACCCCATAAGGACGACACATTAATTTCCCGCGAAATCCAACAAATTCAACTCAAAAACTCTAATAACTGCCGATGAATGTCGACACAATGCCAGTGTATTTTGTATTAATTGAGATGTTCACACAGAGTCCATGCGGTAAAAACCCAGTATACGAGACAAATTTTCCCCGAATACAGTCCGGGGTGATCACTAATATTCCGAGAAATCTTGAAACGATGTTTATCGAATACGTGAGCAGTGGCGCTTTTATTTTATATTGTGTCGTTCACACGAAACAATGTTAGTTCACCGCCGACACATGTTAAGAACGCACTATGGAGGACGAATTTCCAATTTATACAGAATTATTTATTTCTTTGAGGAAAGAGATAACTTATGGGATAAGTCTCTAGACAATTTCAAAAATAAAGTTACTACGCAAAATTTGTGGAAAAAAATTTTAATTAATATTTATCCATAATAAAAGACAAGAATATGATAAGTAATATTGACATATGAAAATAATTAATAAATTTTTGTTCGTCTCTTTTCAAATCTTTTTTCAGTACCTACTGAAGACCTCTTCAGTAGAGGATGAACCCAGAACTTCCTGGAACGTTCCTTGCGCACTCTAGAATATCAATACAATAGAAGTGGAATGCCTGGATCCACGATAGCGACTGAGCTAACTGGCTCCGTGTTTTCTCTTGTAGTGGCAAAAATCTATCTGTGCGTAAAAAATCGTAAGAAAACCGTATATGTGAAAATATCGTATCGAATTGTTGCCGTGTGAACTTAGCATAAGGATTCAGAAGCTCCTGTATAAGTCACCTATTGATTTTGTGCCCATATGGACAACTGGTTTTGTACATAGCCTGTGACTCCGTTTTTAAAATGTCTCTTGACGTATATATGTTTTAATTTTTTTCAAATATTGTTATTTTTTTCAGTCTTCTGACGTCTCAAATTAGGATACGTGTGGGAGAGTACGACTTCTCAAGCATCCAAGAACCGTACCCCTTCGCGGAGCGAGGCGTGGCCAAAAAGGTGGTCCATCCCAAGTACAACTTCTTCACTTATGAGTATGATCTGGCGTTGGTTCGTCTCGACTCCCCGCTCGACTTTGCTCCTCACATAGCCCCCATCTGCCTTCCTGGTTCTGATGACCTCCTCATTGGCGAGAATGCCACTGTCACCGGTTGGGGCCGGCTTTCCGATGGAGGCACATTACCTTCCGTACTGCAAGAGGTGAGTGGATAAAAGTCAGTTATTTGTGATAAAGGTTTTTTTTTCAGGGATACTTAAATAGATACCCGCAAACCAAGAGACATACTGGCCCTTCAGTGCCCAACTACTAGATTAATATGAAGCTGTTCGACGTGAGTAAAGTATAATGGTCGAATATTGTTTTTTAAAAATTAAAATGACCGGGTGGATAGCTTCAAGTACCTGGGGGCCATTATCACGGAAAGGAACGACGTTAAAGAAGACATCAAAACGTGGATAACGGCCGGGAATAGATGCTACCGGTCACTGCAGAAGGTGCTCGGATCGAGGACTGTGTCCCGAGACGCCAAAATAGCAATTTATGAAACAGTCCTGAGACCGGTCGTCACAAATGCGAGTGAAACCTGGGTCCTGACAAGGAGGGACGAAGTCTTATTCAGTACGTGGGAGAGGAAGGTATTGAGGAAGATATACGGCCCTACTCCAGAGGGGGATAGATGGAGGATACGGACCAATGGGGAGCTGAGGGACCTGTACAAGAGCCCGGACCTGGTGGCCTTAGTTAAGCAGGGGCGGCTGCGATGGCTGGGGCATTTACAGAGGATGGAACCAGACATATTGCCGAGGAGGATAGACGTAGAAGAGGTAGACCCCGCTTACATTGGCTGGAGGACGACCTCAGAACGATGGGTGTGAGAAGATCGAGACAGGAGGCCGAGGATAGAGAGGAATGGCGGAAGGTTGTTGTGGAGGCCCAGGTTCTACAAGGACCGTAGCGCCAGGGAAAGTAAGTAAGTAAAAATTAAAATACACTGATATTATATTAAAAAATATGAAAATGAAAACTATTAAACGCAAAATTACCTAAAAGTATAGATGGAGTATAAAGAAGCTGTGGGATCACCTTCAGGTCAAGTTGGGTACTGACTGATTGGAGTCAGAGCGCTTGCCTCGCGCTCCTTTCCTCCCTAAAATAAAGCTGAATAAAGGGGGGATATGAAATTGATCTCTTTTTGCTTTAAGGTTTTTTTTTATTTCTATTTTTTTGCACCAATCGAGTGTGGAGCCCTTGACTACACAATGTTAAAAAACGTTATTTTTGGCGACTAGAAAATTGAAAACTGAGTCACATATTATTAAGTGGTCCTGAAATCCCGAGACTCTACTTGAAATGTGTTAATGTTCCCTTATTCTAGTTGACATGTTTCGCCCTGACTGGCCTACATAGGTCACCCCGCATTCACAAATATTTCTGTAAACCCCACTCCTACCTGGTAACTCCACTCTGTCATTCGGCCTCGAGATGAGGGAACCCAAGGATTGTCCAGTTTTGAATCCTTCAGAGGCCTCTCTTCTTTCTAATCGCTAATTCTGACGATATTTCTCTTATGTACGGACTTGAGCAAACGATGAGATTTGACAAACCTCCCATCCCCTCTCTAGAGTTGAGGAGGGAGAACTCTCCCTTCCTCCTTTCCAATTTAATTTCTATACTTTCTAAGATACCCACCCATCTTTCCACTTGTTTGGATATTGTGTAGCAACGAGACTGAACCGGCCTCATGTCCTGTGTTTTGGAGGTATTGGAAGAATTCAGAGTCGCCCCTCCTCAACTGTTCCCCCACTCTAGTCCTCAGCTTTCGGCTTCGAAAGCCGGCTAGCAAATATAAATAAAATCTGTAGAGGTCAGACTACATTTTATTTTACAACCTGTGAAATAATCACTTCTCACTACATCAGTCATCTTCATATTATATTTTATGTCGTATATTGCAGCCATCTTCATATTATATTTTATGTCGTATATTGCGGTAACGTTCTTTCGTTACATGAAGATTTTCTTATTTGGAATTTATTTTAAAGTGCAGTGCAGTAATGTATAATTGAACAGGGTGGCCTTTACTGAAAGTGAGTAGAGATTGGAAGCTTGTTTTGCAGTAGACTGGTGGACAGGGGTTTGACATTTGAACGTTATAGGGGTGGGTTGGGATCAGTTCGAACTAGAAATGCTGTGATGGAGTTCGTGTTGAACTAATAGAGGATTTGGTGTCAATCAGTGAGTGTGGGGTAGCTGGGGGGAGGGGGGGGGGGGGGGGGCTGCAATTTGATCGGTAGTGCTGTTGCCCCACTGTCACAAGCCATCCCCACAGTGACCTGATCCGTTGGGTTGCCCTCACACACTCGGTTCACTCATTTCAGTTGGGGATGTTGAGTCCAGTCAACAGAGCCCAAAGCTGCCTACACATCAGGCCCATTCCAGGGGGCTCAAATTACAATGGCAACCAAAAATAGAGCATTCCCTCCAAAACTAGTCGATCGCTTTCCATTCATATAATAATAACCAATTATAAGTTGACTATATAATCAATTATATAAGTTGACTTACACAGGGGCTTCTACAATCTCATACAAAATTCTGTGTCGATAAATACATTACATCGGCAGTTTTGTGGTTTTTGAGATGAGCCCCGCCTAAACACCACCCGAAATGAACAAGTATAGTACAGTTTTGACTTCGAATACGACATAATCACATCGAGAGTTATTAGTTGAGCTCTCCCCCTCCCCCTAAAAACCTATAATAGTAACTTACTATTATATTAACCTTGCCTAAACCCCACCCGAAATTAACAGATATAGTCCTTATGAGGTTTTGACATCGAATATGAAATTTCATGCAGACACGTTCATTATATCGGGAGTTATTAGGGTTCTTGAGTTGAGCTCCCACCCCTAAACCTCTCCCGATAAGAACAGGTATAGTCCTTATGAGGTTTTGACATCGAATATGAAATTTCATGCAGAAACGTTCATTATATCGAGAGTTGTTAGGGTTTTTGAGTCGAGCTCTCCCCCCTCCCCCTCCCCCTAAAACTCTATAATAGTAATTTACTATTATATTAACCTTGCCTAAAACCCACCCGAAATTAACAGATATAGTTCTTATGAGGCTTTGATTTTGAATATGAAATTTCATGCAGATGTTCATTATATCGGGAGTTTTAGCCCCCTCTGATCCCCCCCTTCTCTTCGGGCGATTTTGCTGAAAATGAATGTGTTATCCTTTTGGCGTTCGCAATTAACATATGAAATTCTGTGTCGATACATGTATTACAATGGCAATTATTAGAGTTGTTTGTGTTACGACTTCCCTCTAATCCCACTCCCTATTGGCCGATTTCGTTGAAAATAAATAAATGTCGTCCTTGTGGGATTCTGGGTACACATATAAAATTTCGTCCCGATACTTATATTTATCGAGAGATCAAACTCACCAACACGCAGACAGGCAGATTTTTTTTTCATTTTTGGAATCAGGGTTTTGGAATACATGAAATTTCGAATTTCTGATCGACGACATACCTGGGAAGTAAAACATAATATGATCCATTACAGGACTTTCTTATACCAAATTGTTGCTTAACATTAAAACTTAGGAATCAGCCGACGGGGAGAGGAATCAGAGGGGGCTCAACTCAAAAATTCTAATAACTGCCGATGTAATGAATGTTTTCACAGAAAATTTAGTATGAGGATTCAGAAGCGACTATGTAAGTCAAATATTGGCAAACGGTCGATCGTCTTTGAGGGAGAGCAAAAACGTTATTGATTAATTCGAGATGGGGAAGTACATAGCAAGATTCACCGACATATTTTTCTTTCGTTGGAGGTTCTTATAATAACCACTTCTGACATGATGCAGCTGGAGATTTAGAAAATATGCAATAGGATCTCGGTCGGAAGGAAGCATGGCGTTGCGACAAAAAACTAATCTTCCTTAATAGTCAGTATTTATTTATTTTGTTCCTAATAACGTTCATCCTATTACTATAGTCTTTATTTTTTATAACCTTACTATATTTTCTATCATAAAACTTTATTTTGCACTCTACTTCCTCCCTTGTGTGTATCAAAAAAAAAATGACTCATTTTATTTTATATTTACCCTTGTACTTTGAACCCTTTTAGGGGATTAAAAATTTAATATTTACAATTTAACCCCAATAGTAATATTTTTAGAACTTTCATCAGATCATAATACAATTTGTAAAGTACCAAACATTTATGATTCTTAAACTTGTATATATTATAATGAAGGGGGCGCCGGTAGCTCAGTGGTATGCGTGCTTGACTTCTGAGCTCAAGAACGTGGGTTCGTAACCCGACCGAGGCCCTTAGTTTATTTTATCTGGGAGGTAAAAATAAAGGCCTCTTGTCCTTGGGTCGGTTTGGCTGATAATCAATAGGTTTTATCCTTAGACGATTCTGGATACTCATATAAAATTTTATGTTGATATATTCATTCTATCGAGAGTTATTGTGTTCACAGACACACACACAGAAATTGATTGTTTTTTTTCATTTTTGGAAACAGGAGGTCGGATAAAAATTAAATTCTGTTGAAAAGTCTAAACTAAACCTTCGAATTTTTATAGAATCAATCAACCTACAATCTCGTATCATTTGTAAAATCACAAACGCTCCATTCAACGTCTCTAATGCCATCCTTCACAATGACCTCCAGATTCCCTTTGTACGGGATGTAATTAAATCCCGCTACAGAAAATTCCATTCCACCCTTTCCTTTAGTCCGCAGACTTGCCACAAGAACCCTTCCTAATGTTCATGTTCGGAGACTGAGGCGGCAATGGCCTCGAGACCTACTAGTGGATTGAAGACTAATCATCTACAAACGTTTTTTTTTTAACCCTCTATTAGTCGAAATAATCAGTGAGTCCCTACAAGCCATTTTGGTACATATTTTCCCTCTATAACTCGAAAAAATCAATTGGACCTCTGTATCTCGAACATAGCAATGTTTTATTTTACAACCTTTACAACTCGATTATTTGAAACTTATTACCTCTATAGCTCGAAGAAAAATAAGTTACCAAATTTAAGAATTTGCCGACAATGTACACCATTGTTTCTTAGAAAATAATTTAGGAGTATACAATAAATAGGAATACCAATTATCTAAAGCAAAAAAAAAATACTGACTTTTTTTAATACCTACATATACTACGTATTTCTTATTTGTTTGTTTTGAAATAATGGTGATTTATAATAAATATAAATATGTTTGTTACCTCTGTAACTTGAATTTTTATTTATTTCACCTCTCTAACTCAAAATTAGTTAGAATGAATCTTAACCTCTACAAATCGAATCAAAATCTGTCTAAGTCGAAATCCTCCATAAGTCGAAAACTCTATAACTCGAATTTTTTGGCGTCTCCCTTGATGTTCGACTTATAGAGGTTCTACTGTATTATATAGGGCGCCGGTAGCTCAGTGGTATGCGTGCTTGCCTTCTGGACTGAAGATCGTGGGTTCGAAACCCGGCCGAGGCTCTTAGTTTATTTTATCTGGGAGGTAAAATGAACTTAAGCACACCGTCCTTCGAATGGGACGTCAAGCGATGGTCCCGAGCCTGTACGATGTCAGGTACTCGTTAAAGACCCCTGCTCTAGGTGAATAAAAATTAGGGTAAGCAAAATTTAGGACTCCCACAGTAGAGTCGGGCTCATGTCCACCAGAGTGACGAAAGAGCACTCTGGTAGTAGGCGATATGACCTCGTAGTTAAAGCCCGGGCATGAGTCATAATAACTATGTAACTATAGTTGTAAATACTCTTCTTCTGGGTAAGTAAAACATCAGCCACGTACTTAATCAGCTCAGCTTTAATTAAAAGTGAAGAAAGTTTGTTGCTTTCATTTTTAGTGTTTATTGGAAAGCTGGGGGGTAAAATAAATAGTGGTTAGAACCTTGTTTTGTCTTGGCTCTATGTCAACTGACTGATGAATAGTGAGGATTAGTGGACTCAACACTCGACCAATGTAAACATTGTTTTAGGGTCTTTTTGCCTCAATCCAAGCAGCCTGATAACACATCCCCCAACCCTCTCCTCCTTCGGACTCTTAATGGAAAAACTACACAATTGTTTCTCCCGGGAGTTCTTAATGTGTTGGAAAGTTTTTGTTTTTCTTAGTTTTTGGAACAATAGAACTTATATTCACTGAACTAAAAACATAATTTATGGGTTGTGTTATAGATTGTAAATATAAAGGAAGAAAGAAAAATAAAAAGTCGGTGAATCTACGCCAATGTACTTCCCCAGTACAAATTAATCAATTATGTCATCACTCTCTTTCAATCTACCGTTTGGGCTAAAAAACAATAGTTCTGAATCCTCATACTAAATTTTCTGTCGATACATGCATTACATCGATAAGTTATCATTTATAATTTGTTGAAACATAAATAGTTATTTCAAAAATTTAAAAATTCTTGTATTTATTTATTAGTGATCCAGTGGCCGTCGAACGACAGGTAACGAAAGTTGGAAAAAAATAACTCTGAAAGGCTAATTAAGGCCTTTTACATTTCGTTAATATTTCTTCCTCGAATTGTAAAATGCCTTTCCCACCCTTCAGTATTCAATTCAATTCAATTTTTTAACATTTTTAAACAAGAAATAGTTCCTTGAATATTGAGGAGCGTTAAAACCGTTTTATATATATTCTTCAGTTTTTAATCTTGATGTGTACTTCTCGAGGGAATTATTTAATTCATAGGAAATATTCAATTCACTCATCTCTCTTGGAAACCTATTCCAATTCATTTACTATGTCCAAAAAAGAAAAAAAAATACAATTAAAAATATCAACAAAAATGAGATATACCTTAAAAAGTTAATTAATATTTTACCTATATCATATTATACATATATAAAAGAATCAACTGATACATGTAATGATAGAGAGTGTGATTAAATCTCCTCTCAGCTTCATTGTGGGACACCAGCTCTTATGGGATTTCTCCCCTGTCTGATCTGCAAATATATTTATCTAAAATTTAAGAATCTTTCATTTATTTTTTTTTTCTTGAATTGGCAAAACGTGCACTAAGTTGTAAAACATAAACAAATTTGAGGCAACGAAACTGTGGTATATTGTTATTTAACCACTCTACATCGGGGAAGTTATGTAATTGGTCGAAAATTCGATGGCGAGTTTTCATGTTTTCCGTCCTCTAGATTCCAAATATGAAAAAAAAAAAAAAGTATCTATCGGTGTGTTTGTGTATGCCCTTGAATACGATAATTCCCGATAGAATGAAAATATCAATACAAAATATTATATGTGTATCCAGAACCCTCTAACGACGAAACGTATCATTTTTTAGTCAAATCAACTAAAGGGAAAGAGGGGATTAGGGGAGAAGTTTGACATGAAGACTATTAAACTGCCGATAAAAAGAATGTATCGACACGAATCTTTAAATATGTGACAGAAACCCCATAAGGATAACACCGGAAAAAGTGAGGAGTATCAAGAGACTCGAACTGAAAACACAAAAACTCTAATAACTTCCGTTGTAATGAAATCATCGACACAAAATAGTCAACTGTTGAATATTAGAGCAAACGGTCCATTGGTTTTGGAGAGGGAGCGAACAATTAATTGTTTAATTTGTTTTGGGGAAGTACATTGCCGGTGATTCACTGATATTTTTTAAACTCATCAATAATATTTATTTTCAAAAATGTATTGACTGATAAATAAATACACAGGGCACAGTTTGATTTGGATGAATATATTTATTGAAGCTTTACGTTAGAATGAAATTCCCAATCATTTTTATTCCTGTTCTCATCTGGCCTCGTCTATTTGTGAAATTCGTTATTCTGAAATGTTTTATGCATTAGGTCAAGAGAGGGGCCCAACAATCCTCCCTTCTCAGATCTGACACCAATCTCAAAAATATATTAAACCTCTGTCATTTTAGAGAGAGAAAAAAAAAAATGAAAAAAATTATTTACATTAAGTTCATTTTTACTTTCCCTATGGAGAAGTAATTTAGTCTTTAAATTTGAATTTTAGGTTTTACTTTCTAAGGCATACACGAAGTATAGGTGAAGTTATGTAATCGGTCAGAAATTCGATGCGGACTCGGTCTTCCAATATTGCAAAAAGAAATGTATGTCTATGTGTATGTGTCTGTGAACACGATAACTCCCAATAGAATGAATGTATCGACACGAACGTTTATACAGTAAAATCCGATTATAACGATATTCAAGGGACTAAGAAAAATACATCGTTATATCCGGAACCAAACTGTTAAACCTACATACAAATGTATGGGCGTGTTAGTGAATCAAAAGGTGTTTTACAATGATCATAACAAGAAAGTTTACGTATTTTTATTTACTTTTTAAAATTTACTTACATACATTTGTAATTGTATACATAAATTATGTATACACATGATTACATATGTATTAACTTTCCACAAAAAAATCAGTTATTTTAGTTTGCTTGCTTTTTTTTAAGTATACATTTTTGCTTACATAGTTATGAAGTTCCGGAGTCACGATCCCTACGGAGGCAAAGGAAAGACTAATCTGAAACTAAGAATATACGCACTAGAAGGGAAGAAGGGAGTTCGAAGAAAATTCGACAAGGGGGAAATGGTATGTTTGGAAATGGAATGACTCATTGCGCTCGGAAAGAGTAAACAAGAACCGTGTTTAAAACCCTTTTTTATAATGTTCGTATTTTTCATCCGTCCAAAACTCATACTGTTTTACCCAATTACGTATGCATGTGCGTATGTACATACATATTATATCGTTATAACCGGAATGAAAAAAAAAACTTTTTCTTTTGTTTTAGATCGTTTTATAAGGGAATATAGTTACACCTAACATCGTTATATCCGGATTTATTTCTTCACTTTTAAATAGCAAGCCAAACTAGATACGGGTTTTACATCGTTATATCCGGAAAATCGTTATATCAGGAATCGTTATAAAAGGATTTTACTGTATGTGTATCTAGAACCCTCTCAAGACTACACCTATTGATTTACAGTCAAATCAGTCAAAGGGAAGGGAAGGAATAAAAGCCCTACTTAACACAAATGTCTTATAACTACCGATATAATGAATGTATCGACAGAAAATTTTAGAAGATTTAGAAGCCCTTATGCAAGTCAATTACTGATTTTTAACTGAAACGGTCAATTAGTTTTTTAGCGAGTGAGAAAACTTAGTTGGTTAATTCGTGCTGGGGATGTACATTGCCGGTGGTTCACCAGCTTTACCCAAAAACAAAGGCAACCCCGAAAAAAATTTTGACTAAATCAAGCAAACGCCTAAAAAAAAACAGTTTCAGAACAACATTTTAGGACTGTTTTCGGCATTTATCTCGCAAATCAGACGAAATATCGTGTTTCATACAAAATGTCTAATTTTTCTAAGATTGAAATATTTTCTACGGAAATTTATTTTACATTTTTCGGAGAGAGACATTAGTGATAAAACACATTAGCGATTGAAAATTCAATATTGTCACGTCAGGCCTCTCTGCCCTTAGTGCGCCTTACTTTGCCGGGGAAATTGTACAGGGCATCGGGAAGAAATTGAAGAAGTCCACTCACTCCCAGTGCATAACATGTATTTTATATTAGTATCAGGACGCCACCCAACTCGCCCGGCCCACTACCCCTGGTGGCAGCCCCTATCTCTCCCCCGTCCAGACTCTAACTCTCTCTCGTCCAGACTGCCCTCGTCCAGCCTGAACTGTCCCCATCTCCCCACTCCCTCTCCAGGGTGTGAGTAGTGGTGGAAAGGTAGGCAGGAGCTGACAGTGGCCGATCGCCCAAGTCCCGGGTCCTCCGTTACAATATGAAAAATGTTTGCGAAAAACTGTTTTGCGTAAATCAAGCAAACTTCTATATGTATCGGTTTCAGTTACGACATTTTAGGACAATTCTCGGCATTTATTTTGCAAACCAGTCCTGCAAATATAAAATTTCATTCAAAATGTTTATTTTTTTTCTTATTTTTTTTTTTCTTCTAGGGCATTACCAGAATGCTCAGAGATAATACAAGTACAATCTTGTCTTCAATTCCATGAGGAAAAAACATTCATGAAATTAAAGAATATTGTAAAATTACTGATTGTGGTTGAGGAAAGGCCATAATCTACGTTCATCAGCCACGGGAGTTTGAGAAAAACAAGAGATATCTCAAGTCGTAAAAAATCTAACTTCAAAAAAACAACAAAAAACAAAGTGCCTAATAAAAAGTTTGAAGTTTTACTTTGTATGTATTGAACAATTTCTAGTCAAGCTTTGTTTCACACAGTGGATAATTAAAAGAAACACGTTTAGTTTAGGGGAGGGGGGGGGGGGGGGGCTGAAGGTTTCATACAAATAACTTCATTAGAGGCGAACTGAAGGGGAGGTACTTGGACTGTGAAATGATCTACAGAAACACAAATGAAATGAAGATATTCTTTCCTTTTTTTTTTTTTCTTTTCTTAAGGAGAATGGTAAAAGTAAGGAAGGAGAAAAAAGGGAAGACTATTAACTGAAGTTGATTATAGGGCTGACCCGAGTCCATTAGTTGAAAGAAGTAACATGTAAATTGAGGTAATCTGAGCTGTGGATCCAGACAACAACAGCTCTGGGGCATGGCTTCAATCTCCGTCTTAACTTGTTTCACCCTAGAAGGCTGGTGTACACCTAGGGATCTTTAACGAGTATCTGACATCACACAGGTTCGAGACCATAGCTTACTCAAGGTTTTTACCTCCCGGATAAAAGACCTCGATCTGGTTTTGAACCCGCGATCTTGAACTCAGTAGGAATGTATGATACCTCTGAGCTAGGGATGGATCTACAGTACCTCAGGCGTTTTTTTAGAATGAGATTCTAATTCAGATTCACAAATTCGTCAATTATAATTTAAAATGGCATGTTTTATAACTTCAGAAAACGGGAAGTGTGAGGTACACACCCAGGTATCTTTTGCTCTACAACTTTATAGTTTCAGGAATTAGCTCCAGACTGCGGCATGTTCTAGGTCAAAAAATAAATTAGTTTCCTAATTCTATATATATATTACTAGCTGAATATCGAAACCCAGCCAGGTTTTGCTATAAGAAATGTGAAAACACCTTGAGGACACCGTCCTTCGGATGGGACGTCTCGAGCCTGTATGATGTCAAATACTCGTTGAAGTCCTCTATCCTAGGTAACTAAACCTCGAAAAATGTAGCAATCCCTGAATTGGACTCATGGTCTATCAAAGCAACAAAATATCCTGGTACCTGGTAGGGCTATAGGACCTCCCAGTTAAAGCCCGGGCATGAGTCACAACCTCTCGGCGCACATTAGGTTTCAATCCTTCCAGTACGAACAAGATCTCTCCCTTGGCCTTTGACATGGTATAATTTAGAATTTAAACACTTATTACTCAATGGATTTATTTTACAAGATGTTTAATTTTTTTTTCAGGTAACAGTTCCAATTCTGAGTAACGAGAAATGTAAATCTATGTTCCTACGTGCTGGGAGACACGAATTCTTCCCCGACATCTTCATGTGTGCTGGATTCGATGATGGTGGTCGGGACGCATGCCAGGTATCCGATCTGTCTATATAATTCTAATTTTTAACTGTCATTTAAGTTAACGCATCAATTCAATTTTTACTTTCTAAGCTAAACAAAGTATAAGAGAAGTTATGTAATTGGTCAGAAATTGGATTGTAATTTCCTAATTAACGATAACTCCCGATAGAATGAATAGACACGAAATTTTATATGAGGGCCTAGCACACCATAAATTGATTAATGTCACCTATTGATTTTCAGCCACAGCGGTCAGAGGGAAGGGGCTTAAAACATTGAAATTTTAATTTTTACATTTAAATCAAAAACCACATAAGGAAGAACATACCTTTTTAGCCGAGAAGAACAGGGAGTGAGGGATGTGGGGTTAACTACGAGGTCATATGGCTCTTTCGTCGCTCTAGTAATCATGGCCCGACTCTACTGTGGTAGTCTTAAATTTTGGCAAGCCAGGTATATTCACCTAGGATAGGGGTCTTTAACGAGTACCTGACATCGCACAGGCTCGGGACCGTCACTTAACGTCCCATCCGAAGGACGGCGTATTCAAGGTCTTTTTCAGGTTCAAGATTTTTTATCGCTACTACCCGCGCCCTGTATTTATTGACACATATACAGACATCCAGCTCAGTGGTATGCGTGCTTGTCTTCTGAGCTTAAGAACGTGGGTTCGAAACCCGACCGAGGCCCTTAGTTTATTTCATCTGGGAGGTAAAATAAACTTAAGCTCGCCGTCCTTCGGATGGGACGTTAAGCGATGGTCATCTATAATAATTATTATAATAGAATATATCCGCATCTAGAGACGATAGAATGATTCTGATTTCAGATTAGGATTCAGCGTAAAATTTTTTTTTTTTTTGCTTTATGTACGATGCATATTTAGCCATGTCACTGTGCTATCTAGTTATTTACGACATCCATGGCCCCGGGAGGTAGTTCTATTCTACGAAATAAAACTCACTCAAGGACCAGGATTCGAACCCGCAAACCAAGGTGAGACCATGCGACCAAAGCCCTACGTTCTAGCCCACACGGCCACAATGGCTCCTGAAAAAAGAATGTTTTGAAACATAGTATTCCACTCACCAGTTTTTTTTTCAAAAATTTAGATGTATGTATATGTGTATGTATACATTTAAATGTTTGACTACTACTTCAAAAGCACATTATTCTGTATAATTGTCGACGGTGAATCACCTGCAATGCGCTTCTCCAGATGTAGATTTGTACACTTAGTTTTGTTTTTTGTTTTCAGTTATTGTCTTGTGATAGATAAATTCCACATAATTCTAGTCATAATATTTGTATATTATTGTAAACATAGACAAAGACATAGACGAAGTACGATATTTAAATATTGTATAGTAATAAATATAATGCTAAGCTCTGTGTATACTATTCTGGTTTCCCCTCCGCGAATTATTATAAATGGGGGATATGAAGAAAGACAAACATACTTAACTGGGGCTTGATGCTTTGTTGGCATTACAAGTCAGCGTATGGTTCCCCTCGTTAAGTTTGGGTTTGCTAAGCAGTTAAGGCATGGTGTTATCGTCCACTGTTCCTAGCCTTGCCTAATTTAGTTTATGTTCATGTTGCTACTTTAATTGCTCATTTAGTTATAACTACTTCAAAAGCACATTATTCTGTATAATTGTCGACGGTGAATCACCTGCGATGTACTTCCCCAGCACGAATTAATCAACTATGATTCACATTAGTCTTTTTAGAAAGAGGTTTCTGAATCCTCATACTACATTTTGTGTTGATGCATTAATTTTTTCGGCAGTTATTGGAGATTGCTTTCAGGTGAATATAAAAAAAATGCTACATGCTTTATTTTTATAAGGCTACATGCTTTATTTATATATGCTCAATTTTTGATCAATTTGGATGAAACTAGGTGCAAAATATCTGTGAAAGCTCTCTTTTATCAGGTAACTGCAGGTTTCACAATGAAGATATTATATGCCAATTGACAGCTTCCAAAACCCCGCGAAAATTGTAAAAAAATTCATTTTTTTGTCTAAGTTTTTGTTAACGGATTTTTACAACTTAAATGAATGTTTTTATGGGTAGCTAATTACGAATTCAATATTTATTTTAGCCAAAAGTGGTCCTAATGTTGTCATTTTGGCCTAAAGTGGTCCAAATTCAATACATTGGCTATTTTTGCCACTGGCATATAATACCTTGATTGTGTAACCCGCAGTTATCTGATGAAAAGCCAGCTTTCACAAATATTTTGCACCTAGTTTCATCCAAATTGATCAAAAATTGAGCGGGGGCTCAAATTTTGAAAATCAAAATTTATAATTTTCACACTGTGCGCCGGTAGCTCAGTGTTACGCGTACTTACCTTCTGAGCTCAAGCTCGTGGGTTCGAAACCTGACCGAAGTCCTTAGTTTTTTTTATCTGGGAGGTAAAATAAACTTAAGCATGCCGTTCTTTGGATGGGACGT
Organism: Aradus depressus; assembly: GCA_963662175.1. Taxonomy (NCBI): domain Eukaryota; kingdom Metazoa; phylum Arthropoda; class Insecta; order Hemiptera; family Aradidae; genus Aradus; species Aradus depressus. The sequence continues at coordinate 74,945,882 of OY759214.1, forward strand.
TAAGCGATGGTCCCTAGCCTGTACGATGTCTGGTACTCGTTAAAGACCCCTACCCTAGGTGAATAAAAATTTAGGGTAAGCAAAATTTAAGACTCCCACAGTAGAGTCGGGCTTATGTCCACCAGAATGGCGAAAGAGCGCTCTGGTAGTAGGCGATATGACCTCGTAGTTAAAGCCCGGGTATGAGTCATAAAACCTAATCTATATTAGTAAGTAATTAACATATTCATATCTGGGCGTTCCTTTTCGCTCTGGCATGCACCCTTTGCGCATCCTAAATTTTCTTTACTGAAGGACCATTTTGTAGTAGCTACAAATTGATGAATAAAATGGGCGCGAAATAAGTCAGGTACTCGTTAAAGCTTACCAGAAGGACTAACTACACCTGGGTAGGCATAGTTGAGGACTCTCATTAACTCCAACAGTGTGACGAAAGAGCGCTTTGGTAACAAAAACAATGAAGAAAAATGATTTTTTTCATTTTTGACAACCAACTTCAACCACGTTAGTTATAGTAAATATTAATTTAATATATATTTTGCTAATTTCAATCATGTTTGACCTACGTTCGTAATTATAATCCTGAGTATGAAATAAAATTGACTTTGGGAACCCAAGGTTCTAGAAAGTGGTTGTAAAGTGGTCAAAATCACTTTTCGCCTGCCGGCTATTTGTTGTTTTTGGGGTAGCTGAAGAAAAACATTATTTAAGAATGTATGTCTGAATGTCGGGGCACTGGTCTATAGACCCAGGAGCTCCGAAGGTCTGGACGGCCGGCACTACATGCAGACCTTCCTTCAGGAGCCTCCACTCCAGTCACTGGTCGGCGCTATGAATATTGTTTTGGGTGATGTGGTCCGGCGGTGCCTCCGGCTGTCCCCCGACTTGGCTGGGGCCGCTTGCTTGGGCCCTCTGTCTTTGGCAGAATTATATTTTATAGTGTAGTTTTAAGAATAGCAATGGCTCTAGTGTGGTGTCTGCCGAGGCCAAAAAGAAAGAAAAAAAAAATGTCTGAATGTTAAACTGGAAAAAAATTGCTACCTTTTTTTTTTTTTAAACAGAGTATTTTTAATAATAAGAAACACCTGGTTCTTCCTAATTCATAAAAAATCCCTTACAGAGTCTGAAATACAAAAAAATGAACCAGTCTAACAGCTAAATTGTATCTATCTATTTGCCACACATATTGTTAATTTGATTGTTTTTGTATTTTGCAGGGAGACTCCGGTGGTCCATTACAAGTTCGTGGGAAGGACGGACGATACTTCTTGGCTGGGATCATCTCCTGGGGGATTGGGTGTGCGGAGGCCAACCTACCCGGTGTCTGTACAAGGATATCAAAATTTGTACCCTGGATTTTGGAAACGGTCACATGACCAGAAGTCATCACGACGGGAAGTGATCCTAACTTTTGGTACTAATAAAGAGTCTTAGACGCTGTCGAGTTGGATCGACCATAGACTGACACTTGTAAAACACAATCAAAGAAGAAAATTTGGAACCATTGTGAAGATGTACTCGTAGTTTTTTTTTTTATGCCGTAGTGTCCTAAATTGTTTATTCGTCTAATTGTATGTTAGGTCGGTTCTGTAACATGTGTAATGCGTTTCAAAAACATCAGCCTATTTTTTTTATAATATCAAAACACGCCCGAGCAGTGGTGAATTTGTTAGAGCTGCTTGATCACCCCTCACTAATTTACTTTTAGGACGAACATCCGCTTCGCGAACAGTACACGATTGAATAGTATCTAGGTATCATTCTTCAAGCGTTTTAGAAGTATGAAGATGAGCGGTAAATTTGTGAATTTAAGTGTCTTTGAAGCGATATAACTCTCGAGAATTTTTATCATGGATTTTCGATTGAAATCCTAGGAACTTCGGGCGACTGCCGTTCCATCTTGAAGTGGGTTGGAAGAGATTTACTCTCTGGATCCTTTTTTATATAATATTCTCTTTAAAGAACCATATTAAATCTTGGCAAAATTTAGAACGTCCACATTAGAGTCGGGCTCATGTTCACTAGAGCGACGAAAGAACATTCTGGTAGTAGGCGATATGAGTCACGAACAACAGCAACACACTTTGTTATTTCTTATATGTCGTGTAATAAATTTATATTCATCAGTATTGTCATATACATATGTAAGTTTACTGTTGTAAATATTATACATACATTTTATATCAATAAAAACTATTGTAGAATTATAGTCAAATTATATGTGTAATATTTTTCTTCGAAATGTGGAAACGTGCGCGCGATTGTACAGTGTAGATTAATTGATAAAAATGCAACTAAATAGATTTGTGTAAATCTAAATAATCTATGTAAATTATTTGTACATTTATTATAAATGTATACATAAGGCAATTATCAAAAATAATATATTAGCCATGATATCATTTTTATGGAGTTATCTATTATTCCCTACATTCCCAGAAACCTTATAGTTTTTTCCCTTCAAATAACCGGTTGTTATTTTTGGCTGGATGAATCTCTATTCATGACCATGAAACTTCTACTAACCTAGGGGAAAAATTGAAACTTTACATCCATCTAATTACACATTCATTTTTAATTATTTTTAGACTAACTTTATATTCTTAAAACATAAAACATTCATTTTTGTAAATTGATGCAAAATGAAAAAAAAAAAAAAAAAAAAACTGTACAAAAGATAACATTATGAACAAGTAGAAAAGTCATAGGAATAAAATATGTCTTCCCACTGTTTTATTGTAGACCAGAACAGGTTTTCAACGCAACAGCGTCATCATCAGTGGTTCATCCCACCCACACAGCACAGCGGTTAGAAGCCAGTTGTCTTTTAACCGCTGTGCTATGTGGGTGGGATGAACCACTGATGATGACGCTGTTGCGTCGAAAACCGGTTCTGGTCACAGTGGGAAGACAACATCTTTTATTTCTATGAGAAATCTCGCCCCACAACATCTTACTATCACATATGAAGTAGAAAAGTCGTCGATATATCACCGGCTATGTACATCCACCACGAAATACTCAATTAGGACTCGCACTCATGTCCACCAGAGATACGAAAGAGCGCACTGGTAGTAGGCGATATGTATTTTAATCCCAGGGATGAGTCACAATAACTAACAAACAACATGGCCTAAAGTCTATTATATCAGCTGGCAACATTTTGAGTCGAGGATTCATTAGTGTCTAGGCCCTTTCTCTGATCCCTCTTTCCCCTATTTCGCAGAAAATACATTGGAAGTTATTGGGAATTTTTAGTTGAGACCCCCCCCCCCGATCTCCCTCCCACCCCTTGAGCCAATTTGTCTCTCAATTCGTAGTTGTCGTCCTTTTGGAATTTTAGATACCTATATAAAATTTCGTGATGATACGTTCATTCTATCGGGAGTTATATTTTTCACAGACAAACACACTTTTTTTTTTTTTTTGGAATCATAAAACATGTAGTTCCGGTGGAAACTCAGCATCGAATTTCCGACCTATTATACAACTTCTTCTACCGAGTGTTTCAAGTTTCCCACTGCTTTTCTTTTCTAAAAAGTTACCTCAATTTCTCTAATCAGAAAAATATACTTGTATATTTCTTATTGAATAAGATATATTTTAAAATAGTGTTTAATAAGAACAAGTAACGAATGTAGAACTTAAGCAGCAATGCCAGTGTATAGCTGAGCTAAATTATGATGGGGATAGGTGAGTTTCTTCGTAGACTGATCGTAACTGGCCCTAGCTCTGATTTTTTTTTTTTTTGTTTTTTTAATTTGGCCTCGGCAGACACCACACTAGCCATCTATGTGTTATTATCTAGTTATTTTTACGACATCCATGGCCCCGGGAGGGAGTTCTATCTACGAAATAAAACTCACTACCGGACGGGATTCGAACCCGCAAACCACGACTAAAGCCCTACCGCTCTAGCCCGCACGGCCACCATGACTCCTAGCTCTGATTTAGTTGTCATGTTACGTTACTGTTGCCACACGAGGTTGTAATCAAATAATATCAAATGTTATAATTGTTCGTTCTAAATTATTGTCAACAAATTTTAGGTAATAAGTGAGCTTTAAAATAATTTTGAATATCCAAAATTATTCCGGATTCTTTATATTTTAATTACACGAATATCATATTTCGAAAAGATTAATTATAACAAATGAATTATAAATGAATAAATCATCGATTTAAAAGCAAATTTGTATTTAACAAAACACAAATCCAGACGCCAGATTCAGGGGCGTAGCCAGGATTTTGAGCAGGGGGGGGGCAAAGTTAGGTTACAGGGGGGGGGGGGGGGGGGGGGTATAGACTTCCGGGGACACAGTCCACAGTTTCCGTAGTTAGCGCTGCAGACTTTTTGTTATTAATTTGGGAGACTAAAGAAGAAGCCTCCCCTGAGGTAACCACTGACTGTAATACTTAAGCTGACTTTACATGAGCAGCAAAAATGCAAAGCGCAGCAGCAGCAAATGCACGCTGTGTTTTCTGTGCTTCTAGAATTAAATGACCAATAACGTGCATTTGCTGCTGCTGCGATTTGCATTTTTACTGCGCATGTAAAATCAGCTTTAAGAGTATAAAGTATAACATACATGAAGATTCTGAGCCAGGAAATGAAATGATCGAATTCATATATATTTAAAAAAATTTAATATAACTTGTTTTTTACATGTACATTTAATTCAATGCATTTTTAATAAAAAACTATTTTTTTAGTTTATTTAATTTTTATATTGTTTTTTTTCCTCTGGCCAGGGGGGGGGGCACGTGCCCCCCCTTGGCTACGCTCATGGCCAGATTATAGCTACGTGAATATACATTGGAAATTGTGAGTACTTCCAATAGCCAGCATAAGAGCTCCGTCACTGTTTGACCTGTTGAGAAACATTTCTCTTTCCTTGGTAAGATACTCACTACAGTTTCTCCTATATGGGGCCTAACCAGACCAATATCATAAAAGTGGGGAGCCTTAACTTTTCAAGACAACGTAACTCTTGACTCGGTAAGTTTTCAATTTGATAATCATCAAACTGTGTTCATAATAAGTTTCCCTTAGGGAAAATTTGATGTTGAATCACGATAAACTAATGGTTAAATTTATATTTTAGTTTTTACAAATATTTGAGTATATTTTACTGATTTTTTGATCGGAATTCAAGACTCAGTCCTTTATAGCAAAAAAAATAATACATATATTGGGAGTCAATAAAAAAGAATTTGTGTAAAGGAAAAAAGTTCAAGAAAAGTCTGATAATTGACAACTGAGTATCAGTATTACTATTTCCAATCGCTAATAAGTCTTCAGGTTTGAGATGAGATCAATACGATTAAAGTTATAGATCCTTAAAAAATGAAATCTGGTATAATGGCCATCACATAGTATATGTTTCGGATAATGTATTCAATTTTTAACAGAAAATGATGAATATTAGTTTTCATGAGAAAATATCCTATAACTAATAACCTATTAGATAATTCAGGCTATATTGCCTCCAGATAATTTATAATCATCCCCTATAATGTACCTATTTATTAAAAGCCGTTATTGGTTTGGAACTACATTTAGGAACTTTCCCCTATTCGCTGTGTGAATGTGGTTGGTATATTTACGAATTGTTTAGTTCCTCATTGCAAACATATGTGAACTGATACTCACCGTCTTTTGTACATGACATAACTTATCTAAAATAACCTATATTATAATATGCAACTTAGTCCAGTCAAAATAGACAAATAAAAGTTGAAAATTCGCAATATTTCACATAGAGCTGAAAATTGGTACACCATTACAAATTAAATGTCAAAAGTCCCCACCGATCCTATGTTGGCAAAAAATTTTATTCAAGGTCAAAGGTCACAAATATTGGTTTTTGGCATATTTCTCTTAAATGGTAAGTGTTATCGCAAAAATAGGTCATACAAAGTTTGTAGATCATAGGGACAGGATAACTGTACTCTTTTATTATTCCGTGTATTTTTTACAAAACTTAAATATCTATACTTGTCTATAGAATCAATTATTTTTTGGAGCTCCATATATAGCAAGAAGAAAGCACATGCAATAACTGGCTGCGATACTACATCAGCATTTTACCAACAGTACCATTTTTTTTTAATCAATAAGAAACTGTCTGATGAGACTTACTTAATCATAATAGATCGTGGATTATGCCTACTGGGGGAAACCATGTTAAAAAAAATGCGCCAAGTACACTACCTCATAGGTGGCGCGGAAATGTGTGCTTATTATGCAGAATACGAAGTTTCCAACTTTTGAAATCGCGATATCTCATGAATGATGATTCGAAGGAAAAAAGTATTGAAACAATTTTTGTAGATAATTGCATGATCTACAAACTTTGTATGACCTATTTTTGCGATAACACTTACCGTTTAAGATATATTTGGCAAAAACCAATATTTGTGACCTTTGACCTTGAATACAATTTTTAGCCTACATAGGATCGGTGGGGACTTTTGACATTTCATTTGTAATGGTGTATTCAAGGTCTGTACCAACTTTGAGCTCTATGCGAATTATTGCGTAGTTGAATGTCTATTTTGACTGGACTGATCTGTAGCTCGGAGGGAAAATACACTACGCCAATTTTTTACAAAAAATGAGATATTTGCATTGAAGATGAAAAAACTAAAGCAGTACAGACGGTCTGTCTTTTTTCAGGCTCTCCTGAAAAGTATGCTAGTTGTGACTTAGTTCAGTTCACTTCAGAGGTATTGATATTAATTAATTACGAACTATCAAAAAATGCAATAGTCTGAAATGGTAAATCACTGCTGTTTTTGAGTCGCAATAAAATCGGCATCGCGTTTTTGCAAGTTCTTAGAACAGGCTCACATCGTCTCTAAAATATTTTGAAATATCAAAACCAGTATCCGATTTTCCCTGATTGGTTGAGAGGGGGGTGGGATAAAAATCGTTTAATTTTTTCAAGATATTTTGTTGAATAGTCTTATAGGGTTTTATTTTTATTTTTTGGCAGCGGATCAAAGAAGATACGAGACAACAAGGAAACATAATTAAACACATGTATTTATTTATTTATTTTTTACTTAGAATAGTTGATCTTCCCAAATATAAGGGGGCTCCGTCAGCTCAGTGGTATGCGTGCTTGTTTACTAAGCTCAAGATCGTGAGTTCGAAACCCTGTCGAGGCGCTTAGTTTATTTTATCTTGGAGGTAAAATTAGCTCAACCACGCCGTCCTTCGGATGGGACGTTAAGCGATGGAATACAATTTTTCAGAAAGATTGAAAGCCGCACGAGGTTTTTATGCGGGCCATGGGTTGCCCCTGGTATAAAATAAAGGGTTCAATTCTCATGAAACACTAGTCTTGAAACTTATATATTGTAAATAAAATAGAACTTTATTTATTTATTCTTTTTTAAGCAGGTTCCATGAGAACGAAGCTGTTTTTTATACTTACTCTTTGAAAATACCCCTGAAGAAAAAGGATTTCATATAATAATCTGGATTCCCTTATTTAAAAGGAAACAACAGAATTCCTTCAACAAAGGTATAATACCACAAACGATTCTCCTTCTATCAGAAAGAATACTCCTGCCTATCTCTGTGGTTCGTAGGGGATTATTATATGTCTTTGGGGTTGCCTAGGTCGGTGTATCGTAGTAGACTATTGTGTAGTTTGTTGGGATCTTGTGGTTTGTTGGAAATAATTAATTATTGTAGGTTTTGCCTACCTTTCTGGTCGATAGAATTAAGTTGTTCATAGCACGTTTTTGCATATCTCTGTAATAAAGGAGACATTTTGTACACCGCTGTAAGAATAGAAACAGTATTTTCGCGAAATGTTAAGATGATGTTAGGCTCAACGTTCGAGGTCAAGATAGTAGGTGAGTAGTTGAAGCCCGAGCATTAGTAACGAACAACAAAAATATATTTTTTTAATTTTTATATATTTTCAGTGTCTATTTCGATACCACTTAACACTTTATTACTTATTTTTGAAATATTGTCTATTCCACTAAAGATATATATCGTCAGGTCTAGTTATGAATTAAGTTAGTTTGCAGAGAGCGACCCTTCAAATACATCTCAGGTGGAAGGGTGCTATTAAAACTTGGGAGTCCCCCGGCTGTACCGTTAGCTATCTCATGAAATATTTCCTAACAAAACTTAGTTCTAAATTTACATAAAACAATATCATTAGACTAATACGTGGAAAAAAAAAAACAAATAAATAAGTAAAAATACAAATAAATAAAAAATAAAAAATAGAAATAAAATTAATAATAATATTAAGATTTATGTTTCAAGTTATCTAAATCTTAATATTATTATTAATTTTATTTCTATTTTTTATTTTTTATTTATTTGTATTTTTACTTATTTATTTGTTATTTTCCCACGTATTAGTCTAATGATATTGTTTTATGTAAATTTAGAACTAAGTTTTGTTAGGAAATATTTCATGAGATAGCTAACGGTACAGCCGGGGGACTCCCAAGTTTTAATAGCACCCTTCCACCTGAGATGTATTTGAAGGGTCGCTCTCTGTAAACTAACTAACTGTAAGGCCGAAACCGGTAGTGGATATCTTTAGTGGAATAGACAATATTTCAAAAATAAGTTTGTTTTATTTATTTATTACAAGTTTTCACAATATGTCCGCGTTCCTCAACTTAGAAGACTTTATCACTTGTTATCTTACGTAACTTATTTATTGTTATTTATTGACTTGAATTGTAACAGTTTGTACATTTAATTGATTTTAAAAATATTTTTTGGTGTATGTATGTTCAGATTCACAACCTGAGGTTGGTAGTTAGTTGACGATACGAGTTGTGGTATAAATGGGGCGATATTGTTGGACTGATACCTCTTTGTTATTGAACAAGTAATCCGCCTACCAACCAAGAAATGAAGATTCTAGGAACCTCAAATGGTATTTCTGTCTCTCCAGAGTAGCAGTTCCATTGCAAACACCTCCAACGTGGGTGGTTCCTGAGATAAAGGACTGGTTATTCTTTGGAAGTCTCACTGAACCCGCTGTTTCCCAGCTCCTTAGTAGAGTTACTTATTAAATCCTAGCTCTTCTGGTTGCCAATTCTCCCCACGTACACAATTCATTAGCTCTCCCAAGTTCGGCCTTCCACAAACACTCCTTCCTTTCTATCTTTCGACCGGCGCTTTCCTTCCAGTTCCGCATTTCCTTTTATACGCCACCAACTAAGTTCTATTGAAGAGACAGAAGGGGTCCTCTGGTAAATTGGTAAATTATTCAAAATTGCCTCCTCCCTCCCCCTTCCCCGGTCCTTCACATGAGAGGAAAATAGGCAACTGTGAATCCCTTCCAATGTACTTCTCCTAATCCTACGTCCAAAAGTTTTCTTCTCTTCCTTAGTATGGTCACATCGCCTACTACCTGAGCGTTCTTTCGTCACTTTGGTGGAAATGAGCTCGACTCGTTCTTTAATGAGTACCTCACATCGGCTCGAGACGGCGTGCTTAAGATTACTTTACCTCCGAGATAAAATAAACTAAACCTCTGCCCGGTTTCGAACCTGCGATTTTGAGCTCAACAAGCACGCATACTACTGAGCTACCATCGCCCTCGAGTTGCATATATTTTCAAAATATCAAAAAATGTTGTAGAACATTTTTCCTCCCCCTCCCCCTTTTCAAATTCATTTTCCACCCACTAATGTCAGTATAAGAAAGTTCTGTTATGGTTTAATCAGATACATATTTCAATCATATACATATACACACAAATAGACATCACCCCAAAAATGGTCAAAATGAGTTCAAGGAACCTTGAAACGTGAAATTCGGTTGAAAACTCGATCTTAGATTTGCGCGCGATTACAATACTTTCTTATACTAAAGGTCTGTCCAGATATCTCGGTAAAAAATCGTCGCATAAGTAAAACAAATACTTGATCTCACTCTAAAGCCGATCGCCTATTTTGCCTAAAACTCAATAATCTCAAAACAATTTTTTATCGATACATTCATTACAACGGCAGTTATTAGGGTATTTGACCCTCTTTTCTCTGGTCCTCCCATTCCGGATTTTACGGAAAAATAATGTGTGCATTCCTTATGAGGTTTTGAAATTAAATATATAAATTTCATTTCGATACATTTATTACATCAGCAATTATAGACATTTTTGAGATCCGCTGAATGTTAATAGATGTTCTTTTTTTAGGGCTTTGAATTTACATGATAATCCCCTCTTTACATTGGTCGATTTGGCTGAAAATATATAGGTGTCGTCGTAAGAGGGTTTTGAATTTATATATGAAATTTTGTGTTAATACATTCATCACAATGGCAGTTATTAGAGTTTTGGTGTTAAGCTACCCCCCTCCCTCTTGGCCGATTTGGCTGAAAATCAATAGGTGTCGTTCTGACTGCATTCTGGATAAGCTTATAAAATTTCATGTTGATACATTCATATTATTGAACATTTTTTCAATTTTGGAATCAGGAGTTAGGAAAACCTAAAATTCGGTTGAAAACTCCGGATCAAATTTTTGACAGATTATATAATTTCCCCTAAACTTCCTATAACTGCGGTAATAAAAAAAGAAATGTAAAACCAGATATTCAGAACGAGAAGTATAAAGAAAAAATGAGAATGAAGGGTAAGATTTTTAATTTTTACCAGGATGGGGAAATATAATGCTCGACGGACTCTTCAGGAAATTTAGTATTTACACAGTGTATCTAACATGAAAGCATTTTTTTTTTTTTTTTTTTTCAATTAAACTGCATATGTAGCCGAGAAGAAGTGTCGAAAAAAAGAACCATGTTTATAGAAGAAAAATAAAAACCTCATAGAAGGGCTAATATGAAAACAAATTAAATTTAACATCAAAAGAAAAAATAAGGGAAGCTGGAATAATTTATAACTTGTTTTCACAAAAATAATTTTAATTTGAGGGATTATGAGAGGAAAAAATTTTAAAAAAAACAATGATGTAGTGTGTAATATCTGGGATGCATTAAATGCAAAACTGTATATATAGTTTATTTCTTCTATTTCACTTTTTTTATAGTAATATATCATTTCTCTCATTTATTTTTTTTGGTCTTTACAAGCTGGTAAAGACGTTAAGGGAAGAACTCTCATCATAAATATCTATATCTCACAGTGCTTGAGTTTTTTTATTTTTATTTTTTTTATTTAACGTCGCATCGACTTCAGGGTCATTAGCACAACTATTGTGTCTACATGTCCTCGTAGAGTCTCGTGGATGAGTCCGTTGTATTCTTAGTTGGATATTTTGAGTAGTTTTTTTTAATGTCAGTCGGTAGTTTGTATTTGTATCTTAATGTGGTGTAGTTTGTGCAGTCAGTCAGGTTATTTTGTGCTTTCAGTTCTGCGTAGTCTTGGTTGCAGGAGCATGTCGGCTGTTCAAGTCCAACAAGTAGGTAGGAATGTGTCACTTTCATATGCCCAAGCCTTAGTCTTGTGTCTCATCTGTTCATAGTGCTTGGGCGTTTCCACGGCTTGTTTTCTTCTTTTATTCTTCGGAGTTTGTTGTTTTCCATCTGAGTCCATTCATTGTTCCAGTGTTGTTCATTTTTTCTTTTGAAGTAGGTCGAAAGGTCTTGTGCTGTGTTAACTGTTTGTTGAGGCAATAAGGGGGAAAGTGCAGCGTCTTTTGCGGCAATGCCTGCTTTTTCGTTCCCATTTACTGCCATTACAAGATTGTCTTATTCCAACCACTTTTTTACAGATCACTCTCCATCCACGACCCCCTCAAATTCACGTCACTGTGCATAAGAAAGTCAGTCTCAGAATTGTAATGTACAATGAAACAAAGATCTACTGAGTTTGTTCTCGTATACCCAGTAATGCTGGTGTGGAATGATTTTGAGAAGGGAGAGGTGAAGGAGGAAATATATGAAACTCCTGGCCACATCAAATATTTCACTAAAACCAATTATTTTCATTGAAACCAATTTAATAAAAATAAATTTCGAATTCTTTCTGTAGTTTTAATTCCCCAACAATATGAAGTATAGGGGAAGTCATGTAATCTATCGGAAATTCGAAGGAATATCATGTTTTTCGACACCCAGATTGTAAGAGTTTGTCTGAGTGTACTAACTGTAATTTAGTGTGTTTCAGAAGCCCCTGTGTAAGTCAAATATAGAAATGTTGTTTATTTTTGGAGGGGAAGCAAAAAATAAATTGATTATATCGTTCTGGGGAAGTACATTGCCGGAGATTCAATGGCGACTTTTTAAAAATCTAGGGTTATAATAGCAATTGGAAATTGCGGTCCCATACGGAAGTACATTCGTGAATGATCCATGTATTTTTAATTTTGAATCCTCTTGATCCCGATTAGAAACAGTCCAAACAGGAACATTCGCTCATCCATGTTGCCCAGCATCGCCGAGCTCGAAGAGCGGAGAACAGCGAGGTGCAGGTAGAAGGGATGTCCCCACCACAGACTCCTCTCCCGTTCCTCCTATCTTCAGTACATCTTTATGTTAGCTAGTGGAACTGTCGGCACTCTTCTTCAACCATGGCCTTCCTTAAAACTTTTTGGAAAGGGTACACTAAGCACAAAAGTAAGTCAAATTTATTTATTTTTTAGAACTTATATTATTTTTTTTTTAATATTTTGGAAGTCGACTAGAAACTGTTTATGTGTTGTCGTTTGCTGACATTTATTGTTGTAATTATTTATTTGTTGTTATTGTATTAAAACTAACGTCTGGCTCATCTAAAGCCCTAGATAATTTGACGTTTGCTCCCCATTTTTGCAACTTAATAAAAAAATTGCAAAAAATTAGGAGAATTCTCATAATTTGTGACGTTTATATCTGCAATTATTCTGGTTTTTGAGTTTAGCCGCCTCTTCTGACCTTTCCCCTTTTCTTCGGTCAATTTCGCTTCAATTAATTGTCGTCCTTATGACCATTTGTATTTAAATATGAAATTTCATGTCGATACATCATTACGTCGGCAATTATTACAATTTTTTTGATAAGTCTCTTCTAATCCCCCTCTTTCATTCAGCCAATATGGCTGGAACAATTGTTATTTGTCTTATTGGGATTTATATTTAAATATGAACTTTCACTTCGATTCATAACATTGACAGTTGTTAGCATTTTTGGATTAAGCCCATCCTAATCCCTTCGCCAATTTGGCTGCAAATCAATAGGTGTCATGCTTACGGAGTTCCGGGTACACGCATATGTTTATTTTCGTTTATATAAGTGTTATGGTAGAATGAAACGTGGTACAAATGCCTCATTTCGGTAACATAGTCTATTTGTTGCATGTCATTTTTTCAGGCGTTTGTTTGATTTGTGCAGAAATTATTGGTTCTATGGAAAAATTGTCTAATACGATAAATGTTCCTTATGAAACGTCTAACAATTTGTGTCATATTTGAAGTAAAACCAAAGTGCACAGAGTTATAGCGTTTAGATATTAATTAAATAAATTTGGAAAATAAAAAAATATTATAAAAGTTAATTAAAAAATGTATTTTATATTTAAATTATATTACACTGAAAATTAGGAAATAAACTTTTCTCCCCACAGTCGATCGGTGTTGGGGGTATTATGTCGGAATTAAATTTTTTTTTAAATAATTTTTTTTATTATCTATTATTTATATTTCCATTCAAAACCGATCCTCTGCAGAAATAAAAAGTTTATAATAGACGCACATAGACAGGTTTTTTTTTTTACTTTTTGTAATCAAGGATTTGGAAAATGTGAACAACTGATGAAAAAATATCAGATATCTGATGGATTACATTACTTCCTCTATACCTCTTATAGCTGGAGAAGTAACAGGTGAGTTTCACACTTGGATTTCAGCGACTCGAAAAGAGGAAAATACTGACCGATAAACTCGGATCAGTGGCATCTATTTATTGATGGATAACACCATATTGTCCCAGATCTAATCAGATAATTACATATTATCCAATATCCCTTCCTCGTAATAACTTATATAAGCAATATGAGGGCGATATATTAGGGGGGCGGTAGCTGAGTGGTATGCGTGCTTGCTTACTGAGCTAAGGATAGCAGGTTGAACCGGCCGAGGCCCTTAGTCTATTTCATCTTGGAGGTAAAATAAACTTAAACAGGTCCTCCTGCAGATGGGATGTTAAGCGATGGTCCCGAGACTGTACGATGTTAAAGATCCCTACCCTAAGTGAATAAAAATTCAGGGTAGGCACAATTTAGGGCTCCTTTACTAGAGTCGGGCTCATTTCCACGAGAGAGACGAAAGAGGGCTCTGGTAATAGGCGATACGACCTCATAGTTAAAGCCCAGACATGAGTCATAATAACTAACCATAATCAATACTGACATTTTTTTCATAACTATTTTCACCATGGGTATAAAATGTATAATATTTATAATACGCTCCAATAAATCCTTATTCTTACAAATATTTACTAATGTAGACATGAAGCGCTGTCAAAAATTCGATGCGGAGTTTCATGTTATCCGATTACGGGGGAGGCTTAACTCAAGAACCCCAATAACTGCTCATGTAATGAATGTATCGACATGAAGTTTTATATTTAAAGTCAAAACCTAATGAGGACATAGCCAGGGGGTAGACAGGGGGGGGGGGGACGCGTGCCCCCCCTGGCCAGAGCAAAAAACCAAGATAAAAATAAATAAACTAAAAAAATTGTCTTTATTAAAAATGGATCGCTTGCAAGTTACCAATAGGATCTTCAAATTTCCCATGCGTCTGATTCCTAAATCAGAAATCAGCTGTTATATAAATGTACATGTACAAAAAAAGTCATATTACGTTTATTTAAATATATAAAAAATCGATCATTTCATTTCCTCGCTCAAAATCGTCATTTATGTTATACTTTATATTCTTAAAGCTGATTTTACATGCGCAGCAAATGCACGCTATTGGATGTGAGTCATTTAATTCTAAAAGCATAGCAACCACAGCGTGCATTTGCTGCTGCTGCGCTGTGAATTTTTGCTGCACATGTAAAGCAGCTTATGTATTACAGTCAGTGGTAACCACCTCAGGGGAAGCTTCTAGAGGACCGAGTCTCCCAAATTAATAACAAAAAGTCTGGAAGCTAACCACGGAAACTGCGGGCTGGGCTCCCGGGAGTCTATACTTCCCACCCACGTAGCCTAATTGTGCCCCCCCCCCCCCCCCCCCTGCTCAAAATCCTGGCTACGCCCCTGGACATAGCCTGTCAAATTTCAGCAATATCGATCTGCAAAAGGAAAAAAGAGGTTCAGGGGGGGGGGGGGGGGGGGGCTCAATTAAATATCTAATAAATTTTTAGTTTTTTATCAGGAAGGTAATATGTTGAGCACGCGTCTTTCGGATGTGACGTAAAGCGATATTCTCGCCTGTACGATGTCAGGTACTCCTTAAAATTCTCTATCTAAAAAACTAAACCTAGGCCAAATTTATGACTCCCAGAACCCCACCAAACCGACGAAAGTGCGCTCTAGTAGTAGGCGATATGACCATGTTAAAGCCCGGGCATGAGTCACTATAATTAATTAACTATAATAAATTTTGTTTTTCTGGATTACTTTTTTCCGACATTTTTTCCAGAGATATTCGACAATATTTCGGGAAATCACACGTTCCTTCTTTGGCTCTAATTGAACCATTTAAAATTTACTCGTTAAATTTTGAAGTGAGAAAATAGTATTACTAAATTATAAACTAGATTACACCAGATGAAGTCCATTGTATTTTGCACACCTGTGCCAACACTGGTAAATATAGCGAAATTCCTATATTTACTAATCTTAGTGTTCAGTAGGAATATGCCAAATGCATAGATTCCTGATTTTAATACTATTAATCGTACTAAAATACTACAGTTTTCATTTCATTTTCTTTCCTTCATTAGAGACTTTCAGGCTGAATATATTGTAGAATATGCGATACCAACCCCTTCCCCTTTTAAATTCATAATCTACTCGCGTTGCTGAGTTCATGAAAGTAATGAATAGGCATAGCGTTGAACAGCGTAACTCTGAGAGTGAAACTCATTTTTTTAGACATTTTCTCGATTTACGTGAAAACGGTAGACCTTATCGAAAAATTTATCTTCACAAAAATATTTCTTATGAAATTTCCAAGTGACAATTTTTCCCCGAATTTCATTTAGATGCAATACGGACAAAGTTATGGCGCCCAAAGAAATGTACAATAAATTTCCTTAAGAGAGAGAGAGGTATTATGGTTTTAGGGCGAAAAACTACAACTGTTAACATCGCCCAAATTTCCTTAAACTTCTTTAGGTTAGGTGTTATGACCCATGCCCGGGCTTTCAAGTACGAGGTCATATCGCCTACTACCAGAGCGCTATTTCGTCACTCTAGTGGACATGAGCCCGACTCCACTGTGGGAGTCCTACATTTTGCATACCCTAAATTTTTATTCACCTAGGGCAGGGGTCTCTAACTAGTACCTGACATCGTACAGGCTCGGGACCATCGCTTAACGTCCCATCCGAAGGACGTCGTGCCTAAGTTCATTTTACGTCCCAGATAAACTAAACTGAGGGCTTCGGTCGGGTTTCGAACCCACGTTCTTGAGCTCAGAAGGCAAGCACGCATACCATTGAGCTACCGGCGCCCTCTTAGGAAATAGTACAAATTAATGTTTGAATTGTATTGCTTAGTAACGAATTTAAAATATATGATTGAAAAAGAGAGTGGTAACATAACTGATTAATTTGTAATGGGGATATTTACCGACATTGGCAGATATTTACCGACTTTTTTTTTTTGTTTTCTACCATTACAAATTAGAGGGCGCCGGTAGCTCAGTGGTATGCGTGCTTACCTCCTGAGCTCAAGATCGTGGGTTCGTAGCCCGACCGAGGCCCTTAGTTTATTTTATCTGGGAGGTAAAGTAAACTTAAGCACGCCGTCCTTCGGATGGGACGTTAAGCGATGGTCCCGAGCTTGTACGATGTCAGGTACTCGTTAAAGACCCCTACCCTAGATGAATAAAAATTTAGGGTAGGCAAAATTTAGGACTCCCACAGTAGAGTCGGGCTCATGTCCACCAGAGTGACGAAAGAGCGCGCTGGTAGTAGGCGATATGACCTCGTAGTTAAAGCCCGGGTATGAGTCATAAAACCTAACCTAACCTATTATTGGTAAAATGAAGGGGCCTTAGCTCAGTGGTATGCGTGCTTGCTTACTCAGCTCAAGATCGCGGGTTCGAAACCCGGCCGAGGCCCTTAGTTTATTTTATCTGAAAGGTAACATAAACAAAAGCGCGCCGTCCTTCGGTCCATCTTCCTCTCAGATTCATGTCATATTGGCATTATATATATTATTGGAAAAGGCTGCTGTGAACACCTAGGAACCAGAGCATCAAATACTCTTATCCCTTCCCTGTTAGTCTTAAATTTGGTCTATCCAGATTTAGTTATATAAGGTAGAGTCTTTAGCGAGTACCTGACATCGCGCAGGCTCGTAACCGTCGCTTAATATTCCACCCATAAGGACGGCGTGCTGAAGTTCTTTTTTTCCCTAATTAAAAACATAAGGAACTCAGCCGGATTTCGAACCCGCCATCTTCAGCTCAGCAGGCTAGCACGCTACCTCTGAGCTATCGGCGCTCTCTCATACTGTCATTACGGGTTATCAGAATGTCACTCTCAGAATTACGCTATACAATGAAACAAAAAATGTTTTAACTTTCATAAACTTTCCTTAATGATCAGTACAAACATGATAGACCAAATTACTAATAATAGATTCGCATTTTGAGAACACTCCTTGTTTTCTGCCTGTTTGTTCTATGTATGAGCTGCAGCAGCGCAATACTGAAAATAAGGAGGTCCGCAAGGTGCACACCAGACTAAAATATTCAAAATGTTTGTCCTAATCGATACAATCGTTTACGCGATTAAGGAACAAACTTTTGAACAAGTCTCTTTATTGTCGTGTTCTAGCAATATCCTTACCAAGTAAGACAATGTAAATCTGGTTTTATATTTTTTCCTCCGTTTCAATAGAGTGAAACCTTGAAAAAGCTAATGAGACTGTTCATATTTCTGTATAAATTGGAATGAATCCGTTTTTGTGAAGAAAAATGTTCACGAATAAATTAAAAATAATGTATGCGACAGAAGATTAAATATGAAAAGACTCGTTAAAAATTCATTTGTTTTATGGTGGATATAGTATGTAGTATAACTCTAGTTAATGATCAAAATTACTCCGGATAATTAATTCTTACAATATTTAAATCGTCAAGGGGAGTTATATATTTAGTCCAAACTCGATGTTGTAGTTTCACCAGAATTTCACTCTGAAGCCAAAAATTAGAAAAAATAAAATATTTTTTCATGAATATATATTTTTGACACGATTTAAATTTAAAAGAGAGATAGGATGTGGTGAAAATTTTAAAAAACCAGTGAACCTATTTCAATCGATAGAATAAATACAATGTAGGGTTATGAAATTATATATTTGGAATGAAGTAGTAAAAGTACCATAACGACAGTATACCCGCAAAACCTCGTAAGTCAGAAAATGAAAAGTTTACAGCAGAGATGAAAAACTGTTTAACTTCATTTTAACTATATTGGAAGTCTGTATTTTACTAAATACATTTTATCTTATCTGAACAATGCTTGAAAAATATTGTTTTTTGTTCCGTTGCGGAGAACATTGATACTTCTAAAAACACCAAAAGCTAGATAAATAATAAGTTCGGACTTACGAGGTTTTGCGGGTATACTATTTTTTTTTTTTTTTTTTTTTTTTTTTTTTAATGGCTCCAAGGCGTAATTGCCCTATATAGCCTGACACAATGTTTCAATGATGTTTGAGTTTTTTGGGGAAACCCAGGAGGGCCAGAGACCCGGGGCGGAAACAGAAGGCCCCCAACGACGCAAGCCATCAGCCCCACACCAGCCCCCACCCCCCCATCGTCCCCCTCCTATCTTTACTAAATTTCTATTTTATTTCGTTTTATAAATTGGAATATAGTAGGAATGAATTTGTCTTGGGAAGTTACTAACTGAGTGAGAAAATTTTCGACATTCTGCAACATTACACATCCCTGTCTTGAATCGTCATATTTTATACATGACACAAAGATGTGTAACATGTCTTCCATATCACCGCATATATCGCAGTTCGGAGTATCAGCGAGTCTCATTAAATAAAGGTACTTGTTAACCCTGCCGTGGCCGGTTCTTATCCTGGTCAGGATAACGATCTGTGTCCTGCTAAGTTGTCTGTCTGTCCTGGTGAACCAGGGGACCTGCCTGGGACTCTTCTGGATCCTGTAGTAAAACTGTCCCTTGGTGTGACATGTTTCCTCGAAGCTCTTCCTCCATCTCTCTCCTGTCTCCCGTCTGACCTCCTGGAATAGGTCGTACACAGGTACGTACTGTTCACTTCTCACTTCTCTCAACTCTTCTGTCTGTTTGGCCAACGAGTCAGCCCTCTCATTCCCATACAGATTCACGTGTCCCGGTACCCATTGTATGACGTAGTCATTCTCAGTCTTATCAAGGAGTTTTATTATGTCATTCAGAATAACGTTATTTGTACTGCATCTGTACATATATTTTAACTGTTGGATGGAGACTTTTGAATCGGTTAGGATTACAATGCGATAGTTATTAAAATGACTTTCAGTATAACCTATAGCTGTTTTTATCGCTTCAAGTTCTGCATTATTTATGGATAATAATTTGTGAAGTTTGTGGTTTATTGAATGGTGTGTTTGTGGATCATAAATTCCTATCCCTACGTTGTCTTGAGACTTAGAGGCGTCAGTAAAAATTCTGTAGGTGTCTCTATATAATGTGTCCAGGTGATCCAGCGTCATATGTTTCAGAACTACTGGG
Source organism: Aradus depressus (assembly GCA_963662175.1). NCBI lineage: Eukaryota > Metazoa > Arthropoda > Insecta > Hemiptera > Aradidae > Aradus > Aradus depressus. Next base: position 74,965,746 of record OY759214.1, read on the forward strand.
TTTAGTGTTTTTTTGCTTACATTTAAGTTAGGAATGTTGGTGTGTGTTTCTACTGTGATTTGGGTTATTGGTCGAAATGTATCAAATTTGTAAGGGCCGTTGTTTGGTTTGATGAGTTGTTTAATGTCTTGTAGTTGGAGGTTCTGTGTTGTAAGGTAAGTATTGAGTTGGGGGTTTTGATTGTTTATCAGTGTGTGCAATGGGTGGCACTGGTCTGAGTATATTTTGATGAGTTTTTTTTGGATGAGCCATTCCCTTCGAAGATTGAGCGGTATTTCCCCGGCTTCCGAGAGAAGGACATGGACGGGCGTGGTTCGAAAGGATCCTAGACATATTCTTAAAGCTTGGTTCTGAATGGTTTGAAGTTTGTGGATGAGAGGGGACTTCGAGCTATGGTAGATTTCACATCCGTAATCAGAGAGAGGCCTCACTATTGCTTTATACAGGATGAGCATGTTAGTAGGGTGAGCACCCCAGCTGATACCTGCCAGGGCTTTTAGAACATTTATACTTTTTTTAGATTTTGTAATTATTTCATCTAAATGAGTTTTAAAATTTAGTTTATTATCTAATGTTAGACCTAAAAATTTTTTTTGTTTTTCAGCATTAATGGATTTGTTGTTTACTTCCAACTTGATAATTTCAAATTTTATTCTTTTCTTCGTGAAAGGAACCAGTGCACATTTGTCCGGGTTTATTGTTAATTTGAGTTTGTCTAGTACCCTTGTAATGTGGTTGTATCCCTCGAGTATGATGTGAGTGGCTGTGTCTATTGTCCGTTGGGTGGTGAATATGACGATGTCGTCGGCATACTGGATGAGGGTGAGTTGCTGAGGCAGGTCGTGATGGAGCTGGTTGGTGTAGATGTTGAAGAGGAGAGGAGACCAGACGTCCCCCTGCAGGAGCCCCCGCTCGCTCTCCCCCACCACCTCCCCCTCGGCCGTCTTGATGAAGAATCTCTTCTTTCGGATGCATTCGTAGATCCATCTAATTATCTTGTCCGGCACTCTGCTTTCTATTAGTCTGTCCATCAGGCTTTGGGTTTGGACATTATCATAAGCCTTATTGATATCGATGAATAGTGCAAGGAGTATCTGCTTCTTTCTGAATGCTTCTTCTACGGCACTGACTAGCAACATGAGGGCATCCGCAGTTGACCTGCACTTTCTAAATCCCAGGGAGTAGGGGCTCAACAGTCGATGTTTCTCTACAAACCATTCCAATCGGTTTTTTATCATACCATTTATGATCTTAGCCAGACATGGGATCAGGGCTATTCCACGATATGAACTTACTAGCTCCAGGTTTTTATGTGGTTTTGGAATGGGAATGATGTTAATGTTCCGCCACTCCTCCGGTAGTTCGCATCTAGAAAACATACCATTGTACATTTCTAGTAATGTTTCCTTTGCTTCGGTGGGGAGATACTTCACCATTTCATAGTTGACTTCATCCCTGCCAGGTGCGCTACCTTTCTTTCTGTAGAGGACTGCTTCTAGCTCCGACATCTGGAATGGTTGAGTCATGAACGGGACTTCACTGTCGTCACAGTGCCTTCTCCTCAGTGGGATCACATATGTACCCAGTTTCTCCTCCTTTCTGATTGAAGCTAGAAAGTCAGTAGCTGCATTTTTATTTTCTATTATCTTGTTTTTTTCTTGTTGAAATTTGCCTCGGATCGCTCTTATGTTTTTCCACATAACATTTAGCATATTAGGAGTGACGTTTTCCGTAAATTCTATCCAACATTTTTTTTTTTCTTCTCTTATCAATTTTTTTGTTAAGTTAATTTTTTGTCTCATTTCTTTATAAGTCTGAAGTGTCATATTCTTCTTGAAGTTTTTGATTGAATCTATTTTTCCTTCATGTGCTTTTTTTATATCATCATTCCACCAGCATTTTGCCTTGACTTTGCGATTTGGTCCGGTCTTATGTCGTGGAATAGCTTTGTCTCCAGCCCTGTTCATGATGGCTATCAGGTGGGTGATGTTAGTTATGCTGGTGGCCGCTAACTCCTTTTCGACTTCCGTCTGATACGTGGTGTAGTCTGCCTGTCTGAAGTTCCTCCGGTCAGTGTACGGTCTGTTCGGGGTGAGTGGAGTGTCCAGCTGTGCTTGGGTGAGGATGGGAAGGTGGTCGCTACCCATCGAGTCGTCCAACACCTGCCAAATGAGGCTGTGAACCAGGTCTGGGGTGGCTAGGGTTAAGTCCACACAAGACCGAGCTTGGCTCGGCTGAGTTAGTCGGGTTTCAGATCCGTCGTTCAGTAAGATCAGCCGAGAGTCGTCCAGTTCTTCACTAATCAGTCGTCCTTGTCTTGACTCACTACTACTGCCCCACACCGGGCTGTTCCCATTTAAATCTCCACAAAGTATAGAAAAGTTTTTACTTTCTACTTCAAAAAATAATTTCTTAATTTGATTTTTATTGAGGTAATTATTAGGAGCTATATAAACATTAAATATTGATATTTTAGGTCGGGAGTTTACAATTTGAATTCCGATGACTTCTATATTGTTAATGGGTTGAATGTCTATTTTTTCAAAAATTAACCCCTTATGGAGGAGGAACGCCACCCCTCCGTAGCCATCGCTCCGGTCCTGCCTATAGAGTTGATAGTTGGCCGTCGAGAAGGTCAGTTCCGGTCTAAGCCACGTCTCCTGAAAAACTCCCACGTGAATCCCATTTACGTTTAGAAAATTAGTTATTTCTGACCATTTATTTTTGATACTTCGACAGTTTAACTGCACAATGTTTATATTTTGATTTTGAATTTTATTCATAGAATTTTAAAGCTTTTGTAAATGTATTTTATGGTACCAATTGTTTAAAAACGAGGAGAAAAAAAAATAATAATACGAGACCTGACAAATAAAAGAAAAAAAAAAAACAAACAGATTATTTGCGACACATTAAATGTAGGGATTGTATGTATCAATTGTCCTTGCCTTTCTGCGATATTGATGATCCTACTTGAGGATTAATTTTATTTACTATTTCTTGATTTTCGTCGACAATATTATACAAAGTTCCACCTACTAAATTAATTAGATCTATCTCGTTGTTTTCTTTTGAACTTATTTTGTGAATTAACTGGGTCAGCATGTCGATCAGTCGTTCCTGAACGGTAGTTTTATGAGGATTGTTGGTTATAGGACGGGATATGGATGTAGTTGAACCGGAAACCAGAGGAAAGGGGGGTGGCGGTCGGGGGGGCGAGCTGAGAGGCGAGGAAGAGGGTCGTTTCGTAGATATCGTTTTCGTAATTCGACCATAGCTCGGACCTGGCACGGGTGATATCATTGCCGCTCTTGGCATGAAATTTATATTTTTTACTGTCGGTAGATCAGGGTATTCTGTTAGAGCTGAGAATCTATTAAACGAAACAAAATTACTTTTCTTGTGAGTTTCAGCGGCCTCTTTATATGGGATTCCCTTTTCTGCCATGGTTCGCTTGATGCTTTTTTGTCTGTTATATTCGGTACAGTTGTTCCTATCAGTGGGCTTGTGGGGTGTTTTGCAATGGATGCAATTAGTCAGGTTGGGACAGGAATCTTCTTCGTGGTCCGGCTCTTCCCGACCGCAATTACCGCATCTAATTTTACTTTTACAGAATTTTTTAATATGGTTGAAATTATAGCAACGGAAACATTGAACTACATTATAAACATATGGTTCGACTTTACGCGGTGCTAAAAACAAATGTACTTTTTCAGGAAGATTTTGAGAGTAAAAGTAAATTTTAACAGACCCGGAATTTACATATTTAGTTTCCCCGTTCTCGTCTCTTATCCTTCTCTTTATGCGAACAACATCCAAGATTGTGGTTTTACTTGACAAATTTTCTTTAATTTCACATTCTTCCATGTCGAGGGGGATGTTTCGGATTACTCCTATTCTATTGACACATTGTATCGGAATATATGCTTCACATTTCAGTATTTTAATAACTGGGTGGGATACAAAGGAATTAGCCAGGTCCGGTTTCAGAAAATTTACTTTGACTTTTTTATTATTCACTCTGTTAATTTCTATAAATTTTACATTATATTGCATCAATATTTTACCCACCTTTATTTCATGTAAGTCGTATTCTGCTTGTAATATTACATAAAACGGGCCTTGAAAATAAGGCAGGTATTTAGCGTTAATTTTTTTTGCTACTGTCTCCTTGTTATTCATTGACTCATTTATATTTATATTTTGACCTGTGTCAGTAATATCTGGAGGCTCCGAGTCCTCCATTTTCTTATTAACTAAAACTAAAACTATTAACTGGTATGAAATCAATCGAGATAAATAATATTAGATATATGAATTAACAAAGAAGAGAAAAAAAAGGAACTTAGCTGTGTATACGAGTTGAGTGAGTTAATCCTCTGGACACGATGTAAACTCTACCACTGGTAACCACAGACTGTGGGGTATACTATTGATAAGTACCATAAGTCCATACTTGTTAAAAGTACCGTCCATACTTGTTGGTTTTCAGTCAAATCAGCCGATAGGAGATTACAATACATTGTTTTGTAAATTTATATTAAATGTTTTGAACTAGGATAGTAAATTGAGTGGTTGACGCGAAAAAGGTTCTAAACGCCAAACACTTCCTTCCGCTGCCATGTTGAGAACTACTGGTGGCTGTTAGAACCTTCTTCCATGAGGCTCAACGCTGACGTGGGCTCAATACTACCAACTGCTGCTGTAACGGCAAAAAAAAACACTTTCCTTCACAGTCCCTAGAGGCCTATAGAACCTGATTCCACAGAAATCTCGTTTTCGACTAAAGTGGCGCTTAGAACCTTTTTCGCGTCAACCACTCAATTGTGGTGCTTCGACCGGGACATTTTATGGAATAAGGAGGTCGGAAAATGTTAAATTTTGGTGAATTAAAATTTAGGATGGCAGAATTTAGGACTCCCATAGTAGAGTCGAGCTCATGTCCACCAGAGTCGTGACGAAAGAGCGCTCTGGTAGTAGGCGATATGCCTTGTTGTTTAAGCACGGACGTGAGTCATAAAAAGTTACTAGAAAAAGTGAAACTATATGTTCTTATATTATATACATACAACGAGAAAAAATGAAATTATGTGCATGCATATGTATATATATATAACATATAATATAACCCAGACATGAGTCATAATAACTAACTAGTAAAAGTAAAATAATAATAATAATAATAATAGCCTTTTTATTTCTTCTTTAGTATAATAGTATAACAATAGTATTACTAGATATTTATATAAATTTGAAACTAGGCCCATCTTTGGGCATAGGCCTCTCCCATTTTCTTCCATGCACTCCTGTCCCAGGCCGACCTGTGCCAGAGACTCCCTGCTGTCCTGTCCAGATCGTCCAGCCACCGCACCAGTTGTCTTCCTCTTCTTCTCTTCAGGTATATCGGGTACCACTCTGTCATCCTCTTGGCCCATCTTCCTTCTTCCATCCTCGCCACATGTCCTGCCCATTTCCACTTATATATATATATATATATATATATATATATATTTATAGATAATTTCACTTTTTCTAGTTAGTTATTATGACTCATGTCTGGGTTTTAACTACAAGGTTATATCGCCTACGACCAGAGCGCTCATTCTTCAGTTTCTCTAGTGGACATGAGACCTACTCTACTATGAGAGTCCTTTTATTTACATAGAATAGGGGTCTTAAACGAGTACCTGACATTGTACAGTTAACATATTACATTATATAATATATAATGTAATAGTTAACTATATATATTATATATTACCCTTGCCCTAGGGGAATAAAAATTTAGGATGTGTTAATTGTATGCCCATTCACGAGAGACTCTTGATATTTAGAATCCCTGAATTTATTTACGTAATTATAATGTAAATTAGACAAAATGTAAAGAGTATTTCGAATGTTTTCATAAAAGTCATGAAAATTGTTGATCTAACAAATGATTGTTTGACCTTAACACATTTCCACAGTACTCTTTTTATAGATTCCACTATTTCTGTAGCGATATTTCAAAAATCTAGGACACTAAAACCAAAGATCAAAAGCCGATATCGTCTTGTTTGGATCTATTTTAAACTAGATTAGATGTTTTATTTGTTTATAGATTAACATGCCTTTCTTCGCACGAATTTATTTATTTACAAAAGAATAATTAGTTATTGTTACTCATATCCGAGCTTATTATTATTATTATTATTATCAATTAGTCAGAATTACATAATTACATTTTATTTTGAAAGTATTGTCATCGTGCGAAAATTCGTGATAGAGTTTTCAACGTATTCTCATGTTTCAAGGTCCCCTGAACTTTGACCATTTTCGCGATGATGTCCCTCAGCGTGTACTCGTATATGTGATTGGAACATGAGAGCTCTATTTCAAAATGATTGCAGCTATGAACTTGAAATTTGACTTGAAGATGTCTCATGTGTAAACATAAATCTGATAAGATTTTGGCCAAAATCAGACGAAAATATTATGTACATTTTATATGAAGTTCTTAGGTTCTTTTTTTGGTTGCCCGGATTGAGAGATAAATGCCGAAAACCTTCCTGAAATGTTGATTTGAAACTCAATTTTTTAGACGTTTGCTCAATTTACGCTCAATTTATTGGTCCTATCGGTAAATTAGTTTTTTCAAACTTGTTTACAATTAAATTTCTAATTAAGTGTTCTCAGATTTTAGATATAACTTTAAAACTAATGTTATAGCACCCCAAATAATGTAAAATGTAAATTTGTAACGTTATTGGTGGTATGTTAATAAAAAGTATAACAAAAAAGTGATTTGGCCATCACAGGACTTTCTTATACCAACCACTTTGGCACTCCGCCTCCCCCTCTCAAATTGCTGGGGTACTAAAAAAAGAATAGAAGTTATTGTTTACTTATTAATAAAAAAATGTTTTGGCTTATAGACTTAACATGAATGAATATAACTGTACCAGAAAATGAACTAAACTCGGATTGACAAGACTTGCGCATTAATGAACGGCTAATCAGCTAGCTGATATTAATCGTTCTATATGATTGTCATAATAATTATGTTGGCTGATAATTATTATTGATCATAATTATTACCAGCATAATTGCCTCAAATGAATAGAACAGAATCGTATATGCTTTCAGGGATGGATCCCATACAAAGTGATGTTATATACATATGGTAGGAGTTATATATAAGTATATGTTATATAGAGTTATATATAATAATTCTTACATAACATGTGAAAAAAAAGTACAAAGGGTAAAAATTAAAAAAATATTAATGAACTTAAAAGATAGCTAGAGAGATAATTGAGATTATCTTTAAAAAAATAAATAGTATTTCTACTGACATAAAACATATTTTGATAAAATAAAAAGGTATTCTTAGGTGACCGAACGTTCTAGATATTCCGAAACATGATTTTTGGTCCTCGATTATTTATTTTTGCTTGTTCAGGATTTCATGGAAAAGTCCCGAAAAATGTATACAGAAAAGAAAATAATATATAATAAATTAGAGAGGGCGCTGGAACCTCAGAAATAGGATGCTTGCGCCTTAGCTCAAGATGGCGAGTTTGAAACTCGTTCTTCGTATGGAACGTTTAGCAATGGTCCCGAGCCTGTACGATGTCAGGTACTCGTTAAAGACCCCTCCCTACCCTGAATACATATTTAGGGTAGACAAAATGTATGACTTCCTTAGTAGAGTCGGGCTCATGTTTATGGGAGTGACGATAAGACCTCGTAGTTAATTCTCGGGCATGAGTAACAATAACCAACTAAATTTGTACTTTCAGAATTTTGACATAATTTAAATCAAAATGATGTTATGTTAGGTTAGGTTTTATGACTCATGCCCGGGCTTTAACTTCGAGGTCATATCGTTTGCTACCAGAGCGCTCTTTCGTCACTCTGGTGGACATGAGCCCAACTCTACTGTGGGAGTCTTAAATTTTGCCTACCCTAAATTTTTATTCACCTAGGGTAGGGGTCTTTAACGAGTACCTGACATTGTACAGGCTCGGGACCATCGCTTCACGTCCCATCCGAAGGACGGCGTGCTTAAGTTTATTTTACCTCCCAGATAAAATAAACTAAAAATGATGTTGTTTTGTGATACTCAGATGTGCCAACACTGTTTTATTAAAAACATTTGTTTTTTAAAAACATATAAAAATAATGGGTGTTTTTTTAAAAGTAAAGAACTTTAAAATGAAGTAAAACACATAAAAATCGTGGTAAATGCCATTAGTGTTTAAATATGATTTCGGGCATATGGCCGCCGCGGCTGGCTCGAGTAAAGCGTAATCTGGAAGTCCAATTTTCCACCTTTTCGAGCAACTGAGGACGTATATCGGCAATAATGCGGCGAATGTTGGCTTTGAAATCGTCCAGCGTCTCTGGTTTTCCGGAGATCACAGGATCTTGGAGGCCAATTCACAGGTCCTTTACGCGAAATTATGCGCTATTGAATGTTTCCTTCAATAAATCGATTGTGGCGTGCGCTGTGTGGCATGTTGCGCCGTCTTGATGAAACCACAGCTCTTCCACATTAATGCCATTCAATTGGGGAACGAAAAAGTTAGTAATCATGGCTCCATAGCGGTCTTCATTGACTGTAACGTTCTGACCGGCTTGTGGATTTAAAAAATAATTATTTTTTATTTTTATTTTTGTCTTTTATTTATAAAGATACAACTGTTGGTTGCTAGGGTGCAACAACCAGCCTCTATGATGCTATTGATATGTTGGCGGAAGGGCATGTGAGAGGAAGGCCACCCAGTGGTAGGTTCTCGGAACGAAAATTTATCTTAATTATTAGGACAAGAACAGAAAAAAAAAAAAAATTAAATAAATAAATAAATAAAAAGGAATTGAAAGACAACTTTGATGGATGGGTAATAAGAGAGATGATAAAAGTGAAGGAAAATAATGTAAAAAAAAAAAAAAAAAAAAAAAAAATTAAGAACGAATATGATTTAAGGTGGCAGTAAGTCGCGGTTCCATCTTCTCTGGAACCTTCGTGGGGGGTTTTGTGGTAAGTGTTGTGAAGGTAAAGTACGTATTTCTGGGTTTGTATGTGTGTAAAGTTTTCTTAAAAACCGTATGTAAGTAGTTTAAATTGTGTCGGGAAATAATAGAGATTATATTATAAGTGAAATATTTAATTTAATTTGTTTTAATGTTTTTACTAATTATATTTATGTAAATATGTGAATCAAGGAGGTTTCTGTATTGATTAGGAGTGGAGTTCTCCCTAAGAACGCATTTCCTCATGATAGTTTCGTTAAGTTTGTCATAAATCATAATCACGGACAATAGTGTCTGTCAAATGACCACTGCTGAACGTCCATTGTCGAGGGAGGACGCGTGTTGATGATAAAGTTGGATTGTGATTAGCCGGCCACTGATAAGGAGTGTACGCCGTTGTGACGTATCACCTCGGATCCCCCAACAGTGATGTTTGTCAACACAGATACCGTCGCTCTAATCTCAACCTTTATTCGGATTGTCCTCATAGATATCTCCTACCCTTGACCCTCTCACTACGTCATTTATTTGTATCAATTTGATATCATTATCATTCGTTTCACTCGTGTTTTCACTAACTTTTTATGCCGATTTCTATGAAATTCTCATTCCGATTATTAAGACATTTGGAAAATACCATCATTTTTTCATTAAAATTTTCCGCTATGTAGCTTATTTTCTCAATATCCTTACATGTTTTTATACATGTTTATATTTTTACTCAGTCTTAGTCTATTTATCAAAATTTAGGACTCCGTCAGTAAAGTCGGGCTCATGTCCAACAGTGCGATGAAAGAGAATTCTGGTAGTAGGCGACATGATCTCTAACTTAAAGCTCGAGCATAAGTCACAAAAACAAACATCTATATAATATCTAAATAAATATTATATGTGTGTCGCGTAATATCTCTTGAATATTTATAACAATTTTTTTTTTTTAACTTTTTAAAAAATTTGGTGTTATATAGTTATATTGGAGAGCCACGTTAATTAAAATAAATCGGATCACCTAAAAGGGGAAATGAGGAATGGGGGGATTTTTTTAAGTTACGCTTTTGAATTCTTCGCCAGAAACAGATTATATAGAGTTGTCAAGGGCGCCGTTAGCTCAGTGGTATGGTCCAGAAGACTGGGTTAAAAAACATCTGTTTGTAATGAAAAAATGTAAAGCAAAACGTATGTTCTTTTAAATAATTTGTCTATTTCACAGAATATGTAGGAGTACCATCTTCTGCCACGACTTAACAAATATTTTTTATTAAGTGTTTCACAATATCTCTGCAAAAATGTTAAGTGTTCATAATGGGTTTTGTTCCGGATCCATTCAGCAGAGGATGTTAAGAGTTCGAGGAAATCACGCTACACAACCTGAGTGAATGTGAAGGTTACTCACATCTCTGATGGAGAATCGTCGATGAGGCGTTTCTCAGCCTAGGAGAGTAGGTAATGTACATGTTGAGGTCTCCAATCCCACACTTTTCTTTCGAAGTGTTTCTTAAGTAATACTGTGTGAGCTGAAACCTGGGGGCTTTGCAGTTTCGGAGCTCTGGACTAGTAGATGGCTGATGGACAAAGGATCACAGAGGGTATTTCCCAACAAATCTAATATTGACTTTACAGTAAGCCATGGGGTGTTCTTGCACCATGCAGTAATCAAGGTTCGGGCTTTTGACGCTTGCTGTAAGGATCAAACCTGGTTGGTTTGTGCTGCGCCAAGTTAATTAACAAAGGCGACAGTTCGGAAGCCCTCAATTCCTAATATTGTCTGACTTAGTGGACCACGAGAGATCTCTGAGCAGAAATCCTGAAATTCGGACCTTTGAGGGAACCCTACAGAAGGACTGTCGTCACCCTCTTCATTATCGAATCTAATTAAGACAAGTATCGGGCTGGAAGCCTGTGGTGAGCCACACCAGATGGAATCTCCGATCCTACCTCCCCTAGCTTGTCTCTCTCTCTATCTCCATAATATCTTATTACTTACTGCTTGTCTCCTTATCCTACCACTCGCAGTCAGCGATCCGTTTGTCCATATATAAGCTAATTTAAAAACCCTCATTATTCAGTATCGTACTCGTAGTTATATAATAAACAGTGTCCTTATGTGTCGAAACATGTATAGAAGGGGTGATCTAGAAGTGTCGAACACATCAAGAGCTGTCATCAAGCTGAGAATATGGATTCAGTTTAAGTCATAAGACTGGGCAGACTGAGATGAGCGGGTCATGTGCTCTGACCCATTCTGATGGGGGACAAAGAGTTCCCAGGAAAGATGTTGGAGGAAAGCCTGGAACCAGTAAGGCGGCTGGATGGTGTGAGGAGGCAGCTGGATCATGAGGAGCCTGTTGGAGGCGCCTGGATGATGTCAGGGACCTTCTGGAGGAGACTGGATGATGTACACATGCTGGAGGCGGCTAAATGGCGTGAGGAGCGTGCTGGTAGCGGCTGGTGGGAGGAGGCGGCTGGATGGTGTGGAGGAACCTGCTGGATGATGTGAAGAGCCTGCTGGAGGCGACTGGATGATGTACAGCGAGCTGGAGGCGACTAAATGGTGTGAGGAGCGTGCTGGTAGCGGTTGGATGGTGAGAGGAGGCTGCTGGATGATGTGAAGAGCCAGCTGGAGGCGGCTGGATGATATGAGAAGCCTGCTGGAGGCGGCTGCACAAGACAGAGGACATCACGGACCCGACCTGAGTGAACTTAACAGCTCAATAGGCACCTTTACCAACTAATTACAAAATTAAACCTCACTTTTCCTGTTTTTCGATAAGCCCTATAATTCATTTAGTGCCCTTACACGTGCTAACTTATCCTACTAGTCCTCACAACACTTATTTTTTTAATTTCTTCTCTAAACTGGTGGAGCTATTTTCTTTCCCCTAACTTGCAATCCTAATATCTGCCTACTGTCTATTTATTTTTTATTATTGTTTTTTTTTAAATACTATTTCTGTCTATGTTTTGGCCACAATTCACACGTGCTCTTCCTATAAATTCCTCTTTTTAACTTTAAAAAAAAAATATTTATCCATCGACCTCGCCTGTCCCTTTTTTTTAATCTCTGAGGTTACATTATTAATCCGAATTCCGCAGTAGACAGATGATACAATCAAATCTTATCAATATGAAACGAATTGTATTTATCGACCGCCGTATATAATCAATCCTCACAGAGTATTCATTTACTATTTTTTATTCATTTATTTTCATTTTTTATTTCTATCTGCTGAATAACAATGAACGTCATCAATCTTTTGTAATGCTATTTTTTAGTCTCTACTGGGTTTCCCACGTTGATGGAAAGTGCATCGTCGCATTTGGCGAATTACACTATTTATTTTGTTTTTTCTTCCCAAAAAGAGCAAAAAAATCAACAAAGCTTGCACAAAAATAGACAGTGTACACACGTAAAGAAAGAAAAAGTAGATGGAACCATCGGCTATGTACTTCCTCGATACAAATTAATCAATTACTACTTTTTCGCTCTTCCTTCAAAGCCAATCGATTGTTTGCACTAAAACTCAATATTTGACTTACATAGTACCTTCTGAACCCTCATATGGTCGATATTATATCGGCAGTTATTAGGGTATTTAAGTTAAGCCCCTCATGTTTCTAATATAAACAGAGTAAAGACAGCAAGATTTTAATTGTAGGAATATTGAGGGTCAGCCAAAGATGGAAGAAAACACTATTCTAACGCCAATGTTTCGATATATTTCAATCATCATCAGGGCCCACAAACTTGAGGGGGAATCAAGATTAGAACCACAATTAAACAAAATTAGTGTGTTGATAAACATTAATGAACGTTAAAATAGACATTATAACAAGTTAAAAATTGAACCTGACTTACAATGAATACATTACTAAACATTAAAATTATGATTCCCCCCCCCCCCCCCCCCCCCCCATGTTTGTAGGCCCTGATGATGATATAAAATATATCGAAACGTTGGCATCTGAATAGTGTTTTCTTCCATCTTTGACTGCTCCTCAATATTCCTACAATTAGAATCTACAGTCGCTAATCAACATCTGCAAGATTTTAAGTTTTTCAAATATTTCTCAACAGTATGTTTTTTGAATAATATTCTTTATTATTCTTAAAGCTCTCTTTCTTTTGAAATCTAAAATTATTAGCTATCCCGTCCGGGAGTGAGTTTTATTTCGAAGATAAAACTTCCTCCCGGGGCCATGGATGTCGTAAATAATTAGGTAAAACACCATTATAAGAGTCATGGCTAATATGCATTGTACATAAGGCCAAAAAAAAAAATAAAAAAAAAAAAAAATAAATAAAATTATTAGCATTAGAGATAGGGTCCAGAGCCTCATATTTACAACACCTATTGATTTTCAGTCAAATCGCCCCAAAAAAAGTGGGATATCAGTGGAGGATTTAATAAGAAAAAGTCATTGTGAATCACCGACAATGTACTTCCCCAGAAAGAATTAGTCAATTAACTTTTCGCAAGTCCATTGGCAATACTACATCGGTAGTTATTAAGGTTTTCGAATTGAGCCCCCCTCCCTTGAACTCCATGTCTTCCTTCAACCGATATTGCTGAAATTTTACAGGTTATTTATGTTCTCATTGGTTTTTGACTTTAATATGAAATTTCATGTTGATACATATTAATTATATCGGCAGTTATTGAGGTTTTTCAGTTAAGTTTCCCCCCTAATCCCCCTTTCCCTTTAGACGATTTGGCTGAAAAACAGTAGTTGTCGTCGTTGGAAGGATCTGAATTCACATATGAAATTTCGTGTCGATACATTTATTCTATCGGGAGTTATCGGGTTCACAGTCACAGAAGTTGGAAAACATGAAATCAAATTCCGCAACAAATTTTTGACATATTGGGTAACTGGGTTGGCAAAATTTAGTACTCCCACAGTAGAGTCGGGCCATGACTAACAGAGCGACGAAAGAGCGCTCTGGTAGTAGGCGATATGACCTCGTAGTTAACACCACATCCCTCACTCCCTGTTCTTCTCGGCTAAAAACGTATGTTTGGTCGTCCTTATGTGGTTTTGGATTTAAATGTAAAAATTAAAATGTCAATGTTTTAAGCCCCTTCCCTCTGACCGTTGTGGCTGAAAATCAATAGGTGACATTAATCAATTTATGGTGTGCTAGGCCCTCATATAACATTTCGTGTCGATAAATTCATTCTATCTTGTATTAATTTTGTTTATGTACTCATTAATTTTTAAATATTATTTTGTTCGGTTTTTATTAATTTAATTTTACTTTTTTTAATAGTTTTGTTATTACTTCTGATCATAGATGTGTTAGACTCAAGCATGTAGTTATAAATCTAATTTATAAGCTATCTTAATGTATAAATTCTTTTGACGTATCCTATCACCATGTATTGGTTTAACGGAAATAAATTTATTATTATTATTATTATTATCGGGAGTTATCGTTAATTTGGGAGTAAAAACACTAATTTCTGACCAATTACACAACTTCCCTTATACTTCGTATAGCTGAGAAAGTAAATATCAAAGAACTCATGTTGTGATCAATCTAATGGCACAAAATCCCATAAAGATGTCCTTTCAATTATCCCAGAAATTGGTGCAAGGAAAGGGAATGTACCAACATAATATTTTGTATAACGTTCCTGTAATGGCATTGGTTTTGGAGGGAGAGCAAACACTTATTTGATTAATTCGTGCAGTGGAAGTACATTTTGTTTGTCCAGATAGTCCGCGCTCAAAAACTTTCTCTGATTAGGCCAGTATTATTTGATTGCATATGATCGATATATGATTGCCAGGATTAGTAGGCTCTACAGCATGGTTGGCCAACCCAAATGATCTTTGGCTCACTTTGGAAATGCATTTTAATCCCGCGGGGCGCATATATAATATTATGTATGCTCATATTAGATTTGGACTCACTACAAAAAATTTTTGGAGTGAAAATTTAAAACAGAATGAATTATTATTGTTTTTATTATTATTCATACATATAAACATAGATAATATAATAATGATCTGAATGAATATAAACCTTAGTTTATTTTATCTGGGAGGTAAAATAAACTTAAGCACGTCGTCCTTCGGATGGGACGTTAAGCGTTGGTCCCGAGCCTGTACGATGTCAGGTACTCGTTAAAGACCCCAAACCTAGGTGAATAAAAATTTAGGATAGGCAAAATCTAGGACTCCCACAGTAGAGTTTGTCTCATGTCCACCAGAGTGACGAAAGAGCGCTCTGGTAGTAGGCGATATGACCTTGTAGTTAAAGCCCGGGCATGAGTCACAAAACCTAACCTATAATAATAAAATGATCGAATAATATTTAATTTATTTAAAATCAGATATTTGTTTCTCAACTCTTTCACTTAGCTTTTGCAAGTCGATCTCAATGCGTGTATTTGCACATGTTTTGTGCAAAAACATATTTTGTGGTATTGGGATGAATCTCGCTGGCCGCGGGTTGGCCACTCCTACTCTACAGGTTTGAGGAATTTATGAACCCATATTTAATCGGTTCAGTGAGAATTTTCCCCAATGAGTGCTAAATTCCTCCTTAGTATGGTGTTTAGAGGTATTAGAACGGTGGGAGGGTTGACGATTGGTAAACACAGCTCTCTCAAAGAGAAGAGTTATTCGAGGACTCTTGGCTAAGTGCCCGCCCCCGCTATACATAGAGAGACCCAAACCGTGACCACGTGAGAACAGCTTTCCCTAACTCAGCTTTTCACACCGTCTACCATATGGAAAAGTCGTCGGTGAATCATCAGCAATATACTTTTTCAGTAAGCATTAATCGATTAATTCTTCGCTCTCCGTAACACCATACGACCGTTTTAATCAACTTGACAACAAAGTTTGTGAATCCCCCGAACTTATGAACTAAGTGTCTACCCTCTCCCTAAACCCATCTTATCCTTTGCCGAATTTGACTGAAAATTAGTAAGGTATCTTTTTTATTGACTTCTGAATCCTCATAATAAATTATGTTTTGATACATTCATTACATCGGGAGTTATCAGGGTTTTTGAGTTGAGCCTCGCTCCTCCGATTTCCCTCCCCTTCAGCCGATTTCGCTGAAAATTAATAGGCGTTGTTCCTATGTCGTCATCGTAAAAAATATTTATCTTTTAATTAAATTAATAACTTCATCTACCGTTTTTATTAATATTATTATTTATTTATTAATATTATGATAAAACCGCTTAAGCCAACTCAATACTTCCATGTACCCAGTAATGCTAGTATCAAATGAGCGAGGAGGGGGGAGAGTGATCTGTACATGTGGTTGGTATAATAAATTAAATATATAATTATGTTATTAAAAATTAGTTCTTACTAAAAAAGTAAATTATAAAATTTCAAATCGCTAATAAGTCCTCAGATTTGAGATAAGATCAATAGAGATCAACCACACTTTTACAGATCTCTCTCTCTCTCTCTCTCTCTCTCTCTCTCTCTCTCTCTCTCTCTCTCTCTCTCTCTCTCTCTCCCCCTCTCCCTTCTCAAATTCATTTCATACTCGCATTACTCTTGGGCTGAAGCAAACTCATTACTTTCTTCTACCAAGTAATGCCAATATGAAATTGTTTTGAAAAGGGGAAGAGTGATCTGTACGTTATGGTCTTTGGTAGAAGAAAGTCTTGTTATGGCCATATTTTCTTTCTACGTTGCACCCTCTTTCTCTATTTTGGCGAAAGGCCCGATCCAGTAAATACACAACTAAACTGATTCCTGGTTTCATCTAGTATCTTCTTAGGCGTGCCTTGAACCCCCCTCACAAGACCTGTTGACAAAATTCTTAGCGATATTTTACTATAGGATACAGTTTACATTTATTTTCGAAATGCAACTTTGTGTTTTTTTGGGGGTCCAACGCCCCGGATGGCAAGAGTCCAAGCGAGCTAGTGTGCAAATTTAGATAATTTTCAAACTGGGACATCAGCCAGACTTTAGTGGAATACTGTAAGAACTGTCTTGATATTATTTACGTAACCTTTTACACTATATACGATATATTTTTGCGAATTATGTCGATATAATGGAAAAACGACGTTTCCATAGCAAATTGCATTAATTTACAAATGCAAAATTGTACACTCACTTTTTGCTACCCCTCTATTTTGTAAACGTTCAGATATCCTTATAACCATTCATTACATCGGCTGTTATTATAGTGTTTGGGTTAAGCCCCCGTTAATCCTTTCCTTTCCTTTGGTCAATTTGACTGAAAATCAATAGGACTCGTTCTCATATGTTTTGAATTTACGTATAACATTTTTGAACGGTTTTCGCCATATAAAATCTGCCATTCTGTTTTCTTTACAACTTTTATTTCATGAGATTTTTGATTGTCATAAATGTAAGTGGCATCTTGAAAATTACACTAGTGCTCTAGTCTCTGAAGATTAGTGTACGATGTCAGGTACTCGTTAAAGATCCCTCCCTATCCTAGGTAAAGAAACCTATAAACCCTGCGACACGATATAAGGCGGTTCGGGAAATATGCCATGTTGCCGCACTTGGAACCAGGGATCCAGGAAAGAGGGCGTGGCCGGCCCCGAAAGCACCATATGTGCCAACGTCGTGAGAGCCACGTTGCCTAGCGTCAGGCCTTTCCTATCTATGTGAAGTTAGCACCCAATCTAGTGCGTGGTAAAGCGCCGAGACGAAAAAGCGCTCTGGTAGTAGGCGATATGACCTAGTAGTTAAAGCCCGGGCATATCCCATACTTCGTGTTGCAGAAGAAGTAAAATTGTGATAGAAATAAATGACTTGCGCCACTGACCAACAAATCCATAACTTATCCTTGCCGTAATTAACTGCGGACCCGTCTTCAGATATTTGTCATCTGTGCTACAATACATTTCGGACAACTTTTAGGGCACCGCTGTTTCAAAGTTGGCCTCCCATCGTTAGTCGGGATTAACCAAAGCCCCCTCCATCCACTTCCCTCATTCAAACTAACTTTGGAAAGATTAGAACCCCCAACCCTTCTCACAGCCTTTTACATGCATTATTTCCAACAACTTCAAACCCATTATTCTGCGTTACTCGATTTAGTCGTCATACAACTGTAAAGGCCATGATTAGTAATGATAATCGTCGTTGCTTTGTTGGTTCTTGCTTTAACAGAAGGATTATCTTCTCATAATCCTCACTCTATTTTTTATGGAAGGTTTTTTTTTCAGGCTTCTGTCAGCGGAAACTGCCTGCAGTCCCTTAGTGAGTTTTGGAAATTACTAGTTACTTTGCGTCAGGTTAAATAATACAGAATAAAAAGTTGTCGGTGAACCGGTGAATAGTTGACTTACACAGTGAGTTCTGAATCTTCGATACATTCTTTACATGTCGATAAATTCATTCCATTTGGAGTATTTGAGTTCACATATAGAACTTATTTTTTTTCATTTTTGGAAACATGAGTCCGGAAAACATGGCGGTGAAAACTCGACATCAATTGTCTGACTGGTTACATAACTTCCGTTATACTTCGTATAACTAGGGAAGTAAAAGCACTACTCTTGATATATTTCGGATCTCTTAAAAAAGTTTAAAATTGAATATTAAAAATTCAAGGGTCATATATATGCATGCAAATGGCTTCTTTGGCGTGTCAGGCTTTTGACCGAGTTTGGCTTCCGGGACTTCTTTACAAATTAAGGTCATTACTTCAACAAACATACTACCTCATCATATAATCATATTTAGCATTCAGATACTTCGTGTCTGTTGTCTCTTCGTTGCATATTAGCAGGCGTATCCCAAGGTTCTATTTTATGTTCTCTATTATATACGCTTTATACCTCAGACATATCCATGTATGCCGAAGACACTGTCATCTTAGCTGTCACACAGACAACACCATCTCTATACAGTGCAACATTTGGAAAATGAATTAGCATAGATAAAAACATTATAACGTTAGCACTAAGAAATACACGTCGCGCTGTTTTACCTACCTTCTTCCAGTATCATACAGTGAGATATTTTGGACTTATATATGCCAATCCACAGGGAACTGACGTGGAACCTTCATACACGCCTCACTCGTAGTACGCTAAACTGACAACATAAAGGCTTCATTTCCTTCTGAACAGATGTTCAAAATTTCCCTTAACTGCAACACACTCCCAATCAAACCACTCTGGATAAACAACGGCTCAGAAATTTACGGTTGGACTCAAAAATCTAGACTAAAACGCATTCAGGTTCTCCGATCACTCGTGTTATATGACCTGACGACCTTACACTACAGTTCATTTTCTGACGTAGACACCGAATACTTCCTTCGTCTTATTTGTTCTCTCTCCTTGTTTTTGCTTTTGCCTCTTAATGCCTCTCTGTTTTGGTCCCACACTCCCCCAAGTAACGCCCATTACTCACACTTATTCTCCTGCCCTACTAAATGAAAAGATACAAAATAATGGCCTGGGTCTGTTATTTCATCCCCTCTTTCCTTAATGTATTTCTTCTTTCTTGTATTTTTCTTAGAGACGAGGGCGAGCTTTAAGAAACTCCTAACTCTGAGAATTAATTCTATCAACCCCAGATTACTTTGGTTATTAATTATTTCAGTCTTTTTCTTTCTTTTATTTTTCAAGTCATTATTAATTCTTATATATTTTTTTTCTCTTTCTAATACTCATGACCTATCATCAACATAAAGATGATTCACTTTAAAAATGTTTAAAAAATAAATAAAATAACTCGTTAAAAATCTTTGTTCATTAATCTTTGTTACTGAACTTTTTATTTGCTAGTGTTTTAAACTTTTTGATCCTTTTTAATGACTTTTTTTTTTTTTGAGGGCTGAACGATGAGCATAACTTTTTATGGAAAATAAAAGAAAATAATGTTTATTGTTCAGCGTAGTACATTGTCAGTGTGCTTGTTCGAACCTCAAGTAGTAAGTCATTTAAGAAGCTATCGACTCAGGATTTTGGCTAATTGGAGAGTTTGGGGTGGGCGTTAAAACTTAAAATGAGTGCTAGTGTGAAATTTTACAAATAGCACCTACATAAATCCCAAGATATTTTTTATTTAGTTGACAGGGAAAATGAATAGAATAAAATTGAGAACAAAATATTGGGGTTTATTACACTTTAATTACATTATGAAAATAAAAAAATAAATTTGAAAAATTAAAAAAAAACGAAGACAATCATACACGAAAATTCTGCTATTAACTAATTCCTTTATATGAGTATTTTCTCTATGGACACTCTTCTTTGGGCATATCAAATTTAATTAAAACAGTACCTTCTTTCTGTAGCTTTCTCAAATTTGTCCTATCTTCTACATCATGCCATATCTTATTATGTACGAAAAAAATCCCAAGTCATAATTTTATTTACACTATATGGCACATCCGGCTTTTGTTGTCCTTTTTCACTTCTAATAAAAGCGAAACTAATACTCTTATTATTTATAATTATTTACGGGGGCCATGGTGGCCGTGCGGGCTAGAGCGAAGGGCTTTGGTCGCATGGCTTCCCCATGGTTTGCGGGTTCGAATCCCGTCCGGGAGTAAGTTTTAATTCGTAGATAGAACTCCCTCCCGGGGCCATGGATGTCGTAAATATAATTAGATAACACATTGACATGGCTAATATGCACCGTATATAAGGCCAAAAAAAAAATATATATATATAATAATTTAAACAGCTGTTTATATTTTAAAAATCACCGTTTTGGCGCTTCTTTTCTTTAAAAAAAAATAATTAAGGTTAGGTTAGGTTTTATGACTCATGCCCGGGCTTTAATAACGAGGTCATATCGCCTACTATCAGAGCGCTCTTTCGTCACTCTGGTGGACATGAGCCCGACTCTACTGTGGGAGTCCTAAATTTTGCCTACCCTAAATTTTTATTCATCTAGGGTAGGGGTCTTTAACGAGTACCTGACATCGTACAGGCTCGGGACCATCGCTTAACGTCCCATCCGAAGGACGGCGTGCTTAAGTTTATTTTACCTCCCAGATAAAATAAACTAAGGGCCTCGGTCGGGTTACGAACACACGACCTTGAGCTCAGAAGTCAAGCATGCATACCACTGAGCTACCGGCGCCCTCAAAAAAAAAAAAAAAATAATAAATAAAAAAAATAATAATAATAATAATTTTACAGTATTTTAATATTTATAATGTGTGTACTTTTTGTACATCACAAATTGTGTATAGTCAATTTCAAAACCACATAAGGAAAACACCTATTAATATTCCGCGAAATCGATCGTTGGGAAGGAGAGGCTCAGAGAAGGGGAGGCTCGCTCAAAAACCCTAATAATGCCGATGTAATGAATGGGCACAAAATTTAATATGAATAATAATTCAGAAGCCCGTGTTTAAGGCATATTTTTTTTTCATCTCAAATGGTTTTGGAGGGAGAGCGAACATTTCTTTGTTTAATTTATGGTGACTTACGAACGACTTGGATCTTTTATAAATTATCTTTAAAAAATATATATTATCGTGACGGCCTGATGATGTGGACGACCTCGAAAGCCGGCTAGCACAAAATAATAAAATCTGTAAGAGGTCAGACTACGTTTAACTCCCTGAGTTATATGCAGTTAGGAAATTGGTCAGATATTCGATTTGAATCTTTTCCGACCTCCTGATTCCAAAAATTCAAAATAAAATGTTGTCTATGTGTGTCTTTATGACAGTATGTGTGTGTCTGTGAACACGATAAGTAAATCGAGTAAATGTATCAACATGAAATTGTTATGTTTATCCAGAATCCTCTAAAGACGACACCTATTAATTTTCAGCGGAATCGGCCGAAGGAGGGGGGGGGGGGGAAGGGTCAGAGGGGGTTCATCACTAATATTCCAGTCACGAGACACGACTTGAGGATTACGAGCATGAGGATTCAGAAGGCACTATGTAAATCAAAGATTGAGTTTTAGCCCCAGAGGTCGATAGGCTTTAAAGGAAAAGCGAAAACGTAATTGATTATTTCATGCTGGTGAAATACATAGCCGGTGATTCACCGACGACTTTTTATTTCCAACCATATTTATAAATCACTAATATCATTCCCTTAATTAAAAAAAAAAAATATTGACATTTTTTATAGTTTTTGATTCTTGTTTGTGAATCAAACGTGACCAGAAGTCCTTTATTGGGATTCATATTTTTTTTTTAGTCATTGCTTTATCAGGAGGATTATTTTAATTAAAATGATGTTTGCTTTTTAATTAAAGACCACTCTATAGGTCTCAATACTCTGTCCAGTTATTTTCCAATTCACCAGTTTTTACAATTTCGATGAATACTTTGAAAATATGAACAATACCAAAGGATGCATGCCATTCGGTGTCTATATGTACATATATATGTGTGTGTGAAAATATCAATAGCGACATTCCTCAATCATTGAGTTATTTTTTGGAGCGAGTAATTTTAGAAAATAAACGATATAAATTGGAACATTTGAAACTAATATGTACGACTGTCAGCCACTGTATTATTGCTGGTCTTCGTCCTAGATCTTTCATCTCGAGATTGCAATTGGGGTCTCTCAGTTTTTTTTAATCGACGATTTGGATCAAAATGTATCATACAGATTTTTTCGTCTTTTGGTTTGTGTATGTCGTATCATACTATGATGTATGAGACAGCAACAGTTCTTCATCGTCAGCCTCATACCTTACAACCAGAAACTGGAACATTTATTCAATATGCTGCAGAATTATTACTCCAAAAAGTTCAGTTTTAACAGAAGAGCCAAAAAAAAAAAAAATGCGCCAAGAAATCTACCTCGAAGAATGTGTGAAAAAGAGTGCATATCATGAATTTTGCAATTTTTGTTATCGCGATATCTCAGGAAAAATTATATTTAGGAAACAATGTATAAATACCTTTTTGTAGAGAATCACATAACCTACAAACTTTGTGATAACTATTTGTACAAGAACACGTACCGTTTAAGAGATATTGAAGAAAAACAGAATTTTTCGACCTTTGACCTTGAATATAATTTTTAGCAGAAGTGGAATCGATGAGGACTTTTGCATTTAATTTGTAATGATGTTTACAAGTTCAGTACCAATGTTTAGCTCTCGGCTAGCGCATCGGATGCTTAAGTCCCTGGCTGCTTAGACTTCCACAAAATTTAGTACCGGATTGGTAGGAGGGCTTTTCAATATATATATATTCTATGTCTATATTTATTATTGATTTTCTTTCATCATGTGATTTAATTCAAATTTTGAAGTTTTAAATTTCGTTTATCTTTAGTGCTCATTTTGACAAATTCTGAAATATTTATAATACAACTTCGAAGATTAAGATAAATATTTTTTCATAACTCCTTCCGAAGTGTCTTTTTCATAATGATATTTCGGAACGTAATAAGTCCGGTTTATTGGTTCCTTAGTAAATTAAAACTTATTGAATTAATTAGCGAGGGGGAAATGCATTGTCAGTGATCTGCGACAAGGATGGCAACCACACACCATATAATCTCATCTGAGAGGACAGATGAGATGCCAAAATTTATGTTGAGATTCAATGGGATAATGAAAAGGGAGTATGTATCTGTGTTGAGTGGAGCATGCAACCCCAGGAGACTCCTCGTCTTTCTACCCCTTCGGCAACACCAGCCATGCTCCACCAGTCAAATGGGTCAGGTTGAGACAAATCATATTCACCCTCTCTCCATGACTTAGATAAACTATTCTGTCTCTCCCACATATTTCACTAAATATTCAGATTGAAAATCTAAAATGAAGGGTACATGGAGAAAAAAATACGTAAGGCAATATTTTTAATAATTTAATAGGATACGACATAAGGATGTATACGATAGCTTATGAATTAGATACATAAACAGATATTAACTATTAGAGTCTGACAATCAGACTCACATGAATTAGAATTAACAATACAACTAAAAAATAAAAATAATAAATAAATACTTGATAATATGAGTACAAAAATAATAATATTATAAAATAGATAAATAAATTATGTAATAAATACAGTAGATATTTCTTTTTTAATTTATTTAAAATTAATATAATGATTTTTGGTAACTTCTTCGAAAGTGTCTTATGTCAAATATAGAGAAGAGAAAGAAAACAAAATAACAATAACAATTATAAATATATACGAAAAAAAAAAAAAATTTAAATGATAAAAATACATAAAAGAAACAAAATCAATAGAAATAAATTAGGATATGAATAATAAAAGTAATGATAGGTGACAGATTTTTTATTATTTTTGAACAATGAGAAAAAAATTCCGTTTCCGAATAGAGGGTTTCCTCTAACATAAACACTTTTAATGATATGTAACATTTTTTATATTGTGAAACACTTAATAAAAATGAAAAAAAACTTTTTTTTTTTTAAATATTGTTTATTTCACAACATTTGTATAATATGGGAGTACTTTTGGTGTTGGTACTTGGGTATGGTTAAATGATAATATGATTAATAATATAATGTCACTTTGAACAATGAATATATTTGTTAAGATAACAAACACTTTTTGCCAAACCGCGTTGTAACAAACACAATGTCAATTGTTCAGTAATAAGTCCTTCGCGAATTAGGTATTTTCTACAGTTTAGAACACACCTTTAATAGAAAACCGCGTTGTAAGCGAACACAATAGACAGACCGCGAAATAACAAGTGACTGAATCATGTAGTTCAATTAACACCACAATCGATAGTTTTGGCGAGTTCCCGAAATCACCATCACACTCAACCCGCGACTCAACATTTGGTATGGCTACCATCTTCAGTCACGACTTAACAAATACTCAGTAGTATTTGGCTGAAGTTGGTAGCAATACCAAAATTATTCCCATATTATATATATTTTGTGAAATAGACAATTTTTTTTTTTTAAACGAACGTTTTACTTTATTTTTTATAAACATTTTTAGTTGAAGCTTAAATTTCTATTATCTTTTTAGGTTACTGAGGCTCAACATTTTGGTGAACTTGGGAAAAAACAGTTGTCAATATATAAAACTAAATAACCAAATATGCTCCTAAAACAGCGTCATTACTTCGTTGTCGTGTAACTTTACTTATGCCATACGAGATCATAAGCTATACTATTCTTGCAAGTTTTCTGAAAATTCTGAAATACATTTTTACATTAAATATTATTAGTAAATAAATTAGTATGATATATTTAATCATACAAATAAAATACGTTATCTTCCCACTGTTTTATTTTTGAATAGAACCGGTTTTCAACGCAACAGCTTCATCATCAGTGGTAAATGTACCCCCACGCACACAGGAAAGCGGTTAATAACGGACAACTGGCTACATACTGGCGATAAATCTCGTCACACAAGTATACATATTTTGTTTAAACATTTTATAACTGAAATTGAATTCCCTTCTTCTAGGGTACTAAGTAGACTCGATTTTTAAGTTTTTTACGAGTATCTGGACAAAAAAAAACTACATATATATATATTAATTTTTTTTTTTTTTAAGTTTGCTTTGAGAAAATTGGTAAAATGGCATGGTTTAACTTTAATTAATATTCAAGAGAAGAGGGGGGGGATTGAAGAATCAATTATAGGAAAGTGTTTTTGAGGGAGAGAGAGAGAGGGGGGGGGGGGCGTGGTGGGCGATGACTAATTTGAAGGCACTCCTCGGGGACCTGAGTGGTCTTCTAAGACGATCTTACATATTCATGGCCATCCCGAGAGGACCTTAGTTTATTTTTTCAGGGATCAAACTCAGGGAAGTCTTTATTGCTTTTATTTAAGGGCCTTGGAATATTAAAGAAATGACCTAGGTACTTTTTTTTTTTTTCTTCTTTTTCTCTTCGACAAATAAGTGGAAGTTTATGGCGGAGGTTTTTTTAATACTTCGGGACAGTAAAGTTCATAAGTTTATGGAACTGATTGGGAAATACTGAGTTTCCGTGGCGATTTTCCACACCTTGATTTCAAGCCCTTTTTAGCATTACAATGAAAAAATATCTGTGACCATAGCAGGACTATCTTATACTAACCACCTTTTGACTTATATTATTTGATTTATATTATCAATTTTATTTCTTTCTTAGTTATATAGATTTTCTTTTTTACTTATTCTCTTTTAATTATGTAGATACTTCTAATTTTTTTTTTTTCATCATTATGAAGTTGTTATTTTATGTTTTTTCCTGTTAATCTTATGTTTATCTATTTTTTTAATTGTATAGTTTTTCTCCAATATATTTAAGAAATATATATATTTCTTTGTACTGATACTATATTTCATTGTTTCATTTTCTTTACTCTGTATGTATTTATTCTTAGGGGACCTCGGTCCCAAAATAATAACATTTCTTTTCATTTCATTTCATTTTGATAGATCACTCCCCCTCCCCTCTGCACTCTTGCAAATTTAATTTATTCAACTGGCATTACTGTGTATAAAAATTTATTGAACATTTTTTGGGACCCCATAACGTTAATTATATCGTTGCTATCTCAAATTCAAGAGAAAGTGATATTGGAAATTTAATAAGGAACATTTTTGGTGTAGGACCATTTTTTGATTGGACTAACAGTTTTCGCGTAATTCGAAGAAACATCTAAAAATATGAGTTTCTTTACCATTTTGGGATGGATTTCAGCGTGTATCTCGCAAACCGGCGGCCTATCCTAATTTATATAAAATGGTCTTTTTCATTTTTTGTACAACTTTTATTGAAAGAGATTTTTGATTAGATTATAAACATTAGCAGTGTCTTGGAAAATGTACATAAACCCTGAAGAAAAGTGGTCTTCCTTTAGGTGAGATTTCAGCCTAAATCTAATCCAAGTTACCACTTGTGACTACTTCACATCAACTATCAAGTTCATAGCTACAGTCGTTTCTATGTTAAAGAGTTTACAGAGTGCCAATCACACTTACACCGACAGACAGAATGACAGCCAAAACTAGGGCGAAAATGACCAAAACGTCGATCTAGGATTTTCGTTCAATTACAATAATTCCCTATATTAAAATCTTATGGATGAAAGGCACTGCTTGCCATCCTGGGTCAGTCACAATTTTCGTTCCTGATTCGGGCGGTTCTTACAGCCTTAGCTGAAATGAGTGGTTGCGTTAGCAACTGAGGTTGGGTTCGTAAGAGGTTGTGGTTACTGGCACTTACACCAGAAGCCAGTCCCTGGTAGATTCTGATGCTGGGACCAGAGCGAAGTAGTAGGTGTCCCAATTCCTCCCCTATTTCAAGGAACTAACTCCACCCTAGACCAATTCCAAACAAAGCAGGATGTTCTTACTATTTTAGAAGATTGAATTCTATCTTTGGCGGGATATGGGTGAGATCCTCAGTAACGCTGGTGAGTGATGATTCTACCAACTAAAAACTAAAAATAAAGGGTCTAGCCGGATAAGAGTGCGAAAACTGCCCCCAACGATTTTCAGACCGACTGTTTGCACATATAAAAAGAAAATTTCCTGAAAATTTCAGCTCCCAACTCCCATTATTCGATGAGAAAAAAAATAAATGCAATTTTCATTCTCCCCCCCCCCCCCCCCCCCCTCCCCCTCCTTGCGGGTATTGCGAATATGCAACTCTCGATATTTTTTAATGTTCTTATACTTCAAGTACACCTACAAAGTATTTAAATTAGATTTTTCATCGACTTTTGAAAAATTCAAAATGGCCTTTTTGAATGTTATTTTTGAGTGACACTCACCAAATTTCCACAGAATATGTGTTTTTTATATCAAAATATTCCCTAATTTTTTCAAATTTTTTGATCTAAAATATACATAGTTTTTATTTTTGCAAAATACAATATATAGCAGTAATTTGTTGAACGGTTGTTAACAGTACTATTTCAACTTAATTGTATGAAGAATATTTTTTTAATTAGATAACTTAAAATAACATTTTCATTATTCTGTATAAAATTATTATTCATTGATTGACCGTATGTAATATAACTCCTGTTATTTTTATACGAATTCAGCATATAAGAATATTATTTTATAATATATTTTCATTAACATTCTAGAATGTCAGCTACTTGGAAGCTGAAATTTTCAGAAAATTTTTTTTTTTATATGTGCAAACTATCGGTCAATTGCCCATTCGAAAATCGTTGGGGGCAGTTTTCGCACTCTTATCCGGCTAGACCCTTTCAAAAAGTCCTTATACTAAAGATATAAGAAACTAAAATAATAATTTTGTATAGGTAATGTATATATAAGATTTATTTCAAGGGTATAACCTCGATTATTCTGAAGAATATACGGATTAAATGACAAAAAGGAACACTCACTGAATGGTCATTTCTGTACAGCTATAATACACACTCATGAACAGAACCATTAATAACAAATAAATAATAATACATAAGAGGAAGCAAAGGAAGGGGGGGGGGGGGGGGGGGATTTATCCGTTACCCAGAGAAGAATATATTGTGAACCTTCTTTTTCTAGAGAGGGGCGAAGCCCATCTATCCTTACAAGGACAGAAAAAAAATGTTGATGAAGGGCCCCATGGGTCCTCTTCTTGGTACACTACCCAGCTAGTACAATTTATGATGTTGTTCGGTTAATCCTGTATTTGCATTGAAGAATAAAGTGGTGATTCACCGTCAATGTAGTTCCTCAGCAAGTAATAATCAACTGTTTTATCTTTCCTTCCGTACCTAATCAATCCTTTGGGCTACTTATCAATGGTAATCTTTTTGGGGAGTTATGAATGATCATATTAAATTTTGTGTCGATATATTCATTACATTGGGAGTTATTGGGGTGTTTAGTCCTCTTCTCTGAGCCTCCCTTCCCTTCAGTCGATATCGCTGAAAGTCAATAAGTGTCTTATGAGGTTCTGGATACATAATTTTATGTCGGTACTTATTCTAGGATACATTTTTATTTTTCAACTATATCGACACATCATAAAAATGTATTCTATATTGATTTGATAGTATGAGAATTTAGGAGCGCGTATTAAGTCAGCTGTTGATTTTTAGCGGAAACAATCGACTGGTTTTGAAAGAGGAGCGATAAGTCAATGTACATTGCCGGTGATTCACCGACGAATTTTTAAATTAAATTTTAGAAATCATTTTATCAAAATTAAGTGTAATTATTCCCAATCGGGCCTCCACCCCAAATCGCGCCCAATTTTTTTTTTAGTAATTCGTATGACAAACAGGAAAACATTTAATATTAAATCGGTGGCAGAAAAAAAAATTAAAAAAAATATATATCTAGTTCATAAAAAAAATGTATTTCTCAATATAAACGATATAATATGTCAACTAGTCTTCATATTTTATTTAATATATAATGAAATAATCTAGGATTAGAGCAGAAAACTGTAAACCACAGTAAGAATGTCAAAAATCCAGTTGATGTATCCCCATGGGGGAGCATAACAAAAATATCTAGTTCATAAAAAAAATATCTAGATCATAAAAAAAAATTAATTCTTAATATAAACGATTTAATATGTCAATTTGATATTTTTTATGCTCTCCCATGGGGTTTCTCTATATCAGGAGAACCTGGGCTGTTTCACTAAAAGGACCGACGGGAATGTCAACATTACATTTCTTCTGATACATCAAGTGGATTTTAGAAATTCTTACTGTGTTTTTAAGTTTTATGCTCTAATCCTAGATTATTTCATTCAATATTATGAAAATATTAAGAATAGTTGACATATTATATCGTTTACATTGAGAAATAAATTTTTTTTATGATATAGATGTTTTCATGTTGCTGTTGATTATACAAATTATTTAAAAAAACAATCTGGAGCGATTTGGGGGGGAGGCCCGATTCGGAATAATTACCAAATTGAGAAGTACAGGATTAGATCTCATTGAACTAGGGAGAAGAGTAAAGATATCAAAATTAGTGCTAATTTGACGTTTGGCCCAAAAATCATAGCCCACGGATGGCTTCCAATGCCGTGATCCATCCCAAAGCGTGATCCACTCCATACGCTCACTTCAAAAACTCCATGAAAAGAGTCTGTTTCTGGTCTACAGAGGCGATGAGCTCTGTCTCCAGTCCAGAGGATGAGTCCTAACATTGATTATCTCCGCCAAGTAATCCCCAGACCATTCTCTAGTTGGGGAGCCCAGTTGTCGCATTGAGCCCAGTTGACATTCCGATGATTAAACCCAAACCAGGAGCTCTAGCCTATTGTGATGCTTCGCTCTGATTAACTTCACACTGAAAACTCATAGTTATCCTCATGTCCAATGTTTCATCAATATTCTGATCTCTGTTGGCTCTAATCACTACGAGTAATGTATTTATTTATCTTTTGTTCTACTTCCCGAGGAAGGAAGTTATTTAATCGGTCAGAAATTCGATGTTCAAATTTCATCGGAATTTTATATTTCTCTACCATCCGACTCCAAAGTTGACTTATTCAGCTGATTTCCTAACACTAAATATTGCCCCGATTTTCTTCCATTCGGATTCTGCAAATATTTTTGTAAATAAAATCGAAAATTCTCTATAATATAATAATAGGCTGTGACTCAGATGGGAAAATTGAACATGAAATTTTAAATTGTTAAAGTTTTTAAATGTTTTTATTTACTTATAGTTTAATTTTATTATAGAGAATTTTAGATATTATATACTAAAATATTTTAACTAGGTTATTTTCAAAAAAAAAAAAAATATTTATCAGACTCCCAGATGATGAGGGCAACCTCGAAAGTCGGCTAGCTAATACAAATAAAAAATCTGTGAGAGGTCAGACTACATCTTATTGGACAACCTGTGAGAAACATTCATTACAACGGCATGGGATTCTTGAGTTGATCCCACTTCTGCTGAATTTATAATTCCGCTGAAAATTTATATCTGTTTTTCTTATAGGGTTTTGAACTAACATATAACATTTCGTATCATTACAATGGAGGTTATTACAGTTTTTTAGGTAAGCCCTCTTATTATTCACCCTTTTCCCTTTGGCCGATTTTCCTGTAAGTCCATAGCTAGCGCTTTTATAGGATACATATATAACATTTTGTGTCTATATATTCCTTCTATCGGGAACTATGCACACCTACACATTGTGAAAGAGGAACTTAGTTTTTTTTTTTTTTTTTTTTTTGAAATGTCGGAAAAAATTTAATTCTGACGAAAACTCAGCATCACGAAAATATAAAACGTACGCTCTAAGGTGGTTATTACCGCCCTACAGACGAGAGCATTACTAGGCTTACTTATAAGTCCTACTGTGAATCTAGGATGTCAGCATTAAGTCCCCACTAGTTCTCTCATCTCCAGGAATATTGGTTAAGCCCCGAGCTCATTTTCAGGCTCCAGAATCCAGGAGTGTCGGGAAACATAAGACTTTATGGAGAAAGAATATTACAAAGACTGAAGAAAAAGCGAGGATGACTGTGGATATAAACAATTTTAATGCTACTCTTAGAAACATTGAGATTCCTCCATGAAGAACAATTTCTTTTATTACCCAGCTACTAACAATTGTACTCAGAGGAAAATATCTCAATATAAAACTTCATACTGCTATGAAATTTCATTTGATAATATTCATAATGTTAGTTATTGTAAATACTTGTTTTATTTATGTTAGTTTTTATATCCCCCCCCCCCCCCCCCTCCCCTACTCAATGTAAAATAAAAAAAATATTTGATGTGCCCATTAGAGGACTTTCTTATACCAACAACGCTTACAAATCACTCTCTGACTCTCCTTCTCGAAATCATTTCATTTAATCTCTTTGTACAGGGTAATTCTGCGATTAGACATTCTTATACTCACAATCAGTAATGCCAATGTAAAATGATTTGAATGATGGAAGGGGGAGAGAGAGACTGATCTGTAAGTGTGGTTGGTGTAGGAATGTCCGTTAATGGCCACATCACTTTTTTATTTTTTTCTTAATTTTTATAATTAAAAAAAATAAAAAATTGTGATGTGGCCATAACAGGACTTACATCACATATATTTTTCTTAATTTTTATAATTTTTCAAAAAAACGACAGATACAAAAACCATATTTTAAAGTTCGTTGCTATGAGTTACGATTTAAATATTACTTTTCTTTTTTTTTTCTTTTGGCCTTATGTACGATGCATATTAGCCATGTCACTGTGTAATTTACTAGTTATTTACGACATCCGTGGCCCCGGACGGGATTCGAACCCGCAAACCATGGTGAGACCCTGCGACTAAAGCCCTACGCTCTAGCCCGCACGACCACCATGGCCCCCAAAATTACTTAGATATATTCCTTATAGACATTTAGCTTACATTCTTCTGTGCAAAATAACCTTTGTCGTCTTTGAGGATTTATTAGCGATTGGAAGTTTTTATAAAAAACAATTTTGGTAAGAAACAATTTTGCCATAGGACTAACTGTTTTCGGGTAAATCAAGAAAACGTCAAAAAATATGTGTGTTTTAAAACTACATTTCAAAATGGTTTTCGGCATGCATCTCGAAAATTGGACGACCTGTAAAAAATCATATAAATTATCTATTTTAGTATTCTCTACAACTATTACTCACTTCTTTAAAACATAAGCTGTATCTTGTAAAATGTAGTTAGGTCCCATGAGAAAGTGGTCTCAATTTTTGTTCGATTTCGGCCAAAATCTAACCACACCTTAGTTAAAACATTTAATTCTTTCAATTCCAATTTCAAGTTTATAGCTACAATCGTTTCTGCGGTAGAGAGCTCACAACTTTTCAATCACATACACACAGACAGACATCATTGCGAAAATGGTCCAAACGTATTCAGAGGACCTCGAAACCTGAAAATCAGTTGAAGCCTAGATCTCGGATTTTCGCGTAGTTCCATATAGGTTAGGTTAGGTTTTATGACTCATGTCCGGGCTTTAACTCGAAAGAGCGCTGTATACGAGGCCATATCGCCTACTACCAGAGCGCTCTTTCGTCACTCTGGTGGAGATGAGCCCGACTCTACTTTGGGAGACCTAAATTTGGCCTACCCTAAATTTTTATTCACCTAGGGCAGGGGTCTTTAACGAGTACCTGACATCGTGTAGGCTCGGGACCATCGCTTAACATCCCATCCGAAGGACTGCTTAAGTTTATTTTACCTCCCAGATAAAATAAACTAAGGGCCTCGGTCGAGTTTCGAACCCACGATCTTGAACTCAGAAGACAAGCACGCACACCACTGAGCTACCGGCGCCCTCTACTTCCTTATATTATAGGTAAGAAAACAAAAAATAAATGAAGAACGGTGGCGTAGAAGGTAATGTAGATTGAGAGGGACTAGGCTAAAAAAATTAAAAGTCCTCGATGAATCACCGGTTGTACTTCTCGCAACGATTTAATCAATTACGTTTTCTCTCTCCCAGACTAATCGATCTTTTGGGCTAAATGTCGATACTTGTTTTATAAAGGACTTCTGAATCCATTTACTACATTTTTTCTCGATACATTCACTATATCGACAGTTATTAAGGTTTTTGCGATGAACCACCCCTCTGATCTCCCCTCGCTTCCCTTAGGTCGATTCCTAAATGAGAGGGAATTTTGTGTCGATACAATGATTACAAATGCAGTTATTAGAGTTTTTATGTTATGCCTCCCCCCCCCCCCCCCTTACCTTTGACCGATTTGACTGAAAATTTATGTGTCATCCTTATTGGTTTCTGGATACACAAATCTAATTTCGTGTAGGTACAATTCTGCCATAGTTATGGTCTTCACAGAGAAACACAGACAGATATTTTTTTTCTTTTTTAGATAAGGAGTCGGATAGCATGAAATTCCATGAAAAACTTATCTGGGTTTATGAAAGTCACTTAGTATAAGGACGACAACTGTTACTTTTCTGCGGAAGCGGCCGAAGGAGCGGTGCTCAACCCAAAAACCCTATCAACTGTCGATATAAAATTTAGTATGATTCAAAAGTCCATATTGATTTTTAACCAAACCAAAAATTGGGTACAGAGGGAGAACAAAAACTTAGTTGATTAATTCGTGAGGGGAAGTACTTTGCCGATGATTCAGAGACAAGTTCTTTAAAAAAAAAATTTTATTGCTTTTCCTCCAACTCGCTGTTGGCCCCCTATGCTGATGATACTCTGCTTGTATCTCAGCATCCAGATGTGAGGTTCATGTCGTGATGGACTGGAAGAATAGGTGGAATCTTGGAATAAACACTGCTAAAACGATGGCCAAAGTCTTCACTCTTCGAAGGACTAACTTGGACACACTCACACAGATTCGAATCAACAATGACGTCATACCCTGGACTCCTACTGATGTGACGATCAAGTACCTTGGAGTACATTTCGACACTAGACTGACATGGAAGACACACATACATAGAAAACTAACACAAGCCTACACTCGACTATCACAACTATACCCACTACTGAACAGACGTACACCACTCAGACACAAATGCTGCACACTACTCTACACAGCCTTATTACGACCACTCATCACCTATGCATCACCCATTTGACAAGGTGCAAGCAAAACTCATCTAGACAAAATTCTAAGGTTTGAAAACAAGGTTCTTCGTTTGGCAGTGAGCTCACCTTGGTTCGTCCGGAATCAGCAGATCCGAAGGGAAGTGGACATCCCGGACATCGAGGCTTTCATCGTCAAACTGACCCTAGACTACCATGAAAACCTCGTCCTGGTGCCTGGAGCCCAGTTCTACAAGTTGGGAGAACCAACACCAGATAGGAGGCTCAAACCTCGTCTCTATCAACATTTTGTTAACTATCCATGAACTTTTTTTTTTTTTTAAATTTAAATGTTACCTTTTAATGTTTTCAGTTTTGTGTGTAGCACCAACTTGTGCTGAACCAATAAAATGCTTTTTTTTTTATTGGTTTTGTTCATCTTAATCATAATATATCTTTCTCAACATAAGATATATTTTATTTAATATATAATTATTTACCGATATATTTGTTACCCTTATGCACCTCTGTTATAAGCTACTTCTGTTACGAACTATCGCATGCTCGCCTTTACCCACAGCCCAGGCTCCCCCACTGTTCGCTCATCTGGTCTTGAATCCCCTATCTATTACTACCAGCATTAACCATGATTTGTGGTCTGTTGACAGAGCTGAACGACGAATGGGATCTGACCCCTACGAAGACAGACATGGAGCTGGAGACTCCAGGATCAACGATGGAGGGTATCACGTTCCAGGTCCGCTACATTGGCAGTGTCCCAGTTACAGTACCAAGTAGCGCCAAAGCAACGGCGGATGCCGTCAGGAGTATTGTCACTGCGGTAGATACATAATAA
Organism: Aradus depressus; assembly: GCA_963662175.1. Classification (NCBI taxonomy): domain Eukaryota; kingdom Metazoa; phylum Arthropoda; class Insecta; order Hemiptera; family Aradidae; genus Aradus; species Aradus depressus. The sequence goes on from OY759214.1 coordinate 75,001,004, forward strand.
TAATAATATTTATTTATTTGAAATCATAATATAGTAATAGGATATGTCATAATTGTGTATATAAAAATAGTCTTTAAATTATACATGTTGCCTACTACCAGAACGCTCTTTTGTCCTATGAGCGTCCTAAATGTTGCCTACCCAAGATTTTTATTCATGTAGGGTAGCGTTATTTAACGAGTACTTGACATCGCGCAGGCTCGAGACCATTGTTTAACGTTCCATCCGAAGGTCGGCGTGCTCAAGGTTTTTTTACCACTGAGCCACCGGCGCCCTTACCGGGGTTGTATGAAAGCCGTCATTGTGCTTCGATCTGCTTTATTATTTTCTGGTGCCTAACTAAATAGAGAATATCTCATAGAAATAAAAGATGTTGTCTCCCCACTGTTTTATTTTAGACCAGAATCGGTTTTCGACGCAACAGTGTTATCAGTGGTTCATCACACCCACACAGCACAGCGGTTAAAAGACAACTGGCCAGTCATAATAACTAACCAACTATCCCCACCCAACACTCATCGAAAAAATAGTTTCTTTTCTACTTTTTGAGTGTATATATGTATTATATTTTAATAACTAAAAAATAGAAGATAAATGAATATAAACTCGCCAAATATTAATAAATACAATAAAATATATTTTATATTTATATTTTTTTAAGATAAATCTTCTCTCAGGGCGATTACACAATTCTTCCTCAAAACATAATGAGGAAATACAGAAAAAATCAAAACTAATAAACAAATTACATTTAAAAAAATAGTTACAATGACAATTATTGAAATTTAAACTATTCCCTGATCTATTAAATACGAGTACTTTCAAATCAGTAGTTAAATATAAATAATTAGTAGTTCCTAACGTTTTTGTTTATAGAGAATGCAAAACTAGTTTTGGAAAAAATAAAATAAAATACACAAACAAGTGAAATATGAAGAAATAAAAATAATAAATGTTGAAAGCGGAAGGAAATGATAAATAAATAACAAAATTTAACAAAAAAAATACCTATTTATTAATAACAAAATAAGATATACTATATTACGTCAGTGATATTATATTTGATCAACAAAATGACTCCTGCGTAGTTATGTGACGTTACAAAACGTCATAATGATCCTTCAATTAAATAATTTTCATCATATACAAGAAAAAATTCTTGGGTTTCTTTGTTTTATTGTAGTTACAGCATTTGAAATTTGAGGAGGAGGAAGAGTGATTAGTACAAAGGAGTATACAAAGTAATAATCGTTAATATCCATAAAATAATGTAGTAATAAAATATTAAAGTAATAAAAAAGTAGGTAACAAAAATTAATGATTATATTTTTAAATTATGTTGCTTTAAAATTAATTGTTTATTTTTAGAGCTTTTTAAATCCTTTGAATTGTTTTTTAGTGTTTATTTAACGTTGCATCGACTGCAGGGTCATTAGCGACGACTATTGTGTCTGTTCTTCGGAGTTTGTTGTCTTCCATCTGAATCCATTCATTGTTCCAGTGTTGTTCAATTTTTCTAGTTTAATAGTAGGACCAAGTAATGTTTAAATTGTAGCGCATAGTAAGGAATTGTAAAATATATAATATATATATTTTGTGATGTGGCCATTACAGGACTGTCTTATACCAACCACTTTTGTACAGATCACTCTCCCTCCACGACCCCCCTCAAATTCACGTCACTGTGCATAAGAAAGTCAGTCTCAGAATTGTATGCTGGTGTGAAATGATTTTGAGAGGGGGGATGTGAAGGAGGAAATATATAAAACTCCTGGCCACATCAAATATTTTAGTAAAACCAATTATTTTCATTCTAACCAATTTAATAGAAAGAAATTCCGAACTCTATTTGTAGTTTTAATTCCCCAACAATATGAAGTATAAGGGAAGTCATGTAATCGATTAGAAATTCGAAGAAATATCATGTTTTTCGACACCCAGATTGTAAGAGTTTGTCTGAGTGTACTCACTGTAATTTAGTGTGTTTTAGAAGCCCCTGTGTAAGTCAAATATAGAAATGTCGACTGTTTTTGAAGAAGAAGCAAAAAATGAATTGATTATATCGTTCTGGGGAAGTACATTGATGGAGATTCAATGGCGACTTTTTAAAAACCTAATTGTATGGGTTATAATAGCAGTTGGAAATTGCGGTCCCATACGGAAGTACATTCGTGAATGATCCATGTTTTTTAATTTTGCATTCTCTTGGTCCCGAATTGAAACAGTCCCAACAGGAACTTTCGCTCGCTCACCCGTGTTGCCCGTAGAGTTTTGCGTCTTTAAGGAACTGGATGAGTCCGTTGTATTCGTCTTTGGGCGTTTGGAGTAGTTTTTTTCATGTCAGTCGGTAGTTTGTATTTGTATCTTAATGTGATGCAGTCAATCAGTATAATATACTGATTGACTGCATCACATTAAGATACAAATACAAACTACCGACTGACATGAAAAAAACATATTATGTTGTACTGTGAGCTCTGTGTAGTCTTGGTTGCAGGAGCATGTCGGCTGTTCAAGTCCAACCAGTAGGTAGGAATGTGTCAGTTTCATATGTCCAAGTCTTAGTCTTATGATGATCACCGTGTCTCGTCTGTTCATGGTGCTTGGAGGTTTCCACGGCTTGTTTTCTTCTTTTATTCTTCGGTTTTTGTTGTCTTCCATCTGAGTCCATTCATTTTTCCAGTGTTGTTCAATTTTTCTTCTGAAGTATTTCGAAAGGTCCTGTACTGTGTTAACTGTTTGTTGAGGCAATAAGGGGGAGAGTGCAGCGTCTCTTGCGGCAAGGCCTGCTTTTTCGTTCCCATTTACTTGTTACTTTTTTTATTTAATTTATATATAGTAGTAATAAAATATTAAATATATATATATTTAATATTTTAGTACTACTATTTTTTTATGAATTTTAACGAACAGTATTTTATAATTGTTTCTTTTGTCAGTGAATGATGGGTTTTTGTAGTCTGCATGGTGATGAGGGCAACCTCGAAAGCTGGCTAGCAAAATTAATAAAATCTATGAAAGACCGGACTATATTTTAATTTAACAACCTGTTAAAACTATTTAACTATTATTCCGTTATACATCAGATCCTAGACAAAGTTTCAACCTGTTTCCTTTGTTTTTCCTCCCTAAATATTTTCTTTAGTCTCCCCTCAACTCCACCCCCACTTTTCTTTTTCCTTCAAAATTCGGCCAGTCCTTTTGATCATACCACTTCAAAGAAAGAAACCCAAACCCTCTCATCTCAGCCCCCTTCATCAACCAATAGCTGTTTTCTTTCAATCTTTTACGAAATTGATTAAATGTTTCTTCTTGTTGATAACAGAGAGGATTACAGAAATAAAATAACAGAATATAAAATGATAAAATGTCTCTACCAAACATTTTTAGATGGAAATAAAAAGAAATGATACAGATTAAAAGAGTTGTCGTTGAATCATCTGCAATGTACATCCCCAGCATGAGGTAATCAACTAAAATGTTGCTCACTCTCCATTACCAATGGAACCGTTTTGGCTTTAAATGAATAGTTGATTTTACAAAGGGACATTTCAATATAAAATTTCTGCTATATATAAGTAAAAATGAATTAATTCATTTTAGTTTTTAGTATAGGTAGCATTGTATTTCGAATGAGGTCAGTGGAGTGACAGTAAGAGAGGTTATAGTTGTTTTGTTAAAATTAGCATTCAGAGTATAAAAACGGATTTTCCTTTTAGGTAGGTAAGAAAATCATTGTATTATTTGTAAAACTATTGTACTGTTGTATTATCTGTAAAACTATTGTATTATCTGTAAAACTAATATTTAAAATTTAATAACAATAAATAAATATTTCTTTTTAGGAGAAAAACAGTCTATAGTTTATCACCTACCCATCCAGCATTCCAACATTATAAATCTTATAAAAACCGATTTATAAAGAGTCATAAACTATAGACAGTTTTTCTCCTAAAAAGAAATATTTATTTATTGTTATTAAATTTTAAACATTAGTTTTACAGATAATACAATAGTACAATAGGAATAGATAATTAAAATGCACAATTTCTTTGTCAAACTTCACTATATATTCTCAAATACTCAACTAGTTTCGCCGTGTTAAAGCTTTATCAAGAGTCACTTACAAACTGACAGAATTGGTTGACAGGGTAGAGGGTACAGTTAAGGAGGGGGTTTTTAGGTAATGACGGGGAATCCCTTGTTTTTGTTACTCTATACATTCCAATAAACAGATATTTACAAGATAATAATAAATATAAAATGAAAAGAAGAAAGAAAATGATATATATATATATATAAAATCTAATAAAGCGAATCTAACAGTAAAGTGTTGGTACTTATATAGGTATGACTCATGAATTATATAAATGTAACATATAATAAATATTAAAGTGAATAAAAACAAATACAAAGAATTTAAAGGCAAATTAAAACATCAAATGAAAAATTATAGTATTCTCTGAATGTCAGTTGGCAAAACATTTCCACAATCATCAGACTCTTAGCTACTTGATATTTAAATTAAGAAGGGGGGAATGGTTCAGTTCTATTTGTTCATTTAGCATTATAATAGCGTTATTTTTGTTCAGTTTATTTATTTCTACCGCTTCCATAAACTGAACAAAAATAACGATATTATAATGCTAAATGAACAAATAGAACTGAACCATTCCCCCCTTCTTAATTTAAATATCAAGTAGCTAAGAGTCTGATGATTGTGGAAATGTTTTGCCAACTGACATTCAGAGAATACTATAATTTTCATTTGATGTTTTAATTTGCCTTTAAATTCTTTGTATTTGTTTTTATTCACTTTAATATTTATTATATGTTACATTTATATAATTCATGAGTCATACCTATATAAATACCAATACTTTACTGTTAGATTCGCTTTATTAGATTTTATATATATATATCATTTTCTTTCTTCTTTTCATTTTATATTTATTATTATCTTGTAAATATCTGTTTATTGGAATGTATAGAGTAACAAAAACAAGGGATTCCCCGTCATTACCTAAAAACCCCCTCCTTAACTGTACCCTCTACCCTGTCAACCAATTCTGTCAGTTTGTAAGTGACTCTTGATAATGCCTTAACACGGCGAAACTAGTTGAGTATTTGAGAATATATAGTGAAGTTTGACAAAGAAATTGTGCATTTTAATTATCTATTCCTAGAATGGAGCTTCACAAAGTAAATCTGGAAACCATAAAAAATTAATAGTACAATAGTTTTACAAATAATACAATGACTTTCTTATCTAAAAACAAAATCGGTTTTCATAGTCTTTGAATGCTAATTTCAACAAAACAACTATAACCTCTCTTACTGTCACTCCACTAACCTCATTCGAAATACAATGCTATCTATACTAAAAACAAAAATGAATTAATTCATTTTTACATATATATATACCTACATAGATTATTTATACATATGTATACTATATGTATATTATTAGGAGTTATGTACACATTTAAAATTTGAACTTTGCGTTTCTGTTCATAGGCAAAGTCTTCTGGGAGAAAAGCCGTTGAAGTCCAATTCGCTGTAAACCTCAGGGGCGTCTCAGTGATGGAGGTTGAATCAAAAACCCACCTAATGGATATTTCACTTTACAGGTAATGTAGTATGACTACATAATTTATTTACTATTTACGAATAGATTTTACAGTAATCTTGGGGAATGTATCATTAAGGGGAAGTCTTCATCTTTCTAAGTTTAAAAATGCGGACACATTGTGGAAAATTAATAAGTAAATTAAACAAACTTATTTTTTGAATTATTGTCTATTCTATGAAAAAAATATATACAAAACCTACCAGTTTATTATTATATATAAGTATTGTAGTCGTGCGGAAATCCGAAATGAAGTTTTTAACGAATTTTCACGTTTCATGGCCCCCCTGAATACGTATTGATCATTTTCGCCATGATGTCCCTTATTAAATTTCAAATCGCTAATAAGTTGTGACATTTCAGATAGGATTAATGCGACCAAATATACCGGTTCAAAATATGAAAAATAAATTTAAGTAGAAATGTATTTATTTATTTATTGTGGTTTTAGGACGAAAAACTGTCATGGTTGTCATCACCCGGGAAATTTATTTAAAAATAATGTTTAAATAGTATAGCGTAGCAACGAATTATAAATTTTTTTTATTTATATTGGTAATTTTCATGAAAATAATAATAATGAAGAAAAGAATAAAATATATGTGATGTGGCCAATACAGGACTTTCTCATACCATCCATGCTTACTGGTCACTTTCTCTCCATCTCTCCTTCTCAAAATCATACTTATATTTATATATTTCATACTGGCATTATTGGGTATAAGAAAGTGACTCTCAGAAACGCTGTACAATGAAACAAAATAACAGCTGAATCCAGCACATTTCTTTCACATAGCCATTAATGTCAGTATGAAATGATTCTGAGATGGGGAAGGAGAAGAAATAGTGATCTGCAAGAGTGGCTTCGCTCTCCCTGGTTGGTATTAAAAACGTCCTGTAAAGGCCACATCATTTATGTCTTAAAGGGGGAAGCCAAGCGCTTCCAGGGAAGGGATAAAAGCACTGAATGCTTAGGTCCCTAGGTGTAATACACCAGCCCACCATATATATATATATATATATATATGTCTTAAAGACAATATTTCAAAAAGTTAGTTTTATTCAAGTCTATATTAGTTTTGATGAGAGAAATCATTCAAATCGGCTGATAGGAATGGCATTCTGATTTCTTGGCGAGAGAGGATGTTGGTATTCATTCTGATTGGGTGGGAAAAGAAGAAAGGCATTTTCATTGGTTGAAGGGAGCAGATATTCCCATTGAAATGAAAAATTATCTTTATTCTAATAAAGAAAAAATTCCCCCAAGAATAATAACATGAAATATAAACAAAAGAATACAAGTATCAACCAATTAAAAAAAAGAGGCCTTTAGTAAATAACCAAAACACAATAATTGTTACTAAAGAACAATAATTCAGACAGAGAAGAAAATAAAACGAATGAAAAACAAAGAAGGGGGAAAAAAATATAGAAAAATAAAAAAAAATAGTTAAATAGGCGGTAAGTATCATATATGAAAAATATCAAATTTGGGTTGTGTAAGGAGATTTTGAATTTACAATTTGTTTTTCAACACCTATATTTTTCTCCTATCTATTTTCATTTGTTTTTACAACCTAATATCACATAGGATCAGTACCTATCTGAAAAAATGTTTTTATACACACGTATGTCAATACAGGCCCTGAAGAAGGCACACTCAGTGCCGAAAACTTGGCAGAAATTCGGGAAGTTTGATTATATCGACCACAAGCCGCATCTCTCCTCCTTCCTCTTCTTAAAGTTTTAAGTTATTTTAATGTTTTTATAATCTAAAATATTTTTTTAGATCAAGTTATCACTTGTAGAACTACTGGTTAGTTCTAGAATACAGTTAAATTCTGACCAATTGCATGGAATGTTCTACACATTGGAAATTCTATATATACAGCAGATTAGAGAGTGATCTTTTTTATGGATTAAGTTAGTGTACAGTTGAAAAGTTAGTAAGATGTAAATAATGTTAATAGTAAAACTAAAAGCTTAGGGTTTATTTGATCCAGTTTCCTAATGTTTTGGTTGTGAATTAACTTTTCAAAATGTAAATAACAGTGAGTTGAACTAGAGTGAAAGACAGTCTTCTTCTCTCATTTTCAAGAGTTCCTAACTAGTATGGACTATTTATTAATTCAGAAGATATTTATGCAGAGGATTAAAAATTCAGCCTAGCAGCTGTAGGTCATTTCATGTATTCATTGATAATCTAGAATGACCCGGGTCAAGTTCTATTTTGTAAATTGAAAATATTTTTGAACATATCATTGCAAATCGATTTATTTATTTAAGAAATTTGATAAACTCTTTTGTTTGATTGGGATAGTGTTTCAAATAAGTTTTTTTTTATTTTTTGAAGTTATTTTAGAGTTGTTATTCAACCTAAAGATTGTTCTACATCTAGTTCACATCACTTTTAGAAATTCTAGTTTGTTCTAAAACTAAAATAGAAAATTTGGGAGTCAGACTGTACAGTAACCAATTAATGTATACTTAATATGTAAATAGTTATAAATAATTACTTTGTGTTGTCGGTTTTAATTGTATGTATCGTTGTTTCTTTGGAACTAGGTGATTTTTATGTTATATGAACACAGTTGAGAATTTTCTACTCAGACTTTAAGTTTGTCAATTCAAAACCCAAATAACTGCCGATGTAACAAATTTTTTCGATACAATTTTTTTTTTTTTTTTGCCTTATGTTCTATGCATATTAGCCATGTCACTGTGTTATCTAATTATTTACGACATCCATGGCCCCGGGAGGGAGTTCTATCTATGAAATAAAACTCACTCCCGGACGGGATTCGAACCCGCAAACCATGGTGAGACCATGCGACCAAAGCCCTAAGCTCTAGCCCGCACGGCCATGGCTCCCTAACACAAATTTAGTATGAGGATTTTGGAGATCCTATGAAAGTCAACTGTTGAATATTAGCGCAAACGTTTGACTGGTTTTGGAGGGGGAGCGAAAAGTTAATTGATTAATTCATTCCGGGGAAGTACATTTCCCATGATTCACCTATGACTTTTTTTTTTGTTTTATTGGTTTTTAAATGTATTTACCTAATTTTTAATATGAAATATATTTTCTAATGACAAACCTCCTGATTTCAGGATATCCTACTGTTCGGCAGACGCATCTTTCGGTCACGTTTTTGCTTTTATAGCTATCAACGATAACGATACCCTGGAGTGCCACGCTTTCTTGTGTCAAAAAAGAAAAATGGTAAGTAGTCCTCAATGTTTAAGTACTGTTTTTGGAAGTTTTTTTTATTGATATGTAAACATCTTAGCTCTCGGTAGTCAGACCGTAAGTCTCATTGATGTGCATGCGTAAGTTTGTGTGTCGGACGGTTGCGCGCGCAACGAACACACAACTACACACTTCTTTATCTGTGATGTCAGCTGTTTTTGATCATATTTACCGGTGTAGTCAATTGTAACTAAAATATCAATATTACGAACTTTAAAATGATCTTTCGCTAAGAAACTTTTATGTTAAGAAGCTTCGATAGCTTAAATTTGTAACAATAAATAAAATTTGTGGTAAAAGAAAATAATATAGCAGTTTAAATCTAAAAAAAATATAATATATAATAATAATAACTGCTGAAAATGTCGATCAATAAATAATATATTTGTTGTCATATTGTCACAACAAATAATATAATCTAAGGGGTTAGTTCCGCCAGTAAATATGTTACTGTTGTCATACCTTTCGGTGGATACCGTCGGCACTGGCTGCTGGTCGAGCGCTGGCCCACAGTACTCGACCAGCAGCCAGTGACGACGGTATCCACCGAAAGGTATGACAACAATAATAATATAATGTTTTTACCCATTTCAGGAGATACCGAACAGCTTATTTCATTTACAATGACAAACTTAATCTACAAATGAATACGAATCGAAGAATTTCAACAATAAATTCGAAAACTACCATCAACGCTTTATTCTCTCGGTATTTAGAGATACTACAATCTCAGTTGTATATATCTTATTTTGGCTATCATAAACCTATAATTTCATGCATAAAGGAAATTTAAAAACAATAAATTTGAAAGTTTAATTCCTTTTCTTATTGTAACATTATAAAACAAATTTCAATCAAAATCAGTGCATGACAGCAAATTTTTGAAACTAAAGCAGATGTTTACACATCAATTTTCGTGAGAATTACTTTTTTTTTTAAATTTTGGGTTTATTGTCGTTCAATCGTTATTAGCGATAGTCTCTACTGGTATTTCATCTTTCTCCAAACTTAAAACGTACTCTATTTGGGTTCGCAGAATAAGGCCTGCTCACAGCACAAGGTTACATGAATTTTCATATTTAAAATGTTATTAAAACATTTGATGTGGCCATAACAGGAATTTCTTATACCAACTACTTTTGTACAGACCATTTTTCTTCCCCATTCCCCGTCTCAAAATAATTTCTAACTGGCATTACGGGCTATAAGAAAATCTTAGGACAGTTATAGCTTCAGCAGTTTTTTTTTTTTCATTGTAAGTTGAGCATAATACTGAGAGTGATTCCTTACACCCCGTATTGCCAGCATGAAATGAATTTGTGAAATTGAGCGGGGGGAATCTACGAAAGTTTCATATAAGTAAGTCTATGGTCAAATCATATATATTTTTTGTAAAATGTGTACCACTGCATAATTTCCTTTTTTCAATATCAAGGAATTGTTGTGTTCCATGATTGAAAACCTGGTATATTTTTTATTATTTTTTCCTCCCCGGCTTTTCTTAATCCGATTAATTTTAATCTAAAATCGGCCTAAACGATTTTACTTCCCTAGTAATGCGAGGTACTGGAGAAGTTATGTAATCTGATAGAAATTGAATATTGAGTTTTCACCATCATTTTATGTTATTCAACCCTCATAGAAATGGAAAAAAATATAATTCTGTCTATCTGTGTGTATGTAAACTCATTAACTCCCTTTGTTAGTTATTAGTTGACTCTCGCCTGGGCTTTAACTTCGAGGTCATATCGCCTACTAAGCGACGAAAGAGCGCTCTGGTGGACATGATCTCGACTCTACTGTGGAAGTAATTTTACCTATGTATGTTTAATCAGCTAGGATAGAGTAATGAGAACCTGACATCGTACAGTCACGGGACCGTCGCTTAACGTCCCAACCGAAGGACAGCGTGCTCTTGAGCTCAGTAAGCAAGCCCGCATACCGCCCTTAACTCTCCCTTCTCTAAGACACCTATTGATTTTCGATGTGGACCCAAGAACTATTGATTTTAATGCTAATCGAATCAGTGGTTGTGGAAATACATGAAATTTCACAGGGAATAAATTGGTAAGTTTAAATTCGTAACTTTTCAGGGCAGCACTTTTTTACTTTTGCATTAATCGTGTAAATCCAGTTTTTGGTTAAACCTTTCTTGGATTTTCCCTTAGTTACCTAATCATTCCCCATCACTTACCTAATTATTGACCGCACTTACCTAATTTTTATATACACTTACCTAATTATTAACCATACTCTTTGAAATGCTCGTGAATGATGCCTCTCTAAAGTAGATTGATTTAACCGAAAACACCATCTTCACTTGGAATACTCTGCCTTAGTGAATAAATGGTTAAATGCAGTTATCTCGTGAATGATTCCTCAGTTGATTTAACCGAGAACATATTCAATTTTACGAGATACCAAGAAACCCACGTCTTTATAATTCCGAAAGTATTAGAGTCCTGAGCTCCAAACTTGCTCACAGTGCGCAGATGTCTTGGGAGATGATCACCAGTACACTTAACTCATTTTGGCCATTTTACGACTTAACCTGTGACCCTAGGAACATGGATAATTCTCCATACCCATATCAAAAAAAAAAAAAAAAAAATTTAACATTATTTTTTCTTTATATAATTTTTTTCTGTCTCTCTTCTAAACGGTTAATTTGCATACGTAAATGTATGCAGATGGTAAATTAGGAGGTGGCCCCCAGGTGGTGTTTTTGTACAATGAAATTTACCTCAAGGCTAGATTAGTTTTAGAAAATTAAATTACTCAGTTCTTAATTTTCCTCTTAGCCTGTGTTCATCCAAGTTTACTTCAGTTAACTGGGTCAAATATTTCATTCAGCATATCCCTTCGACTGAGCACATGAAACCTTTCTTGATCCTCTTGGTAAATTTTGGAAATCATATTGAAAAATATCGATTTTAGAGAGTATCTTGTTTTGAAAATTCTCATAAAGACCCCAGATCAACTATTTGCTGGTGAATCGTTTTCGTTGGTGGTGTAATAATAATAATATTTATTTCCATTAAATAACATGGTAATAAGATACGTTATAAGATAGCTTATAAATTAGATACATAAACAACTAACTCATAGAGTCCGACACCCATGTCTTAGAATTAACAATACTACTAAAAAATAAAATGAAATAAATACTTTTATCTTCAAATTCGTATCAATATATATGATTTTTAGAGACCTAATTTCTTTTCATTTGATGTAGGTATTTCAGTAATTCCCAAATATTTGCCCTTTTGGTTTCCTTCTATTAATTTATTTTTTCTTCATTTAGATATACGATATTTCGTCCATCTGGACATTTTCAAGTTATGTTATACATAAAAAAAAAAATGGTTCATAGCATAACAAAATGGAGAATATTATAATTTGTTGTACTTGAAAATGTCCAGATGGACGAAATATCGTATATATAAATGAAGAAAAAATAAATTAATAGAAGAAGACCAAAAGGGCCAATATTTGGGAATTATATCAAGATGATAATTTTTTATAACTTTTCCAGAAGTGTCTTTTTCACGACATTTCAGAACTTTCTTACGCTTCTTCATCAGGTCACAATGTGCGAAATATAGAGAGGAGAAATAAAACAAAATAACAGTAACAATTATAAAAATTATATGTATTTAAATAAATGAAAAAAAGTAATAACAGTAAAATGATGATAAAAGTACATAAAAGAAGAAACCTAGAGAAATAAATTATATGAATATTAAAAAATAATGACGTGAATTAGTAAACTAAATTTCTGCTCTTCCTATTAAACCAGATCAATTTGGTGGAAAAGCAATAGGTATTATATTGATTCAGGGACTTCTGAATCATCTTACTAAATTTCGTATTGTCTCATTCGTTACATCGGCAGTTATTAGGGTTTTTGAGTTGATCCACCGTGATCCACCCCTTCTCCAGTGCCAAGTTGGCTAAAAATTAATAGTTTTCGTCTTTATGGTGTTGGCTATGTACTTCCCCAGTACGAATTAATCAGTTAATGTTTGCTTTATCTCCAAAACCAATCATTCCCAGTCGAAAAGCTTTCTGATTTATTTAACTCTAACTTGTGATCATTAAAGATATATGTATGATGTAGGAAATGAAGAAATTTCATGTAAACAACAATTTTTTGCGACCATCTTGGCAAATTTCCAGTTTAAAACTCAATTGGTTCCCTGTGCCCAACAACTGTCCTTCTAAATTAGTGGCTCGTATATTATGAAGTGTTTACATCGTTTCGAATACTTTTGATTTTGAGTCTTCCCCTTCAACTTGAAGCAGGAGAGGCCAGCAGGTCTCTCGGCCAGTACCGCCTCAGCCTTCTGGGGTTTATCGGGGAGGGCAATAGTCGATGGGACGTTAGGTGATGGTCCCGAGCCTGTGGGATGTCAGGCACACGTTAAAGACCTCCACCCTAGGTGAATAAAGTTTGGCAAAATTTAGGACTCTCACAATAGAGTCGGGCTCATGTCCACCAGAGTGACAAAAGAGCGCTCTGGTAATAGGCGATATGGCCTCCATACTCCATTTTTAGTTATACTGCCCGACATGGCCGCAACGTTATTTATAACAACTGTTTAATAAAAAAAAGTCGTCAGTGAATCAGAAACGAATTAATCAGACTTTTTTTGTTTGCGCTAATAATTATTAGACTACTGCTGGACTCTACACCGAGAGAACCGAAATGTTACACACAAGCGAAAAAGCTACACTCGGTCCTTCACGACAATGAGAAAAAGGGACTTCAATAGAGTAAACATTTATAAGTAAAAGTAAAAATGAGAAAAATTTAATAAAAGTATTGGTTTTCAAATGATTTTTATTCAATTTTATGGAACCTAATCACTTCGCGGAATCAAAAAACAGGTTTAGAGTACAGGAAAGGATTGTGAAAAAATCTGATGTGATAAAGAAAAACTGAGATTTGTTTAAGATTCAGCATCCCCTCTTCTTTTTGGTCGATTTGACTGAAAAACAATAGGTGTCGTCGTCAGAGGGTTCTGGATTCATGTATACAGTTTCGTGTCGGTATATTCATTCTATCGGGAGTTATCGTGCTCACAGATACATAGATTTTTTTTTTTTTTTTTTTTTCATATTTGTAATATATGAATTGGAAAACATGTGATTCCGTTGAAAACTCAGCAATGAAATTTTGATCGATTAGATAACTTCCCTTAGATCTATTAAATAACTTCCCCTAGATCGATTAGATACTTTGTATAACTGGAATAGTGAAAAACTTCCTGGAGATCAATTTGATTTGTGAATTACCATATTATCCACTTTAGAGGGGTTCTCAAATAAGGAATATTAATCCTCCATTCCAAAAAAAAAAATTATTATCTTTTTTTTATAATTCAAATTTTCAACTCAAGATGATAGCTATTTATTAGATTTTTGTCGAAGCTGTTTACGTTTATCAACCATGATGTAAAGCTCTGCGTATATTTCTCACGTCTAGATTTTTCTTTTGTTTGAATAGCAAACAAACAACAGTTTGTATGAACTGTTCCTATCTTTCTTTTTTCTCTCATTAATTAATGATTGGATCTTTTTTTAAACTGTTGTTATATCTTTCACAAACAAAACAGCACAAACATCAAACTGTTTATAGTGTTGTGCCCTCAATAGTTGTGTGGAGGTCTTTTTTGTTTAGGCGAAAGTGACTAGTTGTAATTTATATCCCTTGTGTTATTTTTTTTTTATTTTTTTTTTTTTTTAACTCCCGAGCTATATGAAGTATAGAGGAAGTTATGAAATCGGTCAGAAATTGGATGTTGATTTTTCAACTGAATTTTACGTTTTTCGATCCCCTAATGCCAAAAATGAAAAAAACAAAATGTCTGTCTATGTGTGCCAGTGAACACGATAACTATGCAAATATACCTCCAAATCGGGGATTTATAAATTTATAATTCATGTGTTACAATTAATTTTTAGCCAATAATTACCAATAGCCGTGTAATACTTAACAAATTAGTTATTGAGACAATCCCCGGGCTTTAACTTCCATTTCATATCCCTTCTACCAGAGTAAAATACAAAAGTGAAAATCATCAAACTGTTCTCAGGAATATCATTTAAGTCTCAATTACTTATATAATAAATAAAAGAAAGATCTTGTTTAATTTTTATATTGTCTAATTCTACAAATATATATATATATATATATATATATATATATATATATATATATATATATATATATATATGATACGAGCAATGCCCGAAATCGTGCAATGTCCGACATTGTACAGATTCACCTGTGCAATGTCGACGTTGCACACCCAGACTGTACAATGTCCGAAATAAAGATATATTTCGGACTTTGCACAGCTTTACTCGTACAATGTCAGCATTGCCCAAGCCAATCTGTGCAAAGTACTTATAATGGATTTAATTTTTAAACAAAAATCTATTTATTAGTGCAACTGGACGAGTTGTGGCATTTTGAATTACATTTCAGTTCTATGTTAAAGCTAGAACCTGTACTACTTCAAATATAGGAACGACGGGAGGGGCAGATATATCGTCCCGCCGGCGGAACGCCGGCAAATACGCCCCCAAATTTTGTAATATTTCGATTTATGTTTGTTCTAGGAATTTATGTACCCAGATGAATGATTATCGCCACAACTCTAAAATGCCACAACTCGTCCAGTTGCACTAATAAATAGATTTTTGTTTAAAAATTAAATCCATTATAAGTACTTTGCACAGATTGGCTTGGGCAATGCTGACATTGTACGAGTAAAGCTGTGCAAAGTCCGAAATATATCTTTATTTCGGACATTGTACAGTCTGGGTGTGCAACGTCGACATTGCACAGGTGAATCTGTACAATGTCGGACATTGCACGATTTCGGGCATTGTTCGTAACATATATACTCGTATGTACATAAGTGCAGCGGTTTCGGCTTTCTCTAACGCTCTAGCACAAAGTTCATTTGACATTTAGGTTTGCTAGGTTGTCATATTTATACAATCCGGATATTACCTAAGGCTGTGACACCCCTAACATATACTATATATTACCTAAGGCTGTGACACCCCTAACATATACTATATATTACCTAAGGCTGTGACACCCCTAACATATACTATATATTACCTAAGGCTGTGACACCCCTAACATATACTATATATTACCTAAGGCTGTGACACCCCTAACATATACTATATATTACCTAAGGCTGTGACACCCCTAACATATACTATATATTACCTAAGGCTGTGACACCCCTAACATATACTATATATTACCTAAGGCTGTGACACCCCTAACATATACTATATATTACCTAAGGCTGTGACACCCCTAACATATACTATATATTACCTAAGGCTGTGACACCCCTAACATATACTATATATTACCTAAGGCTGTGACACCCCTAACATATACTATATATTACCTAAGGCTGTGACACCCCTAACATATACTATATATTACCTAAGGCTGTGACACCCCTAACATATACTATATATTACCTAAGGCTGTGACACCCCTAACATATACTATATATTACCTAAGGCTGTGACACCCCTAACATATACTATATATTACCTAAGGCTGTGACACCCCTAACATATACTATATATTCTACTAACACCTTTTTTAATTTCTTGTTATTTCTTTATTTTATTATATTATTGACAACTCATGTTAAAGTGTGGATCCCCCCCCCCCCCCCCCCCCTCCCTCCCTCCCCGGGATCTTCCCTAGTTTTGTTTTTATTAACTTTTCACTCGACACAGATCACAAAAATGTAATCGGAATTAAAAAATATTTTAATTTTTTTAGTTTTTAATGGAGACATATTTGTTGTTTTTATATTTTGTTTGAAGGCGCATCGACTTCAGAGTCCATTAGCGCCAGCACCATTATTATTATAGTAGATAGGATGACATCATATGGCTAAGGCTATCTCTCTGGGTGGCTCCAACTGGCTTCCTGTCCACCGCACCTCCGTCCTCATGGTAGTGTGGCTCTCTTCCAGCCTCCAGGAGAGAGGCCCTCTCCCGGGGTTAGCTATTCCTCCACTACTGGCACCATATAATTTTTTGGTGATACAGTCTGGTGTTTCGCAAGAATTGCAACAGCTGGGATGTGTAGGCCGAGCCATCTTTCAAGACGTGCTTGAGAGTCGTGAGGCAATCCATCTCTTTCTCTGTAGGGTTAGAGAGCTTCACAGGATTCTAATATGTGGAGGGCAGTGAGTTCTTCCATGCACAGTGGACGTCTCCGCAACAAAATGTGGGCATGAGTTAGCCAAGTGTGTCCGATTCTCAGCCTCGTCAGGATTATCCTTTCCTTTCGGAAAAGGGACGTCACATCAGCAGTGTCGACCCGAGGTTTAACAGACCTCAGACAAGTATTGCACTCCTCCCATTGCTTTTGTATGGCCAATTTGAGTGGCTGCTTGATGTCTGCAGGACGGACTGGTACGACCTCTGTTAGCACGGCAGCTGTAGCTTCCTTCCGCCACCTCGTTACCGTGGATTCCTACATGTCCTGGGATCCAGACGAAGACTATGTATTTTCCAAGGTTATGTAGCGATTTCAGCTTTCTTAAGATGTTTTCATTTATTATTTATTTATATATTATTAATCATTGTTGTTTTTATTATCTTTTCGAATGCATTATTTATTTACTCTAATTTGTTTGATTTCCTATTCCATTGGGCTCGGTTTCCCGCCCCCTCGAGAACAAAGTGACTCCCGTTTTTCTTTCCAGAAAAAAAACAACAACAAAAAAAGTACAAATAAAGAAAATAAAAAAGAAAACCCTCTGTATTTACATTTTCCTCTGTGTTCACGGTTTTGGGATTTAAACAGCATATTTATTTTTCCTCTTCTGTTTCCATTTTATCTGCTACTTCTGGTTTTAAAAATATTCTGAATATACTGAGACCTCGGAGAAATTGCAAATAATTCGAACAATTTCCAAACCTTTCGAAAACAAATAAAATAAAATATCTCTTCCATGGAATTCTGTCCTTGTATATATTTTTAGTTTTGTATACCTTTAGTATAAAAATACGTACGAAAATCTGATACAAGTTTAAAACGGATTTTCAATAAACTAGAAATATGAGATGATGATGTCATAATATGACATGTAAATTAGCACATATTATGTGCTAATTTACATTTGATTAGATTTTGGCCGGAATCAGACGTAAGTTGGAACATAAAATTTATAGAGAAAACCAAAAGGCACATTTTTTATGCAATATGATTTTTCGCTGGTCACACATGCAGAACACCATCTTGAGATGTTGTTGTGAACCCCATTTTTTTAGACGTTCGTTCGATATATGTGAAAATGGTCTATTCTATCAAAAAATTGATTCTTACCAAAAATGTTCCTCATAAATTTTCTATCGCTAAATGGTCCTAAGATTTGACTTGTGTTTTAGTGCCCCGAAGATTGTACCATAAATAAAATTTCCGTAGGAAACATTTCAAAGTAATTGTTGAACCTGGGAGGAGCTTAAGTGTCCGGTCCCATAATTCTTAAATAATAAATAAAAAGCAAATGAAATGAAAAAGACAATATATTTGTATGAAAGAAACATAAATGAAATAATATAAATAATCCTAGAATGTTCATGAGAAAATGACATAAACTAAAAACATATAATGCACAAGTGTTCTAGGAATTATTGGCCAATAATAGACTATAATAAATACGGGTGGGGGGCCCCCATGAGCACACAGTTTCGTCCAAAATCCTCAGAAAATGTTGTGAGGGTCTCGATGTAGAGACAGGCCACAGTCGTCGTAGTGGCGGCGTAAAGGTGCATGGACCTTTCTGGATGAAAGTAGCGTGTGTGCAGTGTAGAGTGCACACCTCACTGGCCAGGAGTAGATGTAATACTGACCCCACTGGGCTTATCATAGGTAATCCTCTCCTATGATTAGAGAAGGCTCCCAGTGGGGTGGGGTCATTTTTTATATAAATAAAAACACTCATCTCGAAATTACATAATGAAAACAAAACAATATACCTATTAAATGTAAATGAAAAGAAAATTATTTGCCGGCGCAAACAGTAATGTTTAAAATTTTTACACATATTTAAAAATAATATATTTTTATTATTGGTAGTGATGTAGCCACGTTTCGTTTACCAACCACTTTTGTCACTCACCTCCTTTTCTCTCAAATTCATTTACTGCATTACGAGGTATGAGAAAGTCACACCCGGAATTACGGTGTACAAAGAAACAAAAAAAAAATGCTGATGCCTACACATTACTTTCTTATATATAGGTATAAGAAAGTCCTGTTACGACTACATCACATATTTTACTTCCCCATCTATATGAAATTAGAAATTCAATGCTGAGTTTTCAATGGAAATTCATGTGTTCCGAACCCCTTATTCCAAAAATGAAAAAAAAAAAAAACTGTGTCTGTGAACACGATAACTCCTGATAGAATGTATCGACACTAAATTTAATACAGTAAATTTTGGTTATAACGATATTCAAGGGACCAAAAATACATCGTTATATCCGGAACCAAACTGTTATAAGAAGTGCGTCTTCTAAATCTTGATGTTGACTGCTTCTAAGTTTTTTTTTTTCAAAGACATCTTTTTCAAAAGTTTCTTTGATTTTGTCTCTGGATTTCCAGATTGTCGATATCGTAGTCTGGGAAATTCGAAGCTCCGACACTAAGTTATTGATTGTTTCTCCTTTTTCAATCCTATTTATGATTTTCACTTTTTCTTCAATTGAAAATGCGCGAGGTTTGTTCGAAGTCATTTTCAATTCAATTTTTACACTGTAACGATCCCTACGGAGGCAAAGGAAAGATTACTCTGAAAGTAAGAATATGCGCACTAGAAGGGAGTTTGTAGAATATTCGATAAGAAGGAAATGGTATGTTTTGAAATGGAATGACTCATTGCGCTCGGAAAGAGTAAACAAGAACCGTGTTGAAGACCCTTTTCTATAATGTTCGTATTTTTCATCCGTTCAAAACTCATACTGTTTTACCCAATTATGTATGTATGTGCGTATGTACGTTATAACGAATATCGTTATACCTAGCATCGTTATATCCGGATATATTTCTTCACTTTTAAATATCAAACCAAACTAGATACTTTTTTTTTTTAACCTACCTTTTCGGCGTTTCCCGCGAGAACTCGGGACCAGGCACCTACGTTCTTGGCTGCGTTGCGCCGAGGATGGTCGCAGGTGGGCCGTGTTACCAGCACCCAACGGTCATCCCCGGAACCACGTTACTGTATGTGCAACCAGAATCCTTAAAAGAAGACACCAATTTTTATGGCAATGGGGCGATTAGAGGAGGAGGCTCAACACAGAATCCCTAATAACTGCCGTTGTAATGAACACTAAATTTCATATATGAATTCAACAGGAATATATTGACACAAAAATTCATATGTAGATTCAAAACTCTATATGAACGACACCTAATAATTGTCTGCGGAATTAACTGAAGGGGAGAAGGAGACTCAACTCACCCCAATAACTGCCGATGTATCTACATGAAATTTTATATTTAAATGCAAAATCCCATAAGGATGGAACCTGTTAATTTTTCGCGAAAACAATTGAAGGAAAAGAAGGGATCAGATAAGGGCGGCTTGATTCAAATAACCTAATAACTACCGAATGTATCGACAGAAAATTTAGTATGAGGATTCAGAAGTCACAACTTGAGTAAAATATTGAGTTTTGGAGAAACAGGTGAGTAATTCGTGTTGGGGAAGTACTTAGTCTGTGATTCTCGGACTTTTTTACTTCCGGGTCTTTATGCTAGTATTTAGATGTCGAAAGGTTTATGAATGCCTTAATATTACCCTTTTTGTCCATTCAGCTCTATTCATCACAAATTAGTGCTAAATATGTTAGGAATATTATAAATCTTATATAAAGAGATCGTTAAAAGCCCCTTCGTTCTCTTGTCTTCCTCAAGTACTCAGAGATTGAGTTTCTAGCCTGAGCTATGTTGCCTGACTAATCTTAGCTTTCAAGAACAACATCCACTACCCAACTCCCGCTGAACATCCACAGAACTAATAACTACTTATAGGCCCTTAGGTAGTCTTCACATTTAGTTCAGTACCTCTTAGATCTAACGGAGTAATATTCTATGGAGAGGAGAGAAACACTAAAGCCACTACTTGATACAGATCAATGATAGAAGGGAGTTGGTAGCCCAGAGATAGCGTGCCAATGATCCCGGGTTCGAAACCCGGCGAAGGGCCTTAGGAGTTTCTCTGGGTGGGGAAAAAACCTTGAGCATGCCGTCCTTCGGATGTGACGTTAAGTGATAGTCCCGAGCCTGTGAGATGTTAGATACACGTTAAAGACCCCTACTTTTTCATACGAGTCTTTTCGAAAAATAAACCGGTGGTTTGAATTGCTCAGCTTCAGTTAGTTCCAGGGAAATCCGCTTGGTGTCGCTAGGTTTGTACAGATCAGCTGATGATAACGCTGTTTCCAGCTGGGAGATATCTTCATTTGTTGATTAGCTATGCGGTTTTTAGTGAAGTGCGATTTTTTCGTTTGTCGGATTTCAGAATGAGCAACGACTTTCTGTGAAATTTTGTGTTAAATTCGGAAAATCTGCGACTGAAACATTTGCTATGTTCAACACGGCTTACGGTGATGTTGCTATGAAGCGTACGGCATGTTTTTCAAGGGGCATTAACGTTTTAAGGGTGGTAGACAGTCGATTGAGGACGATGAGCGTCCTGGACGTCCCACACGTCGACAAAATCAACACCCTGGTGCGGGCAAATCGACGTCTGACCTTCAGGGAGCTTGCTGAAGAGTGTGAAGACCCATTTCAATAAACCGGATAGCCTGTACTGCTTCACTAAAAGAACTAACGGGAGAACATTTTATTTTTTTTCGACCAATATAGGCGCACATCCTCCACTTAGATTGGGTTCATATCCAAATTTGCAACGAATTTCATTAAGTTAATAGCCAAGTGTTCTGAATTTTTCTTTTCTTCAGATATGTGTATTGCATAAATATGCAAATTATTTTGCTCATTTCTTTCAGTACAAATATTTATAGAATTCTACAAATACACTTGGGAACACAAAGGCAACCTTGTCATGTTCTTGGCTCTAAGCAACAAAACTGGACATTAATCACCTATTTAGGTATCATACTAACGTTTTGCGCATATCTTATGTATAAAATGTAGTAAATATAATAATGCTCCTGAAAGGTTATATTAAATACATTATATGTCTCTTTTAGCGATAGCCCCAATGTAGCCAGGAATTGCTGTACCTCACACGATTTTTTTACACACTTTTTAAACATAAATTAAAAGAATCACTGGCCATGTACTTCCCCAGCACGAGTTAATCAATTAAGTTTTAGTTCTTCACGAAACTAATCGACGTTTGGGCTGAATCGCAATATTTGACTTACATAGGGACTTCTGAATCATCGTACTAAATTATATAACATCTGCTGGTATTGAGTTGGGGTATTCCCTTTCTCCTGACCAATTTCGCGAAAAATCAATAGGTGTTAGAGGGTTCTGGATACACATTTAAATTTCGTGTCGATACATTCATTCTAATGTGAGTTATCTTGTTCGCAGACACACACAGACACTTTCCATATCATTTTTGGAATCAAGAGACCAGAAAACGTGAAATTCCGTTGAAAAATCCTCATCGAATTTCTGACCGATTACATAACGTCCTCTAAACTTCATATTGCTGAAGAAGTAAGAAAAAACGGTTTTCTAGTCATGGTATCGTTCGCTGGCATCCCAAAATTTTGGAGGGATATATACATATATATTTCTATTATATAGGTTAGGTTAGGTTTTATGACTCATGCCCGGGCTTTAACTACGAGGTCATATCGCCTACTACCAGAGCGCTCTTTCGTCACTCTGGTGGACATGAGCCCGACTCTACTGTGGGAGTCCTAAATTTTGCCTACCCTAAATTTTTTATTCATCTAGGGTAGGGGTCTTTAAGGAGTACCTGACATCTTACAGGCTCGGGACCATCGCTTAACGTCCCATCCGAAGGACGGCGTGCTTAAGTTTATTTTACCTCCCAGATCAAATAAACTAAGGGCCTCGGTCGGGCTACGAACCCACGACCTTGAGCTCAGAAGTCAAGCACGCTTACCACTGAGCTACCGGCGCCCTCTTTCTATTATATATTTCTGTAGGAGGCAGGGGAGGGTATTATGGTATTTTACATTCTAAATTGTCATTCTATTTATTTGTTTCCTTTAGTATTGAGGCGTTGAATCATCTAAACTTGTAAAGAATAGGGAAGGAGCGTGGTGAAGGGTAGCCAATGCTGTGATGTCAGCTCTCTGGCATGTCTTGGCAACGCTGCTCCCTACTACTTCAACTAGCCTTACCTGCTACGATTCTACAACTGTACATTAGTGAATTACATGGAATGATGGGATTGAAAATTTTTGTTTGTAATTGGTTGATAGATTTTCTTGGTTTTGGATGATTGCAGGCGCAATTGATTTCGATAACAGTGGCGCAGACATTCAACACCGCCTTCCATCTATGGCAACTGACGCACACCGGTGGGATGGCTTCATCCATGTCCAATGGAGAATCACTTATTTCAGGTTTGTGTTTTTTTTTATTAATTTTTTTTCACCAAACACATTTTCTAACTGATTGTATTGCAAAGACCCTTTACATAGGTCGGAATACATAAGCTTTAGTTACTAACTATAGTTCAGGAGAACTCTATATAATATGGCCCAATTAATGTCTTCCCAAAGTAGCATTATCCAGTCAATGGGAATCTAGGGGTAGGTTGGCAGTCAACAGAGACGAGACTTGCTGTCAACAATGACATTTTTTTTACTTTAGTACTGTGTATGTGATTGGAACATTGTGAGCTCTCCAACTCAGAAATGATTGAAGCTATGAATTTGAAATTTAAGATGAAGATGTCACATGAGCTAACTTAGATCTGATTAGATTTTGTCCATATGAATTTTTTGTCCATATTACTTCGGCGCCGTACACCTTATAAAATATCGCCTTATATTTATGACCAAATTAAAATTCTTTTCACAAAACAGTTGTAGAGAAAATTATTAGACACATTTTATATGCAGTACGATTTTTTGAAATTTGCCGAAAACCGTCCCAAAATGTCGTTCTGAGACGAATTTAATTGGATGTTTGCTTGATTTAGGCGAGAACGGTGAGCTTTCAGGGGCAAAAACGCTAATAACTGCCATAATAATGAATTTATCGACACAAAAACTAGTATAAGGATTTAGAAGCCCCTATGCAAGTCAATTGTTGAATATTAGCGTAAAAGGTTGACTGGTTTATGAGAGGGAGCGAAAAGTTAATTGATTAATTCGTTCTGAGTAATTATGTGATATATATATTTTTTTGGCCTTATGTACGGTGCATATTAGCCATGTCAATGTGTTATCTAGTTATATTTACGATATCCATGGCCCCGGGAAGGAGTTCTATCTATGAAATAAAACTTACTCCCGGACGGGATTCGAACCCGCGAACCATGGTGAGACCATGCGACCAAAGCCCTACGCTCTAGCCCGCACGGCCACCATGGCCCCAAATTATGTGATTCACCGACGCTTTTTTTTTTTTAATTTTATTTTACATGTAATATGTAACTACATATTTAAAAAAAGTCATTCCATTTTCATTTCAATGTTTACAGAAGAATTTATTTCACTTTCATAATGTCTTATATCTATTTGTTATTGAATAATCAAATCTTTATAATTTATTGCAATTGAAAAATAATTCAACCAATATTGACAATTAAAATAATTGCATATACGAAAAATTAATTGGAATTGAATCCACGATTAAATATACTTCTACACTTAAAAATTAAATATAATTTTTAATTGTTAAATGCAATTAAAAATGACAAGGGGTGTCTAGGCGTTCGACAACAAAGCTTTTAACTTTGTCAGTTGTGAATTAGAAATTTCGAAGAATTAATTTCATTTTAACTTGTATTATTTACTTATGGTAAACTTTTTGTGGCTCTATACAATTTTAATTCAATTTCCTGTCCTTGTTATGACTACAATACATAACAGATCTTTTGTTGATGGTTTATCAACAGTATAAAGAAAGATTGAAAAAGTCGTTCTCGCTCGACCTTTAAAACCGTTTTAGTTGAAAATCTACAGTTAACTTACATAGGGGCTTCCAAAATTTCATATTAAATTTGGTGTTGATACATTCATTACATCGGGAGTTATTGGTTTTTTTAGTTCAGTCCCGCTTCCCTTAAGCCGATTCCCCTCCCCAATGGCGGATTTAGCTGAAAATTAACAGTTGTCGTCCTCCATAGGGTTCTTGATACCCATATAGAATTTTGTTTTTTATTCTATGGGAAATTATTGTGTCCACAGTGTGATAAAATAATAAATAATAATTAATAATATAAATAATAATAATTTAAATAAACAATAAATTACCACATTTTCTGTAGAAATTGTATAATTGGCCTTTTATTAAATTTTGATTTCTTCAGTAGTTTTCGAAAAGAGCCCTAAAAAATATCAAAAGTTCAACACGTGCAATTTTTAAGAAAGTGCACGTATTTAAAAAAAAAAAAATCAATTAGCCAACTTTTCATTTGGATTTCTAAAGAGATGTTATATGTTTTCTAAATTTTTTTTCAATATTATCAAATCTAATCGAGGGCGCCGGTAGCTCAGTGGTATGCGTGCTTGACTTCTCAGCTGAAGAACGTGGGTTCGAAACCCGACCGAGGCCCTTAGTTTATTTTATCTGGGAGGTAAAATAAACTTAAGCACGCCGTCCTTCGGATGGGACGTTAAGCGATGGTCCCGAGCCTGTACGATGTCAGGTACTCGTTAAAAACCCCTGGCCTAGATGAATAAAAATTTAGGGTACCTAGGCAAAATTTAGGATTCCCTTAGTAGAGTCGGGCTCATGTTCACCAGAGTGATGAAAGAGCCCTCTGGTAGTAGGCGATATGACCTAGTAGTTAAAGCCCGGGCATGAAGCAAAATACCTAACCTAACCTAACCTCAAATCTAATCCAAAGGTTTTTTAAATTATCTTACTGGGTTAACAGGGAAAATGAATAGCATAGTATTTACGAGAACAAATAATTAGGTTTATTTTCTTACCTCTACATTATAAAATTTAAAACTAAACATCGAATCAAAAATCAAAAGAAAAATCGTGAAAACTATCTCAATCTTTTTTCTGTTTTATATTTTGTCCATTCTTCAAATCAAAGTTATATATTTTTGGGCATATATATTTACTTATAAATAAATAACAGTACCTTCGTTGCGGATCAATTTTATTGTTAATTCACTCCTACTTTGTTCATCACATCTTAAGCCTAAACACAACTCTCCATCTCCACTCAGACCGTCTCCACTCAACCCAGACCTCGACTCGACTACACTAATTCAAAAACAACTGATAGCCGTGTTTTGTTTTCTTCTCATTTGTTTTAAAAGAAAATGCATTCATATTATTTTTTTACTAATTCAGTTGCTTCTTGGATTTTATAGATATTATTAATAATTTAAATGTGTGTATTTTTTATACATTGCAACAGACACATACAGACATAAATTTATTTTCAATGTTTGAGTTCAGAGAGTTGGATATTAAAACTTTTCGGTGAAAACACAACTGTTCTGATAACGTACATAACTTCCTGTATACTAGATATAGATGGGGAAGTAACAAGGAGGGATGTTGGCAAAATAAGGAGAAATATCAAAGGAAATGTTTGTCAAACAGCTTTAGAAGAAAAATAAAAGGAAAAGTCTGAAAAAGATCTTCAAAAAGGAAATTCTAAGGACAAAAGGAGTGAGGATCATTCGAAGAAGATTTCCTGGAAAATTACAGTGAAATACGTGCAAATGTTAGAGGTCTGGTCGAGGTGGTATTTAGATTTCATAGAAAAAGATATAAACATTAAATAAATTTTATTTTATCCATTCTAAAATATAGTATTTGATATTATATCAAATCTTTACATATATAAATAAATATTGGGCGCCGGTGAGCTCATGATCGAGGGTTCGAAACCGGTCCGAGGCCCTTAGGTTGTATGATGTTGGGTACTCGTTAAAGACCCCGGCTAATAAAGGACTCCCATAATAGAGTCGGACTCATATCCACCAGAGTGACGAAAGAGTGCTCTGGTAGTAGGCGTTATGACCTTGTAGTTTAAGCCCGGGTATGAATCATAATTAACTATATTTTTGAGGTAAATACTGAACACAAAACCAGATCCGCTTATTTTTCAATCTATCCAATTGCATATTTATTTTATAACTCAATTTTTTTTTTACTCTTATTTATTTAATAATATTTATTCGTACAGCAGTAAACATTTATTTTTGAAAATGAATTAAAAATTAAAGACAAATAAGGAATCAAAGTTGAAACCTGTAAGAGATAAACCTAGTGAAGTGGTACCAGTTTGGCCCGGCCATGATCCTATATAAATATACTTTGTAAGGAATAATTATGTATTTCTAAATGAAATTTAATGAAGAAATATTAATAAAAATTATTTTTACTTCTTTGGTCTCGCTATTGCTGAGTGTTCCCTATTTTCGGTGAATCTAGAGGTGTCTATTTTTTTACGATTACATTTTTGGCCTATTTCTCGGCCTTTTTTCAGATCACAACGAACGATTTTCTTTATTGTGACCTGCTGAAGGAGCGTAAAATGTATCCGAAATATCATGGGTAAAAAAAAAAATATACATCTCCGGAAATTTTGCCTATATATTATATATTGAATAGTAATTATTGAAAGAAACCATCGAGTGAATCATCTCTACTTTACTTTTGAGAGACATAAGTAACTAGTGTTTGTGAGACGAATAGTAAATTATGTTATCAATGAGTTACGAATTTTCTATGACGTAAAAAATTGTATATTTCAATTTATTCAGCTTAAGTCGGAGGGCGCATGAAGCTCAGAGTTAGCGTGGTAGCCTACTGAGCTCAAGAACGAGGGTTCAAAACTCGACCGAGGCCCCAGGATTTTTCATCAAAAAACTTGAGCACGCCGTCTTTTGGATGGGACGTTGAGCGATGTTCCGAATTTTTCTAATGTAGGTACTCGTTAAAGACTCCCTAGGTATGCAAAATTTAGGACTCTCATAGCAGACTCGGGCTTATGTCCACCAGAGCGAAAGAGCCCTCTGGATGTAGGCGATACGTAGTTAAAGCCCGGGCATGTGTCACAATAACTAAATAATAACCAATCGGGAACGAAAATAATTAATATATAATCCAGAGGCTCGAAAAATTTCAACGCCAGGGACCTTCACCCGACGCAATCCGTCCATCATACTCATATCAATCACGGTGCATATTGGTCTCAATCTTAGATTGCGGTTAAACTGCATACACATACATAGTCTTGGTGGAATGCCCCCGAGGAGACGGAAGATGGACGTAGAACTGTGACTTTCTATAATACTGAATTGTTAACTCCCATACATTATTTTCATATTTCGCAATCTGAGCCTGCCATCACGTCACTTAATACATTTATCCTCGCCCTCATGGTAGCTGGTTTTTGAATATTTGACTTTAGTGCATTTGATTTATTTATTTGCTTGCCTTTGAGAACTATGCATATTGGCCAAATTGCATTTAAGCAGTTTATTGATTGTAAGCTAAAAATAAATAATAGTCATATTATTCTTCACCCTCACTGAAAATTTTGAACTCGTTTTGTTCATGTGCCTGTGTTTTGTTACACAGGTTGCAAAATGAAAATACCGTCGGTGAATCACCGACAATGTACTTCCCCAGAAAGAATTAATCAATTAGTTTTTCGCTCTTCCTCCGAACCAGTTGACCGTTTGCGCTAATCTTCAACAGTTGAGTCACATAAAAATCTCATACTCAATTTTGTGTAGATAAATTCATTATAGCAGTTGTTATTAGGGTTTTTGAATTGAGTCACATCTTTGAACCCCACTTCCCTTCAGCCGATATCCCTGAAAATTTAGCAGATTATGTCCTCATTGGGTTTTGACTTTAAATATGAAATTTCATCTCGATACATTCATTACATCATTAGTTATTAGGGTATTTGAGTTGAGCCCTAGACTTTTTTTTTCATACTTGGAATCTAGAGGTTGGAAAACATGAAATTTCGTTGAAAACTCATCGTTTGCCTTCATCAGCAGCAGGTATACTGATGAAACAATTTATTGAACATAATTTTAAATTAAAAAAAAGAATAAATAAGATAAAATGTATATAAAATTATTCAAAAAATTAACAATTTTAAATTTCATGGATGGGGACACTGTCGTAACTCAGGTGGGGAACAGGAATAAACTATCTGTCCCCATCCATGAAATGTTTTACCAGATTGCCTGATGATGAGGACAACCTCTACCATTAAATAATTAAATCTGTCCGGGTTCAGATGATATTCATTTTTCCCACTTGTGAAATAATCACTTCTCACTATAGCATCTTCATATTAACTTGTGTTTTGTCTTATCATTTTTTTTATTATTTTTTTTTTTGTGGTTTGTGACATTTAATTCTTGTTGGTGGTGATTTGAATTCTAATTTTGTCAGGAGATGAATGTACCTCAAGCCACCCGAATGACAACCCAGACGGCGTCAGCCTGTTTTGTATGTAATTTTCGAAATTGGCTCAATGCCCAATAAATTCCCTTTTTAACCAAATTAATTGGTTATCAATGTCTTTGTTATGCCGTAGCATGCCTAAGATCACATATAAGTGGGAAAAAAATGGTTATAACCTTTGAATTCCTGTACACTCTTCTCTGACAATGAACATTTCCTACTATATTTTTTCTTATATCATATATATATATATAATATATAAATATATATAATAAGAAAAAATATTTATATTCTGCCTGGTGTTACTTTTTCTCTCCTTTCTCTACTTTCCTTATTAACAGGAATACAAATTTTCATAAAAATTCCATTACAAAGGAAATGATACTTAATTCCATAAACATATGTTGATATTTACTTTTTAGGTTGTGTAAGGAATTTCTTAATTCATATATAATATATTATTACAGCATCATTTCTCCCATTTATTTTTTGTCTTCTCAAAATTAGCAATTACAAACGTTTTGGGAAGCTCTCCCATCATCAGTGTCACATGGGTTCTTTAGGTTAATTATTCCTTTTGTCAATCAGAAGCTTCCTGTTATTGAACATTTTTATTGATTCGACTTCTCTATTTTGACTAGTTATTATCTAGTTTTGACTAGATGTTTAAATATATAAGTCGACTCAATAAATATGTTCTTTAAAAGGAAGATTCTGATTGACAGAAGGAATATTTAACATAAAGAACACATATATTACAATATAATTTTTATTGATGAGACTGAGCCAAATATACAATTTACAATTTGTTAAGTATACTTATTTAAATTAATTTATACACAAAAAAAATATGTATATACATGCATGCAGATATATTCACATTATCTCTGTGTAAGGATAACAGTAATTAAGCTTGAATATTCAACAAGAAATAATAATAATATGATAAAATTGGACCGAAAATAATAGCTTTAATTTAAACAACATACATTTATATATTTGATGCAGTGAAAATACAATACAATATAAAAGAAATGAATAAGACAAATTTTAAGAGAAGAAAGAAAATATATATATACCTAAATAATTTAAGACAGATAATAGGCAAGTAGTAATAATAAATAAAGAGAAACTGAAATATTACTAATAATCGTTGTTAATAACAATAATTATAATTTAAAAAAATAATAGGATTTAATTAAATAAAATGATAGGGGAAAGAGAAAATAGTGGTAACAATACAGAAAATGAATGAAAGTGGTATTCTAAAATGAAGGTAATATTTATGCAATTATTTATTGGAAAATGAATACTATAAATTATATAAACAAAGATACTAAGTTAATTTGTATTAAAAGGAAAATTATAGCGACCTGTATCATGACTAGAGACATTAAACACCAAATTAATGATAATAACTTAAATTTCCTGGTAGAAAATTATAAAATATATATATAGCGACCTGTATCATGACTAGAGACATTAAACACCAAATTAATGATAATAACTTAAATTTCCTGGTAGAAAATTATAAAATATATATATAGCGACCTGTATCATGACTAGAGACATTAAACACCAAATTAATGATAATAACTTAAATCTCCTGGTAGAAAATTTCAAATATAACGAATGTTATGGTTTGCCTATATGACAGCTGGAAGGAGTTAACCCGAGCTGTGTGGGCTAGAGCGTTGGGCTTTGGTTGCATGAACCCACGACGGTCGCAGGTTTGATTCCCGTCTTGGAGAGAGTTTTATGTAATAGATAAAACTTCTAAAAGGCCATGGATTTGTAACTAAATCTTCTTTATAGAAGCATGGCTGATATTCAAAGTATATGAGGCCAATAAAAAAAAACATTATAAACTCATAATGTCTCATAAGAATTCCACATAGAACAAATCAATATAGATTTTATTTTTTTATTAATTTTTTTTTTTTTTTTTTGGCTTTTATTTATAAAGATACAACTATTGCTGGGAGCATCAATTAGAATCTATGATGATACAATAGATATGGTGGCGTGAAAGGGTGTGAGAAGAAGTGGTCCTCAGGTCGAAATTTTACCTTAATTATTTGGACATTTCAATTGAGAATGTCACAGTGAGAAAATAAAATAATAATAATAAAATGAATAAAAAGGAACTGAAAGACAAATTTGATGGATGGGTAGTAACAGAGGTAATAAAGCTAAATGAAAATAGTGTTGAAATATATTATTAACAAAAATTATTGAAGTCTTCGTTTCTGTGTAAGTCCTAGGTATCTTCAGTTAGGGAGTGAGTGTGTGGACACACGTTACGCCATTTTCGTCGCCTCCCTATTATCCCACGTCATAGTCACCGCTCTGCACGAATTAATCAATTCAATTTTCGCCTTCCCTTCATATTCAGTAAGAAGAGTATACTAAAAATTCGCTATTACATAACTTCCCCTATACTTCGTGTAGATGAAGTAAAACGAATTCTTCGTTTGTAAAGTTAGTAATTTTCCTCGTCGACTTCTTTCAGCTGTTTCTTGTCCTGGTTATATACCTATATAATATATACATATATATATATATATATGTATATATGTTTTTTGTAATAAATAAGTATGTATTTTAAACAGTGTTTAATGGAAAAATGTTTATAAAAATTACATATAATAGTAATTACTATCGAAACGATGGATAATGTGAAATGACATCTCTACTGCTGATAGACATAAGAAACGAGTTTTTTAAAACGGAACACCTCGGCGAAGCGGTCTTGCGAGTTTGTAGAAGAGGCCCGCATTTTGATACGACTATAAATCTCTCAGGGGTTTCTCAAACGGGGCTGTTTATGATATTTTTATGCTAATTTGATTTGAACTTGTGTTACAGGTTGCGTGAAAAGTGGAGATAATGATGAGAAGAAACCCAGCGTGATGGGACATCTTCTGGCCCCCGTTCCTATGCTCATTGACCTCACCACCCCCATTGATGAGAAGCCTCGACCTTCCTGGGTGACTATACTTATTATACTAGCAGGTTCACATGGCGTTCACCGATTAATTTTGGGTCCAATAATCGGCAGGAACTTGGTGTGCTGGTTCAAATCTGTATATTTTCCTTCTCATTTCCATATTTTTAATATTTGAGACGATATTTGTATTATAAAAATTTTTATGGTGAATCACCGACAATGTACGTTCCCAGCACGAACTAAGCAAATAAGTTTTCGCGCTCTCTCCAAAACCGTTTGGGCTATAAATCAATTGTTCACTCAAATTTTCTGTCCGGGTTTTGCGGAAGATGAATAGGTGCCGTCCTTATGTAGTTCTGAATTTAAATATACAATTTATTTTCGCTGCATTCATTACATCGACGGTTATCAGAGTTTTTGAGCTCCCCCTTCGGTCCTCCCTTCCCTTCGGCCGATTCTGCTGAAAATTATCAAGTATTTTTCTTTAGGGGATTCATTTGAAATATAAAAGTTCATAATCGATATGTTCATTACGACGGCAATTGTTCCTAATCCTCCAAATTTGACTGAAAATAAATAGATGTCTTCCTTATGGGGTTCTGGAGACACATAAATTTCTATGTCGATTAATTTATTTTATTCTACCCAAAGTTCTCGTGTTCACAGACACACAAACAGATAGGTTTTTTTTTTTTGGAATCAAGGGATCGGAAAAGTTCAAATTCCAGTGAAAAATCAACATCGAATTTCCGACCAATTACATAACTTTCCATATAACTGGGAAAGTTATATGTCCAAAACCTTGGGATCGTTGAATATGTATAACAACAAGGTGTATGTGACTCCCTGTGTCATAAAACCCCTCCTCCATTTAGGGCAGGAGTTTCGAGTTAGTTATTATGACTCACGTTCGGGCGGGTTTAACTACGAGGTATCGCCTACTACCAGAGCGCTCTTTCGTCACTCTGGTGGACATGAGCCTGACTCTACTATGGAAGTCCTAAATTCTGCCTCCCCTGAACTTTTATTCACCTAGAGTAGAGGGAACGAGTTGTGTTGTGATAAGGCTATTTAGGGAAGAAACTAAAAAAAAAGAAAAATCGGCTTGGTTGCGAATTAACGTTTTGGATCCAAGATAGCTAGTGTATGTTCATTTTTGAGCCGCTATAGGATTTAGCCGTTAAAACAGATCGACTACTCCAAATCCTTTATACAACCTATATCTAAATAAGTAATACAGATGTATCAATCCAACTAATAATATCAAATATATATTTGATTTTTACCACAACTTGTTTGGGCAATTTGCCATCTTCAGGTGGTGAAACTCTAATTTTTACATTTTGTAGAAAAGGGCCCCACAGTCGACTGGTTCGAAAAATTATAAATAAAAAAATGCTTGAAAACAAAAAAGATAAATATTTAAATAGGGCACCCAATTCGATACCCCCCTTCTTTGTTTTGGGGAGTGGGAGGCAGTCTGTTTTGCTGCCAAGCTGCATCCAACTAGTCCCTGATTGATATATGTCCAGTTCTTTGACTCCTTCTCTAATAAGGTAATTATTTCTTGCTGGTAGGCAGATGTAGTGGACTAACTCGTTAAATAAGTAATAAGATGTATCAGTCCAACATTTATTAAACCATGACTAGTTTCGTCAGTAAACTGACATCTTCAGGTGGACTCTTGCTAGAGAAGAGGTCAAGGGACACATACGAGTATCAGGGACCAGCTCAACACTGACTCCCTGATGCTCGTATGTGTCCCTTGACCTCTTCTCTAGCAAGATTCCACCTGAAGATGTCAGTTTACTGACGAAACTAGTCGTGGTTTAATAAATGTTGGACTGATACATCTTATTACTTATTTATTTAAGGTAATTGTTTCGTATGTTTTTTAATTTTTATGTAATTTCATTGATTTTATTTTTAATTTATTTATCATTAATGATTGACGAACTGTAAAAGCTCGTAAATTCTAGTCTAATTTTTGGTTTATGTATGTTCAGTTTCACCACCTGAAGATGGCAAATTGCTGAAACTAGAGGTAAAAATAAAATATATAGTTGGGTTTATACATCTCTATTACTTATTAACTACTAAATCCACTAGATCCACCTACCACCAAGAAACAACCTATATCTACATTAAATCTGCACTAGATTCACCAGATCCTTTCAGTTTATTATGAATATCTCCTTTGTAATACCAATAAATATAACGTCACTCTTAGTTATATTAATATTGACTTTGTTTCTTTGTTTCAGACAAGTTTTGACGAGTAAGATGCATTAAGAAAGAAACATTTAATTTATTAGATTTTTATAATATAATAATACATAATTAATATAGATATGTCTGTGATTTTAGATATAATTGTTAATTTATCTTGTAATATATATTTATTTTGTTCTTCTCTTTTTATACTTCGAGTTAAGGGTAATATGTTTGAGTTTAACTTTAAATGTTATCTTTATTTCTTTTAATGATATTTTCATTAAGATTTTCAAATAATCTTGTTAATAATTATTTGTAAGAAGAGTAAGAGTCCTGAGAGCATTTTAATGTTTTTATCGGATTTGTGTGTCTTTCATTAAATTTTATGTAATTGTGTAATTAAATTTAAAAAGGTATGATGTAAATGTTTGGAATAACTATGTAACTCCAGGTTATTCAATTTGGAAACTCTGTCGGAACGCTTATATGGGAATGGGGGAATTCTGAAACGTTTTATGTATATTTTTTCTTTCCTAACTTATACAAAGTATACAGGAAATTATGAATCTACCAAAATTTTGATGTTGAAAAAAAAAAGTTGAAACACCGGCATAGTACTTCCCCAGAACGAATTAATTAATTAACTTTTTGCTCCCCCTCAGAAATCATCCCCCTCATTTGCGCTGATATTCAACTAAATTCTCATACTAAATTGTGTGACATTCATAACATCGGCAGTTAATGGGTTGTGTTTGTACATTTATTACAACGACCGTTGTTAAGAGTTTTTGACTTAAGCCTCTCTCATAATCCCCCCTCCCGTTTGATCTATTTTACTGAAAATCGATAGATGTCGTCCTTATGGGGTTTCGGTCACATATAAAATTTCATGTCGATACATTCCTTCTATCGGAAGTTATGTTCGGAGATACACACAGATATTATTTTTTTAAATCTTATTTGGAATCTAGAGGTCGGGAAATATGAAATTCCATTTAAAATTTCGCTTCGATTCCAATTACATAAATATACGAATTATAGGGGAGAAGTGAAAATTGTGTTTGTCTGTGAACAGGATAACTCACGATATAATGAATGTATCGACACGAAATTTTATGTGTATATCTAGATCCCTCCAATGACGACACCTACTGATTTTCCGCCAAATCGGCCTTAGGAAAGAGGAGGATTTGGGGGGAGGCTTAACATTAAAATTCATATAACTGCCGATGTAATGAACGTATTGGCACGATTATTAGCTAAAACGATTGATCGATTGATTTTGGAAGAACAAAAACTTAATTTATTAATTCGTGCTGGGAAATTACACAGCCGGTGATTCATCGACGACTTTTTAAAAAATGAATATTACCTTTTTCTCTCTCATTTTCTTGTGACATTTGTAATGAACGAGTTATGTGGCTTTCGGTAAATGATGATATGAAGTATGATGGTGAATTGAATTAGCGTTAATGACGCTAAGATAATATTGTATTTATGATCAAAAAGAAAAAAAAAATACATAAAAAATAATATAAATGTAATATACAAATATATAAGTATTTCTTAGAAAAATGTTAATTTGTTTTCATCTTCATCCTTTCTTATACCTTATAAGTTATTACCCTTAAATTTTAATGAATTTATATAGACTCGGTTTTTTTCATTTCTATATTTAAATTAGTTTATGAAAATATTTAGTTATATCGTTTCGAATAACTGAACTGGTAAAAAACTGCTGAGGACAACAGTTAATAAACCCAGTAATGCCAGTATGAAATGAATTTAAGAGGGAGGAAGGAGAATGTACAAAAGTGGTTGGTATAAAAACTGTCCTGTAATGGCCACATCACATATTTAAATTATTAAAAACTTAATTTCCCAATTTTTTTCAAAGCTTATTCTATATTGATGCTTGATATGGCGAAATGAACGGTATTTCAGCTTTCCCATAAACCGCGCAGGGTCAAATATAAACTAGGTGTGCTATACATTCTGCTGTTTGCAAAAACTGAGCTGAGTCAGGCATATCTGTATAAAAAACTCAGTCAATGTTTTAATAATTATCAGTAACTTCTCACCTTGTATGTTCTTTATGAATATATTAATACTTTAAATAGATTTCAATTTAATTCAATGGATTTTTTCTAGCCTTTTTGTAGACAACAACAGCTGTGAATATTTTTATCGAAAAAAAGTCGAAGTTTGTACGTTAGAACACTGAAAAAAACGGCTCAAAAAAAGTGGTGTCCGATGGTAAACCGAAAAGGGCTTCGCCCGGATTTTTGCAGTTGAAATCGAAAAATTCTATGTTGCGCGAGAATTTAGTCTCTCAATAGATTTCAATGGGGATTTTGTTTTTCGGTGATTATTCCTCCGAGATATGTTCGATTTCAGATTTTCAGCTCAATAAATTACATATTTTCCCAGCTTGACGCTACATTCTCTCAAGTTTTACTCATATAATTACCCGTCCAAAGAGGCTATCAGGCAATTCCACGTACTGTGTTCTACCTAAGTATTGATCTGACCGGGTTATGTTATTAGTTTGTATAGGAAAGCTATTAACCAAAGCACAAGTTTGGTCGACAAGTCATCTATCTACTTGGTATGCATAATATGACCGAAAGTTTGTCAGGGGCTTATAAATGTCTGAAACTAGCTAACCAATGAACAACCAAACCTAGCTTTACAGTAATGTACAGTCATCTCTTTATAAGGCAGTCCTTTACAAATAGTTTCTATGATTAAATCTGAAGGAAATTCAATAAGACCCCAATTTCACACCCACTCATGTAAAAAAGAAAGAAATTGGAAAACATGAAATTCCGTTGAAACTCATTATCGAATTTCAGACTGATTACATAACGTTCCCTATACTTCACATAGCTGGCGAAGCTTATTGGGCGACGAACCATTTGAACTTCATTACTTTAAAGTTCGGGACCATGGTGGCCATGCTGGTTCGAGCATAGGGCCTTGGTCACATAGTTCCACGGTTGCGGTTTCGAATCCCGATCAAGAGAGTCCTTGGACTCCCGATTATGGTTATGTAAATAACTAATAACTACGCTACAAAGGCATGGCTGATATGCAACGTACATAAGACCAAAAAAAATAATAATAATAATAAATATTCACAATTTCGCATAATTATTTATATTTTTCTCACATTTATTTTTTCTAGTATCTAAAAATGTTTTTTATACAATCAATAATATTATGTTACTTATTGATTGTATAAAAAACAATTTACACTATTACGGCCTTTCCGTAATAGTGTATTTATTTAACCACCATTTTCAATTATTATTATTTAGGTATTTATTTTTCAGTATCTAAAAATGTTTTTTATAATTTTAATAATTAACATAACATCAGGTTCATCGTTAAAGATCGAATGACAATAGGGGCGCTGGTAGCTCAGTGGTATGCGTGCTTGTCTTCTGAGCTCAAGATCGTGGATTCGAAACCCGACCGAGGCCCTTAGTTTATTTTATCTGGAAGGCAAAATAAACTTAAGCACGCCGTCCTTCGGATGGGACGTTAAGCGATGGTCCCGAGCCTCTACGATGTCAGGTACTTGTTAAAGACCCCTGGCTTAGGTGAATAAAAATTTAGGGTAGGAAAAATTTTGGACTCCCTAAGTAGAGTCGGGCAAATGTCCACCAGAGTGACGAAAGAGCTCTCTGATAGTAGGCGATATGACTTCGTAGTTAAAGCCCAGGCATGAGTCATAAAACCTAACCAAACCTAACCTTGAACGGCAGTGATAATGTATTTATTTAACCACCATTTTCAAGTTTTATATTATTTATTTTTTCTTTGATATTTGGCCGCTGTCTTCAAAATTCCTCGCCTTCTTGCTCCCGCGACTCTATCTATGTTATATATTACATTAGTACTTCAAGATTCCGAGAAACTATAATTTTGTTATTTTTCCCAACGGAGAGAAACATTTTCAAGGGAAAGAAACAGTTTTAATTAGCAAAGCACTGGATCACTGTTGAATTATTTTTTCAATCTAAAGCCTTTTGTGTCTTGCTTTCCTTTTTAATTGAAAATTAAAAGAAAATATTTTCTTTTTATAATAATATATTTTTCTGCAGCAATATTGTGTTCTCATTTATGTTTTTGATGTTTACAACCTGGTAAGTATTGACGTTTCGGGGAGAACTTCCACAATCAGGATCTTATTTACACAATAAATAAATGACATATCTGTATTCGTTAGAGACTAAGGTCCCTTCAATGTTTAGACCATTTTCGCTGTTGTATCTGTCTGTGCTTTTATATGATCATAATTTTGTGAGCGCTGTGTCTTAAAAACGATTTGAACTTTGATATTTAAAATGAAGGTGTCACGTGTGCTCTTCACTTCGTAAACTTTACAAGATACCGTTTATGTATGGTTTAAACAAGGCACATTTATATGTAATACGATTTTTCAAAGGTTATTCGTTTTGCGAGATGTCAAAAACCGTCCTAAAAAGTTGTTTTAAAACCCAACACGTTTTCTTCATTTACCCGAAAATGATTAGTCCCATTGAAAAATTGGTTTTTGCCAAGAATGTTTCTAATGTTTAACGAGCAAAAGCCCTTAAAGTGAAGTTAGGATTAATACGAATAGAAATACAATACATTTCTCTCAGAAATATTTCTAAGTAATGAAGAAGAAGAGGAAGAAACACTTTTTTATTTGGACCAGTACTAAATATGTACCTACTTTACACAAATGGGCAAATAAGCAAGTCTTGGTACAGTCTCGGCTGCAGCCTGAGAGCTACAGACTGGCCGAGACTGTAGTGGACCGCACCAGAGCAGATGGCAGACCTTCGTTGAAGTTTCAAGTGAGTTTTTCGATTGGGCTGCAGAAGGATTCTAAGTAATGTTTAAATATAGTTTAAAAATATATTTATATAATCGGTTGATTTTACGAAAAAGGAAATGTATGTAATGTGGCCATAACATATTTTCTTATACAAGACCTTTTGTACAGATCAGGGGCGGATACAGGGGGGGGGGGGCGGGGTGGGGGGGGGGGGGGGGGTTATAGCAGAATTAGCCCCTCCCCCCCCCCCCCCCCCCCCCCCCCCCCCCCCCCCCCCCCCTCTAGCCAGAGGCGCATAAGTCAGTTTCGTTAAGGATAAAGATGCCCCTTAAATTGGGAAAGACGTCCCCCTTGTCATGCGCGAAGGACCACTTGCCGTCTTTTGCACAGACTTTAAGGACGTCATTCGTTTACAAACTCAGACTGTTACTCGATCTGTCAACAAAATTCTCTCCCCCCCCCTTCCTTCCCCCCTCCCCCCCCCCCTGATGAACATCCTGGTACAGATCACTTTTTCTCCTCTCAAATTCATTCCATACTGACATTATTGAGTATATGAAAGTCACTCTTAAAATCATGCTATACGATAAAACTAAAATATGGTATGAAATTAATTGTATTGTCCTTAGAGGGTACAGAATACACATATATAATGTGTCGATACATATATTCTATCTAGAGTTATCGTGTTCAAAGATAGACGCACAGACTTCGTTTTTTTTTTCATTTTTGGAATCAGGAAGTCGAAAAACATGAAATTCCGTTGAAAACTCAGCTCGAAAGTAAAATGTTGAATAGAACGATCGGAATCATGTTGATTGAGTCTCGGATAATTCCAAGAAGTAATAAAGAGCATTATCTAATGGGTAACAAATCCAAATCAAGCAATATTAGCGCTGTCATAACTGCAGTGGCTTATGAATCTCTCGGCCAAAGCATTAATAATTATTCTACATTAACAATTCAAGAAAAAATAAAATTCAAAACAAAAGATAATTTCATGAAGATTTATCAGTTTAAAGCTAAGAGACGGGAAGGAACTCTTGAAGCCCGCTTTATAAAATTAATAAATTTCCATCTACTTTGGACGTCTCCGGTAATGAATTAATTAGTCTTCCTAAATTCACTTCTTGATTAGTTAATTTTCTCTGATCCTCCAAAATTTACTCCAGTTTGGATTCATTAAAGCTTACCATTTCGTTCGAATGTAGTACCTATATATATTTCAACACTGAGTTCATAACATTTAGCCCGGCTGTTTTGGCGCCCAAACTTGTTTGACATCGAATCCAATTTTTTTAGATATTTGTTTGATTTACGAAAAAACGGTTAGTGCTACCGAATAATTACTTGCGACCAAAATTCTTCCTTGTTAAATTTCCTCTCGGTATTTTCTCACAGATTTTAGAAAAGATCAATATGATCAAAGTTATAGTGAGGGTCTCAATGATTGTACTATAAATTTCAAAGTGTGTAATTTTAGAATAGCTAGTGTGGCTTATGCCCGGGTTTTAACTACGAGGTCGTATCACCTACTACCAGAGCGCTCATTCGTCGCTCAGGTGGATATGAATCCTAAATGTTGCCTAAATATCGAACCCGCGATCTTGAGCTCAGTAAGCAAGCACTCTTCCTCTGAACTACTAATTATTTTTTTCTTATATTTGTTTTCGTATTTTTTTATTTAAATAATTTTTAATAAATAAAAGAATAAAATATATGTGTCTATAACAGAAGTTTCTTACACCAACCATGTTTTTACAGATTCTTTTCCCTTCCCCCTTCTTGAAATCATTTCATACTGGCGTTACTGGATATATGAAAGTCACTGGCAGAATGACGTTGTACAATTAAACAAAAATATCGCGGACGCTAGAGATGGCGGGTTTAAAACCCTTCCGACGTTCTTAGGTTTTTTATCTGGATTGTGAAAAAACCTTCAGCTCGCCGTGTGTGCCATGTACTCGTTAAAACCCCTTCCCTAGGTGAATAAATCTGGGTAGGCAAAATTTAGGACTCCTACTGTAAAGTCGGCTTCAAGTCCACTAGAATGATGAAAGAGTCGCTGGTATTAGGCGATATGACCTCATAGTTAAAACCCGGACATGAGTCATAATAACTAACTAGAAAAGGTGAAATTATATGTATATTATATACATATAACTAGAAAAAGTGAAATTATATATATTCAGTCTGAGTTTTAACTACAAGGTCATATCGCCTGCGACCAGAGCGCTCATTCATCTCTGGTGTTCATGAGCCCGACTCTACTCTGGGAGTCCTAAATTTTGCCGACCCTAAATTTTTATTCACATCGGATAGGGGTCTTAAACGAGTACCTGACAATGTACAGTTAAGATATTACGAGTTAAGAGTCACAATAACTAACAAATTACTTTCATATGTCCAGTAATGCCAGTATGAAATGATTTTGAGGAGGGAGAGTGAATTGTAAAACTGTGGTTGGTAAAAAATCTTGTTATGGCCACATCACATATTTCAATCTGGCTTCCATTTAAAAAGGTATGCCCAATCCTAGTTAGGAGACGTGCTATTGGGGTTGGGATGAGTTGTCGGCCCATGTCCACTGCGGCCGCCTGTGGACGTATTGTGGTTCACCAACTGCTCATCAGCCTCATGAAGCTGGGCTCATTTGGCTAAATGACAAAGTGGCTGTCACTTCTCTAGTAGACCTTTCCATTCATGACTCTCTCAATGGGAAAGTACAAATTCATGAATGAATCATTGGCAATGTACATCCCCAGCACAAATTAATCAATTACGTTTTCGCTCTCCTTTTGACAGTTTGGGCTAAAACACTTACTGTAGCTTATGAATCGTCATACTAAATTATATCTCGATGCACATAATGAATATATCGAAAATATTACCGTATTTGAGTCTAGACCTCCTTCTCTGATCCCCCCTTTCCTTGTACCGATTTCGATGAAAATTAATAGGTGTCGTTCTTATAGGGCTTTTTTCATATTTACATATGAAATTTCGTGTCAATACATTCATTACAATAGCAGTTATTAAAGTTTAAAATTAAATATAATGACCAAGACGTCTAA
This sequence comes from Aradus depressus, assembly GCA_963662175.1. Lineage (NCBI taxonomy): Eukaryota > Metazoa > Arthropoda > Insecta > Hemiptera > Aradidae > Aradus > Aradus depressus. The sequence goes on from OY759214.1 coordinate 75,043,608, forward strand.
AGCGGGCATGGCAGAGGGACCTGCTCCAGGACTAGCCTGGACTCCTCTTCGGTCACGTACCTCAGCAGTACAGCGACACACTTGCCACAGCACATCATCACGATCACTAGTGACAAATGTTGTCGTTGTGAATATGTAAATAAATAAATAAATAAAGTTACTTGTTCATGTCACCAAAAAAAAAAAAAAAAAAAAAAAAAAAAAAAAAAAAAAAAAAAAAAAAAAAAAAAAAAGTTTATTTGTGTATTCAAATAAGACGATAACTAACAATTGTCAAAATGGGGGATAATCTAAATATATGTGGTGGGCTGGTGTTTTACACCTAGGGACCTAAGCATCCAAAGCTCTTATCCCTTCCCTGGAAGCGCTGGGCTTCCCCCTTCAACATTTTACCTGTATGTTTATATTACCTGAACCAAGCCCTTCATGAAGGGCCCAGTCTCCCAGTTTCCTTAATGAACCTGAGAATGCTCTCATAGTCCAATCTTCTAAAGTCCTCCTCTGCGATTACATCTCCACCAAAGATGCGGAATCTCATTTGCGCATATCCCGAGCAGATACCCAGGAAGTTTTGCCGCCGTTTCGTCTTCTTCCCCACATCTATCGCAGGTAGGATTGTCCTTGACTCCCACAGTGTGTAGGTGTCTATTGTACCGACCATGTCCTGTGAGAACTCCAGTCAGTTGCCTAAGCTCGTTCCATTTGAGGCTCAGGATCCCGTCTTTCAGAACCCTGGACTCCCCTCCCAGGAACATCTTCGACTGCCTGCATGTGGTCTTTTCTCTCCATGTACGCTCCAAAAGGTCCTTAGTCCATTCTTTGATTCGGGTTCGGTATGTCTCCCGAGATATTCCCAGCACCGGCTCTGGTCCCATAAAAGGCTTACTTGAACCTTCCATGTCTGCCTCTTCGTTTCCCTGGATCCCCGAGTGTCCGGGAACCCAGTAGAGTCCAATCTTCTTGCAGTTTCCTAGGATGTTTAACTGATTTGCGCACTACCTTACCAGCTTTGATCTGATTTCTGCTCTGGCAAAAGTGCGGGATAAGAGCAATACAAAAACTCCAATAACGGTCGATGTAACGAATCTATTAACTCCAAAATTAGTATGATTCAGAAGTTCAACAAAATTGGTAAATTTCTGAGGGAGAGAGAAAACTTTGTTGATTAATTCGCACTGGGTTGTGATTCACCGACAACTTTTTTTTTTTAAGTCAGGGGAAAATATATAATTTTAGTAAAAACTCAACATCAAAATTAAGACGGCTGGGGAAGTTATTTATCTATGTCTATTGTGATAAGAGGAGCAAAGTTAATTATATATATATATATATATATAGATTGATAGTTGATTCCTAATACAAACTAATCCCTTTGACCATGCTGCACATAACTAGTACCATAGGCCGGTGTGCTAACGAGCTAATTAACCAGCCATCTAATTAGCGACCCAAACCGGCAAATCACTACTCACTACAGTTGAAACTGCTGGCCAAATGTGGGTCTATGTCATTGTTTCTGAAATAGTTTTTTTTTTAGCAGGATCATAGGAAATGAGGATATGATTTAATTTTTTTTTAATATTCGGTGAAACATCGACTTGTACTTCCCCAGCACATATTAATAAAATAAGCTTTCACTCTCCCCCTAAACCCAATTATGTCTCTGGAACAGCTAGAAATCAATAGAGCAAGGAAAAATGAGGGTTGTTTGAACGATCAGACTCACTTCAAATTCTCACCCCTGTTAATGCCACTAAGTTAATATAATATAGTGATAAAAAAAACCATCTAAAAAAAACGTTAAGTTTTAACCGCTTATAATCGTGACCTCACCAAACATTTCTTCAAATGAAAGTTGTAGAAAAAACTAAAAGGCACATTTCGTATAAGATAATTTTTTCGATGGTCGCTCAGTTTGTGAAGTGCATGTCGAAAATGTAAAATTTTGAGTTTGAGAGAAGGCTTGAGGTATGGTGAACCATGTAAGAATGAAATAACAGTGAAATAGATGAGCAAAGGTACTTTTATATGTATGCATATATATAGGTATATATTAATATGTACTTATGTGCCCAAAATAACATTGATTTAAAGAATGGTCACAATATTTTAAAAGAAAAGAGTCTAAAATAGATGTAGAAATTAGTTCGTAAGATTTTTTTTTATTGTAAATAATTTGATTTTTTTTTATGATATTGATATTCTGATTTTATTTAAAATGTTGGTTAAGTAAAATAAACGCAAATATTTGTTCTCTTATTCCATGCTATTAATTTTCCCTGTTAACCCAGTAAAATAATTTATACCTTTGGATTAGATTGAACATTTTTTTCTAATTTAGGAAAACAATATGGCATCTCTTTAATATCTTAAAAAAAAATTTTAATGAAAAATTAGTTAATTAAATTTTTTTTTAAATATGTGCACTTTCTTCAAAATTGCACGGAAACTACTTTAAAAATCAAAATTTTGTAAAAGACCAGCTATAATTTCTACAGTAAATGTAGTGGTAATTTTATTATTTAATTATATTTAATATTTATTATTTCTTTATTTTACTATTAATTCAATTATTGATTATTATTTTATATAAAATTTAAAACATTATTTATATATTTTTACTATCACATCGGATTTTCACACGATTACAATACTTTCTTATAACTAAGTATAATAACGTAAAAAAAAACATTAAATAAAAAAAAAAAAAATAAGTAAATCAATAGACTGTTGTATTCTGGAGTAAGTATATATAAGAAAAGGGGTGGGTGGTACTAAGGTATGCATGGTGTTTGAACATTGAACATTAGGGTATTTCCCAGAGGAGTGGTAAATTCAAGAGACTATCCTCGTCTTCTGCCTGCACTACAGAGTCTAGGCCAACCTGCAATACAGCCTCAGTCTTCAAACAAAGTCAACCGACGACAAAAAAAAATCTGTTTGGGAAGTCACACAACTTATTATATTATAATAAATATTAATCAGCTGTCGTGTTCCTGACAACCCTGTTTAACTGCATACTACGCACAACACGCTTTCCAATTCAATGGAAACTCTCACACATTCTTATGATACTAAAATCAAAGAAGCCAGAACACTCTCCTTCCTCCTACCGACCTATCAGTCTTCTTCCACTATGTTGTAAACTCTTCGAAAAATTACTATACAAAAGGCTCATAACTATTCTTTCCAGTCAGCAAACACTTCCTCATCATCAGTTTGGCTTCCGCTCAGAACACTCCACAATACACCAGTTACACAGGGTTGTGGATTACGTGACGTCTGCCCTAGAAAGAAAGTTTTATGCAACGGGGGTGTTCCTTGATGTAAGTCAGACTTTTGATCGAGTTTGGCACGCGGGACTTCTTTATAAATTGAGACCGTTGCTTCCTCACACATATTATTTAATCATTCATTCATATCTAACAAACAGATACTTCGCCGTCCGTCAGGGCTCTGCTATCTCCTCAATAAGACCCATATTGGCGGGTGTACTGCAGGGTTCTGTCTTAGCTCCTTTATTATCTATATTAATAAAGCTGAAACGGGGTTTGTTTGATTGTTTGTTTGTATGTATGTTTGTTCCAGCATCACGCCCAAACCGCTGGACGGATTTTTATGAAACTTCCCATGTAGCATTCCTTTGAGCCCGATTGAATAATAGGCTATGTGGCGTCCCAAAATTTTGATCGGGAGGGGGGGTTGTAAGGGGGGCCTAAGTATATAAATAGTGCTAACACATTAACTAATGGTCGAATTGTCATGAAATTTCACACGTAGTCTTTTTAAAAGCCAAACAAGAAAAAAAGGTGTGTGGCGTCCCAAAGTTTTGAACGGGAGGGGGGGTTGTGGGGGGGCCTAAGTATAAATATAGAGCTAACTCATTAACTAATGGGCGAATCGTCATGAAATTTCACATGTAGTATTTGTAAAAGCCAAATAGGAAAAAAAGGTGTGTGGCGTCCCAAAGTTTTGATCGGGAGGGGGGGTTGTGGGGGGGCCTAGGTATAAATATAGAGCTAATTCTTTAACGGTTGGTCGGATTGTCACGAAATTTCACATGGAGTATTCCTGAAGGCCAAATAAAAAAATAAGGTGTGTGGCGTCCCAAAGTTTTGAACGGGAGGGGGAGTTGTGGGGGGGCCTAAGTATAAATATAGAGCTAATTCTTTAACGGTTGGTCGGATTGTCACGAAATTTCACATGGAGTATTCCTGAAGGCCAAATAGAAAAATAAGGTGTGTGGCGTCCCAAAGTTTTGAACGGGAGGGGGGGTTGTGGGGGGGCCTAAGTATAAATATAGAGCTAACTCATTAACTAATGGGCGAATCGTCATGAAATTTCACACGTAGTCTTTTTAAAAGCCAAATAGGGTAAAAAGGTGTGTGGCGTCCCAAAGTTTTGAACGGGAGGGGGGGTTGTGGGGGGGCCTAAGTATAAATATAGAGCTAATTCTTTAACGGTTGGTCGGATTGTCACGAAATTTCACATGGAGTATTCCTGAAGGCCAAATAGAAAAATAAGGTGTGTGGCGTCCCAAAGTTTTGAACGGGAGGGGGGGATGTGGGGGGGCCTAAGTATAAATATAGAGCTAACTCATTAACTAATGGGCGAATCGTCATGAAATTTCACATGTAGTATTTTTAAAAGCCAAATAGCAAAAAAAGGTGTGTGGCGTCCCAAAGTTTTGAACGGGAGGGGGGTTGTGGGGGGGCCTAAGTATAAATATAGAGCTAACTCTTTAACAGTTGGTCGGATTGTCACGAAGTTTCACATGTAGTATTCCTGAAGACCAAATAAAAAAATAGGCGGTGTGACGGCTCAAACGTTTTTACGGGAGGGGGGGTAGTGGGGGGGCCTAAGTATAAATATAGAGCTAACTCATTAACTAATGGGCGAATCGTCATGAAATTTCACATGAAATATTCCTAAAGGTCAAATAGAAATATTAGGTGTGTGACGGCCCAAAATTTTGAACAGGAAGGAGGGTTGTGGGGGGGGCTAAATATACATATAGAGTTAGCTCATTAACGGTTGGTCGTATTGTCACGAAATTTCGCATATATTATTCCTGAAGGCCAAATAGAAAAATAAGGTGTGTGTCGTCCCGAAGTTTTGAACGGGTGGCGGGGTTGAGGGGGGGGGGGACTAAGTATAAATATAGAGCTAGCTCATTAACGGTTGATCGTATTGTCATGAATCGGATTGTCATGAATTTCACATGTAATAGTAGTAGTAACTATGTATTCGCTGTGGGGTTCACTGTTGCAAGACATTTACTAGCTGTGATGTCCAGCGTTCCTAATATCGTACTAGCTGTGGGGTCCGCTGTTGCAAGGCACTTACTAGCTGTAGTGCTCAGCCCCAGCGTTCCTAACTATGTACTGGCTGTGGGGTTCGCTGTTGCAAGGCACCTACAAGACATTTACTAGCTGTATGCCCAGCGTTCCTAATTACGTACTAGCTGTGGGGTCTGCTGTTGCAAGGCGCTAGCAGTGTGGCCCAGCGTATTTAACTACGTAGGTACTAGCTGTGGGGTCCACCGTTGCAAAACTCATACTAGCTGTGATGCCCTGTGGTTCTAACTACATACTATCTGTGGGGTCCGCAGTTGCAAGGCACCTACTACCTGTAGGGCCCAGCGTTCCTAAAAACGTACTAACTGTGGGGTCCGTCGTTGCAAAAGCATACTAGCTGTGATGCCCAGGGTTCCTAATATCGTACTAGCTGTGGGGTCCGCTGTTGCAAGGCACTTACTAGCTGTAGTGCTCAGCCCCAGCGTTCCTAACTATGTACTGGCTGTGGGGTTCGCTGTTGCAAAGCACTTACTAACTGTAATGCCCAGCGTATTTAACTACGTACTAGCTGTGGGGTCCGCTGTTGCAAGGCACTTAATAGCTGTGATGCCCAGCGTTCCTAACTTCGTACTAGCTGTGGGGTCCGCTGTTGCGAGGTACATACTAGCTGTGGTGACCAGCGTTCCTAACTACGTACTAGCTGTGGGGTCCGTTGTTGCAAGGCATTTACTAGCTGTAGTGCCCAGCGTTCCTAACTATGTACTAGCTGTGAAGTTCGCTGTTGCAAAGCACTTACTAACTGTAATGCCCAGCGTATTTAACTACATACTAGCTGTGGGGTCCGCTGTTGCAAGGCACTTAATAGCTGTGATGCCCAGCGTTCCTAACTTCGTACTAGCTGTGGGGTCCGCTGTTGCGAGGCACATACTAGCTGTGGTGACCAGCGTTCCTAACTACGTTCTAGCTGTTGGGTCCGCCGTCGCAAGGCACATACTAGCTATGATGCCCAGCATTCCCAACTACGTACTAGCTGTGGTGCTCAGCGTTGCAAGCCACATACTAGCTGTGGTCACAAACGTTCTTAAGTACGCACTGACTATGACGTCCAGCGATGCTAAGTATTCACTAGGTGTGGCTTCCGCCGTTGAAAGGCGCATACTAGCTGTGGTGCCCAGGAGTCCTAAAAACTTACTAGCGTTACAACAGCTGAAGGACTATAAGCCTTATTCCGTATGAATAATTGAAAATTATAACATCATGATTGTACTGTCGAGGAACTGAATAGCGTTATAGAAGATATTGGGACAAAAATCAAAGTTCCCCGGGCAACGCCGGGTATTACTGCTAGTATACAATATACACATCTGACATGCCCACCTCCATCCACACAATGACAGCTACATACGCCGATGACACCGCCATCTTAGCTGCTGCTGACCTTCACATACACGCCTCATTTACACTACAACACCATCTCACACAAATTGAAGACTGGTGCAACACATGGAAAATCAAACTAAATACAGAAAAATCACAGCACATCACATTTACACTTCGACGAGAAACATGCCCCCCCGTTTTCATCTACGACACGCCCCTCCCTCAAACTAATACTGTACGATACCTAGGACTGACATTGAAACGAAGACTGACATGGAATCCTCACACACGTCTCACACGAAACACGCTGAACCGTCGACTCAAAATACTCTACGGACTTCTAAATAGACGATCAAAATTAGACATGACACAAAAACGGAACTGTTATACTTACTTAGACCATTATGGACATACGGATCACAGATATACGGTTCAGCAAAAACATCCAATATCAAACGAATTCAGGCATTTCAGTCAAAAACCCTCAGACTGATAACACAATGCCCCCCATACATAAACAACAGAACACTTCATAACGATCTTATGATACACACAGTACCCGACACAATACAAACTATTTACATACGTTTTTTTAGAAAACTTTACACACATACAATTCCAGAAATACGTACTTTATCTTCACAACACTTACCACAAAACCCCCCACGAAGGTTGAAGAGGAGGTGGAACCGCGACTTACTGCCACCTTAATTCCTATTCGTTCTTAATATTTTTATTTTTTTTTATTCTTTTACATTAATTTCCTTCACTTTTATCATCTCTCTTACCCATTCCATCAAAGTTGTCTTTCAATTCCTTTTTATTTATTTTTTAAATTATTATTATTATTATTATTATTATTTTTTTTTTTTTTTCTCCTTGTCCTTATAATTAATATAAATTTTCGTCCCGAGGACCTACCATTGGGTGGCCTTCCTCTCACATGCCATTCACGCCAACGTCTCCATACCTACCAACATAGATGCTGGTTGTTGCCCCCTAGCAACAGTTGCATCTTTATGAATAAAAGCCAAAAAAAAAAAAAAAAAAAAAATATTAATCAAAGGAAAATCTGCATAAAGATATTTAAAAGAATTTAAATCTTGCCATTACCTGCGCTGTTTATATTTAAAGCATTAATGGTTAATAGAACAAACATTTTCCCTCTCAACATTAATAGTCATAAAGATGATTCCAGGAATAAAAAAGAATTTATAATAATTAAACGTTGTTTCTCTCTTTTGAAAAAAAGCATAACTCATAAAGAATTAAACTTTTTTAATGTTCTTCCCCATTTTTTAAAAGCAAAAGAAAATACAATAAAAAATGTAAAATTCAACTAAAAATGTTTATATTAGAGGAAAGTCGCTATTCGGGAACAGCATTTTTTCTAATTGTTAAAATTTTTTTTTTTTTTTGCCTTTTATTTATAAAGATAGAACTGTTTCTAGGGTGCAAAAACCAGCATCTATGATGGAATTGATACATGTTGGCGTGAAGGGCATGTGAGAGGATGGCCACCCAGTGGTAAGTCCTCGGGACGAAAATTTATCTCAATTATTATGACAAGAACAGAAAAAAATATATATATAAAAAAAAAATAATAATAAACAAAATAAAATAAATAAAAAGGAATTGAAAGACAATTTTGATGGATGGGTAAGAGAAATGATAAAAGGAAAGGAAAATTATGTAAAATAAAAATAAATAGGACTGACATTAAATTGAAAACTGACATGGAACCCTCACACACGTCTCACACGAAACACGCTGAACCGTCGACTCAAAATACTCTACGGACTTCTAAATAGACGATCAAAATTAGACATGACACAAAAACGGAACTGTTACACTTACTTACTGAGACCATTATGGACATACGGATCACAGATGTACGGTTCAGCAAAAACATCCAAGATAAAACGAATTCAAGCGTTTCAGTCAAAAACCCTCAGACTGATAACACAGTGCCCCCCACATAAACAACAGAACACTTCATAACAATCTGATACACAGAGTACCCAATACAAAAAAAAATAACATTATTTTTTTAGCTATTTACAATTTCATATAATGGGTTGTTGATATTAAAGTGATCGACTTCTTGGTCATTATATCTACATTCCTGCCAAATCGATTGATGGGGAGGGGAAAATTAGGTGGGAGGCTTAACATAAAAACTCTAATAATAGAATGAATGTATAAACACGAAATTTTATATGTGTGACTAAAACCCCATAACAATAACAACTGTAGTTTTCAGCGGAATCGATCGGATCGAGAAGTGAAAGGGGGATCAGAAGGGTGCTCAACTCGAAAACCCCAATAACTGCCGATGTAATCAATGTATCGAAATGAAACTTCATATTTAAAGTCAAAGTCAATGAGGACAACCTGTCACATTTCGGCGATATCGGTTGAAGGGAAGGGAGGGTTCAGAGGAGGGGGCTTAATTCAAAAACCCTAATAACTGCCGATGTAATGAATCTATCGGCATAAAATTCAGTATAAGGATTTATGAGCCCCTATATACGTGAGTTGTTGAATATTAGCGCAAAAGGTCGACTGGTTTTGAAGGGGGAGTGAAAAGTTAATTGATTAATTCGTTCTTGGGATTAGTTTTTTAAAAATTTAGTTCTTTTAATTATCTCAGTTAATATTTATGAGTGGACTCATGAAGTGCTGGTTCGTTGCAGTTGAAGGATTGTCTTTTTTTTTTTTTTTTTTTTTTTTTTTTTTTTTTTTTTGGCTTTATGTACAGTGCATATTAGCCATGTCAATGTGTTATATATAATTATTTAAGACATCCATGGCCCCGGGAGGGAGTTCTATCTACGAAATAAAACTCACTCCCGGACGGGATTCGAACCCGCAAACCATGGTGAGACCATGCGACCAAAGCCCTACGCTCTAGCCCGCACGACCACCATGGCCCCCAAGGATTGTCTTATACAAGGTGTCTGGCAGAGGAACCCTCCTGACTGCATGCTACTCACTACAGCTGTTGTGGTAAAAAAGAGGTTTAAGTGTTAATCTTAAATAAATGATAAATAAATAAAAATATAAATAACAATTGAATTAATATAATAATGAAATAATATTAAAAAACAATAAAGAATAATTAAATGAACAATAAATTACCACTTTTCCTGTAGAAATATTATCTCTTTTCTTTTACTAATTTTGATTTCTACGGTAGTTTTTCGAAAAAGGGCCCTAAAAAAGTATCAAAAGTTCAAGACGTGCAATTTTTAAGAAAGTGCGCGTATTAAAAAAAATGCAATTTACAAACTTTTCACTTGGATTTTTAAAGAGATGCCATTTTTAATAATTTTAAATAATATTAAATTATTTGGATTAGTCCAAAGGTTGTCAAATTATCTTACTGGGCCAACAGGGAAAATGCATAGAACAGAATTTACGAGAATAAATCTTGGATTTGATTTCTTAAATCTATATTATTAAAATTAAAAAAACTAAGCATTGAAACAAACAAAAATCAAAAGAAAAATTTTAAAAACTAAATTCTTAGCACTAATTCAATCTTTTTTTGTTTTATATTTTGGCCATTTTCTTAAAAATTAATTTATATATTTCTGGGCATATATCCTGTGCATATAAACAAATAAAAGTACCTTCTTTTTGGATCAATTTCACCGTCAATTCACTCCTAATTAGTTCCTTGTATCTTGAGCCTAAACACAACACTCTTCATGTTTCACTCAGACCGACTCCATAGAACCCAGGCCTCGACTCTCTCTACACACACTGAAAAAACCGCTGATGGCCGTGTTTTGTTGTTTACTGGCATTTGTTTTAAAAGAAATGGTTTATTATTATTTATTTACTAATTCAGTTTCTTTTTATAAAACAATAAAATTATTATTTTTTTTTTATTAATAATTGAATTTGTGTATTATTTTTATACATCACATTGGACATCACAAAACGAGCTTATGTCACGACTGCTCCAGTGACGAGTAGACCTACTCAAATGAAACCATGTTGACAATCAACCATTACAGGTCTTTAATTGGGAGGTTGTTCCAATCAGTTAAGAAGAGGGAGGAGAGGGGGAACAGGCAGAAAATGAGACTCAATTAGTTGGAGCGTGAACAGGGTTTAGACGGAGACAACCGGACATCCGGAGAGAACTGCAGCAGTGGGAGCCAACCAGACGAACCTAATCCTTCATTAGCTCGGATTTACATAGTAGAGCTGACCAGCCGAACGGCCATTGATCAAAGTTAACTCATCAATGGTCATATATGTCCTACTGCAAATCAAAAACATCTAGTCTCCCAGCAGCATCACTGCTCTATGAAACAGAGAATTTTAAAACGGAAATATTAACGGTTAATTGTTAGGAATTTCATGTTTTCCGACCTCTTGATTCCAAAAATGTAAACAATTATTTCTGCCTGTTAATTCTACACACCCACCCGAGACACACAGCACAGTGCCACCTTCCAGAATACATACTTAAAAAACTACCAAGAGTACAGGGTAAACTTTAGAAATAACGAACAAGACAGACCGAACCACTTTATAGAAAATCTAAAAACCGCATATAATCACATTGGAGAGTACCAGGAGTTGACGCAATTTATTCAGTCACACTTGAGAGGGGAGAGCTTATCATGGTTCGAAATCGAGAAGCCGAAAATACACACGTTTCAAGATTTTGTGAAAGCATTTGAGGAAAGGTTCTGTGGAGAACATTATGACATTATTGTTAGGAGGGAACTAGACAATGATAAGTACAGTAACCATTTTAACATGACTCCCGGAGATCATTTTGCTAGATTAGTGTCCCGTCTCCATGATTGTACATATAAAATGCCGGAAAGTTACATTTGCGAACTTTTGAGCAAGCATTATGGAGAGAGCGTAGAACATTCAGTTCGCATCCAGGGAATCACGTCAATCAGTAAATTACACGAACAAATCGTTAGAATTGGAAGTGACATAATTAAAAAAGATTGTAAATCACGGCTAGGAGTGTACAAAGGGAACGATAACAGGAAAGATTTAGGAAGGGAAGGGAGAGGAACTCGGCCGGATGCAATTCCACGTAACGTTACTACAATAGACCTGGGCAATACTATACGAATACTAGGAATCAACCCCAGTATTCGGGATACCAGCATAGTAGACCACCTTACCAAGGTCCCCCTCGCGATTATAACCGGTTTGATAGACCTCCCAACTATCGAGATACACCACCTTATCAGGGACGCGGAGATACTACCCACCCAAACAAATCTTTTAATAGGCCTCTGACGAACCAAGTGAGCTGAGCGACGAACCAGAAAGAGATAAGGTGTATGGACAGAAATCCTGTCAGTAGCGATACAGCCGATCTAAATAAAACGGAGCAACCGGTAGACCGTTTGGCACGTATCCTAGAACCAGTGATGACCTACCTCGTAAAAAACTAATTACACGGAGTGGGACAGGAAATTTAAATTTAAATTCGAATGGGGGGATGAAGACTAGAAAGACATTTCAGTTTGGAGGGGACTTACAAAATTTGTTAGGGAAAGACATGTATGACAGACTGACAAAAGACTTTGACCAACGGACAAATTTTAATAGAAATAACGGATGTCCCACTCCGGATCCAAACATAGGACTCACATTGATGAAGTTGCAAGGATACCAGGAAGGGAACGGCTTAGGCAAAGATGGAAAGGGACGACTGGAGCCGATTAACTTTAAATTCAGACTACCAAGGGAGGGATTAGGTTATAGACATGATTTAGAAGCTCTGACTTATCAACAATTGAGAAAGAAGACAAACCCATTGACGACGATCAGACAGAACCCGAGGAAAGAATGACAAACACGAACGAGAGTGAATGTAGAATAGACTCCCTCATGAAAGAATATACAGACTTGCTTTTGAATGAAGACTTCCCGATAGACATACCTACCCCAAAATGCCCCGAAATTACAGGGACAATAGGGACGACAGAACATACGACATTAGGACTCTTTGGCTCTGGCTCTGAGATCACAGAAACTCAGGAGATGAACTTCATCAAGGACGATATACCAACAGACGACATTCTATCGGAAGTGACAGACATAAATTATGATAGTGAAATAACTGACATTTCGAGACTATACTGACAGACTTACAAACATACCGAAAGACAGGCCGAAAGACGGAAGACAAATTTCGAGAGGAAACATAAAGTAACCACACTGGAAGTGGATGATTAAGTATTGGTTCAATCACTGCGGATTCCCAGCAACAAGAAAGAGATCTCTAAGTTGTTACCATTTTGGGAAGGTCCATATAGGATTCTGGAAAAATTAGGCCCACAGACATTCGAGCTAGGCCTCATATATAGCGACGTACGTAGGGGAACATTTAACGTTACGTCCCTGAAACCTTATAGTGACAAGTAGACAGGAGGGCAGGCGAGGGATCTGGCATCCTTCTGGGGTTCAATTTGAACACACCCCCCCTTAGTCGACGTTCTATTGGTTCTAACAAGAACCGCCAGGCTGTAAATAAAATTTTGTAAATATTGTTAAACAGATCACCGAAGGAATGACATAAATTTATTTTTTATTTTTTATTATCTAGGTTAGGCCCGTAGTTTTAGGATATTTATTGTAGTTTTTTTTTTTTATGATAAATCATTTGCTTAGTTGTAATGCCACATTTAATTACACTCCGGACATGACAACACATCATGTAAACAGTTTAGTTAACCATAGAACGATGACATGCATAGAGTTTGACAAACTCGATTTAGTGCAGGGTCTATGTGGCATAGTCAGGTCAGATGTGTACCAAAACATGACTATGTTAAATTTAACAGTAGCCCTTGGGTGAAAACCTTCTTTAATTTGTATATAATAATTAGAATAAGAAATTTAAATTAAATTAACTCCTTAGACCATTTTAATATTTTTTTTTGTTTGTATTAAACATTAATGTATACCATTTTATATTCGCGTAATTCTGCATACATTCTGTATTTGAAATCATGGATAAACTTCCGCATACATTACAATTCTGCTGCATCATGGGATACGTACACCAAACACACATTATTATCCAAACCACATACCATGGCACATATTTTTTTTTTTTGTGTTTATATAATCTGTGATTCCATAAATTGGCGGCAATCCACAATTTTAAGGAGTATGATCGTAAATAATGGACCTGTGATATAGACTTTTATCAGTACTCCTCATCGGTAGTGAAATGTTATGGACACCTTTATCGTTGGTAAAATGTGCATAAGCAATTGACTGTATGTATATCTGTATGTGTACCCGCATTTGTATATATATTTGTATTATGTATTGATATTGTATATTTCTAGTTGATAGTCTCTAATATTTTGAATTTTACATGAAACGATGTAAGCCCCATGTAATTGATGGCAATGTATGACCAAGAGGAACTTAAGAACTGACAATAGCGGTCAGAATTGAAATTGAATTATAGAAGCTAGGAAATGCCACTCCACTCTCGTAGAGTCTGGGAATTAAATTAAAAGGGAAAGAGAAAGACTTTGAGATTGATATTTTTTTTTATATATGCCATTTGAATTGATTGTTTGAGGAAATGAAAGAGCGGATTCTTGATGATTATGGATGCCGGGGTTAACATAAGTTTGTGATACTGAGATAACATTTGAGGTGGGCTAATTTTTTATTATTCTTTATGGGAAATCGTCGAATACCGGTAAGCCTGGTCAGCTACCGAAGGCCAAAGGAGGCATATGGGAAAGGGAAATGTTAGGGCTTGGTCAACCCAAATCGAATCGAAGTAGAATGGATTTATGGGGATCCAGTTGAAGTTTTTGTTGAGATTACGTATGATCTGATCCTGGGGCAATCGGACAAATGTTTCGCATAAAGTAGAGACATGAAATTAAGGTCAATGGAGAGGGCATTGTTCCGTGTATTATCGAATTATGAATATTATTAAGTAGAATCATGCCTTGGTCACGCATGAAATCATGAGACATTGGGTATATGTCAATTGTGTAATTAAATTATGAGATTTGGGCAATCTCCGTATAAGTAATAATATGGTTCTCATCGGGCAATAATTTGTAAGTGCAGCCAATTTTAGTGTTATGTGAAGTGCAGCGATAAGTAAGTGCGAGTAATGGACAATATCACAATAAAATATATGACTACCAACTTTGTTTAGTCAGCATATTTTATTTAACCGGGAAGGAGGGTACTGTAGCATTATCCTGATTACACCAATTATTTGCGACATAATCGGGTTTAGAACAAAGAAATGAGGTTGCGAGAAGCCGCCACCAGAGACGGTAGCAGCACTGTCCAGAGGCTCTACTTGGGTCAGAACAGATATAGTTCAATTTTTAGCGGATGCATCTTAATGAAGGACATCCTGGACAGGTGCAGCTTGTTTAAACTATATCGAGGACAAAGGAAAGTACGAACAAAGAAGACTCTAGGCTCCTCCCATATGACGTAGGTGGGCAGTTTGGCCAATGAACAGTCACCACGACCGGTTTTCTCCCCACCACAATCTCATCAGAGCTACCAAAAAGTCGTATTCACATCGAGAGTCTTGCGACTGATACCGGGTGGACTCCACGTCGCTCTGGGTCCCGAATTTTGTAGAAATATTCTAAGTGTGAAAAGTGATCATAGAGTTGAAAGTGTAATCAGACAGTTTAACCATTACCAGCCTAACAATGGATCCCTGTCGGAACCCAAGTTATCCTGCGTTCCGATTTTGAGATGCCAGACATTAATTTCCCCACTTTGAAGAGATGCTCCGTCCGAAGCATCATCCACCCCTTTAGATGTGTCGACGCACCAGGACATCATTTGTTTATTCATTTCAACGCAGCAGGCCAGGAATGAGGAATTCAACTCACAGGTTTTATTTTTCAAATATTCATGTATTGCCAATAGAGCCATATAAAGGACCAATAATGCCCTGCAGGCAGATTTTCAATTGTCACCTTTTGCCCATCAGGCTTCACCATTAGATTAATTATTTTTTGTATTATTATTACCACAATAATTATCCTTGTATAAATGTTCAATTTTGTATCATAATAAATATGTGTTCATTTTAATTTTTTTGTTTCATTCACCCAGACGTTATGCATGCTACTCCAGGGTGGTCAAATATAATTAACAAAGAGTTAATTACAAGTGATCCCCAACAAATATCTTGAAGCTATTCTGATACTGAGGAAGTGGAGGTTATTCAGGCAATATTTCGTTTAAAGTCGCGATATATTTTAATATTTATTCAATTAACTTTTGCTCGTTAAATTAATATTTAAAAATTTTTTAGTAATCCACAAATATTCCACTTCCCCGGTAGCAGGTAGGTTTCAATATACCCTACATATATACACTACATATCGTCAGCCTAAACGTGATACCTCATATGTGCAAAAAGCCAACTTTACAGAAGAGACAAAAACTGATTAAAAAAATATTCTTTATAGAAAACCTCAATTTTTTGGACATTTATATTAAGTGAGATGTATATGCATGCCATGAATTGTTTTAAAGCTAGTTTGCAAATCCAAATAAAGAATTAACGTACTTGACGGAGTTACGAGGTTTCACCAGAATTTCGTTCCCATTTCTTTTGCAAGGTACGGTTCTTCAAACCGTATTTCATGTTTTTTTCGTTTTATGTCGTATACGAGATCCCACTAGATCAATAGATTTTTTTCTTTTTTTTTTTGGTAAAAAAACGATTTTCGGAAAAATGTTGCTTACAAGGTATCACGTTTAGGCCGACGATATATATCCTATATATACCCTACATATACCCTATATATTCCCTACATATATACCCTATATATGTATACCCTACATATATTCTGTACACTTTGTAAGAGTGGGAAAGTAAAAAAGTATTCCCTTTTTCAAGATGGCGAATGGTAATGGTATTAGGAGTCAAAATGACTGGTTCCATTTATAATTCATCCGTCTTTCAGAGGTATAGAGGAGAGATGTGTGGGATTCATTCCTCATCCGAGCCACAGTTGCAGGACCATTTTCTCTTCCTGGCATCACATAGGATGTGCCTCCCCTGTTCTCAAAGCCGGCCACGCACACAACCACAAATCCTCCATTTCTAAATGACTAATATCCACCACCTGACATAAATAGACACTATTGTTTCTTTCTTTTCTCCTTCATCCTTCTAGGGTCATTCACAATAACATACAAAAAAAAAAAGGCTATTTATCAAAAAGAGGGCAATTTTTTGCCCTTCCTTTGTCTTTCAAATGAGTTCATTTTGAAAACTGAATGGGTCAAAAGACTTCAAAAGAAAGTATGATATCCATGAGGGGAATAGATAGATGGGTACGTTCTTTATTTCAATTTAATATAAATAAGAACTTTATTTCATTTTAAAAAAAGAAGTGATTTATTTCATATTATTATAAATAAATACTTTTATTCACCTTAATAAAGAAGAGTGCCTTTTTTCATTTTAAAATAGATAAGTGCATTCTATCATTTAAATATACAAAAGTGCTTTATGTCATTTTAATATAGATAAATGCTTTCTTTCATTTTAATATAAATAAGTGATTTGTTTCATAATAGGAATAAGTGCTTTTTATCACTTTAACGAAGATAACTGCTTTCTTTCATATTGATGTAGATAGGTGCTTTAATTCATTTTTATATATCGATACAGTAGTTCAGAAGTGGGATACCTCAGAATTATTGATATTTGAGAAAACGCATTTGAAACTTCTTTTCTTAAAAAGTAGCTTCTGAACTTCTTGTTTTCCTTTCATATTATTGGAATGCAACTACATTTATGAAAAACATCAAATTCATGGTCAGTACTAATGTAACACATTTCCAATTATCATTTTTCTGAAACTAAACATTTGGGAAAAAATGAAAATTCTATAAGAGTATAAGTTTATGTACATTTTAAGTCCTCAATTTTGTATTTATTAGATTTCCAGTCACCTATGTGTCCTCAGATTTGAGATAGGATGAAAGTTACATTGCTTAAAAAAATGTGAAATATATTTCCGTAGAAAATATTTTAAAGTAATGTTTAAGTTGCATCGCGTTCCAATGAATTATAAAATGTACATTTAATGTACAATTCAAAAAGAAAAATTGACTTCAACAAAACTTTATCACTAAATATTGCATGAAAAAGGTGAAAGAGAAAAAAAAAAAATGTTTCTCCGTTAGGATAGAAATGTTGTATTGGGCTTATAGAGCAATTAATGTGATAACTGGCCTCGACCTGATAGTCCGCTAAGACTGCTTGAAAGCCTATAAGAGAAGATCTCCGAGGGAAGAAGGGTAAAGCTCCGACAGAGGTCGGACCACAAGAGCACTGCATCACGGACAATCCTCTTTCCTAACGATATATTGTATCTCGCAAGCTAAACCACTTACAGCCAATTACTGCTCTCTCTACTAATGGGGCTCCCACAACAATTTGTTTTAGACTTATTTCAGACCATGTCTCTTAAATTTTTCATGACCGAATATATAATATATTTTTCAGCTTCTATTATTTCTCTCTCAGCTAAACGAAATTATCTAATCGGTGAGAAATTCGTTGCGGAGTTTTCAAAGGAAATTTCATATTTTCCGATCTTCTGTATTCAAAAATGAAAAATAAATATCCTAGTGAAAAACCAAGTTTTCCAATTCGAAAGACCTCGATCGAATTTTCTGTGGCCTAAAACCCACGAAATTGTTGTACTTTTTTTAGAGCTTTACACCATTACTCATATATCTCCGAAACAGTTCCAATCAATTATTCGCAAAGCAAACAATGATTTTTTTATTTAGAAATATTAGTTTGAAAGTATAATGATAATTCTAGTCGAGCATCACATTTGCATTTTTCGAAGAAATTATTAAAATTATGTTTTTTAGCAATGAAGTGGAAAATGTCATATATCCTGTCTGGAGACATATCCCGTTTAACAAACAATGTTATCAAAAAATTGATCTTTTTTATATAAACTAAATCATTAAGATTAATAAGCTATTTTTTATAAACAGTAACCTTATCTCAACTGGCGGGAATTAGTATTACAACTTAATTTATATATTTAATTTTCGGTTAGACTTTGAGGGAACGTATGAACAGTCATTAGGCTGTCAATAGTTCAATTTAAAAATGCCGCAATTTCAAATAAGTCACATTAACAAAAGAGGAGCGCCGAAGCAGACGATAAGATGCTCATCTTGACGTGGAACAGAAGACGCCATTTTCTTAGTGTCATCGGAACCGCCGTGATAAAGTGACTTTCGTTATTCTGTGTGGTTCATTGTTTTCGTCATATTGCCTGTGAAGCTTAATTCTTGGAAAAAGTGAGTAAAATAATTTAAAATTATTATTTTCAATTAGACTTATGAATATACTGATCAATTGTGTATCTTAATTTAGTTATGTACATTTGTAATTATGAAATTTGAAACAAAAGGTGTCATTTTGTCATTATCCTGTGGTCATTTTCCTGTCTTACTTGTGACAGGATGATGACGTCCCAACAGGAAAATGACTAAATATTATAATTACAGTATTTTTTTAATATAATGGTAATTAAGAACATAGCGTTTATGCCTTGTTTGTGACTAAGAAAAACGGAACAACAATACAAAATTTTATGACAAAATATAGTTTTTGTTAAAATGGTTGATGTCGTTCTGACTCTTATTACTAAATCAGCTTACATCGCATAGAATGTTAGCGAAGTAATTACTAATAATAAAACACTATAATCCACGTTTGATTTTTGTTTCTAGGCTTTATCCGATCGTCAGAAACATCACAGGAATATTATTCATCAGTATGATGCTATTAAGAAATGCAAAGAAGGCTTAACTGATGAAGACATTCTGATACATGTAGACTTTAGCGAAAATTACGCTACAAAATATGGGTCAGAAGTCCAGGCTTTTCATTTTGGAGGATCCAGGACACAAATCTCTTTGTATACGGGTGTTTTATACTGGAAAAACGGAGATAAAATGATTTCTCAAAGTTTCTGTACAATGTCAGAGATATTGGACCATGATGCCAGTGCTATCTGGACTCATCTGCAACCCGTATTAGATTGGGTTTCGAAAAATTTGAAGTCGGTAAAAAATCTGCATTTTCTTAGTGATGGGCCAGTCACCCAATACAGAAACAAAAACATGTTTTACATTCTTGCAAACAAACTTAAATATTTTCACGAAAAGTTTGTTTGCTTCTCATGGAATTATTGTGAAGCTGGCCATGAGAAGGGAGCTCCTGATGGAGTGGGGGCAGTTTGCAAACGCACAGCTGACAGAATGGTTGCCTTGGGTGAAGACATAACCGACATTAAGACACTTCAAAAGACATTAGAAGAAAACTGCCCAAATATAAAAGTGCTTACAATCACAAAAAATAATTTCAAAGATGCACAAATTAAACTGGTAGGACAATCCTCTTCTTTATCGTTTTCAGGAACTTTAAAAGTTCACCAAGTAGTTGGCATGAAGGATAAATTTCAATTGAAAATGAAATCTTTAAGCTGCTTTTGTGACAATATGTTTAGTTGCAAACATTATTTACTAGACTCTGGATTATGTTAACAATTATAGTAATAGGAAAACAAAAACCACTAAGAAAATTTATACAAGTTCTGAATCTGAGCTGGAATATGAACATAGGATATGAAGAATGAACAACAAGAAAATTTTAACCCAAATTCATCAATATATGATTCAGGACTAAAATATATGTCAAAAAATGATTCAGGCCTAAAAGATAGTATTAATGTAGAACCTGGTCCATCTGGAATGGTCAATAATGAGTCTTACCGCAATGGAGATTATGTTATAGTCCTATTGAAATCGATAAATACTCAATACAGATATGCGGGCGTATGTGTAGGGGACGTAGATGGAGACGGAGAGATTAAAGTCACATTTTTGAGAGTGTGTAATGATGACGGAAAGCTCTTCAAAATGGACGAGGATAAAATACAAGATGTGCAAATAGAGAACATTGTGGAACATTTAGCCCCGCCAATATTGTGCCTAAAAGGTGAACGGGTGTTTTATAAATTTCAGAAACCTATTGACATTTTTGAACAATAAAATATTAAGTTTAACATATAATTTTAACAAAAGGGGTAATATTGTTAAAATTTTCCTTTATTTTCATTGTTTGAAATTTTTTTAATTTGTTGAATTTATTTGATGTTACTAAATTCCTTTTAGTTTACTAAACTGCATTTGAGTTTATTATGTTTAAGTGTTTTCCTACTTCAAGAAGGCTGATTAAAATTTTATTTCATATTTGTTTGTATTTATGTCATTATCCTGGCAACAAGTCATTAGTCTGATATCCTAAGTCATTATCCTGTCATTGTTGTCATTTTCTTGTCCGTGCAATTTAAAAATACCATTATAAATACTCTGAATCCTTTTAAAGTGTACGGAATGTATATGCTTCGCAAACAACAGTAATAGATTGATATATTTAGGTAAAAATAACATGAAAAACCTTATAAAATTATTAATTATTTTTTTAATTCCATTTGGCCGATTACCAAATATTGACCTATATATATGTAGAGGGCGCCGGTAGCTCAGTGGTATGCGTGTTTGTCTTCTGAGCTCAAGATCGTGGGTTCGAAACCCGACCTAGGCCTTTTGTCTGAGAGGTCAAATAAACTTAAGCAGGCCGTCCTTCGGATGGGACGTTAAGCGATGGTCCCGAGCCTGTACGATGTCAGATACTCGTTAATGACTCCTACCCTAGTTGAATAAAAATTTAGGACTCCCACAGTAGAGTCGGGCTCATGTCCACCAGAGTGACGAAAGAGCGCTCTGGTAGTAGGCGACCTCGTAGTTAAAGCCCGGTCATAAAACCTAACCTAACCTTTATATATGTATATATAATATTATTATATATACGTGTTAGGAATATCCTACATAATATTTGCGTTGATAATAAATAACTACTTACCTATTTATTACCTAAGATATTTGTTCAGACGTGTGTTGTAGCAGTACTAGTTGAACCACATTTGTAAATGTGAAGCAGCACTGCTGCAGTGCTTACAAATGTTTGAGCACTTCAACTATATACAATATATATATATATATATATATATATATATATATATATATATATATATATATATGTATATATAGTATATGTAATCGTTCAAAAAATCGAAGTTGAGTTGCCACTGGAATGCTGTCCTCTCTCACAATTGTCAGGTCATTTGTATTCATATGGTCCAGCATGGTTCCTCGTTGTTGCCTTGGCAACAGTTGCTACATTCTTTTTTTAACAAAAATAAAAATACAAACAAAAGAACAAAAAATTAAAACTGAAATAAATCCTCAATACAAATTAAATTTAACTTAAATTTTGAGCTCCCCTTTTAATTGTCCTTTTGCTGAGAAATTCCTATTTGCCTGATTATTCCGGGTTAGATCAGGTCTCTATAACATCCCCAAGTTCTCTTTCAAAACAGGGTAATGCTGCTCACTAGGGTCCAACTAATAGTGTCTTCAACCAAAAACCAAGACATTTTTGATACATTTTTCAGATACATTCTCATTGTAAGTATTTACATTTGGCTAATATGCTAAGTTCATAACGCCACAAAAAAAAAAATAAAAAATAAAAATAATAAATACCCATGTTTGATTTTTTTTGATTACCGGAAAGAAACTCATATGTTTTAAGTCTTCGGTGAATCACCGACAATGTTCTTCCCCAGAACGGATTAATCAATTAACTTTTTGCTCCCCCTCCAAAACCAGTCGACCGTTTGGGCTAATATTCAATAGTTGAATTACATAGGGGCTAACCTAAATTCTCATACTAAATCTTATGTGGATAAATTCATCAGATTAGTAATTATGAGGGGTTTTTGAATTCAGTCCCTCTTCTGAACCCCCCTCCCCCTTCCCTCCGGCCGATATTGCTGAAATTTAAAGGTTATGCCTTGGGTTTCGACTTCAAAAATGAATCATGTCGATGTTTTGAGTTGAGCCTTTTCTGACCCCTCCCTTTCCTGTTGTCGATTCCCCTGAAAATTAATAAGTGTCGTCCTTCTGGGGTTCTAGTTATATATTTAAAATTTCGTGTCGACGCATTTATTCCATTGGCAGATATTAGAGATTGTATGTGTGACAACAAAAAATTAATAAATAAAAAATATATACTATTTTTTCAGATATTTGTTGATATATAGGAATCTATATTTCGCTCTCTATTTTATTTTCTAATTTTTTTAAAAATTTTTGTTTTAATGTTCGATGTATATCAGCCATGACACTTATAATGGTGTTTCCTAGTTATTTACTACATCCATCGGGAGGGAGTTCTACCTATGAAATAAAAATCACTCCTGGACGGGATTCGAACCCGCAAACCAAGGTAAGACCAATATTTTTCTTTTTGTGACCTGATTATAATTATATATCTAAATATACGTACACAATATTTTGTATTAGGAATTTGATATTCATGTAAATTATATTTACATGTATTTAAATTATATTTAAATACATGTATTATAAATTATTTCATATGTGTTTGTAAGGATTTAATATAGGATGATTATATATGTTATAAGGTATTTTGAAGTACAAAACTATATGACGTATCCAATTACCATGTTATGTTTTAACAGAAATAAATATTTTCATAGAAATAAAAGATGTCTTCCCACTGTTTTATTTACGACCAGAACCAGTTTTCAAAGTAACTACGCCATCAGTTGCACATCATACCCGTGCCATGTGGAGTCTAAAATAACAACCCAGCAGTTATTTTTTTTTAGATTTTAAAGTGTTCCTGGATAACTGCAAAATCTATAGAGACTTGCTAACTCAGGTGGTATATATATTATATACTCTAATAAGAATATGTTTGATAATATGAAAATAAAATGAAATGATTTAAGTTAATAATAAATAATTGATAATTATTGAAGTTAATAAAAAAATGAAATCGCAAATAAATAATTGAAGTTAATTAAATAAATAAAAAATTTAAATTAATTCACTGTAGGTACCTAAAAAAATTTTTAAAAATAATTTAAAAGAAATTTCAATAAACATTATTTTGAGTGAGCCTCAAAAAAAATTACCTAAATAACTCTGGGCAAAATTTGAAGCTAGTTTTACGGTACCAATCAATAATAAAAAAAAAAAATTTCTTCCGATTTTAATATTATTTAAATAAAACTTTCTGTCCCATATTGGTACTATCCAAAGGCATGAATCCGAAGAAATCCATAAGTTTTGAAACCCGAAGTCTGTTGAGAGAGTTTGTGGGAAGCTAAAGTGAAATTAAAACATATTACAAAGATTTACACATTTATTTAAAACAAAATGTATCTCTAGAGTGGCAATTTTAAAATATAATTTCTACTCGCAATGACGATCATCACTGCCGATTCCTTATATTATACATAATTATTTTATTTTGCCATGGTGACCATGTTTATATTACAATACATTTTGATTTTTCTAATTTCTTAAGAGCTAGATACAAAATATCTGACAATGATGTATGCTAGTGTCACTATTCAACTATAATATAGCTATTTATAGATATTTTGTGCCTAGCTCTTAAAAATATAGGAAAATCAAAATGTGTGCCTACTATCTCCAGTCTCCCTTACTTGTCTATTGCTTAGCGTCCCATCTGAAGGTCGGTATTTTACCTCACAGATAAAAAAAAAAAAGTATGGTAGCGGCCGGATTCGAATCCGCAATCTACTGTTTTGATGAATAGACTGATTTTATTCTTCTTTCGGGGATTTCTTTCATTTTTTTTTCATAAGACATTTACAATAATAGGGTTTGGATCTTGGTGGATTTCAATAGAAGGAAGAGGGAGGGTGGTTTAAGGTAGCGGGATGGGATGGGGTAAGGGTGGGGGGGGGGGTGTGAGGGTAGAGGGTGGTAGTGGGGGGTGAGGGACGCCCAGTCTCTCCTGAACCACAGCTCGATGTGGAGGTCAGCCCAGGTCTGTCTCCTTGCTGTCGCGGGGTTGTCCTCCCTCGTCGGAGGATGTCCTCTCAAGGAGCCTCTGTCCGGCAGTTGGTCGGGTCTCTCTCTCGAGAAGAGAACTCGGGCAGCTCCCCTGGTCTTTCATGGCCTTGCCGTTGAGACATATCCCGCCATTGCCCCCTCTCCCCCGACGGATGCTTTCTTCTACAAAGCACAGTTTTGGCTCATTTCCGTCTACAAAGGGGCACCGGAGCTTTCCACCTTCTTTGGAACTGGAGGTCCCATCAATGGCGTCTATGATATCCGCGACAGGTCAGTCTAGAATATTTCATCTTTAGTAGTATACCAATTTAAAATGCATACGCGCCTACTATGTTTTGTGACCAAATTTGCTTTATTTACTACCCGGCTATACGTAATTTAGGCCAGAGATTCATTGCTCAGTTTTCAGCAGAATTTATCGATATCCGACTTCCGACTGATTCGAAAAATTTAAAAGAAAAACTGGGTGTTTGTTAACACAATAACTACCGACCGAATGAATTTAACGACACGAAATTGTATATCTATATCCTGAACATCTATTGATTTTTGATCAAATAAAAAAAAACTCTAGAACTGCCGATATAATAAATGTATCGCCATTAAATTGTATTGATCCAAAATCCCATGAAGACGACACCTACTATTCGGCCGAATCTGCTAAAGGTAAAATGAGATCTGAGGGGATGTGGGTAGAGGGGGGGAGTATCACAACAAAAACCTTAATTACTGTTGATATAACGAATATATCAACACGAAATTTTATACATAGATCCAGAACCCCATAAGAACGATACCAAACAATTTTCAGCGAATTGGTTGAAGGGAAGTGAGGGATCCGAGGAAGAGGATCAACACAAAATCCCTAATAACTGTCTATGTATGGAATTTATCGGCACGAAATTTTATGTGAGGATTCAGAACCCCATAAGAACGATACCAAACAATTTTCAGCGAAATCGTTTGAAGGGAAGTAAGGGATCCGAGGAAGAGACAACTCAAAAACCCTACCTAATAACTGTCTATGTATGGAATTTATCGGCACGAAATTTTATGTGAGGATTCAGAACCCCATAAGAACGTTACCAAACAATTTTCAGCGAAATCGGTTGAAGGGAAGTGAGAATATACAAATCCGAGGAAAAGACTCAACTCAAAAACCCTAATAACTGTCTATGTATGGAATTTATCGGCACGAAATTTTATGTGAAGATTCAGAAGTCCCTGAGTAAGACCCATATTGATTTTCAATCAAAACGTTAGATTGAATTTAGAGGTAGAGCGAAAATGTAGCTTAATTCGATCAAGTGTCACACCGAAAACTTTTTTTAATCTGTTAGAAGAAGAGTTAGTTATTATAACTCATATCCGGGCTTTAACTACGAGGTCATATCGCCTACTACCAGAGCACTCTTTCGTCACTCTGGTGGACATGAGTCCGTCTCTACTAGGGGAGTCCTAAATTTTGCCTATCCTAAATTTTTATTCACCTAGGGTACCCTACGTTAAAGACCCCTGTCTTTAACGAGTACCTGACATCATACAGGCTCGGGACCATCGCTTAACGTGCCATCCGAATGACGGCGTGCTTAGGTTTATTTTACCTCTCAGATTAAATAAACTAAGGGCTTCGGCCGGGTTACGAAACCGCTATTTTAAGCGCAGTAAGCAAACACGCGTACCACTGAGCCACAGGCGCCCTCAATAAGAGATTAAATGTTGTAGTGGTGCCCTCATACTATATTTTGTCTATAAATTCATTACATAGGGTTTTTGAATTGAGCTCTATTGATAGTTATGTCCTCATTAACTTTTGACTTTAAATATGAAATTTCATGTCAATACATCGATTACATCTGCAGTTATTAGGGTTTTTGAATTGAGCTCTATTGATAGTTATGTCCTCATTAACTTTTGACTCTAAATATGAAATTTCATGTCGATACATCGATTACATCTGCAGTTATTAGGGTTTTTGAATTGAGCTCTATTGATAGTTATGTCCTCATTAACTTTTGACTTTAAATATGAAATTTCATGTCGATACATCGATTACATCTGCAGTTATTAGGGTTTTTGAATTGAGCTCTATTGATAGTTATGTCCTCATTAACTTTTGACTTTAAATATGAAATTTCATGTCGATACATCGATTACATCTGCAGTTATTAGGGTTTTTGAATTGAGCTCTATTGATAGTTATGTCCTCATTAACTTTTGACTTTAAATATGAAATTTCATGTCGATACATCGATTACATCTGCAGTTATTAGGGTTTTTGAATTGAGCTCTATTGATACTTATGTCCTCATTAAATTTTGACTCTAAATATGAAATTTCATGTCGATACATCGATTACATCTGCAGTTATTAGGGTTTTTGAATTGAGCTCTATTGATAGTTATGTCCTCATTAACTTTTGACTTTAAATATGAAATTTCATGTCGATACATCGATTACATCTGCAGTTATTAGGGTTTTTGAATTGAGCTCTATTGATAGTTATGTCCTCATTAACTTTTGACTTTAAATATGAAATTTCATGTCGATATATCGATTACATCTACAGTTATTAGGGTTTTTGAATTGAGCTCTATTGATAGTTATGTCCTCATTAACTTTTGACTTTAAATATGAAATTTCATGTCGATACATCGATTACATCTGCAGTTATTAGGGTTTTTGAATTGAGCTCTATTGATAGTTATGTCCTCATTAACTTTTGACTTTAAATATGAAATTTCATGTCGATACATCGATCACATCTGCAGTTATTAGGGTTTTTGAATTGAGCCCTTTTGAGAGTTAGTTCCTCATTAACTTTTGACTTTAAATATGAAATTTCATGTCGATACATCGATTACATCTGCAGTTATTAGGGTTTTTGATTTGAGCCCTTTTGAGAGTTAGTTCCTCATTAACTTTTGACTTTAAATATGAAATTTCATGTCGATACATCGATTACATCTGCAGTTATTAAGGTTTTTGAATTGAGCCCTTTTGAGAGTTTTGTCCTCATTGACTTTTGACTTTAAATATGCAATTTCATGTCGATACATTGATTACATCGGCAGTTATTAGGATTTTTGAATTGAGCCCTATTGAGAGTTATGTTTTTATTGGCTTTTGACTTTAAATATGAAATTTCATGTCGATACATTCATTACATCGGCTGTTATTTTCGTTTTGTGTTGAGCCGCTCCCCTAATTCCCCCCATTCCCTTCGACCGATTTAACTGAAAATCAATAGGTGTTGTGCTTATGAGGTTCAGGTCACACATATAAAATTTTGTGTCGATACATTTATTCTATCTATAATATATAGTAATATAAATATATAATAATAGGTTTTTGTGTTAAGCCTAATTCCTAATCCCCTTCTCTTTAGTCGACTTGGCTGAAAATCTACAGTGATCGAGATTAGACGGTTTTGGATTCACATATAAAATCGTTTCGATTGATTCATTCTATCGGAGGAGTTATCGTATTCACAGACTCACACACATACACACACAAACCGAACCTTTTTTTCATTCTTGGAATCTGGAGGTCGGAAAACATGAAATTCCGTCGAAAACTCCATTTCGAATTTTTGAACCATAACATAACTTCCACTATAACATAACTTCATATAATACTATTTACGATGATCGAAAAATGATCGTGTTAACGTGTAATGTGCGCAAAAAGGTTGTGAACCGATACTGCTAACTCCCAATGAACTTTTGACCTGAAAATCATAATAAAATTGATTAGATGAAGAAAATAAAATAAAAAAAAAAAAGGAGAAGAAAATGGGATTGGGACGAGATGCTTACCTGTGACACTTTAAACTTTATCGGTTTGCAGTAAAATCGGTGGAAGAGGTCAGAAGGGGCTGTTTGAGTTGATGAGGCTATTCCCTTTTTACAGGGCCTGCCCTAAAGTAGACATAATCCTGTAGGACGGTTTCAACAAGGGTGCCCCCAAGCCCTAAGCCTGTCCTGACACTGTAACAAAAAAAATCAGGGTTTTTACAGACGAAGAGGAAAGAGTTTTATGTTAACCTGACAGGGACATTAACCGCTCTACAACCCCATACGAAATGAATAATTTTAAAATATAATCAAGTATAAACATAAATATTGAGGACATTTTGGAGTTTGTCGTCCACCCAAAAAGTGTTTTGTCAGAACCAGCTTTCCGTCACGTTCAACCAATTTCTGAGCAAACTCTACAATTCATAGGTGAAAAATTACAATTTACAAAAATTTTTATATAGACATAAACATAGAAATAAATAGAAATAAATAAATTCCCGAATCATTTTTAGTGATTTTAAATGAAATGAAAATTATATGAAATTAAAATAAATTTTATTCTGGGACCGAGGTCCCCTAAGAATAAATATATGAAAGTCACTGAACAGAGCAAAAAATACAAATAAAATAAAATATCAGTAATGAGATAAAAGTGCTGCAGTGGATAGAAACAAGAACAAAATGAATATAAATAAATAAGAAAATACAATAAAATAAATAAGAAGTACCAAAAAATAAATAAATAAATAACATAATAATATAAAATAATTAAATTAACAGCTTCATAATGAAGAAATCATACGAAAATAAATTTATCTAAATAAATATACAGAAGATAAAAAAAATTTAAAAATGTGAAAATTTTTTTAATGATTTGGTGTCATAACTAAGAATAGGAATAATAAAAAAAAAGAAGAAATCAATAGCACTTTTATAGATGAATTATTGAGAGAAATATGTATTTAGTTATTGTAACTCATGCCCGGGCTTTGACTGCGAAGTCATATCGCCTCTTTCGTCGCTCTGGTGGACATGAGCCCAACACTACTGTGAAAGAACTAAATTATGACTACCCAGGTTTATCCACCAAGGGGGTCTTTCACTGCCTCGGACAGATATCAAATTCACGTTCTGGAGCTCAGTTGGCTAACACGCCAAAAAAATAATAATGAACGCTATGTATCAAATAATGTTTTCTAATATGAAAAAATTATTATATTGTGATTTTTTTTGAACAATGAGAAATATTCCATTTCAAAATTATCTAAAAAAACCCAAAAAATCTTCTGAGGACATGGAGCCTTTTGGCTTTTCGAAAGTCAATGTCACCATGGTGTAAAATACATGGGTCAATCACTTCGTCCAACCCTATACAAGTTAATTTTCTCTACAAGTTTTAATTTGAAGAAAATTGATTGAATTAAAGTTGCCTGACTTTGAGTTGAAGGACAGAAAAAAAATTAATTAATTAAAAGTGGAAGGACCATGTTTCAAACCCAAATACATAAACCTACAATATCTCAGGTTTTGTCAGTGACTGTACAAGCTTTTCTTCTTTAAGAGGAAGAACAACCCGAACTGTTCGTGCGGCGGAGTCGAGACTGCAGAGCATGTGGCCCTCGAATGTCCGCTGTACGACGGGCCTAGGGTTGAGTTGATACGCGATACAGGATCGTACCTGGGACTCGACATATGGCAGCTGGTGGAGAAAGCACTTTAAACTCAGCGCCGGGGACGACTGCAGGCACGCCGGTGGTCGCCCTCGGCGCGGCATCCAGCCAGCGCCCCCCAAGGCTCTCGATGCGCCAATAAAATAAACTTGTTATGCCCTCTTCTCCGACGATTCTGCGAATGGATGACGTGGCCTCCACCGGAGGCGGCAACCCCCAAAAAAAAGTGGATGTACAAGTCAGAAATGAATAGTTATTTAGAGAAGGAACACATATATATATATATATATATATATATATATATTTTCGGTATTGCTACCATCTTCAGCCAAGACTTGACAAATAGTCGTGGCTGAAGATGGTAGCAATACCGAAAGTACTCCCATATTTTATATATGTATATTTTATGAAATAGATAATATTTTTAAAATACTTTTTTTTTATTTTTATTTAGTGTTTCACAAAATATCTGCAGAAAATGTCAGTAAATGTTTTTGTAGTATATAGACCGGATATGAGTCACAATAATTAACTGTCTAGGTATTTCAACCTTCAGTTCATTAACCGAAGTCCATATGTACCTGCTTGGTTTATTATGCATTGTGTTTCTTAAACTTCTCTGGGATGTTACATTGTTGGTTAATTCCGGCATTTCTTTCAGAGGTGTCTTCTTATTCTTTTTTTTCCGACAGTATTTCGGGACTCTTACAAGTCCCTTCTTCCGGTCACTATGAACCTATGTTATATACCTATGTTCATAGTGACCGGAAGAAGGGACTTGTAAGAGTCCCAAAATATTGTCGGGAAAAAGAATAAGAAGAAACCTCTGGAAGAAATGCCGGAATTAACCAACTTATTATGCATTGGATAAAAAATTGAGTTAACGATATACCTAACTAAAAAGTGTCATATTTTTGTTAACCTTATTATATTTTTGGGACTCATGCCGAGGCTTTAACTATGAGGTCATATCTCCTACTACCAGAGCGACAGAAGAGAACTCTCTGATCTCTCTGGTGGACATGAGCCCGACTCTACAATTAGACTCCATAATTTGGCTCATTCAGGTTTAGTTTAGGTAAGGGGTCTGTAACGAGTACCTAAAGTCCCATAGGCTCCTCGGCTCCAATCCGAAATACGGCATGTTCAAGTTTTTTTTTACCTCCAAGACAAAAAACCCAAGAATTTTATTTGAAAATATCAATTAAATAACTGGTCAATTACTATAGTGATACCCGTTATTGTGATAATTATTTTAATTACCACATTTCCTGTAGAAATTTGATCTCTTTTCTTTATTTAAATTTTGATTTCTACAGTTGTTTTTCGAAAATGGCCCTAAAAAAATATTATCAATAATTTATGACGTGCAATTTTTAAGAAAGTACACGTTTACAACAAAAAAATTCCATTTAACAAACTTTACACTTGGATTTATAAAGAGATGCCAGTTTTTCAATAATTTTAAATAATATTAATTTTAATCCAAAGGTTTTTCAAATGATATTACTGGGCCAACAGGGAAGATGAATAGAATAGAATTTTAAAAGGACAAATAATTGGGTTATTTTCTTTATTTACATATTTTAATTTAAAAAAAAATTAAACATAAAACAAACAAAGCAAAAGAAAAAAACAATAGAACAAAATCATAAAACTTAATATTTTAAAACTATTCTTTTTGTTTGGGCATAAAAAAAAAAAAAAATTATTAAATGTACCTTCTTGACGGACGTCTCTACCACACAATCCAGACCTCGACTATTTTTCAAAGCTCAACTTTCATATAATTGTTCAACTTCACTAAATAAAAACAAAAAACATCTCAATTTCAAGTGCACTGTTCCAGAGCTAGCTCACCACTCCCTTCTCTTTATTTATTTCACAGCTGTTCTTTAGATTTCATTTTTTTTGATGTCCCTTGTTTTTTTTAAGACCTTGATATATAATATATATATATATTATATTATAATAAAAAATTTACTTTTTATATTCATAAAAAAAATGTTCCGTAGTTTACATCACATTATAATGTAATACAATACGGTAAGAAGGAATCTTCTCTATACTAATATCTGAAAATGAGCCAAAGTAAGCCACGTCAGACCCACCAATGTCAGACATTTGTTGAAACTTGGTACATTACTTTGATTGACTGACACAACGTACCTACTTCAGCGAGTACCTAACCAATTTGACTAATGCTCTAATTCAGGTTAATGGGATGTATCCAAGGCCTGCTTCTTTTTACAATCAAAGTCTAAGGGTAAAGTTCAGATCTTCAGTATGAACTAGTTGGGAGCATAATGTAATGAATGATATTGGATTTCTGAACATCGGTCTTCTTTTCAAACATAACGAAAATTGTCTGCAGGCAATTTACAATTTCTGGATGATGACATTTTACGTTAAAAGACAACAATCAACTTTATTTATAACCACAGAACTGCATCTATACAAACAATAGGAAGACATTTTGTGAAAATATCGATGTTTTATCGATATATATTGTTGGTTTGTAACAGAAGTCGATATATTGAAGCCTTCCAGCTTTATATTAATAAAGTTGGAACACCGCGTTAGAGTCATTTATTGGTGATTAGTTTGAACAACTACGATTGCTAGAAAAAGCGGTAAATTTGAAATTACTGAAAAATAAACGTTAAAATATCGAAAAGAATCGACATCTGTGAGAAATGAATGGCATATTCGCATTCAGCACAATACTTTCATACAATAAACACAAAAAAATAAATATTTTTTGTTACGTAGTGTAATTGTTCTTAAGACGAAGGACTGGATACGCTGGATGTTAGAAGGTTTATATACTATATAATTTAATTATTAAAATGAATTAAATAAAATGAATTATTACATACTAACAAGATAAACTAATTTATAGGCGTGACCAATTTATGTCATAGGCGTGAAATGATGTTTATGTTTTTAATTGATTTAACTACTGTTAGTATGAGAACTATAATAATATTAAAATCAGAAGATTTTCTTATCTTGAAATAACTTAATAAATAACAATAAAGATATATAAAAAATGTAATGTTTAAATTCTAATGCACAACAACAAATTTTAAATTATCTTTTTATTAATGGTATTTTTTTATTAAAAATTATTAAAAAATAAATTATATATATAATATGGGATGTGGCCTTAAAAGGACTTTCTTATACTAACTAGTTTTGCAGAGATCGCTCTCCCTCCCCCAAACGCATTTCATACTGGCGTTACACGGTATAAGAAAGTCACTCACTGACGCCAACACCTTACGATCATATAATCAGTAACGCCAGGGAGGGAGAGCGAGCTGTGCAAAAGTGGTTGGTATAAGAAAGTTCTTTTGTGACCTTATTGTGACTCATGCCCGGGCTTTAACTACGAGGTCATATCTCCTATTACTATGTTTTTCGCTCATGGCTTTTCCCATCCCAGGTAATAAACCTAAGGTCCTCGGCCGGGTTTCGAATCCACGATCTTGAGCTCAGTTGCCTCTGAGCTACTTTTTTTATTTTTTTTTAAATTACTCAATATAAAGTTTTAAAATAATAAAAAATCATCATATTATTTGAGAGGGCGCCGGTAGCTCAGTGGTATGCGTGCTTGACTTCTGAGCTCAAGGTCGTGGGTTCGTAACCCGACCGAGGCCCTTAGTTTATTTTATCTGGGAGGTAAAATAAACTTAAGCACGCCGTCCTTCGGATGGGACGTTAAGCGATGGTCCCGAGCCTGTACGATGTCAGGTACTCGTTAAAGACCCCTAGCCTAGGTGAATAAAAATTTAGAGTAGGCAAAATTTAGGACTCCCACAGTAGAGTCGGGCTCATGTCCACCAGAGTGACGAAAGAGCTCTCTGATAGTAGGCGATATGACCTAGTCGTTAAAGCCCGGGCATGAGTCATAAAACCTAACCTAACCTAAAATAATAATCAATAATTGAATTAATAGTAAAATAAAGAAATAATAAATATTAAATATAATTAAATAATAAAATTACCACTACATTTACTGTAGAAATTATAGCTGGTCTTTTACAAAATTTTGATTTTTTTAGTAGTTTCCGAAAAGGGCCCTAAAGAAATATCGAAAGTTCAAGACGTGCAATTTTGAAGAAAGTGCACATATTTAAAAAAAAATTTAATTAACTAATTTTTCACCAGAGTGACGAAAGAGCGCTCTGGTAGTAGGCGATATGACCTCGTTGTTAAAGCCCGGGCATGAGTCATAAACCCTAACCCTATTATTTGATTGGTACTTTGTCTACTGATATTATCGTGTATTGATATTCATATTTTATGTTCGGTACTCATCCCTATTCTGAAAGTAATTCAAAAGTGATATTTAAAGTTTAAAAAGAAAAATTTAATGGCCAAAAGATCAAGTTCGTAAGCCGTCAAAATCAGCCTAATTAGAAGGGATGACGAAAAAGGTTGAATATGTCAAAGAAATGTTTGAAAGCCAGAAGTGAAGACGGATTAACAATTTATCGACGTGAAACATTTCAAGAGTGGTATTAAAGTGTCCTGGGGAAGATTATATTTTTTAAAACGTAACAGAAGACTGGGAGAAATGTACAAAAAACAACATTTATAAAAAGTCTGCTGTATATCCTCAATCAATACAGATATTTCAATTCAAAACATTACAGTTCACAACATTTTAAATCTAAATATATATATATATATATGTGGTCGGCTGGTGTTTTACCCATAGGGACCTAAGCATCCAATGCTCTTATCCCTTCCCTGGAAGCGTTGAGCTTCCCCTTATTATATTAACAATATGTTTATACTTATACTACCTGAACCAAGCCCTTCATGAAGTGCTCAGTCTCCCAGTTTCCTTAATGAACCTGAGAATGCTCCCATGGTCCAATCTTCTAAAATCCTCCTCTGGTATTACATCTTTACCAAAGATGTGGGATCTCGTTCGCGCGTTTACCGGGCAGATGCCCAGGAATTGTGCCACCGTCTCGTCTTTAGAGTATTACTTTCACTTTTTTTTTCTGTATTTCTTTCCTCTTTTCTTTCTCTCATTGATAGTTAAGCCTCAATAACACCAGCCTTTTAAAAATTGGAATTTAATATTGTATATGTGGAAACAGAGACAGTAAACTGAACTCATAAGTTTAATTGTTCTTGGAAAGGGCACAACAAGAAGGTTGAAATATACTTTGACGGTAGTGATAAAAAATTCAGAAGGCAATATTGGTGGGATATAGAAGTTGAGATAGAAATAGAGAGTGGCTGGGGTGAAGGGGTTGTGGAAGAAGATTAGGGGAGTTTAGAGCATGGGAGGGGGTGGGTCCAGTTGGAAATATGCGGGTAACGTGGCCAGGTTAAATGAGGAGTGAATCTGATCAGGGGCCCACAATGGCCAAAGTTCCACCAACTTCCTTAGTTCCTGGTAAACTGAGGACCATCCCAGACCAGTCTCTAATAGAAATAGAAGGGAAGAGAAATAGAGATCAGCCTTCATTCCCGTCTTCACGACAACTGAAGATCATTTATTTGTGTTGGATGAGTTTCCTAATAGAAATAGAGGACCTACAGATCAGCCTTCATTCCCGTCTTCACAACTGGAGATCATTTATTTTTGTTGCACGAGTTTTCTAATAGAAATAGAGGTCCTGCAGATCAGCCTTCGTTCCCGTCTTCACGACAACTGAAGATCATTAGAGTTTTCTAATAGAAATAGAGGTCCTGCAGATCAGCCTTCGTTCCCGTCTTCACGACAACTGAAGATCATTAGAGTTTTCTAATAGAAATAGAGGTCCTGCAGATCAGCCTTCGTTCCCGTCTTCACGACAACTGAAGATCATTAGAGTTTTCTAATAGAAATAGAGGTCCTGCAGATCAGCCTTCGTTCCCGTCTTCACGACAACTGAAGATCATTAGAGTTTTCTAATAGAAATAGAGGTCCTGCAGATCAGCCTTCGTTCCCGTCTTCACGACAACTGAAGATCATTAGAGTTTTCTAATAGAAATAGAGGTCCTGCAGATCAGCCTTCGTTCCCGTCTTCACGACAACTGAAGATCATTAGAGTTTTCTAATAGAAATAGAGGTCCTGCAGATCAGCCTTCGTTCCCGTCTTCACGACAACTGAAGATCATTAGAGTTTTCTAATAGAAATAGAGGTCCTGCAGATCAGCCTTCGTTCCCGTCTTCACGACAACTGAAGATCATTAGAGTTTTCTAATAGAAATAAAAGTTAAAAAATAAAGAAAAAGTTATGTTTAAAAAAAAAAAAATTGTTTATTTCACAAAATACGAGGGGTGATCAAAAGTTCCAGGACTTTATGGATTGCGCGCCAACGGAGCGTCGGAGAGCGGTACGGTTGGCAGCATAGTTTTTAAGACGCTACTGTACAGGAGGGACAGGGAAAAACCCCTTAGGGCTGTAAAAAGGGTCAGTTAGGATTATAAACTTGTTGAACCTCCATTTAGTATTTCAGCCGTGGCTGAAGGTGGCAATACCGAAAGTACACTCATATTCTATATATTTAGTGAAATAGACAATATTTTTAGAAACATGCCTACGTTTTTCTTTATTTTTATATTATTATTTCTTCTTTATTTATAAAATGTTAAGTATTAGAAATAAAAAATTGTCTTCTCACTGCTATTCTTAAGTAAAAAATCTCCAATAATAAAAATATTTTTTTTAAATTCGTTGCCCACAGTAGAATCGGGCTCATGTTCACCCGAGTGACGAAAGAGCGCACTGATAGTTGGCATTGTGACTTCATACTTAAGCCCGGGCATGAGTAACAAGTAATAAGTATTACTTTGATATTTTTCTAAATTTAATTTATATGTTTGAGGCGCTGAAACCTTTTTCATGTTGGTCTTATTTCATATTTTAGGAGAACTAGACGATTAGAAATTTCTAAGTTGAGGAACGCGGACATATTGTGGACACTTGTAATAAATAAATAAAACAAACTAATTTTTGAAATATTGTCTATTCAATGTTCCAAATATTGAAATATTGTCAATTCAGACAATATTTCAAAAATTAGTTTGTTTTATTTATTGATTAGAAATTTTACAAGGAACGTTTTTGGTTGGGATCAATTTTTCTCAATTCAGGTTATAAATATAACTGGAATCTTGAAAAAAGTACTTATTTGCCCCAAAATAAAGCACTCAGAATTATATAAGTAGTCAGCGGTTTTATCAAGTCAAAACGAAGTGTAGGTAATCTTTGGATTTGTCATAACACGAAATCGGCCATCTGCAGAATAGTCAGTAATTATTCTCCTAGAAATAAAAGATGTTGTCTTCCCACAGTTTTATTTCCAACCAGAAAAGGCTTTCAACGCAACAGCATCATCATCAGTGGCACATATAAAATATAAATATGAACCTTAAAGCATCAGGGTACAGAGTATCATAATAAAATAATATAAAATAAAACTAGCTTACTAACAGTACCGTATGGAGTGAAAAGGAACACAGGGTATTAGCTTAGAGGGAGGGGATACGAGGTTTATTCACATGCGAATAAACACATATTCATTCGAAACTAAATAAATAAATAAATACCCATGCAATAATATAAAATGAATATAAATAAATTGATCCCACTTTACCAATGGTCAGTTTGACTGAATATGAATAGTGTCGTCCTTAGAGAATTCTAGAAATTTCGTATCGATACATTCTTTCTATCGGGAGTTATCGTGTTCACAGATACACATAGACGTAGAAATTTGTTTTTGATATTTTTCATTTTTGGAATCAGGAGTTCAAAGAACATGAAAACTCCGCATCGAATTTCTGACCGATTGTATAACTTCCCCTATACTTCGTTATAGCTGGGGAAGTAAAAAAAAAATATATATAGATAAAACATTTATTTGAAGAGTCATTTCGTCAGTTCATTTCTAGAGTCATGAGCGCTCACTAAGTTCGCACCTCATATAAACATACGCCTAGATAGACATCATCGTAAAAATTCTCAAAACCTGTTCAAGGGTTTCTTGAAACTGGATTTCGGTTGCCAGATTAATGGAATTTGCTAATTGTGAAATGTAATGTGTAGTTTTTGAGAAAAACATTTCAGAAAAGTAAGTTTAAATTATATGAAGGAGGTGGTAAACTGGACTTGTGAAGTTGAGGGTGAAAAGCAGCTTCACACTTATTAATTTAGCCTACCTAATGAATAAGTTAATTTGAGTCGGGGGGACGGTAGTTAATTTATATGCATGTTTCATAAGAAAACCAGGTTCCTGGCTAAACTCAGTTTGTGCCGCTTCTTAAACTCACTTCTTGGTGTCAACTCAAAATTTAAATAAAGGACATCCTTTCCATCCAAATGGTTAACTTTCTTCTTGTTTCTGTTTTGAGTGGCTTTTGAGATATTTGGTAATATAGTTTTCCGTCCATAGCGAAATCGGAAGCAATGAAAAAACGAAAAAAGCGGCAAAAGTTGGACAAATACACTGGAAATCGCATATAACGACGGTGAAGGGAGAACGAAAATTAGATCGTTATAAGCGGTAGTATTATCCTATATGTGAGAAAAAATTTAATCAAAAGTAGTATATCGTCGGTCTAAACGTGATACCTCTTATGTGCAAAACGCCAACTTTATAGGAGAGACAAAAAACTGTTTAAAAAAATATTCTTTATAGGAAACCTCAATTTGTTCGACATTTGTATCAAGTAAGATGTATATGCATGCCATGAATTGTTTTTAAGCTAGTTTTCAAATCCAAGTAAAGAATTAACGTACTTGACGGAGTTACGAGGTTCGTTCCCATTTCTTTTGCAAGGTACGGTTCTTCAAATCGTATTTCATGGATTTTTCGTTTTATCGTCGTTTTATGTCGAGGTCCCACTAGATCAATAGTTTTTTTTGGTAAAAAAAAAAATTTTCGGAAAAATGTTGCTTACGAGGTATTAAAATTTAGGCGGACGATATTTACATTCATTATAATATTTTACTTGCATTTTTTTATTTAAATTGATATGATATTTAGGTATATCCTATTTTATATACCTAATACATATACTTATTAAGTAGAAAGTGAATGTTTTCTACGCTGGCAAAAACGCTGAACTCATCCTTTCGATATTTTGACTGAGGAATTTACCGAAGAACTATCCGGAATAATCTTTATAAGTTCCTGAGCTTTACCTTGGAGAAGAGGGCTGGATATCGGGATGTTACGACTTCGTTGCATTTTGAATTCCAAAAGTTGTTTTTCGAGGTCACCGTGAGTGGCTTTTCGGTTTCTTTCTGACTTAAACGATTTGCCATCGCCGATAGCCCCTTCAATTTCATCTTTGTTTTTCCAAGTCGTAAATATTGACGAACGATTCACTTCATTATATAAGTATAGATAGATTCCATGTGTAAATGTGTGTTGTGTACGTATACATTATGTGTTGAATCTACATAAATATTATTACTTCCATGTTATTATTTCTCATTACTGGGGCATTTCTTATTATGTGCATAATTTTTTATTATTTACTTTTTTATTGAACTATATGTTTATTGTCATTAATGAATTTATTTAATTATTTATTATTAATTTAATTCTTATTCATGTATTTGTTTATTATCTTAATTTTTTTATTTATCTTTTATTATCCTCCGTTTAATTATTTATTTTTATTATTACTTCATTTTTTTTCTCTTTCGCTTTATAATTAAATACCTAGATGTGCACCATTTTGCATTCGGGCAATGATAACCATTGCAGTTTTTCGCCTTAAAACCATAATAACTCTCTTTGTACAGGTAGTAAACAGTCGAAAATGCCAAATACTGCCGCTGTATCTGCATACTTCGCAAATTATCTGCATAGTTTCAAGCCGCTGTGTTGCAATAATTTCGATACATCATGCATATTCCTTCTGGCATGCATGTTATCCAGAACGCATTGTGCTTCCTGACATCAGAGTATTTTATCGGTTATGCAATGCTGTGGATGGGAAAAGTGATGAAAAATTTCACTTTATATGCTTTTACAAAGAAAATAGAAAATTTCATCATGTATCACTCCGATACATGGGCGAAGAAAGAAGACAACACCCTCATAAGCACACAGAATAGAAAAGCCGCCGTCCCTTGCTATCTTCAGGATGCCATCCAATAAATATTCAGACACCAATAAATTTTCCTTGAAAAATTATTACCCTACTTTACTCCTTTTAGAGGCGCCGGTTGCTCAGAGATAGCGTGCTTGCCTACTGTGCTTAAGATCCACCCCATCCCTTCACAAGATCCAAACACCCCACTCATACAAATATATATATAAGGGATGTTATCGGTCAGAAATTCCATCTTTTTCACCACAATTTCATGTTTTCCGACCCCAAATTCCAAAAATAAAAAAATGTCTCACTCTGTGAACACAATCCCATCCGCACAAGCCTCACTCTCCTCATTGGCCGGGCGGTCTACTTTAATTTATTTACTTTTTTATTTTTTATCAGATTTTTTTGTATTAATTTTTTTTTCACACAACATTTTTTAAGGGAGTGCTGGTGATGATCGGATTCTCCTCTCACACTTCTCAATCCTTTCGACGCCCCGCCTCCTGGTCTTCCCCCACTGCTGGATTGTGGATAATTGGGCAGAGTGATCGGAGTTTCTTATTTATTTATATTTATTTTATGTATTTTATTTTACATGTTTTATTTATTTATTTTTGTATATGTTTGCTATTATTTTGTACATTCATTCAGTAATCATTTCTTTTTTGCTTCTTATTATTTGTTTTAAATATTTTCTATTACTTATTATTTTAATATGCATTCTTATAGTCAATAATTCTGCTTATTGTTTTTGTACAGATTGGAGAATAAATAAATGAAAAAAAAAAACTATGTAAACAAGATTACTCCCGATAGAAAAAAATTATCGATAAAAAATTTTATATGTAAATTGAAAACCGTATAAGGACGACACATATCAATTTTAAACAGATTATATTCACATATTTTCGTTATTATTACCTACTTTTTATGTCATTGTGATTTTATTAATTGTAGTTTATAGTATTTACAAGAGAATTATCTCAAAATGAAACAACAGCTTTAGCTAGCCTAAACATTATAACAGATAAAATAATGAATAGACTCCATAGTGCGTCACTTCCTTTGCACGTTCGTTCCGAATATCATTACAGCTTGTGCTACGTGTCGCACAACAATTTGAAGGAAGTTTCACTTTAAGAAAATCTTACGTGGCCTTAACTTTTTAATACCAAATAAGTTTTTACAGTTCTCTGCTATGCCATCTAACATCAAGCGTATCCAGTCCTTCCAATACAAAGTCCTCAGAACAATTGTCGATGCACCCTCCTATGTGTCCAACCTCAGCCTCCATAATGATCTCAGAATCCCCTATGTTATTGACCTCATCAAGCCCCTTCTCCAAATTCCACTCTAACCTTTCTTCCCACGTCAATCCAGTTGGCCGACTCATCACATTCCCATCCAGATAATCCTCCCCAAAGACTGAGGTGGCGCTGGCCGAGAAACCTGCTACTGTAATCTAGCAACAATATTTAGGGAGTGCCGGTGATGACCAGCTTCTCCCCTCATGTAATTCTCTTACCTTTAACTCTCCTCCTTCTTGGCCTGCCTCCAATGCTGGACAGTGATTGGCGGGGCGAGAAGGCAGGGGGGATCACTCGGGCCCCCGCGGCCTCCCCTGCCTCCATAAAGATGAGGGATGGGGATGACTGAGAACCGGGGTGTTTGGAGGGGTTTCGCGTTGAAGGGCTTTCACGTTCATTTTATTTTATTATTATTTTACTTTTATGTTTATTATTATTTAAATTTAATATTTTCTTTTTGTTTTGTACATATTATATTATTTGCATAGTTTTTTTTTTTTTTTTCTTTACTATTATTTTGTACATAATTATATTCTTTCGATGTATATACTTATATATATATTTTTTTCTCTCCCTTTCTTTTAATGTATATTTTAATGTTTTGTCACTCATCAAATTTACTCATGGTTTATACCGATTGTAAATATTCAAAATAAAGGATACAATTATTAATTTATCCTAAAAAAAAAAAAACAGTTCTCTGCCCCCTCTCAATTTCATTTCCTACTAGTTCTGTTAAACCATAACATGGTGGTAGAATACATTATGAGAATGTATACATTAAGGTAGCTTAT
Organism: Aradus depressus; assembly: GCA_963662175.1. NCBI lineage: Eukaryota > Metazoa > Arthropoda > Insecta > Hemiptera > Aradidae > Aradus > Aradus depressus. The sequence goes on from OY759214.1 coordinate 75,085,955, forward strand.
AATTAATAGATGTAATAATAATAGATACCTACTAACTGTGACACATGGGTTAATATTAACAATACTACTAACATAAAATGAATAAATAAATACTTGAAAATTTTTTAATTTCATAAAAATTGAGATGATAATTTGTTATAACTTTCCCGGAAGTGTTTAGAAGGGTTAGAAAACAAAATAACATACAAAAAATAAAACAATATATATATATAAAATTGTTATGTTGTTTTCTTTCTTGAAGGAACATAAGAAAAAGACACAGCCGGGAAAGTTATAAAAAATGATATATATGTGTATAATAAAGAAATGAAAAATAAATATATGAAATAAAAATAATATAAAATTGTTGTAAAAATAAATTAAACAAAATAAAATAACTTAGTATTTAAATAATAAAAAATAAGGTTAAAAACGTTGATTCGACAGACCTTAAAGAGAACATCTGTGGAGGAACTCTGCCAAAAAAAATAAAAATGTAAGCTACGCATTATATGATGTTTTTGAATATGAAACACGTTTTTTTTATTATGGTTATATTATTATTTTTGAACAATGAGAAAAAAAATCCTTTTTTGTATAGAGGGTTTTCTCTAACAAATATTTTTATGTTAGTTGAAGTTTAAAATTTGTTATTGTTTCTATTGACTTCAAGAAGTGGGAAGGGCATTAAAAAAATTATTCCGTTATGAGTAACACTTTTTTCAAAAAGAGGGGACCAATGTTTATTTATTCGAAAGTCTTCTTTCTTCCTAGTATCGTAATTATGATTAGTATAGTTGAGGGGGAAAATATTTTTATTTTTTCTAACAACCTTTAATGTTAGGTTAGGTTAGGTTTTATGACTCATGCCCGGGCTTTAACAACGAGGTCATATCGCCTACTACCAGAGCGCTCTTCCGTCACTCTGGTGGTGGACATGAGCCCGACTCTACTGTGGAAGTCCTAAATTTTGCCTACCCTAAATTTTTATTCATCTAGGGTAGGGGTCTTTAACGAGTACCTAACATCGTACAGGCTCGGGACCATCGCTTAACGTCCCATCCGAAGGACGGCGTGCTTAAGTTTATTTTACCTCCCAGATAAAATAAACTAAGGGCCTCGGTCGGGTTACGAACCCACGACCTTGAGCTCAGAAGTCAAGCACGCATACCACTGAGCTACCGGCGCCCTCTAACCTTTAATGTTCCAAATATAAACAGCTAAGGCAAAGGCAGGATTTTAAGTTGTTTAAATATTTCTCTGCAGCTTGTTCTTTGAGTGATATTGTTATTAATCTTATTGCTTTCTTTTGAGGTCTAGAAATATTAATACTCGAGCTACAAGCTCCCCAATGTATTAATATCATATATTCAGTTCTACCAATTGAGAGAGATCTGTAAAAGCGTGGCTGGTATAAGAATGTCCTGGCCACATCAGATATTTCCTCTTTATAATGTTCGTTTTTCCTAAATTGGACCACTTATTATTCCGAAATTGGATGGACTTTTTAGAGTTGATTGAATTTTAAATTGGACGGTTTGCCCATTTGGGAGGTAATTAGGTTTTTAAGAGCAGTTCATAATATAAATACGCCCAAAAAAAAAAATACATACGTATATAGTACAGTATAACTTGAGCAAGTGGCGTCTTTAGGGTATTCTGGATACACATATAAAATGTCATATCGATACATTCATTCTAACGGGAGTTATGTTCATAGACTCACAAACAGATTTTATTTCCCGAGATATTGGTCTTGCTGTCGATGTTGTCTTTGATCGATAACTCTCAATACATTGAATGTATCAACTTGAAATGTTATTTGTATCCAGAAACCCATTGATTTTCAGCCAAATCGGTTCAAGAGAAGGAGAGAGGCCTAACCAGCTGATCTTGGAACATTGAAGTCATGTATGGTTCTTCATACCGTGTATACATATAAACTTTTTTTTTTACTCCCCCAGATATACGAAGTATAGGGGAAGTTATGCAATCGGTTAAAAATTCGATGCGGAGTTTTTAACATAATTTCATGTTTTCCGACATCCAGATTCCAAATCAAAATTTTATATATGAATTCAAAACCCTCCAACGACGACATATTCTTTTTCACCCAAATCGATCAAAAGGAAGGGGGATTAATTTTAATTTTAATTTTTTTAATTTTATTTCCGTTAAACCAATACATGGTAATAGGATTCGTCATAAGAATGTATAGGTACATTAAGATAAGTTAGCTTATAAATTATATTTATAACTATTTGAATCTAACACACATACGAGGCCCCAGGGGGTTGGGGAAGATCAGTGATCGAGGGTTTGGCGAAAAACTCACGAGTTCTGAGGGCTGAATGGGCTGAATTTTGCTGCAACGCGATGCATCTTCAATTTTTCGGCCAAAATCTAGTGACAAGATCCAACTGATATCTCACACTCTTCAGCAAGCTCCCTAACGGTCAGACGTCGATTTGCCCGCACCAGGGTGTTGATTTTGTCGACTGTTCGTTTTGGAAGGACGTCCAAGACGCTCATCGTCTTCAATCGACTGTCGATCACCCTTAAAACGTTCATGCCACTTGAAACATGCCGTACGCTTCATAACAACACCACCGTAAGCCGTGTTGAGCATAGCAAATGTTTCAGTCGCAGATTTTCCAAGATTAACACAAAATATCACAGCAAGTCGTTGCTCATTCAGGTCATTCATTTGCTAACCAGCAAATGAAGATATCTGCAAGCGGGAAACAGCGTTATCATCAGCTGATCTGTACAGACCTAGTGACACAAAGCGGATTCCCCTGGAACCAACTGGAGCCGTGCAATTCTAACCGAAGCGTATTTTTTGAACAGACCTCGTATTCGTTCTGGGGAATTACATTGCTGGTGATTCACCGTCGCCTTTTTTTTTCAAACTACATCACAGATCGCAAACATGTTTGCATACATTTTACGAGTTAGTGTTAGTTGGGAGACGCCAAGAGGATGCTGTGCCGTGTCCCCTCACTGTTCTCTCGTCTCCTAACTTAGTAACCCATCCATTTCCCTAATCTCCGTTATGTGAGCCGCCTAACGATCTCTTAACCACTCCCATAGTCTTCCCCTCCTCTTCCACCGTCTTCGTCCCTTTACGGTCATTTTACGATCTACGGTTTCCTAGAGGATGTACATGACTGATTTATGGGACACAAACTGTTTATCTTTATCCCTCGTAATGACGAACGACATCAATAAGACTTTAATGCAACTAGGATATTTTATTGACCATGAGCCTGTCTCCTATTTGATTACAGTATGTTAAATAGGACTGATATTATCATCAATGAAAAACTGGGCCGGTGAATCATCGGCAATGTACCTCTCCCCATAACTAATTGACCGTTTGGGCTATAAATCAATAGTTGACTAACATATTGAATTAGGCGTCAATACAATCATTACATCGGTAGTTATTAGGTTTTTGGATTGACAACCCCTTTTCCCTTCGGCCGATTCCATTGATGAAATTTTTTGTCGATATATATTCCTTACATCGGAAGTTATTGTGGTTTTTGGATTGAGCCTTCCCTTTGACTGATTCCGCTGAAAATTGATAATTGTAGTATTTATGGAGTTTTGAAATTACATATGAAATTCTGTGTCGATACATTCATCACAACGGCATTATCAGAGTTTTAATGTTAAGCCTCCCTCCTAGGGGCTGAAAATTAATGTGTGTCGTCCTTATGGGGTTCTGGATACCCAATCGGCCATGATTAAACTTTGGCTAAAATCTTAGTAAATACACATGTATATCATGATTTCAATTTTATAGATACAATAATGCTGCGTTAGGGCGGTCACACAAATCCAATCACAAGCACACAGACATGCAGACATACATCGCCGCGAAGGTTGTCTTAGAAGTTTTTGAAATGTGAAACATTTTTGAAAACTCGACGTCGTATTACGATTACTTTACTTTCTGCATGCTTACTGAGCTCAAGATCGCGGGTTCGAAACCCGGGCAAAGACCTCAGCTATTTCATCCAGGAGATGATAAAACCTTGAGTTCGCCGTCCTTTGGATGGGACGTTAAGCGATGGTTCCAAGCTTGTACGATATCAGGTACTCGTTACAGACCCCTCCCTTGGTTACAAATTTAGTTTAGGCACAGAAGATCTTGAAATAACCTGTGAAGCAGCTGGTAGCCGAGTCAAGTTACCCGGCATTCACCCAATTTGTAGCGGAGTGGAGGAGACGAAAAAATGCCTCCAAACCTCGAGCCTCGGCGGACCGCCGGATTCGATAACACTTGGCGCTCCTAACCCGGCATGAACTTTCCGAGTGTCAGCGCACTCCAGGAATCTACAACTGTGGTTCCTCACCGAGGACGAAGAGGGTGTTATACTTATCAGGGATGAAAGCAGCCAAGAGCTCAGGGGGGTGGTTTTAGTGGAAAGCCAACACGAGGTACACCACACTGTTGGGAATGCGCGTGCATCCCTTCGTTGAAAGTATTCCTATTGCCCTGCGGAAAAAAAACAAATCTTGAAAAGGTGAAAGGCCTTTGAGATCTTGATGACGGATTTTCGTACGATTACATTATTTTCTTATACTGTAAGTATACAATTTCAATTGTATATCTATATCTAGAGTCTTAAATAAATAGTAGATGTTGGCAATGGAGACTAGTATATATTTTAACAAGAGGTGACAGTGCGGACGGTTGGGTTCACTAATTGTATCCATCAAGACGTTACCATCCAGTCTAACTGAGGTGTAATTAAATGTTACCTGAGACACTGTCTTTACAGGAGACTCACCTCACTCTATTAGATTTACAGAGTTGTCTCATACAAGTGCATACCGAGAAATTTGCTGCATTAAGGCTCACAACTTGAGGGATTGTCCGATTCGTTTGCTCTGCGATATCTCAGAAGAAGAAACTAGAGAATACTGGCTACTATCGATAGTCGGATACTATTGGTTAAAAACCATATTTCAATGTTATATTATAATGTGATTATTATTTTTTTTTTTTCATGAACATCATCTACCTAATTTAAATTATTCTATGTTATGATGAAAGGGGAATACAAATATCAATCGAATAACTATTTGTTCTTTCAAATGGAACTTTTATTTTATGGAAATAACATTTTCTGTTGAAAATAACGCATTAAGTATAACATTTGGCAAAAATATTAACACCTCTGATCCCCCCCCCAAAAAAAAAAAAAAAAACCTGTCTGCGTGTTTACGAGAACGATGAAATGAATATATCAAGATGAAATTTTATATGTAAGACATCTATTGATTTTCAGCCAAATCGGCCAAAGGGTAGGGAAGGATGAAGGGAAGTCTATTCACAAAAATCCTATTACCTATAAATCAATAGATATAATTTTTTTTTGATTCAGGGGTTGGAAGAACATGAAATTTTAGACAAAAATGCACAAAGAAATATAAAAAATTTCAATTAACAAACTTTTCATTTGGATTTCTTCTAAATTTACTAAAGAGATTCCAGATAGTTTTTCTAAATTTTTCAAAAATGTTAAAGCCAATCGCAAAGGTTAAAATTAACTTACTGGGTTAAAAGGGAAAATGAATAGCATAGAATAAGAGAACAAATATTTGGGTTTATTTTACTTAAACCTACATTATAAATTGGTTAACTAAATATTGAAAAATAAAAAAACTTTTTTTTTTTTTTTTGTTTTTTATCCATAAAGATGCAACTGTTGCTAGGGTGCAACAACCAGCATCTATGTTGGTAGGTATGGATATGTTGGAGTGAATGGCATGTGAGAGGAAGGCCACCCAGTGGTAGGTCCTCGGGACGAAAATTTATATTAAGTAAAGGACAAGGGAAAAAAAAAAAAAAAAATGAAATTAAAAAAATATTTAAAAAATTTAAAAAAATGAAATAAAAAAAAATATTAAAAAAAATAAATAAATAAAAAGGAATTGAAAGACAACTTTGATGGAATGGGTAAGAGAGATGATAAAAGTAAAGGAAAATAATGTAAAAAAAAAATAAAAAATAAAATATTAAGAACGAATAGGAATTAAGGTGGCAGTAAGTCGCGGTTCCACCTCCTCTTCAACCTTCGTGGGGGGTTTTGTGGTAAGTGTTGTGAAGATAAAGTACGTATTTCTGGATTTGTATGTGTGTAAAGTTTTCTAAAAAAACGTATGTAAGTAGTTTGTATTTTGTCGGGTACTGTGTGTATCATAAAATCGTTATGAAGTGTTCTGTTGTTTATGTATGGGGGGCACTGTGTTATCATTCTGAGGTTTTTTGACTGAAATGCCTGAATTCGTTTGATGTTGGATGTTTTTGCTGAACCGTATATCTGTGATCCGTATGTCCATAATAGTTTAAGTAAGTAAGTATAACAGTTCCGTTTTTGTGTCATGTCTAATTTTGATCGTCTATTTAGAAGTCCGTAGAGTATTTTGAGTCGACGGTTCAGCATGTTTCGTGTGAGACGTGTGTGAGGATTCCATGTCAGTCTTCGATCCAATGTCAGTCCTAGGTATCGTACAGTATAAAAAAACATGAAATTATTTTTTAAAAAGAAATCTTACAACTTTGATATTTTGGGCATATAACAAACTTTACTAATAAAGTTCAAAAACACTTATTGTAGATAATCAAAAAATAATCAAGTAGTTACAATGGCATTAGATTCAACAATTTTTATTTCAATCAACAACTTATGACACAATATCAAAAAATTAATTGACGAAAAATACTTTTGTAAAACTTTATGGAACAGTAGGCAGTGATCCAATTTCTGCGGTGGTCTTGGGTGTCGGTTTATAAGTTTCTTGGTGGCCTCTCAAGAGGTGATCCCTAAAATTGGATGTGTTGTAACTAGTTTTGAATAAAACTTTGCACAAAGTACATTTGATATATTACAATCCTAATCTACCATAAAATTTATGGTAGAGAACTTTATTCTGATACACACAGTGTTTGTGAAATGATATTGTTAACCTGTGTATATCCATTGTAAATATGGACTTGAAAAATAAAATAAAACTGGTTTATTTAATATATTGTCTAATTTCACTAACTATATATACATGGGAGTACTTTCGGTATTTCTACCATCCTCAGCCAAAAGCATAAGAGATAAGACTTATCTCTTATGCTTTTGGCTGAGGATGGTAGAAATACCGAAAGTACTCCCATGTATATATAGTTAGTGAAATTAGACAATATATTAAATAAACCAGTTTTATTTTATTTTTCATCAAGTCCATTTGAATTATTTCACAATATCTCTGCAATTATGTCAGTTTTCATTGTAAATATCAAATCAGATCTTCTCCATTAAATATTAAAAATACAGAGACGAGAAGATAATAAATTCTGTTTGTATTGTCATTACTGACCTGTCACTGGATACCGTGTAAGTGATTGACTTTAGTAACGATTACTTTATTTGTTCATGGTTGTTATTCGTTAGTACGAAGAAGAGGAATAATATACTGTTTTAATCACATCATATATATTTTTAATTTTTTTTTACATTTTTACATTTTTTCGTTGTTCTAATTGAGTTGTACACAGTTACACGTTAATCGTCCGCCAACATCACTTCTCGGCCAGACTGACTGATGATTCGAAACACTTCCTCGAGCGTCAGTGTGGAATGAACGTTTACCTTTTTTGTAAAATAGTCCACACTATAGTCGGTTATACCGTTCCCTGAAAATAACAAGAATATATTCAATTATGATTATATTTCACAGGTAGCAGCATTTCACTACTGTGAGGATTGATGGTGTAGTGAGAAGTGATTATTTCACAGGTAGCAGCAATTCACTACTGGGAGGATTGATGGTGTAGTGAGAAGTGATTATTACACAGGTAGAAATTCACTAATGTGAGTATTGGTGGTGTTGTGAAAAGTGATTATTTCACAGGTAGCAGCAATTCACTACTGTGAGGATTGATGGTGTAGTGAGAAGTGATTATTTCACAGGTAGCAGCAATTCACTACTGTGAGGATTGTTGGTGTAGTGAGAAGTGATTATTACACAGGTAGAAATTCACTAATGTGAGTATTGGTGGTGTTGTGAGAAGTGATTATTTCACAGGTTGTAAAATAAAAATGTTGTCGGTGAATCACCGGCTGTTTACTTAGGTGTTTGCTCTCCCTTAAAAACCATTTGTCAGTTAGGGGTAAAAATTATAAACTTGACTTACATAGGGGCTAATGAATCCTGGTACTAAATTTAGATACTTATTGTTATTATGGGATTTACCTACAAGATCATATCGCCTACTATCAGAGCACTCTTTCGTCACTCTGATGGACATGAGCCCGACTCTACAGTGGGAGTCTTAAATGTTGAATTCGCACAGGCTCAGGGCTATTAACGTCCCATCCGAAGGACAGTATACAGAAAATTAGCCCGTTATGCAGTTTTGAAGTTACATATGCAATTTTGTGTCGATACATTCATTACAATGCCAGTGTGTTAAGCCGTCCCCCTAATACCTCCTTTCCTTTGGCCGATATGGCTGAAAATCAATAGGTGTTGTCCTTATTGTTCAATATATAAATAAACTGAAAAAAGGTGGAAAATAAAATAATGTAATATAATAAATGGAAATTTCTAAAAGGTAAGGAAAAATTAAATACATATACACAATAAGTATGTGTACCTATGTATATAAACAAACAAAAAAAAAATAATAAATAAAAAAAAATTAGCTCGAGATCCCGCGAAACACCATTGCGATGATGCTATGCTCATTTTTCAAATTTAATGCAGGGAGAGGAGGCCACGGTAGCCCGGGTGATCTAATCACCATCTCTGCTAGCCTCTGATCAGCAATGGTGGCAGACCAAGAATAGCTGGCATTAATAATAGCTATACCTATAATGTAACAGGTCTGTCGGCCAGTGATTTCGCTAAAAGATTTTCGTGGAAGGAAAGTTTTTATTTGAAAATTTAGGAAACGGGACCTTCGATGAGATTGTTGACAATAGAAATTTTATTGTAATTATGGAGAGAACTATTAGACATTTACAAGGGTGCATTGACAATAATTGTTAGATGGCTTAAAACATAAATTGGAATTAGAATTTTGAACTATCAACTGTGAAGTTAGTGATATTTATTTTTTCTCTTCATGTACCAAGAGACAAAAGAAGACTGATATTTTGACCAACGAAATGCTAAAAAGTTCAGTAAAACTTTACTAAAGTGTAAGAAATTAAATGAAAAGAAAGAAAGCTAAACTTTTTCTTCTTTGACTTTTTTTTTCATTTGTATCTTCATTATGTGTTAAATTCTGGCTTCAAAAACCTGGGAAAGTTTACCCACAATTTTTCATCAGAGTTAATAGGAAATAAAACGTCTTTCTTTTATTTCAAAAATAAGACTTATTGTGGTTGGGAGATTGCCAAGCAGCTATTAGTTTTGATGTTTGGGAAAGTCTCCGTAATTCATCATCCGGGCGCAATTCACCAATGGAAAAGTTCAACATGACTACACATCGACAAAGAAGCTCATTGACTTCAATTTACTGGCGGAAAAATCATGGACCACAATTCACTGGCGTAAAGGTCGACGTCCAGAGCTCACAGACAGGAAGATCATTGGTCACAATTCATTGGCGGTAAGATCATCCGATCACAATTCTCTTACGGAAAGGTCATCGACGACAATTTACAGGCGGAAAGATCATCAACCACAATTCACCGATGGAAAGCTCACCGGTATTCAGTGAATATAGAATTTATATTCATTTAATTATGTTTAAAAGTCATGACGTCGGGGTCAAACCCGAGCACCTTGTCTTTAGGGCCTTGGAGCCACCCACGGGTCTCGCCTGCCTTTTTTTTTTTTTTTTATCAAAAAATGCCTTTTTCTAAAATGACATTGTTTCATCATTCATCAATAAATTATGTATGTACGTATGTATTTTGTTGTACAAATACATGTTTTTCAATTTCCAGTAGTGGTTTATTTAGACCTTGTGAATATTTGTGGGAAAATCAATTTTGTTGGCCTCTTTAGGTCTACTAATATGATATTAAACGATATCTTTTTACAGATGTACATTAATAATAATAATAATATTGACAGACAATACTCATGGTCAAATTGACCGTCTGAGGGGTTATCTCTTCCATTTCTACTCGATAATACACATATAAAAAAGTGACAAAATAAAAATAAAATAATTCAAATACAAATGCAGTAATTTACAAAATTAACTTAAATGATCCTTAAAAAAAACTAACAAAAAATAAAATAAAAAACATCTTCCTGTTTATATATTATAAATAATTAAATTCGGAGACTAGCTCAAATCTATAATTCCAGGCGGCTTTGCAATAGTTAATTAAACTTTTTTAATTTCGTCCATTTAGATATTCAATAAACTGAACATAGCTTAACTCTGCTTACTAAAATAAATAAAACGAAATTCTTTTAAGATGGGGCATACGGCAATAAAGTGAAACACATCTTCATCTTGCTTGTTATTACACATAGAGCAAAGTTTGATTTCCTTAGTGTAAGAATACTTATTTAAATAAAGAAGTTCCCCTCGTATTTAAAAAAAAAAACAATAAAAATTTAAATGAAGGATAAACATAAATTATTTCAAAATAATAGAATCAATATTGATTATTTAACATGAAATCGAAATGCTAGTAATTTAATGCAAGTTAATCTCTTGCAATATAATATGGACATGGCCAAAGTTACGTGTTACTAGATGGCCGGCCTATTTACAGTTGAAAAATGACTTTTCCCAACAATTATGATTAATAATTATTGATGATCGTTTCTGGTAACTTTTATTCATACAAATTATTGATTTATTATAAGTGACGAGAAAATTCTGGAAAAATACCCCATGGATTGCACTAGGAAAACTGTGAAATTTAACGCTTTAGTATGGTTTTTGAAAAAATTCCCTAAATTGTTTTTGAAATTTGATCATGGATAATTAGGTTCAATGATAAGATCGAAACCCTTAAATAAATTCAATGCCAATAAAATAAAGTATGAAACAATAAATAGCAATATCCGAAATGAATTATAGTTCTTTTGTAGTTGAGTGTCCTATTTCTGTCGTTTCATAGCTTGGACATTACACTGTTTTATGACCGAATTAACCTAACCGACTCGTTCAACACAGAACGTTATTTTCAGATCTTTTATTCTACTATTTTAACATTCAGGAGATATTCCTTCATCTTCGAAAAAGTCTTCCCATCAAATCATTTTTTCTTCTCAGATATTTAAATTTTTATTTTCTTCTATGCTTATTCCGATAAATTGATCACTCTTAAGCTAAAGCAGCTTGCTTACCTATCAATAATAATCGCAGCTTTTTCATGGTTTCATAATGTACCATTTAAGCAAAATTGATTTACATAGGGCTTCTGAATTCTTTTTTGCGTAAAAAAAATTCATTGTGGCAGTTATTAGGATTTTTGCATTGAGCCCCCTACCCTTCGGCTGATAATACAGGAAATTAACAGGTATTTTCGGAATTTGAATTTAAATATAAAATTTCATATCGATACATTCATTACCATGACATTTATTCAATTTTTTGTGTTAAGCCCACTTTTCCTTGGGTCGATTTGGCTGAAAATCAATAGATGTTGTCCTTATAGGGTTTTAGACACACATATATTCTATCGGGAATAACCATATATGTTTAAAAAAAATCGTCTGTGAATTACCGGCAAAGCGCTTTTCCATTACGAATTAATCAACGAAACTTTACCCTCCCTCCAAAACTATTCGGCTCTTTGGGCTAGTTATCAATAGCTGACTAACTTAAGGACTTCTATGCCGGTTTTATTCATAACATCGACAGTTATTAGGGTTTTTCCTTCTACCCCCCCCCCCCCCCCCCCCCCCCCCCCCCCCCGCCCTCCCTAGACCCTTTCGTTCCTTCTGTTGATTGCGCGAAATTTGAAAAGAGGTTGTCCTCAATGGGGTTTCGGATTTAAATAAAAAATGTCATCTAGGTTAGGTTAGGTTTTATGACTAATGCCCGGGCTTTAACTACGAGACATAATACATATCGCCTACTACCAGAGCGCTCTTTCGTCACTCTGGTGGACATGAGCCCGACTCTACTGTGGGAGTCCTAAATTTTGCCTACCCTAAATTTTTATTCATCTAGGGTAGGGGTCTTTAACGAGTACCTGACATCGTACAGGCTCGGGACCATCGCTGAACGTCCCATCCGAAGGACGGCGTGCTTAAGTTTATTTTACCTCCCAGATGAAATAAACTAAGGGCCTCGGTCGGGCTAAAAATGTCATCTAGATATATTTATTATACGTCAATAATTGGGGTTTGTGGATAGAACCTCTCTTCTGATCCTCTCTTTCTCTTCGGCAAAATAATAGGTGTCGTACTTATGGGGCTCTGTATACACATTCGAATTTCGTGTTAATACATTCATTCTATCGGGAGTTGTGATCACAGATATCTTTTTTATTTTTGGAATCAGAGGGGGTCAGAAAACATTAAACTCCGGTGGAAACTCAAAATCCAGTTTCGGTTATATAACCTCCCCTATACTTTCTATAACTAAGGAAGTAAATATTGGGGGGGGGGGGGGGGGGTGGGGGGGGGGGGGGGGGGGGGGGGGGAAGTACACATTTTTGTTCGTTCTGAGCCTAGAACTTTACAGTTGGATCATAAATAATTAGTTTGTAAGTTTTAAATTTATATTTCGTTACCTTTATATTTTTCTAAAGCCTCTTTGACGTCCAAGAAGCAGCCTTCACACCACATGTTTACTTTAAATTTATAAACCTGTACAAAAGAATAAAATAAAGTTAATAGATAAATTAAGTATAATAGCATAAATTCCAGAATACATTTCTGCGATCTGTGTCGATAAAGTGGGAAAGATAATAAAATAAACAAAAAACAAAGAACTTGTTCAACTTTCATATTGTCTAATTCCACAAAAATAATTAATAATTAGTATTTGTGAAATTAAAAATGTTTTTTGGTTTTCATTTATTGTATCAGCATAGGATATTAGAAAAATAAATAAGTAATACGGAGGTATCAGTCCAACAATATAGTTTATTTACACAACTAGTTTCGGCAATTTCCAATTCTCAGTTAGTGGATCTGAACATACGTAAACAAAAAAATATTTTTGAAAAATCACTAGAAATTCACGAACTGTTACAGTTTAAGTCAAAATTTAGCAATAAATAAGTCATGTATGATAAAAACTTATGTGTTGAAATAAGTAACGAGAATACATTAATGTAGGGAGTAAGGGTAAAGAAAATAGACGCATCTCAGGATCTAGCTGGATGTTGACTGATTGGGTGCAAAGTATGTTGCCTCCCACTCCCCGAGGGGGGTCGAATTGGTGTCAATTTTTGTTTTTAGGCTATTTTATTTCAAATTTTGCGAACCAGTCCAATATGTAGGCCCTTATATACAAAAAGTAAAAATTCGATATTTATGAAAATTCGAAAAAAAACCAGTGACCTGCGGCTAGCAGCTGGTCCTTGAATTGGAAACTCTACTAAAAGTGGACAAATGTTCCCCTATTCTCGTAGATATTTTTCTTCCTGACTGGCCGAAGTAGGCCGCCCTGCATTCGCAGGATATTTGGTAGATATAGGGTAGACCCCTCTCCAGTCGACTCTTTGAGTCGCGAGACGAGGGCCTCTAATGGGTGGACAGTTTATATGCTGCTTTCTCATTATTGAATAGTTACCTTGGCTGGGACAGTTTTGGCTGGTTCAAAACTCCTGTTAACTGACTCTTTTGCGACTGTAACTCTGAAAAAAAAAATAATAATTTTGAAGTTGTGAAAGAATAACCTGGATTTGAGACCAGTTTAATGTTCACTTGATGAAGGAAACAAACAAGAGATTGGCCCTCTCTCCAAAATATATTTATTTTATTTTTGTTATTGTTTCGCCATTATTCAGACATAATCAAAACTTTTGTAACAAGTTAAAACAAGTTATAGCCATTATATTTTATATGGTAATCAATATTAAAAACTGATCAATTTAAACACTATTTTTCTTAGTTATTCTGACGTCATAATCCGAAAAGAAAAAAAGTAACGTAATATATATAGTTAGTTATTATGACTCATGCCCAAGCTATAACTACGAGATCATATCGCCTACTACCAGACCGATCTTTCGTTACTCTGGTGGACATGAGCCAGACTCTACTGTGGGAGTTCTAAATTTTGCCTACCCTAAATTTTTATTTACCGAGGGTAGGGGTCTTTAACGAGTACCTGACTTCGTACAGGCTCGGAACCATCGCTTAACGTATATATATATATATATATATACATATATACATATATATATATTTTGTTCCTTGTGACCTAACGTAGGAACCTGTGATCGCAATGAATATCGTCCGGAAGGAAGATTTATGTTGAAGAAATATAAATAAATAAAACAAACTTATTTTTGAAATATTGTCTATTCCACTAAAGATATAAATATACAGGGTGTATCGCAAGCAGATGACAATACTCGGGGGGGTGAATGCCCCACTCAAGTACACTAAGAAACCGGGGTTATAAAAATCCGTTTCAACTTAGTGTAGAAATAAATGAGATTTTAAATTTTTTTACGATAACCACGTTTTTTTAGCAAAATGTCCGTAAATATCACTTTTTGGTTAAGGTAAAGTGAAATCTGACTACACTGTCGTAATCTACGTTAAATTTCCTAATAGGTGACAGGTTTTTTGACATGAAAATCGATAAGATAGAAATAGGAGGCTAACGTTTATTTCAAAACGAACACCTGTTTAAATTGTTTGGCAAATTTTCAGTTTACCGTAATTTGTTTTCTTTATTCGCTAGGATGTCCCAAATTCACCAAAAGTTAGCAAAAATATGGCCCTTTAAAAAAATACCTTATGTTGTTCTTTATTGTCGACCATTGCCGGAGTGAGACAGGAGAAAAGATGAAAAACATGGGTAAACCTAACTTACACAAAGCGAGACTTTTTGTAAAATTAACTAATTCATTATTTTTAAAAAACTGACATTATTACGTTATTAATTTTCAGAGATGAAAAAATGTTTTGTACTGAACATTGTGTTGAAAAAATTATAACAACATTTTTCGGCAAATTTCCAATTTACCGTAATTTGTTTTCTCCATTCGCTAGGATATTCTAAATTTACCAAATTACTATTATTCTCTGAAATAATAATTAATTAATTATTTCCTCTGAATAAATAAACTTATTTTTGTTTTCCCCATTGTTGGCTACTGTTGAGGATTAGAGAGTAAAAAAAAAAAAAAATCCTAATCGGTACAATGGATTTTGAAACTGAAAACCATTGTTAGACGTATTATCTAATGTAAACATTATTAGTTCCAATAAACAGTTACCCGGGAATACGTAAACATGATTTATGTTTACGGGGCTGATGGAGGCAACAGTCTGCTAGCAGAACAAATTTACCGAAATCAATTCCCAAATCGACAAAGATGGCCGGATCCCCGAACCGTAGAAAATGGCTATCGGATTATGGGAGAGCCTGGTTCGATTCCAAGATAACCTGCTAATTATACCAGTCGACGACGAAAGGATGTCGATGATATTTTTTTAGAGCGCTTTTACAATGATCCGTCCACGAGCACCCGGCCCGTTGCTGGAAGGTGGTTTGGACGGTATGAACCTTGTGAGATGGCCAGCTCGGAGTCCTGATCTGGCGCCTTTAGTGTGGGGCACTCTAAAGTCCCTCCCTTGTGTACAGCGTACCTATTAGTGATAGGGACTAATTAATCGCCAGAATTCAAGAGGTTTGTGAGGAGATGGGAACAAACAGGCTTGAGATTCAACGGGCCACCACATCCGTTCTAAACAAGGAGTCAATTGTGAGAATATGGAGGTCTGTTTCAGCAATTGTTATAATTTCTTCAAAACAATGTACAGTACAAAACTGTTCTTATCCCTAAAAGATTAATGTAGTAATTTCAATTTTTTTTAGATAATGAATTAGTTAATTTTATAAAAAGTCTCGCTTTGTGTAAGTTAGGTTTACTCATGTTTTTCATCTTTTCTCCTGTCTCACTCCGGCAATGGTCGACAATAAAGAACAACATAAGGTATTTTTTTAAAGGGCCATATTTTTGCTAACTTTTGGTGAATTTGGGACATCCTAGCGAATAGAGAAAACAAATTACGGTAAACTGAAAATTTGCCAAACAATTTAAACAGGTGTTCGTTTTGAAATAAACGTTAGCCTCCTATTTCTATCTTTTCGATTTTCATGTCAAAAAACATGTCACCTATTAGGAAATGTAACGTAGATTACGACAGTGTAGTCAGATTTCACTTTACCTTAACCAAAAAGTGATATTTATGGACATTTTGCTAAAAAAACGTGGTTATCGTAAAAAAATTTAAAATCTCATTTATTTCTACACTAAGTTGAAACGGATTTTTATTACCCCGGTTTCTTAGTGTACTTGAGTGGGGCATTCACCCCCCCGAGTATTGTCATCTGCTTGCGATACACCCTGTATATAACTACCGGTTTCGGCCTTAAACCATCGTCAGGTCTAGTTATAACGTTCGTTCATGAGTTCATAACTAGACCTGACGATGGTTTAAGGCCGAATGTGGAATAGACAATATTTCAAAAATAAGTTTATTTTATTTATTTATTACAAGTTTCCACAATATGTCCGCGTTCCTCAACTTAGAAGAAATATAAGCATAAAATATTTGTAATCGAATAGAAACTATTGTTTTATGGATGTATATTCATTTATGAGGACGATATTCATTGCGATCACGGGTCACAAGGACGTTAAGCGATGGTCCCGAGCCTGTTCGATGTCACGTACTCGTTAAAGATAGATATAGTAATCCGAGTAATGAATGATTTTGAGAAGGGGAGGGCTGAGAGGAGAAGTGATGTGTAAAAGCTGGTTGGTATAAGAAAGTCCTGTAGTGGCCACATCATATACAAAAAATATACATATATATATATATATATAATCTAGCTGAAACTGGTGAAGAAAAATTTAGGCTAGGCTAAATTGAGGACTCCCATAGGAGAGTCGGGCTCATTACATAGTGGGTCTACACGGGCTAGAGTCGCAATAACTAGCTGACTACAAAACAAATACTTCATGAATAGAATATCATATTTATTTACATAGACTTTAGGCTAGGCTAAATTGAGGACTCCCATAGGAGAGTCGGGCTCATTACATAGTGGGTCTACACGGGCTAGAGTCGCAATAACTAGCTGACTACAAAACAAATACTTCATCAATAGAATATATCATATTTATTTACATAGACTTTAGGCTTGGCTAAATTGAGGACTCCCATAGGAGAGTCGGGCTCATTACATAGTGGGTCTACACGGGCTAGAGTCGCAATAACTAGCTGACTACAAAACAAATACTTCATCAATAGAATATATCATATTTATTTACATAGACTTTAGGCTAGGCTAAATTGAGGACTCCCATAGGAGAGTCGGGCTCATTACATAGTGGGTCTACACGGGCTAGAGTCGCAATAACTAGCTGACTACAAAACAAATACTTCATCAATAGAATATATCATATTTATTTACATAGACTTTAGGCTTGGCTAAATTGAGGACTCCCATAGGAGAGTCGGGCTCATTACATAGTGGGTCTACACGGGCTAGAGTCGCAATAACTAGCTGACTACAAAACAAATACTTCATCAATAGAATATATCATATTTATTTACATAGACTTTAGGCTTGGCTAAATTGAGGACTCCCATAGGAGAGTCGGGCTCATTACATAGTGGGTCTACACGGGCTAGAGTCGCAATAACTAGCTGACTACAAAACAAATACTTCATGAATAGAATATATCATATTTATTTACATAGACTTTAGGCTAGGCTAAATTGAGGACTCCCATAGGAGAGTCGGGCTCATTACATAGTGGGTCTACACGGGCTAGAGTCGCAATAACTAGCTGACTACAAAACAAATACTTCATCAATAGAATATATCATATTTATTTACATAGACTTTAGGCTAGGCTAAATTGAGGACTCCCATAGGAGAGTCGGGCTCATTACATAGTGGGTCTACACGGGCTAGAGTCGCAATAACTAGCTGACTACAAAACAAATACTTCATGAATAGAATATATCATATTTATTTACATAGACTTTAGGCTAGGCTAAATTGAGGACTCCCATAGGAGAGTCGGGCTCATTACATAGTGGGTCTACACGGGCTAGAGTCGCAATAACTAGCTGACTACAAAACAAATACTTCATCAATAGAATATATCATATTTATTTACATAGACTTTAGGCTTGGCTAAATTGAGGACTCCCATAGGAGAGTCGGGCTCATTACATAGTGGGTCTACACGGGCTAGAGTCGCAATAACTAGCTGACTACAAAACAAATACTTCATGAATAGAATATATCATATTTATTTACATAGACTTTAGGCTAGGCTAAATTGAGGACTCCCATAGGAGAGTCGGGCTCATTACATAGTGGGTCTACACGGGCTAGAGTCGCAATAACTAGCTGACTACAAAACAAATACTTCATGAATAGAATATCATATTTATTTACATAGACTTTAGGCTAGGCTAAATTGAGGACTCCCATAGGAGAGTCGGGCTCATTACATAGTGGGTCTACACGGGCTAGAGTCGCAATAACTAGCTGACTACAAAACAAATACTTCATCAATAGAATATATCATATTTATTTACATAGACTTTAGGCTTGGCTAAATTGAGGACTCCCATAGGAGAGTCGGGCTCATTACATAGTGGGTCTACACGGGCTAGAGTCGCAATAACTAGCTGACTACAAAACAAATACTTCATGAATAGAATATATCATATTTATTTACATAGACTTTAGGCTAGGCTAAATTGAGGACTCCCATAGGAGAGTCGGGCTCATTACATAGTGGGTCTACACGGGCTAGAGTCGCAATAACTAGCTGACTACAAAACAAATACTTCATCAATAGAATATATCATATTTATTTACATAGACTTTAGGCTTGGCTAAATTGAGGACTCCCATAGGAGAGTCGGGCTCATTACATAGTGGGTCTACACGGGCTAGAGTCGCAATAACTAGCTGACTACAAAACAAATACTTCATGAATAGAATATATCATATTTATTTACATAGACTTTAGGCTAGGCTAAATTGAGGACTCCCATAGGAGAGTCGGGCTCATTACATAGTGGGTCTACACGGGCTAGAGTCGCAATAACTAGCTGACTACAAAACAAATACTTCATCAATAGAATATATCATATTTATTTACATAGACTTTAGGCTTGGCTAAATTGAGGACTCCCATAGGAGAGTCGGGCTCATTACATAGTGGGTCTACACGGGCTAGAGTCGCAATAACTAGCTGACTACAAAACAAATACTTCATGAATAGAATATATCATATTTATTTACATAGACTTTAATTTCATTAAAATGTAAACCAGAAATGTTATTGATAAGAAATCCTGACATATTGACGGTCAAAGAGTAAATACATTGACAATTAGAATAGTTAGCATTTTGGAAATGTTCAGAATTAGAAGAAAAAAAAAGTTCACCTGTGGGCTGGTTTGTTCATATTTGAAAAGAGTGAAGAATGAAAAAAGCACACTTGTAATTCTCTTGACACCTTGAATGTGTTGTGTAGAAATTTTGAGAGAACTAGTTCATGTAACTTGATTTATATTATGACATTTTTATATGAAATTTTCATGCCATATGTTTTAATAACATTCAAACATTACACAGTTTTTTTTTTTTTTTTTTCTTTTGGCTTTATGTACGGTGCATATTAGCCATGTCAATGTGTTATATATAATTATTTAAGACATCCATGGCCCCGGGAGGGAGTTCTATCTACGAAATAAAACTCACTCCCGGGCGGGATTCGAACCCGCAAACCATGGTGAGAGCATGCGACCAAAGCCCTACGCTCTAGCCCGCACGGCCACCATGGCCCATGCCGCACGGCCACACAGAAGTTAAAATATTATTTTCGTAAAATTGTATGTAGGTATATATATATTTAAAAAAAAGTTTAATAAAAATAGTAATAATACGTAGTTATGTTATAGACAATTATAATAATTGAAAATGAAAAGTCAATTTCACATTTTTTATTATGATCTCAATGCTACTAATTTCGTTCCAGTAAATGCTCCTTGAGCACATCGTCCTTTGGATGGGACACGAAGGTTCTGAGCCTGTGGGATGTCAGGTACTCGTTCACTCGTCAATTCACTGATTAGATCGTTTAATGCTGTTAAATACAAGAGCTTTAGATATGGATTCATTCTAATCCAAAATGCATATAATGTTGCATCTATTTAAATTCAGATATGTTGAAAGGAATATTACGATGCCATGCAATATTACCTTCTCACCGGTGATAAATTCATGTCGATAGCTCCTTTTTATCTATAATAGACCTTTTTTTTTTTTGTGGAGGTAAATTTTGTTGAAAAATGACGGGTCTTTGGAGATACTCTATGGATGTTAGCTGGAGTTAACTTGGAAGGGGGTTGTGATTTCTGATAAGAAGTTTGAAACGGACCCTGTTCCGGGGGACTTGCCAGAAACATGGCGTTCTTAACTCACAACTTGGAAGTCGTCAAACTTCAGACTCAACCAAAAAAAAAAGGAGATTAGTTTTATCAAGAATTTCTTGGTAGTTCGTCTGTATCAGATGACATGGTAAAGCAATGAAACCAGAAAGTCTTTATTTTTGGTTGTCAGGTAATATATTATACCAACTCCCTCCTTGTTTGAGTGCATTCTTACGTAAATAGTTAATGTAAAATTACATCGGAAAAATTATTAAAATTGAGTATTTTTACATCGCGACTTTAATAAAAAAACAATACCTGGATAGCCAAATGCACTCCCACGAGAAGGACGGGTACAAGTTCCTAACTGTGGTTTGACATCAGTAATTAACAATAATTAATTATTGCTGTCAACCAGAAGAAGAATGGGAGGGGGGAAATAGAATGGACAACTCAAACCCTAGAACAGTAACATATTTATTTTAAAAGAAAATATCATATTTATAAAAGAAAAAACAATTGAATATAAATTGGCCATTTGTCTGAAGGACTTTCTACGTTAATTACGAGGTACCTCGATACTGATCCCTGCAGGTGGCGATGTGGTCATCCTTGATGTACATCCCTCCGACCCCATCTACTCACCTAGTCCTTGTAGGTCTGCCTGGAGGCCACAATAGAATTTATATTGTTCACTGAGTTTATGTGCGTCCGAAATCAAAATGTATCTCACTCGCCTGAATGGCCCAAAACATGAACGAAAACTGCTCAATTCACATATTCAAACTCACTGTCAAATATAAACTATACGTGTTGATCATCCGAGACGTGAACCAAGAATCTACAATCACATACTGAAACTCACTGTCAAATATAATAGTAACGTGGTGAACTGTTGGCACCAGAGCGAAGAGGAGAAGAAGAGTGTGAAGAGAAGACTAACAATTGCATAAGTGAGCCAAGAGGTTGAGCGAAGAGTGGGGATGATTTGTTCTGGGGATGATTCCTGATGTCTCATTGGTCGTCAGTCTCCGCCCACCCCATCCTCAGCCAATCACCGGTGGACCACTTCTGTGATTGCCTGCGGATGTCAAGATGTGAATCCCAGCGGATATTAATTAGAGTTATGTGAAAAACTGAGCTGACAATATAATTACCACACAGGATGCCGACAATTATCCTGGCTTCCTTTCCACTCCCCATCTCCATTGTTCTTTGTTTCTGCTCCCAGCGATAGCGTTTCCCTCACAGCAATCGCTGGTTTCGAGCATGTTCTTCCGAATGCAATTCTCTTTCGATCAACACCTCACAAGCCATATTTTACTCCTAGCGATCGCGATTCTCTGCAGCATCGCTAGTTCTGAGCATTATATATTGTCTATAAGGTAGGCATGCTACAATATCCCCCGTTCCCATTAAAATAAAATATGTCGGCTAAATGGCCATTGGAAGTCACATATTTTATTAGTTTCACTTAACACTTGCTCGTTCACTGAGCATATACACTTAACCAATATTCATTAAAAGAAGACTTGCCCAAAGTCATAATAAAATAATTATACATTACAAATACTCAGGTATCGACCTCATTATCATGCGTGACCAAAACATGATTTTAAATTTCCTTTCTATTCGGCATGGCTTGCCTATGCATGCGTGACCAAAGCATGATTCTACTTTACACTGTACTTCTTGGAGTTAACCCTCTCCATTGGTAAATAACAACGATTCTATTTCTAGCATACATTCACTGACTGGTTAAAACACCCAAAAAGGCCCCACGCCTCGACAATGTTTCAACTGAATTCCCATATACTCAATCCGCTTCAACAAAAATTTGGGTTGACCAGACCCTAACCATATGCCTCCTTAGGCCTTCGACAGGTATTTACCTTCTGCCGGAACGACGACGAAATATAAAATAGAAAAATAAGCCCACTCAAATCCCATCTCGGTTTCATAAACATATGTAAATTCCGGCATCCGCATTAATCAAGTAGCGAAACCCCTTCTTCAGTTCAAACAGTCAGTTCATGGCGTAAAAAATAATTAAACAACTCCCGCCCCTTTAAATGGATTCTACAAGCATCAATGGAGTGGCCCCTTCTCCGTGTGTACGATAATTAAATATTCAATTCTGGGTATCCCCTCCAGGTTATAATATATCTCCCCCTCCAGTCATGTATGCTTCGGCTCCTTGCCTTAGGATTTCTTAAATAAAATAACAAAATTGACATTTGACCTACCGTGGTCGACACTGCATCATAATAAGTAAGGTCCATACCTGGATATATGTGACAAATACATTTAAAAAAATATCAATGGGCTAACATAATGGTCAAATAGAATAAAGATGAGTTAATGTGACATTATCAATAGATACACACGGTCGGATACTAATGCAAATATTATTTAAAGATACAAAACACAAAAAATTGAAGAGATACATTTATGGAACAATACGAACACACTTGGAATACATTTATCATGTAGGACCATTCACCAATGTGTGTGCCATCACCTCGCCGTCAGCCTAGTCAGATCTGCTTTACTAATCAAATTCAAATACGTAGGTAAATTCCCATGGATGACCAGTCCATACCTCTTCTGCCCCGTCCTACAATTATATTAAATAAAAATGAACCCTCAAACCTATCCTATCTTAATTATCCTAACAGTACTAATATATAAAAAAATTACTAACACTATTTAAAAAAAATATCCTATCACTAAATATAAACAAAAATTATCCTAACTTATTATCTAAAATTAAAAAAAAAAAAAAAAAACTAACCCTAACTTATTATCTAAAATTACTATTTACAACCTGGCGATTCACTTTGGAATCTTTGAGCTCGACTAAGGGGGGTATGCTCGATGTTAAGCCCCAGGGGAGTGCCAGAAAGTCCCCGTCTGCCTTATTTTATTTACAAACAAAAATAACTAAATAATAAATCCCGTGTATCCAATTAATGTGTATGTGCGATTCTTTGTGTGTTATTGTATAATGAGGTGTTGGCCGTTAGTGTAAAATAATAAATAATACCCAAATAATAAAGAATAGTGTCTGTTTTATGTGTGTGTGACTTTGTCTAACTGTTCCTGGGATAGTTGGGGATGGACACCCATAGAGACGTCACAAATCTCTTCCCTGACTCTAGGGCCGCGATCTCGTCTGCAATAATCGCCCCCCTAACTCGGCTGAAGTAAGATCGTTAATCTCAAAGAGAGCCCTAGCGCTTCTCTAGCCTGCTTGTAAATTTATCCGCTAATATACGGCTTTAAAGAGGTAATATAAAAGATTCCTCCTTCCGCTATGTCGCTGCCGAGATGTCCTAAAATAAAAATTTGAGGACTTTCCTTGTCTAAAATCTGGTAAGGTCCTTCCCAGAATAGTAATAGTAATAGCTTGGTTATATCCCTCTTACCGGTGGGTATCCGCAGAGATTGTACTAACACCTGATCGTCAATTTCTAACGTAGTGTGTTTGGGTCGTCTCTCAAAGTTCTGTTTCTGTCTTTCGGCCTGTTTTTCTGTAAATTTGTAAGTCTGTTGTTGTAGTCCCGAAATGTCAGTTATCCTATTGTCTTTGATGAAGTTCACCTGCGGATGTTCTTCACAAGTGGGGTTGCCATTAGTCGGGTAGCGGATTATGTGGTCATTGTCTGTCGATATGTCTGTTACTTCGTCCTCGTTTCTAAGTAGGTCAGAAAACTCCTGCATCAGAGATGATATTCTGACGTCATCTAGGGAAGTTATGTTTTCGTCATTGCCTGTCGGTTTGTCTGTGATTTCGTCCTCTTTTATACTTGATGAATTTACGTGATCTGGGGCAGTCATAGTATTGTCGGGGTATGTTTGTTTGTCGATGGTCTCTTTCTGCTTAGCAGTGATTGGTAAGGATGTCTTTGCTATTGATTCTACGTTAACTGGTGGTCTGATATTAAAAAATTTGTACTCGTAACCTAATCCTTGAAGTGGTCTTCTCGTGCTGATAAAAACTGGTTCTAAGCGTCCATTGCCGTGTCTTCCTAAACCGCTACCTTCTTGGTACCCCTGTAGCTTCATCAATGTTAGTCCGTTGTTACAGTCTGTCTTTATCTTTACAGGAGTGGGACATCCATTGTCAATGTTAGTATGTAAGTCAATGTCCCCTGTCAATCTCGTCATCATCTCTGTACCAAGCAAACTGCGTATGTCCCCCTTGAATTTAAATTTACCTCCCCCCTTGTCTTTAGGTTTGTTCATCCCACTCCTGCTACTTAGTTTTTTATCAAGTGGTCAACAATTGGTTTCAGGTTGTTAGCCAACTCTCCAAGGGATTGCTTTATTTCTTTCATGTCTGTATTGACATTGTTGTCGGTCACTATCTTCATGTTTCTTACGTTAGGTTTTGACTGGTTATCCCTATAATTAGGTGGTCGATTATAATTCTGATTCGAGTCATAGTAATTACGTGGCCGATCGTAATTTGGATTTGACTGGCGGGAAGGGCCTTGGCTAAATTGATTCCCTCTCTCTTGATTGTAGTGAGAGGTTCCCCGTGCATTCCCAGAATTGTAACGAGGTAGGTCTTGTTTGGGAAAGTTATTGTTTTTCGGAAGACTATCTGGTCGGTACTGTCTTTCCCCGCCTTTCCAAGAACTATCCTTTAATTTACAATCACGTCTAATTATGTTAGTACCTATCCTAATTATTTGCTCATGTAGTCTCTCAATAGAGATTATTCCCTGGATCCTAACTGAATTTTCGACCGTCTCTCCATAATGTTTGCTTAATAGTTCACATACGTAGCCTTCCGGAATTTTATATGTACTATCCTGGAGTCGTGACACTAATTTTGAAAAATGTTCGCTGGGTGTTTTATCCATATGATCGGCATAGCCTTGGGTATCAAGTTCCCTACGGACTATAACGTCATATTTCTCCCCGCAGAACCTATCTTTGAACGCATTGACGAATTCATCAAAAGAGCGGATACTTCCTGACTTTACAAGGAACCAATCCAGACCCTCGCCCTTTAAATGTGACTTTATAAATTCGTTCAGATTATAAAATTCTCCAATGTGACTATATGCAATTTCTAAATTTGATATGAAATGGTTGGGTAAATCCAACACATTGTTACGGAACGTTACCTTGTTACGTTCGTAATTTTTTATATACGTATTTTGGAAAGTGACGTTACTAGGCTGTTCGCGAGCAAAGGTCTGACCTGTATACCAATCCTTATGTTCTTCAGGGATGGTGAACGTCACTTGGTCATTATGTTTTGGGGTTGAGACCTGATTTTGACCCGAAACAGTATCTATTCTCTTCGAGATATTGGCGAATCTCTTCTCACAATCGGTACGAAAAAGATTTTGGTTCGAATTTATTTCCTCGACCTCCTTATCTAAACGTTGTGTTTCTGACATGATTCTACCCGTCATTTCATGATAACAGACATCTACCATGTCCCTAACTTCAGAAACATTTTTGTCATATTTCCCTTCTAAATTGTCCTGTCTAGTTCTCAATTCTCCGGACTCAGATCGTAGAGTGCCCATATCGCGATTAATGGATTCGATATTATTTGCCATTGCCGAAATTTGTTCCTTTATCTCCGAAGTCTGTTTTCCCTGTTCCTGTATTTCCGCTTTTAAATCCTTTCCCAAGTTTGCCATCTGTTCCTGCATGGCCTTAAGCATCGCCTCTAGGTCAAATTTAGGATTTTCTACCGGGGACTCCGGGGGCGTACGGATAGTTTTCCTAGACCGTGTCTGTATCGGCTCTAAGTCCGACTTCCCTTTCCCTTCCATGCTGGTAAACGAAATATATATCTCAAAACAATTAACTCAAAACAAAACAATTAATATTACTGGAGGTCTGGTGCTAATCTAATTGCTAATTTCTATCGCGACCTGTCAGATGGCATCACAATACAACAATAGTTATAATATGTAAAAATGAAAATAAATACTTACTAAACTACGCAGAAAAATTTAAAATGTCAAAAAAAATAAAATTACAATATCAATAAATGATGTCATTCACATTCCTTAATCCCACCCATCCTTCTTCAGTTTTGATTTTAAATTACCGACTTTAAGGAAAAATATATGCACAATCTTCCCTACACACGGTACAATATTCACAGTATTGCGCAATAAATATCTAACTTTTTTGATTTCGCGCAATATATTGTGCAACCTTTCAATATCATCCACACACGATCAACTTTATTGCACAACCTTGATTATTGCACATCTGTGGGCCCCTTTACCAAATCCTCATCCATTATCATCACAATCCCATCCGCAAAATCCTCCGAGACGGATATGACGGCGATGGTCTCGGGATCTACTTTCAAATTGGATTTTACATCATGTTTCAAGACCAGATTCTCTCCTTTTAATGCTCCGCCTCCGGGTCTTCCGCCACTGCTGGACAATGGTTGGTTGGGCAGAGTGGTGGGAAGGACAGTACTGGACCCTCTCACCACTAGTTGGAGCGTGGTTGCCGGTAGGCCTGTTGCTGCTGTACGCGTCCAGTTTTTTGTATATTTATTTTACTTCTTTAATTATCTGTTTTATTATTATTTTTATTCATTTACCATAATTTTTATTTACTTAATATATATTTCTTATTCACTATTTATTTATTTTTAATTTATATCTATTTTATATATTTACTATTATTTTGTAAATATTCCTTTCTTTATGGCTTCTTCCTTATTATTATTTTATAAATATCTTGTATTACTTATTATTTTAATCATTAATTCTTATGTCAACCCTTCTACTTATGTTTTGTGCAGACTCTAGAATAAATAGAGGAAACAAATAAAAATAATTATCCAGAAATATTCTAAATAAGAATACAGAAGTCCAACTTAAATAAAACACATATATAGATTTTCAGCCAAATCTTTCGGTTCATTTTTGAGGTAGAGCAAGAACTTAATGAGTTATCATTTTTTTTATTCGGCACTATTAAAGGCGGCCACACCCCCGTCGCCACGTCTATGTCTGCAGAATTTTTGTGCATGAAATGAGAGAATCAATCATTTTTTTCCCCCCCATAACAAATTTTCTTTATTTATTATTTATTGTACTTCCCAAGTATTGTAGCTGGGAAGAATTAGATCCATTGGTCCGGAAAATAGAAAAAATAATAAAAACTTTCAATAGCCGACACACATTTCAAGAAGAAGTCGTTCTTTTCACAGTGGAACTTGGACTTCTCCAGATATTTCAGAATCCACAGCCTAGTGTGCTATTGCTTTCTTCTCAAGTTCCTAGCAACCATATATATTTCTTGGCTATCTTACAATTCTTGAGTCTATATAAATTTTTCGTTCAATAGGTGTTTCAAAAATTGCTTTTATGTCTACAGACAAGAAGTGAGTTCACATAGTTTTCACCTGTCATGTATAAAAAATACACACATTTAAATTATTAATATAAAAAAATTAATTATATTTATTTTTCTATAATATCCAAGAAGCAACTGAATTAGTAAATAAATAATATGAATGCATTTTCTTTTAAAACAAATGAGTAGAAAACAAAACACGGCCATCAGCTGTTTTTGAATTAGTGTTGAAGAGTCGAGGTGTGAGTCAATGGGGAGATGGTCTGAGTGAAGATGGAGAATTGTGTTTAGGCTTAAGATGTGATGAACTAAGTAGGAGTGTATGAACAATAAAATTGATGCAAGAAGGTACTATTATTTATTTATAATTACAAAATATATATGCCCAATAAAAATATATAGCTTTGATTTGAAGAATGACTAGAAAAAAAAAAAAAAAAAAAGGATTTAAATAATTTAATTTTTACGATTTTTTTTTTGTTTCAATGTTTAATTTTTAATTTTATAATGTAGATGTAAGAAAATAAATCCAATTATTTGTTCTCGTAAATTCTATTCTATTCATTTTCCCTGTTGGCCCAGTGAGATAATTTGAAAACCTTTGAATTAGATTTAATATTATTGGAAAACATTTTAAATGGCATCTCTGTAGAAATCAAAATGAAATGTTTATTAATTGAAATTTTTTAAAATAAACGTGCACTTTCTTAAAAATTGCACGTCTTGAATTTTTGATATTTTTTTAGGGCCCTTTTCGGAAATTACTGTAGAAATTAAAATTTAGTAGAAGAAAAGAGATACAATTTCTACAGGAAATGTGGTAATTTATTGTTTATTTAATTATTATTTCATTGTTATTAATTCAATTATTACATATTATTTATTTATTTTTATATTTATTATTTGAATTTCATTTGTTTATTTAATTATTTTAATTTAACATAATTTTTTTTACCACACACATCCATCGCAAATACACTTGGCAGACAAATACACATTATGGCAGACCCGAAGCAGTAATACTTCCTGCGTCCTAAAGTTTTACACTGGCATAGAATTTGAACCGGAGTCTCATTTTCCTCGCCACATTTCCTGCACAGAGGACTTCTTGCGATGTCCATAGTGTAGATAGATGTTTGTTCATATGACACGTCCTCATCAGGCTTGTTATAGTTCTTAGATTCTTCCCATGTTCAGAAGTTCTCAGTTTCTCCTCTCCGAGGGTTCCGCAACAAAGGATTTCTGATTGCCTTTGCTTTGGGACCCTCTCCAGAAGTGGATGTGTTTTCTAGTCAGCCTGCTTTATATTGCTGCCTTTGTGGTGCTCTTAGAGATCTCGAAGAAGGGTTCCAGTCATGCAGGTTCTCTGGTAGCTCCTGATCTGCCTATTCTCATTCCAGATTCTTTTTTAGAACTCATGAAGTAAACCACATTTGTCCATAAATCCTTCATTTTTATATGAACGAGGAAAGGCTAATTTAAGGCTAGTACAGACATGCGAGCAACGAACCGAGCAGTTTTCAACGAACACACTCCAAGCCGAACAGAGACGAGCCGAGCATTTGGATGCTCCACAACCATACTAACGAACAAAACCTGCACAAGTTAACCTGAGTTTCAGTCAACAGCTGTGGGCATCTATGTATACATTACAATCGTTTTACTACTATTATTATTATTACTACAAAATGAATATGAAATAGGTTTATTAACAAGCTTACCTCTTCCTGTGGCTGTACACAAGGTATTTCTTTTCTTTTTTTCTCTGCGAACGATGCCTGAAGAGACTCCCATTTACTTCTTAATTGCATTACTGACATGGAAAAGTGTTTGAGTAATTCCTCCCAATCATCCAATCAATATCTTTATTTTATTAACATGTAATTTGTGTTTTAAATCCCATATGACTGGGTACTGTCTCATAGCCTGAGCAAACTGAATTTAAAGCTCCTGAGACCAGTCTTCAGAAGCCATAATAAAATATAATTTATTGAATAATATTTGAATATATATAGGTATTTAATTTTAAAAAAAACAAAAAACGTGTACTTCCAAAAACCTAAATATTTGAGAAGGTTATAATATTGGTTATACACAACAACAGTCAAGTCGGGACGGTTCGGCTTGGTACCAGTCCACACATATCGCAGCCCGAGCCGAACATTCCTTTGATGGTTCGTCAAAAAACAGGTGGAGCAGACCCCGTGCCTACCTTGTTCGTCTAGCGCCTGCGCACTTCATCCCCAGGCATGCGCACTGACTAATGTTCGGCTCGTTGCTCGCGTGACTATACGCCTCTTTAACCTAACGATAACGAAAGGCAGCCAAAGGTGTGAATTTTTAAACTAACGATAGGAATTAAATCTAACAGAAAGAAAAAAAATGAATTTATGCTTTTTTTTTTTCATTTTTGGAATCAAAGGATCGGAAAACATGAAATACCCGTGAAAATTGAACTTCGAATTTCTGACCGATTACATAACTTTCTGGGAAAGTAAATTTTCTTGTCTGTCTGTAATAACTCTCAATAGAATCAGTGTATCGAAGTGAAACCGTATATGTGTATCCAGAAACCATGAGGACGATACCTATTAATTTTCAGCCAAATCCGTAAATAGGAAGATGGTGCTTAACGCAAAAACTCCAATTACTGCCGATATAATGAATGTATTGACTCAAAATTTAGTATGAGAATTCTGAAGTCCTTATGCAAATCTGCTATCGATTGTACAAGCAGAGGAGGATACGATATCGGGGGGTCACGGATTTTGATCAAACTTTTTTTGCATGTTCTAGGTCGAAAATGAGTCTACCCGTTCGTTCCAATGGGCCTTAGTTTGTTCGCAGCAAATTTTTGAAAATTTCATTTTGGCCATTTTTCTTTATTTTTCTTAATTTTTTTTTTGTTTTTTAATCATTTCCCTACTCAAATCAACGCAAAAATATTTTTTTTCTGGGTAAAAAAACAAAAAAAAAATGAAGCCCATTGGAACGAATGGTGAGACATGTGTTTTTTTATTTTCGACCTAGAACATGCAAAAAAAGTTTGAATAAAATCCGTGACCCCCCGACATCGTATCCTCTCCTTGTTAGTCGAAGCAGTCGATGGGTTTTGGAGGGAGAAAATTTAGTTGATTCATTCGTTCTGGGGATGTACATTTCCAGTGATCTGAGATCGACAACTTTTTTTTTGTTTCCTTTTTAGAATTAAGACGTCCGGAATGATAAAATTCCGGTAAAAAATCAATATAATAATTCCTCACCGATTATTTCATATAGCAGGGGAAGTGTTATATTAGTGATTTTGAGGGTGTTATTATTATTTTCTTGATAATATTTAATCTAATAAACATTTTACTTGAGTATTTTTGTACAATTTATTTACGGTAATGCCTCAGTGAAATGAAGCATTTACCTGGAGAATGTGAGCCATCAAGTAGAATGTTGTTATTTTTAGAGGGGATGTTTTGGGGGATGTAAAGATGATAGCATCAATATGGGGGACCTCGGGTTGGGAGTACAAAGATGGCCCCCATAACTGTCTTATCTAATCTAAGCAAACTGCCACAGTTCACGGCAAACAGTAAAAAAAAAGAAGGATCATTCTCCATCATAAAAAAACAACTTACATTTGCATATTTGTTTAATATTTCATAGTTAGATGCAGGGGGGTCCAGGCAACTTTCTGGAGGTAATGGGTTTCGCTATACTGGGAATAGTAATTGGTTATAGAACATAGGAACATCGGGAAAGCAGGGTTCCTGAAGGGACATCTCTTTACCCATACAGAAAGCAAAATTCACTTATATATTGGTCTAATTCTGAGGCTCTTCCATGTGCTATATAAACATGCGAAATAGCATATATAGCATTCCAGAAAGTTGCCTGGACCCCCCTGTACCTAACTATGAAATATTAAATAAATATGCAAATGTAAGTTGTTTTTTTAGGATGGAGAATGATCCTTCTTTTTTTTTTCTTACTGTTTGCCGTGAACTGTGGAAGTTTGCTTAGCAAAGAGCCTCAGAATTAGACCAATATATAGGTGAATTTTGCCTTTTGTATGGGTAAAGATATGTCCCTTCACGATCCCCGCTTTCCCAATGTTCCAATGTTCTATAACCAATTACTATTGTTACTATATGAAGAGTACAGGGAAAAAACGACGGATGTCAAAAAAATTGATTCTGAGAAAATCGCAAATAGGTATATGTTTTCACATTGAAGAATGAACATTTTGAAACATGTGAATGGCGTGGAAAGTACTAAGAACCTGTAACAGTTTGTAGACTAGTTTTCCTAAATTTTGTTAATTTTCTTTTACTTTTGCAGGCTCCAGTCAGTGATAAATACAAAAAAATATATTTGTATAGGGAAAAAACGACGTCTGTTCACTGACATCCGCTGTTCTTTCACTGTACTCAAAACTAAAAAGGCCTGAAAATACACTGATAACCATTGTTTTTTCCCTTTTTCTACGTTCTAAACATTAGTACTATAATATTGCCAACAGATGGCAGTGAAATTTCGATTTTCAATTTTTTTGACATCCGTCGTTTTTTCCCTGTACTCTTCATATATTTTATGAGGAATTTTCATATATGCTTACAATCTGTCGACCTCCATTTCTTCCCGTTGCGTTGTAAAATTAATTCATTTAACTAATAAATTTTATGTTTTTTTTATATTCATCTTGAAGATTATGAAATTCCCTTTCTTCTTGATGTCTTCTTTTTTTCATGTTTTACTATTTTGGGTTCTTAATGAGTGTTTAAACTTCTTATTGATAAGCCTTATTGGTGATATTTCATTATTTCTATGGTGTTTGACTTTCTAAGTTTTATTTTATTTTTTTTTGTTGATCTTACTATTATTTTTCGGTCTTTAAAATTGTGTCTGGATGTAATTTTGTCTTTTTGAAACGTGTTCATGGAACCAACCTTGCTTCTTCACCAGTTGCCATGGTGACACCATGTTTATGTAACAATTTATGTATGAATACATTATATATACGTATATGTACATTCATATTAAGTATTACATATGTAAATTGTTTAGTTTTTACTTTTTTCTAAAATTTTTTCTAGTTTTCTCTTTTTATAAAAGTTTTGTTAAAAAAAAAATATATATATATATAGGTATTATATATATTGTAACGGTCTGTAATTAGGGGTGCCTAAATAATAGTAAATAAAAAATATGTGAATAGGCCATTACAGGACTTTCTTATACCAACCACGCTTACAGATCACTCTGTCTCTCCCTCCCTTTCTCAAAATCATTTCATACTGGCATTACTGGATATTTGCCAACATATTACTTTCATATAACCAATAACGCCAGTATGTATACGCTCTGCTTGTCATTTGAGAACAGCGTTGTTCTTGCATATGACATGTTAATACTTACCATGGTCTCTACAAATCTAATGTGTGCAAGTGAAGTACCAGAGATATTTTCAATTCCCTTTATCGAGAGTGTCCCCCCCCCCCCCCCCCCCCCCCCCCACGCCTTCTAAAGAAGATGAAGGATATGAAGAATTCTATACATCCAGTCCGGAGATTCACTTCTTTTCACACTGAAGATCTTATACAATATACCCAGATACAACGTCCATGTACTCTCTTTAATAATAAAAAAAAAAAAAGTATTTTTCATTTACGATGGAAACCATGTGACGAACCTCATTCCTAAATATTTCCACAAATTTATGAAATTTGAATATTCAATTTTATTGTTTCGGTTGCGGGACATTATAATACTCCAAATGTTTCCATAAAATTAAATTAGCATTCATAAGATGTTTGTGTATTGTATTCTTGACGAACATAATACGATGGTATTTTTTTATTGTATATTGTGTATATCCCTCAAGGTAGCGTCCTTGGTCCTATCCTCTACACAGTCTACACTGCTGATGTTCCTGTCAGTGTATCCCTCAAGATAGCGTCCTTGGTCCTATCCTCTACACACTCTACGCTGCTGATGTTCCTGCCAGTCCTAACACGCTATTAGCAACCTAGCAACTGTGAAAGCGGGTATCACTCAAGGTAGCGTCCTTGGCCCTATTCTCTACACAGTCTACACTGCTGATGTTTCTGTAATGTTTAAGTATCAACTACTAATAATTAATTATATATATATATATTTATATATATTATATAAACAGCGCTGTTCTTCAGTGTTCTTTCCGAGATTCTAACTCAGGATGAGAGTCCTGACAACTGAACGGATTTCTATGAAACTTGGTATATAAGGCGGATTTGACATTAAATGGTCCCATTCAAAATGTATATTAATGTAATAGTTAAAAGTAGGTTAACCTGCAAGAATTTTTGAAAAAGTTATTTTTCTTTCGTACTTTGATGAAAAGCCCAAAGAAGCATTTTTTTTTTTTTTTGGGGGGGGGGGGGGGAGGGAGGGGGAGTTGGAAATTTTGTCGCCTAGAGGCAGCGCATATGATTTTGCATATTTATAACGCCAATCGATTGTTTTGGTTCAACATCAATAGTTGACTTACACAGGGACATTCGTTACATCGGTAGTTTTTGAGTTCAGCCCCCTCTGATCCACCCTTCCCTTCTGCTCATTTCGCGAAAATGACTATGTGTAGTCCTTATTGAGTTGTGAATCTAAATATGAATTTTTGTGTTGATTCATTCATAACAATGGTAGTAATTAAAGTTTTGTGTTAAATCTCCCTGTAATCACCCTCTTTCCTTCGGCCGATTTGACTGAAAATCAATAGACGTGATTCTAATAGGGTTCTGGAGACACATATAAAATTTCGTGTCGATACATTAATTTTATCAGAAGTACTCAAAGACACACAGACAAGAATTTTGTTTTTCATGTTTGCAAGAACATAAAATTTCGTTGAAAAATGAGTAAAACTCAGTCTTGGCTGTGACTATGTAGGTTCATTGAATTTAGTGATATCTTCTCTATAATCCAGGAATTGAAACCCTATTTGCCTGAGTTTTCCTTCGGGATCCGATCAAAGGAGAGCCCTTCTGCTCATATTGCCTATTCAAGCTGGCTATGGGGATTCTCGAGGACAGCTAACCGTACCTTGGGGGTCGTATTGCACCCCATCCTGGGCTCTTTTTGCACCCCGTCCTGAGTTCGTTCTGCACCCCCAACCCCACGATGGGAAAGTTAATAATCTTTTATCGTTATCCACCTCCCCCGCATTGTACACATACACCTTTATGGTTCGTTACCCTTACCAGCCACAATCCTCTGAATTATTTATACACTTTTCCGTACTTTACCATATCAGATCTTGTTAGGGTTTTCCACAATTTATATGTCCTACAGTTTTTGCAGTATGGATAAGATGACAATTTTATTATCACTGCGTTATAATTTTTAGTAAGTTATTGTGACTCATGCCTGGACATTGAATACGAGGTCATATCGTCTACTATTAGGGCTCTTTCATTGACTCTACTATGGAATTCCTAAAATATTGCCCACCCAATATTTTTATTGACCTAGGTCAGGGGTATTAAACGAGTACCTGTCATCGTACAGGGTCGCTTAACGCCTCATCCGAAGGACGGCGTGCTGAGGGTTTTTCGAATCCGCGAACTTGAGATGAGTAGACAAGCACGATACCTCTGAGCTACCGGTGCCCTCTTTAATTTCTATTATAAAAATCGTCGATGAATCACCGTTATTGTCCTTCCCCATCATGAATTGACCAATGGGGTTTTTAGTTTACATTTTTTAATCACATCACAAAATGTGTAAATACAAAAAAAACAAGCTTCTCGGATGTGTGTGTTTCGCCTCTTTACACCCTAAATCAGTGGAAATTACTAAGCCGTGCCTTCATTTAATTGAATTTAATCTGTACATAGATTTTTAATTGGTATGCGAATGCACATAGGTCACATGTCAGCCTATTTTTTTAATTTTCCTTTTAAAACTACTACATGTGAAATTTCGTGACAATCCGACCATCCGTTAATGAGGTAGAACTATTTTTATTCTTAGCCCCCCTCACAACCCCCCTCCCGTTCAAAGTTTTTCAGACGCCATATAGCCTATTTTTCAATCAGACTCAAAAGGATACTACATGAGTATCGATTGCCACCAGAACAAATTAGATATTTTTCAAGAATTCCTAAAATCCATTTTTTGGCAGTATTGTTTAAACAAAAAAACGGCTGGACCTAATTTAATAAAATTTCTTTCTGATCTTATCTACGATGATACGCTTCGATTAGCACCAAAGTGGAGTCGATATCATTTTTCATTCGCGAGATATCGTGCAGGAATAATTGACCACCCACGTACGTACACACACACACACACACATATCTACGCAAACAACAAAAATATGTTGAAAATTTTTATTTCGATTTTCGGACCCATTACAATAACTTCCCTATATGCTGGGAAGTTAAAAAAAAGATTGCTCCACAAAATACTGATATTGGTAACAAATAAATCGTGTGAAAATCCGAGATCGAGTTTCCTTAAACCTGTAAATGTCCTTGAATGTACTTTTGGTGTCTCTGTGTACATTTTACAAAACCCCCTTATATATGTTTGACCGAATCAAAACACTTCCAATAAACAATTGGATAAAAAACTGAAAGGCACATTGTACTCCAGGTTGGCGAGATACATGCCGAAAACCGTCCTGAAATGACGTTTTTTTTAAACATATGCTTGATTTACGCAAGAACGGTTAGTTCTATCGAAAAATAGATTCTCACCAAAAATGTTCTTCATAAAATTTCCAACAACAAAAATGCCCTCAGAACTGAGATAAGATCATACTTCCAAAGTTATAGAGCTTCAAAGAATGGAAAGTAAATTTAAGTATGAAATATTTCTAAATAATGTTTAAATTGTGATTGTGTGAATTATCAAAAAATTGTTTTAATGGTTGTTTTTTTATTAAGTATTAGAAAGTCACTCTCAAAATTACTCTGTTCAATGATACAAAAAAAGTGCTGATGCCAACACATAACGTTCATATACTGTGTAATACAGTATGATCTGAATTTTAGATGTGGGAGGGAGAGAGGGAGGCATCATCTGTACAAAAGTGGTTGGTATAAGAAACTTCTGTAATGGACATATATGTATATTTTTTTGTAATTACTTTAAAGTTATTTTGTTTATATTAATAATTATTTAATATATTTATTTAATTAAAATTTTGGAGGAGGTTGTGATTCTATAGAATGGCTCCAAGACAAAGGCTGGTGTCGGTATATGTTCTTGAAGGACAATTAATCACAAGAAGGTTGGGTCGATACCAGCAACACTGTACCCTCCCACAAGATTTAAAATATTGTTATTATCATTAGACATTCTGCCTAAATTGCTTATAGAATATTTATTATACTTTTCTACAGAAAAGTTATGAAGTTACGAAAAAAAAATCGAGTGTATTTGGAGCATAAGAGGCCGTGAGGTACAAAAAATGTATAAGTTGGATTCACGTTGCTGAATACAGACAGCATAAGCAGAACTTTGGTGAATGGGGCCAAAAGGCAATCAGATCAGCACTAATGTCCAAAAGGAAGAATATTAGTTACATAGAATAATTATAAAGTGTAGGAGTTAATAACAAAAAATAAATACGTTAGATTCACGTTGCTGAATACGGCATAAGCAGAACTTTGGTTAAGGGGGCCAAAAGCCAAACAGATCAGCACTAATGTCCAAAAGGAAGAATATTAGTCACATAGAATAATTCTAAAGTGTAGGAGCTAATAACAAAAATAAATATGTTGGATTCACATTGCTAAATACAGACAGCATAAGCAGAATTTTGGTGAAGGGGGCCAAAAGGCAATCAGATCAGCACTAATGTCCAAAAGGAAGAACATTAGTTACATAGAATAATTATAAAGTGTAGGAATTTAGAACAAAAAAAAATGTTATTATGAAAAGACAATAATATGCCAATTAGCCAACTAGCGTGATCAGAAATAAGTCGTTTCTAAAAGGAGAAGGGACGACTACAGTCATTCAGAGGGGCGAAAAAAGAATTGAGATGCTGAAGAACAGGAGGGGGAGAGTGGCCACAGGGCAGTCTACATCAGGACTCGAGAAACAGCCTTCAGGGAATCGAGAGCCAGCTACCATGGAGTGGAAAAAAAAAAGCTACCAGGGAGTCGAGGGCCGGCTATCGGGGAGTCTAAGCCAGCCACCAAGGAGCCTGTACGATGTCATGTACTCGTTAACCTAAAAATTTAGATTAGGCAAAATTTAAGACTTTCATAGTAGAGTCGAGCTCATGTCCACCAGAGCGACAAAAGAGCGCTCTGGTAGTAGGCGATATGACTTTGTAGTTAATGTCCGGACATGAGTCATCGTTACTAACTTATATATAAGAGATATGCTATTTTCATGTTATGGTCTAAAGGAAATAAATATTATTATTATTTTTAAACTCTTCGTAAGTAGCATTTTATTTACTGTTTCATATCCTAGAGCGCTGCATCCGCTTCTGGTAGAATAAACATCCTTTTAAAGAAACATTTCATTCTTAGGGACACCCTTCATTCCTAAGGTCTTCACTTCCGGACCCGGACTGTAAAGAGCCCTTCTCCCTTAAGTCAACCTATTAGGGTCCGTCACTTCGGGGACTTGGCCCTTCCCCTTCCCCTTCAAACCTTTCAACATTTTTAATGAAAATCTCCTTTTGTTTAATTTACATTATTCATTAAAACACTCTTTAATTTTGGGTCTGTTTTGACTTTAAAATCAAAAGAACTATTAAAAATTAATTTTTAACAATTGGAATATCGTTAGAGCAAAAATATTACAAAACGTTTTTTATCTCTTCTCCTCGCGTAGTGATATATAATTCTATGACGACCCGACCATTCGTTAATATCTAATATCTTTATGCTAAGGCCTACCCCCACAGCCCCTTTCCGTTCAAATTTTTGAGATGCAGTGTTGTTACTACGCTGCTGTAGTGTCATTTTCAACTAAATACGGAAATGACACTTAACGATACTGTGAAACACTTAATAAAAAATAAAGAAAAAGGTATGTTTTGAAAATATTGTCTATTTCACAATATAAATTTATATATATAAAATATGGGAGCACATTCGGTATTGCTACCATCTTTAGCCATGACTTAATTTCAAGCTGAAAATGGTAGCATACCGAAAGTAGTGGAAGGTTTGAAAAAACACATATGTTTATGTTAAAAACACATATAGACGTTTCCTTGATTAACTCGAAAACGTTTAGTCCTATCGAAAAATTGATTTCAAACAAAAATATTCCTTATAAAATTTCCAATCGCTAATAGGTCCTCAAATTTGAGATAGAAACAATACGACAAAAGTTATAGCGGCCCAAAGAAGGTGAACTATGTATATAAAGAATATATTAACTAATCGTCACTCAAAAATTAAGAAAAAAATTAAATATAAATGATGGGGTCATTAACGGACATTCTTATACCAACTACACTTACGGATCAATCTCTCTCATCTTTACCCTCCTCAAAATCATTTCGTACTGGCATTACTGGGTAAAATAATGCCTGTACAAAGAGACAAAATGAAATAATTTTTTGAGAAGGGGAAGAGAGAGAGAGAGAGTGATCTGTGAGCGTGGATGGTATAAGAAAGTCCTGTATTGGCTACATAATTTTATAAATACAGTCTACTTTATTTCTAAAATAGGGAAATATAATTTTTCAACTCTTGGGAAGGAGAAACTTCCTACATTTAACTGCTGGTCCAGGTTGATATCCTTATTAATCTGCAACCATACTCAATCGCTGTGCTTAAATAATTTAATTCAAAATTATTGTATTGTTTTCAATAAATAATTTTAGATAACCATAAAGTATTGTGACTTTGTCAAAGTTGAAGTCAAGCAAGTGGTTGCTACGTTTCCAGGGTTCCTAAAATTTTATGTAAACATATTCTATTGAATTTGCATTGGCAACAGTGGGAGGGGGGGGGGGGGGGGGGGCGAAAAGGCAACCCCTCATTTCTCGGAAAGTTTTCTCTCCAGACAGAAACCACTTGAATTGTCTGATTGTCTGTCGAGAAGGGGGAACAACGTCGACATGTTTTTTGAGCCGTCTGATTACGCCTTTTCATCGCTTTGAAACGAACCAATCCGTTTGACGTCTCCATTCTTTGTTGGGTTCAACAATTCCAAATTCTGACACCACGTGGATCTCTGTCTAACTTTATTTATCCAGAGATATATATAATATTAACCTAATAAATTCTAACCTTCTTCTAAGTCTCTGCCGAGGTTCATTCTTGAATATTTTCACAAATTATGGAGAGGGTGTCAGTAGTTCAGAGGTACCCTACTGGACGGTGTGCTCACTGTTCTTCGGATGGAACGTTAAGCGATGATCGAGCTTGTGCGAGGTCAGGTTACCACTGGATAGACAACATTTAGGTCTCCCACTGTAGAGTTAGGCTCATGTCCACCAGAGCGACGAGTAGTCGGCGATATGACCTCATATTTAAAACCCGGGCATAAGTCACTTGTTCTAGTGAAAATGTTACTTGCGCAATAATAATTAAATTCATTTTAATAAGTAGGCTTTAACTACGAGGTCATATCGCCTACTACCAGAGCGCTCTTTCGTCACTCTGGTGGACATGAGCCCGACTCTACTGTGGGAGTCCTAAATCTTGCCTACCTTAAATTTTTATTCACTTATGGCATGGGTCTTATCGAGTACCTGACATCGTACAACCTCAGGACCATCACTTAACGTACCATCCGAAGGACGGCGTGCTCAAGGTTTGTTCACCTTCAGGGCATCTGCCTAATTTCGAACCCGCGAACTAGGCTAGGACGCTACCTCTGAGCTTCCGGCGCCCTCTATATATAATATAAATTTCATATTATGAAATTGGTTTTATTATGCACATATTTCCGTTATTATTACTTTTTACGTTATTGTAATTTCGTTTATTATCAGTTACAGCGTTTACAGGAGAATACTCTAAAATGAAATAATCGCTCTAATTAATATAAATATTATAACGGGACAATAATGAACAGTTATATATATATATGTTATCAGATGTCTCCGTTGTGCGTCACATGTGCGTGACGCACAACGATTTAAGATCCAAGAAGTTTCACTTCAAAAATAATAAATAAAAATATTTTGGACTTGTAGTGTCCGAATCCGTCTGAATTTTTCAAATCCTATCTTAAACAGATATAGTCGGTGCAATGCTATTCACTCCACCGGACTTGCTCCGTCACAATACTGGCGCACTGGTTGCTTATACTGGTAGCCTGATGCGTCTTCCATGACCAATTTCCGTTGCATCGTTGCATTTCATTAATACAAAGTTTGCTTTAACCTAAAGACGTTTCACCAAATGTTCTTGAACGAATGCGCTCATCATTGTAACTCGATAAAGAAAGTAACTCAAGTGATGCGATTTAAAAAAAAAATACGGTTGCGCTTGTAGAATTCGAAAAAAAAGCTTTAGAAACTCTAGCAGCTTATCTTTTGTACTTTTCGTTTTTTTGTTACTAATAGCTATTTACAACTGTATACAAATAAATACAACAAGCAAATGAGCTAATAAAGAGATAATGGCAATGTCATGAGGGGAGAAATCACCCAGTGGTGACACTCCCTAGTCACTGTTTTTCTCTCATTTGTAGGTAATCACTGTCACTGCTTCTGCTCAGGAGGTCTCTAGGCTATTGACGCTTAAGCTGTCGTTGGGGAAGTATGGTAGAATGGAGGGCACGGACTAGAGGATTATTGTGGGAAGTATGAAGGGAAAATTATTCTTCATACCTAGATTTAGCGACTTCGGTGACAAAAGGTACGTTTATTCAAAATCGAAGAAGTCCGAAAATACTCATATTTTTCAAGACTTTTGTTCCATTGGGTTATTCTATCGAAAAATCAACAACCAGCACAGAAATGTATCTTATTAAATTTCCGGACATCCATTTCTTGTCAGATTTAAAGCGGGCAAAGATGAAGCAGAATTCTACCTGTTCCTTTTTTAATTTAATTTAATAAACAGATATTCTTTTTCAACACAATTCTTATAGGCCCCGCTTTGAGGGCGGGAAGGGATTTATAAATCATTCATAATTTCATTTAAAAATTCATATTTTTTGTTTTAAATATTCACTTGATTTTTAAACAAAGCAAGACTTTTTTTGCCTCTTATCCAAACACAAAAAATATGGTATGGCTAGAACAGGACTTTCTTATACCAACCACCTTTGTCAAATGTTGCCTACCCTAAATTTGTATTCACCTAGGGTAGGGGTCTTTAACGAGTACCTGCCATCCGAAGGACGGTGTTACGAACCCTATATATATATATAGTCTAGAAGAAGTACCATTGGGTGCACCATCCCTTATGCGCCAATCAATGATTTGAGTTTCCCGTCCGCTAACAGTGCGCTCCAGAACTCCTGTGGATTTTCAAAAATAAAGGTTGAAAAAAAATTCCAAAAAATCCAGAAACTGGATGGTATGTTATGCAAGCTGAAGACAGGGTAGGTCTGCAGGATTTACCGTTCCTCAGGGAAATCCCCTAATGTTCAACAAACATCATGCATGAGTCAGTGTCCATTTATCGACTTCATTTCGTATACTTAGTCTAGAATACAACAGTTCTAGTCCGACCTGTAACAGAAGAAATGAAGACGAGACTGCAGCTCACTTCATGGGGTATGCTCAGAGATATGATCATAGTGGAAGATATTGAAAGATTAGACCACTGGATTATTCTTAGATTTTCTAAGGAATAAAAAGGTCTTACATGAAAGACTTTAGATCCAGATGTCAGAAAAGGACAAGATAAGGTGGATGCCCAGAATGGGATAAGAACATTGGATGCTTAGGTCCCTAGGTGCACCCAGTATATAGTAGTGACCACCTTTCTATTCCTTTCTTATACTTACTCCAGAATATAACATTTCAAGACCAACCTGTAACAGATGAGATGAAGACAGAAGGCAGCTCATTTCCTGGGTAGATGCCCAGGATATCCTCCAACTTCCATGTTTTCGGAAGAGAAATGATTAAATGAAGCATTTCTTTTTTCGCTTGCTTGAAATAATTAAATAACAATTTATTTTTACGAATTTAGGCATCCTGATTAATATACATAAATTTTATTTTGCACGAAATTACTCGTTTTAGGTTTTTACTGCACAAAATTGCATATTTTGACGTATATAGAAAATTTATTTTGTAAGTTAGTTTGAAAATGTATACATATGTTAATCGACAAATTTACAACAGTTTTGAGAATAAATCCCGGATGTGACCAACTCAAAAAGTACAATGCGGCCATAAATGGTAAAGATATTGGATTGGATCTACAACCTGACATTATAAGCAGTAGTTTTCCCAGCTAAAACACATATGTACTTAGCGACAAGCGGCACAGTTTTTCAGACAAGAATTTTGAAATGTATTTACTAGTAAATTTTAACGCATCAAATGCTTAAGTAAAAAATATATATCAATATAATTGAAGTCAAATTCTCGGCCTCGAGTGATGTGATGAACTGTTTTGTATTTTACGTATTTCTATAATCAAAAATTTATACATATATGCTTTCGTAATTAAAACATGGAGATATAAAAAAACTTGTGTTTTCAGCAAATATTTGTTATAAAATTTATAAATAAACTCCTTTAGACTTTTTATTTTTTAGATTTATTTTTAAACCTACCCAATTTTATGCTGAAAAAAGATTTATTTATAAATTTTATTTTTTATTGCACATTTTGGCCTTTTTATTGCACATTTTGGCCTTTTTATTGCACGTTTTTTAATTTTTCTACTGCACAAAATCTGGGCTCTAGATATGATCATAGAGGAAGATATTAAAAGATTAGACCACTGGAGGTCTAGGTCTCTTCGGTTTCCTAAGGAAACTGAGAGATCCTATGTCTTATTTGAAAAACCTGGTTGCTTCAGATCCAGGTGAGAGAAGACAGGGTAAAGAGGATACCCAGCGCTTCAAGGAAAAGGATATAGTAGAGCATTAGATTTTGACTGAAATAGTATGAAAAATAACACCCCTTTTCTTAAGAGTCTAAGTACATTTTACAAAATATCGCTTATGTTTATGAAC
Organism: Aradus depressus; assembly: GCA_963662175.1. Classification (NCBI taxonomy): domain Eukaryota; kingdom Metazoa; phylum Arthropoda; class Insecta; order Hemiptera; family Aradidae; genus Aradus; species Aradus depressus. The sequence goes on from OY759214.1 coordinate 75,129,980, forward strand.
TAATCTAAACTCTTTTGAAATAAAAAATGTAGAGAATCAGAGCCACTTTTATATGTTGAACATTTTTAAAGAGGTCGCCCGTTTGTGAGATGCGAAAACCGGCCGAAATATCGTTTTAAAATCCATTGTATTAGACATTTGCTTTATTTACGCGAAAACAGTTACTTATTTTGAAAAATAGGATACCAAAAATGTTTTTTATGTAATTTTAAACTCTAAGATCTGAGATAGAACTAATAGGAACACATCTATAATGCCTCAAAGAACGCACAATACATTTCCTTAGGAAATATTTCTGAATTTTGACTTATAGGAATAATATATAATTTTGAAATATGTTTTTATTATCGGTAGTTTTTTAAGTGCAGATAAGTTTTAGTAAGCCAAATGCAATATCAATATTTTCCCAAGGAAAGAGATTCTGAATAAAATAAAATAACTATAGAGAAAACTTATTTTTTTAAATGAATAAAATATTAGCTTCTCAACTTATTAGATAAAATTAATATTTTTACTTTCTTATAATAATAGCATAAGGGGTAAATATCCGAATCGGGAAGTTACTGTATGTAATTTAGCTTTCTCAAGTATGTCCGAATACATTTTTTGCGTTCTGTGTTGATATAGTGGAAATACTAATGAATAAAATATAATGATAGATAAAAAAAACTTTTTTGAACACATATTGTCTAATTCCACAAACATATACTTAAATGTGTACCGGTTTCGGCTTACGCAATCGTCAGCACAATGTTCAACAATAATTTGTTGAACATTGTGCTGACGATGGCGTAATCCGAAACCGGTACACATTTAAGTATATGTTTGTGGAATTAGACAATATAAGTGTTCAAAAAAGTTTTTTTTATCTATCATATTATTTTATTTCTCATGTATGTAATTTAGCTTTCTCATGTATGTAATTTAGCTTTCTCATGTATGTAATTTAGCTTCCTCATGTATGTAATTTAGCTTCCTCATGTATGTAATTTAGCTTCCTCATGTATGTAATTTAGCTTCCTCATGTATGTAATTTAACACATGTATATAATTTAATATGTGTTTTAGCTCCCTAATTTTGCATGTAATTTATGGTTTCAGATCCTTTCTTCAAATTGATAAATTTCATAAAACCATAAAAATGAGCAGAGTGAAATAGTAAGTCACCCATGGGAGGAATGAGCTTGGGCTGTTGTAATCAAATTAGTAATGTATATCAGGGGAAGCAAGAAATTTGAATTATAGGAAGGCAGCCGACAATGGACCCGAGAAGACAATAGGTGGGAGTAAAAACGGATACGGGACGAGGGTTCAAACGGAGGATTGTGTTGAGGGTGGCTTTCAAGGGGTGGTTCCCTGTCCGCATTAGTAACCACGTCCTGCATCATTAGCCTTCTTAATACCTCATAATTTATTTTTACTTCTCCATAGGGAAAGTTATGTAATCTGTCAAAAATTTATAAAACCCATAAGGACCAACACCTATCGATTTTCAGCTAAATCGGTCAAAAGCGACGGGGGGGGGGGGGGGGGGGATTAGGTGGGAGGCTTCACTCAAAAACCTCAATAACTGCCGATGTAATGAAATTTCATATTTAAAGTCAAAAACCAATGAGGACATAACCTATCAAATTTCAGCGATATCGGCTGAAGGGAAGGAGGGTTCAAGAAAGGAGACTCAATTTCAAAACTCTAATAATCACTGATGTAATGAATTAATCTACAACAATTTAGGAACTGTTGAATATTCGCGCAAACGGTTGACTGGTTTTGGAGAGGACAGTTAATCAATTAATTCAATCTGGGGAAGTAAATTTCCGGTGATTCACCAACAACTGTAGAAAAAATGAATTAAATAGTTTATCCTTGAGGTTGTGGGGTGGGAGTGTACGCCTGCCTGGCCGAGGGTTGGAGCGACATCGCCGTGCTCTCTGGACTGATACAGTCCCGGTGTTCGGTGCCACATACAAGTACACCCTCGCTGATATATTTTGTATTGGCCAAATTGAGTGGCTATAAAAAAGAAAGTGGTTTCTTTAGGCCGTCCCTGATCTCTTGGTGTGGTTGGCTCTGCAGGTTGTGTGCCCCGGTAGTCCCTGCCTGATCTGATCTTCATAAGAATTATTAGTCTTCAGGCCAAAAAAAAAAAAAATAATAAATGAGACGCAACTCTATTTGATAGACTGAGAGAGTTCTTACATTTCTCGACCCTTAACAAATAGTTGGTTAAACAACAATTGAAAATAAATAAAATCGTAACAATAATAAATAAATAAAAAGGAATGAAGACAAAAATATTTTATTGGAACTAAAAAAAATGGTATGTTGGTATATGAAAGTCCTTGTAATGGCCACTTCACACTTTTGACTATGGTTATTAAAACAAATTGTGGAATAAGACACGATGATTTTTTCAAGAAGAAAATGTGTTTTGTATTAAATGAAAAAAGAAGAAGAAGAAAATATTAATTAAGAAGTTATGGAGCCTTGCTATTGTGTCGGGGCAATATCGGAACAACAATAATAGGGAAGAAATAACTGGTAGGGAACTGTTAACGACATTTTTATAGCTGGGGGTGGAGCAGAACGAAACAGGACCCATATTGGACAAAAAGTAGGTCCTTGAGAACAATAAATATATCTGGAGAGAGAAGAATGTCTGAGGGAGTGTTGAGAGGAAGACTGGAGGAGCACTCCACAGATGTAGGGAGGTACAGCTCACTTCACTGGCCACTGGGAGACTGGACATATCTGTTACAGACCTGGTCTCTTGTTGTTGGGGGGAGTTTCTATCTGTCAGTGAGGTACTGTAGTACTGACACTATAGTCTCTCACTGTTGTAGGGAGGTACAGCTCACTTCACTGGCCACTGGACATATCTGTTACAGACCTGGTCTCTTGTTGTTGGGGGGAGTTTCTATCTGTCAGTGAGGTACTGTAGTACTGAGACTATAGTCTCTCACTGTTGTAGGGAGGTACAGCTCACTTCACTGGCCACTGGGAGACTGGACATATCTGTTACAGACCTGGTCTCTTGTTGATGGGGGCAGTTTCTATCTGTCAGTGAGGGACTACAGTACTGAGACTATAGTCCCTCACTGTTGTAGGGAGGTACATCTCACTTCACTGGCCACTGGGAGACTGGACATATCTGTTACAGACGTGGTCTCATTGTTGAAACTAATTTGGCATAATTTTTCACTGTTGTGAAGCTTAATTCTTTCCGGTGGACATGGGGTTTACATCTTCACGCTTTAGCTAAAAGAAGCTGAACAATGGTGTTTTTTTTGTTTTTGTTTTTTTGGTATATTTACAATCGGTAAAAGCCATAAATAGAACCCGGATTTCGTGCAGTAAAAAAATTAAAAAACGTGCAAAAATGTGCAACAAAAAATAAAATCCTGTCTTCAACTGTTTTTCTGCGAAAAAAAAAATTGGAGCTAATTTGTAAAAATGCAAAAATAATTTGTATTTATTTATTTATTATTTTGTACTTTTTATTTATTTTTATTATTACCTATTGTGTATATTTTACTTATTGTATATATATATATATATATATATATATATATATATATATATATATATATATATATTATTTATTAATATATATATATATATATATATATATATATATATATATATATATATATATATTATTTATTATTTCGTACATATCCTTCATTGTATTATAAAGTCATTTTTATTTACATTTGTAATTATTATTCCTTTCTTTTTTTTTTTTCTTTCATTCCTTACTATTATTTTTCATTATTTTATTTTAAATCACTGTCGTCAAATTTACGGTCTTAATGGTCTTTTACCAATTAAACGCTTAATAAAATTGAAAAAAAAAAGAAAAAAATAGGAAATATGCACGATTTCTGTATCTAACACTGTCGAAATAATCCAAGCTTTACTATGGCCAGGGAGTTCAATTTAAAAAAAAAAACTTTTAATCTCTTTCTTAAATCGGATAAGAGTTTTCTAAGTTGGGAAGTTGATGACATCACAAAGTTGGACGAAGCCCCATGTAAGCTGATTACTTACTGAAACAAAAAATTGAATTATTTCATTTGCCATTCCTTATTCAATCACCTTACCTATTAGACACATGAACGCCCACGAAATTTTACTTCCTCTATATGAAGTATAGAAGAAGTTATGTAACTGCTCAGAAGTTCGATTCGGGGTTTTCAACAGAATGTTTTTCGACTTCCTGATTCCCGATAGAATGAATGTATAGCCACGAAATTTCGTTTGTTGGTCCGTATATTTAAATATGAGACCTATCAATTTTCAGATAAAACGGCCCTAGAGAATCATAGAAGGGAGCCTTAGTCACAAAAGCCTAAATCCGTCGACAATATTTTCAAACGAATCGTTAAATTGGGTTCAGAGGGGACAGCGAAGTTTATTTATTCGAGTTGGGGATGATTACTTACATTAACATTTTAACTTAACATTTTACAATATAAATATATGTATATATATATATATATATATACCTATATATATATATAATATATATCTATATCTATATCTATATCACAGTTATTAATTAATGATGGAGGTGATAATTTAGACCACAACCAGTTTTTGCTTCAGTTATGACAGTTTTATGGTTTATTTATCATGTATGTGATGGAGAGGCAATATATAACTGGTTGAGTGGTGAGCACGGTGTACATTTTGATAAGGGACAAACCGAATCATATTATGACATTTAATTATCTGATGGCACTCTGAGCCTTCTCGTATTCAATAAATAAAATATCATATTCTTGTTTCAAGGTCTCTTCAATGAGAATATTCACATTTTCGTACACCCCCGATATCACCTGGTCAGTTTTACAACTCAAGCGTATAAAAGTGATGGGTATAAGAAAATCCGGTTATAGGCACATCACATATTTCAAATGTATGTAGCTTGTTTTTTGATTAATCATATTTATTATTCTCAGAGCTTTCTTTAGAATATATATATTTTAACATTATATGTATATACAGTTGACTCCCGATAATTTGAAACTCAAGGGACCAGAGGAAAAGTTCAAATTACCGAGAGTTCAAAATAATAAGAGTTCAAATAACCAAGACGGAGTTAGGAAAAAATTCAAATAAACAGGAGTGTGATTAAAAGTATGTATGTACGTTGATACATAAGTGATATTTATTTAAAAATTTACAAAATAATATACATATGTACATACATAAATATGTGCATATATGGTACAAACGGCACCATATATATGGTACAAAACCTTAAAAATGAAAATATTATAGGGAAATGTTCATTTTGAAAGGAAGCCCGTAATTTTCTTTTGAGTAAGCGACTTCCATCTTGTATTGTCCAAGGAGTTTTCTATAGTGATGAGAGCTGAGAAAAAATCATCATTCGTTTCTGTCCTGAGGGCGTAGGAGCGTAGAGTGTTAAGAGAAGACCTTGCCTCGCTCAATGTTACCAGATTTGGCGGTTGCTCTTCTTCAATTTCTTCCTCGTCCTCATTCTGACAGGCCAACAGTTCAGCATCAGTTAGGGCACCGTGGACACCGATGTCGTCATCAACGGCTTTCTGCAGCTTCTATAACACGCAGTTTCTCACCAATTGAAAGACATTTATTCTCTCATATTGATTTTAAAAATGAGAAAAACGCTGATTAAATTTAACTAAAGAAAGAAAACTGCATACTCTATTAATCTAGTCCAGGGTATGTAAACAAAGGACAGGTCTGTGCTCTGTGATCAAATGACTCAATCAGAAGTGGGGACTTGAAATTATAGAGAGTTGGGGAGCCCTGACTTCAAATTATAGAGTGTTGGCGAGTAAGATGCCATTGCTACAACTTCAAATTACCGAGGGGACCAAATGTACATTAATTTGTTTCAATTTATCGAGTGTTTTTCAAGGGACCTGGACTAAACTTCAAATTTTAGAGAGATTCAAATTATCGAGAGTCGACTGTATATATTGTAATGTTCTATATTGTCCATTACATGTAATATTTAAGAAATGGAAAATAAGATACGTAAATATAATCAGTTTAGTAGACCTAAGGAAGGTTACTAGGGGTTATCAAATCGATTTGTACCAGGGTCGATATAGTTTCAAAATATATCAAATCATTTATTTCAATTATGTCATAAAATTAAATGTTAGGCTAATAATTAGTTAACAATAAATGTAAGCAATTAGAATTGTATACGGGAATATGAAAGTGATATAAAAAAACCCAGATGTTTAGTGCTAAAGGCTGTAAAAATTGTGGCCAATGACGGAGCTGAATCCAAAACGAGAGAGAAGTGGGTTGTCCCCTCGTGGTAGTAGGTGGTGAGATGTAAGAGAGAACTGTGCAGAGAGAGATGGTTCAGTGAAAGTGAGTGTGGTGACTGGTAAAAAATGTAAGTGATTTCTTAAAGGCTGTGATAAGAAGGAAGAGTAGCTGAGATACTTGGAATCCAGAAGAGAGGAGAGGACGTGGTCGCAGTTGCGATACCCCATATTCAACGTGCCACGATGGAAACATCATTTTACCCACCAGCACAATAGAAGAAAAGAAAGCTGTCCCGCAGGTTTAGTTGAATGTTGTGTTTACAAAAAAAAAAAATCTCTATGTCTGTAAAATTTATGTGATACTAACCCATAAAAAAATGTCATGATGAAATTTAAAATAAAAGAAAAATGTAACAAATTATTTTAAAGTAATTATTTTTATTTATAAATCATACATAACCCGGTCCTCTAATAATCGTTATTGTATATAACTATTATTAATATAAATTTAAATTAGAATATCAAGTAACGCAAATAAGCGAGCGTTACAAATGTCGCTTCGAACAGGGACTTGAAAAATTAAGGACTTGAAACATTAAGGATTTGAAATATTAAATTTGTATATGGCGCCCGAAAAGAAAATTATAAAAGGACCTTATGTGTGATTTTGTAAAAAAAAAATATATTTGTAAAAATTAATTTTTAAACTGTATCAAAGTTAGCGTCCAAAATGGCCGACTAGAATAGAGGTTCTCTGAGAACAAATCTGAAACATAATGGCGGACAAAATAGAGTAATTTTTTTCGAGTGAGTGAAGGGTGACGCAGAAAATAATTTTAATTGTAATTTTTTATTTAAGAATTTGTGTTTTGTGTATCTTTGATAATATGGCAGAGGGAATGAGTTATGTGGACTTGGGAGAAGGTAAAACAGAACGGGTTGACGATCGTAGGGAAAGCAATATTTATAGTGAGGGACCGAGTACCCAACCAGAATCGGGTATATATGATTTAACAATGAGTGAAGATGCGCAAAAAGAGAGAGAAACATCAACTCCAAAAAGTATTCAAAATAAAACGGATGAGGGCCTTCAGCCGGAGAGTGAGACAAATGTAAGTTTAAATACCATGATGGAAATGATAATAAAAAATATGAACGTAAAATTTGAGCAACAGTCAAAACATTTTAATGAAATGCAATCAAAAAATTTTAATGAAATGAAGTCAGAAATAAAGTTAGAATTAAATTCAAAAATTGAGGAATTAAAGGAAGACGTAAGCATAAAATTTGAAAATGTAAAAAAGAATGTAAACAAACGTTTTGATGAAGTAGATAAAAAAATAAAAGAGATGAAGGATGAATGTCACATCAATATGAATGATGTAACTAACCAGTTGGGTGAACGAATACAAAAAAATAGAACAGAAATAATCGGTCAGAAAGAGGACATGGATAAATTTAAATTAGAAGTAGATGATAATACACAAAGGTTAGAGGGAGCAATCAACAATAGTAAAAACCAACTAGAACAATCGTTAAAAATCCGTATTGATAGTGTTAAAAAAATAAATCAAGACGAACATAATAACATTAGAGAAAGTATAGATAAGGAAAAAGAAAGAACAGATCGGGAAATGGGTAATATAATACAAATAGTAGAAAAAGTGCAGGGGGATATTGGGGAACTTAAATCGGAAAATAATAGGAATAATATTACTGTTGCCGAAATGAAGGAGGAATTAGACAAGAGGTCGGTAATCGCAGGGACAATGTTGGGTCTTAGTCCGGGAGCTAGACAGGGTCAATATAAGAAACTTCCTAAATTTAATGATAATATCAAGGAAAATCCTATCGAGTTTATTAAGAAACTTGAGGAGTATTTTGAAATGTTCCATATTTGTAGTTGGAAGGAAAAAAAATTAACAATATCTGAATGTTTTACGGAAGATGTCGACATCTGGTGGGAGATGGAGGCGACGCGATTTACCGATTTTAAAAATTTCAAGGAATGCTTTTTACTTAAATATTGGAATAAAATTAGGCAGTCGGAGATAAGCGATCGATTAAATAATGGAAAATATAGAAGAGGGGATGGTCGGTCAATGGAGAAATATGCCCGGAAAATATTAAAAGATTGTAGATACCTAAAGCCAAAAATTCAAGAGGAAGATATAATAACAAAAATGATAAATCAATATCCTCCAGCTGTACAATATTTATTATCATTTTCAACTTTAACGGATGAAGATCAATTATTAAACGCATTGGCCAAATTAGATGAAAATCCGAATTGTTTCATAAATGTATGGGAGGAAAAGGAATCAACAAGTTATAACCCAACACCGCGTGAATCTAATAACAATAATCATTATTGGAGAAGGGATAACCAGTATACACCCAAGCGATCAGATAGGGACAGGGATGATGATAAAAATCGCGAGCGGAACACCGGGAGATGGAGAGAGCGATGGGATCGGGGACGAGGGAATTATAACCCGAGATCCAATTTTAATCCGAACAACCGAACGCCACCGCGGGTTAATATGGTCCCAGTAAAATATTCAGATGATCATCCGAGGGAAACAAAAGAGGCGCAAAAAGGGGGAGAACAAAAAAGCTAGGTTCGCCTCAGGTATCCCGTAATAGTCCGAGGGAGTGCTTGCGAGAGGCGATTAATATGAGGGACAAAGTGAGAAATAAAAAGAATATAAAAAAGGTTATAAATAATGTTCATAGGATAGAGATGAATAGTTCATGGGAAAATCCTAGGGATTTTCTATTTCGGGAAGAAGAAGGGATTAATTTCAATTCAGATATGAACCCGGAAACATACATAAAATTTCATGATGTGTCAATAAAAACTCTATGGGATTCAGGGTCTCAGATAAGTTGTATTTCTGAGGAATTTGTGGCGAGATATGGAGAAGAATTGGGTGTGTTGAGTCAATTACAGTTACCGCCAACACAGATAATAGGTGCATTTGGTAAAAAATCAAAAAATATTAAAAGTCAAATTTTGGTAGAAATTTCTATAGTTGATATTAGAGTTAAGGTAAATTTATGGATCATACCAGAATTGATCTATGATGTTATTTTTGGTTTAGACATTTTAAATAAATTAAAGACAAGAATAGATTTTGATAAAAATCAATTACAAATTTCATATGAAGGAAAAAATCGAAGTATTCCATTTGGATATAATAACAATAATTGTAAAAATATTAAAAAATATCAGACATGTATAATAAATAAAAAAGATAATAATAACAAAAGCAATTATAAATATGTAAATCAGGTAGTATCATCTGATGATGTAGAAAGCCATAGTCAGGAGACCGATAGGTATGATGTAGAATGTGGGATCGATCATCCAAATACTAGGCAAGAATTGTCACACCTGATAGAAGGGTTCACTCAGATTTTTTCGGACAAACCGGGCAGAATCAAATCTTATACACATGAATTAGAAATGGCTCCTGGAGTCAATAGTTTCCGTCCAAAATCATATCCAGTTCCGATGGCACTAGAAAAGGAGGTAGAAACAGAATTAAAAATGATGATAGATCAAGGAATTATAACTAAAGGCTTCTCTAACTTTATTAGTCCATTAGTGGTAGTTAAAAAGAAAAGTGGGAAAGTTCGACTATGCCTTGACGCAAGGGAACTAAACAAGCATATCATACCTCAGTATGAAAACCCACCAAGCATGGAGATGGTATTCACGAGGTGTAAGAACATTAAGTATATGTCAACGTTAGACTTGACAAATTCATTTTGGCAAATACCATTAAACAGAAATTCACAAAAATATACAGCCTTCATGTATAAACAAACCTGCTATTATTTTCTAGTGACTCCGTTTGGTTTAAAAACAAGTTGCGCAAGCTTAATTAGGGCTCTAACACCACTATTTGATGGTACAGAGGCATTTTGTCTAATATTTGTGGACGACATTTTAATTTTTTCTGAGTCCGTAAATAGTCATATCAAACATTTGGAAATTATATTTAAAATTCTACATAACAATAATATTACAACCAACCTTAAAAAAGCAAAATTTTTCTGTCAGCAGTTAAAATATTTAGGCCACCTAATTTCTGAGAACGGAATAGAAATGTGTCCGGATAAGATAGAAAATATACAAAATTATAAAAGGCCAAGAAATATAAAGGAATTAAAGGGATTTCTTGGACTTATTGGATTTTATAGGAGATTTGTGAAAGAATTGGCTATAACCACGGGTCCTCTAAATGATTTGTTAAGTAAAAAGAATAAATGGAGATGGACGCTCGAGGCGGAAAATGCATTCGCGGCAGCGAAAAGTTTATTTATGAATAAGATTATCTTGCATGTTCCTAATCCAAATTATTCATATGTGGTCCAGACTGATGGTAGCGGTGTAGCGATAGGCGGACACTTATATCAGGCAGATGACCATAACAAAATGTATCCAATCAGTTTCGCGGCACGGGTGTTATCGAAGTGCGAAAAGAATTATAATACATCAGAAATAGAATTATTAGCTATAGTGTATGCATTACAAAAATTTAGACACTATTTACTGGGGAATAAATTCATCATTCTTACAGATCACAACGCTTTAACGCATATCAGGGAATGTCGACTTACGACGTCACGGTTGTCTCGATGGATACTGTTGATACAAGAATACGATTTTGAAATTAAATATTGTCCGGGTAAGGAGAATATAGTTGCTGATGCATTAAGTAGGTTTGCAATTCCCGAGGATGAGCAAAGTAAAAATCATATTGCAATAGCACCACTAATAGCCAATATTACGAATAAACAAATGGCGGATATAATCAGAGGGTTACCTAATAAGCAAAGCCTAGATAAGGAATTAGCTAAACGAAGAATAGAAGCTGAAAATGGTAGGGAGGATTATAAAATTGAAAATGGTATATTGTTTAAATTACATAATTCGATGTGGAAAATATGGATTGACAGAGATACCGCAGATAAATTAATTGAGTTTACGCATAACAAATATGTTCATATCGGAGTGCGTAAAACATACAATATTTTAAACACGGATTTTTATTGCCATGGGTTGCTTGCTATGACAAAGGAACATGTTTCAAAATGTATTATATGTAAAAAAACAAAATACGCAAATTATGAACCTTTTGAGGGGATGCACAATGTAAACGCAAGTAAGCCATTAGAATGTATTTCTATTGATTTCATAGGGCCATTGCCGTTAACAGCTAACAGAAACAGATATTTATTAACAGTGTTGGACATTTTTTCCAAATATGTAAGGATTTATCCAATAAGGAAAGCCGATACTAAGTGTGTTCTAGATGTGATCTTTAAAGATTATATCCCAAATGTAGGTCAACCGATAAAAATATTATCAGATAACGGAACTCAGTTTATATCTAAAAAATGGATTGATACCCTAAATAAAAATAATATTAAAGCAATAAGAACTGCAATCCGGAACCCTCAAGCTAATCCTGTAGAACGGACGAACGGTTTAATATTAAAATTTTTTAGGGCACTTATAAAAGAAAAACATGATAAATGGGATAGATTAGTAGATAAAATACAAACATGCCTAAATGAAGTAACACATGAAACAACGGGTTTCACCCCTGTTGAACTAATGTTTAATAAAAGACCAAGTCGCATCTGGTACCAATGGGTAAAGGCGGAATTCGGACTAAAAAATCTCGATAAAAAAACACACGAGTTACGTTTATATTTGGCGAAGGAACATTCTAAAAATAAAAGAGAAAAACAGAATGCTCGAATAAATTGTAAAAAGAAAATAATGGAACCATTACAAATTGGTGATCAAGTTCTAGTAAAAGCTTTAAGAGTTTCTAATAAAAAAAATAAAATATTCGCGAAATTTTTGGAGTTATACAATGGACCATTTGTAGTTGCCGAAAATTTTAATAATGGATCATATCTAATTAAATATTTATCCCCTAAAAATAGAGTAAAAGGTATATTTAACATCAGAGAACTTAAAGTATTATAATGTCTGAACCATGAATGTGAACTGTATAGCTAGTCACACAGTTTTTTTTTTGTATTACAAAGAATAAATAGATAGTACTGTGTTTGTATTTCCGGATCTCTTTGTTTTGTTTTTCCCAGGTCCACCATGCGAACTATATCTAAAAAAAAAAAAAATTAATTATATCGATGAAGTATTTTTCGTGGTCATGTATTGAAGAGATATATTGTGCATGTGATAGTATAAAGAGTATTGTAATTGTAAAGGGGTATTTTATATGGATAGTTATATAAGAAAAAAAAAAAAATATATATAATAATTATAATTAAATTAAATTATATGTAGATAATATGTAGTGTACTCTGCACTCTGTACAGAAAATTTGTGATTTTTAAATGTTTTTAAATAAAAACATATTTATTTATTGAAATATTATATTTATGGTGGTTATTTTTATGGGAAATTTTATAATAAGGGTTAGTATCGATGTGAACTATTTATTGATATTTATGCATGCGTTTTTTTTATGGTATTGGTGATAAAATAAAAATATTTATAATAAAAAAAAAAATATTAGTTTAAAGGGTTTGTTATTGTTATTTAACCGTAATTGTCAACAACGTGGGCCATGTTGATTTAAGGAGTTTAGCGTCCTTACGGAAACGAGTTATATTAACCCACAAATGGTTTTTGAGAGCGATAATCGCTAGTAGTTTCAGAATAATAAGTGATGAAATTAGAACATCCACATGGATGCATAGATTACAAACGTCATAAAATTTTAAATAACCTTGTAAGTAATTCCGTATAATAATAATAATAATAAATAAAAAAAAAAAAAAAAAAAAAAAAATGTTTGTAAGTGAAACGGGGAAAATGTTATAAGAATATTTTTTTTTAAGAATATCATCTTAAGAGCATTATATAAATATTAGTGCAGTAAATCAATAGGGAAAGTAAGTCGAGATAGCGTCAATAAAAGTAGTAAAATATAAATAATTATCTGAGTTATGTCTAATTGTGACAGTGATGTTATTGATAAATGGAATATTAAATAATAAATAAATAAAGTAAAATAAGAAAATAAATCTAATATAACATTATGATAAGACGTAAATAAATTAATTGAATTGGATTTGTTACCTAATTGTTGTGTAATATTATTAAAGAGAGTTACCTTGAAGAATGTATTCCATAATAGACAAAAAAAATTTGTGTGTAATTAATTAATTATAGAAACTGGGTCACCATGTTATTTTGAGTCGCCAAGTGGTACATATAACCATAAGATTATGAAATAGTTTGGTACTAAACACTTATGTAAGCAAATGAATGATATATTTTGATATTTTTAGCAGAGGGCAATGTAATGTTCTATATTGTCCATTACATGTAATATTTAAGAAATGGAAAATAAGATACGTAAATATAATCAGTTTAGTAGACCTAAGGAAGGTTACTAGGGGTTATCAAATCGATTTGTACCAGGGTCGATATAGTTTCAAAATATATCAAATCATTTATTTCAATTATGTCATAAAATTAAATGTTAGGCTAATAATTAGTTAACAATAAATGTAAGCAATTAGAATTGTATACGGGAATATGAAAGTGATATAAAAAAACCCAGATGTTTAGTGCTAAAGGCTGTAAAAATTGTGGCCAATGACGGAGCTGAATCCAAAACGAGAGAGAAGTGGGTTGTCCCCTCGTGGTAGTAGGTGGTGAGATGTAAGAGAGAACTGTGCAGAGAGAGATGGTTCAGTGAAAGTGAGTGTGGTGACTGGTAAAAAATGTAAGTGATTTCTTAAAGGCTGTGATAAGAAGGAAGAGTAGCTGAGATACTTGGAATCCAGAAGAGAGGAGAGGACGTGGTCGCAGTTGCGATACCCCATATTCAACGTGCCACGATGGAAACATCATTTTACCCACCAGCACAATAGAAGAAAAGAAAGCTGTCCCGCAGGTTTAGTTGAATGTTGTGTTTACAAAAAAAAAAAATCTCTATGTCTGTAAAATTTATGTGATACTAACCCATAAAAAAATGTCATGATGAAATTTAAAATAAAAGAAAAATGTAACAAATTATTTTAAAGTAATTATTTTTATTTATAAATCATACATAACCCGGTCCTCTAATAATCGTTATTGTATATAACTATTATTAATATAAATTTAAATTAGAATATCAAGTAACGCAAATAAGCGAGCGTTACAATATATTATTTTTATTTTATTTTTACTGCTCTTGTGTTTAAGATTTCTTACTATGTTCTCACAGTTGAAATTTGTCAAATAAATTGTGAAAAAAAAAATATTATATAGGTATATATCTAGCACTATGTGTAAAGTATGTGATAGAGATTTTCAGGGGTAGTGAATTAGAGAGTTGTGATTGGTTACCTCGTCCTACAGGAGGCAGTGGGTGGGTAAAGCCTGTATAATTGACTTGCCAAAGCGCCTCCTGCCCTCGTCTTGTCCCCTGTTACCTACCCTAAGAGCCTTTCAAGTTGTAAGCCACCAACTCAATTATTTATCTGTTTAGCTAAGTCTCCTCTTAGAGCTCCTCTACCTAACTTCTTAACCACTTACCCTACCTACAGGTTACTGGCAAAAATGTAGTTACCAATATATTTGAAAAATGTAGTACAACATATCAAAGTTATGCGGGTTGCCAGAGGTCAAAAATGGGGCGGAGCGAGTTTTTACGATATGAGCTATACAAAGTATAAGGAAAGTTATGATCAACGGTTCAGGTTATGTCAATGTTGATCATAGTAGACTATGTTGATATTTGAGAAATAATGTAGTGTTATCGGTATAAGAGATAAGACATATGAGCTAATGGAGGATTGTGAAGGACGAGAGATCAACAGTTCAGGTTATGCCAATGTTGATCATAGTAGATTATGTTGATATTTGAGAAATAATGTAGTGTTATCAGTATAAGAGATAAGACATATGAGCTAATCATATCAAAGTTATGCGGGTTGCCAGAGGTCAAAAATGGGGCGGAGCGAGTTTTTACTATATGTAAGAGATAAGACATATGAGCTAATGGAGAACGAGAGATCACCGGTTCAGGTTATGTCAATGTTGATCATAGTAGACTATGTTGATATTTGAGAAATAATGTAGTGTTATCAGTATACAGATAAGACATCAGAGCTAATGGACAAAGAGATCAACGGTTCAGGTTATGTAACTGTTGACCATAGTAGACTATGTTGATATTTGAGAAATGATGTGGTGTTATCCGTATACAGATAAGACATCAGAGCTAATGGACAAAGAGATCAACGGTTCAGGTTATGTCAATGTTGATTATAGTAGACTATGTTGATATTTGAGAAATGATGTGGTGTTATCCGTATACAGATAAGACATCAGAGCTAATGGACAAAGAGATCAACGGTTCAGGTTATGTAACTGTTGACCATAGTAGACTATGTTGATATTTGAGAAATGATGTGGTGTTATCCGTATACAGATAAGACATCAGAGCTAATGGACAAAGAGATCAACGGTTCAGGTTATGTCAATGTTGATTATAGTAGACTATGTTGATATTTGAGAAATAATGTGGTGTTATCAGTATAAGAGATAAGACATATGAGCTAATGGAGAACTGTGGAGGCCGAGAGATCAACTTGGATCCATCAGTCATTTAGGGAGTGACACTTGAAACGAGGTCATCCCGAGCTACCGGTCAATCTGTATCAACCTACATCATCCAGATAGGAAACCACCCTGCTGGAGTCAACTTCACTCACAATCATGTCAGCCAAAACTAGGCTTTAATAGCAACTGTGAGCTCCTATATGGCCAACAAAATAGATACCCTTTCTATTTTTTGGTTACATACAAACAAAAACATACAAACAAAATATGTGATTGTATAGAAAAAAAAAAAAATCAAGTGTGTACTTCCCCAGAACGAGTTAATCAATTAACTTTTCGCTCCCCCTTCAAAACCAGTGGACGGTTTGCGCTAATATTCAATAGTTGACTCACATAGGGGCTCCTCATTCTAAATTTTGTGTAGATAAATTCATTACCAAAAATTCAAAATCCCTAATAAATGCCAATTTAATGAATTAATCGACACAAAATTGTGAGCATCATCAGGCAGTCTGATAAAATAGAGTGTGACTCAGACGTGAGATAGGAATGACATATCTGTCCCCATCCACGAAATTTTCAATTGTTAAATTGATTTTTAGATAGTCTTTTTTTTATACGTACGTTTATTTTAATCTTTGTTAAATTTTATTTATAAAAACATTTTAAATTATGTTTTTTTCAAAATTATTTTATCAGACTGCCTGATGATGAGGGCAATCTCGAAAGCCGGCTAGCAAAAGTTTCAACAGTCAACTGGTTTTGCAGGGGGAGCGAACAGTTAATTGTTTAATTAGTTCTGGGGAAGTACTGTGATAATTGAATAAGATGTTGAATTTATTTAATAAATATAAAATTATTAATAAATAAATACATAATTAAATTACATTTCCTGTAGAAATTATAGCTGGTCTTCTACTAAATTTTTATTTCTACAGTAATTTCCGAAAAGGGCCCTAAAAAAATAATGTAATCCAAAGGTATACATTTTCTTTCTGGGTTTTACAGGGGAAATGAATAGCATAGAATAAGATAACAAATATTTGAGTTTATTTATCTAAACCTACATTATAAATATTTCATTATAGTCAAATTATCAATATTAAATAAAAAAAATCAAACTACTTACAATAAAAAAAATCTTACAAACTATTTTTATATCAAAATAGATATCTCTTTTTTTCTGTTTGAATTATTGTGGCCATTCTTTAATTTAATGTTAATTTGGGAATATATATTATGTACGTATAAATACATAAAAGTACCTCTGCGCACTGTTCTTTTCATTCTTATACGGTTCCACCTCTGTCCACCTTCACATCTCAACTCAGACTTCTCACTTCCACAACCCAACTTAGACTGGTCCACACTAGTAGAACAGCTGATGTTCTCTTTTACACTCCACTCATTGGTTCGTTTTAAAACAAAATCCGGCTTCATGTTTACTAATTCAGTTACTTCATTTCTAACAGCTGCTTATTTTTTATACTAATATAATATTTTATTAATATATTATTTATAAGAGGGCGCCGGTAGCTCAGTGGTATGCGTGCTTGTCTTCTGAGCTCAAGATCGTGGGTTCGAAACCCGACCGAGGCCCTTACATTATTTTATCTGGGAGGTAAAATAAACTTAAGCACGCCGTCCTTTGGATGCTAAGCGATGGTCCCGAGCCTGTACGATGTCAGGTACTCGTTAAAGACCCCTACCCTAAGTGAATAAACAATTTAGGGTAGGCAAAATTTAGGACTCACACAGTAGAGGCGGGCTCATGTCCACCAGAGTGACGAAAGAGCACTCTGGTAGTAGGCTATATGACCTCGTAGTTAAAGCCCGGCATGAGTCATAAAACCTAACCTAACCTATTACTAATAATTACAACGTGTGTAATTTTATACATCAAGTACATTGCCGGTGTTTCACCTACGACTTTTTTCTTTATAAATTTTGGTATCAGTTCTAAAAATATGAAATTTCGGTGAAAAAAACAACATCGAATTTTCGACCGATTGCACAACTTCCCCTACACTTCTGGTGGAGCAGCAATATAAAATCTCGCTATAAACTTTATTTTCGGGTGGGGCGTGTGGTTGGCAAGGATTTAGTTTTATCAGAAGGCAGCAATGACCTTTGGAGGAGAGCCTCAACCTACAAGAGACCTTTGGAGAGGTCACACCCTAGAGCCGGGACAATCCTGAATTAGGGGGCTTAGATTCAGGCCACAGGGCAGCTTCAAAAGGGGAAAACAACGCCTCCTCTGAACAAACCAACAGAACAAAGTCCTCATATCTCAGGGCCTTCACCCACTGGGAAGATCATTTGATCATATTAAATGTTGACGGTAAACAGTAAAAAGCAGATTTGGGCAAATGTTTAATGACAATTAGCAGTTACATTTAATTGTTAATTGTGAAAATAGCAGTAGATAATTAATTAATTGCAATTAATTTTGTGCAAATACAATAAAATTTATAAGTAAAATACGCATATACAAATACTTCAAAAATCCTATACCAAAGACGACCTCCTGGTCAGATGATCGCCAGAGTGTAGTCGTCATAATTTACAAATAAAGAAGAAATTAAATTCATCTATCACTTAGCGTTCAAGTATAGAACAACAAAATACAATCACAACTTGTTTAAAATCAAATTTTACCTTCGCCTAAGTACATAATAAATTTTATTTACGAATAAGAAAGGATATTTTAAATATAAATGTATATCTTTGGCCTTTAAAATTTAAATCATAATAATCTGGTTCGGTATAATAATATTAATTTCAGATATTAATTGTGAATCATAAGATTTGAGCCTAGTTATAATAAATGTTAAAAAATTACATTGAAATGTTATTAAAACTACCAATTAAACAAAAATTAAAATTATTATTTTCAGATAATAGCTGACTCAATCTATTGAATTCATACTCCCACGAATTATAGTTCAGAAAAATTGGTACAACATACATAAATTCATTAGACAGTGTAACACTTCACAATCTTCCCAATATATATTGGGATATATATCTTCCCAAATATATATATCTTCCCAAACTTCACATAACGAGAAAACCTACTATCCCTCTTGAAGCCCTACATAGGGATCTATTGATACAAGTAAATACAAGTAAAGTATCGATACTTTCCTTTCAATACCAAGTAGGTATCGAATAGATATTACTTGTATCGATTCAAAGTACTCTTTTCAAATTTCAACAATTATTAAAAAATTATATAAATTTTTCAATTCATCAAAATGTTCACCGTTTAATTTCTTGCAATTTTCTTTTATTTTGATGTTGCAATAATATACTGAATTCACATTACGGTCAACGGACAAATGATATATAATATATATATATATATATATATATTATATATCGATGGTAATAACCTCATGTGTGATGTGATCACGCAGTCTTTATTTCTTACCTTATTAACATTAAAAGGTTTATCGTTTATAAAGATATAAGTTTGTTTGATTTTGAACAGAACCGTGAATGTGATTACAATTTCAGCATTTTATTTAATTTTTACATTCCATTTTGTCAATGGAATCCTCGTACTCGTACCTACGGCGAAAATGTGGATTTATTACATTAAGAACGATTCGATCTCAGCCACTAGCAAAAAGTATTTAAAAAAATGAAATATTGTGGGAATACGAATAGTCTCCAGTAGTTTTATATCCTTAGTAAAAATAAATAATTTATTTTATGCATACAATTATTGTATGTTCATTTTATAAGACTTTTTATTACATTCAGTGTGTTTTTAATAATATAATTTTATCTTATTCGATTTGATTTATTTGTTTCTTATGCCCACTACAATATCTCATTTAGGTATACCTTTCAAATTTTATACTGTTTTTTTATTATTATATAGGTATATATATTATACATGGTTTAAAATTAATTATAACAAAGTACCCGATTTAATCGATACTATTTTTATTAATATCTATATAAATGTATACATTTTTAAAAATTAATTATAACGAACTCTCGATTCAATCGATACAAGTAGGTATATATACTTGAGAAGTATCGAAAGTTTTATTCGATACTACTCGTGAGTAAAATTATCGTGACTTTGTGGTATCCATTGAACCCTAGCCGTTCACTTCCTCCAGATGCACCCTGGTGAATATTAAGAGATGCTACATTGCCAATTTGAGGCGCCCTTGGTAGCCCTGAGAAGGACCGGGGTTCAGTGTATTGAAAAAGTCTGGAGTATTTCGTCGCTCAAATGATTTACAGCCACATTCGTGAAAGGCCGACTGACTGTGGACCGGGTGCTTGGCTCACCTCACTAGATTGGCTGGAGGACTGGTGGAGCTGTCGTTGCTCTCTGCCTCTTCCTGAGGCCTCATCTTGGCTGGCTCAGTAGCGAGATAATTTCAAGTTTCTACTTCCCAGCTCTACAGAAATTCGTTGTTGAGTTTTTACTGAAATTTCATGTTTTCCGAACCCTGGATTCAAAAAAAAAAAAGTCATTTCTATCTGCATATTGTGAACACGAAAACTCTCTGTACGATGAATTTATCGACACACTACCAACGACTTTTAGTAATATCTTTCTGTAGCCATATGTGATATAATGGAATCAGTTTAGCAATATATCGGCTTGTTGGAAGGGTTGACTCCGGATGTTTTCCACCCTCAACTACGAGCCACCGATCCCAATATTTCTTCTCCATTGTGTGACAATTCCCCCTCATTCTCCCCTCTCAGCCTTCTTCGCTCTTTATTCTTCTTGGTCTTTCCTTTTCTGAACAGATAAGGCGCCCCCGCCCGCCTATAAGACCCCACACTATATGTGCTCCTGTGACAGCTTTTACACCAACACTCTCCTTCAGAAGGAAGACAGGGGAAGAGATACGGGAACACAGACTAACCTATAATGGAGGAAATTTAGAAGAAAAGTTAGCTGACACAGAAGCAAAGCAATTTACAACTATTTGTGACATCACAAGCTGGGTCCACAAAATGTCCGAATCGTTATTTTTACATTTTTAAACTATTTTTCACTTATTTTTAACCCCCGACATAAAAGGAGGGGTGTTATAAGTTTGAAGCATTTGTCTGTGTGTGTGTGTGTCTGTCTGTGGCATCGTAGCTCCAAGACGGCTGAACCAATTTCAAAGTGTTATTTTCGTTTCAAAAGCTGGTATTTGTGAGATGGTTCTTAGCCATGTTTGCTAGAAATCGGGTATGCCGTTTCCAAGATCTTCAGGTTTCATCAGGGATCTCGGGCTCTATTACAGCTAGAGACTTGGAGTTTGAGCTCAAATGTTTATACGGAACACTGAAAAGAGCTTATATCGTTAAGCGCGATTGGAACTGGAATACTATATTTTCTGATGTATGTGACGAAGGGGAGTGTAAAGAGACTTAAATTGGATCAGTGAACAATAAATCTGGGGGGGGGGGGGGGGGGGGGGTTCTTGTGGGGCTTAGCGGCGGTGGATGAAGCTATCAAACCTTCTTCATCCACAGATCAGCGCCACTTAACATGTGATCGTTGCGTCTCCTGTGGTACAAATGTACATAGCTAACAAAATTAGCCTGAGTAAAATAAATAATTTACGATTCAGGTCAGAAATTGTCGTTTCTTCAGCAGAAAGTGAAATGAACAATTCAAGAGTCCAGAAAATTGCATTAGGTTAGATTAATGGAATTTTCTTGTTGCTTGAATGAAGTTTCCCTTTGAAATATCTCCGCTTTATTAATGCATGATGGGCTATAAAGCTTACCTTAGGCAATATGGCTCTCAGCAAATAATGTGAATGCCATGATCTCTGACTATAGTCTCAAAGAAAATTATATAGGATCGACACTCCTCTATTTACTTAGGCATAAAAAGGATGAAAGTCATTTATATATTTACTGAGCTACTTTCCACATGAGATATTCATGTGTGATATTCATGAGTGATCTTAATGTGGAATATTCAAGTGTGATATTCATATAGGTTTCTGCCATATCGACACTCCCCTCTTTACATAAGCAATAAAGGACAAAAGTTATTTATATATTCACTGAGTGTTCTTAAGGTGGAATATTTATGTGTGATATTCATATAGGTTTCTGCCATATCGACACTCCTCTCTTTACATAGGCATATAAAGGACAAAAGTCATTTATATATTCACTGAGTGTTCTTAAGGTGGAATATTCATGTGTGATATTTATATAGGTTTCTGCCATATTGACACTCCTCTGTTTACATAGGCATATAAAGGACAAAAGTCATTTATATATTCACTGAGTGTTCTTAAGGTGGAATATTCATGTGTGATATTTATATAGGTTTCTGCCATATCGACACTCCTCTCTTTACATAGGCATATAAAGGACAAAATTAATTTATATATTCCCTGAACTACTTCCACATGAGATATTCATGAGTGATCTTAATGTGGAATATTCATGTGTGATATTCATATGTGATATTCATGTGGGATATTCATGTAGATTTCTACCATTTCGTAGACAAATCGAATAAAAAATAAATAAATGGATAGTGGGAAAATAGCAACAAGCTATTATACAGCAGTCTTGAGCTACTTCCTCATGTGTGATCAATAATGATTCTCATGTTGGATTTTTATGAGTGATAGATATCCTTGTGGGATATTCATGTGTGATATTCATATGTGATATTCATGTAGGATATGCATATAGGTTCCTTTCATGTAGAAAAATCGGAAAAAAATAAATAAAACGATAGTGAGAAAATGGCAGAGGAAGAACAACCCATACTGTTCATGTAGTCCATAATGTCGACTGTAAGACCAGGGCGGAGTTGATTCGCGGCACCGGATGACACCTGGAATCGGACCTGAGGCTGCTGATAACGGAGACCGGCTACGCAGCTTCTGGTGGGATGGAAGTGAGCATAGCTCCACTTAAGCTCCAATCCCAACCTCTCTCGAGAAAGGACAGAAAAACCAAACAGAAACAGAGGGATGAGTAGTTTGTATAAGAAAGTACTGTTATGTCCAAAAAAGTCTAACACATTTTAAGATTTTTTTTTTTTTTCATCGTATGTGTGTTGTGTTTAATGAACCCGTTCTGGGTGATGTGAAGGAAGGAAGACAAGAAGGCTGTTGGCGGACATCTCATTCCCTATTCCCTCTACAAATAGACAAGAAGAGATCCAATCTGCTGAGGAAGACCTGGTGCTGGAGTGCCCTAGGCATCGTCTCAATAGAGCTCCTCTCAATGGGCGGCCACCTTCCCACTTAGCCAGCACAATAATACTTTCCGCTGGCCCTTCTTCTCTGGTCTCTACACGCTACTATATTATTCTGTTTGTTCCTGAACCCAATCTACCTTCTTTCTCCTCAAAGAGAAGCCTACCTTAAAGACAAGGGATGGACATTGCTCTATGAATGAACCTTGATAGTAGTGGTGTCGAACTATCGACATTACTATCGATTAATCGGTTGAATTTAAGCATGAAATATTATAGATAGTTATATTTAGTTATATCGATTGTACTATCGAATTTGAAATTATCTCTATTTTTCATGATAAGTTTACTGAATTTTTGCACTCCTTTGACTATTTTTTTCTGGGATGACAAAAACACGAAATGCACCAGTAAGGAGGAACTGTAAATTCTTAGTGAATAAGGTAGGCACATAATGTATTCATTAATGAGAGGAAATAAGTGACTAGGGAGTCACCACTGGGTGATTTCTCCCCTCTTGACATTTTGACATTGCCATTATCTCTCTTTTAGCAAATTTGCTTGTATTTATTTTTATACAGTTGTAAATATCTATTTGTGAAAAAAAAAAAAAAAAAAAAAAAAAAAATAGAATACAATTTATCACACTGGTAACATACCATTCATTTATTTTATCCTATTACCATGTATTGTTTAATGGAAATTATTATCATTATTATTATTAAGTGAGATGTAGACTATGGAAAGTATTCCTCTTCCTCAGGAATTTCCGCCTTTCTTGTAAAAATCCTGAGGATTCCCATGTCTCCGTTGTTAATATTAATTTTATTTATTTCACTTGGAGAAGAGAGGAGAGATTTGTGTGAGGGATCACTGCAATATTTTATTATGCTCCAGCCAGCGAGTTGGGCCTCAGAATCAAAGCACATCTTATTTATAATTCACAACTCCCCCAGGCTTCACCGGGACGCCTCTTCTATTTCTCATGTCACATCTCCAATCCGTTTTTCACGTTTATTCAAAAATTTTCATGACTCCTCTATTTTTCTGTATTTTTTTTTTTTTTGCCATCTTTCTGTTTCTGTCAAAAAAATGACTAATGAACATGTTATACAGCCTAAAAGATGTTCTCAACTGACAAAATGATATATCCAGCCTAGATTGACTTTCATGAGATTAGAATAACTATTTTATTCAAAAGAATAAATTGAAATATAATTGAGAAATTGAATCCATTAAAATACAGGCATGCACAAACGTAACACAAAAACTCTAATAATAATAATAAATTTATTTCCGTTAAACCAATACATGGTAATAGGAGAATTTATACATTAAGTTAGCTTATAAATTAGATTTATAACTACTTGAGTCTAACACACCTATGATTAGTAGTAATAACAAAGTAAAATGAAATTAATAAAAACTGAATAAATAAATACTTAAAAAATATATGAGGATATAAAAAAATTAATATATAGAAACTGTGGAGAAGTAAAATGATGGTACTTCACCACTTGTGAAGAAGTGGAATGGTGGCTCAACACTTGTGAAGAAATAATATTGTAGCTACACTTTAATTTAAGTTTGGTGCTTCACTCACCAACCCGGGATCTAACTTTATATGTTACTTAATTTTGCTTGGCTAAAACGAGAGGTATTATAATTTAATAATTCTTGGGGGTTTCAATGATAACACAAACTAGGCTGTTGATATAACTACTTTGAGAATGTATTTAAATATCAGAACTCAAGACAGATAACAAGAAGTGACAAGAGCAGTTTAACTCATGGAAACATGAACAATAAGAATTCGACTTAGGTCCAGCAGCAGAGAGGTCCAAGCGTCTCAGGTTCCAGAATCTGAAGCCACTGCATCTCTTCATCGGTATTTAACCTTTGTTGTACGGAAGTTTATCATTGTCAATGTCAAATATCCTGTTTACAGGTCAACACTCTCGATGTCATATTTCGCGGTTCCTTGGCCGAACCAATCTTAATAAACGGCTTAACAAAGTCACCTTCACCGCCTTCTCACAATACATTTATAATAAGTAGACACATATTTCAATTTAATAAAAATTAAGATATTTTTTTTTTAACTCTTCGGAAGTGTATTTATCACAACGATGTTTCGGGACGTTCTTACGTCCCATCATCAGATCCCAATGTGCGAGAAATAGAAGATGACAGCTATACATTTTCAGGAGATTAGTGTAGAAGAGGAGAGGGGTGTCAACTCAAAAATCCTAATAACTGCCGATGTATTGAAAGTATCGACATAAAACTTTGTATAGGGATCCAGAAGCCACTTATGTAAATCACATAATGAGTTTTGGGCCATTTAGACACCTCACATTCCGAAGGACGGGGTCCACTCCCTTTAACACTGGGCAGTAGACCAATACAAAGGCCCTTTAACTGGCTCAGACCTTGACTTTTATATCCTACTTACGTCGATTGACTTTGAAGGGAGAGCGAGAACTCAACTGATAAACTCATGCCGAAGAAGTACATAGTTGTTGGTTCACCTACTTTTTTTTCTAATCTATTTTTCGATATTTTTTAGAGGTAATTGGGGTACTATGTATGTATACCATAAAATGAGGTTACTTTGCACTTTGAAGGATTTTATTGCACCAAATATTGGTGCAATAAAAATTTAAATGCGCCCACCTTTTTAACATTTTTTACCATAATCATTAAAAGAGCACTAAAACATTTGTAATAGGTTGTCTATACTAGTACATTTATTGGAGCAATATGCATCCCAACCCTAAGAAAATAAACTTTTTAATTCGACTTTTTAAGTAAAATAAATTAATTAACAATAAAAATAAATAAACGAAAATCCGAGTTCGGTAAAAGTAAACATGTGCATAATTGAAAGTGGTATCTAAATATAACGAATCCCGAAATCTGAGAAAAGGACTTTGAGATACAACCTTGCAACACAACCTTAACTTTGGGACTCTCTCAGAAATTATAAAGAAAATTTGCAAAATCCATTTTCAGGCGTCTTTTATGCCATCTATAGTATAACGAAATCGCCTGACTACAGATTTTAGTTGAGGAGAAGCGCCAGTGTGCGTTCAACAATTTCAACGCAACACAGAAGGTTGATAGCACATAGAACGAGGACTCTGGTAGTAGGCGATATGAACTCGTAGACGATAAGCCCTCTGGTAACTAACTGGTAGTAGGCATGCATTGGATTAAGACTACATACCTACTATATCCCAGGAATATAAGCGTATTAACCTTAATACAGGTTAAAATGAAATCAGCTTATCTGATAATAAAATGAATGGGGGTCGGAAGTTAAATGAGACAAATAATGCGTGTGTATATTAACAAAGCCCGGGGCTGGACACTGAATTAACGGACAATTAGTTTGTGGATTTATAGTGGGTACTCTGTGTGATCAGAAAACAGAGGCATGTTGCTCTAGTAGGTCCGGCTTATAGAGGAGTCACTCAACTAATGTTCATCCGTAGACCAAAGGTGTACCAATCACATTTTTTAAATATTTCTTTGTATAAGTGATTTCGGAAGGTAATTGTTTAATTCCCCAGCAATAGAAAGTATAAGGGAAGTTATGTAAACGGTAAGAAATATTTTTTTGAGTTTTCACCCCTTGTGAGTCCTCCCTCATAATCTTCCTTTTCCCCTTGTACTATTTGATTGAAAAACAATAAGTGTAGAGTTTCGAAATGAAATGAAATGAAAACATATTTTATTCTGGGGCTGAGGTCCCCTAAGAATAAATACATGAAAGTCACTGAACAGAGCAACAAATACAAATAAAATTAAATATTAGTAATGAGATAAAAGTGATAAAAAACAACAATAAGAAGCAGAGTTTATAGCTCTCTATGAAGCAGCAGTAGAACCCTGTTGGATTCACAAAATGTCAATTGAGTTAAATATCATTGTAAAAACTATTGTAATTCATGAAGATAACCAGAGTGCTATCAGAGCTGTTCATAATCCAGATCAAAAAAGATTAAAGCACATAGATACCAAGTATAATTTTTTAAAGCTTAAGGCAGAAGAAAAGTTTATTAAAGTAGTCTATGTATCTGCAAAAAATCAACTAGCGGATGTTTTCTCAAAACCCTTAGAACAAAAATCTTTTAAATACTTAATTAGGGAATTAGGAATTAAATAAAAATGTGTGAATGTTTTTTGTTTAATTGATTAGTTTAAAATTTAATATTGAAATAAGCAATGATAATATTTTATATTATTAATTAAATATAATAAAGGCTTTGCCTCGATCTGTGGCTGTGGCTTGATTGGGTAGAACTTTTCTCTCCCACTAGTGTGTGTGTGGATGTGTATCAGGCTCCATGTTCAGATTCAATTTTAATAAAAGTTATCTTATATTAAGTGTAGTTTTCTCTTTTTAACCACTCAAATATTAACACAGTGGATAGAAACAAGAACAAAATAAATATAATTAAATAAGAAAATACAATAAAATAAAAATAAAATAGATAATGATGAAATAAGTAAATAAATAAATAAAATAGTAATACAAAAGTAATTAAATTAACAGCTTTATTGTGAAGAGATCATACGAAAATAAATGTATCTGAATAAATATATAGAAGAAGATAAAATAAATGTAAAAACAAAATATCGAGATTATGGAGGAGGAGGAAATCTTGACGAGGCTTGCAATATAAATTGCATTAATATTCGAAAATTTTTGACAGATACATTTATCAAACTGGAATTTTGACAATGAATTTGAATTCAGAGATCTCTAAAATCAGATCACGGATGGATTTTTTGAGAAAATTGCTTATTAGTTAAAATTAATGACTTTTTTTGACAAGTGTAACTGTCAAAACTTGATTTTTGACATCAAATTTGAGTTGAGCGACCCCCCAAACGTAAGAATACGAAATTTCAGAACAATCCATTCGAGGCATCAAAAGTTACGCTCTAAAGTCTCTCGAGTCGCAAAATCCCCATTTAAACTCAATGTTAAACTTTAACACCTTACAGGCACTGGTTAATATGGTCAAAAAAATCTGAAAAAATTCAGGGGTCATTTTTTCAACATTCTAAACAAAATTCCGGGTGGAGGTCTGAGAAATTTAAACTTTTTCAAAGTAAGGGCCATTGTATATCTCAGAAAATAATATTTTAACAATGCATTACAATTTAAACATTACTTAAAAATATTTCCCATAGAAATTTATTTTATATTTTTTTGGGGCACTATAACTTTGTTCGCATTGATCCTATCTCATATTTAAGGACACATTAGCGTTTGGAAATTTAATAGGGAAAATTATTGGTAGGAACTAATGTTTCAATAAGATTAACCGTTTTCGCGTAACTCAAGGAAACGTCTAAAAAAATTAATTACCGGATGATTTTCATTATGTATCTTACAAACCGTATCGTATTGCATATCGCAAGTCATATTGCATATAGAAATGTGCCTTTCAGTTTTCTCTAAAACTTATAGTTATCCCGTCATTTTCAGGACTAGGGATCCTATGATTGCAACTGATCTACGAATATACCAGACTGAACAATGTTGTATGTACTCGTACCTGTCCTGGATATTTCGTTTTGCCTAATCCTTTTTGAACAGGACACCCCTAGATCTGAAAAGGCCCTCGAGCAAAGCCCTATATAATAACGTAACCTAAGCCCTTTCCTCCCTCCTTGTGATTTAGTTGGAACGAAAGACGGTGTATTCTTACCTGAGGCTTTGACTGGATGATATATCGAAGCTTCCAGGGAATGTTGCCAACTCACCCCGTCCAAATAGACCATAAGATATTCACGATTTCTTTGTTACTATGGGAGAAAAAAAAAACAGGGAGAAATATTACTTTGTTTACTAGAATATTTTTTGAAGAGGGAAACTTTTTTTAAAATCTTCCGGGGTGGATTAGAGTATACATTTAGTTTAAAATCTCTATTTATCTGCGGGGTTGGTCTGAAGTCCTTTGAGCACGAGGACCCCTAGTTCTGGATATAATATATTTAGACACTCCAAAAAGGAATTAAATGGATTGAAGCGTATAGGTAGACCGGGAGTAGAATCTCAGTCGTAAAACATTTTTGTACTCACTTTCGAGAAAATGACCAGAGGGTAAACTGACAGGGTAAGTGAAGTATCTCCAATGATAGTAAGATGTGGGATGAAATATGTAAAAATGAAACAGGAGATTGGCTTCCCACTTTTTATTTTATAACCCAAAATCGGTTTTCAACTCTATTATTTCATTCACGGTGACACATCACCCGCCGAATAGAATCACTACCCACATAAAAGGTTCTAGGTCCTTCCTATGCGTTCTCACAGGAAAATGTTTGATATGAATGGATATTGATAGGAAGGAACATAGAAAATGGTCTGTAGGTGTGTTGAGGGCTCAGTTTTGATGCCTCTCTATCAGAGTTACGAGGAGAGAAAGAGAGAGATTTGAATACATGAACTTGTTGCAGAGGAAGAGAGAAAAAAAAGGATCCCATTTAAGAAAGAAATGGCCCTGGATTGGTTGGTTAGCGAAAGAAGAGGCAGGACAAAGGATAAAAGATGGGTCCAGGGAAGAGTTCCCCAGAGACCCGTTACCGGTTAATGAACATGCTTTGGGGCTAATAGGGAAAGTTAATTTGTAGGGATTAGATAGAGAGCCAAAAATCACCTCGAGACTCTTTGGGGAATCGGGTGTGCTTAGCTGTGCAGGATCTGCGTTTGGGGAATACACCTACATCAAGGAATCTGCGGGATTCCGCACACAACGCAAATGCTGGAAGGAAATTTAAAATTACCCGTGAAGCTGTTTCAAGTAGTGGAGCCTCTAATTTAAAATTCTTTGGGGAAACGTAATTGGGAAATCACTGTTTTAAGCTGGATAACCTTACGCTTTCGAAGTAGTATCAGGACAAGAGATTCCTCACGTATTCAATATAACTTTTTCGGGTGAATGAAATGTTTTCCAAGTTAGCAGTCAGAAATTGGACTCTTAGAACAGTGGTTCCCAACCTTTTTCAGCTGGGACTCACCATTCCTTATCGGAATACCTCCACGGTCCATCGGTCCGTGGTGGAGTAAAAAACGATATTTGTATTGTATTGTATTGTATCGTATCCCCATTCCTTATATATATATATATATATCATTTACTATCAAATATTGAATATATATATATATATATATATATATATATATATATATATATATACAACATAAGCTTTGACTACAATTATAGAAGTACTCAAAGACCA
Organism: Aradus depressus; assembly: GCA_963662175.1. NCBI lineage: Eukaryota > Metazoa > Arthropoda > Insecta > Hemiptera > Aradidae > Aradus > Aradus depressus. The sequence continues at coordinate 75,160,326 of OY759214.1, forward strand.
CTTTAATTTTTCAGGCACAAAAATTCATGCAGCATACATGATTACAGTTAAGAAAATTGCTGTTTTTAGCTAAGAATACAATATCAATGAGATTTTTGGGACTGTTTTGATTGGACTAACACGTCAATGTCAGGATTGAATGAAGATGTTTTTAATATTAAGGCACTTTCAACATTTGAGTTGATTTCTGTATTTTTTTAAGGAAAACCTAAGTTGAAAAAGTCTATTGTTGCCGCTTCTTACCGTTCCTTTTTCTTTACTTTTCATTTCTTTATTAACGTCGAAAAATACAAAGATTGGGCATGTAGAACGGTATTTCCTTCGATTCGTAAAACTGGAAAATACGTAATAAATAAATCAAGAAAATTCTAACGTTAGTTTTTTTCGGAGAGCGAATACTTAAATTAGAAAATGAAAATCTTTTCTCATGGTTTATTCATTCGATGGTTTCTGATAGTTTTTGGATCGAGTCGCGACTAGTGGGTCGCGACCTACCCGTTGGGAACCGCTGTCCTAATATAATCCTGTAGAGCGCGTACTTTAAAATTCTGTTGGAAATCGTTGTTCTTAACTGAACAGGGTGTTTGTGATGTAGGCCTTCATCGAGAAACCAGAACAAGGGATTCCATCTGCATTCAGTACAAGTTCCTTCAGAGATTGAACCTTTTCTTGTCATCTGTCACAGATAGAACAGTCCATGACTCCAATAATATGTCTGTTGAACGGACCGAGTCCTGTGAAGATTCCTATCAGTTGCCGAACTTTTTGAAATTTAGGATGAGATCCTATGCATACAACGCACATACACAGTAAAACATATAATGTGAAGATGGTTGATGTTGTGAGAACTGATTATTTCACAAGTTGTCAAATAAGATGTAGTCTGACCTCTCACAGATTTTTTTTAATTTTTATTAGCTAGCCGGCTTTCGAGGTTGCCCTCATCATCATGCCGTCTACAAAAGAAACCATCCTTAAGCAACTAAAACAAAAAAACAAAAAGCAGGGAACAATCATAAAATATAAAGGCAACAAAGATTTAAATAAATATAAATACATTAAATTATAAAAAGTAACTAGTTGAGTTTGAAATAACCATACTAGATAAATAATCCGCCAAGACGTCTCAAGCGGGCATGGCAGAGGGACCTGCTCCAGTACAGGGACACACTTGCCACAGCACATCATCACAATCACTAGTGACAAATGTTGTCGTTGTGAATATGTAAATAAATTAATAAAAAGATAAATAAACATTTTTGAAAATAACCTAATTAAAGTAAATAAAATTTAAATTTTTTTAATAATAAAATTAAACTATAAATAAATAAAAACATCTAAAAACTTTAACAATTTAAAATTTTATGGATGGGGACAGATAAGTTATTCCTGTCCCCATTCTGAGTCACAACTGGGAGAACAGAGTACATGAGACTGGACAAATTTCCCATCCCCTCTCTAGAGTTGAGGAGGGGGACTCTTTATATTTATTTAAATCTGTTGTCTTTATATTTTATGATTGTTGCCAACAAAACCTGCTTTTTGGTTTTGTTGCTTAAGGATGGTTTCTTTTGTAAACTGCCTGATGATGAGGGCAACCTCGAAAGCCGGCTTGCTAATACAAATAAAAAAAATCTGTGAGAGGTCAGACTACATCTTATTTGACAATCTGTGAGAGGTCAGACTACATCTTATTTGACAATCTGTGAAATAATCAGTTCTCATTACATCAGCCATCTTCATATTAACTATATGTAGCAAAAAAATTGGTGTGTAGAAAACAAATAAAAAAAATGGTGTTTGCTTTTAATTCTAGACACGAGAGTGAATAAAAGTTGGTAAATAACTTGGTTGAGCCATTGTGAGTGGAATAATGTGTTACATTGGAAATGGCGGCCATTGAATGAATGAATTGCCCATATCCCTGGGATGTGTTCTTTCTTTGTAAACATGATTTAGGAGAGACCCTAGATATAAAAGAACCCCTGCTAAAACAGTTCTGTCCTCCACCAAATGACTGCCTCATCCCTTCATCCCTTCTGGTAAGCCAATAAAGGGTATAAGTTCAATATGGCTATTCTCTCTGAAAGGTAACCGCTCTGCTTTCATTTGATTTATACCCAAACCAGATTTCTGATAGCTTTCTCAAAAACAATTCCTTCTTTTATTGCCTTTTTTACAAAAAAAACCTTCTTGTCTATGGGCGTTAATGAGAATTGATTCGACCCTTTTTCAACGCCGGAGGCAAGTTGGATGAGAGGCATCCAACAAACTTCTGTTTTTATAGCATCTGTATATATTTCATTGGTTAGTGAGGTTCCTACTCCAAGAAGAAGTGGTCATCAGGAGGCTGCGGATGCCGTCTCACCGGTAGCTTCTTGTTCGGCAGACCAAGACCCTTCAGAGTGTGCCGCCTCGGGTTGTACGAACTGCACAGAATTCCAAGGTTGCTCTTGTATAGTCCAGTCAAAATAGACATTCAACTTCGCAATAATTCGCATGGAGCTGGACATTGGTACAGACCTGGAATACACCATTACATATATATAAAACTCCCCACCTATCCTATGTCGGCTAAAAATTTTATTCAAGGTCAAAGGTTACAAATATCGGTTTTTCGCATATTTCTCTTAAACGGTAAGTGTTATCGCAAAAATAGGTCATACAAAGTTTGTAGATTATGGAATTATCTACAACGTTTCAATACTTTTTTTTCTACGAATCATCATTCATGAGAAATCGCGATTTCAAAAGTTGGAAACGTCGTATTCTACATAGTATAACGATAAAACCGATATTTGTGACCTTTGACCTTTTATAAACATTTTAGCCGACATAGTATCGGTGGGGACTTTTGACATTTCATTTGTAATGGTGTCTTCAAGGTATGTACCAATTTTCAGCTCTATGCGAATTGTCGCGAAGTTTCAACTTTTTTTGGTCTATTTTGACTAGACTATGTAAGTTATCATGGAGTTTTCAACAATTTACTTATGTGCAGGAAATATCGTTAAAATTTCAGTTCACTTAATTATTTTTCTTCATTCCTCATCCGCAGCTATACGAAATGTGCTGAAATTTGATGCGGAGTTTTCAACAAAAATAAATTTTTTTTCAGAATCCTGATTCCAAAATGAAAAAAAAAATCTGTCTGTCTGAGAACACGATATCTCCCGATGGAATAAAGGTATCGACACAAAATTTCATATGTAAATATAAAGCTTTGAATTATTCTGTAAGGATGACATCTTCCAATTTTTAGCTAAATCAGCCGAAGGGGAACGGGGGCTCAGAGGGGACTTAACTTCTAAATCTTAATAACTGCCGATGTAATGAATATATCTACATGAAATTTTATATTTTAATTCAAAACCCCATCAGGATGGAACCTATTAATTTTCCGCGAGATCGGTCGATGGGAAGAGGAGACCAGAGAAGGGGTCGACTCAGAAACCCCAATAACTGCCGAATTGATGGATGTATCGACACAAAATTTTGTCTGAGGATTCAGAAGTCACATTTTGCTTCGGGAATGAGTGACCTGGAGCACGGACATGACGTCATGGACCACTACGAAGACTACTTGTACCAAAATCCAAACTTTCCACAATTTACAAGACTTTAATACGCCCAATACGGTATGACCGCGAACTTTGACTTCAGTCAAACAATCCAATATAAACCGCATCCAAGCTTTCCAGTCCAATCAGTCGAATTGTAAATCCACCCTTTTATCTCACCAATAAATTACTCCCTGAAGTCCTAAATATCCCAACTGTACAGGAACTAATCCAATTCCGACTCTTAACCTGCCAAGATAAATTGTTATCCCATCCTAACCCATTTGTACGAGTCCTATCCTCCCATTCTCATCCTGACAATCCTCCATGCCGTTTGAAAAGAAGGTGGCCTCGATATCTTCTAAGCTAAATTTAAAAATGTTATTATTTTCTGGAGAGTGTCAGAGCTGACATATAACAAAGACACTTATTCATGTATGTAGCTAAACATGTCTGCTCATTATGTATATTGTATATAGTAAATATACCGGGTGATTCATTTAACCTGAAAAACAAGAATAGCTTTATCGAAAAAAATTGTTCAAACAAAAGTTGCAGGGTTTAAAGGGGGGCATATAATGGTAATACGAAATTTGGCCTCGAGTGGCGTTTTCAGGGTCAAATCAACGGCAACTTCGATTTTTTCAATGGGAACCCATAGTTTTAATTGCATACTTGTATTCTACGTAAAAAAATATGTATCTTTTGTAGGAAAAGTTTTGTTTGAAAATGTCAATTTTTTATGGTTTTGAGAATATAAGAAACGAGATTATCCTAACCGATGGATTGGTCGAGGTGGTCCAGTAAACTGGCCAGCTAGGTCACCGGACTTAACTTCGCCAGATTTTTTTCTATGGGGATATTTAAAAGAACAAGAATACAAAAATGTGCCAACTACAACTGAAAATATGAAAGAGAGAATCAGAAATGCATGTCGAGAAATTGACAGAAAAACTTTATTAAGGACGGTGCAATGTTTCATTACACGTGTTGAAAAATGTATTGAAGTTCAGGGACATCATTTTGAACATTTATTAGGATGATAATTAATTGTTGATAAGTGGTGTGAAATTATTCAATTAAAATTTGTTTTCAAAATTCTGTGTAAAATATTAATTCTTTGTTACAATAACAATCATTTTAATTTTATTGATGTTTATTTCTTTGTGCTTCAAATTTGTGTTTTTAAATTCTCAAAACCATAAAAAATTGACATTTTCAAACAAAACTTTTCCTATAAAAGATACGTATTTTTTCAGGTAGAATACAACTATGCAATTAAAACTATGGGTTCCTATTGAAAAAATCGAAGTTGCCATTGATTTAACCCTGAAAACGCCACTCGAGGTTAAATTTCGTATTACCATTATATGTCCCCCTTTAAACCCTGCAACTTTTGTTTGAACAATTTTTTTCGATAAAGCTTATTTTTCGACTTATTCTTGTTTTTCAGGTTAAATGAATCACCCGGTATATGTATATACTACTACCAGAGCGCTCTTTCGTTACTCTGGTGGTTATGAGCCCGAATCTACCATGGGAGTCCTAAATTTTGCCTATCCTAATTTTTTATTCATCTAGTGTAGTGGGGATCGTTAACGAGTACCTGACATCGTACAGGCTCAGGACCATTGCTTCACATTCCATCCGGAGGACGGCGTGCTTATGTTTATTTTGAACTTGAATATATTTATTTATAAGTAAATATTGTGGTTATTATCTTTTTATGCGAGGTGTGTAGTTAAATTGTTTTCCCGACTGTTAAATTGCTTATTTGCAAGATATACTCTTTGTGTTTAATGAACCGATGAAATTTGAGCTCAGTTTCCACTGAAAAGGAAATTTAATTATTATTATACCATTAAAGGTGCTTTGCCTTGTCGGCTTCGGTTGTTAATTCCTCAATAAACTCTTGGCCTTCGGAACTTGGCTGTAGGCATAACTTCAGAATAATTATTTATACATTTACATCTTCATCGTGTAGAAGACTATACACTTCTTGTGTAGCGAATGCCTAAAGGCTCTGAAGACCTATTTTTTCAGTTTTTGATTCATGCCCGTTCTTTAACTTCATCTATTTTAATTTTTAACCCACGACGCAAAAGGAGGGGTGTTATAAGTTTGAAGCCTATGTCTGTCTGTCTGGGCCATGGTAGCTCCAAGACGGCTAAACCGATTTCAAAGCGGTTTTTTTGTTTCAAAAGCTGGTATTTGCGAGATGGTTCTTAGCCATGTTTGCCAAACCCCTCCCCCTCATCACATTGGAAATATAATAACGAACGTTTTTTGGACGGGCAACCTGTAAAAAATAATATTTCATATCAAATGAGATTTTTGGTTTTCTCTACTCCAAAGTTAAAACAAGCATTTGAAAGACATTTTGTAAGCAGGGATCCTCAAAATTCTTTAAAAATAAGATTTTCGAAACGATTTCAATAAAAATTTTTTTTCCAAATTCCCCACAGACGGTGCCTTCCATTAATCCTTTGGAATCGTTGCCCTGTTGAATATTCACATGACGTACTCTCTGGAATGGCGGAAATAGCGCTGGGAGAGGATTTAGAAAAACTGGAGACCCGTTCTTTAGTCCTAAAGACCTTACATATATATGTATGAGGGGCTAAATCAACCCTCTAACCCTTTCTCGAGTACCTTCCCCTAACCCTAGGAAACCAATCGTTGAACATTTACATACCAATCTAGTTTATCTTAGGGCTGTTTGCAACTGAACAATGTTTATGTATTGAAAAAATACATTTAAAATTTCATGGTAGGGACTTAGACCACCGGTTGATTTCTCCTTGACATTTTGACAATGCCACATTTTACTCATTTACCAAATTCACTAGTATCTACCGATTTGTAAATAATTTTTTTTTTTTTTTTTTAACTTTTATTTATTCTACAATCTGTATAAAACAATAACAATAAGCAGAAGTGATGACTAAGATGGCATGATACAATAATAAGTAATACAAAATATTTAAATGAATAATACAAAATAATAGCAAACATATACAAAAATAAATAGATAAAATACGTAATAAATCAATGGTAGAAGAATAAACAAAAAGCATAAAATGAAAGAGATAAAGCAAAAAAATAAAAATAAAACGTAAAATATAATAAATAAATAAAAAACACATTAAGGCGTAGTCAAGATCCACGCCGTAGATTTTTCGTGAAAACGTCGGGATAAAATCATTTTTCATTTTCTTTTCGATGCTGCCGTAGCTCTTGCATTTGCTCGGCACTAGACTTTTTAGGTTAATAACTAAATAAAAAATTAAAAATATATAAGAAACTCGAGACGGCACCAGTAGGACTCTCGCACACTGAAGAGGGGAGGAGGCCACGGGAGTCCAGCGCTGACTCTCCCACCACACTGCCCTACCATCAACTGTCCAGTAGTGGAGGAAGTGTAAATAAAGCTCTAACTACGAGGTCATATCGCCTACTACCAGAGCGCTCTTTTGTCGCTGATGGGCACGAGCCCGTCTCTATTGCGAGAGTCCTAAATTTTGTATATCTAGGTTCATTCGTCTCGGGTAGAGGTTTTTAACGAGTAGATACCTGACATCGCACAGGCTCGGGATCATCACTTAACATCCGTTTTCTCTTGCTACTAGCGCCCTCAAAAAAACAAAATCGTGCTGGGAACTGCATAGCCGGTGATTCACCGTCGACTATTTTTAGTGTTCCGTCCCAAAATTAGCAAAAAGGAACACTTATGGAATCACTTCGGTGTCCGTCCGTCAGTGTGTCACTGGCGATTTTCTTTGAAAGTGTTCGACGTAAAAATTTGAAATTTAGCACATAGATAGAGTGTGGTGACCTAATTATAAGCGTGAAGTATAAGAAGTTGATTTTTTATTCTGTGGGTTAATTTCAGGAGTAAATTGAGGAATGGAAAAAAGAATTGCAAGTGCATCGTGTAGGGTGTCAAATGAAAGCTTATTGAAGCACGAATTGAACAATATATATGATGTATTTATTTTATTTTCGGGAAAAACGCTTAAAAATTGCTGTCCCTCACCCTTATCACCAAAAGGATCGCTCAGAAAAATCTGAAAAAAATCATGAACAGTTATAAACAATTTAGTTTTTTATTTCCTTATAACTTGGGGGGTGATGGCATGGAACACTAATTGTGCAAGTATAGTTTGCACTTGACCGATTTTTAATTTTTGGAATCAGGGAGACGGAAAACATGAAATTCTGTTGAAAACACAACATCGAATTTCTGACCGATTACATAACTTCCCTTATACATCGTATAGCTGAGGATGTAAAAGTACAAATTAATTTGTATGTTGTAACTGGCGTGAGGTAGGACAACAATCCCCAGACAAACAGTTTGTTAAAAACCGTGACAGTTATCAAGCCTGGTGACATTTAAACGGACAACTGAGGTGTGCGTCGCCTTGTTTATCAGGACCCAACTCAGTTTTTTTTTTTGTACACTGTTCAATACCAGTGTCGGGGGGATAAAAAAAAACCTAATGTACACAGAAGGTTAAAGTAGACAAAGAAAAATTCAGGAAGGGGGAATGAAATTGATAAAAAATTGTACAAACAAGTTTGGAAAAAAAAAACATTAGAGTGTATCTTTTTAGGACACTTCCGGTTAACATTTTGTTTTTTCTGTTTTACTTCCCCAGCTCCACGAAGAATAGGGGTAGTTATGTTATCGGTCAAAAATCTGTTGCGGAGTTACCTCCTAATTCCAAAAATGATAACTTCTGTCTGTCTGTGAACACGATATCCTCCAATAGAATGAATGTTTCGACACCAAACGTTAAGCCTAGTCCACACTAGTAGACATGTTGCGCAACATTTTGACAATGTGGACGTCACTCGGCGTCTAGAGGCGAGACACGTCCCAGTCTCCAGCTTCCGAGTGGTGTCGTTCGGCTCTTTACAGTTATTTTCCAAAGTTTTACAGTTCTTTTGAAAACATGTGGTCTAACGTGAAAGTTTTAAAACTATTTGAAGATTACCATGCGTCTTATTGTTTGTGGGATGTTTCTAGTCCCGACTACAAAAACCGGGTAAAAAGAAAAGTGGTCCTGGAATCTCTGGCTGCCTAGGTCCTTCTGCGAGCACTTCGCGCCTCCACCAACGTTTACGTTTTTGCGTTCTTTCACTTGTAATTAGCACTAAGCAGGAACTCATTCCACACAAAGTAATGTCCTCCAGGGTGGACTGCGAAGATGAGACTGAGAAATTCACATCGTAGTGTGGACGCTAGACGAGACAAAGAACGGTGTCTCTAGACGGTCTATAGACCGTGTCTCGAGACCGCCTATAGACAAATCGCGCAACATGGTCTACCAGTGTGTACTAGGCTTTATTTTCAGCCAAATTGGCCAAGGGGAGTGGGGTTTAGGGGTGCGTTTAACACAGAACTGTAATAACTCTGCCGTTTTATAATTCTTACTATGCGATACAATTTTAACATTACTTTGAAATAAAATATAAATTGAGCTCGATAACTTAAATATTTTTATTTGGATTCTTATTATTATATTATTATTATTTTTTTTAATGTATGTATTATATATCACAATATATATACAAAAAAAAAATATATATATATTTTTTTAACCTTATTTTTTATGCTATTATTATTATTATATTATTATTTTTTTTTATGTATGTATTATATATCACAATATATATACAAAAAAAATATATATATATATTTTTTTAACCTTATTTTTTATGTTATTATTATTATTATATTATTTTTTTTTTTAATATATGTATTATATATCACAATATATATACAAAAAAAAATATATATATATTTTTTAACCTTATTTTTTATGTTATTATTATTATTATATTATTATTTTTTTTAAATGTATGTATTATATATCACAATATATATACAAAAAAAAATATATATATATTTTTTTAACCTTATTTTTTATGTTCTTATTATTATTATATTATTTTATATTTTTTATTATTATCGTTGTAGTTATTTTCTCATTGTATACATAGTAATAATTTTGTACATATTCTTCATGACTTTGAGGAGACATTTTTATTATTATTGATATTTATTATTCTATTTTTTATTTTTTATTTTCTTTCATTTTTTTTTCTCTCTCGTTGTATTTAGTTATCATTGTACATACATTGTTCCATTAACTATTGTCAACAAATTTACTTATGGTCTGTACCGATTGTAAATATGTATAATAAAATATTTCAATATTCTAAAAAAAAAAAAAAATACGGAATTTTTTTTTGAATCTTTGGGGGCTATAACCTTGGTTATATTTCAAATCTGAGGACATTTTAGCATTTGGAAATTTAAAAGAATCACTTTTTCGATAGGACTAACACTTTTAGTATAATAATACTTAATATTTTTTGCAGAGATATTGTGGAACACTTAATAAAAAATAAAGACATTTTTTTATAAAAATATGTATTGTCTATTTCTCAAAATATGTGTAATATGGGAGTAATACTAAATGAAAGTTCAACCAGTTTACAATCCAAACGATACTCTTTTTTCAGCCCTCAGGGAGTTTTTCGCTGTCCCTCCTGTACACAATTAACAATTAAGTGTTAATATTTCGTCTCAAATTGAAATCTTGATGAATACAAATAAAAAATATAAAAATACATAAAATAAAGATACACTTTTTTTTGAGGAAGTAAGTATGTATACACAGAGACTGGAGGATTATATTTGCCAGGGACAGGATCGCTGCCTCTGGAGTAGACTGCTGAACTATTTCTAGCCTTTTCTTCGCCGCCAAAAATTTGTAAATCCCTATTCGTCGTGGCAAATTGTGTTTAAACAAAATTAAAGTTTGATGTTTTGGTTGCAAAATAACACCAGATCGCCAAAAAATTTAAACAAAAAAATGTTTTTTGATAATATTTTAAAAAGTTTATTTTTTAATTATGAACGCTTTGGACGATTTAGGGCTTATCTATGGAGTTTCCTGCATAAGTAAAAAAAAAAATGTTATCAAAATATTTCAAATAGTCGGAGAAATTGTTTTCATCAGTTTAGGGCTAGGCGGAACCTCCCCTTAACTTGCCCTTAATAAGAATGAAGGAGTATCCAATGGAGAACAAAATTCTTACAAAAATATAGATATAATATTCTAGAGATAGGATGTGTTTATCGAAGTGAGACAAGTTGATGCTCCTGTTTGAGGATCTTTCCACCAGGAGCATTAGAATGGCAAGACAAATGTATATCGAAGATCCGCTACGTGTATTGCTTCACAAACCGCCTACCATTGTCTTAGCCACAAATCTCCATGAAAACCTAACTCTATTCAAATTTACATCAGAATATCTTTTGTCTTTTCATCTTCAATCTTTTTATGCAAAATTTCTCTTATTTCTTTTTTTTTTTTACTCTTTTTATAGGGATGTAAAACTATCGATACGTTCACGATAATTTCGATACTATCGGCGTTAAACTATCGATAGTTTAAGGACTTTGTATTTCTGGGATCCACTGAATCGAAGGAAGGTTACATTTACTGTTCTTGTAGAGTGTTTCGTTGCTTTGAACTGAAAATTTACTATTCTTGTAGCGTGCTTTTTGTTTTGAACTGAAAAATAAGTCGTAAAGACGGAAGTCCGATGTGTGGAGTTACTTCGATAAGGATGTGGGTCGAAAAAAACTGGCTATATGTCGTTTTTGCAGTGCCGAATACAGAACTCCCGGGAACACTTCCAATTTGAAGGATCACTTGTTTTTTTTGTTTTATTTTATTTTGTTGAGGTTTCTGATGTTCTAGTGTTTGATTTTAGTTGTTCGTTTTTGATTTGATATTTTCGTTAGTACCTAACAATGGAAACTTGGTTAATATTTATACTCGTGTTTTGAATTAATATTTTTATGTGCAATTGAAGTTTGTAACTTAGTTCCTGATTGCGTTAACGAACCGATCTCATCACTGTTGTTGTTGAGCTTTTTTGCTACTAAAAGAAATATAGCTACCTACTTACACTGTACGACATCTTGTTTATTTGTCTTCCTTAAATTACTTACATGGAACATTACATATACATGAGCATAGAGTGACTGGATGTCACTTCTGCTTGAAAAAATATTTTGATAGTACTATATTTTAAAACTATCGATATGGCCATCGATAGTTTTACACCACTACTTTTTTATACATATAGCATTGTAGTCTTGTGAAAATCCGAGATGAGTTTTCAATGAATTTTCAGACATTGGAACTAAATGAGGGCTATAATAATAACTGATGAACTTGAAAATTGAAATGAAGATGTCACATGTACTAACTTTTAGGTCTGATTAGAGTTTAGACGAAAATTGAGTTCATTTTATTTCGAGGCTTAACTATATTTATGACTTAATCTAAAATCTTTTCAAATAAAAGTTGTAGACAAAACTATAATGTCCATTTTAAACTAAACACGATTTTCTGCAAGTCACTCGGTTTGCAAAATACATGCCGAAAAGCGTCCTAAAATGTTTTAAAACTCATTTTGTAGGCGTTTGCTTGATTTACACGAAAATAACCTATCGAAAAAGTTGTTAACACAAAAACTCTTGCATATTAAATTTCAAATGGCTAATGTGTCCTAAAATTTGAGATTGGATTAATACGACTAACATTATAGCTATAGTTACATTGGCCACCAGAGTGACGAAAGAGCGCTTTGGTAGTAGGCGATATGACCTTGTAGTTGATAGCCCAGGAATGAGTCATAATAACTAACTATGCATGAATTTAGTTTCATTTGATAATGTTTTTGTTAATTTTTAACTAGGTTAATATTTTTGTCATAGTCATTTTTGAGTGAAAACAAAAAAAGTAATTATTTAAAACGTAAACGTTCATGCAATTAACAAGACTAAAGACAAAACCGAAAAATAATAATAAAAAAAAAACAATAACAAAGACTTCAATTTAGAGTTAGTGGGCTCCCGGATGTTTAATAATTCGTTTTGTAAACTTTCTAGGACATTATTACTTTGTAAGGTAATTATATTTTGAAAACAAAGTTTGTTAACCTTGTTCCAGGTATAGCTGAAAGTAAGAAATTATTCTATAAAATTATTCAACCTTAATTTGTTTAATCCTTTATTGATTTATGTAGTTATTTACTTTTGCTGCTTGGTTCGATGTGTGGCGGAGGGTCTTACAAAATTTAATTTATGTTCAGAGGAGGAGGTCTGCTGATGAAAGTTTTCTAATGGCTTCAGTAGCTCCGCCCTAAAAGCTGAATGGAATGCCAGGTATGCAAGAGAGATAGAAAATGTTATCCTCTTTCTGAAAGCCACAGAAATGATCCTGATTTTGGATTTGAAAAGTGGTTTGGTTTACATTCATAAACAGAATTAAAGCGTCTCGATCGACTTTTTTTTATGATGTCTTCTTATTCAAAATTTCGAACAAAAAATGTGTATTTAATTTACCAAAAAAATAAGGTACAGCACAGATAATATAATATATCACAGGTTTTAAATAAAAACTATAGTCTGACCTCTCACAGATTTTATTAATTCTTTCTAGCCGACTTTGGAGGTTGCCCTCATCATAGGCAGCCTGATAAAATAACGAACATAACAACAACATAATTTAAAAAGTTTTAATAAATAAGAGTTTTAAAAAAAATAATAAAATAAACGTATATAAAAAAAACGACCTAACGACAATTTAAAATTTCATGGATGGGGACAGATATGTTATTCCTGTTCACCATCTGAATAAACAACAGTTGTGACTCAGATCCCCATCTGAAAAGAAATGACATATCTGTCTCCATCCCCCTCCATTATACTTTAAATTGTTAGGTAGTTTTCAAGATTATTTTATCAGACTGCCTGATGATGAGGGCAACCTCGAAAGCCGGCTACCAAGAATTAATAACATTTATGAGAGGTCAGACTATAGTTTATTTTACTTTAACAATTTAAAATTTTATGGATGGGGACAGATAAGTTATTCCTGTCCCTATTCTGAGTCACAACTGGGAGAACAGAGTACGTGAGACTGGACAAATTTCCCATCCCCTCTCTTGAGTTGAGGAGGTGGGACTCTTTATATTTATTTAAATCTGTTTTCTTTACATTTTATGATTGTTGCCAACAGAACTTGCTTTTTGGTTTTGTTTCTTAAGGATGGTTTCTTTTGTAGACTGCCTGATGATGAGGGCAACTTCGAAAGTCGGCTAGCTAATACAAATAAAAAAAATCTGTGAGAGGTCAGACTACATCTTATTTGACAACCTGTGAAATAATCACTTCTCATCAGCCATATTCATAAAAAAAAATTCAACCCTTTTTTTACATAAAAAGTTTCGTTTTACGATATCAAGGAAATTTGCTACTCTCCGTAATAGAATAAGAACGACCGACATGTTCAAGGTGAAGTACAATTAGTGTGTTTCGATGAATATGGTTGACTCCGTCTGTTGCCGAATACATTGCCGATATACACATTAGATATATTATCTGGAAAATTTGTTTTATCTAACATAAACTCAAGGCGAAATGGGAAGGCAGTTTAATGTGTTTCTAAGATAAGTATTGGAATCGCTCTAGGGGGTAAACTTTGCCCCCATTTTTTTATTTCATATTTGGAATCGGAAAACATGAAATTCCATTGAAAATTCCGCATCGAATTTTTGACAGATTATATAATTTCTCTCATACTTCGTACAGCTGGTACAGTAAAACGATCTGATATTTCGAAAATGGATGTGATTTATTTAATGGAGACGAGTCAACTGTATTCACGATAATATTTAATTTATCATACTTATATCATTATATATTTACTTAAACATTTCTTTCACTGGGAAGTTTTATAGGAAAGGTCATTTCAGTTCTGACCTGCTCAAACTTTCATGTTAGTTAGTTAGCCTTAACTTTCATGTTAGTTAGACTCAGCCAGAGCTTTAACTAGCAGAGCGCTCTTCGCATAGGCTCGGGACCATGGTTGAACGTCCCATCCTATGGATGGCATGCTCAAGTTTTTTTTTTACCTCCCAGATTAAAACCTAAAAGTCTCGGCCAGATTTTGAACCCGCTCGATCTTGGGGGGGGTTTATGACTCATGCCCAGGCTTTAACAACGAGGTCATATCGCCTACTACCAGAGCGCTCTTTCGTCACTCTGGTGGACATGAGCCCGACTCTACTGTGGGAGTCCTAAATTTTGCCTACCCTAAATTTTTATTCATCTAGGGTAGGGGTCTTTAACGAGTACCTGACATTGTACAGGCTCGGGACCATCGCTTAACGTCCCATCCGAAGGACGGCGTGCTTAAGTTTATTTTACCTCCCAGATAAAATAAACTAAGGGCCTCGGTCGGGCTACGAACCCTCGACCTTGAGCTCAGAAGTCAAACACGCATACCACTGAGCTACCGGCGCCCTCAAAAACTATAATATATACAACAAAGTGAAAATATTAAATTTATATAATAATAAACAATAAAGAGACATAAGACTCAGCCAGAGCGCTCTTCGCATAGGCTCGGGACCATGGTTGAACGTCCCATCCGATGGATGGCATGCTCAAGTTTTTTTTTTTACCTCCCAGATAAAAACCTAAAAGTCTCGGCCAGATTTTGAACCCGCTCGATCTTGAGCTCAGTAAATTTTGTTGTTGCTATGGCAAAAAACAGCCATAAAAATTCTAATGTATATGTATATTTTTATTTAATTTGTTTCCAAAAATATTACTTTTATTACTGGACCCTTTCAATAAAGTTTTCATTTGTTGGCAATATCATATCGTTATTTCATAAGTTTATTTGGGTCTAAATTATACATTTTACATTTTGAACCTAAACTATTAATTTGTGAATTTATTTAAATCATATGTTCTGTGTGGTGCTTCAATAATCTTGGATTCAAAATATTTGTGAGTTTGGATTTGACGGAATTGTGTCAGGTTTCACACACCTGACACCAAAGTGAAGCGATAATGAAGAAGATATGGACATAGACGATACAAAAGAAATTGAAGCGGATAGAAGCCAATTGAGGAGGGAACTGGAGAGTGGGGACTCTATATCCGGTAGGAGGCACACCGCGCCTGATGAGCCCAGACTGGTGACCCTGTCCATGCTGAGGTCAGGACTAAGCAGCTTCCAGGAAGAACCGGAGGCCTTCTTCGCAGGCGGCTCCGTCCACAGTGGACAACAGATATTAGGTCCCTCAGCACAGAACGACCTCATCAAGCGTTTCTTCCGATCTCTAGCAGACCTCCGCAATTCCCCGGACTCCGGAGAGGACGGATACAAGAATTACACAGGGCCTGGGTATCGCCTGGGTGAAACGGAGAATGATACAGTAGTCATTCCTCCAGTCAATATGCAGGCACATCAAGACAACCAACTAACCTTGCGTCTGTGGCGAGAAGGGTTCACCCTCAACGACGAGGACCTTCGTTCCTACCAGAATGTCGGAGATGTGGAACTTTTGGACAGATTATTGCGGGGGGAAATACCCCCCGAGTTGGTACCTCAGGGATCAACACATCTTGAAATCCTTCTCAATGTTGAAAATAGAAGTGGGGAAAGTTACAAGCCATCGCAGATGAAGAACTTCTCTGGACAAGGTTACGTGTTGGGAAGCCCAGGGGTTGAAGTCTCCTCCTCCAGTACTGCGCTCCCACCCGAATCGTCGTTGACGACCTCGACCCCCAACGCCACACCTCAGCCGATAGACGAACGACAGCCCATTACTACAGTCATTGTACGTTTAGCGGATGGAACCCGAATTCCGCTCAAATTGAATGCGGATATGCAGATTTCGGAAATTCGAAAACGCCTTATTCATCAGCGACCAGAATTGCAGTCACGACAATTTTCTTTTCGTGTCAATTTTCCTTCAAAACAACTAACCGATGAGACATTACGGCTTTCTGATGCTCAGCTATTAAATTCAACGATATTTCTGCAATTTTCATAATTTAATAATTATTTAATTAAACTTTAACCATTGAAAAAATATTTTTCAAGCATTTTGTACTTTAAATAAATTTATTTTATAAAATGGCATTTATTCTTTAATTGTGAGATCCTTCTTTTTCATACGTATCATTATAATTGAAATTTGAGGGCACTGATAGCTCTTGGCTACTGATCTCAAGATCGTGGGTTCCAAATCTGGTCGAGGCCATTACGTTTTTTATCTGGGAGGTAATAAAAAACATGCCGTCCTCCGGATGGGATCTTCAGCGTTGGTCCCTAGTCTGTGCGATGTCAGATAATCGTTAAAGACCTTTACCCTAAGTAATTAAACCGTAAATTGTGGACTACCACAATAGAGTCGGGCTCATGTCCACCAAAGCGACGATATGATCTCATAGGTAATGCCCGGGCTTGAATCACAATAACTAACCATTAAAACTTGAATCATTTAAGTAATTATTTATTTCAAGATTCATTCATTTTAAACGTCTACGGGCGGGGGATAAGAGATTGTGGAGGATAAGAATCAGATAGTGTGAGAGATGGTAGATTTTGTTGAGTTAAAGCGGAAGAGGGGGGGGGGGGGGGGGGGGGGGGGGTTAGATCATCATATGACATTTCATATTACAGGCTTTATTTGAAAAATAAGAATTATGCATGATTTTTAAAACGTTGGCTACTATGATATGGTGAAGTAGGTACTATTTCAAATGTTGTTATTTATTCGGATTATACTTACAAAAAAAGTCGTCGGTGAATCACCGTGAACTTACAAAACCGCACAAGTTGACTTACCTATTGACTTTTAAATCTATATAATAACCTTTGTCTTGATACATTCATTACATCGGTAGTTATTAGCGTTTTTACGTCGAGGCCCCCCTCTGATAGCCACATTACAAGCCATTTTCGCTGAAAATTAACAGTTGTCGTTCTTTTATTTGAATTGAAAAATAAAATTTCATTTTCAATACATTCATTAAATTGACACTTACGTGTTATTGCGTTAATTCCTCATTTTATCCCTCCTCTCCCTTGAAACGATTTAGCTGAATTAAGGAAAAGTGGGCGTAACAATATTATTAGGTTAGTTTTGGTTAGGTTTTATTACTCATGCCAGGGCTTTAACTACGAGGTCATATCTCCTACTACCAGAGCGCTCTTTCGTCATTCTGGTGGACATGAGCCCGACTCTACTGTGGAGTCTTAAATTTTGCCTACCCTAAATTTTTATTCACCTTGGAATAGGGGTCTTTAACGAGTTACCTGACATGGTACAGGCTCGGGACCATCGCTTAGCGTCCCATCCGAAGGACGGCGTGCTTAAGTTTATTATACCTCCCAGATAAAATAAACTAAGGGCCTTGGTCGGGTTTCGATACCACGATCTTGAGCTCAGAAGACAAGCACTCATACCACTGAGCTCCCGGCGCCCTAAACAATATTATTATATAATCAAATAAAACAATTATATGTCGCTGTGGTCGGCTAGGAGCGACCGCCGCCGACCATCTGCGACGATATGTGGTCACTCCCAGCCCACCTTAGTTTCCTTGCCGCCTTGGGATAAATGTGGAGCGCTCGTGCTTGCAGTCCTCTCCGGCGCAGGGCCAGAGTGCATTCTTCTTTCTCTGCCAGGAGGCGACAAATCGGCTGAACACTGGTTAGCCGATTTCCGTCACCAGCTGCCAATTCGCAGGTACGATCCTGTGCCGCGTATCAACTCCACCCTAGGCCCGTCGTACAGCGGACCGCTGTCTCAATTCCGCCGCACGAACAGTTCGGGCTGTTCTTCTTCTTTAAGAAGAATAGCTTGGAGTTAAAATCTGGGGCATCAAGTGGTCAGGCAGTACCCACGTAGAGTTCAGACGGATTTCCGGCAATTGTGCGTAGGTCGTTTAGTCATACGACCAGGGGACCAGGGGATCTTGAAACGTGAAAATAATTCCTATATACTATAAGTGTAAGAAAGTAAAACGTTATTCTGACCTAAAAGAGTATTGTTTCGCGTGAAGTAATTCATCTATGAAGTTGAGTGTATTAATTATTTACAAAAATATAATCTTAAGTGGTTAAATTTTCTTAAAGTTCAAAATCCTTTCATTAAGATTTAACAATAGCAATTAAATTACATAGCAATTACGACTTCCAACGATCGACTATTTTCTTTATTTTTGCTACTCTTAATTATCAATCAAATTTTAACGGAAGTACTAGACTGCAATGACTCGGAAGTATTCAATTAGAAAGGTTTCATTTGTGTTTAGGAGGGTAGCGATCATTAGATGTGAAATGGTCTTGACTGTTGATGACCCTTGTAACGACAGCGATAGGCTCCCAGTGATCCAAGGGTTACAATTCATTTGGGCCTCCTTCCTTGGAGCCATTAATGGTCTCATCGGCCCATTTAATGAGCTCCAACATAGTATCTTCTATCTTATTATACATTTAAATATTAGGGTTTTTGAGTTGGGGCACCCCTCTGAACCCCTTCTCCTTCCGACCCCATAAAAAAATGGGGTTTCGAATTTACATATGAAATTTTGTGTTTATACATTCATTAGAACTGCAGTTTTTATGTTAAAACTCCCTTCTAATCTACCCTATCCCCACTATCTCGGGTTTTCGCACGATTACAATATTTATACGCCAAAAATTAAACTTGTATGCAGTCTTTTACAGCTTGCCTGGGATTTTTGAATTTTAAGGGTATTTGGAAAAATCGAGAGAAAATAGAATTAATAATGAGTTCAATATTTATTATTTTGTGACATGTTATTTTCTATTACCACATTTCTTGTAGAAATTATTTTTAAGCTGGTCATGAAATTTTGATTTCTAAAATAGTTTCCGAAAAGTGTCTTAATTATTAATAAAACCATGAACTTAAGGAGGTACAATTATGAGGAAATTATATGGATGATTGTCTACGCCAAAAGGGAGGGGTTCAATAATGTGGCCCAACTTATGGGATATACACAAGTTTGGGAGACGAATTTATGATGAAAGATAAATTCAACTACTGGTAAGATAAATAGTGGAGTATATTAGAAAAGGAAACTTAAAAGGATTTATCCCAGGTGGGAGCGAAATTCCAGGAGACCCAAGCAGGTTGGGATAGTCCTCCGGCTGAAAGAAAGAACATTGTCCAATGGACCCCAATACAGTCGAAGAACGTACTTACCTGATCTGCAAGGACTGGTAATGTGGATGAAACGTCTGAGGCAGCAGGAGGCAAAACTATCTGGAAGCTAGGAGGCTGGAAGAACAAGAGGGAGAACCGTCTTGCTTGGAAGCGAGTGAGACAAGGATGATAGTGGGAGGCGAAATGATAGTCAAGCTAGAGAGATAAGCACTCTCTAGCGGTCAGGTGGCCAAACTAACGTAATTGGTTTGGCCAAAACCCAATAGGTGTCGCTACAAAATAATAGAAATAAGAAAATGCCGTAACAATGATACTTAACATTTTTTGCAGATGTATTGTGAAACACTCAATAAAAATAAAGAAAAACGTAAGTTTTTTTGAAATATTGTCTATTTCACAATATATACACAAAATATGAGAATACTTTCGATATTGCTACCATCTTCAGCCACGACTTAACAAATACTGATACCAGTATTAATAATTAATACTAATAATAGCCAATTATTGGCTAAAGATGATATGCAATACCGAAAGTACTCCCATATTTTATATATATTTAGTGAAATAGACAATATTTTTAAAAAACAAACTTTTTTTTTATTGTGATTACTTTTCTTGGATTTTCCATTAAAAAATATAATTTTAGGGTGCCAGCAAATTTTCTGAATTTTCAACAATCTAATCCAATGTCATTTTTATTTGATTGACGGCGCAAATTAATAGAATAGAATTTGTGAGTAAAATATTGTGTTCATTTTATCTTAACCTACATTATAAAGTTATAAAAAAGTTAATTTTAAAAATAAAAAATCAATTACATATATTTAATTATTTCTTAAAATTACATGTAACAAAATTTAAAAAAAAAAGTAATTTTGTCTCGTAGTTCACTCACACTTGCCTTTGGAGCCTCTATCATCTATATCACGCCATCAATTAAACCAAAATATAAATCTGATGACTACTCCACCTAAACAGAGACATGTCCTCTATATGCAAAGTCTGCTTCGACCGGCTATTGTTTTTGAACAAAATCGAAACTAATATTGTTCTTTGTTTTTTATTGTAATTTCTGTTAAAACTTTTAAACACATTTTCGCTTTTGTTTATTCTTATATTTGATATTTCTTATTTAATTTCTTTCTTATTCTTTTATTTTTAATTTTTCATTTTAATTTTTATCCGTAATTATTATTTTTTTTTTGTCTTTTATTTATAAGGATGCAACTATTATCGGGTGCAACAAGCAACATCTAAGATGTACGAGTAGATATATGTATATGGTGTGTGAGAGGAAGGCCACCCAGTGGTAGGTCCTCGGGACGAAAATTTATTTTAATTATGAGAAGGACACTGCAAGTGTGAGCTTATCGCAATTAGAAGCGAAAAAAATAATAATTAGAAAATAATAATAGGAGGGGATGTGAGTGTTGTGAAGATAATGTACGGATTTCTGGGTTTGTATTTGTGTAAGGTTTGCTAAAAAAAAACGTATTCGTAATTATAAAAATAATTTCTAAGCCTGGTTAAGTTTGTATGGAAACAGTGTTGCCACATCCTCAAATAATATTGTAAAAATTCCAACTTTTCGCAGCCCCTCTTCTTTTCAATAAATTTAATTTTTACAATAATTTCACATTTTACAATGTGTTTACTTTTTGCACTTCACAATTCTAAAAAGAGAAAAACGTTTAACCCATAAAGCTTAGGAAAAGTAACAGAAAAAAAATTTGGGGTGATGTTCCGTTTAATATAAAAGGGGGAAAAAATGAAACGGGTGTAGATGTTAACGGGTTTGGCGACATTTTCAACGGAACTATTCATTCGGAAACCGATTGGACGAGCGGGGGAGCGGAAATCGGGGAGCGGAAATAAGATTTTAGGGGGGGGGGGGTGGAGGGGGAGGGGGGGAGAGAACATGGTAATTTGTAGATGGAGGGAAAAGCGCAGTCGGGCGGAAACCGACCCCGTCTAATGTTTGATTTACATCCAGATTTACAACACCGAGAATTTTTCTCATGGCGAGTTGCAAATATATGATTCGATAAGGACACATCCTAGGCAAAAAAGTAATGTTGGATCTTTTCCAAAAAACTAACTGCCCTAATAAAAAGTCATTCATTTTGCTCAGTTTTTTTTTTTTTATTTACTTTCACAGCAATATGGAGAATGTAATCGGTCAGAAATTCGTCGGTGAATATACTTCCCCAGAAGGAATTAATCAATTAATTTTTTGCTCCCTCTCCAAAACAGTCGATCGTTTAAGCTAATATTCAACAGTGTACTTACATAGGGGTTCCTAAATCCTCACACTAAATTTTTAAGGTTTTTGAATTGAGTCCCCTTCCCTGAATGTGTTGTCTTTTCATTCGATCGGCAGTTATTAGAGTTTTACTAGTTAAGCCTCCCCCCTTAATCACCCTTCCCTTTTAGTTGATTTGGCTGAAAAACAATAGGTGTCGTTTAAAGGGCTCTGGATTCACATATAAAACTTCGTGTCAATACATTCATTCTATCGGAAGTCACAGAAGCACAATCAGAAATTTTTAATGGCTGTGTTAGTAAAAACTTTCTATATATCTGTGTGTGTGTTTTTGTCTGTGAACAGGTATAACTCTCGATTGAATGATAAAGACACGAACTTTTATATCCACCAAAATCAAAACTTACAATATCCAAAAATCTAAATTTTGTGAATTTGCCAAAAACCGCTCTCGACTACAATTTGTTTCGCCGGTTCTTGCAAATGGTTTTTTTCTTTACATCCTGTTAGCACTTTAAAATAAAATACATACAAAAAAAAGGAATTTTATATAGTGTTATAAAAATAAAAACAGTAAAATTTTGAATAATGTTAGTTTTGAAACCAATGTTTGGATAATGTGAGTTTTGATTCCCACCACGTAGGATAATGTTAGTTTTGAAACCAATGTTTGGATAATGTGAGTTTTGATTCCCACCACATAGGATAATGTTAGTTTTATTCCCAACTTTCTCAAAAATGTATAAATAAATCAAAACCATTCATCATTTTCAAATGCAATGTAAATTTTTTGTTACAATTATTTCAACTTAAAATAATTAAAAAAAAAATGATTAAAATTGACACGTAATTATAATTTTACATAAAGCATAGGTAATAATAAAATATTAAAATAAAAACTGCAAAAAAATACATCACAAAATAAAAAAATAAACAATAACCTCTTTGAGCAGGTTATTCTTGCAAATACTGCTTTCTGATTGGTTAAAAGACACCTAGTGTCAGAACTAACATTATTACAAAAATAACCACTGCCATCTCAATTTTGTTAATTTTGGATATTGTGAGTTTTGATTCTGGAGGACTCATATGTGTGTCAAGAAACTCATAAGGAAGTCGCTTAATGATTTTCAGCCAAATTGGACAAAGGAAAGCGGGAGATTTAGGGGATGGTTTTACATAAAAATTGTTGCCATTTTAATAAATGTGTTGCCATTGTTATGAATGTGTTGACACAGTACAATTTAATTGAAATGTGAAGTACACCTTCACAGGACTATTATTTTACCCTATTAAAATGTATCTAATAGATTTAGGAGCCTGCTTTCCAAAACCCACTGACAGCTCCATGAGAAAGTTCCGTTCAAAATTGGCAGGCTCATATTTTTTACTTCTATTCCTTTTAAAAACTCCTATTTTTATGTTCTTGTTTTGTCAGTTAGGACAAAAAAAAATATATATATATATATATTTAGGTATATATAATTTATATATGGTGGAGGGCGCTGGTAGCTCAGAGGAGGCGTGCTTGCTTACTGAGCTCAAGATCGCGGGTTCTAAACCCGGCCGAAGTACTTTTAAGTTTAAACCTTGAGTACCCCGTTCTTCGGATGGTACGTTGAACGATGATCCTGAGCTTGTACGATGTCTTTAGGGTAGACATTTAGAACTCCCATAGAGGAATCGGGCACATGTTCACCTGAGCGACGTAAAAATGTTTTTTTAAATATTGTCTATTCAACAAAATTAATATAATATATGGGAGTATTCTCGGTATTGCTACCATCTTCAGCCTCGACTTATACGAACTACTTAAGAAATACTGTAAACATTTTTTTTTTTTTTTTTTTTGTTGCTTCATGTACGATGCATATTAGCCATGACTTTTATAGCGGTGTTACTTAGTTATTTATGACATCCATGGCCCCGGAAGGAAGTTCTATCTATGAAATAAAACTCACCCCCGGACGGGATTCGAACCCGCAAACCATGGTGAGACCATTAGACAACATTTTAAAAAACATTTTCTTTATTTTATATTAAGTATTTCACAGTATCTATAAGTTTGTTTTGGAATTTAGCTGGAAAATTGAACAGACTTGGGTAATAATTAAGGATATTTCAACAAAATAATAATAATAATAATAATTCTTTATTGCATAGGATATTAGGAGATACATGGATATTATTGCAAGAGATTGGAGTCTTATATACTGTTAGCGCAACATTTAATTAATTTTTGATTTTTGTAGAGGTATTTTTTCTTAAGTTTTCTTCCATTAATTATTCTAATAATTATTAATATTATTATCATAATAACTATGGTCAATATTACTCATGTAATTTATTCTTATGTTTATATTACATCATATTAACAATTTGTGGGAGGAGCCTATGTATGTGGGGGAGTGGGGAATAGTTCGTGTTATGACCGCTGGTCAGTGTTGGACAGATAGTCTTCCATGGTCCTTCAGCCTGTTGACATTAGGGTTCTCCTCAAGGCCACCAACTTCTCTCGTCAATCCGGATCGCCTTTCCGTGGACCTCTGAAGTCTGGTACTTGGCTCATCTGGTGTGACGGCGTCCTCAGCCTACTCCCAGATCTTCTCGGCCTTGTTTGGAGATCAGTTCATCAGCCCATCTTCCACATTCACCCCTCCACATCAGGAGAGTTAACTTTGTTTATTTTTGTTTTTCCTTTTAACTACGCCGACTGGCCCTTGTATTTGAAATTAAATATAATTATATCATTTTTCAAAATCTAGTCTATGTTATTTATTAACATAGAATTTGGTGATTCCGGCCAGGAACATATATATTTGCTAAAATATGTATTTGAATTTTGTTCAAAGATGTATTCTAATCCTACTTTGGATTTAATCCTATTTTTGTACATCTAGCTATTTTCTTGTTATTGCGCACCACATACCTGCCTATAACCTTCGTGTTATCATTTATGATAGTAATCAGATGTTATTATTATGATCTGGAAATAGGTCATATCAAGGTAAATAACATTCTTCTATCCATTAATCAGTGGATTTATATTTTTATTTTTATGTTGATAGACTCTTCTTATATTATAATCTATTTTTTAAATAGTTTATAGTCTATCATTTTCTTGTGTTAAAATACATAAATATATATTTTTTCAACCTAATATTTTCAGTGGCACTCATTTAGGTTCTTGTATTTGTTTTGATTCTACTAGAAGGTTCAATGTTTGTTTATATTCACTCTAGCTTCTTTTCTTAATTTCAACTTCAGATATATTTATTATTTTAATTTCATTTTCTTAGAAATACTTCGTTTCATTTTCAATTTTCATTTTCTTTTAATCATGGCAAGTGAGGAAGCGGATGTTAATGTTGCTGCTTTCTCCGATTCTCGGACAATAATATTAAGACGCAAACTTTATTCTTTATGTCAAGATATTAAATCTATTCGAGAACAAGGCCGTGCAGCTAAGGTAGATAACAGTCAAACGAATCTATTTCAAGCGATGTTCTCCGATCTTTCAAATCTTCGAAGTGAATTAAACTTTACAAATGAAGCGTTGGAAACATACTTTGTAAATGCTCAGAAAGGCGAGGATTATCCTACGGATAGAGATTCTTTGATTTTATCGAACTCGAAACGTTATATCTATGAGATCCTTATGATTCATACGGAGCTTTGTCCGCCTCCCAGGCCAGCTCGAGAACGAGCAGCTACTCCAATTCAAAATATTTCTGTTATCAACGACACCAGGTCGCGCCTCCCAAAAATTAATATTCCAAATTTTTCAGGCGAATTGACAGATTGGCCGCATTTCAAAGATGTTTTCATTTCTTTAATTCACGATGAACCGACACTGTCTAAAACTGATAAATTTTATTATTTAATTTCTAGTCTGAATGGTGAGGCTCGATCCCTTTTAAAGTCCATACCTGTGACGGAGGCTAACTATGACCTAGCCTGGAAGACTTTGATGGCTCGCTACGATAAGAAGCGTTTCTTAGCTACAGCCTTCTTGGACAAACTTCTCTCATTTAAATCTCACCCAGAGGTTTCCGAAAATTATAAATTATTTTTATCTCATGTGGGTGACAGTATGGAAGCTTTTCAACTTCTAAAAATTCCTCATGAAGCGGAATTTATCTTGTTTCATCTTGCTATTCAATGTCTGGACCAGAGAACAAGGGAAATGTTCGAATCCAAGCATATTAAGGAAGAATTTCCGCGATGCAACGATCTTCTGGAGTTTGTCAGAGACAGACAGCAAATTCTGAAGCTGTCTTCCAGCAAACCCGGTAAGTCGTCTTGCCCGAAGGCAACGAAGACCCATAATAAATCTTCTTCTGTGTTTTTGACGACCAAGAGAGCTTCGAAACCATCGGATGTGCGCACTTCAAAGTGTCCATACTGTAAATTGTCTGGTCATGATTTGACCAAATGTCCCAATTTTTTGAATCTGTCGCCGTCGCAACGCTTCCACTTTGTAAAAACCTTCAAGGGATGTAAATATCATTTAACTTCTGGTCATACTACCGACGAATGCAAATTTAAAATTAGATGTCTCATTTGCCAATCTCTTCACCATTCCTTACTTCATTTTTCAACAAACACCCTCGTTGAAGATACTAGGCCTCCATCTATGGGGACGCCTTCAGGAACTTCGAAATCGATTCTTACCTTTCGTGGTAATTCTTTTGATGTTCCAGCTCAACAAATACTTCTTAGTACTGCTACTGTTTTCATAACAGATGTTCGAGGATGTTTTCATCCCGTTCGTGCTCTCATTGATTCGGGAGCTCAATCCTCATTGGTGACTTCAGACTGTGCTCGGCGACTCCGCTTGACTGTGGCGAATGATTCCCATCAGATAAGTTCTGTCGGGGACCTTAGTGTTCCGTCCTTAGGAACTACATTTTTTGAGATGAAATCTATTCATCGTAAAGCCCCTCTACTAGGTGTCCGCGCCACAGTTGTCACCAAAATAACGTCGGATCTTCCATCTATTGCAGTTCCGGAAATTATAATCAGAAAAATTAACCCTTCGATCAAATTAGCCGATTTGAATTTTGGACTGCCTCGTCCAATCGACTGCCTTTTAGGTGCCGATATTTACTATAAAATATTGGAAGGTAGACCCGTCCCTATTATCGGTACAGATTTAGCCACCATTAAAACATCTATTGGCTGGATTGTTACTGGTGCCTATTCAGTTGATTTTGAGTCCTTCCCCAGGCCATCGGTTTTGACCCTCACGACGATTCCCTTTATTCACCGTCAACTTGAACGATTCTGGGAATTGGAGGAACCTAGCATTGGAGTTGTGACCGATCCGGAAACGGAACTTTGCGAAGAACATTTTGCCCGGACTCATCGTCGTTTAACTTCAGGGAGGTACGTTGTTGCTCTTCCATTTAAATCTCCTTCACCATTATTAAGTGATTCAAGATCGCAAGCGTTGAAGCGGTTCTACAACTTGGAAAAGAAATTGTTGAGAAATCCCACATTGAGACGGGAATGTTTCACTTTTATGGAAGAGTATCTCTCTCTGGGACACATGGAAATCGCTTCCTTTCCTGGGAAATACATAATTCCCCATCATGGCATTTTAAAAGAGACTAGCTCAACAACTAAGTTGAGAGCGGTCTTTGATGCGTCCATGTCGTCGTCGATTTCTACCGGCTCTCTAAATCAACATCTTTTTGTTGGACCGAAACTTCAACTTGATATTGCGGACATCATGCTTAATTTTAGACTTCATCGCATTGTGTTTGTGACGGATATCTGTAAGATGTACCGCCAAATCCTTATCAATGAACCGGATCGTCTTTATCAACATATTTACTGGAGATCGGATCCTGCTGATGACGTTAAAGAATATGAATTGTGCACCTTGACTTACGGGATGTCCTGCTCCCCCTACTTGGCTCTTCGCGTTCTTAAACAACTCACTCTGGATGAAGGTCATCATTTCATCCATTCGTCCAAAGTGTTACGCGAGGACGTATATATGGATGATATCATAACTGGGGCATCAAGTATCGATGAAGCCCTCAGCCTTCAACAACAACTAATTGATTTACTCATGAAGGGTAATTTCGAGCTTCGTAAGTGGGCCAGCAATTCAGAGAGTGTGCTCAAGGCAGTTCCAGAGAAGTTTCATGAAAGGTCTATTTCACTTTCGAAGGGAGAAGATTGTGTTTTTAAGGTGTTAGGGGTCCAGTGGAATGCTCAGTCAGATGAGTTCTCATATAATATCACCACCCCACGTCCTCAGTGCACTAAACGTGGTGTTCTATCTGCAATTGCGCGTATCTTCGATCCTCTAGGTTATTTAACACCGGTGATATTTTTGGCCAAGCTTATGTTGCAAAATATTTGGAAATTAGGCCTCGGCTGGGACGATCCTCTGCCAACTGAGGTCAAACTTGACTGGGAAAATTTCATGATGGAAGTTCCCCAATTGGTGTCCATCCGTTTATCACGTTTCATCCCGGTGAAACACAGTAACGATTGCCAGTTCGTCGGTTTCTGCGACGCTTCAGAGAAGGGATTCTCGGCCATCATTTATATTAGAACGGTAACGGATGACAATGTTCAAATTTTTCTCTTGAAAGCAAAATCTAAGCTGGCTCTTATAAAACCGCTCTCTATCCCAAGGCTTGAGCTTTGTGGTGCTCTTCTTCTTGCAAAATTATTCAGCTCTCTGAAAAAATTTCGAGACAGAATTTCGATAAATCAAATATTCTTCTTTACGGATTCCGCTATTGTGTTAGGTTGGCTACATACTCCACCTCATTTATTGAAAACCTTTGTGGCCAACCGTATTGTAGAAATTTTACAGTTAATTCCTGAGGTGTCCTGGCGTCACGTGGGCACATTGGACAATCCAGCTGACGCTGCCTCACGGGGTCTCCGCCCATCTCAGATTTTACGTAGTGATCTATGGTGGAACGGACCGTCTTGGCTACAACTTCCCGTCCATGACTGGCCAAAGATCGAAAGATTTTGTAGCCGGACAACAGTTTTGCCCGAGCTTAGGGGCGGTATAATTGCTACTCTCAGTTCAAAGGCCGTCCCTGACCTTGTGTCATGGATCGAAAACTTCTCATCATTTATGAAGCTTCTCAGGACGGTATCGTATGTGCGGCGATTCATCCAGAATACCCGCAACTCCAATCTGTGTGGACCTTTGACATTAAGAGAATTGAACGCGGCGGAGACAACCTGTATCCGTCTTATCCAAAATTGTTATTTACCTAACGCTATACACAGTGGCGACGAGGATTATGCCTCCACTAATCTCCGAGGTCTGACTCCATTCTTGGATCCCTTGGGACTTTTGAGGGTGGGCGGTCGTCTTCAACAATCACCTCTTCCTGAAGGTATGAAGCACCCTATCATCCTACCTCATCATTCCCACCTCTCTAGACTTATAATACGTCACTATCACCACTTGTATTTGCATGCTGGTCTAAATCAACTCCATGCCTTGATACGTCAACGTTTCTGGATCCTCTCAGCAAGGCGTTTAATCAGACAAGAGTTATTTAGATGTGACATTTGTTATAAGTTTTCAGCAAAGCCAGCTGAGGCTCTGATGGGCAGTTTGCCTACGTGTCGTTTTGAAGCTGGACGAACTTTTATTAATGTTGGCGTCGATTTTGCCGGCCCATTTTCTATCAGGGAGTCTCGGAGAAGAAATGCGCCTGTTAGCAAATCATATTTATGTCTGTTTGTATGTATGACTACTAAGGCTCTTCATTTGGAACTGGTATCTGATCTTTCGACAGCGTCCTTCATGGCCACGCTCGATAGATTCATTTCACGTAGAGGGCTCCCTACTAAAATTCTGTCAGATTGTGGCAGCAACTTTGTCGGAGCGGCAAGGCATCTCTCTGACATGCAGAAATGGTTACATAAAAATTCTGTCCAAGAGGATTTGTCTTCCCATCTACTGACGAGAGGTGTGGAATGGGTTTTTAACCCTCCTTACTCACCCAATTTCGGAGGTATCTGGGAAGCCGGCGTCAAGTGCGTGAAGAATCATTTTAAACGCGTTCTCAATGATACAGCTTTCACTTTCGAAGAGCTCACCACCTTGTTCGCAAGGATTGAAGCGATTTTAAACTCAAGACCTCTTTGTGCTTTAACATCAGATCCTACTGATCTAGACATTCTTACTCCAGGTCATTTCTTGATTGGGACAGCTCTAACAACGAGACCAGAAGTCGACTTTACGGACAGTCCTGAGAATCGACTCACCAGATGGCAACTCGTACAACAAAGAGTTCAACACTATTGGCAACGATGGAGGAATGAATATCTTACAACTCTCCAACAACGACCAAAATGGTTTAGAACTACTTACCATCCTCATGTCGGTGATTTGGTTCTTCTTTGGGACAAACATTCCTCACCTGCTCAATGGCCTCGCGGAAGAATAACTGACGTCTTCCCAGGTCCCGACGGAATTGTTAGGGTTGTAAGTGTTCATACTCTTAAGGGTATTTTTAAACGTCCCCTATCTAAGTGTGTGCCACTGATTCCCCAATCGGGTGACTCAGAGAAGTAATTTCTTTAAATTTTTTTTCATATAAAATTTGGTGGGCGGTTATGTTAGCGCAACATTTAATTAATTTTTGATTTTTGTAGAGGTATTTTTTCTTAAGTTTTCTTCCATTAATTATTCTAATAATTATTAATATTATTATCATAATAACTATGGTCAATATTACTCATGTAATTTATTCTTATGTTTATATTACATCATATTAACAATTTGTGGGAGGAGCCTATGTATGTGGGGGAGTGGGGAATAGTTCGTGTTATGACCGCTGGTCAGTGTTGGACAGATAGTCTTCCATGGTCCTTCAGCCTGTTGACATTAGGGTTCTCCTCAAGGCCACCAACTTCTCTCGTCAATCCGGATCGCCTTTCCGTGGACCTCTGAAGTCTGGTACTTGGCTCATCTGGTGTGACGGCGTCCTCAGCCTACTCCCAGATCTTCTCGGCCTTGTTTGGAGATCAGTTCATCAGCCCATCTTCCACATTCACCCCTCCACATCAGGAGAGTTAACTTTGTTTATTTTTGTTTTTCCTTTTAACTACGCCGACTGGCCCTTGTATTTGAAATTAAATATAATTATATCATTTTTCAAAATCTAGTCTATGTTATTTATTAACATATACATAAAATAATATTAATTATATACATAAAAAAAACAAAGTAAATAATAGAGAACATAAAAAGCAGACTCTGGAGAAGAAAATGAAGATCTTTTATGCGTATAAATAATAGAAATAGATAATAGAAATGGAAATGGAAATGGGGGGCCATACGTTAATACGCGCTATGGTTGAGGATAACATACAAAATAAATGACTAGCTTGGGACTAATAAAGGAAAGAGGAAAATAAATATTTTAAGGAAATTAAATTTCAGTTCAACAAAATACAGATAAATAGTAATTTTCATTTTCTATAATTTTATTCACCACAATAACATGCATAGCAGTGTACCAGAGATAAATTGCTATTAAAAATACATCATCTCGAAGTTATTTGATGAAGTACACAGAACCTTTTCGCTCCAACGTTAAGTCCAGTTCCCTTAGTTTCTTGTTCTTCGATCATTCTTCTTCTGTCGTCTCCTTCTCCAGACTCATCTCTTCCTGGGTCTCGCTGGCCTCTTCCACTGTAGCTGCTGCCTCCACTTGTAGCTGCTCATGCTGTGTCCCTCTCTCCTCCAGCTGTTGCTGCTCATGCGTCACGTTCAGCCGGTTTTGATGCTGGTAAAGAAGCAGAAGTGTATTCTGAAATAAATGAAGTCATACATATCTTAATTTTACTTATGAATGTAACGAGTCGAATGGTAATACGCTCGTTTTTATTATTTTAACCTTCTTATATTCATAGTGTAAGAACGTGAGTAATTTTGAAAAAAAAATCCGAGTATTTCATGTTTTCCCTGTACACATTTTGAAAATATTGGCTGCCTGTGTAGATGCGCGGACAGTCCAGACTTGAGCGATGCAAGGACATTGTCCAGGAATGGTTTGAGGAGAAATGGTAACAGCGGTGGTCACGATCGTCAGATGGCCGAACGAGCTATGCTGATGGAGAAAGAAGTAAACACTCTAACCCTGCACCGAGGATGTCCGCCGGCCACCAACCCGTAGTACAGACAGCCAGCGTTCCACCTTTATCCCGAGCACTCTCGGCGGGCGACGGAGCGCCGCAAGAGGGGCCGGGGACAACCGCCGATTGTCGATGGTCGCCGGCGATCGCAGTAACAAATTATCTTTTATATAAAATAAACAGTTAGTAGGCCTACTAACAGTAGTAACTAACCACCGATATTTAGTAAATTTGAAACTGGTCTCAAAGTTACAACATTTTCCCTCAACCTTAGAAAAACTTTCAATCAATTACGAAATCCAGGGCTTAAGCGTTACAAATTCCGTTTTTTTTTTTTGGGGGGGGGGGGGGACTGAAAAATGGCTCGAATTCAGAGATTACAAAACCTAGTTAGATTTACCCTTTACTGACCTAGTCTAAAGACGAATTTCATCCTTACGGACTATACTTTTTAAAAAGAGAGTATAGTACTGTTTACTTTTGGATCATTTTCCTTTTTGACTTGCCACCCGTCCCTGGCAGGTCGTGTAAAATCGCCGATCCTGGATGCTGACTCCAGACTCCCGAAAAACCCTTCCATACTCTTCCAACAGTCCATGATCAGATAGTGAGGCGAACCTTCACACTTATCCATGTCTTCTGCCGTCATCGTGGATTTATCGGTCCTTTCTGGGTCTCTGTAGACATTTTTAATCAAACAGTTATATAAATATAAAGTCGGGTGAATCACCGGCTGGATACGTCCCCGGGACGAATTAATAAATAGGGTTTGAAACCCGGCCGAGGCCCTTAATTAAGTCTTTTATCTCGGAGGTAAAAACCTGAAGCGAGTCGTCCTTCGGATGGGACATTAAGGGATGGTCCCGAGCCTGTGCGATGCCAGGAACTCGTTAACTAGTTACTACGCTAACAGGGTTTTAACTACGATGTAATATCGCCTACTACCAGAGTGCTCTTTCGTCACTCTGGTGGACATAAGCCCGACTCTACTATGGGAGTCCTACATTTTGCCTACCCTAAATTTTTATTCACTTAGGGTAGGGGTATTTAACGAGTACCTGACATCGTACATGCTCAGGACCGTCGCTTAACGTCCCACCTGAAGAACGGCATGCTTAATTTATTTTACCTCCCAGATAAAATAAACTGAGGGCCTCGGTTCGGTTTCGAACCCGCGAACTTGAGCTCAGTAAGCAAGCACGCATACGGCGCTCTCTCTGTACATATATATATAGAGTGAGAGAGAGACAGAGAGAAATTGATAGTAAAGAAATAAATCTATTGGATGCTTAGGTTTAGGACTCCCCTATAGTAAGATGTACCTATATATAATATATACATCGCTTATTTACACACCAGCCCTCCGTATACACTTATATACACGAAGGACTGGTGTGTACATATTAATATATGGTATTAATCTTAAATATATATATTTATGTATAGGACTTCTGAAACAAATAAGAAAAAAATGTTGAAAAAATTACAAAATACGCAGAAAGCAAAAACTGTTTTGGCGCCTTATGGTTGACAGATTAGTATATTATACAATTTGTGCATGCCAGTCCTCCTGTACAAATATGTGTACACGGAAGGCTGGTGTGTACTCCTAGAAATCTAAGCGTCAAATGCTCTTGTTTTTTGTCTATTAGCTCTACTGTGGTAGTCCTAAACCTAAGCATTCAATGCACTTATCTCTTTTATATAATATGCAAACGTTTATTGTATAAGAATTATATCTGGAAGAGAATCGCTATGTAAATATTACGTTGATATGTTATATATGTAAATATTATCTCTTATATATATGTATATATATATAATATGTGGTAAGTTATTTTGTTTGACGTGACCCCTATTGCAAATTTCTTGAAAATTACTTTGCTAAATTGCTAAAAAGACGTCTACTCACTGTTTGTCCTCGGTGGATCTGTTCACAAGCGGACTTCTACTTCGAGATCTGTCTCGAATCCTATCTGGAATCCCGAGCGTTCGAGCCACATGATAATCGCACAACTTCCATGGCATTCGGAACCCACGTGACTTCCGTTCCGCAAATCCATTGTGAACGGCTCGATGCAGACAATAGCGTAGTTTGTTCTCGTTCACCGACAGTCCGCCTCGCTCAAGGACTCGCTTGAAGTGGGATACCGGGGATCCAAATGGATCGTTTAATTTTCTGTAATATCTAAAATCTTCCCTATTCATATTCTCTTTACTGAAATTTTATTTTCGGTAGTATATATATGCCAACCAATTAAAACCTAATAATAATTTGACAAATTTCAAACATTTAACTTTGATAGTTTTAACACATGTGAAATTTGAAAAATAAATTGTCTGACAACTGTTTCAAAATCTATATATTTAATGGACCAGACGTTTTTTTTTTGTTTTTTTTTCTACTTAACTCCCAAATTGATTTTGATGATCGAGGTGTCATTCGAAATGGCTTGAATTATATATGTACTGAACGTATACTTATTAAAAATATTTGTAATTATAATATGTTATGTAATACCTATGTAATTATAATATGCTAAGTTATCTTAAACCCATAAAAGTTTGAATATAGTTTTGAAAATTCGCTGATTTGGCAAAACGTTAACTGTTGTGTATGGGGAGGTTGGTTTGCTAGCTCCTCGTCAATCTTGGCATGGGTGAGCTGCTTTTCTGGTCTCCCACAATAATTCAATGTGAGGGCGCCGGTAGCTCAGTGGTATGCGTGCTAGACTTCTGAGCTCAAGGTCGTGGGTTCGTAGCCCGACCGAGGCCCTTAGTTTATTTTATCTGGGAGGTAAAATAAATTTAAGCACGCCGTCCTTCGAATGGGACATTAAGCGATGGTCCCGAGCCTGTACGATGTCAGGTACTCGTTAAAGACCCCTACCCTAGATGAATAAATATTTAGGGTAGGCAAAATTTAGGACTCTCACAGTAGAGTCGGGCTCATGTCCACCAGAGTGACGAAAGAGCGCTCTGGTAATAGGCGATATGACCTTGTAGTTAAAGCCCGGGCATGAGTCTTAAAAACTAACCTAACCAACTAAATCGCATTTCTACAATATTTTCAGCCGAGAGTCTTGCCATTAGAGAGTCTCTCAAGTATCTCTACAGCCCATAATATAAAGAAAAAGGCCAATAATATAAATAATTCATTCTTTAAGTACTTAGACAAGGAACATTGATCTTTGTCTGTATTTTTTTTGAGCTGTTTCACCTGTTTTGTGATGAATACCCATCAAACCTTTCCTCACTTTCCTTATATAATTGAACTTTGACATTACAAGTTTTTATAATTTTTATTTATTTATTTATTTTATTCAATATATCCTGTCTACATAGTTGTAAGTCTTGTACCGGTTAGTGCGGAAACCTTTATTATCTCCATTCATTATTTATTTACAATTGTTATTTTTTATTCGTTAAAAATACATTAATTATATTGGTCGCACTTTAGCTACATTATATTACATACGGCAGTTATTAGAGTTTTTGTGTTAAGCCTCCCCCTAATCCCCGCTTTATTTTTGTCCGATTTGACTGAAAATCAATTGCTGTTGTCCTTATGAGGTTCTAGATACACATATAAAAATTTGTTTCGATACATTTATCCTATCGGTAGTTATCATGTTACAGACCGGTGAAAACTGAACTTCGAATTGATGACCGAATACATAACTTCCCCTATACTTCGTTAGGCTGGGGAAGTAAAAATGTCGTCGGTGAATAACTAAGATGTAAATAATATGAAGATGGCTGATGTAGCGAGAAGTGATTATTTCACAGGATGTCAAATATAAGATAGTCTGACCTCTCACAGATTTGTATTGGTAATAATAGCTAGCCGGCTTTCGAGGTTTCCCTCATCATCAGGCAGTCTCATAAAAAATTAAAAATTTTGAATGGAAATAAATAATATAATAAAAATAAATAAATAACAATCTAAAACATTAACAATTTAAAATATCATGGATGGGGACAGACGAGTTATCCCTGTCCACCATCTGAGTCACAACTCTCAGAGTTGAAAAAGCCGGCTAGCTATTATTACCAATAAAAATCTGTGAGAGGTCAGACTATCTTATATTTGACATCCTATGAAAAAAAAAAAAAAAAAAAAAAAAAAAAATAGGTAATAATAATAATTATTGTTATTGTATAAAATATTAAAATATATATATATATATATTTCTACTGCCGACTTTCGGAGGATGATATACTATCGGGCAGTCTCAGCGTTTTAACAGCTCTCAGAAACCCCTTGAAGATCGACAATCCTCTTTTGTTTGAAATCATTCAGCTACTGATCTCTCTGTCTAAGACCATCACTACCGTAGGTATATCTGATGTGGATCAAGGGTCACAGTGGCAACAAGTACAACGATCAAGTTGACAGGCTGGCCAAGGAGGCGGCCGAGTTAGGGAGTCTCATGGACCTCTTGACAACCTCAGACATCAATTCACACATCAAGAGAGCATCGATGCTGATATGGCAGAAAGCATACGACGCAATGAAGAACATGGAGGGAAGCTTTTTCACCAGGATCCAGCCTTCTATTCCTTCCCAGCCATGGTTCCACCACATTCATCCAACCAGACACTTCTTCACTTCCATTTGCCGCCTTAGATTCAACCACAACCTTTCCACCTTCATTGAATCAAAATTTTAGATCATCCTTTTTGTAGCTGCGACAGACTTACTCCAGCTGACTCTAATCATGTCTTGTTAGCCTGTCCACAACTGCCCTCCACAGAGACCAGCTATTTCATACCTTAATATCCCAACTTGTCCCCCTACCAACTGATATCAGACTCATAATTAGTAGAGTTGGAGATATTGAGATCCTAGACGCTCTTGTCAATTTTATTTCTGAAAAAAATATAGCTTTATAGTTACTCCAATTTTAATTCTAATCATATCTTCACTTGTAAAATTATTTAGTCCCTTCTTTTCATTCCCCCTCTTGCAAAATTCTTAAATTAACTTATTTAATCCCCCCTTGTCAAATTCGTAACTCACGGCTGATATGCATTGACGATAAAGCCAAAAAAACAAAAAAAAAAAACTATCGTTCAATAAATAAATACATTTTGGAGCTATAAATAACACTTTATGGATTAACCATTTTACTTTTTCAGTTTGACAAAGTATAGGGTAAGTTATGTAATCGGTCTGAATTTCGCCCTCTCCTTCCTAGACTTGATGCTAGTCTGGCTAGATCTCCAACCAGCCACCTCTATGTACCATCTAAGGACCACTCCTTCCTAGTCTGGACTCCACTGGAGAGTGTACGACACTTCCAACCATAATTTTCACTAATCGGTCAATTGGTTTTGGAGGGAGAGCGAAAACTTAATTGAACAATTCGTGCTGTTGCCATCGATATCCCGTCGAGTTTTCAATTATACTTTTGCGACATCAAATTTCTCAATTAGCTGACAATTACATTTCACAATCAGTGCTACATGTTGGGCGTAGCATGTAATTAGTACACATGTTTAGTTTAATTATCCCGGTAGAATGTTTAATCAAAGATACACGGACATAATGTTTTTTCAGTGTTTCGTTGGTTTTTTAAAAATGCCTGCTGTATGTCCAGTCCAGGTGGAGTTGATTCGCGGGACCGTATCATACCTAGGACTGGGACCTGTGGCAGCTTGATATGGAGATCGGCTACTAGGGATGGGCGATAGTCGATAGTAGAAGGAAAAGGAAGAATGTTATTTTAGAAATTTTACTTTAAACTTTATTTATAAAAAAAAAAGTTTATCGAAATTTTCATATATATTTTTTTTTAAATTGCGTAACTTTTCAACCCATATTAATCAACTTCGATAGGAAACAGATTGTTTTCCTAGAAATATTTGAATATTTTGAATTCTTAGTATAGAGGGCTAAAGCAGAAAGATAAGTCTATTATGATTCTATGACGCACCTTCTTCCAAGAAACTCCTTCCCTTTATTATTTTTCTTCTTTCCAGTTTCCTTTCTATTTAACTCTACTTCTCAGTTCGAGTTAGTGTGTTGGACTTGGAAATGTGAAGCGTAGCGTGTTCGTTTCAGTTTGCCGCCAAAATCGGACGTGTGGAAGTTTTTTTATTAAACAGGATGATGGGAAAAGTGCTAAATGTATTTTGTGCAAAGTTTTATTCAAAACTAGTTTCAACACATCCAATTTAAGGGATCACCTCTTGAGACGCCATCAAGAAACTTATAAACCGGCACCCAAGACCAAACAACCCACTGCAGAAGCTGCATCACTGCCTACTGTTCCATAAAGTTTCCAAAAGTATTTTTCGCCAATTGGTAATTAATTTTTTGATATTGTTCTATAAAAGTTGTTGGTTGAAATAAAAATTGTTGAATCTAATGCCATTGTACCTACTAAAAATAAAAGTCCATAAAATAAAAGTTTGATTTGAAACAATTACTTATTCGATTGATATTTTTATTCTCCATAACAGAATCATTTAAATTAGGTAGATGTACATGAAAAAATAAAAATAAAACAATCATATTATAATATAATATTGAAATTGGAAAGTTTTTTGCACGAAAAGCGGCAACTTACTGAATTATCGATACTATCGATAGTGACCAACTATCGACTATCGTCCATCTCTACCGGATACCTAGTTTTCAGCCGTTTTATCGGTTCCTGGCTGGTTCAGAAAACAGCGTTGTGACGGCTTGGGGTGACCACTGATCACTATAACAAAACAAAAAAAAAAAATGAAAACAAAAACCGACATTACTTATGAGATGGAAAACATTTCGCTATCTGGAGCTTGACAGAGTTATTGGAGAAAAAAACTTTGTGTATTTGATATTGCGAAACGTGAATCTTGATCTGGGGGAACATAATATAGTCTCGCAAACTTTAATAAAAGAAAATATATTGAATCTTTTCAAATGTTATTGGGAAGACTGCGTCATACTGTCAAGGGTTTCATCGGGAAGGGGGAATAAGGGGAAAATCTTAATTCAAAAACCCCAATAACTGCCGTTGTAATGGATGTATCGACACAAAATTTCATAGGTGAATTCAGAACCCCCCAGAAATTCATAGACAGAAAATTTAATATGAAGATTTAGAGCTCTTATGTAAGTCAACTATTGAATATTAGCGCAAACAGTCGACTGGTTTGGGGGAGCGAAAAGTTAATTGATTAATTCATTCCGAGGAATTACATAGAAAAAAGTCGTCGGTGAATCATCTGTGATGCACTTCCCCGGAACTAATAAATCAATCAACTTTTCGCTCCCCCACAACCGGTCGACTCAGCGTTTATATATATATTTATCAAATTTTATTTACAGTTAATTAGTTATTATGACTCATGCCCGGGCTTTAACTATGAGGTGATATCGCCTACTACCACTCTGATGGACATGAGCCCGACTCTACCATGGGAGTCCTAAATTTTGCCTGCCCTAAATTTTTATTCACTTAGGGTAAGGGTCTTACTTACCTCCCAGATAAAATAAACTAAGAGTCTCGGTCGGGTTTCGAAACCACGATCTTGAGCTCACTAAGCAAGCACATATACCACTGAGCTACCGGCACCCTCATTTTTGTTAGCTTTATTACTGTAATATCCACTTGATTTCCACTACAAAAGTTTTACGATTTAAGACATTTCCTATAAAATACTTATTCCATTCAAGATGTCGTTCCTCTCTGCTGCTACACGGTCACACATCCCTATATTCTCTTCCACTGTTTCAAGAGAGCGGTGAACCCAGAGATGTATGCACAAGTTTCAAGTTTGGGGAATTGCTCTAAAGGTCTAAAAGGAACCAGTCTAAAGCTCTATCCTTTAGATCCTCACTATTCTTACCTGGCAGTCAATTTGAAATAACTTTCTTAGTTGGGCCACAAGTTAGGTCTACCTGCTTATCTCATCAACCACTGACTGACAACTTTACATAACTGTCTGCAGTCTACGGTATAGTTGGTTCGTCCTTAGTTGGCAGGTGAGGATCCTCACTTCAGAGAGAAAAGGGCTCCAATCCTCATCAAAGCGACGGAAGAGCGCTCTGGTAGTTGGCATTATGACCTCAATCTTAAAGCCTGGTCACAAAACCGAGCTAAGCGTCGCTGATTCACTGGCAATGTACTTCTCCAACACGAATTAATCAACTAATTTTTCGCTCTTCCTTCAAAACTAATCTAATGTTTGAGCTAAAAATCGATATTAGAGGCTTATGAATAATCTAACTAAATGTTTTATCGATATATTCAGTACAGTTATGGGGGTTTTTGAGTTGAGGCTCCCTGTGACCCCTCTTCTTCATTAGACCGATTCCCCTGAAAATTGATAGATCTCGTCCTTATGGGGTTTTGAATTTTACATATGGAATTGCTTGTCAATACATTCATTGCAAGGGCAGTTATTAAAATTTATGTGTTAAGACTCTCCCCTAATCTCCCATTCCCCCTCCCAGTGGGGAAATTTTGTACCTAGTCAAAAATTTGATGTTACCAAAATCACATGTTTTCCGATCCTCTTATTCCAAAAATTAAAAAGAGAATATCGTTGAATCACATCCAATGTACATCCTCAGCTCCAATTATTTATAATCGACTGCTTTCGCTTAATATACTCTTTTCCTCTTAAGCCAATTAAGTTCAGCCTCAGTTTGTGTGGATTTTTGGATAAGATAACTCTCTACAGAATAATATATTCGTTCTATCGAGAGTTATCGTGTTCACAGACAGTTAATTTTAATTTCCCAACCAATATATCCGACCCTCTTATTCAAAAATATACCCCCTTTTGATTTTCAGTCAAATAGGAGAGGGTGATCAGATGCTCAACACAGAAACCCTAACAACTTCCAGAAGCCCCTATTCAACTCAACTATGGATTTTTAGCTCAAACAGTCGATTGGTTTTGGAGGGAATGTGGTAATTTAATTGATTGATTCGTGCTGGGGAAGTTCATAGCCTATGATTCACTGACAACTTTTTTTTAAATTAATGGTTAACTGGTCCAGCCTGCTATTAATTCTAAGACAGGGCACACAGTGGGTGAATCCTTCCGCGGGCCGAATTAAGCCACCCGTTAATCCTGCCCCGCCCCGGTTAGTAGTTTGCCCATCCCTGGTTTAAACAAAAAGCAAAAAATATTTCAAGATGTGGACATTATCCGTGATTCATAGGGTGTTCACACCAACAATAATCACTTGGGATTGCTCAGATTCCTGCTCTTCTCTTTAACTTAGAATTCATTAGGAATCAATTAGAACCATCCCCTCCAGTCAAGGACAAAAGCTCAACTTACGGCAGCTTTCCCGAGTCTTCTCAAACATCCTCCTTCACTTTTGGATTAATCCAACTTAAATTCTTGACAAGCCTTTCTTCCACTTGGATGCTCATTGAAAAAAGATTGGAATAGTAGATCTCATTTTGCAGGTTCAAGGGTTTCATAAGTACTTCGTTGTATAATTGTGTACAATTGGTTTATTAGGACGATCAAAAAGATAATTAAGATGTTTGCCTTCCGTCGCAAAGACCCCGATAACTACAGTTCAATCACAATAACAATTTATTAGGTCAGGATGATATAAACTTTTTTTTAGGTGCGGGGCAAATATTAAACGTTATACGCCAAGCCGGCCAGTGACTGATTACAAATAAATAAGAATCTGCTTGTACTAAATAAAGTTGTACCACCTCAAAGTAATCCGGAACGTTTAGAAGAATGAAGGACCCTCTGAGGAATATGGTACTCTCAGAGGAATGCAGCGCCCTGATAGGAATGCGGCACCCTCAGAGGAATATGGCACCCTCAGAGGAATAACGCACCATCAGATGAATGCAGCACCCTGAGAGGAATGCGGCACCCTCAGAGGAATAAGGTACCCTGAGAGGAATGCAGCATCTTCGGAGCAATACTCTCATCAACTGCCAGGTACTTTTGACGTAAGTCAATACAGTGAGGTAGTGAGAGATACGGAAAGTATTTGCGAAAAAAAAAAAAAAAAAAAAAAAACATTTTAGTTTGTAAATTGTTTACAAACAATAATATTGAATTGTAAATACCTATTATGTATTTGTTGCGGTAAATGTGAGTGGCTAATGTATAAATTGCCCTAGCCATTTGTTTTACAAACGAAATACTCACATTTATGAATTATATTTTAGTTCTCGTTATCTGAACTGCTTCTGGACGAGTTATAAAAAATATTCATGATAATTTAAATTATAATTAAAAAATATATCTACCTTATTTTTGTGCTTATTAGGTTAGGTTTTATAACTCATGCCCGGGCTTAACTACGAGGTCATATCGCCTACTACCAGAGCGCTCTTTCGTCACTCTGGTGGACATGAGCCCGACTCTACTGTGGGAGTCCTAAATTTTGCCTACCCTAAATTTTTATTCATCTAGGGCAGGGGTCTTTAACGAGTACCTGGCATCGTACAGGCTCGGGACCAAGGCTTAACGTCCCATCCGAAGGACGGCATGCTCAAGTTGATTTTACCTCCCAGATAAAATAAACTTAGGGCCTCGGTCGGGTTTCACACCCACGATCTTGAGCTCAGAAGACAAGCATGAATACCACTGAGCTACCGGCGCCCTCTTTGTGCTTATTGTTTAGTATTTATTTTTTATTTATTTAATTTAATTGTTTTCTATTATTGTTATTACTAATCATATAGGGGGTCGGGTAACGTGTGTTTATCGAGTACTTTACATCGTACAGGCTCGGAACCATAGCCTTGAACTATCCGAAGGACTGCCTACTCAAGGTTTTTACACCTTGTATGCATTTTATTAATATTATTATTAATATTCAAAAGAAAAATCCTTCAGCAGGCCGTATTGAGCTGATCTGCGGGCCGTAGTATGCCCCATATCTGTTAGGCATGGCGAGTGCTCCTAGACACCAGACTGACCTGGGGCCTGCATGTCGTGTGTTGATTAACTTCAAACTGACATATACATGCACCGGGACTCTCTTCACTTTACCAACATTTCGACAAGAACACGACACTCTGAGGCCAGTATTCTACAATCTACACCATATCATACCTTCACCTCATCGAGTAACCGTTGAGGTTGACGTGACCAAAATGTGAAAAAAATAGGTAGGAAATTACACGAATTATGCAGTCTGAGCGATGAACTACAGGGAAGCAAAGCACCTCTCTATAATTTAGAATAGTTAATAATATCTCAATTCGCCTATTATCAATAGGCCGAGAGGTGAATAGAAAAATACATATATATTACGGTAAGAGTGGATGACTTAGAACCTTCTGAATCCTCCAATACCACCAAATCTAATGACCATTTTGATCAAGAATCAATAGTTGTCTTAGAAGCTTCTGAATCCTCATACAGTCAACTCTTGATAAGTCGAACTTCTAGGGACTGGGCAAAATTGTTTAATTATCTACAATTCGACTTATCGAGGTTGATGTTCGACTTATCAATTTATACAAGGAACATAAGGAAGAGTAATATGTAATATACATACTGTAAAGTAAAAAAGAATGTATTAAGTTACACTTAACATATATACTTATATACAAATGTAAATAATTTTTGAGTGCCTTTTAAATAGTCCCAAATTTTTTTTTTGATATATTTTTTTTTCTTTAGTTGGAAATAATTTGGACCCTTCATTTAGGTTGCTAAAAAGTTGTTGGCCGACGTTGTCACAGGTTTCCAAAAAGGCACAAACAATGTTAAATGCATTTTTGTCTGTGTACTGCGCCTTTTTCTGGCGGTACCTCAAACCAGAATTACCGTCTTCCACAAACGTGAAGATCTTTACTTTATTTTTTATAATAGTAGCAAGTGTGTTGGGGGGGATCCCAAATTCTTACTTTTTTCTCCTTTCTCCACTTCGCGAATCAACTTAATTTTTTCACTCACTGAAACCAATTTTTGGGTACCATTTTTCCCAGGTCGACTTATTTATGCATTGTTCCTGGTATTTAGCCCGATTTCCATTTATTGAGATAATATTTACATTATATAACATAGGACCAGATAATTTGTTCGACATAACTACGAATTCGACTTATCAAGGTTTGACTTATCGAGAGTTAACTGTACTAAATTTTGTGTCGATATAATCATTACATTGGCATAGGTTTTTGGGTCGAGTCCTCTCCTCTGATCCCCTTCTTCCCTTCTACCAACTTTGCGGGAAATCGATAGGTGCTGTCCTTAGAGGGTTTTGAATTTAAATCTAAAATTTCATATCGATACATATATTACATGGGCAATTGTTAAGGTTTTGAGTTGAGCTCCCATCAGATTCCATACTTTCCTTTGTTCGTCGGCCTGATGGACACTGGAAATCCTGAATTTTGCCTACTCAGGCTTTAAGGATAAAGCTCTTTAACGATTGGACATGGTACAGACTTGGGATCATAGTTTTATGCCCGAAGGATGGTGTGTTTAAGATCCTCTTACCTCCCAGATACCT
The DNA here is from genome assembly GCA_963662175.1 of Aradus depressus. Classification (NCBI taxonomy): domain Eukaryota; kingdom Metazoa; phylum Arthropoda; class Insecta; order Hemiptera; family Aradidae; genus Aradus; species Aradus depressus. Next base: position 75,204,829 of record OY759214.1, read on the forward strand.
CGAGGTTTCTCAGGACGGATCGATCTCGCTTTTCTTTGAACAGTGGACGATTACGCTACCTCTGTGCTCCCCCCCTTCAATGTTCAAAAACTTGCTTCCTTGCTTCGTACCAAATCCATAAAGAGACGGCCACTTAACTGGAAATATGTGATGTTAGTAGGATTATATTATTGATTTCATGTCTACCCATAAATATCAAATACTTTCATCCAATGGACACGATCATCTGTTTTCCTTAGGTGGTTTAAAATATAACCCTGCCGAGGCCTTTATTATCTCTTATCCAAGAAGTAAAAAAAACCTTGAGCACGCCGTCCTTCAGCAGGGATGTTGAGCGATGGTCCCGAGCTTCTACGATGTTTCTCGTTACGGACCTCTACCCTAGGAAAACATTGATGGGCACAATTTAGGACACTCAAGGGCTCGTGTGTAGAAAGAGCGCTCTGGTAGTAGTAAATTGATCATATAGCTATTTAAAGTATGTAAAAATCAAAATTCAGTTATGTAGTGCATTCAGTTATGTAGCATGTAGTTACATATATACCCTTCCAGTAGGGAATGAACCAGTTAAAGACCCCTACCCTAGGTGAATAAATAAACCTGGTTAGGCAAAATTTAGGACTCCCACTGGTAGAGTCATGCTCATGTTTACCAGAACAACGAAACTGCGCTCTGGTAGTAGGCGATATGATCTAGTTAAAGCCTGGGTATGAGTCACAATTACTAACTATAACTAGCAAATTATCGGTTCAACTGAGGGTTCCATACCAACCAATAGGCTATATTGACTTCCGTTTGAGAACATGTATTTTGTATTATGAATTTTCTAAACTTTGTATGAAGGTAAGTTTTTATTTTTTCTATAACTTCATTTATATTCAAATTTCAAAAAAAATAATGATATGCAAATGGTTTTGGGGGAAAAATCCAATCAGTGTTGTTGAGGGTTATTGTGGGTTTACATGAATTTTTCTCTGGTAGAAAATTAAAAAAATGAAATAAAATTGGTACATAAAATTTTTTCAGGATACAATTTTAAAGAATAAATAAATAATTCAGGAATCGATAACTTCATATATTGGGAAATAATGGCTGACACATCGGCCTTGAAAAAAGTATAACTCATAAAAGAATTTATTTATTTATTGCCCTTCCCCACTTCTTGAAGTCAATAGATACAATAAAAAAATTTAAATTTCAACTAAAAATGTTCATGTTAGAGGAAACCCTATACACGGAAACGAAATTTTATTCTCACTGTTCAAAAAGAATAATATAATCACAATAAAGAATCGTGTTTCATATCCAAAAACATAATTTGATAGAAAGCTTTCATTTTTATTTTTTGGGCAGAGTTCCTCCACACCTTAACGGTCAGTCCAATGTACGTTATTGTTTTATTTATTCATTTATAATTTTTTATTTATTTAGACTTTTTATACATTCATTTATAATTGAATAATCTATATTATTGTATATATATATATATATATATATACATATATATATATTATTTTTCATATATTGTTATAGTTACATTGTTTTCTTTTTTTTCTATATCTCTCACATTGAAACCTGATGATGGGTCATAAGAACGTCCTGAAACATCGTTGGGATAAAAACACTTCCGAAGAGTTTTTTTGAAAAATTGTTATCTTAATTTTTATTAAATTGAAAAATGTGTCTACCTATTATAAAAGTACCATGTATTAATTTTGTTTATTTACTCATATATTTTTAAGTATTTATTTATTCATTTTTTGTTAATTTCATTTTACTTTTTTTCTAAATAATTTCATTTTCACATTCTAAATAAAATTCCAATCCGTAAGTCTCCTGGATTTGACCTGATCACAGGGAAAATCCTACGAAACCTTCCCCGCAAAGCTGTCCTATTCCTCACCCTTATATACAACTCAGTCCTCAGAACTACCCACTTTCCTGTCCAATGGAAGTATTCCATCCTTTCTGTTATTCCCAAACCCAACAAACCTCTCTCTGATGTCTCTTCCTACCGTCCTATTAGCTTGCTCCCAATCTTCTCTAAAATCCTTGAAAAACTCTTGTTGAAACGTTTTATCCCAATCCTTGAATCTCAATCCATTTTACCTAAACACCAGTTTGGATTTCGTCCTGAACATTCCACTACCCAACAGTGTTTTCGGGTTGTCGATTGCATATCTAATGCATTAGAATGCAAGGAGTATTGCACGGGCGCCTTTCTCGACGTGGCGCAAGCCTTTGATCGAGTCTGGCACCCGGGGCTGCTCTTCAAACTGAAACACTTCCTTCCCAGTACCTACTACCTCATCCTGAAATCTTACCTTAGTGATCGCCATTTCAAGGTCCGAGTAGGCTCTGAGTACTCAGAACTCATACCTATTCGGGCCGGTGTCCCACAGGGTAGCATCCTAGGTCCCATCCTTTACAATACATATACTGCCGACATTCCTATCCATCCTCAGACATTACTGACGACTTACGCTGACGACACAGCAATCCTTTCCACCAATCCTGATCCTGCTGTAGCCTCACTCATCCTCCAGGAGCACCTCACTGAAATAGAGAGGTGGTGCAACCTCTGGAGAATTAAATTAAATGAGCAGAAATGTGTTCAAGTCACATTTACCCTACGCCCTCAATCCTGTCCTCCCGTCATCATTAACAACATCCTGATTCCCTCTTCAAACCAAGTCCGCTATCTCGGGTTATACCTAGACAGTAGACTTACGTGGAACCCACATACACGACTTAAACGACAAGAACTGAATCGAAGATACGGACTGTTACGTCGACTACTTGGACCAAAATCGAAACTGACGACTAACAACAAACTTACGATTTACAAGACCATTATACGTCCAATTTGGATTTACGGACTCGAACTTTGGGGTACAGCTAAACAATCCAACATCAATCGTATCCAAGCATTCCAGTCCAAACTCCTCCGACGAATTGTCAATGCTCCTTTCTATGTCACCAATAAAGTCCTACACAGAGATCTCAGTATTCCCACTGTAAATGAATTAATCAAATCCCGATTCCAATCATTCCACCGAAACCTTTCTTCCCATTCAAATCCTCTCGCACAAGACCTTTCCTCTCATTCCCATCCTGACAATCCTCCCCGCCGCTTGAACAGGAGGTGGCCTCGCGATCTTCTCTCGGAGGATAGTGAATAATGACAATTAACTTTCGAGGGAGTGTCAGCGCTGGCTGGCTTCTCCCATCAAGTGACGTTATATTTTTCTTTTACCACATATTTGCTTATTATGTATATATTGTATATAGATTGCAAATAGAATAAAATAAAAAAAAAAAAAAAAAAAAAACTTTTTTTAATAGTTTTGTTAATACTAATAATCATAGATGTGTTAGTTATAAATCTAATTTATAAGCTATCTTAATGTATAAATTCTTTTGACGTATCCTATTACCATGTATTGGTTTAACGGAAATACATTTATTATTATTATTATTATTATTATTATTATGCAAAGTGGGAGGATTGAGAAGCTTCTAAGACAACTATTGATTTTTGGCACAAATGTACCATCAGTTTGGAAGTCGAGCGAAAACTTAATTGATTAATTCGTGCTGGGGATGCACAATGCCAGTGTTTCAACATCCAATTTAATCATCCTCCAATGCGAGTGTTAATGACATTTAAATCAAGGACTAATAAGCAATGTAAATTGAATATTAATTAAATAAATAGCTTTTGATATAGAAACTAATGACCTAATTAAATAATAATTCGAATTTTCAGCTGAATTGAGTCAATGTAATCGTTGCATTGTTTGAACTAGTACTGGTCAGCTATTGAGATTGTACAAATAGATTTAGCCAATTCAGTTTATGTTCAAAATCATAATTTGGGTAGGTTTTAGATGCAATGACTGATTTACCATAGAAGCGAACTATTTACCACTGTATGTCTATTAACCACTGTATAAGGGTCCCCAACAAAATAAAAAAGTGGTCGGTGAAACATCAGCACGAATGAATGAATTATGTTTCAGTTCTCTCTCTAAACCCAAGGAAACAGGGCCATTTGAATCCCATTTTAAATTTCATGTCGATACATCAGCAGTTAATAGGATTTTTGAGTTGAGCCTTCATCCTATGATCCTCTCCTTCCTTCGTCCGATTTCACGGAAAATCAATAGCTGACTTGCATCATTCTAAATTTCTAGTCGATACATTGGTTACTATGAGGTCATAATCGCCTACTACCAGAGCGCTCTTTAGTACATGAGCCCAACTACAGTGGGAGTCTTAAATGTTTATTCAACTAGGGTCTTTAACAATTACCTGACAGTACAGACTCGGAATCATCGCTTAACTTCCCATCCGAAGGACGGCGTCCTCAAGGTTTTTTCACATCCCAGATAAAAAAACCTAAGGGCCTCACTGGGTTACGAATCCGTGATCTTGAGCTCAGAAGATCATGACGTCACCTCTGGTGATAAGCACGCTCCTACGCCCAATTCAAACTATGCATTAGTAATTATTAAATCTTCTGGAATCCAAATTGGATAATTATTATATTCTGAGTAGAAATGTAAGAAAATTTACGTCGAATTATTTTTAATTTATCAGGGCGCGTTAGATATTCTTAAAATAAAATAGAGTATATACAAATTGTTGTTTACATAAGTCACATGACCTTACAGTCTCACATATTGTTTATTTTTTAGATGTTAGTTCATGATTTGTCTATTCAGGCATTTTTAGAACTATAAACAATTTTTTTTTTAAATATTCTAGTTCTAGTGAAAAAAGTTGATATATCTAATTGATAACATATATAATCTACATATTCTTGTTATAAAAATTATCCGTTATAAATGACTAACAGACATAGATATATGTACGCACAGACCGACATTGGAACATGGACATTGGAACTGGGATTATCGAACGTTTAAAATACTAAAGGTACAGGAATAGATAAAAACAAATAGGTTAAGAAAAATATCTGAAGTTTTGAGGGAAGGGGGGAGGAGTGAAGGGGATGAAAGAGATTGAATGGTCTATTTTTCTTCAATGAACACCAATTCTCTCTCTCTCTAAGACCCCCCCCCCCCCCCCTCTTTAAATTTCTATACATAATGAGTTCCCATGTCTATACAATTATTTTGGAGCATTGAGTCTCACAAATGAAAATTAATCGGGTCCATTTTCCAAGACGAACATTTAAATCGGTAAACATAATCATTTATTTAAGGAAAAACAATTTTTGTGAATTATCTTCCATTTGTTTTTAATTCCAGAACTGGTATCAATTGCACAAAAACACTGGTTATTGGAAAATTTAATTTTTCATTTTGAATGCTTCATTGTACTCCATTTTTAAGAATATTATATCAAATTATAATAATAAATAAATTTTTTTTTTTTTTTCGATGTTAGTACAACTGACGGGGGTCCGATTCGGGTCAAGGTTCCGAATCCTGACTCGGGTTGACCCGAATCCGGCTCCCAGGTTCCAAATTTTAACACGATTCTGGATAAGCTAAAACGCGTGTATTTTTTTAAACTTTTGTCCTATTGATCTTTTCTCAAATCTGAGGACTTGTTTCAAAACTACGAATCTGCATGAATCTCGAAAACTGGACGGCGTATGGAAATCGTATTTCATATATATTATGTATTTTAATATTCTCTACAACTATTACTTGAAACAATTTTTTAGTTCATCAAGATAAGCTGTATCTTGTAAAAAGTAGTTAAGTCCCTGGGGAAAGTGGTCACAATTTTCATTTAATTTCGGCCAAAATCTAAACAGACCTAAGTTAGAACATGTGACTCCTTCATTCCAAATTTCAAGTTCATAGCTACAATCGTTTTTGCTGTGGATAGCTCACAACTTTTAACCATATACACACACACTGACAGAAATCATCGCGGAAATGGTCAAAACGTATTCAGGGGACCTTGAAACATGAAAATCAGTTGAAACCTCGATCTCGGACTTTCTCACGATTACAATACTTTCTTGCACTATATGTATAAGAAGGTAAACATGTAGAACACATATTTTTAGACGTTTTCTTGATTTAACCGAAAACGGTTCGACCTATCGAAAAATTAGCCCTTATAAAAAATATTCCTTATTAAAGTCCTGCAATGGCCATACCACATATATTTATTAACTTTTCTCATATTTATGCATACAACGGAATCGCTAGAAATGTGGTTATTATGACATTCCAAAATCTTTGTCTTAGGTTCAAATGAACTATTTGCAGAAACTATATCAACAGACAAACCCAAGCAGCGCCGGGTAATTCAGCTAGTATATTAAACAAGACTCTTGAAAAATGGGATGTTATCCTGAAAGTTTTATCCGATAAACCTGCCCTGTACATTTCATTTTCATTTTTCTACCCACATGTCAGAAAAGTTATATGAATTTTCATTTTTTTGCTTGTTTTTTTAAATTTATTTTCTTTATTTTTAAACAAGCAATTCAACTGATTTTACAATGGTAGATCTTCCCGGATTTCATCTATATTATGACTATACTAATTGTTGTTTAACTTTTCAGGCGAGTGAATGTGACCTCGTTTTATCGTCCCAACGCTACGTCGACGCCTCGCTGTTGGACGCCGGTAACTTCCCAGAAGTACTACGTGATCTTCGCTGAGCTCAACGGGGATGAGCTCACCGCCAAAGATGACGATGTGATGGGCTCTACTGCAGACTGGACCGAGCAGAACGAAGCTAAGGTCTGGCGAGGAGTTGGTATGTTATTCGTTTTTTAAAAATATTTTTTAATGATTTTTGTGAACATTCGTCTATTGACGGGCAGCGCATTAAGAGCTTGGCTGAACACGTACCTGTGTATTGGGCCGGGCTTGAATTTGACGCCCCTTGCAGAAGCAAGTAATAATCACTTTCAACGCCCTCTGCCACCTTACCAGCGTCATATGTTGCCTCGCCTACTCTGTAAGACAGTCTACGCCAAAGTATTCGGGGCTTCAGAAAAAATCGCAGCTGTCGGATGGTAGCAACGCATGCATCTGGTACAAGCCCAGATAGCAGCCCTTTTAGGGTTACAAGGTCGGTTAAGTCTCATCGAACTGCCTCAATAGCTGCACGACAGGTGTCAGCAGGACCCCCCCCCCCCCCCCCCCCCCCCCTAGCTACACCTAAGACTCGTTATTCTATGGGACTGTATCCCCATTTGTAGAAGCATAATGTCTGGATATCGATGAGCCCTCACACCTAGTCCTGGAAGACGGGACCGACCAGTGCGTTGCAAAGAAATTGTCCAGGAATGGATAGTGGGAAAAAGGCAACAACATTGGTCAAGAAGTTCAATGGCCGTCCCAGTTATTATCAAGTCACGTAGATTTTAATTCCAAACTATTCTACTTCAAAAGGAAGAATAACACGAACTGTTCGTGCGGGGGCATCGAGACTGTCCTCTGTACAGGCTGAAGTTGATTCGCCGGAGAGAGCTGGAAACAGAGATCAGCTTTGTTCATTTCAGTCGTTTGTCGGCTTCTGGCGGGAATAGAAGAAAGCACTGTAACGAGGTGGAGATGACCTCCGATCCACTTTTTAGTCGGCCGGTGGTTGCCCCTAACCCGTCATAGTCTAAGTTAATCCCTACTTATTGATTTTCAAACAAATCCCGATGAAGTTTTAGAGGTAGAGCGAAAACTTATTTGATATATTCGCGCATTGCGAGTAAATTGCCAGTGATTCACCGACGACTAAGGTCCCACTATTCCACTAAAGTAGTATATAAAGGCCGGTTCTGTCACCACCTCCTCCTCCCAGATCCTCCACCTCCCCCTCACTTCACAGACACATTCCTCCACCTCCACCTCCTCAATTCTGCTCCTCCACCTCAATTCTGCTCCTCCACCTCACTTCTGCTCCTCCACCTCCACCTCCTCAATTCTGCTCCTCCACCTCACTTCTGCTCCACCTCAACATCTGCTCCTCCTACTCCCACCTGCTCCACCACCACCACCTCCTCCTCCTTAATTCACCATCGTACATCCCCATCTCAAATCTCCCCCTCCCCCTTTGAATCACCCAACATCGTACTTCCCCACCTCAATAAGTTTCCACTCTCCCTCTACACCCCAATAAGTTTCCACTCTCCCTCTACAGCTCGATAAGTTTCCGCTTTCCCTCTAAACCTCAATAAGTTTCCACTCTCCCTCTACACCCCAATAAGTTTCCACTCTCCCTCTAAACCATACTTTTGTATAACGTTCAAGTCATACATTTTCAGATATCAAGTAACAATTTTGATATTTTTTTGAACCTGCTTTCGTGACCTTGAACAGGCACTTGCGTGATCAAGCATGTCGAACCCTGCATTCGAACCTTATCATCATCCTTGTATTCAGTATTATTTTAAACTGGAGTAATATGATGGAAAAATCGCCTACCTACCCTTTTGAGCATGCCGTCCTTCGGTGCCTTGATTAGTATTGCATTTAAAAATATAATTCAAAGCTCGTCATATTGAGTATGTTGTCCTATTGGAGTAATATGTGCGTAAAAATCATTTATCTTCAATTCCGAGCACGCTGTCCTTTAATGTTATTTGTGAATTCTTATTTTTTTTATATCTACTATGGTTTGAAAATGACCTTCGTATCTGAAGAGATTGAGTCGTGGTTTACATGTTCAAACATGTCGAGACCTGTTGTTGCAGGCATACTTCACCATCATATACGCAAAGAATACAACTTCCCCGGTCCCAGATGTACCTAATTTACCTGCATTTTCATTAAGGGCCAAAACAAAGAAGAGAAAAGAGATTTCATATTTATAATTTTATTACAGTCAATATGAGGCTGTGAGGGGCTGGGAGCAGCCTCCGGTCCACCAATCTGGTCGGTGGAAGTCTCCAGCCCGTCTTATACAGTTTTTTTTCTTCTTCAACCAAGAGCCGACGAATCGGCTGAACACTAGTTAGCCGGTTTCCGTCACCATAGGAGTGCTTCTGTAGCGCAGCCGTAGAGACAGTTCAATAGGCTCTTGTTACCGTGGCTCTCTGGGCTTGCACCGGAATCACGCATTGCCGTTTTGTGAGATGATGCCACCAACCGGCAGCAGTTTACCTTGCTACAGCCACGAATACGAATAGATGTACTGGGAAAGGCGAAGCCACATGTCGCGCGGGCTAGGTAATCACGACCGGACTCTGAATGCGCTGTCCGTGCCGCCACAGGGGGTTTTGTGCATTGGGTCTCCCTCTCATCAGTAAAGCCGAGATTTTACTTGGTGAGAGGGCAAGTTTATTAGCGTAGCAGAGGTAATTGATCTATCGACATGAATGTATCTAGTATAAGTCTCTTGAGTAAGTCACCTACTGATTTTCAAACAAATGGCGTCAAAGGAAGAGTGAAGACCTATTTGATAAATTCGCGCAGTGAGAGAGCAAAACATTAGCAGTGTATCAACCGACTACATTTTACCTCGACTCTCTCCTCATCCCTGTTTTTTAGCTGATAGCTTTGCATATTCCTCTAAGGTCCCAGGTGGACCTAATTTACCTGAATTTCCATTAAGGGCAAAAAAAAAGAAGAGAAAAGGGATGTAATAACAATATAAAAAGGTATGGTGAAGACTGTTTCCTGGGCAGAAAATGAGGATGCGTGGTCTTGTTGGTCGCTCTGCAGCTCTCTGAGGCTCTGTATAAAAACAGATTTTTACAACCCTAACTTTTTATCCTTCTTCAGCTTCATCTCAATCCTTTCCTCTCCCCAGCATGCATTATATAGTAGACATATCTTACTTTATATCTGGGGCTAGCCAAATAAAAATCTAAGCTTCAAAATATAGTCTTTTCAGCACTCTTTTTCTTGCATACCTATTGAAAAATGCATGACCACTCGTCTGCAGGATATCTTGATGTATTTGTAGGATTATAAATTATTGAATTTCATAAAAAAGTCGTCGGGAATAACCGGGAATGTACGAATTAATCATTTGGGGTATCCCTTTTATCCTGATAACAATGTTTTTGTTGTGTTTTACATTCTAATATAGTCCAATATTTTCTGTTAAATCAGCTATAAACATGAAATATGCGTTTCATAATCATTAACCTTGATATTACAATAGTCATTATTGATCTGTAAACATCTTAGCTCTCGATAGGGTATGTACGGTATGTCAGACCATCAGAGCGCAAGTCTCGTTGATGTGCTTGCGAAAGTGTTTGTGTGTCGGACGGTTGCGCCAGCAGCGCACAAATACAACTACACACTTCTTTATCTGTGATGTTAGTTTTCTTTGAGCATTTCTACGTTCATGGAATAAGAAAATGTTTAATATATTTCGACTGCATAAAGCGAAGTTGATACTTATATGCTAAGAACTTTTTCCCGCAGAAAAACTAAGTGGCAACAGCCAATCAAAAAGGTAAATTTATAATAAAACTTTAGGCGTGTTCATTTAATAGAATAATAAAAACTCTCAGTTTTTAACTTTATATTTCTTACTCACTTTTTGTGTTACAGAAATCACAATTGAATTTTTCAAACATTTGACTCCATATAAAAATAAATATTAATTATTGAACGTTGTTTGTAATCGCTACAAAACCAAACACAATAAAACAACTCTAAAGAACATGATTAGATATAACATTGTATTTTTACAACATTATTGATCATATTTACCGTTGTAGTGAATTTAACTAGAATATCAATATTACGAACTATAAAATGATCTTTCGGTAACAAACATTTTGGTTAAGATGCTTCCATAGCTTTATGTCAAAATAAATACAATTTGTGCTTAAAGAAAATAATATAGTACCTAGTGTAAATCTAAAAAAATATAATATTTCAATATATTATTATATAATATTGTTATTAATATATAATAATAATAACTGCTGAAAATATCGATCAATAAATAATATATTTGTTGTCATATTGTCACAACAAATATGTTCTTACCCATTTCAGGATACCGAACAACTTATTTCATCTTTAAATGACAAACTTAATCTACAAATGAATACGAATCGAAGCATTTCAACAATTAATTCGAAAACTACCATCGCCGCTGTATTCTCAGACAATACAATCACAGTTGTATATATCTTATTTTAGCTATCACAAACCTTTAATTTCATGTATGTATAAATGAAATTGAAGAACAATAAATTTGAAAGTTTAATTCCTCATACTACTTTTCTTATTGTAACATTATAAAACAAATTTTAATCAAAATCAGTGGATGACAGCAAATTTCTGAGTTTACACATCAATTCTCGTGAGTACCGCGTCACTCACACATTATTTTTTATTATTATTTTTCTGAATCTGGTAAAAATTGTCGATGTTGGTGGAAGTCGAGCGCGTCCAAGGAAGGAATGAGAGCATTTTATGCTAGGTCCCTGTACGCACCAGCCCAACATAGCAAAAATTACCTGGTAATTCATTAAATGTTGGAGAATTTAATAAATTTTATGTTTATCGTTTGGAAACATCTTCAAATTAGAATATCCTTAGTAATGCAAATAGGAATCAGGCTCAGGTTTTAGAAAATTCTCTGTTTAAAATTCGAACAGAAATACAAAGTGATGTGTATCTCGGATGAATAAGGGGGATGTACTTCAGGGAATTGAAACAAAAGCTATGCTAATGAAATTTTGTATAATCAGGCAGTTGTACAAGCCCCAAATCTTGTAGTCCATTGTTAATTTTCGAATATCCATCCGGTACTTGAGGGTTCTTAGCAAGAAATAATGTTCTTACCGGCTTGTCGGAACTTAGGAAGTAACTAACATATTTTTATCTTGAAAAACATTTAAAATATTTATGCCTTTTTATTAAGATATAATAAAAATGATGTTGTAGTGCCGCACTTCACTGTCTTTTTGAGACTCATTTGTGAGAGAAAATTCTTCAGGTTGTAAAAGAGAAAAGTCGTAGGTGTATCACCGGCAAAGTACTTCCCCAGAAAGAATTAATCTATCAATTTTTAGCTCTTATCCCAAAACCAATCGACTCTTTAAAAATATGTACGCTGAAAATCAGTATTTGACTCTCGTAGTAGGGGCTTCTGAATCCTCATATTAAATTTTGTGTAAATTCAATATTTACATCGGTATTTATAAGAATTTTTGAGTGGAGCTTCCTCCTCTGATCCCTTCTTTCCCTTCGGTCGATTTGGATGACAATTAAGGGGTGCCGTTCTTAAGGGGTTTTGGATTTGCAAACTCGGCGACCTGCGAAAAACAAGGTCAGGAAACCTTGAAACGTGAAAATTCGCTGATAAGTCGATCTTGGATTTTCTCACGATTACCATACTTTCTTATAATTTCGGTAAAAGAAAGTGAAAAAAAAGAGATAATTCCAGAAAATTGATTGATTAAACGTGAAAAAGATGGACTAGAGAGGGTCACTCATATTTCATAGAGTCCCTAGTACACACTAATTGGTGTTAGTATTACGTTTTGTACTTGGATTAAATTAATTGAGAAGGCAGTGTACAAAGTGGCAATTTCCCCAAGGGTGAACCTAAATATTGTTCTGTTCGGGCTTCTCGCATGGCTCGTCAAAGGTAACTGCTTGATCGAGGATCCTGCCGTAAATAGGAAAACGGAATTACCAAATGTTCATTTCAAATTTTCTTTGACTTGTGCCATATTTCATGGTTTTCATTTCACTATAATTACTGTATGCTTTGTGTTATGACTTTGCTTAATTCCAATAATAGTAGACCTACCGCTTAACCTAGACCGAGGTACCGCCAGTTAATATCCGGTTAGAAGGGAACATGTTCCTTGAGTTTCTCTGGCTTCTTTTGACTGGACAACGTCGAGGCGGATCTCCGCGAGTTTTTGGCGTCAGAGGACGCAGAGAAAAGACTTCAGATCGAGACGAATGGAGTAGGATTGTGACGGAGGTCGGAGTTCTTTCAGTTTAATATAATAATTCAACACAACTCTCGAAAACATTTTTATTATATCTCAGAAAGTCAATTGAGGTTAGGTTAGGTTTTATGACTCATTCCCGGGCTTTAACGAGGCCATATCGCCTACTACCAGAGCGCTCTTTCGTCACTCTGGTGGACATGAGTCCGACTCTACTGTGGGAATTCTAAATTTTGCCTACCCTAAATTTTTATTGTCCTGGGGCAGGGGTCTTTAACGAGTACCTGACATCATACAGGCTCGGGAACATCGCTTAACGCCCCATTCGAAGGACGGCGTGCTTTAAGTTTATTTAAAATTTATTAAAATAAAAATAAAAATAAAATTTACAGTTATGCTAATTAGGATAATTATTTTAATTATGTTAATGTAGCTCAGTGGTATGCGTGCTTGTCTTCTGAGCTCAAGAACGTGGGTTCAAAACCCAACCGAGGCCCTTAGTTTATTTTATCTGGGAGGTAAAATAAACTTAAGCACGCCGTCCTTCGGATGGGACGTTAAGCGATGGTCCCAAGCCTGTACGATGTCAGGTACTCGTTAAAGGTCCCTACCCTAAGAAAACAAAAATTTAGGGTAGGTAAAATTTAGAACACCCATAGTAGAGTCGGGCTCATGTCCACCAGAGTGACGAAAGAGCGCTCTGGTAGTAGGCGATATGACCTCGTTGTTAAAGCCCGGGCATGAGTCATAAAACCTAACCTAACCTAACCTATATTAAACATGAAACTCCTTTTAGTTCTTTTATCTTTCCATAATACTTTTAAGAGTATCTACGTCCGTTATTAACTCGGGATTTGCTTTTGTTATGTGAAAATCATTTCACATTGGCATTACTGGGTATAACCAGGACTGTACAATGAAACGAAGAAAACCACTGACGCCGCTGAATTTGGAAGGGTCGAGGTGAGAGAGTGAACTGTAAAACTGGGGTTGGTATAAACAAGTCCTGTTATGGTCACATCACCGAAAGTCAGCATAAATCTCCTAGCAACTATGTGGAAACAGAGAGCAGGTGTAAAGCAATGCTGGATAAGCACTATTAGGACGAGGTGGGGGCTCACATAAACCATTCTTATCCCAAACGAGGCCGGTCTCCGTGCCATTTCCTCTGGTCATGTTTCTTGGAAACTCTGGCAAATGGGAGAAACTGATCTATTGCCCTCAAACTATATCCTCCTTTATAATCTTTATTTATTATATCATAATTATATTTATTATATTCTTTAATAATATATAAAAGTTGTCGGTAAATCACCGGCAATGTACTTCCCCAGAATTAATAAATTAACGAGTCGACCGTTTGCGCTAATATTCAACAGTTGACTTACATAGTGGCTCTTAAATCATCACACAAAATTTTGTGTGAAAAATTAATTACATTTATTAAAATGTTTTAAATTTCCCTCCCCTGTACCCCCTTCCCTTCAGCCGAATCGCTTAAATTTGATAGGTCATGTGCTCCGAGTGGATACGAAGAGAGAGTGGTCCGGTCATGCCATCCCTTGTCCCTGGGTCCGGTTTGCTTCGCGGGTTGGGTGCTCCGGGGTTCCCGGTCTGGTCCTCCTCCTTACCCTCCATATCCGAACATACTCGCTCCGGCTTTATAGGACTACAATTAGTCTTACGGCAACATAAAATAAAAAAAAATTATTAAGCTGTAGTATTCTTACTTTATTATTATATCGGATGTATATTCAAATTGTATCCCAATTCTCTACAATAAGCCTTAATAGGTTAGGTTTTATGACTCATGGCCGGGCTTTAACTATGAGGTCATATCATCTACTACCAGAGCGCTCTTTCGTCACTCTGGTGGACATGAGCCCGACCCTACTGTGAGAATCCTAACTTTTTATTCACCTAGGTTAGGGGTCTTTAACGAGTACCTAACATCGTACAGGCTCGGGACCATCGGTTAACGTCCCATCCGAAGGAGGGCGTGCTTAAGTTTATTTTACCTCTCATATACAATCTTGAGCTAAGAAGACAATGGAGATATTATATATAAAGAGATTTGCTGTCCTGAACAGCGCCTCTTATAAAAGACATGCAGGTACATACTCGTATTATCCTGTTTGTACGTCGATGATAGCGACCTCTCTTCCTTCCTTACAAGTATTGGAAAAGTTATGACTTCTTTATTCATAGCCCTGACCAAGTTTCTTATTGAGTTTGGTATTCTTGGTTTTTACTCTTCTCAAAGTTTCTTCGTAAAAGCAAGAAGAAAAAAAAAAAAAATGGTAACGGTGTCTTAAATGGGAATGTCCGTATACATTCTTATACCTTTCGTATAAGGAAGTACATATTGTAATCGTATCTCAAAATATGGAAGAACCGAGATCCACTCATTTAACGTTTCAAATTGCCCTGAACATGTTTTGACCATTTTCGACATGGTGAGCGTTGAATTGTTCAACTCTTGAATTGTTTATTTCACTTTCTGCTGAAAAATCAACAATTACTGACCTGAATCGTAAATTATTTATTTTACTCTGGCTAAGTTGTAATAACAAAAATAAAGGTTCATATCTGTAGAAAGTAATATAACAATGTACATTTGTACCACAGGAGACGCAACGATCATATGTAGAGTGGGGCTGATCTGCGGATGAAGAAGGTTTGATAGAAGGTTTGATGTTTTTTTTTTTTATATAATGATATTTATTGTGAATTCAAGTCTGTGATAATATTTTTAACAATGTATTTATTTATGTATTTATTTTTTATGTATTTTATGACAACAAATAATTTCTTTGGCTGTATGATGAAAAATGTTTATATTATGTACAGACTTAATGTATTTATTAGAATGAATGGTTTTTACATGTTGTGAGTGAGTGAACCTGGCTACCCCCACCCCTTAGAGCTATGCCAGTTATCTTCCAACCGCTGTGCTGTTTGGGTGGGTAAGTTAATTTTATAATTTTACTCTGTACCCTGATGCTTTAAGAATTATTTATACTTTTTATTATTTGTATATTTTGATATTCTATGATAGATGAACCACTGATGATGACGCTGTTGCTTCGAAAACCGGGGGGGGGTAATGAATGTATCAATATAAAATTTTATATTTAAATTCTAAACCCCATGAAGACAGCAGCCTTCAATTTTTCACAAAGTTAATTAGAGGGATATGGGTGAACAGAAGAGATAAGATAACTGCCGATGTAATGAATGTATCGACACAAAATTTAGTAGGATTCGGAAGCCAACTATTATAACATAAATAAAAGTGAATGAAAGGAAGTTCTTAATGACTTTTGTAAGATTCTTCATGCCAACCAAATTATATAAAAACGTCAAACACAATAATAATATAATGTCATTCAAACGAGATTAAACTAAGCTGTAAATCTTGGAAAGACGAAGTAATTACTTCCATCCAACTGCCCCCTTTAATCTGTCAGTGTTATTGACAGGTATTTTAAAAACAAATGCCTTGTCTTCCATTTAAAAAACCTTTATCGACTGCCATTTGAAAAAATTCGTAGAATTTTTATTAAATACTCATAGGGAAGGTTATATAATCATAACAAAATTCGAAATTGGCATTTCGTTGTACTATTGCAGCAATTCGATGTTGAGTCCCTCTAAGAGACTGGAGAAATGTTCATTAAATACTCATAGGGAAGGTTATATATTCATAACAAAATTCGAAATTGACATTTCGTTGTACTATCGCAGCAATTCGATGTTGAGTCCCTCTAAGGGACTGGAGAAATTTTTATTAAATACTGAGGGCGCCGGTAGCTCAGTGGTATGCGTGCTTGACTTCTAAGCTCAAGGTCGTGGGTTCGAAACCCGACCAAGGCCCTTAGTTTATTTTATCTGGGAGGTAAAATAAACTTAAGCACGCCGTCCTTCGGATGGGACGTTAAGCGATGGTCCCGAGCCTGTACGATGTCAGGTACTCGTTAAAGACCCCTAGCCTAGGTGAATAAAAATTTAGGGTAAGCAAAATTTAGGACTCCCACAGTAGAGTCGGGCTCATGTCCACCAGAGTGACGAAAGAGCGCTTTGGTAGTAGGCGATATGACCTCGTTGTTAAAGCCCGGGCATGAGTCATAAAACCTAACCTAACCTATTAAATACTGATAGGGAAGGTTATATAATCATAACAAAATTCGAAATTGATAGATAGATACACTTTTATTGCACTAAAGATTACAACCTTTATGGCAATGAGTGTTTTTTTTTTTACAAAATAAATATTCTTATGGTTAAGTATATAAAATAAAATAAAAGGAAAAATATCTATATAAAGAATTGTACAAAATAAGCAACTAAATAAAAAGATACCAATAATATTGGAATAGTAAAAAATGGACATGCTCTTTAAATATGAATAGTGCAAGCAACCAGGATAAATGAAACAATTCAAAAATTATATAAAACAAGATATGACATGAACATGAATAAATAAATTAAAAATAAATATATCCATCTTACTTTCAACAAATTAAATTATTTTATTCTTTATTTTCAAGCCAACAGTGAAAAATAAAAATAAATTGTTCATTTTTCTTACATCAAAATTATTTAAAATATGCACAATTCGTTCTGAGTCGTATTCTGGTCTATTGGTGAGACTTCATTGGGAAGGTTATGAAATCATAAAATTTGGCAGCCATTCATTTTGGAGTTTTCTCCGCAGGGACGAGCCTAAAACAATAATGAGCCTATAGTTAACATGTAGGTATGTTAAAACTATACTGGCTAAGAACAAATTACATTTTTACGTATTTCTGAAGGAAAAGGTCTTGCAAATACTATTTCTTTCTTGAAGTACACTCCTAACCTGCATCTCTCTCTTTGTTTCGAACAACATCGCCCCACTCGGATATTTTTATAGGCCTTTTTCTTACATTATTCAGTCTTTTTTCATGGTTGGGAGAGATAGATACCTATTTAAATAAAAACATAGAACTCAACAGAGAGCAAATAAAACTTGCTCTAAAAGAGAGGTTAGAACGAAACCTTCGTCTGTTTCCCGCAACAAATCCTTATTCCCGCTCATTTAACAGCTGACTGTTAGAAACACATAGATCCCTGTTCCAACCTTCTCCGCTCATGGTGAACCATAGATTTGGACCCCTATTCCAAGAGGTACTTTTTCGATCCCTCCATTGTGAATCGATTTTTAGCTAATAATGATATCTTTATATCGACTAAAACTGATGCTGCTATGTTCTTGGATGTTCATAGATCGCTATTCCGCAAAAAATCGAAAATCGAACGATTGAAATTTCTTTTGAGAGCAAAATTTTTTAAACATAAACTATATAGGTAGGTACATTGTTATTAACGTAATTAGGGTACT
The DNA here is from genome assembly GCA_963662175.1 of Aradus depressus. NCBI lineage: Eukaryota > Metazoa > Arthropoda > Insecta > Hemiptera > Aradidae > Aradus > Aradus depressus. The sequence goes on from OY759214.1 coordinate 75,223,080, forward strand.
CTTAAGCTGGTCTTTGCTAAAAACGTCCTCAATCTGATTGAGGTTCGTTCGCTGAGGTCGACCCCTTCCAACCCCCCCATCCACACTCGTCTTGTATACTTATTTCGTCTATCTTCTTTCGTTCATCCTCTCTATATGTCCACATCTCAACATACCTTTCTCAATCCTCGACACTACATCTTCTTTCACTCCACAACCCTCCCTAAAATTAACTTAATAAACTTTACTTAAAGTTTTAAGTCTTATTTAAACTATAGGTGCTTTTTTTTTTTTTTAAAGAGGGTGCGCCTTGCATTGCAGCAACATCACCAAGTCTACGTTTGGTCAAAGCTCAGGGATCAAGGGGTTACTATCTTACATTGCCTGTTTCTGCTCCCGCCAGGAGCCGACGAATCGGCAGAACACCGGGTAGTCTGTTTCCGTCACCATCTGCCGCAGGTCCAGTCCCAAATAGGATCTTGTCCCATGAATCAACTCCACCCTAGCTTGGTCGTACAGCGAACATTCGAGGACTACATGTTAAAATATAGGTGCTGAATAAAACTTGTTATAATAATTAATAACGATATTATTTCGGCCGCGGTTTGCCGACCACTGGGCAATACGCATAAATTGATTAAATTTTATCTCGGTCCGATCAATGGTGTGGGAACCATATATGGGGACACACACAAGAGCACACCTCGTTCGTTATATATAAGATACACACAAAACTTCTTGTCAAATATTATCACAACATTGAAGAGGTTCGAGTTCCACCTCCGTCAAACATTGACCTCTCATCTACCGGAAGGAAATGGGATGGCAGGATTGGTGTCTCAGACTGAAGTCATTCAATACACTTCACTTCATTCATTTTACACCTTTGAGAACTGTAGGATTCCATGAAGAAGGACCATAGGAAGAAAAAACTAGCCGGAAAAGTAAAAGAGTGTTTTAAGAGTGGTAGGAAGAGTCAGCATTGTAAAGAATGGGACCGACTTTCTTGGGGAGCATCGCTTTTCCAGGCATGTAGCCAGAATACTCATTTCCCCGATGAACCTTGAAGGAGCAGTTGGAAAACGTCGCAACCTCTAGAAAGGCATCGGAACAATAGTTCTTGCACTTCAAAGGAAGTGATATATAATATGAAAACCATGCTAAACGGTCGAATGGTGTGTTAAAAGACTGAATTATAGCCCAGTAAAATTCCTAGTAAATGGGGCACGAAGAACGCGTGATTTTCTCGGGCATGATTTTTGTTCGATGACGTTTAAATGCGTCCCATTTTTCGGGATTTTAATCTTTTAAAAAAATTCAAAGTACGTTCAATAGAGGACACTTTTATCCTGGCGATGAACTTAGTTTCATGAAAAAATATTTATTTTCTGACAAATGAGAGACAAAACACGCGAACATTTATACTACGCTATCAACTCTACCGTATTCAGTTGAATACAAATGTTCAATTATGTTATATCGACTTATATTAAAATTTATAAAGCTTTTCAATTGATTCTTACCTTTTTGACGAAACAAAGTAATATTTTACAAGTGCGGCACATAACAACCCTATAATTTTCAATTTTTTCCGCGTTTTCCGGGCCGCCATTCCAAGTTCTGAGTTCATAATCGTAATCAGCGACCCCAAAAACCCCCGAGTAAGAATTTTACATCATCTTTGATAATTATATTCGGAGATATTGCATTTATTCATTAAATTTGTTAATTATAAATTATTTAAACTCCGATTACAACAATTAAAAAGTATTTGCGCAACTTGGGATGTTGTGCATTCTTCTTATATGGTCTTTCTGAAAGGGATGCAAAAGGTTTCATTAAAAAACTTCCTTGCTCAAAGAGATTCATAAGTTTTTACCAAATTTTACTGGGCTATTAGCTATTAATGACGTTTTTGAACTCAAGGTTTAAATGAAAAAAAATTGTGCATTCAGCGGGAAAGGCTGCAATTCAAAATACGCAAATATTATTGTATGTAAAAAATGCTTTTCAGGGGAGATTCTGCAGATTCAGGGACACAGATAGACAAACATTTTTTCTTCATATTTGAGGAGATCGAAAAACATGAAATTCCGAAAATTCGATTTTTTTACCGATTGTATAACTTTTTCTATACTTGAAAGCTAGGGGAATAAAAATATAATTTTTTATTCTTATACTTACATACTAACACTTATTTGGAAAATTTTGGTGCTGGCCAAGAGACTTGTCAGTTTCAAATGTCTATTATTAGGAAGAGCAGTATTTTTGGATAGATAATAATAATAATAATAACCTTTTTATTTGCTTCCTTAAAGTTAACAATAATAATAGTAATAAATATACATCTATACAAATTGGAAACCAGGCCCATCTTTGGGCATAGGCCTCTCCCATCTTATTCCATACACCCCTGTCCCAGGCCGACCTGTGCCAAAGACTCCCTGCTAACCTGTCCAGATCGCCACCGCACCAGTTGTCTTCCTCTTCTTCTCTTCAGGTAAATACCTCTCTGTCGTCCTCTTGGCCCATCTTCCTTCTTCCATCCTCGCCACATGTCCTGCCCATTTCCACTTTTGTTGCAGGATCACATCCTTCACGTCCCGAACTCTATCCTTCTTCTTAATTCCCACCATGCTGGGATAGATAATGAGATATTAAATAAAAACTATAAATTCCAAACTTTCGTTAATATTTGTTCGTACTTGTTGCTTTTCTAAGTTATTATTTGATTTCCGAATCTAACTAAAACACCAAATGGAAACGTTTAGTCCAATATTTAGTTAAGACCGCAGACACTAAATCAACAGAGTTATTTCACCTTTAAGACTTACTAGTTGGCAAGTTAGTTGAGTTTAATTGGAGTTTCTACAGTGGAATTACTTCTGTGAGAAACAATGGGAATGCTGAATTCTGGGGAGTTCCGGACAAAAGGGAAGATGGTGTAGCAAGCTCCAAATGTCCAAGGGAACAGTGAAAAATACCTGGGGCCATTTTAAAAGACACAAAAATTCACCGGTGAATTTACTTCTCAGAACGTAATAATTTAGATTCCACTCTCTTTCTAAAATGAATAGACTGTTTGTTGGGCTACAAATCAATAGTTGACTTATATAGGTCCTTCTGAATCCTTATACTAAATTTTGTGTCGATAGATTCATTACATTGGCAGTCAATAGGGTTATGAGTCCAACCCCCTTCCCCCTCCCCAACTTGGAAACACAGCCCATTTCGTAGAAAATTAATAGGTGTCGTCATTGTGTGGTTTAAAATTTACATATACATGTTAATGAACTTTGATCGGAAACAGATTGTTTTTCCAGAAATATTTGAATATTTTGAATGAACGCTTGCCACTTGTGAACACAAAACCAATCCAATTCCTAGTATAGAGGGCTAAACACATCCAATTTAAGGGATCCTCTCTTGAGACGCCACCAAAAAACTTATAAACCGACACCCGAGACCAAACAACCCACTGCAAAAGCTGGATCACTGCCTACTGTTTCATAAAGTTTTACAAAAATATTTTTCGTCAATTGGTAATTAATTTTATTGTTTTATAAAAGTTGTTGATTTAAATAAAAATTGTTGAATATAATACCATTGTACCTTCTTGATTGTTTTTTGGTTATCTTCAATAAGTGTTTTTAAACTTTAATTAATTATTATGTTAATATTCTTGCCAACTTAATTCTATTATTTTCGACAGAAAATGTTATTTCCATAAAATAAAAGTTCTTATTCGATTGATATTTGTATTCCCCTTTCATCCTCCATAGCATATATTAACTAAGCTAATAAGAATCCAGGTGTTCCAAAACAAAATCCTAAGAATAGCTGTGAACTCTCCGTGGTTTGTTAGAAACTCTCAGCTTCACCACGACCTGGACCTACCTTCTGTAGATGAGTTCATCCACTCCAAATCCGTAGATACTACGACATGCTGACCAATGTTCCAGGTGCAGACTACGTACAACATTGGACAACCCACCACTACCAGACGCCTCAAACCCAGACTCCTCCAAGACACATTACTCTAATAACTTTTCCCGTTATTATTCAAATCTCATGTTAATTATTTCATATTATGAGTCAAGGGTAACTCAGTTATGTGAAGATCCCTAATCATGTGTATATCTTATGTTACCCGCACCATGTTTAACATATTTCTTGTTGATCTGGTGAAATAAAGAATAAAGAAAGAAGAAAATTTACATCTGTATTTTCGTGTTAATACATTCATTACAACGGCAGTTATTAGCGTTTTTGTCATAAGTCCCCCCAAATCTTCTCCTTCCTTTTGGCTGAAAATTGATTGGTGTATTTATGGGGTTCTGGATACATAGGTACATAAAATTTCAAAAGAAATAAAAGATGTTTCCTTCGCACTGTTTTATTTTTGACCAGAACTAGTTTTCAACGCAACAGCGACCGATATCATCAATGGTAAATCCCACCCATACAGCGTTAAAGGACAAATTTAACGCTGTATGGGTGGGATTTACCATTGATGATGTCCTTTCCTCTGCCAATTTCTCGCATTATATAAATAATAACGGATTATATATATCTTATAATAATAAATAGTTTTGAATTTACATATGAAATTTTGTATCGTTATATCTTCACAATGGCAGTTATTAAAGTTTTTGTGTTAATCCTCTCCCCCCCCCCCCCCATTTTGTTTTATCATCAGGGGTCGGAAACATGAAATTTCGTTCAAAACTCAATATCTGACCAATTATACAAGTTCCCCTGTACTTCTTAACGCTGAAGAAGTTAGAATGCTTGGTAAAAAAAGTAATATCAAGAAAATAATTTCCTTGTTTGTTTATGAAAATAACTAATAATGTTATAGTTAGTATAACTATTATAATTATTAATTAGTATATTATTAATATTTATATTTTATATAAATAATATATATATTCTAATATTATCTAATTGTTTGTAAGGGAGGTGTCGAGAATTAAATACGTTGAGAAACCTTGTCTTCTCTAACCAAGAAACCTCGTTTTTTCTAACCATTCCAATTTCAATTCCGTTTCAGTATTTTTTTTCCCTTATCTTTTCTCTAAAGTATCATCTCTTTCTGTAGTTGTGTTATCTTTCAATTTCTTTTTTTCAAAGAACTTCTTGCTTTGAAAAAGGGAAAAGCCCCGTTTCAAATAACATATCTATTTTGCTAGTCAGTATATTTAAAAAATTCAAAATGTAGTTTAACATTAATTCTAATGTTTCTCAAATGTTATAAGGAAAAGTTAGTCACTTGCAATGTACTCTCCAGCATGAATTAATCAATTCACTATCTCTCTAAAACCAATAGACCATATTGGCCAGGGGCGTAGCCAGGGGGAGGCAGGGGGGGGGGGGGGGGGGGAGTGTCCCCCTGACCAGAGCAAAACACCAAGATGAAAATTAAATAAAGTGAAAAAATAGTTTTTATTAAAAATGGATTGCTTGCAAGTTACCAGTAGGATCTTCAAACCCGTGCGTCTGATTCCTAAATCAGCAATCAGCTGTTACACAAATGTACATGTACAAAACAAGTCATAAATTCTTTTGACATATCCTATTACCATGTATTGGTCTAACGGAAATAAATGTATTATTATTCTTTTTTTTTTTTTTTTTTTCACCTTTATTACATAATTTCCAACTATGAAATATATCACAACAAGGAAATATAATCACAAAGAAAAACAGAAATACCACTTGAGTCTCTTGATGAGACGGCTGGTCAATACCACCGCCTCCTCAGGGGTCCTCCTCAGGCAGGAGGTCACGCGGCCAACGACGATTCAGTCGCCGAGGAGGCCCGCCCGGCAAGGACCGGACCGACATGGCTTCCACCAGTGTATTCGGATGTGACGTGAACTTGTTGTGCAAATTTGTGTATAATTGTTGTCTAACTTCGTGTAAGAATGGTATGTTCAGGTCATGATGTAATGTTATGTTTGATACGTAGTAAGGGCATTGTGTGATTGTTCGGAGGATTTTATTTTGAATGGCTTGAATTCTTTTTGTGTGTGAGGGCTTAGCTGAACCCCAGAGCTGAACGCCATACGTCCAGATAGGCCTGATAACGGTCTTGTAGACACCCAGTTTGTGGTTGAGGTGAAGTTGAGATCGCTTGTCTAGTAGTCTTTTGAGTAGTCCAAATCGCCGTTTCATTTTCTGTCGAGTCTGTGTAACATGTTTATTCCATGTCAGTCGTCTGTCAAGATAGAGTCCTAAGTATCGTACGTCTTTGTCATGTTTTAGAGGGACATTATTCAGCCATACAGTTGGGCAGTCACCGCGCCTCAAGGCGAATGTAACATGAAGGGATTTGATCTAATTTATTTTCACCTTCCACAGACGCAACCAACCCTCTAGAAGGTGTAAGTGCTCCTGCAGAGATTTGGATGCGTCCCCAGCCGATTTATTAGTAGCTAAAATTGCTATGTCATCGGCGTAGGTGGCTAACACCGTCTCAGGCGATGTTGGGATGCTGGATGTGCTTGCAACATAGAGAAGTGGACCCAGAATGCTCCCCTGTGGGACACCAGCTCTTATGGGTTGAACGTCAGAGTGGACACTGCCCTGTCTGACCTGGAAAAAACGATCATCCAGGTAAGAGCGGAGAAGACGATAATAACCGTCAGGGTTCACATGTTATTATTCTTAATAACTTTTTTTTTTTTTTTTTTTTTTTTTTTTTTAGGGTGCCCCTGACCCCCTGAGGGGGGGTCGGTCACATCACCCTATTTCCGCGAGGAAATGGGTAACCTTCCTCCGTTTTTATTTACAATTTACTTGGTGCTATGGACGGCTGTGGACCGGCTCGATGGCTACGGTTCGCAGTCGGCATTGGTTCCTCAACGCCTCATTGCGCCGAGTAAGCTCGAGATTCTTCGGTGGGTTCTCTTCTGCCTATCTCCCGGAGCCGGGGGCAGCCACCGCTGCGCCTGTTGGATGTCGGCGGGGCCCCCGGCACCGGGTTAGAAGGCTTTCTTAATTTTTCGTCAGGAGGAGACGAACCGACCAAAGGCCGGGTAGCCAGCCTCCGTCATCAGTCCCGGCAGGTTCAGTCCCAGGTACGATCCTGTCCGGCGAATCAGCGCCGCCCTAGGCCCGTCTTATAGCGGGCATTCAAGGACTACGTGTTCCGCAGTCTCGACGCCGCCACACGAGCAGGCAGGGCTGTTCTTCCTCTTAAAGAAGAAGAGCTTGGCGCTGAAGTCGCCGTGACCTGATAGCACCTGTGACATCCAGTGGTCTGGTTGTATCCATGGAGAGTCAAGGCGCGTCCGGACGCTCGAGAAATAGGCGAAGGTGGTTCGGCCATCTGTCGATTGCGCCCAACGCCGTTGCCATCTTTCCACAATCCAATCCTGGACAATGCCCCTCACGCGCTCCGGTCTCGCCTGTCCTTGCATCCCCTCCTCTAAGGCAGCCGTGGAAACTGTACGGTAGGCCTTGGTAACCCTGAGGAGGGCCGCTCTTTGAGCTTGTAATAGCAACGTACGCTGTCGTTTGGTGGGGCGATGCCACCATCCGGCAGCGGCGTATCTTGCTACGGCCTCGAAGACCCCGGTGTAAATAGTTTTACCCGCGGAATACCCGAGGCCCCACGTCGCTCGGGCTAGATAGCTCAGAGCGTTAAAGGTAGCTGTTGTCTTATCCTTGATGGCAACTGCGTGGGGCGTAACGTTGAATCCCGGCCCAATCCCCACACCTAGGTACGTGACCACGGCCGGAAACTCAACGCGTCGGCCGTGTACTGCAAGAACCAGGGGGTGGCGGGCGTCAGTTTTTCCTCTCATCAGCATGGCCGCTGTCTTGCTGGGAGAGAGGGTTAACTTGTCCAGTCGGCACCATGTGTCAGTAGAGTCGATAATAAATATATTAACTGTAAAATTGATTTTTTTTTTTTCATAAATCATTTTTTCAAACTTACATATTTATATGTTTTTTTAATCAATCCGAGTTCCGATCCCGGCATTGCAATTCCTAGTGTTGATGAGTTGAACTAACTTAGAAACGATTGCAGCTATGAACATAAATTTTGAACTGGAGATGTCACAACAAGTGGGTAGCGTCAATCGCGGCTTGGGCTCGGGCGGTTAAAGTAGCTCGACTGTCAGCGTGCACCTTAATTCTTAATAACTGCCGTTGTAATGACACGACACTAAATGTGTGAATTCAAAGGGCGACACCTATTTATTTTCAGAGAAATCAGCCGAAGGGGAGGGAAGGTTCAGTGGGGGTTCAACTCAAAAACCCCAATGACGACCGATGTATTGACATAAAATTTCATATTTAGAGTCGAAACCCCATGAGAGCAATACTTGCTAACTTTAATCGAAATAAGCTAAAAGGAAAAGGGAGGGATCAACTCCGTTCTCATGAATGCATCGACATAAAATTCATATTTGAATGCAAAACTCCATAAGGCCGACACTTATTAACTTTCAGCGGAATCGGCAGAAGGGGCTCTACTCAAAAATCCAAATAAAAGCCGATGTAAGGATTGTATCGACACGAATTTAATAACTGAAGTCAAAACCCAATGAGGACATAACCTGATAAATTTCAGCGATATCGGCCGAAGGGAAGGGGGGTTCAGGGGAGGGGGCACTTATCAAAAAACTCTAAAAATTTTCAATATAATGAATTTGTAGACACATAATTTCATATGAGGATTCAGGAATCCATATGTAAGTCAACTATTGAATATTAACGTAAAAGGTCGACTGGTTTTAAAAGGGGAGCGAAAAATTAATTGATTAATTCGTTCTGGGGAAGTATATTGCCGGTGATTCACTGAAGATTTTTTCTATTTATTTCTCATAACGTTTGAATTTTCTTTTGTGGCTCGCACCAAAAAATTCCTCATACCTGGTACAGACATATGTCAGCCCAGCCGATGTATAGTTCAGGCTAAATAAATAAATACCCCTCTAAAATAAATAAATAAACATCTATTGCAGAAGCTGTCATGACGCAAGTTGCAGATATTTATTTATTTATTAAGTCCCAGACATATTGCACCACTGAACCCTAGGCTGACATAGGATGCAGAAAATATATAAATGAATAAATAGAGTGAACGGCTTGAGAGAGGAAGAACTGACAATTAACCTTCATGGCGGATCTTGGGGTACATATTAAGAACGTCATCGGTGAATCAGAACCAATGTACTTCCCCAGATCAAATTAATCAATTACCTTTCCGCTCTTTCTCCAAAATGAGTCGAACATATGCGCTAATATTCAATAATTGACATACATAGGAGCTCCTAAATCCTCATATTAAACGCCCGGCCACACAGAGGGCGGTCTGTCGCGGCGGGAAGCGATCCAGCGGTCGTCGCGGCGATCTGCGATACTGTGACGCTACACAGAACGCGATATCTTGTGTGCGGTCGGTCCAGTCGGTCGTGATCCTTCGGTGTATTATGAGCTCCTTACAAAACGAAGAACTGTTGCTATTATTATTAGCTTTGCAAAAGACAGTTCTATAATGTTCGTGTGAACTATCATACAGATACGTGTATTTACTCACAGTTTCAATGAATATTTCCGTTTGGTCAGTCATTTCAGTCGCACACGTGTAGACAGCGAGGTCGATCACGCGGGAAATCTGTGATTGTGTGCAAGCGGATCGCTCGTTGTCGCGACAAACACTGACCGTCGGCGGGAGACCGTGTTCTGTCTGACAGAGATGATGCAACATTGCGTAGTACAACAAGACCGCCTGATTGCCTCGGTCAAATATCGCTTCCCGCCGCGACAGACCGCCTGCTGTGTGGCCGGGCCTTAAATATTGTGTTAATGAATTCATTATATTTGTATTTTTTAGGTTTTTTGAATTGAGTCCCCTTCCCTGAACCCCCTTCCCTTCGGCCGATATTGCTGAAATTTTACAGGTTATATCCTCATTTCTTCTGGTTTTGACTTCATCAAATTTCATCTCGAAATATTCATTACATTGGCAGATATTGGGGTTTTTGAGTTGTGTTCTTCTAAACCCACCTTTCCCTTCTGCCGATTTCGCCGAAAATTAATACGTGTCATCCTTATGAAATTTTGAATTCACATATGAAATTATGTTAAGCTTCTCCTCTAATCTCCCTTAGATCAATTTGGCTGAAAATCAATAGGTGTTGTTAGAGGATTCTGGATTCACATACGAAATTTCGTGTCGATAAATTCATTCTAAAATATGTTCACATACACAGATTTTTTTTTTCATATTTGAATCTAGAGGCCGGAAACATGAAATTTCGTTAAAAACTTCCCATTGAAATTTTGACCGAATACTTCCTCAATACTTCTTATAGTAAAATTACACGAATTGATTAGTGTGTAAATGAATTTTGTTATAGAATCGTTGTTCGCATTCAGAGTCCGCTTCTCTATGTTGCAAGCACAACCAGCATCCCATCGTCGTCTTAGAAATTAGTCACCTAAGCCGATGACATACCTATAAATCGCGTGAGGATGCATCCAAATATCTGCAGGAGCAGTTACACCTCCTATTGGAGGGTTGGTTGCGTCAGTGAAAGGTAGAAAATAAATGAAGCCAAATCGTTTGTTGGCCTTGAGACGTGGTGACTGTCCAACTGTATGGCTCAATAATGTCCCTCTGAAACATGACAAAGACGTACGATACTCAAGACTCTTGAAAGACGACTCAAGGAGAAACACGTTACGCAGACTCGACAGAAAATGAAACGACGATCTGGACTGCTCAAAAGACTAGCGATCACAACTTTGCCTCATCCACAAACTTAGTCTCTACAAGACCTATAGTGTTTTTTAGGATTTTTGAATTGAGCCCTCTTCCCTGAACCCCCCCTTCCCTTCGGCCGATATTGCTGAAATTTGACAGGTTATATCCTAACTGGGATTTGACTTCATGTGTGAAATTTAATCTCGAAATATTCATTACATTGGCAGATACTGAGGTTTTTGAGTTGAGTGTTCCTCTGAACCCACCTTTCCCTTCTGCCGATTTCACTGAAAATTAATAATTATATAATATAATAAATCAACGGTTAATTGAGATTTCTTTCTCTCTCAAGCCGTTCACTCTATTTATTCATTTATATATTTTCTACATCCTACGTCAGCCTAGGGGTTAGTGGTGCAATCCGATACGCCTGGGGCTTAATAAATAAATAAATATCTGAAACTTGCGTCATGACAGCTTCTGCAATAGATGTTTATTTATTTATTTTAGAGGGGTATTTATTTATTTAACCTGAACTTCGTATAGTGTTCAGTTCTGGAGTTCTGCTAAACCAAAAGCTACATTGCGCGAGGGACCGGGGTAGGTTAGTCGTGGGCAAATGGCTGTTCATCACCCCAAGAACTCCTAACTCCCACGTTTTATTGTCTTGACAAATTCCTGGCTACACGAGTTGAAATGTTTATTTTCAACTTATAATAAAAAACTTTTACCTATTTAAGATGATGAAGTTGGTCCGATTTAATTCAAATTTGTCGAGGAGGAGACTAAGGTAGGCTGAACAATAGTGTCTTGAATGCAGGAGCCTTATTAAACTTTCAACAAGTTGTTCAACTCGGCCTATCTGATGTGTACCCCCATCCTTGTCCTCAAATCAGAACAAAGCTCTTTTCACACAATCATAAGTCCATAGAATTTCTATTGATATTACACGTTTTTATGTCTCAAGGCATTATAGAATACTTCAGCATAATGCCCTGTTATACAAAACTTATTCTGTATAACTCTCCGGTGTACTTAATAAAAATAATTTGATCCCATTTGTCAGAGAGATATTTTCAAGTTTATATAAGAGATTTGTATCCTAAAAAATGTTCTGTTTACTCTGGGGTATCCCAAGGCTCTATTTACTAATTAGGGAGAGATTGACCAACGATGTAATATGAAGGAGGAGAGATGAGGCTTGTGGTCGATAAAACAAACTTCAAGAATTTCTGCCAAGCTTTCGGCAGTGAGTGTGCTTTATTTAGGGCCGGTATTGACATAATATGTCAATATGTCATACATATTATGTATATACATTATACGACGGGCCCAGGGCGGCGCTGATTAGCCAGACAGGATCATACCTGGGACTGGACCTGCCGGGACTGATGACGGAGGCTGGCTATCTGGCTTTTGGTCGGTTCGTCTCGTCCTGGCGGAGAATCAAGAAAACCTGACTGGTGACAGGAATGCGGCGGCTGCCCCCGGCTCTGGGATGCAGGTAGAACAGAACCCCCGAAAAGATCCCAAGTTCACTCGGCGTAAAGCGCCGGAAACTAAGGACTATCGTGGACCGTAGCCATCGAGCCGGTCCACACCCAAAGAACCCGTTTTTCTAACGCAATAGAGTGATGTGACCGACCCCCCCCCCTCAGGGGAAAAAAAAAAAAAAATGTATATACATTATCAGTAAGATTATATAAGTTACAGTAAAAAAACTGCGAATATAACTTTAAAATATTTTTCTTTATTTCACCTGCTCAACAAAATGTATGTTATACATGGTGGGGGTAACATGGGGAATTTTATTAGGGAATGTCTCTAAGTAGAGATACCCTTAACTATTTACATCAAAATTATATTGAAAACATTCGGTAAAAGTCCTCAAATTAACGTGATCTGAAGAAGTCTAGCGAAGTCGTGTAGCGCTGGGTTGTCCGTAGTTGTATGTGGTAGCTCCTGGAACAGTGGACAGCCTGAACTTTAAAATTATTTACACTATAACGATATACACAAAATAATTATTACTAAATAAAACGTATTTGAGATGAAAAATAAATTATAAATTATAAACATATATTTTGTTTTTCTATCGCATAATTTTATTGTTCATTTCATGGATGTTTCATATAGATATAATTGTTTGTGTTTATTTCGATATAGTGTAAATAATTTGAAGTTATATTCGCTCTTGATGTTATTTAGTCACATTTAGTTTTATTGTTATACTTTATAAGCAATTCTAGCTCATATAACCTCACTAATAATGTATATATGTCAATACAGGAGGCCCTGAAGAAGGCACATTCAATGCGAAAGCTTGGCAGAAATTCTACAAGTTTGTTTTTATCTACCACATGACTCATTTCTCCTTCTTCCTATTATTATTTATAATTTATATAAATGATAGCTAATAGATTATGTAGTTTCTGCTTTTTTTACAATTAGAATACTAAATTATCCAGTGCAAAATGTTAAGTAGAAGGCATGCAATTGCCTGCAATTTTTTGGGCGGCTTTCAGAATGTAAAATTTCCAACAAACAACTTTATGCATTGAATTTAATTAATTTATGCACTATTTTGGCAAAATAAACAATATAGATTATTAACTTACTTTCTCCTGAATCAGACATATTAGCTAAAGTTTAAAAAATTAATGAACTGCACTGTACCACTGTCAGAATGTAACTGATGTGAAAAGATAATGACTTTTCTCTCTATGTTTACATGCCGGCTTTGCGCACTTATTGTAAACAACCGAGGCCCACCTCTTGGGTTCAATGTCTACAACTAGTCTACTTCCAATACCAATTGTTCCCATCTTTCTAGTGCGAGTTTCATAATTTGAATTTTTTCGTGCTAAGTTTGTGAATTGCCCATCTCTGGAGCGCTCAAAAAGTGCCAATCACGTATGTACATACACACACACAGAACAACGCGAAAATGATCAAAACGTATACAAGAAACCGTGAAACATAAAGTCCGTTGTAAACTCACGGATTTTCACATAGCTTTAAGAAAGTAAATAACAAACGTATGAAAAAAGCTTGTATACACGAAATACGACATTTATATGATTATTTCTTTTCATATGTGGCAGTGAGATGTTGTGGGACGAGATTTCTCATAGAAATAAGTGGCCAGTTGTCCTTTAACCGCTGTACTGTGTGGGTGGGATGACCACTGATGATGACGCTGTTGCGTTGAAAACCGGTTCTGGTCTAAAATAAGACAATGGGAAGACAACATTTTTTATTTCTATGATTATTTCTTTTGTTTCCAAATAGAAAATTTCCTCTAACATAAACATTTTAAATAGAATTTTAAACTTTATAGTGATCCACTGAAAAGAATTGTTTTTTCAAGTTATCCCATAAAGAAGACTGGGGCTGGGAGAGGACAGGACTGATGGGTCTGAAGACAAACTCGGTGAGGAAATCCACAAGTCTTCTACAAAATGATTCTCGGATCATTTAACATCAAACAGATTATCCCAGAGTCAGTCCTGAATTTAGATCGGCTCCTCTCCAGGATCAATTCTTACTTGAAGAACAATGACTCCAACAAAGGACATAGCCTTGTTTTTCAATTCCATTTTCCTCTCTTTCCAGTCTTTTTAATTTTTTTTTTTTTTTCCAATTCAAAATCTATTGACGACTTCAAGTTTGTTCTAATAGCTTCTTGATTGATCGTTATATTTAAAAAAAGTATTCAAACCTCTCCATTCTATTATCAGCGAACAAAAGTTCATAATGGAAAATTCAAAACAGATTCTAAGTTTTTTTTTTTTAAGTGAAAAAAAATAGTCCAATTTCCGTTCATGATAAAGGATAACGAAGTGAAAATTTTTTCATGACTTTGTTACATGCAATAAAATTGTTTTGTGGTTATAATTCTTTAGTTAATTTCTTGGGCAATGAAAGCGTTCAGGTGAACAACTTTTATTTTACCGGTTATAATGGACCGTTTGAGCTATAAATCAGTATTTGAGTTATTTAGGGACTTCTGAATCCTCATATAACATCGGCAGTTATCAAAGGTTCTGAAGCACCCTTCGGCCGATTTTGCGGAAAATTAATAGGTGCCGTCCTTGTCGCGTTTTGTATTTAAAAATAAAATTTCATATCGATACATTAATTAAATTGGAAGTTATTGGGATTTTTGTGTTGAGCTCCTCCTCCTGTTGTACCCGCTGAAAATTGATAGGTATGGTCCTTATGGGTTTTTGAATTTATATATGAGATTTACATTTACCCTCAGACACAACACTTGTCCACCAGATTACATTAACAACAAGCCCATCTCTGCATCCGACACTGTCCGATATCTAGGAGTTCATTTAAACAGACGTTTAACTTGGACAACTCATATCAGACTGAAACACACAGACCTCAAAAGACGATTTGGACGACTGAAATCAATCATCGGACGACGATCGACATTATCGCTTGAAAACCAACTTCACATATATACAACACTATATTAAAACCCATCTGGACTTACGGCATCGAGATATGGGGATCAGCCAAAAAATCAAACACATCTTCAGTCAATACAATCCATTATACTACGCCAACCTCACATTACATAATGACCTCAACATCCCATTTGTACCTTCTGTTATCAGAACACAATATCAAACTTTTCACGACAACCTCCATCATCACGCCAATCCACTTATACAAGAATTATTTACAAACACTCTTCCCACAAATCCACCACGACGCCTCAAGCGGATATGGCTGCTCCAGGACTAGCCTGGACTCCTCTTCGGTCACGTAGCTCAGCAGTAAAGCCACGCACCTGACACTGCACTATTTATCGCAATTGTTAATGGCAAATGTTATGCCGTTGTAAATATATAAATAAATAAAAATATATGAGATTTCGTGACAATACAATTCATTACAACTGCAGTTGTTGCTAATTCGGCTGAAAAACAATAGGTGTCTTTAGAGGGTATGGTTCACTTATAAACTTTTGTGTCGGTGCGATCATTATATGAGAGTAATCGTGCACGCAGACAAACTTTTTTTTTTGCATTTTTGGGATGAGGATGTCGGAAAATATGAAATTCCGTTGAAAACTCATTTTCTCACTCAATTTCTGACCGACTACATAAGTTCCTCTATACTTCGTTTAGCTTAGAAAGTAAAAGTTTATTGTCACAAAATTTAGTTTGAAGAATTAGAATCCCCTATGTAAGTCAACTGTTGAATATTAGCGCAAAAGGTTGACCTGGTTTTGGAGGGGGAGCGAAAAGATAGTTGATTATTCTGGGGATTCGCCATTTTTATTTTTTCGTTTTTGAATTGAAGTAGTCGGAAAACGTATCGAATTTCTGACTGGTTACAATAACTTCGTATATACTTGGAGGAGTAATAGCACTGCTGACATCTTAATAAAACGTTACTCCCTTATCAGATGCATGATAACCAAGAGGCAGGGACGAGAGGAGCCGATCGTAGCCGAGAGCTCTCGGACAAGACTGAGTAGTTCCAACATGTTCTCAGATCGTATCGGTATCAGTGAAAATGGCTGTCACAACCAAACCCTTACCATTAAATCAATGTAACCTACCCAGTGGGATTTTGTTTTGACATATTGAGTCTACCGTAAGATTTCAGGCGCACAAATAAACAGGGAGAAATTTCTAGTTTTGTGTATTTGGTTTGAGCTGGGAGATAAGCAGGATCAGGATCATGTACTTGTCCTAAGAATCCTGTAATTCGTACTCCCGCTCTTATCCTAAGAACTCTTATCCACTGTTGTCTTTATAACCTTTAACATCCCGATTGAAATAAGGGCCCAAGCAGCTAACTTAAATTTAACGAGCTGTACCAGTTGTAACTCGATGCGGAACAGGAATATATGTCCCTATTTATGAAATTTTAAATTTTCCTTTTAGAATTTTTTATTTTTTGGACAGTTTTATTTTATTTATTCACCTTTTTCAAATTATGTTTAAAAAAATGTTTTTTTCAGGTATGTAAATGTTTAAAGCTTTTATATATCACTTTATTCTTTGTTGCTTGGTAATTGATTTTATTTATATTTATTAATTTTATTAATATAGCCAATATGTTTATGTACTTATTTTAGCAATTAGAATTTTATAACGTATTCACTTTCTTTTTACTTCCCCCAACTGTACGAAGTTATGTAATCGGTAAGAAATTTGAACGTGAGTTTTTCGACACCCTGATTCCAAAAATGAAAAAAATATGTGCTGTCTGTGTGTGTGTTTCTGTGAACTCGATTATTTTCGATCAACATGAAATGCTATATATGTGAACCGAACTTATAACGGCAAAACCTATTGAATTTCTGCCAAATCGGCCAAAAAAAAATAAGGATTAGGGGGGAGACATCACAAAAATTTTATAACTGCCATTATAATGAACATATTGACATTAAATTTCAAATGTAAATTCAAAACCTCATAAGGATGACACTTATAAATTCTCAGAAAAATCGGCCGAAGGGAAAGGACAGTTCAGGGGAGAGGCTTAACACAACAACCCCAATAACTACTTATATAATGAACGTATCGACATGAAATTTCATATTTAAAGTCAAAACCCAATGAGAGGACATTACCTGTCTAACTTCCATATCGGCTGAAGGAAAGGCGGGTAGGAGAGGGGCTCAATACAAAAACCCTAATAACGGCCGATCTAATGAATTTATTGACACAAAATTTATTATGAGAATTTATAAGTCCCTATGTAAGTAAACTGTTTAATATTAGCACAAATGGTCGACTGGTTTTGGAGGGGGAGCGAATAGTTAATTGAATAATTTGTTCTGGGGAAGTATATCACGATGAATCACCGTTTTTTTTTCTTTTCTATTTTAGAAAAATCATAAATTGATCATTGACGGCACATGGCTTTTTTTACTCAAAGATGGATTTCTTATTTTGCAATTTGTGAATGAATCACTTCTAACTGCATTAGTCATCTTAACATTATCTTCACGCTAATAGTAACTAGAGTAGAGTCGAAGAAGTTGGCTAGTTGAATTAGGTGTGCAGTATTGCCAAGACTTGCATCCTCGCCCTGCCTCCAGACGTGGCAATGCACCCCTTCCATTGGCTATTGGCAAATTTAAATTTTAACATTAGACAAGAGGGAAGGAAATTGAGATTAGTAGTGTGAAAAGCCTTTTGAATTCTCACATTGACATGAGCCCTCAAAAGCAAAAAGTCACTCCATCCTCAGACTTATGAACGTATCACTAAATCTCTTGACAAAGCAAATGTGAATTTTTTTTTTTCTTTTTTTTTACAGCTACTTTGATCATTCATCCGAACAAATTGGTTTGAATTTAACTGGATTAGGTCTGTCGTAGGGGGACTTCAAAAGGAGGTCATAATGAGTCTGTCAAACGGCCATTTGACAAAAAGGCCAAGTGACAAATGAGGTTATGTGAGTTGGCAGGTGGAAGGGGGAGGGAGATGTGAGAGTGTTTAAGAGGGGGATGTTCCTACGATGATGTCGTAAGAGGGACGTTGAGTGGTTGGGACAAATCCTCCGTTAGAGAGTGATAGATGTGACCTCATCTCTGGCATCCCTCTCAAAGAAAATACGGGGGCTTTACTTCACAGGTTCAAAAATAAAAATGTCGTCTGACCTCTCACAGATTTTATTATTATGTGCTTGCCGGCTTTCGAGGTTACCCTCATATTTAGGCAGTCTACATAAAACCCATCATTTAGTAAAAAAATCTTCGTTGAATGTATGCATGTGTATGCAATGTATTTCCCCTTGCACGAATTCTTCAATTCAGTTTTTGCTCTTTCTCCAAAACCAATCGATCGTTTTGGGCTAAAAATTATTAATTTTTTTTTGTTTGTTTGTGGTCTTATGGTCAATGCATATTAGCCATGACATTAATGAGTTAAGACTTTGACAAGGGGGGATTAAATAAGTTAATTTGAGAATTTTGCAAGAGGGGGGACTGAAAAAAGGGTACTAAATAATTTTACAAGTGAAGATAGCACTACCGTTGTAGTGACTAACTGAAATACCAATATTACCAACTATAAAATGATCTTTCGGTAAGAAACTGTTAGGTTAAGATGCTTCAATGCTTAAATTTGTCACAATAAATAAAATTTGTGGTAAAATAAAATAATACGGGAGTGTAAATTTAAAAAAGAAATATAATTATTTTAGCGTTCACAAACTTATAATTTCATGTATAAAAGAAATTGAAGAACTATAAGTTAAATTTATCATATTAATTTTCTTATTGTAACATTATAAAACAAATTTTAATCAAAATCAGTGTACGACAGCAAATTTTTGAAACTAAAGCAGACGTTTACATATCAATTCTCATGAGTACTGCCTCACTCCCACATTTTTTTTTAAGATGGAATTTTACATATTTTTATGTTATTCAACATTTTATTTATTTCATATTAGATTATAGAAAAATCCCATAATATGATCACTGATGGCAGACTCTATGAAAATAGTTTTCATTCATCTGTGGACCTCTTTTATAAAAAATAATTTGAATTAATTGAATCAGTTTTAAATCTCTTGTTTAGCAAACAGAAAACTAATTGAATGCAAACAAGAGTACATGGGACTAATTTATAGTGTAAAAGAGGCGGGTTTCGGAAAAGGGCTCTGCGGGTAATTTTCTGACAACATTTAGAATGGAGTACACTTAATTCTGTACACATAATGTTAATAATATTAACAATAATAAAAATAATAATACTTATTTCCGTAAACCATAAAATGGTGTAAACAATCGGACCTCACTGTAAGGATAACCAATAAAAAAGAAAATAAACACCTTCCTTACAAAATAGACTTTATTAATTAATGCATTTCGAACGCAGAAGCGTTCATCATCAGAGCTACATATAAACTGTAAACAATAGTTCGGAATCAAAACGGCTCTTAATTGAGTCTAACAACAATCGATTTGAGCCGTTTTGATTCCGAACTATTGTTTACAGTTTATATGTAGCTCTGATGATGAACGCTTCTGCGTTCGAAATGCATTAATTAATAAAGTCTATTTAGTAAGGAAGGTGTTTATTTTCTTTTTTACATAAAATGGTGGTTTGGATACTCCATATAATTTATCTTTGATGAGTTGTATCATTTTTAAAAATCAAAATAGCTCATCAATTATACATACAATTATTTAATAAATCTTAGAATACTCTTGGATGTGTCAGGCTTTCGACCGTGTCTGGCATGTTGGTGGTGTATTAGCTGAAACATGCGGTCCCAGACTGATATTATCGTCTTCTCCGCTCTCATCTGGATGAAAGCCAGGTCAGAGAGGGGGCAGTGCCATTGTGACGTTCATCGCATAAGAGCTGGTGTCGGACAGGGGAGCATTCTGTGACCATTTCTCTATGTTGCAAGCACATCCAGCATCCCAACATCAACTGAGACGGTATTAGCCACCTAAACCGATGACATAGCAATTTTAGCTTCTAATAAATCCGCTGGGGATGCATACAAATTTTTGCAGGAGCACTTACACCTTCTGGAGGGTTGGCTGCTTCTGTGGAAGGTAAAAATAAATTAGATCAAATCCCTTCATGTTAAATTAGCCTCTAGCTAGGGTTCACACACCAAAAGAAATGAAGCTCATTCAAAATAAAATCCTCCGAACAATCACACAATGTCCATACCATGTATCAAACATAACATTAAACCATGACCTGAACATACCATTCTTACTCGAAGTGAGACAACAATAATTGTTAATAATTATTATTAATTGTAAATAATTATTATTCACAATATTGTAAATAATTATTATTCACATATTAGATCAACAAGTTCACGACACATCCGAACACGCTGGTGAAAGCTATGTCTACCTCCTCGGCGACTCAATTGTTGTTGGCCGCGTGAACCTCCTGCCTGAGGAGGGCCCCGGAGGAGATGATGGTGTTGAACAGCCGAGTTGAGATGAATAATTTTTTTTTAAATTAATGATTTGGGATAAATCAATATAAAATTCCTAATATTAATAGATATAATAGATACTGTAGTTTTTTTAATATAACTATTTTATATTTACAACCAGCCCATTCCTGTATCCGACACTGTCCGATATCTAGGACTTCATTTAGACAGATGTTTAAATTGGACAACTCATATCTGAAATCAATCATCGGACGACGATCGACATTATCGCTTGAAAACAAACTTCACATATACAACAACATACTAAAACCCATCTGGACTTACGGCATCGAGATAAGGGGATCAGCAAAAAAATCAAACATACAACGTCTTCAGTCAATGCAATACATTATACTTATAGGCCAAATTGCCGATGTGCCATTTTACGTTTCCAACCTCTCATTGCATAATGACCTCAACATCCCATTTGTATCTTCTGTTATCAGGACACGATATCAAAATTTTCCCGACAAATTCAATCATCACGCCAATTCACTTATTCTGCATCCACGAACAGTCTCCCCACAAATCCGCCACGACGTCTCAAGCGGGCATGGCAGAGGGACCTGCTCCAGTACTAGCCTGGACTCTTCTTCGGTCACGTACCTCAGCAGTACAAATACACACTTGCCTCTGCTCAACATCACAATTACCTACTAATGACTAATGTTCTGTCGTTGTAAATATGTAAATAAATAAATATTTATATTTCGTTGAAGTTATTTTCATTTCATGACTATATTTCGGGGCAGTTACACGCCCCTTCCTCAGCTCAGGTCACAAATAGTAATAAATAGATGAAAAAAGAGTATATAAGAGTGGCGGATACAAGAGGGGGGGGGGGGGGGGGGGGGGTAAAAGCAGAATCCCCCCCCCCCCTCCCCCGTAGCGCAGAGGTTCATAAGTCAGTTTCGTTAAGGATAAAGAAAAATGCACGTTAAATTGGGAAAGACGTCCTATGTGTGAAGGACCTCTTGCGGTCTTGTGCCAGAATGACGTCATTCGTTTACAGACTCAGACTGTTTCTCAACCTGTTACTATTATAATAATATTTCAGTCTTGATTATTAATTCATGCGCTTCGTCAAACCAGCCGAAATAAGCCCCATTGTCCTTTATCCTTCCAAATCTTGTGAATCGTGTATAACATCCAAATCTTGAACCAAAATAAAAAATCAAATAAAAATAAATTGAATAGTAAATAACTGATTAAATTAATGATAATGATAAATCTATTAGGCTAAAGTAATTGCTAAATTAACTTCTTTTTTGAAATATTGTGTATTCAACAAAATACTTAAACTACCGGTTTCATCGATCCAGTTCGGCATAATGCCGAAATCGCATATTTTTTTTAGCAGAAAAATAAATTTATTATATTTATTTAAGACATATTTCCACAATACGTCCGCATTTTTCAACTTAGAAGTTGTAAAGTATTTATGTTAGAACATGCAGGATATTGGTATAGGACCTCAGCCAAAAATAATAAAAGCTAGTATAAATTACAGAACACGACTTTTATATGATAGTTTATTGGGAAAACAATTCCGTTTCCGAATAGAGGGTTTTCTCTTATATGAATAGAATTTTAAATTTTTATACTGTATCTATTACACTTTTTTTCAAAAAATGAGGAACAAGGATTACAAACCCGGGATCTTGAGTTCACTAGGCAAGCACGCTACCTTTAACCCACCGGCGCCCTCTTTCATTGATTAATATTATTTATTATTCTTAGTGCTTTCTTTTGAAGTCTGAAAATACTAGCTGGGAGCTCCCCACTTTATTAAACCGTAATAATGGTTGTACGAAAATATTGTGAAAAAAGTGACCTAGCACGGAATGTCCCTACCCTTATAAGTAAATGCCAGTTTCATGGTTCGTGTTCAGAAGGGGGCTGAGGAATTCTTCAATTTTAGAGAGGAGACTCATGGAGAAAATCAATGAGGACCTGGGTATCAGATGCCTATGCTTGAGAAATAGACCTCGAACTTCATTCGAAAGAAGAAAGATACAGAATCTTGAGCGATGGAACCAAGTCTGTACGATGTCAGGTAAATGATCCCTACCCTTATAAACCTGGGTAGGCAAAATTAAAGACTATCATTTTAGAGTCGGGCTGATGTCCACCAGAGTGACGAAAGAATAGTCTGGTAGGCGATATGGCCTTGTAGTTAAAGTCTAGGCATGAGTCAGAATGACTAAATAACTACATAATCTGTTTAGCGGAAAAATAAGACAAAATGTTTGCCATTGGAAATGGACACCGATACGATGCTGGGTGTATCTCCATTGAAATATATACAGGGACAAATGTATCTGGATGGCCTGAACCGCCCCGTATATATCTCATGCACATGACTCGCTAACCTGCACTGCTTCATCCTGGCTCATCGTTAGAGCCCGGATTTCCATGCAATTGCATTTTTTTTTGCTTGCTTGAAATTATTAAATAACAATTTATTTTTACGAATTAAGGCATCCTGATTGATAAACTTTATTTTGCACGAAATTGAACTTTTTAAACTTTTTTGGCAAAATTACACGTTTTAGGTTTTTACTGCACAAAATTGCATTTTTTGTCGTAATTAGAAAATTTATTTGTAAGTTAGTTTGAAAATGTATACATTTGTTAATCGACAAATTTACAAAAGTTTTGAGAAAAAATCCTGGATATGAGCAACACAAAAAGTCCAATGCGGCCATAAATGGTGAAGATATTGGATTGAATCTACAACCTGACAGCTACAAAAAATGTCCCATCACAAGCGTCAGCGTCGGGAGATCGTTTTCTCTGCTGAAATACACAGTGGTAAATTTTAACGCATTAAATGCTTAACATAAAAGTATTTATCAATTTAATTGAAGTCAAATTCTATGCCTCGAGTAATGTGGTAAACTGTTTTGTATTTTATACATCTCTAGTATTTTTTTAATCAAAAATTTATACATATATGCTTTTGTAATTAAAATATGGAGGTAAAAAAAAAACTTTTGTTTTGAGTAAATATTTTTTATAAATTGTATAAATAAATTACTTTAGGCTTTTTATTTTATAGATTTATTTTTAAACCCTACCCAATTTCATGCTGAAAATCGAATGGTCGGATCGTGATGAAATTTGACATGAAGTATTCTTAAGAGCCAATTGAAATATAGACTATCTGGAGTCACGAAATTCTTAAGGGGAAGGGGGTTTAAGCATAAAAATAGGTCTAGCTCATCAAAGGATTATTGGATTTTAATGAAGTTTAACATGTAGTATTCTTAAAAGCCAAATTGGAAAATAGGGTGTTGTCTCCGAATTCTTAACAGGAGTTATAGGGGGGGGGGGGGGGGGGGGGGGGGGGGGAGCATAAAAAATGTGCTAACACATAACGGATAATCGATTGTAATGAAATTTGACATGTACTATTCTTAAAAGCCAAATTGAAAAAAAGGGTGTGTGACGTCTCAAAATAACGGGTTAACCCTACCCTAGTGTAATAGGAGGAGGGACTGTGAGTAGAGAATGAGCATACAAGTAGTTCAACCTAGGATTGTCATTAAATTTTACATGTAGTAGTTTTAAAAGCAAAATAAATAAAAAATAGGCTGACATGTGACCTATGTGCTTTTGTATATCAATTAAAAGTCCATGTATAGATTAATGAATAAATAATTCTGTACTGAATAAAATGCCTAGTTTTGTGATATTATTATTAATGATATTGATACCATGCTGGGAAGTTTGCCATGTGGACCTCAAGGGCCGCACTTAGTTACAAATGCCACCACCTTTGTAGAGTCCTAATACACGGTCCAGTAATTTCCTCTGATTTAGGGTTGCAAAGAGACGAAACACACACATCCGAGAACCTGCTTGTTTGATTTACAAATTGGATCCAATTTTTTTTTTTTTTCCCAGAAAAACAGTTAATGACAGGATTTTATTTTTTGTTGCACATTTTTGTACGTTTTGGCCTATTTATTGCACTTTTTTAAATTTTTCTTACTGCACGAAATCCAGGCTCTACTCATCACCATTTTGTCTCTTTCAATCTCTTCTAAGTTGAGGAACGCGGACATATTGTGGAATTTGTAATAAATAAATAAAACAAAATTATTTTTTAAATATTGTTTATTCCACCAAAGATATTTACAAAAATACCGGTTTCGGCCTTACACCATCGTCAGGTAGGGCCTTACACCCTCCTACATCTTCCAAATGCTCCATTTTAAATCCCATATCCACCAGAAAGTCAGATAGATAGATAGATAAACTTTTTTATTGCACAAAAGATTACAATCCTCATGGCAATGAGTGGGTTTTTTTTTCACAAAATAAATAACAAAAGAAGTGTAAATGAAACAATTCGAAAATTATATAAAACAAAAAAACACATGAATAAATAAAAAAAAACATACTACATGTATAAATAAATAAAGTAATAATAATAAAAACAAAAAATATATATCTCCATCTTACAAGCACAAATTAAATTAGATTATTCTTTATTTTTAAAGCAACCGAAAAAAATAAAAATAAATCGTTAATTTCTCTAACTTTTAAATTATTTAAAATATGTACAAATGTTTCTGAGTTATATTCTGGTCTATTGGTGAGATGATTGTGGAGAAATGCTTGCCTGGGGATACACAAGGCGGGACAATTGAGCAAAAAGTGTATGAGATCATCCTTCTCATCTAAGGTACAGAGCCTGCAGACACTTTCAGGACAAAACTCATACCTAAGCCCTCCAAGTAATATTCTAAAATTTTTATTGGTATTGTGGAGACGGATTTGAGCTAGAAGTCGGAGTTTTTCAATATGGCAGTTTATTGAAAGATAGCTTTCCTGAGGTCCTAAAGCACTGACCAATCGGTAGAGGGAGTTGTATTTAGAATTTACTATTGAATTTATATCGAGACAGACCAGATGATTCCTCATAGCTGCTACCAAATCACCACGGAGGGGCCGGATATCAGAAATATAGGGGCCATCCAGAAGGTGGTCAGCCCCGATCAAGGCCAGGTAACACCTGAGTTGGGTGACCCTGTTGAAGGGCAAAACAAAGTTTCGGCTGAGTTGGGCAAGGCGAAGGTAACAGAGTCTTGGGAGACGGTCCTCCGACATGGCCAGGAGTTTCTGCCACCAGCCCAACTTCCTGCTGAATATCTTCACTTTAGTGTGAACCCGGCCTGTTTCCATTCTAACATAGGCGCTGGGGGTGCTCACTGGAAGCCCTAGAACTGACTTAAAGAAGCCCAGCTGACCCCGCTCAACTACCTCCACGTACTCACATCCCCAAACCTCGGACAAGTATAGAAGTACACTCTCAGCTATCGAGTCGAAAAGGTAGCATTTCGCCTCCCAGGAATCAGATCTCGTGGATCTTAACAGGTTCATTACTGCCGAATTTCCCGCTGCCAATTTTCCCAAAAAATGATTGGAGGCGGCGCGAAATTTGCCGGAGGAAGAGAATGGCACACCCAGATATGTGAAACTATTTACCAGGACCATCCACCAGAAAGTCACTAGATCCCGTTCCTCTGATCTTTATCTCTCTTCCCACAGGACAACAACCTACCACAACTCCTTCCTTATCCAGGCTAACTCCCTCTGGAACTCTCTCCCTCTCCAGATTCGCCATGCTTCTACTCTCCTTTCATTTAAGTCCGTACTTTTCCATTATCTCCTAACTCAGCAAACCTCTGATTCCTAAGGCGGGCTCCTATGTGATAATTTTCGTCTTCCTATAGGTATCTCACTCCACTGGACAGATTGTCACTCTTCTGTTTCATCGGTCCAGTTTTAGCGATTAAATTCATATATAACTCACTATTGTTATTATGTTTTACATTATTTTTCATACTTTGTTTTTCTTATTTTTATTTTATTTGGGGGAGTGTCACCACAAAATAAAATAATAATATTTTATTTATTCATTTTATTATTATTATTTTTATTTTTTCCATTAATTTTCACCAGTTTATTTTATTGTTTTAATCATTGCCTCTCTTTAACATTTAATATTTATTACTAGAGACCTCTTTTCTTTTATTTTTATTTTCAACTGGTTGATATTTATATACTCTTGTTTATTCTTTATATTATTATTCTTAGGGGACGTAAGTCCCAGAATAAATATTATTTTTCATTTCATTTCAGGTCTAGTTATGAACTAAGGACTTAGTCCTGACGATGTTGTAAGGCCGAAACCGGTATTTTTGTAAATATCTTTGGTGGAATAGACAATATTTCGAAAATAAGTTTGTTTTATTTATTTCAATCTCATATGAATACACCTGGGAGAGTATCTTGACTATAAAACCATCCAAGAACCTCATAAGACATCTTCAATTAAAGGAAAGATAAGTCCTTTGATGTGATTTCTATGATGGACACTAAGAAAGTCCATTAATAACTGATAAAGTACAAGTATAAGGCAAAGTTGGAGATGAAAATGGAACCAGTTTCCGTTGATTCCTCCTTGAATGGGCAGATTTGGGTCCTTTATTGAATATTAATAGCTATCTTGTTAATTAGCTAATGGAGCTTAGAGCCGAGATAGGGTCAGTCCATTGTTAAGTCAATAAGGGTCACTTCTAGTCCGATATTATATCCTTTTGATAGAAACAATACAAAAGACAAAATTTAGGAGTTCTCTTGAAAAAAAAAAATGATCCATAATTCCGATTTTTAAACATTTTTTTTTTTTTAAGTAAACATCTTAGCTCTCGGAAGGGCTATGGCTCGTTGATGTGCATGCGTAACCTCTGCAAACACACACAACTACACAGCGTGTCAGCTTTTTTTGAGCATTTCTATTGTACTTTTTAATTATTGATCATCTATAAAATGATCTTTCGGTAAGAAACTTTTAGATTAAGACGCTTCGATACCTTAAATTTGCCACAATAAATACAATTTATGATAAAAGAAAATAATATAGCAGTGTAAATCTAAAAAAAATATAATATATAATATTGTTATTGATATATAATAGTAATAATAACTGCTGAAAATATCGATCAATAAATAATATATTTGTTGTCATTTTGTCACAACAAATAATATAATGTTTTTACCCATTTCAGGAGACACCGAACAGGTTATTTCATTTTTAAACTAAATCAAGAAATGAATACGAATCAAAGCATTTCAACAACAAATTCGAAAACTACCATCGAGACTGTATTCTCGTGGTATTTAGAGACACTACAATCACAGTTGTATATAACTTATTTTAGCTATCACAAACCTATAATTTCATGTATAAAAGAAATTGAAGAACAATAAATTTGAAAGTTTAATTTCTAATACTATTTTTCTTATATTTATCAAAATAGTGCACAATAGCAAGTTTTTGAAACAAAAGCAGAAATTTACACATAAATTCTCGTGAGTACCGCGTCACTCACACATTTTCCTGGGAATTTAAGAAACACTGATCTAAAGATGAAAATACTCATTGAAAAATATGATGTAACGAGAATATATATATTATATATATAGGTGGAAAAAAGTGTTTTTGAAAATGTTTTTAGAGTAAAGACTGAATTATGCATTCCTGACTCAAGGGCTTGTCTTATGCACCAATCTATATAGACATTCGGTGGTGAAGATTTACTATTATTTGGAAGCTAATTTCAAAAATTCACCTATTTTCGATTGGGCGGTGAGCCAAAAATGGTATGATAAGATCATTTTTAATGCTGAGCGGAACCGTTTATTTGGAAAGAGCAGTTATCTGAAATCCAATAATTCTAGAAATAAGTGGAGAGAAAAATAGAGAATCAAATTTTATATAAAATTAAGTCGGGGTGAGGGTGAAATTTTAAAGGTGAATTTTAAATAGAGAAATAATCCAAAATAGGGGTAACTTGGTGGAAGAGATATGGTAAGAAGGTCTTCTTTTACAAGAGATTCACGTTCTAACTTCGTTCGATAGTCCTATTTTCTGACATCGCTTCCATTCCTGGGGAAAAAAAAAAAAAAAAATCGACCGTGAATCAACGGCAATTTACGTCCCCAGCACGAATCAATTAATTTCCTTTTCGCTGACCTTCCAGAACCAATCCATCATTCAGCCTACAAATCAATAGTAGCTCAGAGGTAGCTAGCTTGCGTCCTGAGCACAAGATCGCGGGTTCGAAACCCGGCCGAGGCCTTTAGGTTTTTAATCTTGGAGGTGAAAAAATCCTGAGCAAGCTGTCTAGCGTTTAACATCCCGACCGAAGGACGGCGTGCTCAAGGTTTATCCTCTTGTCTATTGTATCCTCCCTTCAATATAACTGTATACATTATTTTGTACCTGTCAGTGAACAGTGAGATGTGAATATTTATACAATTTACAATTTATTGAGTACACTTATTTAACTAAATAAATTTACAAACGAAAAAAAATAAATAAATAAAATAAATGCATACAGATACATCCACATTATAAATATATTTACATTATATCTGTGGAAGAATAACAAATAAAGTTTGAATATTCAACATGAAATAATTATATGTTAAAATTGGACAGAAAATAAAAACTTTAATTTAAACAATATACATTAATAAAGATACAATAATAATACAATAATACAATTTAATAATATGAATATAATATGAATATGGCTGATGTAGTGAGAACAGATTATTTCACAGGTTGTCAAATAAAATATAGTATGACCTCTCACAGATTTTTATTACAAGTAGCTAGCCGGCTTTCGAGGTTTCCCTCATCATCAGGCAGTCTACAAAAGAAACCATCCTTAATATAATATAAAGACAACATAGATAAATATATTAGATTGAAAAAATTAAAAAAATTTTGAAATAACCATACCTGATATAAAATTAAAAAACTAAATAATTTTATAATAAAATAAATAAATAAATAAATAAAACAATGTAAAAACGTTAACAATTTAAAATATCATGGATGGGGACAGATGAGTTATTCCTGTCCACCATCTGAGTCACAACTGGGAGAACGGAGTACGTGAGACGGGACAGACCTCCCATCCCCTCTCTAGAGTTGAGGAGGGGGGACTCTCTCTTCCTCCTTTCCAATTTAATTTCTATACTTTCCAATGTATCCATCTTTCTACTTTTTTGGATATGATGCAGTAACGAGACTGAACACGACCTCATGTCCTGTGTTTTGGAGGTGTTGGGGCTCCTCAAATGTTCCCTCACTCTAGTCCTCAGCTTCCGGCCTGTCTGCCCAAGATAAAAACATTCACAATCTTTACAATTAATCCTATAACCTGTACTTTGAGACAATTTAATAAGTAAGAAAACATTGAAAAATTTTAGAAAAAAATAACAAAAAGAAAAATAGATATTTATACATATATACAAATAAATCATTTAAAATAGATAATAATAGACAAGTAGTAATAATAATTACAGGGACACTAAGATGGTTCTAATAACAACTCCAGCGCCCTCTCCATATAGTTATTACTTTGATACCAATCGCTCCACAAAGTATGACTACAGCATTAGAAGACCTGATCTGAATACAATTTTGGTTGAATTTATTTTATTTGTGTTTACTCAAGGCGATGTTGAAACAACAGAGAGCAGCAGTGTGGAGGGGTGGCGACGAGTTTGAACCGGAACCAATTTAGATTCTGTTCAGATAGACGCTTTTGTTTGGATTCTAGAAGTGCCCCCCCAGAAAGATAATTGCACAGGATGTTCAACAGTCCCGTGGGTATTCAAAGCCATGGAGCGCTAACACAGACGCTATATGTGTGTCATGAACAGTGATGTAGTGTCGGTCTCACAGTTTCCAGTTATCACATGGACCTATTCATTATCACGTTCCTCTCTTGTCTATTGTACTCTCCGTCTCCAATATAACTGTATATATTATTTAGTAGCAGTCAGTGAACAACAAGATGGGGCTAATAATAATAATAATAATCATCGAGGGCGCCGGAAGCTCAGTGATGTGCATGCTTGCTTATTGAGCTCAAGATCGTAGGTTCGAAACCCGGCCCAGACCAATAGTTCATTTCATCTGGTAGTTAAAATAAATTTAAGCACGCCATCCTTCGGATGGGACGGTGGTCCCGAGCCTGTACTCTGTCAGGTACTCGTTAAAGACCCTACCCCTCCTAGATGGATTTAGTGTAATAATAATATTAATCGCAATAATAATGTTAATACTGGATACAGATAACGTTTAAAAGAAAATAATAGTAAGAAACATAGAATATTATAAATAGAAAATAATAATGTCAATACAGGAATGAAAAATTATGTAGAAATAAAAGACGTTGTCTTCCCACTGTTTTATTTATACCAGAACCGGTTTTCGACGCAACAGCGTCATCATCAGTGGTTCATCCACCCACACAACACAGCAGTTGGAAGATAACTGGCCAGCTGTGCTGTGTGGGTGGATGAACCACTGATGATGACGCTGTTGCGTCGAAAACCGGTTCTGGTATAAATAAAACAGTGGGAAGACAACGTCTTTTATTTCTATTAGAAATCTCGTCCCACAACATCTTACTATCACATATGAAAAATTATGTATTTGTTCGGAACAACAAATGTAAATTACTCAAGATCACTTCTTATAATATTACATACATATTATGTATTATACTTTTTGATAATTATTAATTAATATTCATATTCCATCATGAAATTCCTGTTATGGCCACATCAATTTTCTACGCAGACTTATTGTACATTTTTTGTGCGTTAAAACTTTAGTCATATCTTTAACCTAAGAGCACACAAATGCTTGGAAATTTGGCAAGGAACTTTTTTGGTGAGGACCAGTTTTTTCTATAGGTTTAACTATTTTTGCATAAATGAAGCAAACGTATAAAAAAAATGTTTCGAGATGTCATTTCGACAATTTTCCGCGTGTATCTCGTAAAGTGGGCGACCATCCAAAAATTTTATTTAACATAAAACGTGCTATTTCGTTTTGTCTACAATTTTTATTTAAGAAGATTTTTGATTAGTTCATCAATATAAACGGTAATCGGTAAAATGTACTTAGGCCCCGAAGTAATGTGGTTTCATATTTATTCTCATTATATTGCTTTTCCATAAGAGGAACTTCAATGAAGAATATTTCATGAAAGTGAATATCTCCTAATTTTCCTTTTGAGGTTGGCCCTATCATGTACAGAGTGGATCCCACAAATTCCTTTCAAACTTCCCCTCCAGATAAACTCCATAACGTTGTGAATTTCCTTCTGTACGTATTCTAGGTTACCGAAGGAGAAATAACTAAACAGCTTGTAAATTGGGAAATTGGCAAACCGATATCGTTTTAAAGAAGGTTTTTATTTAGCCATCGCATAAAAAATTGTTATCCCTGGACTGCTTCCAAACCACAGTCGGGTCTGACAGACCTAAACCCTTTTTCTCCTAATAACATGTTTACTGTTCAATACTTTTTTGTATAAGGAAGTAAATTTCAAGATTGAATTTTCGCTATGATGTGCGTGTGTGTCGGAATATTCGGGATTTATTTTATTTTAAGATTTTATTAATTATTTTAATTATCTTAAAATCTTTAAGAAAAAGTATGTATGCATTTTAAGGGAATAACAGTAAAGTATAACATTAAAAGAAGGCAAGTAGGGATTTTATGTAAATTTGAGAGACTTCAGTAGACCTTCGAAAGCTTTTTGAAATAGCTGGGTATACACTTCCTTGGTCTTCGAATACAATCCAATCTAAATTATTAAGTTAATAACTTCCCGAACCCGGATGGTAAAAAATCAATGAGAATAGCACGAATAATGCACGCAAATAAATGGGAAATAAAAAAATTTACTACCGTAAGTTCACCGAAGAGAACGAAAGAAGATCTAGAGAGCTAGCTGAAGAAAGAGATGAAAGTTTTCGAAAACGAAAACAGTGGTAAAAGAGGATTGTACGTAAACTTTGTATATAGATAATTGCTAACAATTCCATCGAACAGTGTAGAGCCGTGGTCGCCAAACCGTAGCTCGGGAAATTTTTGGTAGCTCGCGGGGAAATTTCAGACGCAGCGCTTGGGTTGGCTAATCTGTACTACTCATCCCCCTCATCCTCGCAAAAATATCCAATTTTAGTTCAGGTTGGTTTACGAGTGAAGGCAATGTTCACCCCTACATATCTGTGTCAGATTTCATTTTCCAGTATGAAATTCATTAAAAACAAGTACAGGAACCCGTTGACTGATGAACATTAGGACACTAACATTAAAAAAAATGTTGATGACAAAAAAGAGTGCCACCCCCCACATTGAACTATGTTTTTCTAATGCAAATATTTTGTTATATAAATTCTTATGCTATTAATTGCAATGTTAGACATTTCATTTAATTAGATTTAATATAAACTAGAAATGTATATTTATAGGTAATAAACAACTGTGTGATTTAAACAAAAACATGTTTTATTCCCCCCCCCCCTCTCCATACTTTCTTGGGTAGCTCACAGTAAAGTTTATGAGCTGTAAGGTAGCTCAGTCGCTTAAAAGTTTGGCGACCACTGGTGTAGAGGCTGAAAGGGCCTTTTCTGTGACTGGGTACTTCTGTACCAAGCTGAGGTCAAGATTAGGCAATAACTCTTTGGAAACATTATGCTTTTTAAGGGCATATTTTTCACCATAAATATGTAAATATATTAACTTTTTTTTTTTTTTTTTTTTATTTTTTCGGGTGCTCCTGACTCCTTAGGGGGGTCGGTCACATCACCCTATGTTCTCCCGGCTTCTTACGCCGAGTGATCTCGGGATCTTATCGGGGGTTCTGTTCTGCCTGTGCCCCGGAGCCGGGGGCAGCCGCCGCACGCCTGTCGGTGGGGCCCCCGGCACCGGGTTAGTAGGCTTTCTTGATTCTCCGCCAGGAGGAGACGAACCGACCAAAAGCCAGGTAGCCAGCCTCTGTCATCAGTCCCTCAGGCGATCTGGTCTCGCCCGTCCTTGCATCTCCCTTTCCAGGGCTTGACGCAAGGCCATGTCCGTGTCTGCCTCTATTGGTAAGCCGCGTCTACAGAAGTACGAGGCGACGGCCCCATCCAAGACAAGGTCTATGGGTGGGGCCCCCGCCAGCACCTGCAGCGCAGCCGTGGAGACTGTACGGTAGGCTTTGGTAATCCTGAGGAGGGCTGCTCTTTGAGCTTGAAGTAGCAACGTACGCCGTCGCTTGGTGGGGTGAACCCACCATCCGGCAGCGGCGTACCTTGCTACTGCCTCGAAAACCCCGGTGTAAATAGTTTTACACGCGGAGTAGCCGAGACCCCACGTCGCTCGGGCTAGGTAGCTCAGAGCGTTAAAGGTAGCTGTTGTCCTATCCTTGATGGCAACAGCGTGGGGCGTGACGTTGAATCCCGGCCCAATCCCCACACCCAGGTACGTGATCACGGCCGGAAATTCAACGCGTCGGTCGTGTACTGCAAGAACCAGGGGGTGGCGGGCGTCAGTTTTTCCTCTCATCAGCATAGCCGCTGTCTTGCTGGGAGAGAGGGTTAACTTGTTCAGTCGGCACCAAGTGTCAGTAGAGTCGATAATAAATATATTAACTGTAAAATTGATTTTTTTTTTTTCATAAATCATTTTTTCAAACTTACATATTTATATGTTTTTTTAATCAATCCGAGTTCCGATCCCGGCATTGCAATTCCTAGTGTTGATGAGTTGAACTAACTTAGAAACGATTGCAGCTATGAACATAAATTTTGAACTGAAGATGTCACAACAAGTGGGTAACTTAGATTCGATAAGATCTTAGCCGAAATTGGACAAGTCCACTTTGCTTCGGGGCCTGAGTACATTTTACAAGATACCACATATATTTATGACATTCACAAATCTCTTGAAATAAACAAACGTTGTCGAACTAAAAAAACTTCATATAAAATAAATGTTTTTCTGGTCGCCCGGTTTGCGAGCTACATGGCGAAATCCGTCCTAAAAAGTCGTTTTGAGATCTATTTTACTAACATTCGCTCGATTTGCATGAAAACAATTATCTGATTCCTACCAAAAATGTTACTTATACAATTTCAAGGCCTTTAACTACGAGGTCGTATCGCCTACTACGAAAGCGCTCTTTCGTCGCTCTGCAGATGAGCATCGTACAGGCTCGGGATCATCGCTTAACGTTCCATCTGAAGAACGGCGTGCTCATGGTTTTTCCACTTCCCAGAAAAGAATTGTGAACTATTTTTCTGTTGATATGTGAATTTTTTTCTGTCTGGGCTCCTCCCTCCAGTATCCCGTCTTTGGCAGAATTATCTTTTATAGTGTAGTTTTAAGAATAGCTAATGGCTAGTGTGGTGTCTGCCGAGGCCAAAAAGAAAACAGAAAAAAAAAAAAATAGTGTACAGTTGAATGCTGTTTTGACTTACATAAGAAAATGTCATCGTTGTTTGTGCAAAAAGTAAAAAAATTCAACTTTTTAGGTTGGAG
This sequence comes from Aradus depressus, assembly GCA_963662175.1. Lineage (NCBI taxonomy): Eukaryota > Metazoa > Arthropoda > Insecta > Hemiptera > Aradidae > Aradus > Aradus depressus. Next base: position 75,258,152 of record OY759214.1, read on the forward strand.
AAAAAACATATATATTTCATTTGGGTCAGGTATATTGACGTCAAATTTTGACTGTTTGCTTATAAGGATATTTGACATCACAGAAAACATCAATCAAAATGTCATCAAGATGGACAACAGATTTATTACAACATACGACATTGTGTAAATTATTATTTACAAAATTGTGACGTAGGACCCTTTTGTATTGATAAATATAAGGTGCTGGAGGGCGTTGGTAGCTCAGCTAGAGTACTGAGCTCGAGATTCGAAACCCCGTCGAGGCCCTCAGTTTTTTTATCTGGAAAGTGAAAAAATCTGTTGGCACTATAAGCGATGGTCCCGAGCCGGTACGATGTCAGGTACTTGTTAAAGACACCTTCCCAAGGTGAATAATCGTGAGTACCCACAGTAGTCAGGTTAATGTCCACTAGAGTGACAAAAGTGCACTCAACCAAAGGTGGTTAAAAGTCCGGGCATGATTCACAACAACTAACAAACTTTGTCCTAAGGTAAATCTTACTTTTTTTTTAAACATTCTATTATTTCTCTATTTTAGAGAACATTTGACGACATTTTTATACAAGTTGAAGGCCTTTAAACCGACCTTCTGCAGTAATTAAGAAAATAATAAATAGATAAACTAAAAAAAAGACCCAAATAATATTAAAATAATAAAAATGGTCATGCTCTTTAATAGAAATAGTGCAAGCAACTAGGACACAGAAACGATTCAAAATTATATAAATAAAATATGATCTTTGATACGAGAAAATAGTAAAATAGTAATCGTAACACAAAACCTCACAAGCAATAAATTAAATTATATTTTTCTTCATTTTTAAGTCATAGTAAAAAATAAAAACAAATTGTAGATTTTTTTAACAGCTACATTATCAAAAAGTGCACAATATTCTGAGTCGAATTTTGGTCTCTTTTTTGGTTTTCAAGCATCTTTGGGATGCTTTTTGGATTTTTTCCCTCTTCTCCGAAGATATTTTCTTCTATAATTCAGATCGGCGGGACTTTATGAACGCGTTATCGTTTCGAAATATCGCCGGTGTATTGTGCCAGAATAAACGAACCTTGGGATGAGAGCTTCTTCTAAATCTTCGGTATTCACCTTACACTGCTCTTTCTGACCGGGTGGTCTTTAGGTCGACTGATGAACAACAGTAGATGTATGAAAAGCCGAATATATGGAAAAACATGGAGACTCAATGCCAAACTAAAGTGGTGGAGACCCATAATAACTTACAACTTCCCAGTCTGGTGACAGAAAGCCGATATAGGACAAAGAAGGAAACAACTGGACAAAGACTTGCCTGCTTGGAAATCATGGGAACACCACCACTATAGCAATGAAGGAAACCCTTCTAAACCTCTTTGATGGTGAAAGCGGATACAAGAAGGGAAGCCTATAGACTCAGAACAGTACCTAATACCGGGCAACATACCGAGGACCGGGCATACAGTAATGTTTAAAGTATGAAAGTGTGAAATTTAAAGTATCAATATGTCTGGACTTTCAGTATTACGATCGGGCTAAGCTTATCTGGTTCAAAAACTGCGAGGGGTTGGAGTTGGAATACATTGGATAAAGTACAATTAAGGGAGATATCCCACTGTCGGGTATGTCATCCTCCTGTGCGCTTGGCTCATCAAGAGATGGAATATCAGGGAAGGGCCTATTCCAATATTGTCGATATATACATTTTGAAATCGTCCTGGAAGAACATTGGAGTCCCTCTCGGACCAAAACAGAGTTGAGTTGGAATGTAACGAAAGACTAGATCAATTCGTCAGGTTGGGAGCTGAAAAGGCACTCGTTTTTATTTTATTTACACATGGATATTTACAACTGTATTAAAAAAAAAAGTGTGTGTTTGCAGTTTGCAGTGTAACTTCCGTACCTAACTCTTCTAGATTCAGTTCCTCTTTGAACTAATAAACTATATTTTTATTTTAACTATTTTCATTAACAATTGGTACAGGGTAGGAAATAATTTATTTCAGAAATTGTTTTTAATGTTATTTATTTATATTAACAGTTAAGGATACATTAATTTATTAACTTATAGAGAATACGAGTAGAATAGAATAATTTTATTTATCAGCGTCCAATGCCATATATTTTTGACGCCGAATACTTGATTAAATTAGTTCGATGAGGTGGGTTGTCTTCATTGAGCTTAGGCCAGCTTCGATAGATAAGTGTTTCTTTTTGAATTGTATTGTGACATTTTATGCGATACACAATAAATTTAAATACAATAAGTACACTTATAAGATGCACAATAAGTAAATTTAAAGCGTTGTACACTCAAAAAAAAAAATCAGATAAAGAGATAAAAAGTTTTTAAAAAACATATAACATATAGTCTCTAACCCCTCACCGTTTTTTATATTTTATTATTTTTCAGCACTAAATTAGATTTTTTAATAGAAAATATTATCATATTATTCATTTTTTATTACTAAGCATTGAAACGGTATATAGAAATATATTAAAAAGTATCAAAAGTGAAAGGTCAAGAATGTTACGAATGTTTTCGTTTGCGTTTTGGAGGGGGAAAACGCGCATCTACCTCAAAAAGTCCTGCTATAACTAACAGTAAGTAACGAAGTAACACTTCAATAAATAAAAGCAAATGTGCTAAGAGAGAGACAATAGCATTGTCAAAATGTCAAGAGGGCAGATATCACCCAGTAGTGACACTTCCTAGGCCTTGAGTTACCTCACTAATTACTGTCACTGTTGCTGCTAAGGAGGTCTCTAGGCTATTGACCCTTAAGCAATCGTTAGGGAAGTGTGTCTGAAGGGCGTCTAGAGGATTATTGTGGAGACCAAGAGTAACAAATAATTTTTTTACACTTGGGTTTAGCAACTTCGGTGACAAAAGGTACGTTAAGGTCAGTGTGAAGAGGTTTGTTGGAGACGTAATAAGGAGCATTGGCTATTGTACAATGATTTTGAATTGAAGGGATTGGATGCGCGTAGAACCGGAACTCTCCAAGAGCACCGCCAGGGCGACGATAAACAAACTGACCAGTAAACAAACGAGTTCTAGAACGGGTTCCCTAAACAATTCTCAGGGAAGAGAGCCGAGAGCTTCTGAACATGGACAGAATGAATTACATAATTCTTGCTACTCTACACCTCTGTATAGCAAATGTGTCGAGAAAAATGAGACTCCGGTCTAGGTTTTAAGTCCGTGTAAAACTCTAGAGAGTTAAAGGTTATACTTCTTCGGGTATGCTCTAACAGAATCGAGACAAGCTATGGAAGGAAGGCAGAAACCTGGACTTTATTAAAGATACAGGGCTCCTGTAGGGATCAACATACACAAGGACCACAATAGACCTTACTCTGCCCACGGTGACACCTTATTCCCTCGTTAAAAAAAGGTAGGTTCCTTTTTTCCAGTATTTCTTCCAGAGATATCTTTCCAACGTTTGACAATATTTAGGGAGACATTCAAGTCTCTTCTTCGGGCCACAATGAGCGTTCGTCGCAAAAAAAAAAGGAACCTACAATCATCCCAGACAAGCTTAAGGAACACGATATAAAATAGTCCAAATATCTGATTAAAACTCTCTTTAGCAGTTTTATGCGTTTCTGTGGTGGTTGGCAAAAAAGAATTTCTACTTTACATTTTTTTAAAAAAAATATTTGATTTTTGTGTACATAGAATCGATAGGCGTAATCGAATCTCTCAATAGTTCTATTTTTATGGTTCCGAAGTCGGTATATGGAAAGTCTATTAACGAGTGTTTGTCCCCTATTTTTGTGATATGTTTTCAATTTCTTTAGGCATGAAGTCAATTCAACTTTCAATAAATATAATCTACTGTTACTTTTCCATAATTAAGTGACTTTGATATAACTTTAATCAGACTTGAAAGCAATTTAAAGACTTACCTATGTTGTGCTGGGGAAAAAGTTGTTCTACTATAACTTAATAGTTTGACTTTAGGTTCGCATTATTTATATGACTTTATGAAAAGTATTAGAAGTTGTAACACCTTCTTTTGGGGCTAAAGAAGTAATAGAAGGAAACTTTGTGCCAACGAATAACGATGGGTACATATACTCCTGCTTAGAGTTACCAACCTGTGTAAAGTTACTAACCTGCTTAAAGTTAGTAACCTGTGTAAAGTTACTCCGAGCTTGTTATATATATGTATACACACAATTTTTAAGGTCCGAGATAATTATAATACAGATGACAAACTATCTCAATAGTCCAGCCCAGGTTTTCCACGAGGTCGACAAACCTTGAAACCAATCTACCATGGAGGCATCCTGATGAAATACGAAGAAGTTCCACGTGGAGCCAAGATGAATAGGCTTACTGCGAGAGTCGGGACTTTTTCATTAGTTCTCTTAAAGAAATCCATCCCCCAGACCTCCTACTGCCATTCAATCGTATTCCTCTGTATCTCCGTTACAACAGAGCCAACTGAAGAGGACTTATTGAGAATTTTTCCAATCAATGAAACAATAAATCTGTATTGATAATTACCATCAAATCAGAATTCTGAACATATGCCCTTTATGAACCTTTGTAATGTATCAAAGCTGCACAGAACTTGACCATTGGGTTATGAATAGGTTTTGGTTACTCCCAATTCTCTCTAAATCTGATCCTAACAAGGTCGAATAACATGAAACAAATGCAAAGCCTCAAACTCGATTTGTGTGACAAACGTTTAGGTACAATATATTTACTGTAAGAATTGGGAGGGGCTGATCTTTAATAATTTGTGAATTCTAGTGATCTTTAAAAAAACAAAAAATCGCTCAAGTGCAAACTACATTTGCACAATCGCTCTAGAATTTTTCAATCCTGATAATTTTGGATAGATAATTAAAATACACAATTTCTTTGTCAAACTTCACTATATATTCTCAAATACTCTCTTGTACTTCTACTCTTGAGTTTGTAAGTAGTCACTTGATAATGCCTTAACACGGCGAAACTAGTTGAGTATTTGAGAATATAAAGTGAAGTTTGACAAAGAAATTGGGTTATTTTAATTATCTATTCCTAGAATGGAGCTTCACAAAGTAAATCTGGAAACCATAAACTATCTGATAATTTTGGCTCAATCTATACTTAATTCTCAATTTTCATGATTTTTTTCAGATTCTTCTGAGCCATCCTTTTGGTGACAAGGGTGGGGGAAAGCAATTTTTAAGTGTTTCTCCCGAAAAATGTAAAAAAAAATACATCATATATACATATTGTTGAATTCGTGCTTCAATAAGCTTTCATTTGACAGCCTACACGGTCGAATAGTTTTAGAAAAAATCACCTGTGACAGACGGAAATAAGTGATTCCATAAGTGTTCCGTTTTGCTAATTTTGACGCAAAACATTAGAAAATGGCTTATGTATGTTCAGATTTACCACCTGATGATGGTTGTTGATGGCCGAAGCTAGTTGTGAAATAAAATATATTGTTGCAGTTGTTACTATTGGTTACTTCTTTGTGCTAATCGGATTGAGGCCGTGTTCTTGAACAACGGCGAATATACGTCCGAACGATTCGTATCAGATTGACTTTTATATTGCCGTACTAACAAATTAACACAGAATATACATGAGAGGCTCGAAATTATGTACCCTCCTGAGTCTCCCGACGCAGCATTCAATTTAAACTTATAATTAGTTGAAATCGTAAGATGATCAACTTGTCAACAGCGCTTATTAAACGTTCTACATATTTCGTCATGAGAGAGCAAGATGGTGCCTTGATTTGAAAATGTATTTATAAGCCAAGGTCGAAAATATGGGGCCTCTGAAGAAGGCGTTGTGTCGAAGATGATTAAACCCTTTAATTTTCTTCAAAGTCTCCAGATTAGCTTTGTGTTAATTAAACTTAAACTAAGCTCCAAAGAGTTTTCTACCTCTTAACCTTCTCAGGACTTTAAGGAATTATATTCTTATTCGGAGCGGAATTATATAGCATAAATACATAGCGTAACTATTAGGTGAATCAGTCAACTTATTGGGGGAAATTTCGAAGAATCCAAATGATTTAGCTGGCTAAACTGTAATTACTTGTAGAATTTTAGTAGAATTTCGATTCGAGATTAAACCAGATTGTGAAGGGAAGTGAGTTTGGAAAATATTTTTTCAACGAATATGAGTTTGGGAGGTATCAAATTTCAATATTTTCGATATTGCCAGTGGTCCAGTCATTTTTGACATTATCACTGCTCACTTATTAAGGAAAACAGTATGTCAGAATCATTTAAAGTGTTATAATGTTAATTTTTAGGAATAATATATAGTTTTTAAGGAGGAAAGATGTAAAAACAGGTTAATAAATAAAACTTTATAGTATATATTAAACATAGAAATTTAGTCATTATGAAGTAAAAATAATATTTATTGTAGTTAAAAAATTAATGTAACATAGAAATTGAGTTAATAATAATAAATTTTTACAATCATAGAGAAATACCATTTGCATAGAGAAATACCATTTGCATAGAGAAATACAAATTATAACATATTTTCATCATGCCGTATGCCCACATCTGTAAAGAGGGCGCCGGTAGCTCAGTGGTATGCGTGCTTGCCTTCTGAGCTCAGGATCGTGGGTTCGAAACCCGACCGAGGCCTTTAGTTTATTTTATCTGGGAGGTAAAATAAACTTAAGCACGCCGTCCTTCGGATGGGACGTTAAGTGATGGTCCCGAGCCTGTACGATGTCAGGTACTCGTTAAAGACCCCTACCCTAGGTGAATAAAAATTTAGGGTAGACAAAATTTAGGACTCCCATAGTAGAGTCGGGCTCAAGTCCACCAGAGTGACGAAAGAGCGCTCTGGTAGTAGGCGATATGACCTCGTAGTTTAAGCCCGGGCATGAGTCATAAAACTTAACCTACTAAATTTGGGGGCCATGGTGGCCGTGCGGGCTAGAGCGTAGGGCTTTGGTCGCATGGTCTCACCATGGTTTGCGGGTTCGAATCCCGTCCGGGAGTGAGTTTTATTTCGTAGATAGAACTCCCTCCCGGGGCCATGGATGTCTTAAATAATTATATATTACACATTGACATGGCTAATATGCACCGTACATGAAGCCAAACAAAAAAAAAAAAAAAAAAAAAAAATTTGGTGTTGATGTATAAGATAGGTACTTTGACAGTTTTTTTGAGACAAACTCCTCTGGTCCCCCATTTTCTTCAGTCAATTTAATTGAAATTATAAATTATATTATATATTTATTATTATTATTATTAATAATGTACAATGTACATTATTAATAATAATAATAATAAAATTCTATAAAATTCTATAAAATAAACAGATGTACATTGTACATCTGTAAAAAGAAAAAGAAATAAAGGCGTTTATTATTGTTATTACATATGACTTTTAGTACATTATAAGGAAAAATTTGAGGAATTTAATTTGTTGCATGTAAGATGGATATATATATTTATTATTATTATTATTTATTTTTATTTATTCATGTTCACGTCATATCTTGTTTTATATAATTTTTGAATTGTTTCTTTTATCCTGGTATCTTGCACTATTCATATTAGCACGTCCATTTTTACTATTTCAATATTAAAGAAAATAAGCACCTTCCTTACAAAATATACTTTATTAATTAATGCATTTCGAACGCAGAAGCGTTCATCATCAGAGCTACTTATAAACTCAGTGCACGAAATGCATTAATTAATAAAGTATATTTTGTAAGGAAGGTGCTTATTTTCTTTAATATTGAAATATCCTGAGGGCGCCGGTAGCTCAGTGGTATGCGTGCTTGACTTCTGAGCTCAAGGTCGTGGGTTCGTAGCCCGACCGAGGCCCTTAGTTTATTTTATCTGGGAGGTTAGATAAACTTAAGCACGCCGCCCTTCGGATGGGACGTTAAGCGATGGTCCCGAGCCTGTACGATGTCAGGTACTCGTTAAAAGCCCCTACCCTAGATGAATAAAAATTTAGGGTAGGCAAAATTTAGGACTCCCACAGTAGAGTCGGGCTCATGTCCACCAGAGTGACGAAAGAGCGCTCTGGTAGTAGGCGATATGACCTCGTAGTTAAAGCCCGGGCATGAGTTATAAAACCTAACCTAAGGAAAAATCTTAATAAGATTTTGAGAAATCAGTTCATCTGCTGTTATATTTTGTTTATTAAATAGGTAGGTGCAAACTATTTCTCTCTTGAAATTTTTAAAAATTCAAAAATTCATTTCCAAAATATGCGAGTGCGTTATCGAAATCGAGCGAGGCAGCTTTTTAAGCATTGTACAGAATATTTCTGAAAGTCATTTTCCTATTTCAATTGATATGTATAAAAGTAATTGGTTTTAAAAAAATCCTGTAATTACATCACATTAAAAAAAAATGTATTTCTATCCTTTTTAATAAAAAAAACTACCAATAATAAGAGTATATTCTTAAAATTCGCAGCTATGCGCCATCATTCAAACAGTTTGTTAAAATATTTCATACGGAAATTTATTTTACATTTTATGGAGCGCTATAACTTTAAATAAGGAACATGTTTGGTAAGAACCTAGTTTTCGATAAGACTAATCGTTGTTGCCCATATCGACAAGAAATGGGTTTCAAACAAGATTTCAGAACGGTTCTCGGCTTGTATGTCAAAAACTGGGCGACTAGCGAAAAATCACATTTCGTATAAAATGTTTCTTTCAGTTTAGTTTTTTGACAACGTTTATTTAAAAAGATTTTTATTGAGTCATAATAATAAAATATACTGAGACCCCCAAGTAAAGAGAGCTCAATTATAGTCCTTTTGCCGCCAAAATATAATCAGTATACAGTATACATAGCTATAATCGTTTCTGAGACACCATCGCAAAAATGGACAAAACATATTCAGGAGAATTTGAATCGTGAAATTCTGTTGAAAACTTGATTTCGGATTTTCCCACGATTACAATACTTTTTTTATACTATAGGTGTATAGGTTCGAAGTATACATGTTTGAAATCCCATTCACAGCCCGCAAAGGTATCAGATTTTTGTAAAAAGCTACAATAAACACTACTTCCATTTTGGGTCGAGAAACAAAAAAAAAAAAAAAATGTGTTGGCAGCCTGCCAAGATGAACGTCTACATCAAATTTGAGTAAACAAACTTTTTATGTATGCAGATAGAGTTATTTGCCGGGTCTTACAATCATAAAATGTATGAGTATTCCCGGATAAGAGGATTTACTTTATGAAGATTGAATTTCTGTATGCAAAGCCTGATTTGAGGGGAATATATGTAAACTATGAAAAACAGCTAATAAAACATTTTACGGGGAGATCAATAGTAAAATAATGGGATATAACACAAATCGGGGAATCACTGGCAATAGTCCTTCCCCGTCACGAATTATATAATTGTTTTACTTCTCTACCTCATATTAAATTAGTTATTCAGGTTTTAGTGTTGAGAAGTTGCGAAGAATTAGTATGTGTCATCCTAATGAGATTTTGAATTTGGATATAAAATTTCGTGTCGATACATTCATTATATCGGCAGTTATTCGGGTTTTAGTGTTGAGAAGTTGCGAAGCATGTGTCATCCTTATGAGATTTTGAATTTCGATATAAAGTTTCGTGTCAATACATTCTTTATATCAAGAGTTATTCGTGTTTACAAGGTAGACTGGAAACTGTTTTGCATTTTTGAATCTTCAGAATTCAGCTCTTGTAGTAAACGTAAAAGTTAGAAACGTCTTGCCTCTTCATCAGCCACTTCTTCATCCAGTATCTGGGTTTATGTTTTTTTTTTTCGCAAACTTTTCGATTTTAACTTCAACAGGTATACGGCACATAACACTAACCAAATTAGCTCTTCGTTCATCTTGACATACCTCAAAAGACGATTTGGACGACTGAAATCAATCATCGGACGACGATCGACATTATCGCTTGAAAAAAAACTTCACATATACAACACTATACTAAAACCCATCTGGACTTACGGCATCGAGATATGGGAATCAGCAAAAAAATCAAACATACAACGTCTTCAGTCAATACAATCCATTATACTACGCCACATTGCCAATGCGCCATTTTACTTTTCCAACCTCACATTACATAATGCCCTCAACATCCCATTCGTACCATCTGTTATCAGGACACGCTATCAAACTTTTTACGACAAACTCTATCATCAGGCCAATCCACTTACACAAGAATTATCTACAAACACCCTCTCCACAAATCCATCACGACGCCTCAAGCGGATATGTCAGAGGGACCTGCTCCAGGACTAGCCTGGACTCCTCTTCGGCCACGTACCTCAGTAGTACAGCCACGCACCTGACACTGCACTACCTATTTATCGCAATTGCTAATGGCAAATGTTATGGCGTTGTAAATATATAAATAAAAAAAAATCTGCGATGCTGGTATTTTAATAAGTCTATTTGGATTTTAAGACAGCCCCAATCGCTCATTGAGGTTCCGAAGAGTCACATTTTGTATTCAATGAACTAATTAATGACTGATTTCCTTTATCTGTAAACCCCAACATGATATCTGCATTGAAATGTCATATTATCTCTAATCTTTATCCTAAATCTGTACCTCAAACATATATTCAAGATAACTAATGTTCTTCTTTATAATGTCTCATGTTGTGAGATATACCAAGACATTTTGTTCTATACAAGAGAGCTCATCAGATCCGACCAGCTATAAGGCTGTATAGATACAGTGTGTATAGATACAGGGAGTGTATGGATACAGTCCTGTGTAGATTCTAGCGCCGGCGGCCTCCATTCAATCCCGTCTGTCTTAATGAGGGACTAAACACGACTGTTTCTCCTCTGAACACCCTTCTCTCCCTTAGCATTCACAAAACATTTTACAGAAATAATTGAGGGCCTTTCATTCACAAAACTCACTAACTACTTATATTTTTATAATAAATATAGTTTACAATAACTTTTTTCCCTAAAATTCCTTTTCTAACTCATTTCTCCTTGAGCTAAACATTTTGAAATTTCAAAATTTCGTGTCAATACAGTCGTTACATAGGCAATTAGGGTATTAAGTCGAGTCCCTATTCTCTGATCTCTCTTCTAGTCGAAAGACTTATTTCGCGAAAACAGGGGACATCCTTATGAAGTTTTGATTTTAAATATAAAATTTCGTGTCAATACAACAATTCATTACAACAGTTATTAGAGTTTTGTTTTAAGCTGTTCCCTTCGGCCGATTTGGCTGACAATCAATAAGTATCGTCCTTAGAGAGCTCTGGGGTAAATATACAAAATTTCCTTTCGATTCATTTTTTCTATCGGGAGTTATCGTGTTCACAGCAAACAAAGACAGACAGTTTTTTTTCTTTCATTTTTGAATCAGAGGGTCGGGAAACACGAATACCTAGTGAAATTCATATACCTTTCCTTTTAGCAGAAAATTTTTTTCAACCCAAAAACATCACGGAGGAGCTTCGCTCCTGTCGCGCAACCCGCGACGTACACTTTTTTTTTTTTTTTTTTTGAATCAGGAGGATGTGAAATTCCATTCAAATTTCCGCATCGAATTTTGGATCGATTACTTAACTTTCCCTATACTTAATATAACCAAAGGCGCCGGTAGCTGAGTGGTATGAGTGCTTGCTTACTAAGCTCAAGTTCGCGGCTCCGAAACCCGGCCGAGGCCCTTAGTTTTGTTTATCAGAGAGATAAAATAATCTTAAGGACGCCGGATGGGACGTTAAGCGATTGTCCTGAACCTGTATGATGTCAGATACTCGATAAAGACTCCTGTGACAAAAGAGCGCTCTGGTAGTAGGCGATATGACCTCGTAGTTAAAGCCCGGGCATGAGTCATAATAACTAACTTAATATAACTGGGAAAGTAATAGTTGATTAATTCACACTGGATTAAATTGCCGGTAATTCACCGACGATATTTTTTTTGAAGCTATAAATGTAGTTGTAGTACTAATTATAAGTTAATCCGGATCAATTGAGGCTGCTTGCTCAATGCATATTCAAATGACTTAATGATCTGAGCCTGAAAAGTTGTTGTCAATCCAAAACTCTGATTGTAAACTTGTGTTGAGATTAGCATTACATGAATAGTTGATTAACTCGAAATATATCTTTGATACATTCTCTGTCGACACAAACTATTATGTATTTTAATTCACTGAATGTCGGTTTTCTCATTTGTGAATTAGGGCAATTATTGGTGAATCCCAGCAATGTACTTCTTCAGCTCGAATTTATCAAATGTGTTTTTGCTTTCCCTCCGAAATCAATTTACAAAATTTGGTTGATAATCAGGTGCCTTACTCAGCGACTTCTGAATCATTTTATACTAAATTTGGTGTTGATGTATAAGATACTTTGACAGTTTTTTTGAGACAAACTCCTCTGGTCCCCCATTTTCTTCAGTCGATTTTATTGAAATTTGGGGATAAAATTTCGTGTCGAAACGTAATTTTAAATAAGCAGTTATTAGGATGTTTTAGTAAAACTCACCACCCTATTATTTCCATTTCTTTTAGCCGATTTCACGAACACTTAATAGAGAACATCTTTATGGGGTTTTCAATTGACATATTCAATTTTGTGTCGATACATTCATTTCTTCGGCAGTTAACCCCCTCTCCCCACTCTTTCCATTTCTTTCTGACTGGTTTTTCTAAAAATTAATAGGTGTCGTCCTTATGAGGTTCTGGGTGTACATATAAAATGTTTGTCCGATTATTCATCAATTTCGTTCTCACAGAAAGGTATTTTTTTTAAAAATTGTTGGTAACAGGTATAAAAAAACTTGAACTTCTGACCGATTGCATTTTTTTTCCCCCTACCTTTCGTATATCTGAGGAAGTAAAGCGATCACACCAGATAGACCAGCTAGATTTTTCCCTCATGTTACACCCTTGCAAACATGTATGTAGACGAAACCAATGGTGAATGATGTACCGCTTGTTCCTGAGGCACGTATGTTGGTTTAAACCCAGTTGACCTGCATATATTTTGAGTTTTTATTTTAAAAAATCCGAAAAAAAATAAATTAAACAAATAAAATAAAAAATTCAAAAAAATAAAAGGCAGAATAAATGGGATGAGTTCCCGTGGGATGAAAACTGGGATCAATGAACTCCTAAAGAAACAGTTTCATATTTAGGGTCATATATCAAAACCCACATTTTTTGTAGGGACCTCACCTCACCTCTGGGACCTCTCAAATGATAGAATATTGTTTGTTTTTTGGCATTGTTGCCATTTTGCAATTGCAATGATGAACTGGAAGAAGCCGTTTTGTTTCAAGATTTATTCTATTTACAACCACGGAAATTCATGTTTTAAACATGTGAGATGTTAATTTATCAATGAGCTGCGACTCTTGAAAAATGTAATTTGTACTTAGAGCGAATCCTCACTCAATGAAAGCAGACTAATTCAAAGAAAGGGCCCGTGAAAAGGAAATCCGACCTTTCTGGGTGCCAGGACATAGGGCAGTGGAAGGAGCTATCTAGGCTGCAGCCTATGGGCCCACAAAGGCGATCTGTCGTGCGCCACCGGTCGCCAGTTCACCACGTGGTGTTCCACAGCATCCTTCTTCACCAGGTCAGTCCACCTCAGTCGTGATCTGGCTCCTTGGACCTGAGCGTCCATGATGCGTCCTATAGCTGTCTGCTGTCCGCTTCTCACCACGTGTCCAGCCCATCTTAAGCGCCGTGATTTCATATCTGCAACTACGGTCGGGTGTTGCCAGAAGATGTCCCTCAGCTCCCTGTTGTTTCTGATCCTCCACTCTTGGGTTTCTCTATCCTTGACCGGACCTGTTATTTTCCTCAGCACTTTATTTTCAAACGTCTGGAAACGTTTCTCCAAATGTGAGGTCAGGGTCCAGGTTTCACACCCATAGTTCAGAACGGGCTTTACCATGGAGCTGTAGATCCTATACTTCAGGTTCCTTGACAAGGCTCTGGATCGTAGTAGCTTGATGACAGAGAAATACGCTCTTTGGGCCTGCAGAAGTCTCCTGTCCACCTCTTCCAGCATCGAGTTGATGCTAGTTGGTCATAGTTTTAGAAGGTCTTTATATCAGTTCTCTCAGATCAGTGAGTTCTGAAAACTAAAATATACAGGAAAGCCAATAAAACAAAATATACGTTTACACAGAATTCACACGACTTAACAAAACATTATTCCATGAAGAAAAACATTTAAAACAATATTTTTTGTGGTACGTAAGCGTAAATGAACAATTTATAATATTTTAGACTATGAGACTTATTTTGTTCATAGTTATTATCAGAAGGGATAATTCAAATATTTGCTAGACTAGTTGTTCATAGCTTACCTTAATGATTTTCTGCTCTTTCCATTTTTATTATCTCTTCAATACATTATCTTCTAAATACTGTAGAGTAAAAATGTTTCTAATTTTCGATAAAACCCCCTCCCCCCGTTAGGGCCGGCCCACACCACAGGTTCAGCCAAATACGGCACTAAAGCCGACTAACTGGCTCGTGTAGCAACGGAAGAGGACCTCATTGGAACCCGGTCTCTCAATAAGGATATTGCAACATAGTCGTGGAGGAATGCGGAATGAAAACTGTTGTCGACAGTCAAATGAGTTGAATAGAGGACCGTATGACAAAAGAAGAAACTTCTTGACCAACCCCAGAGGTCATAAAGAAAAGTGATCGGGGGCCCAACAGGGCATTGCTCTCTTTAAAATGGGTTCCAGGTTCCCATTCTGCAGAAGATGTGAAATGGAGGAAACGACACGCTACACAACCTGGGTGAATGTGACGATTATTCACATCCCGGATATACTCAACCAATACCCACCGGACCAGGGTTTTGGAATTAGGATGACATGGATTTCATACATATAGAATGACTTTCTTATACATACAGTACTAGAAAGTATTGTAATCCTGCAAAAATCCGATATCGAGTTTTCCACGGAATTTCACGTCCTAAGATCCCTTGAATACGTGTTGTCCACGGTATCTCTTTTTATGTGTGTATGTGACTGGAGGTCACTCTAACTCAGAAACCATTGTATCAACTTGAAATTTGGAACGAAGATGTCACATGTTGATAACGGCCGGGAATAGATGCTACCGGTCACTACAGAAGGTGCTTGGATCAATGCCAAAATAGCAATTTATAAAACAGTCCTGAGACCGGTCGTCACATATGCGAGTGAAACCTCGGTCCTGACTAGGAGGGTCGAAGTCTTACTCAATACGTGGGAGAGGAAGGTATTGAGAAAGATATACGTCCCTACTCCAGAGGGGGATAGATGGGGAATACGGACCAATGCTGAGGGACCTGTAGAGAGCCCGGACCTGGTGGTCTTAGTGAAGCTGGGGCGGCTGCGATGTCCGGGGCATTTACAGAGGCTGGAACCAGACATATTGCCGAGGAGGGTACTGGAGTGACACCCGGGACGACCTCAGAACGATGGGCGTGAGAAGATGGAGACGGGAGGCCGAGGATAGAGAAGAATGGCGGAAGATCGTTGCGGAGGCCCAGGTTCTACAAGGACCGTAGCGCCAGGGAAAGAAAAAGAAAAGAAAATGTGTCACATGTTCTTTTTAACTCTTGGTCAGCTCTGTATACATTTTGGTCGAAATCGGACAAAAATTAAGATCTTGTTTTCGGGACCTTTAACAAAATACCGCTTACATTTATGAGACACATTTTATTTTGCAGATTGCTCGGTTTGCGAGATACATGGCAAAAACCATCCTAAAATGTCGTTATAAACCAATTTTTTTAGACGTTTTCTTAATGTCCCGAAAACGGTTTGTCATATCGACACATTGATCTTTACCAAACATTTTTCTTATAAAATTTCCAATGGCCAATTTGTTCCCAAATTTGAGATAGAATTATTACAACCAAAGTTTTAGCGATTAACAACCGCTAACAACCCTTTTCCTGTCTACAATTTCCCTTTACTTAACCTATTTCTAAAGAGCTATAAAAGATACCTCAATAGAATTTCAATTTTCCTGTTTATATTAACTTAACCAATTTCCCTTCTTGATTTGATATAATCAAATGAATACCCACCTGAACGAGGTCTTTTGATTGAGTCCTGTTTTTGTCAAGAACAAACTAAATACTTGATTCCTGAACCGTATTCGTTCATTCATTGAAATGCAAATTCCCATTCACTGAACATTTGACGCTACAGATTGAAATTTCGTTATTCATGACTGAGACTTTACCCAACTAGCAGGTTCAGATTCAGGTTTAATTGAATATTTCATTTCAAGTATCCCTTTTTCTCTCCTACGGTCTACTTTACCTGTTATTTATTCAATCTTATTGATCAATGAAGTGTTGAATGTAATGTATTATCAGGAGTTACGGTTTCCGTTATTCATATGTGATAGTAAGATGTCTTCCCACTTTTATTTCCGAACAGAGCGTCATCATCAGTGGCACATGTCTAGGCACAACATTCGTAAACATGGCACACACTGAGTGGACTGTATCCGATAGGTGCTAGTTCATGAATAAACTAACTTTAACATAAAATAATGAAAACTGTGATTCTGTTAATATTTCTTAAACACTATTATGTACTTACGGATAGCTGTAACTCCTGATACTGGATTTTGCCGCATCTATAAGGTACGTAATAAAGGGGGAAACAATGCTATATGGAATTAATATATATAGTGCCTGGCCAGGCTTATATTAAATAGAATAGGGCTTGACTGCTCGGTTTGTCTATAAGCAAACATAAACTGAGAAAACATAATTAACACATTATGAACGGTTTCCCAACCTGGAAACTATATAAGATAAGCGAAGTACCACGTGTACTTTCACACACACTGAGTAGCCAAATTACACTGCTTTACACGAGACGATTTGTAGAATCGTCTTTCTCACACAAGTGCGGCACTACTGAGCTGGCTATGGACTTCTATGAACTACACACTAGGGTGATTTTGGGACGACCGAATTGAGCTGGCGCTGGGGCCGAACTGTATACACGAGAATAGCTAGAGGTCAACTTACACAAGCTGATGCCGAGGTCGAACTACATACACACGAGTTGACTGTGGAAGCCGAACTGGTACATACGAGCTGTACATGTACATTGTGATAATAAAAAAATATATAATATAATATAATAAATTATCATCACATTCACACAATTATCACATTTCCTGTAGAAATTTTTGTCTGGTCTTCTACTAAATTTAGATTTCTATAGTAGTTTCCGAAAAGGGCTCTAATAAAATTATAGAAAGTTTATGTAATGCAATTTTCAACAAAGTGCACCTATATAAATAAATTTCAATTAATATATACTTCATCTGGTTTTCTTATAAAATATATATAATTCTGAGATGCCATCCAATTTTTCTAAAATAAGGGAAAATAAATAGCATAGAATTGAGAACAAAATATTGGGTTTATTTAAACTTAACCTACATTATAAAAATGAAAAAATTATATAAATTTGGAAAATTAAAATCAATTATTAAAAAATTTTTTAATATTAATTACTAAAATTAAATCAGTCTTCTTTCTGTGGCCACTCTCTAAATTAAATATAATTAAATTAAAAAAAAAAAAAAAAAAACAGTACCTTCTTTTGTAGCTCACTCTATATTTGTCCTTTAATCTTCTATATTTTGCCATTCTTTTTAATGTATATACTGTCTCTTTCATCACCGGTTCATGTCTGTAATTCGACTGTTAACACTCGTGAACTGTCTCGCTTCATATCTCTCACTCGACTGTGTTGTGTATAAAACAGCTGATCTGCCGGCATTTGTTTCGATCGTCTATTGTCTGCCTTTCATTTTTAATAAAAGCGCATTTTATTAATAGTATTTTTATTGTTATCACTAATTAATTTACTAATTTTTTAACAGCTGTTTTTGTTTTAAAAGATCAATATTTCAGCCGTTTTTCAATAAGAGGGCGCCGGTAGCTCTGTGGTATGCGTCGTTGCTTATTGAGGCCAAAAGATCGCTGGTTCGAAACCCGGCTGAGACCCTCAATTTATTTTATCTGGAGATAAAGTAAACTTAAGCACGCCGTCCTTCGGATGGGACGTTTGAATGATGTTTCCGAGCCTCTATGATGTCAGGTACTTCTTAAAGACCCCTACACTAGGTGAATAAAAATAGCTCATGTCTTCTCGTCCTCTTCTCTTTAGCCGACTCAACTGAGAATAGATAATATACTAATAATAGATAGATCACCCTTTTGGATTCAAATATAAAATTTCATGTTCTTACATTCATTTGAACCGCAGTTATTGGGGCTTTTGTGTTAAGCCTTCCTATTCCCCCTTTTCCCCAATGGCCGATTTGGCTTCTAGGTATACATGAATGTCATGTCGAGACATTCATTACATCTATTGTTATTAGAGTTTCTGTGCTGTCTCTCCCCTATTCCTCCCAGTCCTTTGGTCGATTTGGCTGTAAATAACTTACTCTTACTTACTCCGTTGGCGACGAACCCTGAAGATCCTTAGCCGCCCACACTAGCCTTCTCCACCGCGATCTGTCGTGCGCCACCGGTCGCCAGTTCACCACATGGTGTTCCACAGCATCCTTCTTCACCAGGTCAGCCCACCTCAGCCTTGGTCTTTCTCGTGATCTGGCTCCTTGGACCTGAGCGTCCATGATGCGTCCTATGTAGGTATGGCTGTAAATAAATAGGTATATAAAATTTCACTTTAAATAATTCAAATATAAAATTTCACTTTGATACTTTCATTACAAAATTATTTTTTTGAGTGTTTTGGGTTATGGCCCCCTAATTGACAAAAAATCAATAGGTGTTGTCTTTTCGGGGTCGGATGCACTTACTGAGTGTTTTATATATAAAATTTCATAATGATATATTCATTCTAATCGCGTTCACAGACCCGCAGGATTTTTTTTTGGGGATCAGAGGAACGAAAAGCATTAAATTCTGGTGAAAACTCTACATCGAATTTCTGACCGATTGCGTAACTTCCCCTCTACTTCTTATATATAGGAATGTAAAAGTATCTACATAAGCCCAGAATAGCGAAGTACAGTCAAGAAATAGTTACCGCAAACCGTCTGGATCTTCAATTAGTAACGTGAAGACTTATAAGGGAGGTTATTTGCCATTGGTAACATGAGCTCATGTAAATTTTTGCCTAATTTCCTTAAACGGTTCTCTCTTCAGTGTATAGTGTTTCATCTACTGACGTAATCCTTTTTGTTCTCAATATTGCGCATATTTTAGACGCTGGTTTCTTGATAAACCTGTACTATTTTGTATAACATTTTGTATGCGTTATATTCTTTGTTTCATCGGAAAGACTAAGCCGATGAACCGATTTTAATGAATTATATGTCATTTGATTCGTTGTAATCTCCCGAGTGTCATTATTCATGTGATATCGTCGGTGATAGTACAAGACTGCATAAGAGCAGTTTGTAAATACCGCGTAACAGCTTTTTCACAATTGTACAGGACGAAGAAAAAGGGTAACATGTTGACCATTTGAATGTAATTTTCCGACTGAACTTGTTTGCTCCTTCTTTAGGGCTACTTTCTTAATGTGACATAAATTTACCAATAGCTTGTTTAGATTCTGTGTAAAGTCATTTATTCATTTATTATTCATTGCAATACCGCGTAAGTGACTATAACACCAAAACTCCGTAATATCAAGACCGCGGAACTACATCTTAAACTGAAATGATCAAATAATTTAACCTCCTAAGGCCCAGAGTCCCATAGAAAGGATATAAGGGTAATTTTAATTTAAACTCTCCATATCACTTAGGCATAGTAATAATATAAAAAATACGATGTACATACTTGATAACTATTCAGGACAAAATAATTATATTTGGGATCACTCACTAACCGTGTTGCGACTTGTTCTAGAATAACGTAAATACGCGGATTTGCTGGCAAGTTCAGGTCTGTGACTGGTACGCGGTATTGTTTGAATAGCGAAAACGAGGTTCTCTATTGGCTATTTCAAATAGCGTGTGATTTAATATAAGCGAATCAGCGTTAGGAATCTGTTGGCGCGATATTTCAATTTTGCGACTTTCGCTGTTGCGCGGTTTTTACAACCTGCTCTTACGCAGTCTTGAACTATCACTGACGATATTCCAGAAAATACAAAATGGCGGACGATGTCTACCATTTTACCAAACTCTAAAAAGTCAATAAAACCCATGGGTATCAAATTGAGGGGCTTAGAAAGAAAATTCCAAAAATATATGTATTGTATAGGTTTGTATTTAAAATAATGAAATAACGCTAAAAACGCCCTCTCTCTGGATCCTCGCCTGCCATGATATTTTCTGTTCCTAAAGTGTCTGGACTGCTTGCTATAGTCTAACACTTTCCCATCTAAGGTAACTTTTCACTTTGTTGAATGGAGTCAATGAAAGAGTCGTTAGATTTTATCTGTCAAACTGATCAGAAAGTTCCATGGGTGGGATAATGAAGTTACTTGATAAACTCCTACCGGTATCACACTAACATCAAGTTTTTCAAAAACTCCTCCACACCCAAAAAAGTTTTTTATAAATTATATTTTTCTATTAACGCTTATCAGATTGGCGTCGCTATTTTTTTTTGTCAACCATAATGATTCGATTATTGATTGAATTTTTAGCAGTTATTATTGAGACTTTTTTTATTTTTAATTTTTTTTTAGTCATGCAAAAATCCGAGATCGAGTTTTCAATGGAATTTAACGGTTCTATGGAATTTAATTATTAATCAGATTGGCGTCGATATTTTTTTTTTGTCAACCATAATGATACAATAATATTTTTTTTTTATTTTCCATCAATTTTCTTGATTTTTATCAGTTATTATTAGGATTTTTTATTAACAATTTTTACTGTTTAAATTGAAATGAGTTAAATGATGATGTCACATTTGCTAACTTAGATCTGATTAGATTGTGGCCGAAATTAAGAGCACTTTACTTTATGCACACGAGTTACCGCTAACATTTATGACTTAATCAAAAATCTCTTCATATAAAAGGCGTAGAGTGAACTAAAAGGCACATTTTATAAGCACATTTTTTTTATGGTCGATTTGACTTTTGGAGAAACACATTGAATGACCCAATACTATATTTCTAAGATATGTACAAAAGTCTCATCACATATATAAAATAAAATGTAGTCTGACCTCTCACAGGTTTTATTACTTTATGCTAGCTGGCTTTCGATGTAGCCCTCAACATCTGCCTCATTATGTAGACTGCCTTTCTGCAAAAATCTATCATTTAGTAAAAAAAAAGAAAGTAAAACAAGCATAATTCTCGTTGCGACAATACATACATAAAATATTGTATTTATACGTTAAATAAATATAATAAATAAATTCAATAAACAAAATAAAAATTCAATAAATAAATAAACAACAAAAACCTGGTAAAACAATATTAAAAATATAATTTTTTTCTTCAAGAGTAAGTGTATAAATAACAAGCTACGATAAGATAGCGTCCTGAAAGTGCAAGTAGTGACCATGCTCTTCCCTCATTGTCGCCTCTCTTCAGCTCTCTTGTCCCTCTCGGTCTGCCTCCACTGCTAGTCTGAGGCTAGGCAGACTCAGGGGGTACGGGGGACCACCCGCGCCCCCGTGACCTCCTCTAACTCCAGTTGTTGGAATGAGGGGAGTACAGTTGTTGTTCTTATGATTTACCATATTATTTTGTACATTCTTTTCTTTATTTTGTTTTATGATTTCTTTATCTATTTTACTTTTTTCACATTTATTTAATTTAGTTATTTTGTTATTATTATTTAGTTTATATGTATTAATTTTTATATACTTTATATTATTATTCTTGTTTTCCTTATTATTATTATTTTATTTTATCCTATTTTGTGTATATTGCCATTTATTTTTTTATTTTTATTTTTTTTATTTTTTTTTTTTTTATACTCTGTCATCAAATTTACTTATATGTAGTTCTATTTTAACTGATTGTAATTATACCAAATAAACAAAAAAAAAAGTTTAAAAGAAAAAAAAAATCTCCAAGAAATAAAAAATACATAAAACTTATCAAAAATTAACATTTTAAATTTCATGGATAGGAGTGGATAGTTTATGTTTGTATTAGTAACTGGGAGAACGGAGTGCGTGAGATTGGACAACGTATCCCCTTTCTAGAAGTGTGGAGACTCTCCTTTCTTCCTTTACAATATAATCTTCATACTTACAATGATATCCATCTTCCTACTTTTTGAAATATTGTATAATAACGAGACCGAGCCGGTCTCATGTCCTGCACTTTGAAGATGATGGAAAAATTCAGAAACGCTTCTTCTCATATGTTCCCCCACTCTAGTCTTCAGCTTTCGGCCTGTCTGACCAAGATAAAAACAGTTACAATTTTAAAAATTAAATGGTATTTAGTTTTTGAGAGGATCTCCTTAAGGTTCTACAAAATCTATTCAAAACAAGAGTTCGGAAACGACTGAAAGTATTCAACTCATTATGATTACCTTGAGGACAGACACAAAAATATAATTTAGGCCCCCAAAATTGAATTTGAAAAAGGATGATCCTGGATGATGTATTGTCGTTCTAGTTTGAGTAATCTTGTCAGGTTGCCTGGAGTTGGCATTTTCATTTTTAATGTTCTCACGTTTCGTCTGTCTCTCCAATAACCCCGAGATCAAAAAAAAAAAAAATAACATTTCCGTCCGATGGGGAACTTCAATTTTTTTCTATTACTTTTTAACCAGTTTTTCTGGTTCAGACTTTGGCAAAGTGATGGTTCATCCTCTGGTTGTCTGTTTTTAGGAAGATGAGCAGCGTTTTGAAACGTGGACACATACAAACTTGTAATAAATAAAACAAACTTCTTTATTTGAAATATTTTATATACATATATATTTTTTTTTTGGAAACGTCTAAGAAAAAAATCGTCGGTGAATCATCGGCAATGTACTTTTCCAGAACGAATTAATCAATTAACTTTTAATATGAACATGGCTCATGTAGTGAGAAGTGATTATTTCACAGGTTGTCAAATAAGATGTAGTCTGACTTCTCACAGATTTTTATCACTATTAGCTAGCCGGCTTTCGAGATTTCCTTCGTCATAGGCAGACTAAAAAAGAAACCACCCTTTCGCAACAAAAAACCAAAACTATAAAAACACAAAAAAACAAGTTCTGTTGGTAACAATCATAAAATACATATATATTATATGTATTTGACAATTAACTTTTTGCTCCTACTCTAAAACCAATTGACCGTTTGCGCTAATATTCAATAGCTGACATATATATTGACTCTTAAGTCCTCATACTAATTTTTATGTCGATAAATTCATTACATCGCCAGTTATTGGGGTTTATGAGCTGAGCCCTCCTTGCCTTCTGCCGATTCCTCTGGAACTTAACATGTATCGTCCTTATGGGGTTTTAAGTTCACATATGAAATTTTGTGTCGATACATTCATTCTATCGGCAGTTATTAGAGTTTTTATTTTAAGGCTTCCTCCTAAGCACCCCTTCCCTTTGGTAGATTTGGCTGAAAAACAATAGATGTCGTAGTAAGAGAGTTTTGGATTCACTTATCAAATTTCATGTTGATACATTCATTCTATTGGGAGTTATTGTGTTTACAGACGCACTTTTTTCTTGGCTTTCTAAGGGCGGAAAACATGAAATTCGGATGAAAACTCACATCGAATTTTTGATTACATAACTTCTTCTATACTTTGTATACTTCGAAAGTAAGAAAGTCGTGTTCTTAAAATGTGCGTTTTAGTTTTCCCTACTACTTTTATTAGTAGTGATTTTTGATTAAGTCGTAAATATAATCAGTATCGTGTATAATGTACTTAATAAATTGGACTTAATATTAGTTCGATTTAGGACAAAATGTAACCAAACCTAAGAGCGAATTCCGAATCATTGCCACAATCGTTTCTGAGTTTAACTGACAGCATCACGAAAATGGTCAAAACGCGTTCAAGTTATCTTAAAATGTGAAATTCCGTTGAAAATTCAATCTCGGATTTTCGAATGATTACCATACTTCCTGATACTAAAGGTATAGAAAAGTAAAAAACATAAATTAATGGATATCCTGATTACAATCTTAATTAAAAAGAAAACTGATAAAAATTCAATCAAAAATCTCATCAAGAAATTGAAAGGAAATTTGGAAAATGGTACTGAATCATAGTTGATTACAAGAAAAAACGGCATCAATATGAAAACGGTGAAAAGCGTTAATCGAAAAAATAATAAAAATACTTTTGTCTGATAGGGAGGAGGTATTGAAAATCTTGATGATGCTAGTGCGATTTCGGGAAGAGTTTGTCATTTAACTTCATTATCCCCCCCCCCCTCAAAAAAAAAAAAGTCACTGGAACCTCGCCTGCTTAGAAGATTCTAATAAATCCGAACCAGAATGATTTTTCGCTAACTTTTCCAGAAATGGAAAGAGAAAGACTCAGTTATCCGGCTATGTAGCTGAAAAATATTTTTTGAAAAGTGATCGACTAATCCATTGGTGCATCAAGTTACAACTTTTTTTGCACACAGTTTTTTTTTTTTACCATGAGTAGGAGTTTTTAACACGTGGGCTCTCACCATGGCGGAAAATAGGTGTCTTGACATCTTCGAGAGGAATATACTCCGTAGGATCTTCGGCCCCACCAAGGAGGAGGGCGTCTGGCGCATACGATACAACCAGAAGTTGTACGCACTCTTACAGAGCCAAAATTGTCGCACTGGAATAGAGTTGCCGAACTCCGTTGGGCTGGACACGTAAGACGGATGGACGAGGACCTTATACCAGGAAACTCGTAAATATGACATCGGTGGGTGACGACCCAGAAGAAGATGGCTGGAGACCGTGAACAGAAACACAAGACGGTTTGATGCGGTGGGCTGGTGGAGACTTGCCCAGGACAGAGCTGCATGGGGTCATTTCCTGGAGGAGGCCAAGGCTATTGACGGACTGTAGTGCCTATGATGATAATGAGGAGTCTTTAACGAGTATCTGACATCGCGTAGACTCGAGAAGTTCGTCACTAGAACGGCGTACTCAAGGTTATTATGTTATAATATTCAGTTGGGATGACTAAAGAGATTTCTAGTATAATTATAAATTGCAGTTGCACCTTTTTTTCTCCCAATTTATGTATGCTTCTTTATATATATGTAGATGTATCAGGCTGTGTGTATTATTTATTTATCCAAATAAATAATTTCTAACTGTAGTGAACTATGACGAAAAAGCGAACGGATATAAGACCTCCCACCCCCTCCTCTTCCAAAAAAATTCATATTGTAGTAAGTTATCTCTTGAAACTGTGAGGAAAAAGTCAAAAGATATACTTCATGCGCAGCAAAGCCAGTGTGCAACCAAGCTAAGTTTTGGAAGGGATATTCAGAAGCCACTATGTAAGTTAATTATTGAGTTATAACTAATCGATCAATTTTTTTGAACATTTAAGCTTTAGCGCAAACTTTATTTTTTTCTAAGAGATACCTACCTATGGAAACTGCTCAAATTGAATAGTTTTGTCAGGCCTCAGTCAAATTGGCTTTGAGAATCCTTGCATGAAAAGATGAAAATTAACTTTGATGGTATGACGTGTATATTGAGAGTAAAGTTGAAATGTGAAGAGGTGGGTCAGGTGGGATTCCACTAGACAGCAAGTTGTTGAAGTATGCAATAAAAAGCTCCTCTACAGTTACACTGAGCCACTTCATCGTTACCCGCCCATACAACTTACCTCCTTACGGCCACTACATACCCTTCTCCCAACAACACATTTTATGTTATTTGTTATCAACAATAATAATAACACCGAATTTGACCCAATTCAACAAAGTTTAATGAACATTTTTCAATTATTGAATCATAGAAAGGTGTGGAGAATAGAAGTGTGTGGCTGTACGGCTGAGGTATGTGACCGAAGAGGAGTCCAGGCTAGTCCTGCAGCGGGTCCCTCTGCCATGCCCGCTTGAGGCGTCGTGTTGGAGTTTTGGGGAGAGTGTTTGTGAATAATTGCAGAATAACTGGATTGGCGTGATGATGGAGTTTGTTGTGAAAATTTCGATACCGTGTCCCTGATAACAGAGGGTACAAATGGGATGTTGAGGTCATTATGTAATGTGAGGTGGCGTTGTATAATTGATTGTATTGACTGAAGATGTTGTATATTTGGTTTTTTGGCTGATCTCGATGCCATAAGTCCAGATGGGTTTAGTACGGTGTTGTATATGAGAAGATTGTTTTCAAGCGATAATGTCGATCGTCGTCCGATGTTTGATTTCAGTCGTCCAAATCGTCTTTGAGGTATGTGCGTTTCAGTTTAATGTGAGTCCAAGATAAACGTCTGTCTCAATGAAGTCCTAAATATCGGACAGTGTCGGATGCAGGAATGGGCTGGTTGTTAATGTAAACTGATGGACAAGTGTTGTGTCTGAGGATAAATGTGGTTTGCAGGGATTTGTCTGTATTAATTGTTATTCTCCATTTGTTGGCCCAATCTGTTAGCTGGTGTAAATGTTCCTGTAAGTGAGCTTACTTGGGTCGGGTCTGAGTGTGTTGAGAGAATGGCTATGTCGTCTGCGTATGTAGCGAGTAGTGTGATGTCGTATGAATGAATCTTATGATAGGAAATAGCTTTTATTGGACAAGTGGATTCTTGGGGTAGAAAGTAACGTCACCCACCCCACTCCTTCTCGGGAACCTGAGGAGACAGAGGAGCCAGGGACGTCACACTCCGTCCTTCGGAGCGTATCTTCTTTAAGTTTTTTATTTCCCCTTTTCCTCATTACTTTAAATTGTTAAATTCTCCGCCTTTGTCACCATCCACAGTGAAACGAAAAATTCTAGGTTTTCCTTCATAAACTGTCTAGGATCGTGCAGTATTTCGGGACATTTCAGAAAAAATCAAATAACCTAGATTTAGCAGTTTGGGGACTACAGAGAAGGTTGAATGATTGATCGTAGGGGTGGGTTTTGCACTCAAGTGTTCCAACGCCTGAAGGCCCATAACGGCCTCTTGCTAGCATTTAGCTACCTACTCCCTCGTCTTTTTAATAAAGCGCAGGATCCTTTCGAAGCTCTGTTCGAGAATTTTCCATTGGAGACGAACCTTCCATTGGGCCTAGGATGTGAAACGTGGTATCCTCCATCCCTTTACATCTTCTGCAGAAAGGATCCGGAACATGACCGACTTTAAAGAGACGTTTTCTTACCGAGTGGTATCCTGTTAGATACCTGATCACTTTTCTCAATGTTCTCTGGGGTTGGTCAAGAAGAGTTGTTCTTCTTTTGTTGTCCTGACCTGAAGGGAGGATTTCTAATCAACTCTACTACAGGGAAGGAAAAACAGGCAAACGCAGACAAATCTCTGTAAGGATTTCTTTTTTCTCTCCTACTCATGGAACCCTAATTTTTTTAATCCATTTATTTTTCTAGATCAATTTGTAAAGAGTTACACAAAGTTTGTATAAATGGACGGACAAAAAAATATATATAAATAAATAAAGTCTCTCTAAGTTTAAATATCCCCTTCTCACCCCCGGTAGATGGGCTAATAACAAAAGGGAAAAATTGACTGTCTTATTGTGGGAGATGTCTTATTGGGTAAAATGTATCAATGCTGACAACCACACATGCTGACAACAACACCCGAGCTTCTTATCGGATTTATTAAATCCTATCACTTCCAATCTGCACAAGTTTCAACAATTCAGAACAATTTCATATTCACAATATTAAAACCATGAAAGCGAGCTTGTCCGTCTGCCTGTCTCTCCCCTCCAACACCGCTTTTCTAATTTGAAGAGCAGAATTGTGTCCCGATTCGTACAGCAGTTTATAGATCTCTCAATATAAACTTTGGTGGCCATGCGGGCTAGTGGGTAGGGCTTTGGTCGCTTGGTCTCACCATGATTTTCGGGTTCGAATTCCATCCGGGAGTGAGTTTTATTTCGTAGATAGAACTCCCTCCTGGATGTCGTAAATAACTAGATAACAAAGTGACATGGCTGATGTGCATCGTACATAATGTAATATCCAAAAATATGAATATTTATTGTTTAGTATATTTAAATAAATATAGTAGTGGAAATATTAGAATTGGAAGGCAGGAAATTAGCAGGAAGTCGTGAGAAAACCCTCAGCAGTCCCAAGTATGAAGGGGTGTGACCTCTGGGCAGCCAATAGTTGTGCAGAAAAGTTCCGGTTGAAAAAAAAAATGGAAGCGAACGAGCCGCACCCAGAGGGATCATTTCGTCAGTCACCACGGTAGAGGGAGGTCCACTTCTACAGTTGCCTTCGCAGCGGGAGGAGCCCACTCTGGAACCAGCCCTTGTCCATTCAACATCCCAGAGACTCAGCCGGTCACCTGACCAAAGAAGAAGATGTGTTGGAGCTCACTATTGTTTTGAGACAGACATCAGAGGTTGATGGTTGAAGAAATCCAGAACCCAGCAAAAATCAACACGAACAACGAAAAAGCAACAAGGTACCGTTAGACCATAAGGAATGATATCAAAATATATATTTTAAGAGAATAGTAATGTTTTTAAAAGGATTCTGAGGAATAAATAATAACGTTTAATAATGTTTTTAACAAATATATTTAGTCAAATAAGCAAGGAGTAATTTTTCTCTTATGTATTTTGCACATCATGTCATCTTGGTTTTTCAAAACTGTTGAGTCTTGGCGAACCCACGCAACTAAATAAAAGTAAGTAAGTAATAGAGTCAAATAGAACAACATTTATTTTACATATCAATATTAAACTTTACGATAAGGCCAAAAAAGAAAAAAAAACTTTCAGGGACTGGAACTCAACTGTTATGGTAACCTCATTTTAATATGTATCTAACTGGATAATACTAATATATAATATAAATAAATAATACATAATATTACGTTGCAGTCGCCACTAATATTATGCATAATGTCTTGACAAGGTAACCTTCAAAGCTGGCTTTGTTTACCTTAAACTTACAAGCATTCTGTGGAATAATAATTCAAATTTGGAACTGTTCTAACGAGCATATGTAAATCTATATTCCTCTGAATCTGATCATAATGAGTTAGTGAAAATGTATACCCTTCTTGTTTAGAATAGAAACTACGTACATCGGACTAGTTGGAGGTCGAATTCTCTCGATTATTGAAAATAAAAGGCGGTGAATCACGGGCAATCTACTTCCTAATCAATGATTCCCCTTCAAAACCAGTTGACCGTATAGACTAAAAATCAATAGTTGATTGTAAGAGCTTCTGAATCCTCATACTAAATTTTATGTCGATAAATTCTTTATATCGGCAGTTATTAGAGTTTTCAATTCGAGTCCCCCAGCTCCGCTTCCCTTCTGTCGATTCCGGAAAATTAATTAATTAATATGTGTCGTTCTCATGATTTCTTTTTTGTAATTTCTTTCTTATACTTATAAGGAAGTATTGAAATCGTGTCGAGTTATCGCGGATTTTCTCTTTTCAAAGTCCTCTCAATACGTTTTGACCATTTTCTCCATGATGTTTGGGTGTGTGTGTATGTATGCGATTGGAAATGAAGAAGAATATACATTTATGCTAACTTAGATCTGATTAGATTTTAGCCGAAATCAATCGAAAATTGTGAGCACTTCACTAGATCGGAATGCTCTGACAAACTTGATCATTTTCGAATTCTTACATGACATTGTAAATAATAAATTAACAATTATAGTATATAATTTCAATATTTCAATTATTGTTAATAATAAATTAACAATTATAATATATAAATACTATATTATTAGTTTAAATTTGTATTTATGATCCCACTGTTCTATTTAAGAACATGTCCTTATTTATTTTGTTAGGTTCTATACATAAAAATAAGTAATACCTAGGCTATTGAGGACATCCCTCAGTGATAATAATTTTAATGATAAAGTATTCCCACTATTAGAAAATTTGCAATAAACAATAGGTATAGTCTCAAGTTAGTTGAGTTACTTAGAAAAAGTGAAAAGGATGCCTGCTGTTGTCATGAAGGATAGCAGGATATTAGAGAGGGAGGTGAAGGGTTTTGCTCTATCCCATATATAGGGGATGTATCCTCTACAGTAGCAAGTATGTTGAGGAAGGAAGGA
Source organism: Aradus depressus (assembly GCA_963662175.1). Classification (NCBI taxonomy): domain Eukaryota; kingdom Metazoa; phylum Arthropoda; class Insecta; order Hemiptera; family Aradidae; genus Aradus; species Aradus depressus. The sequence continues at coordinate 75,288,253 of OY759214.1, forward strand.
CTCTATATCGGATTCAAAACTGTCCACCCCTTAGGGGTGTCCTCATCTTGAGATCGAAAGACAAACTCGAGTTTCTAGACAGGAGTGGAGTCTACAGAATATCCTGCGAATGTGCTACGGCCTATATCGGCCAAATGTCTACGAAAATAGCGAAACATTTGCCCAGTTCTAGCAGAGTTTTCGAATTTAAGGGACACCACAGTTCACACGTTTCTGCCCGACAAAAATTTCGAATTTCACATTTTGTAGATAATCTTGACTGGTTCGAAAAATTAAAAAAAAAATTAAAAAAAAATGCCTGAACACAAAAAGAGATCTATCTATGTATGAATAGGGTAACCCAATTCAATACCCCCTCCCCCCTGTTTTGGAGAGTGGGAGGCAATCTGCTTTGCTGCCAATCAGTCAACATCCAGCTAGACCCTGTTACGTACATACAATGTTTTCAATAAAATTGTTATGTATTTTCACTGTCTATTTTATCGCCTAACTTTTTCTAACTTATTTATTTTTAATTATTGACTTGAACTGTAATAGTTCGTAAATTGTTTTTTAAACAATATTTTTTGGTTTATGTTTGTGTTTACGATCCATGAGGATAGCGAATTGCCGAAACTAGTGGAATAAATAAAATTGTTGGTCTGATATCTACGTATTACTTTATTAACCAGTAAGTCCACTATCACATCCGCCTACCAATCAAGAAATATATTCTTAAAATGTATTTGTTATTATTATATTTTTTTCTGATATATTTAATATTTACTATGTTATTTAATAATTCTTATTAATCTATAACGACTCGCCATAAATCATGTATTCTTTAATGAAATAAAAGTTTATGTATCTTTCTATTGAACGGATTTAAGAATATATTTCTTGAGGCCCGGTATCAATTGTTAGTATTCTTTATGCATGAGTCCCGTTGTGATCCCGTCGGACTCGGAATTCATCAAAACTAACAATATACATTACGTTTGAATAAACAGAACAATTACACCAGTATTTATTGTCATTCATATTCGTTTGCATCTTTAACAAAACGACACAACAGTTTTGATTGAAATATTTGGGATAAATGAGTCGTACATTAGTAATGATGGTCGATTTGTCAGTGCAATATCGCCCTGGGGAAAGGACTTGGCGAAACAGAGAACCGTGAGGGGAGGCGTACTGCTTTGGGTTCAAGTTGGTCGAGCAACTTTGTCAATTCACAAAGGACTTGGTGGGGTCTCTCAGACCAGGTCACAAAAGCCGAGGGCTGGGGTGGTCTTTAATTCTTAGTCACAAAGGTACCTCCTGCCTTCTTCTCCAGGTGAACTTAGGATTTCATTAATCATTCAAACCACAACTTCATGTACCTCTTCATGTTAGACCAGCCTGTTATTACACAATCCTGACTATATTTCAATATTATTGACTAACAAAACTTTACGTCAGGTAAAGGAGTCCTCTCTCCTTGGAAGTTTCATCAAGGATGCCAATAATATCGTTAGGAAGGCCATTGACGCTTAAGCTGGGTCGTTGGGGAAGTGTGGCAGAATGGAGGACACGGACTAGAACTTAACTATACTTGGATTTAGCAACTTCGGTGACAAAAGGTACGTTAAGATCAGTGTGAAGAGTTTTGTTAGCGACGTAGTAATGAGCATTGGCTGTACGAAGAATTTTTGATTGAAAGCTGGCTATTGGAAGCCTTGGCAGAACCCCAGAGTTTGTCCTTAAGTCCACATAGGTTTGAATACTGCGTGTATATAAGTCGGTTTGTTTTCCAAGTTAAATTGAATATTTTGTCTAGTCTTAGTAACAGTTTATATCGTCTGTTCATTTCTTGTCTTTTCAGTCTAGTGAGAGTATTTCAAGTTAATCGTTTGTCAAGTATGAGGCCTAGATAGCGGACTTCGTTGTTAAGAAAGACGGAAAGGCAAGTACATTTTTGTCGAAGGCTGAATACTACGTGAAAATCTTGTCGATCATCTTAATTCCCCACTTTGTGTACCAAGACTGAAGAGATGCCAATGTCATAATAATCCCAATATGAACGATTTTCAGCCAATGAAAAGGGAGTGATAGGGGTGATGGGAGATGTATACAAAAACTCTTATAAATGTTACTGTAATGAATTGATTGCTATGATATTTCAAATTTCTATAAAGGCGACAGATATTAATTTTACACGTAGTTCTCGAATGCCCGCTATACGACTGGTCCAGGGCGGGGCAGATTCGCCAGACAGGATCGTACCTGGGACTGGACCTGCCGGGACTGATGACGGAGGCTGGCTACCTGGCTTTTGGTCGGTTCGTCTCCTCCTGGAAGAGAATCAAGAAAGCCTTCTAACCCGGTGCCGGGGGCCCCGCCGACAGGCGTGCGGCGACTGCCCTCGGCTCCGGAACGCTGGCTGAACAGAAGCCTCGGAAAGATCCTGAGTTCACTCGGTATAAAGCGCCGGAAACCAAGGACGACTGTGGACCGTAGCCATCGAGCCGGTCCACAGCCATAGAAACCGTTTTTTTTTTTTTTTTTTTTTTTTGCAACGCAATAGGGTGATGTGACCGACCCCCTCAGCGGGTCAGGAGCACCAAAAAAAAAAATAAATAAAAATATTAATTTTTAGCCGAAATTAAAAAAAACCTGATGACTGCCGATGTAAATTGAGTATGAGGATTTAGAAGTAAATTATTGATATTAAGCTCAAATGGTTGATTAGTTTTGGAGCGAGAGTGGAAACTTAGTTGATTAATTCATGCTGGGAAAGTACATCAACCGACGACTTTTTTTTTGGTAAAGTTACTAAAATCCTAACGTACAGACTTTTGCATGAATCTTATAAATGCCAATAACTTATTATTGATGATTCGGCTTACGGACTAATCCGGTTGGCTGAAGGTCCACCCCCAGAGGAGCACACACAATGCCACTCCCAGTGTCCTATCTATTCCGCTAATGTTACTCTCCTGAATGTCCCTTCGTTCCGGGGTTCTGCCTTGCTTCTCACCCCCCAAACTAAGGTAGACCACCCCCAAACTCAACTTCCAACCACCCCCACCCACACTCCTCCCAACATTACTCCTCCCCATTCTCGGGGAAATTGCTTCGTTAATTCCTTCCACGCCTCAGGGCCACCCACCCCACTCACTTGATTTTTTTTTCTCGCTGTTGTTTTTCGCCTACACAAAAACACTTTCCTTAGAAATCGTTTTCCGTGCCCTTTGTTAACAAAACGTCGTTTTCTTTCTCTCATTACGGTCTCTATTTTTCAACAAACTAATGTATTTAATCCAAACCAGCTGCACGGAACGTTTTCAGAGAGCTAACAGTGGGCTTTGGAAATTTCGTGCACTGTTCCCAAATCGTTTAATAAAATGTAATTTATTGTTTAGGTTGGAATGATAGCTGAGTTTCGATTTTTGTGTAATAATTTCAACCAAATTTTTATATGCATGTACAAAATTGTGTTTGTGATATTGGTAATTTGTAAGCGCTCTACTGCAAAAACAATTGCAGCTATGAACTTGAAATTTGGAATGAAAAAGTCACTTGCAGCTAACTTAGATGGGATTAGATTTTTACTGGAATCGGACGAAAATTGAGACCACGTTACTTCTGGGCCAAAGTACAGCATACAAGATAACGCTTATGATTAAAATCTAATCAAAAATCTTTTCAAATAACAGTTGTAAAAAGAACGACAGATTGTGCATATTTTGAAGGAAAAACATGAGCACGCCTTCCTTTGGATGGGACATTGGTCCCTAGCCTCTGAGATGTCAGATACATGTTAGTAAGATCCTACCCTAAGTAACTAAACCTGTGTAGACAAATGTCGGACGCCCACTGTGGTGTCGGACTCATGTCCACCAGAGCGCTCTGGTAGTAGGCGATATGACCTCATAGTTAAAGACCGGCCATGAGTCACAAAACCTAACCTAACCTATTAGTCCTAAAAGTAATCGAAAAATTTGTTTTTACCAAAATTGTTCCTTATAAAATTGTCAGGGTTTTTGAATTTTGTCTAATAATTTCATGTGTTCCTTACCAAATCTTGATACGCGTGCATATAATTATTCAAAAATAATAAAAAAAACCATGATATAAAAAGGGTATTTAATAAACAAAAACAGTATTTCATATATAGCTTTCATCTTTATTTTCTTGCCAGAGTTCCTCCACAGATATCCTCCGATAGATTTGTCGGAACTGCTTTCTGTTTAATATTCCCATTACTAATATCATTATTTTTTAATGTATTATTATTTATTTCATTTTTATTTATTTTACATGATTTTCGCATTGTGACCTCAGGAAGGGACAGTAATAACGTTCCAATATATGATAGTGAAAGAGACATTTCTGGAAGAATAACATAATTACTTTCTGGAGGAATAATATAATTGCCGAAAGAATAATATTATATAATATATTATATAGTTTTTAAGCTAATGTACAATAAATTAAAAAGTGTATCTGCTATATTTTATTTGTGTATCAGAAGGGCAGATTAAAGGTGTGAGGGGGGGCACAACAACTGGAATGCTGATGTAATGAATTTATTGACATGAAATTTTCTATTTAACTTCAAATTCTCAGCCAAATTGGGTTAAAACTCAAAATCCTAATGATTACCTAATATATTAAGTTTATTATGAGAATTCAGAAGTCAACTATTAATTTTAGCTGAAATGGTCGATTGGTTTTGAAGAACCATTAATGACTTTTTTGTTTGTTAGACCCACTTTATACATGGAAAACATGAAAACTCCGAACACTGAAATACTGTAAAAAAATGTTTGTTGAGTGGTTAGATTCACAATCCTTCAACGTTTGTTATACTCACTCCTCTTGTTCTACATTTCTTGTTGTCGTATGGTTTAGGTTTGTTTTGTTTTTCTTTTAAGGATATCGATTTCTGCCAGAATAAATATTCGCGGAAGAGGAAAATTCAAAGGCAAACAAACATATTTAACGAAAACAGTGAATCTCCTGAGGGAAAACAACCTCTGTAAAACAAACAGAAATTTAACAACATATCTACCTTCGTCTGTTTGGATATCAAATACAACTATGTATTAGTTATTGTTGTATTTTGTATCCAGATACATTAGCATATATTATTGTATAGGCGGTGAATTCTCCGGGGAATGTGCACATTTCCCAAAGAGCTCGTAGATATACTCCAATGTAGATTTTTTTTTATTCGGCATAGTAGAACAAAGTAAAATAATGAATGGCAATACAATTATAAGTAAATACAAGAAAATAAAAGTCGTTGGAATCACCAATCGGCAATGTACTTCCCCAGAACGAAATAATTAATTTTTCACTTCCCCTCCAAAACCAGTCGACCGTTTGCGCTAATATTCAAGAGTTGCCTTACATAGGGGCACTTGAATCCTCATACTAAATTTTGTGTCGATAAATTCATTTTATCGGCAGATATTAGAGTTTTGAATTGAGCCCCCCCTTCCCTTCAGATGAAATTGCTGAAATTTGACAGGTTATGTCCTCATTGGTTTTTGACTTCATCTGTAAAATTTTAAGTTGGGAGCTTTACAATTAGGGTTAAGCCTCCCTCCTAATCTCCCTCTTCCCTTTGGCCGATTTGGCTGCAAATATATAGTTTTTTTTTTTTTTGGAGTGTAGGTCACACATATAAAATTAGAATTTAGATTAAAAAGTAGCTGATGATACTCTTAAACAGCGTTCATTAACTGTCAAAGTTCTTCATCGTCAGTTGAAAAAATCACCTGCAATGTACTTCCCCAGAACAAATAAATCAATTAATGTCAATAGTTGACTAACATAGTATCTTCCACATACTAAATTTTGTTTCGATGCATTCATTTTATCGGCAGTTATTACAGTTTTTGTGATAAACTTCCCCTCTTTTAGTCTACTTTTACCCTTGGTCGATTTGGCTGAAAATTATTACAGGTATCCAACTTACCAAACTTGTCATTTTTGAACTTTGTTCTGACGATGGCGTAAACCGTGTTCGACAATATAAAAGTTAAGCAAGTTCTTTGTTTGTATTTATTTTAGTTAAATAATATATTTAAAAAAATATTGTGCTCAAAATTACCAATACTAACATGTATCCTACTTTTTAGCCATAGAACAAACATATCATTATAGTTAGTTATCATGACTCATGCCCAGGCTTTAACTACGAGGTCATATCGCCTACTACCAGAGCGCTCTTTCGTCACTCTGGTGGACATGAGCCCGACTTTACTGTAAGAGTCCTATATTTTGTCTACCCTAAATTTTTATTCACCTAGGGCAGGGGTCTTTGACGAGTATCTGACATCGTTCAGGCTCGGGACCATCGCTTAACTGAAGGACGGCGTGCTTAAGTTTATTTTATCTCCCAGATAAAATAAACTAAGGGTCTCGGCCGGGTTTAAACCCACAATCTTGAGCTCAGAAGGCAAGCACGCATACCACTGAGCTACCGGCGCCCTCTCATAACATTATAAATGTCTGATAATTTTCATTTACTAAAGAATAACATGTATTTTATTCTTTTACAGGTAAGTACTGCTGGAAGATGTCATAGTCACTTAGTCGTAAGTAAATATAATTATTTTAATATACTTTAAAAGCTCTAGCAATTTCTGGGCACGTATATTTTTTTTAATTCAAAATTATTGTTACTATCCTCCAAAATAATAAGTTTTATGTGGGCGAAGTCATGTCCACAAATAACTTAAATTAAGTAACGCAGAACTCGATTCAGAAGCCCCTGTGTAACTCTAAAGAGCTGTACGAAAGAGCTGCATTTATTAGTTGACTCATGCCCGGGCTTTAACTAAGATCATATCGCCTACTACCAGAGCGCTGTTTCGTCACTCTGGTGGACATGAGCTTGACTCTACTTCGGGAGTCCTTAATTTTGCCTATCCAGGTTTATTCACCAAGGTTAGGGGTCATTAACAAGTACCTGACATTGTACAGGCTCGGGAGCATCGCTTAACATCCCATCCGAAGGACGACATGCTCAAGATTGTCACATCCTAGATAATGCACACATACCTCTGAGCCTCCCTCTAACAATTTAATAATTATAATATTATGAGAGCGCTGGTAGTTCACTAATATGCGTTCTTACTTACTGAGCTCTAGATTAGCGCGGATTCGAAACCCGGCCGAGGCCCTTAGGGTTTATAACCTGGCGTTAAGCGATGGTCCCGAGCATGTTCGATGATGCGTACTCGTTAGAGACCCCTTTCCCCAAGTGATTAAAAATTTAGGACAGACAAAATTTAGGACTCCCTTAGTAAAGTCGAGCTCATGTCCACCAGAGTGACGAAACAGCGCTCTGGTAGTAGGCGATATCGAAGAGTAAAGTTCAAGCATGGGTCACAATAACTAACTATAACAATTATAATATATAATATAACAATTTAATTTGTACTCAAGTTGTCTTCAATTTGACGAAACTCAAATTGTATAGTCTTTAGGCTCAGACGGTGGAAAGCAGAATACATGTGGCAGTTAAAACTTGGTAATTGTTGTTGGCTGTAAATGACTAAACGTTAGTAGAACGTAAAAATAAACTAGTTTTAGGGGATCCAACTGAAATGCGCAATAAAGCTAATAAGTTAAAGTTAATTTTATTTTAGAACAAGTCTATGGAGTACTAAAGTTAAATGTTGTAAGTAACGAAGAGCCGTTGTAAGTAACGAAGAGCCGTTGTAAACTGTGAAGTTTGTTTTATTATTTTCTACAATGACCTACTAACTGTTTTAATACAAACTTTTATATCAACAACTTCAACAGTATCTACTTAAATTCTACAATTGCGTTATTTCTTGACGTTTTATTCGTTCTACCCATATTGGTTATTTCGGAATTTGTGTACTACACATGTAAAAAAAGAGGCTTCAGCGATTTTCTCCAGTGGTGGAGTGTTTTACTTTCTCAGCTATTGTAAGTATAGGGGAAGATTTGGCCAGAAATTTGATGAAAGTTTTAACGAAATTTCATGTTTTCCAACCTCTTGATGAAAAAAAAAAGTCTGACTTTCTGTGTGTGTGTCTTTCTGATTACGATGACTCCAGATAGAATGAATCTTGAGATTAGATTATAGATTTTATATGTGTATCCAGAACCATTCAAGAACGACACGTACTGATTTTCAGCTAAATCGGTCATTGTTTTAGGGTCATTACAAAATTAATTCAAGTCTTCTAGCTTTTGATTGTGCAACATTGTTTAAAACTGTTTCAGGATCTAGATGAATGTATTGACACCAGAGCTAATCCATTCAATCTGTCTTGGCTAGTACTTTTTCTGATATAGCTTTTCATACGTCTAAGGGTTGAGAAAGACCGTTCGCTTGTTGCACCAGAAAATGGAAGTGTAGCTCCAATTTTCAAAAACCTGTTAATTGTTGGGAAAATTTTCTTGTCACATTGTTTTAGTCTTGAAATAAAATATTTTCGAACTACTTTCTCTGTCCAAGGTCAAGCCTCACCAAGATCCGCACGACCGCTAGTAGGAAAATTTAATGTCAATAAAATTTTCATGGAAGTAAAAATAATTTTTATTATTTACAAAAAGAACAATTTTTTGAAAAATTTCGTTGGGATTGATCCCCACATCCCTCTCTAGGTACGGCTCTGATTAGAGGGGAGGCTTTTCACAAAAACTCCAATAACTGCCGTTGTCATATTGAGTATATTGACACAAAATTTGTAATGTATTGTGATGTAAACTACGGAACATTTTTTTTTTTATGAATAAAAAGTAATTTTTTTTATTATAATATAATATATATAATATATATATATATATATATCAAGGTCTTGAAAAAAACAAGGGACATAATAAAAAGAAAACAGCTGTGAAACAAATGGAGACAGTAGAGTCGTGAGCTAGCTCTGGAACGGTGCACTGTGAGTTGATATGTTTTAAATATAGTGAAGATGAACAATTAGATGAAAGTTGACTGGGGTGGAATTGAAGTGTGAAGAGTTGTCGGGATCTGGTTTGTGTGGTAGAGGCGTCGAGAAGGTACAATTAATAATATATATTTTTCAATATGCCCAAACAAAAAGAAAAAAAGAAATTGTTTTTAAGTATTTAGTTTAATGATTTTGTTTTTCGTTTTATTTTTGTTTTGTTCAATGTTCAGATTTTTAATCATAATGTGTAAATAAAGAAAATAACCCAATTATTTGTCCTCTTAAAATCCTATTCTATTCATCTTCCCTGTTGGCCCAGTAATATCATTTGAAAAACCTTGGATTAGAAATTAATATTATTTAAAATTATTAAAAAATTGGTATCTCTTTGTAAATCCAAGTGTAAAGTTTGTTAAATGGAATTTGTTTGTTGTATACGTGTACTTTCTTAAAAATTGCACGTCTTAAATTATTGATAATATTTTTTTAGGGCCTTTTTCAAAAAACTACTGTAGAAATCAAAATTTAAGTAAAAGAAAGAGATCAAATTTCTACAGGAAATGTGGTAGCAAAAAAAGCTTTTACCACAGTATACTCAAAACCCTATAAAAACATAATTTATAATTTTTCCACGGAATCAGCAAAAAGAGAGGGGGATCAGTGGGGCTCAACTCAAAAATCCAAATAACTTTCGATGTAATGAACGTAATTGATTAATAATTAATCTAGGAAGGTTTTATTTTCTTGAACAATTATAAATAGATAGTGGACTGTATGTGAATTTTTAAACAATAAGCTTTTAAACAAAAAACCCACAAAGAAGACAGCTATCAATTTTCAGCGCAATCAGCCGAAGGGAAAGGGCTCGATTCAAATAATCAGATAACTTTTATGAATGTATGCACACAAAATTTAGTCTGAGGATTCAAAATATTTATCCTTAGCGGTCGATTGGCTCTGGAGGGAACGTGAAAACGTAATTGATTAATTCATGCTAGTGAAGTACATAGCCAGTGATTCACTGATTTTTTTTTCTCATTAACTTTGACGAACTTGGGTGCTCTCGATTCTCCAAATGTTTGCTTACCCATGATGAAGCTAATATTCCATTAGTGGAAAAAAAAGTGATTTGAAGTCGACATATTGGCCGAGGAAGAAGGATTGGAAATTCCCAAATAAAAATTGGAGTCGATTTGGGGCTGGTGGGAGCCTGGGATGCCTTTTGTGAGGAATGATTGGGAAGAAAGGACATCATTGGCCGAAATGTTCATCGATCTTCTGCTTTTCTTCTCTTCTTGCTCCCACCACTTACATCCAGTCATGGAGAAAATTTCCCATTTTTTTTTTTTTTTTATGAATGGTACTTTTCACATTCGCTCACCTCTATCTCTGGATATTCAACATTCTTCAGTTGAGGTTGAACGCGTTCTGGTGAACTCTCTTATCGAACAATCGTGGATTCGTAAATGATGCGGATCAGCTGGATAGATTTCATTCGAAAGCCTGGCCAAAATTTCAAATCCTACCCAATTTCAATGTATACTCTTTCTTCACTATTTGTAAGTATTTCTTATTCGAAAATAAAATGTCTTTGTTTGTAAAATAAAGATTTTAATATTATGTATATAAATTTTTTTTTTTTTAACCCAAACTAAACTGAATCACCATTCAACCACGATTCGTTTTTCTGAAGAAAACGTGCATTGCTCCGGCAACATTCTTTCCATTTATTTAATAAAATTACGCGAAAAAAAAAATCAAATATAAATATTGTAGTAGGTAATTTGTCTTCTTCTATGCAGAATTTACAGGCTAAAAAATCAACTAAACAATTTATTTTAACTTCGTTAGAAGCGATTTCTGTGTATTTATTATGTAAATTGCTGTGAAGAATTTGCAATTCACGTTAAATACACTTTTTTTATTAGTAAAATAATTACCTAGTTAATTTATCTAAACTGTTGCATATTATTTACGAATTATCAAGGCTGATGTATTATCTGACTTTTGCGATATATAACTTTGCACTAAAAGTATTTTTTTTTCAATGGAAAAAATAATATCAATGGACTTTGGTTGCTTGGGATATAGCGGTTGTTCAACTTGCCACACTTTGACGGGTTGTCCGGAGCTCAAACTTTGGGCAATCTATCCAAGATTTCAGATGATAAAATGTTATTATATAAGTTATATTTCTAACTGATTTGGGAGCTAAAACAATACTAATCGTTAAAGTTAATTTTGACTAGGTTTTTTTCAAAAATGGACCAGTGTGAGACGGATCTCCTGTCTTACAAACTAGTCTCCTGTCCTCCATACTCCCTTCAGTTCTGGTATAAAAAGTGGAGACGAGAAATCTTCACCCTTCGTCGAAAATATACCTGTGCTCATCTATTTAAAAAACGAAGTCCGCTATCTAGGCCTCAGACTCGACAAACGACTAACATGGAACCCTCACACGAGACTGAAATACAAGAAAATGATCAGACGATATAAAGTGTTACTAAGACTACTAGACAAAAATTCCAAATTAAATTTGAAAACAAAACGACTAATATAGACAACGTTGTACTCTAACTTATGTGAACCTACGGACTTGAACTCTGTCAAAGCCTCCAGTCTCCAGCGCATCCAATCCTTTCAATCCAAAATTCTTTGAACAATAGCCAATGCTAATCTGTGTTGTCCTTATGGGGTTCTGGTTGCACATATAAAATTTCATGTCGATACATTCATTTATCGGCAATTACTAGAGTTTTTATTTTAAACCTTCCTCTAAACCCCCCCCCCCTTTTCTTTGATTGAATGGCTGAAAATCAATAGGTGTCGTTCTTAGAGGGTTCTGGATTCACATATAAAATGTCGTGTCGATGTATTCATTTTATCGGGAGTTATCGTACTCCAAGACACACACCCAAAAAGACAGATTTTTTTTTTCTTATTTCGAATCTGGAGGTCGTAAAAAATGAAATTCCGTTGAAAACCAAGCATTGAATTTTTGACCGATTACATAACTTCCCCTATAGCTGGGGAAGTAATATATTTATAAAATGTTGAGACAGGGAGGGGATGTAATCTTGGCAACGCTGCAACTCTAACACTTCAACCCGCCCGCCTCCCCAGAGCTTGCCATGATTCATCACTATTATACTAACCAGACACACATACCCTCTAACCTAAACCTTTTTGTAGATCCAACGAGAGACACCATACATTTTGACCAACTAAAAAAAAAAATCCAATAAAGGGTAAAATATGGTTCCACATCCTAAATTAGTTGAAACGAATGTCAGAATAGCCATTAAAAAAACATTACAAAATATGTCCTCTCTAACCCCATTACAGCTTGACGTCTGAAAAGAAAAATATAATTATATAAAAAAAAAGTCCTCTACCCTTATGATAAAAACTAAACATTAAAATTACTTGGACGCAACATTAATTTTAGGATAAAAAGGGTGGTACATCGGCCAACCACAATGAGTCATTAAAAGCAGTAATTAGGTGCACATTAATAGAACGTGATATTCATAAATGTCCTGAGGGCAGTATAAAATTCTAAAATTGTTGAGTTCCAACATCCCTAGTTTCTATTATTTCACTTCTCTATGGGTGATTTGATTTGGCTGGGATTTTACAGGTGTCTTTCTTGATTATGAGAATTATATTGAGATAAACTCAAAAACTCCAAATAACTGCCCATAATTTGACAAAAAAACGCTCTGGTAGTAGGTTAGATATGACCTTGTAGTTAAAGTCCGGGTGCCAATAACTAACATCATCGATTTTTTTTTTCAAGAGATGCAAACATTTTTGGGAACAGCTCACTTTGTTCAGTTTATTGCTGACAGTAAGACACAAATACATTCCGAATTTAAAATGTCTACAATTATTCGAGTTCAAAAATTTGGCCGCCCACAGACAGATATAATACAGAGAAAATAACTTTTTTTTTGGTCTTTGACCTAAAACTCTAAAAAAAGGAAAAAGATGAAAAAGGAGAAAAATATTTTACAAGAGAAGCGAAGAGAGAAAAAAATCCATGTTAAAATGATTAATTTGTTTTTACTTTTAACTTTTACTTTACTTTTCGTAACTCATGCTCCGGCTTTAGTTATGAGGTCATATCGCCTACTACCAGATTGCTCTAGTGGACCTGTGTCCGACATCACAGTGGGCGTCCAAAACTCGCCTACACAGGTGTATCTGACATCGCAGAGGCTTGGGACCATCGCTTAATGTCCCATCCACGGCATGCTCATGATTTTTTTCTTTGGCTAATAATCAGTAGACAAGCAATGAATTATGAAGTTCTAATATTAGCATATATTAGGTTAGGTTTCAGTTATTTTACAAGCGACCTTCGGTGAGGTTGTTCTAAAGATGCGCAATTATTAGAGTTTTCGTGTTTTAGTGTCTTCCCTAATCCCCTCTTTCATTTTGGCTGAAAATCAACATATCTTGTCCATATAGAGTTTTGGATACATACATAAAATTTCGTGTTGATATCAACAATGAATTCATTCTATCTGGAGTTATTGTATTAACAGACACACACAAACATAAATACTTTTTCTCATTTTTGGAGCAGTAGGTCGGAAAACATGAAATTCAGAATCGAATTTTTGACCTACTATAAAACTTCCCCTATACTTCGTATAACTGGGGAAGAAAAAATAACGAAATAAAATCAGATAAATGAAAATTTCTTCTAGATTGATGCAGTTTGTCTATGAATTCGAAGTGCCCTAGTTCGAAAGGCCTCTCCACCCCCTTTTGAAATATTTAACAAGATGAAGAATGATGGGATCGTTAAGGGGTTGCAATCAATGTGGCAGACCTCCCTCTTGTAACAATCTAGGGGTAGCTCTACAATACTTCAATAGTTCTAATACCTAACCAACGAGAAATGATCTTATATTTTTACTTTCCCAGCAATAGGAAGTATAGGGGAAGTTCTGTAATCGCTCAAAAATTGGAAATTGAGATTTCATCGAAATATCAAGTTTTCCAACCCCCAGATTCAAAAAAGAGGAATACAAATATACACAGTAGTCCGTGATGAGGTGTTATAATACCTAAAGTACTCTCATATATTATATATATTTTGTGATATCGTCAATATTTACATACGTTTTTCTTTATTTTTTATTACATTGGAAGTTATTAGGGTATTTGAGACGAGTCCCCCTTCTCTGCTCCACCTTCCCTTCGATCGATTTTGAGGAAAATTATTAGTTACCGTCCTATGGGGTTTTGAATTTTTATTTAAATTTCATGTCGATCCATTTATTGTGGGAGCAGTTATTGGGATTTTGAGTTGAGACCCCTCTGATCTTCCCTCCCCTTCGGCTGAATCCTTAAAAAATTGATTAGTGTAATCCTTATGAGGTTTTTAATTTATGAAATTTTGTGTATGTATGTTTATTTCAATGGTTTGGTTATTAGAGTTTTCGCATTTTTTTCAGCTTTGGATACAGAAAGTCGGAAAACAGGAAATTGGGACTCGACACAAAAATCCTAATAACGGCCGATGTAATGAATGTATCGACACAGAAATCCTAATAACTGCCGATGTAATGAATGTATCGACACAAAATTTAGTATGACGATTCAGAAGCCACTTTATAAGTCAAATATTGACTTTTAGCCCAAACGGTCGATTGGTTTAGGAGGGAAAGCGAAGACATAGTTGATTAGTTCGTGCTGGGGAAGTACATTGCCTTGATTCACCAATTTTTTTTTTCTAGTACCTATTGTTTCTCAATTAATTACTGCAAGAATCCCTCAAGCGACAAAAGCCGGCCGTGTCAAATGGTGTACATCTAGACATCACAGCAGTGTGGGGAGAGATATGAACCAAGACACAACAAACTGATGATCGAGACATGTGTGCATACAGTGTGAATAAAATTATGACTTGGGATTTTTTTTTATGAAGTAGCCATCCAATATAAGTAGTAGTGTGTAAAGTAATATGGCTAATTCCCAAGTTTAATCAACTAACGAAGGAAACAGTAACCTATGTTCCCACCTTCATTGAGGTAGTTCAACGTATCACTAAATATTGCCTGCAATGAAGAGGTGCTGCTATTATGCATTGCATGAATGGAGAGGAAGAGATCAGGCTTGTGGTCGATAAAAATAAACTTGAAGAATTTCTGCCAAGCTTTCGACACTGAGTATACCTGTATTGACATTTATCGTAGATTATTAGTGAGTTTATATATGTTAAATTTGAGTAAAAATATGACACTAAAACTAAATGTAACTAAACCAACAAAATAACCTTTATATTATTTATTTACACAAAAAAACAAATTTAAATATTATATCTAAGCACAAACAATTATAACTAAATTACACATATATCATGAGTGAAAATTTAAAAATAATTAAACTAAAACAATAAGAAATAATATAATATGATATCTAAACAAATGCAACATCCTGAGCGAACAGAATTTTATTTTGCCTTAAAACTTCTTTTGGCTCAGGATGTTGTATTTGTTGGTTTAGTTTAGGAATCATATTATTTTATTTATTTTTGTCTAATTAATAATAATTGTTCACTCATGATATATGTTTTAATTTAGTTTTAATTTAATTTAGTTGTAATTGCTGGCATCTCAGAATTATATTTTAGAAAAAATCCAAATGAAGTAATAACAAATTAAATTTGTGCACTTTTTCAAAATTTCACGTCATAGAAATCAAAATTTAATATAAGACCAGACAATTTCTACAGGAAGTGTGTTAATATTTATTATTTGTTCACATTTTATTATTCTATTCTAGTTAATATTATCGATCTACTCTGCATTCCAGGTGAAACTTTTCCAATACGTCAGTAAATCAGGAAAGATATGAGATAGGAAATGAAAAATCAGAAGAACCATTAATTTTACCGGTGTCTGGGTTCGCGATAATTTGTAATAGAGCTATATCAAAATTAATGAGTCGTCAGTAATTTTTCGGTGCTAACTTACTGGTTTTAAAAAGTTTGTACCATCTCGGGACCATCTCTTAACGATCCATCTGAAGGACGGCGTGCTCAAGAAACCCATGATCTTCTGATTTTTCATTTCCTATCTCTTATCTTCCCTGATTTACTGATGTATTGGAAAAGTTCCACCTGGAATGCACATTAGATCGAATATATAAACTAGAATAGAATAATAAAATGTGTTAACAAAATATAATAATAAATATTATCACATTTCCTGTAGAAATTAGCTGGAATTTGAAGAAAGTGCACAAATACAAAAACAAATTTAATTTGTAATTACTTCATTTGAATTTCTTCTAAAATATAATTCTGAGATGCCAGCAAATTTTTCTAAATTTGCAAAATGTTCAATCTAATTCAAAGATATTTTTATTTGGTTGATAGGGAAAATAAATATAATATAATCGAGAACAAAATATTGGGTTTATTACACTTAACCTACATTTTATAGATGAAAAACATAAATTTGAAAAATAAAAAAATCAATGACAGACAAATATTCTACTACTAATTAGGAAAAGTACATGTCTTTTTTCTGTGACCACTCAAACGGATGTCTGGTACTCCTTTATGACCCCTACCCTAGTTGAATAAAAATTTAGGTTACAGAAGAATTTAGGACTTCCATAGTAGAGTCGGGCTCATGTCCACCAGAGCGAAGTAATGAGTTGTGTCAACGGTTTTTTTCTTGTTTCATTGTACAGCGTAATACTGAGAATGACTTCCTTATACCCAATAAGAGTAAGAGTAATAAAGAATGAAGAGGGAGAGAGTGATTTGTGAACGTGATTGGAATAAGATAGTTACATATATGTATTTTTTTCTTATTTTCTATAATTTTTCAAACATTTTGAAATATTTTTCAGAGACATTTTGTTTTCATTATATGAGGCGCTCTAAATTTGTTGTATTGATCTTATCTCAAATTTCGGAGTTAGTAGCGATTGGGAATTTAATAAGGAACATTTTTGTGTGGAACAATTTTTTGATGGGACCAACAGTTTTTGGGGTAAATCAAAGAAACTTTTAAAATTATGTGTCTCAAAACTAAATTTCAGAACGGTTTTCGGTATATATCTCAAAAACCGGACGACCCACAAAAAATTGTATTCGCCATTAAATATGTATTTCAACTATTACTTGAAAATATTTTTGATGAAGTAATCAACATAAGCGGTAACTTTTAAAATGAACTTAGACCTTAGATCAAACTTAGCACATGTGATCCCTTCACCAAATTTCAAATTTATCAGCTACAATCATTTTTGCGGTAGAGTGCTCACAACTTTCCAATCACATACACACCAAAAATCCGTTGAAACCTCAACCTCGAGTTTTTGCACGATTACAATACTTTCTTATACTTATAGGTATCGCTCCAGCAAATTCACAATACTTATTATTTTCGAACTTTGCACGTGATTAAATATTGCGAGGTAATGACCTAAATTTCACATGTTTGAATAAAAGATAGCCGGAATGTGAGAGGCGCTGATTGCTTCGAGCAACAGGTACTTCGCAAGATAAACCAGTCGGAGAAGATTCGCTCGTATTTCTTTATCTCTTAACCTAAATTTCAAGAAATAAGGTGAGTAACTGATTATATCGCAACAGTATCAAAAATCCAATTGTTTCCGTTAGGGGTAGACACTGTTGTTTTTTTTTGTTTTCACCTGTTGGGTTCAGATCCTTAGGGGTGAGGTAATAAAGAGGTAGTGATTATTTTAATTGGAGTCCCGATTACAGAGGAAGTCAGAGAGCCAATTGGGTTTTAGACGACAAATAGCACGGACAATTACACAGATTTTCCAGACCAAAGTAAAACCTTCTCTCTAATCCCGCCATTTCCCAAACTTTCCTCGTTCGGCCAGTTATATATATCCCACCCTACCCACCTCCGCGCACTGCTCCAGAAATCACTTTTCTTTAGCCAAAGATCGCCAGTTCGAAACCGAATTGGGCTCATGCCCACCAGAGCGACGAAAGATCCCTCTGATATAACCTCGTAGTTAAAGCCCGAGCATGAGTTACAATAACTAATTAGCTTACGAACAAGTGGTATACGTGCTTGCCTACTTAGCTAAAGATCGCCGGTTCGAAACCGACTCGGTCTCATGTCCACCAGAGCGACGAAAGATCCCTCTGATATAACCTCGTAGTAAAAGCCCGAGCATGAGTTACAATAACTAATTAACTTATGAAAAAGTGGTATACGTGCTTGCCTACTGAGGTAAAGATCGCCGGTTCAAAACCGACTCGGTCTCATGCCCACCAGAGCGAAAAAAAAAAAAAAAAACTGATATAACCTCGTAGTTAGACCCCGACCATGAGTTACAATAACTAATTAACTTATGAAAAAAGTGGTATACGTGCTTGCCTACTGAGCTCAAGATCACGGATTCGAAATCCGGTCGAGGCCCTTAGTTTATTTTATCTGGGAGCTAAAAAAAGCTTAAATATGCCGTTCTTCGGTGGTTAAGCGATGATCCCCAGTCTCTACGATGTCAGGAACTCGTTAAAGACCCCTGCCCTAGGTGAATAATAAATTTAGGGTAGGCAAAATTTAGGACTCCCACAGTAGAGTTTGGCTCATGTCCACAAGAGTGATGAAAGAGCGCTGTAGTAGTAGGCGATATGACCTCGTAATTATCGTCCAGACATGAGTGACAATAACTAATTAACTAACGAAAGAAATATATTTAAAAATGTATGTTAAACTGGAAAATTAAGTTTTAAACACTTTTACTTTCTTAAAACATTTGATATCGATTCGCAAAAATCCGAGGTCGAGTTTTCAACAGCACTACACGTATAAAGGTCCGGTGAATACGTTTTGAACATTTTCGCAATGATATTTGTCTTTCTATGTGTCAGTGTATGTGTTTGCAGGTTTTTGAGTGCTCTAACCCAAAAACATTGGAGCAATGAAATTGAAATTTTGATTGATGAAATTGAAAGATTTTAGAAAAAATTGAGACAACTTTTACTGCAGGGCCGAAGAATATTTTACAAAATACTGCTTATATTTAATACCTAACCAAATTGACTGCCGCCCAGTTTACTAGGTACATGCCGAAAACTGTCCTAAAATTATGTCTCGAACCTTTTTTTTTTTTTTAGAGGTTTGCTTGATTTTTCAAAAACAGCTCATCTAATCGAAAAAATGCTCCTCACTGAAAATGTTCCTCAAAAACTTTCTAAGAACGACTTACTTTACTTTCCCTGGCGCTACTGTCCTTGTATAACCTGGGCCTCCGCAACGATCTTTCGCCATTCTTCTCTATCCTCAGCCTCCCCTCTCCATCTTCTCACACCCATCGTTCTGAGGTCGTCCTCCACGTCCTCCAGCCAACGTATGCTGGGTCTACCTCTTCTTCTTTGTGCTCCCGGGTTTCCTTCAGTACTGTCTGGTTGCATCCTCTGTAAATGCCCCAGCCATTGCTGCTTCTACTATATATTATATTAAGGCCACCAGGTCCGGGCTCTTGTACAGGTCCCTCAGCTCCCTATTGGTCCGTATCCTCCATCTATCTCCCTCTGGAGTAGGGCCGTATATCTTATCAGGTTATTGACCAAAAAGAAGGGGAGGATTAGAAGGGAGTCTTAACACAAAAACTCTAATAACTATCGTTATAATGAATGTATCGATTTTATATTTAAATTCAAACTTACGTGAGGATGGCACCTATTAATTTTCTGCGAATCGGTCGAAGGGAAGGGGAGACAAGAGAATTAACTGCCGATTAATAACTGCCGTTGTAGTAAATGTATCTATTATAAAATTTAGTTTGAGGATTCAGAAGCCATTCTGTAAGTCAAATATTTAATTTTAGGCTTTGGAGGGAGAGCGAAAACATCATTGATTAATTCGGACTGGGGAAGTACATAACCGGTGTTTCACCGATTTTTACTGGGTTCCTTCAATATTTAAAAAAAACGTTATGTCATCGAACTGTCAGTTGACATAGTTGTCACGTCTCGTTGGCTGATCGATTGTTCTCGTGTTTGTGGTTAATCGGTTGACTAAACTCTCTATGGTGATTAACTACCTACAAGAGATTAAAATGGATAATCTTTGTCAAATTTTATTTAAGGGGTTCCTAGGTCAAAAACTGACTATTTTCAAAGTTCAAATTTGGCATTTATTGCCAAAACCCTAAACTTTTCAATTGTGCTGCGTGCAGGCACAATCTAATAGAGTGGGTGGGTACCAACCTGGGTTGTCTACAGTTCATATTCAAACTGTCTGCCCATGTTTATCACGCAAATATTGGCTCTCTCTCTAACCCCCCTTCGCTGGTGCCCAATGCGATAGACTCCGGAGAGACGTATTGTCATGCAACTTCTACCCTTTGCTGAAGTTCTTCAACTGAGGTTGCAAGGATGTGAATACCATTCTTGGTGAACTCGAACCTGGGAATGATTTGGAAGTTTCTGGGAGTACAACTCGACTGCACGACGAACAATACCAGAAAAAATATTTTTTTTTGGCCTCCACACCCCCCCGGAAAAACATTTAAGGTTTTAGTTTAATTAATGAATATAAACTGTTTTTTTTTTTTTTCTCTCTCTTCTTTAAGGCATTTCGACCACGAGGGTCATGGATGCCTGATGGATGCAGGTCTGTGGGGATCCTAGCGGGCTAATTTGGATAGGCGCAGAATACTGGTTTAATGATTGACAACATGATTCAAGCTGCAACTATTGTTAGTTAGTTATTTATTATGACTCATGCCCGAGCTTTAACTACGAGGTCATATCGCCTACTACCAGAGCGCTCTTTCGACACTCTGGTGGACATGAGCCCGACTCTACTGTGGGAGTCCTAAATTTTTATTCACCTAGGGCAGCGGTCTTGAACGAGTACCTGACATCTTACAGGCTCGGGACCATCGCTTAACGTCCCATCCGAAGGACGGCGTGCTTAAGTTTTTTTTACCTCCCTGATAAAATAAACTAAGGGCCTCGGCCGGGTTTTGAACACACCATCTTGAGCTCAGATGGCAAGCCCGCATACCACTGAGCTACCGGCGCCCTCTTGCAACTATTATTAATACCATTTTATTTTTAAAAAATAAAAGAAAACAGTGACCTTAACAGATGGTAAAAAGGTAGAATAGAGGAAAAGAAGGTAGTTGTTTTTTCTTAGGAAGAGAGTTTGGATAAGGGAGCCGAAGTGGAAATAACGAGAAGAGAAGGGACCGAGCAGAATGCCTTGGGGACGACCCTCCAGTTCCACTTGTGGAATGATTCCTGCCTTCCGCCCGCCCCTCTAACACTTCCCAAATGATAATGTCCTTATTATATTTACATTTCATTCTGTCTCTCGCCACTCTGGCCTATCTCCATTGTGAGCAGCGAACAGTCACTAGTAGTCTACTAATGAGGCTTCCCATACATCAGCTATAACTAAGGTGACCAAATATTTTTTTTACAAAAGGAGAATGGATGGAATTTTATTGGATAAGGTATTTGAGGTTGTGAAAAAGAACATCAAGTCCCAACTATTGGACCATATATTTTTAAAAAATAATATAAAAATTAATAGAAATTTAATTATTTTAATTCTTGAAATCTTATTTTCCTTTTAAACGATTTTTTTCGATAGTTCTGAATTTTCTTCTAAGAGCGCACTTATGTCGAAACAACTTGCGTCTCGCATGTTGAACTTTCTCATTAAAACTGCAGCTAGTGTTCCTGCAGATAATTTTTCACTTCATCGTAGACAGCTTCATGCACACGAACGATTAAAAGGTTGCAAATAATTGCAACTATCATATGTGATAGTAAGATGTTGTGGGACGAGATTTCTCATAGAAATAAAAGACATTGTCTTCCCACTGTCTTATTTTAGATCAGAACCGGTTTTCGACACAACAGTGTCATCATCAGTGGCTCATCCCACCCACACAGCACAGTGGTTAAAAGACAACTGAAAGTCTTTCAGAAGTCAGTTGTCTTCTAACCGGTGGGATGAGCAACTGATGATGACGCTGTTGTGTCGAAAACCGGTTATGGTTTAAAATAAAACAGTGGGAAGACAACATATTTTATTTCTATGAGAATTGTAACTATCGTTGAAGTGTTTATATTTATTATTGGAGCACAACGGAGTACAAAAAACTGTAAAGGAGTATTTTTGGAGTACGGTTTTTAAAAGGAGTACGAAACTCCTTAGCTATACATGTTAGTTGAAACGTCGATACTTGGGGACCTCATAGTAATCGTTAAATAGTTTTTAATACGACACGAAATTTAATATTATACTGGTTCCTGAGTAATAAGACATCTATTATTTTTCAAACAAATCGGTAGGCGTTGGGTTGAACGTTGCAAGGACATAGTACAAGACTGGATAGTAGAGAAATGGCGAGAAGTACTTGTTCTGTGTACGACCTGCGCTTACCTTCCAAACGTCCAGGCAAGATTTGAATCTGTTTGGGTGAAGTCGAACCATTGGACGTCCCAGATATTATCGGGTCATGGGGCTCTTCATGTCTAAGAAGAAGGACACCCCGAACTGCTCGTGCGCGTGTTGATACGCCGTACAGGATCGTACTGGGGGACTGAACCCTCGGAAGCTGATGAGTGAGGCTGATTACACGGAGTTTAGTCGATTCGTCGCTTCCTGGCGGAGGATAAAGATGACAGTGTAACCTAGCTCCGGGGATGACCCCCTGGCCCACCTCCGACCAACCCCGGCGCAACGCAGCCATAAACATAAATGCCCTGGTCCCGAGTTCTCTCGGGAAACGCCAATTGTAGGTTGGAGGACCCAGGCGATCGTCCCGAGTGGCTGGGTCCTACAACTGGCCGTATCCACATAATCAGATAATAAAAACCAGAAAAATATACCTATTTCTCCCTCTACGTGGCAGAGGGGTGGTGCTAAGCCCCCATCAGGGGCCGGTACACCCGAAAAAATAAAAAAAAGTTGGCGTTGGGTTAGTAACCGACGACGTTTTCTGCGTTTACGCAATCTATCATTCGAAAAACCCTTTATTCTAGAAATAAAATGTTTCTTGTGTTTTTCGGTGAAGGATACCAAGAAGAAAGACTGACCTCTTATTTAGCCACAATGATGGAAAAAAGGGCAATTCTTTTGTTTCTCTTGACAAGAGAGAAGGGGATGTTGGTACCACTTAGCCAACCAATAATGGGAAGACTGTCAGAAGAAAGTCTGGGGCAGGGGTTGGGGTGCTTCAAGTGTGGCAGTCGAGTCCTGCCCCAAGAAATCCCTGGAGCTTCCTTACCTCAATCCCCACAAGTCCTCCCCCCTAACCTCGGAGACAAAGCCAACAAGACAATACCCTGGCGACCGTGGACTCCTCCCCCAATTTATTTTGGAGCTCTTTGTCAAACCTCTTACCGATTGTGTTTTTCTTTGGCCGCCCCTACAGTCGACAATGAACGAGAAACCTAAGACAAGATGTCTACAACATTCCCCAAGACTAAAACTGTAAAGGAGTTCTTTAGTAATAGAGTTAGATTTCTTCCAAAGACCCCAACTCCAGGAGTCAGCAAACTTTCTGCCTTTGACAGGACAGCATTAGTTATTAAGTGTGAACCGAATAATACATTAAAGTTTCAAACGCGGTCTGCATAGCAAAAAAATAAAATTTGATGTAGCAATAACAGAAATTTTTTATACCAACCCCGTTTTTACAGATTACTCCCCCCCTTCCACCTTCCAAGTTCATTTCAAACTGACATTACTGGGGTGTCAGAAAGTATCGATTTGGGGCATCAGATCTTTTTTTTTGTTTTAAATGTTATATATTAATAACTGACAAAAACGTAGTTGAAATAAAAATGTTATGGCCATTTTTTTTCTGTATTTTTTTTTTTTTTTTTCTCATTCAATAATATCTTTAAATCTTTACAAAATAAGACAAATGATAAATAGGCTACCTCCTCCCAGAAGACGGAGTCAGAGTGTGGGAGGGGGAGCAGTCAGCTAAATACAGTGTACATAACTTAATAATTGTTACATATTGTTACATATTATTATATCTTTGAATATATCAATAGTATCAATAGTAATAATATTAATTGTTAATTAATAATATTGATATAATATATCAATAGAAAAGCAAATATATATACTTAGATATAATCAACAATAATAATGAGAATGGACATGACAGTAACTCGATAAATTAATAAAGTAGGTACATATTAAGATAGAAGAATCCCTAAGAATAAAGGAAACTAATGTAGAGAAGCAGTACAAAAGAAAAAGAAAGGAGAAAAAAATAAAATAAAATAAATAAATAAAAATAAAATCTGTAATAAAAATAAAAAATGAGAAAAGAAAAAGTGACTAAAATAAGAAATATTCTCGTAATATAGAAGAAAAATAAAATAAAAATAAATGAATAATAAAGTGCTGATGATGAATGAACCTGACAACCCGGTGATCTGGCATTGAATTTTAACCGAGTGAGAGAAGACAAGTAGATATTTAGTAAAAGACAACCAATAAAAATTTTAAAAATCGTGGTCAGTTAATTACGAGTAATTGTAGCTATGAACTTGATCTTTGGAAGTGAAGATGTCACATGTGCTATTAGATCTGAATAAATGTTGACGAAAATTGGACGAAAATTGAGATCAGTTTTATTCATGACCTAAGTTTATTTTACAAGCTGCTTATATTTAGATCTAATCAACAATGTTTTTAAATAAAAGCTATAGAGAAAACGAAATGGCATATTTTATATAGGTTCCGATTTTTCGCTGGTTTGTGAGTTATATGACGTTAGTCCTATCAAAAAATTGATTGTCATAAAAAATGTTCCTTATTAAATTTTGAATGACTTATATGTCCTCAGATTTGACCAATATGATCATAGATACAGTGCCCTAAATATTGTAAATCGTTCTTAATTAATGTTTTTTTTTTTTTTTTTTTGTCTTTTATCCATAAAAATGCAACTGTTGCTAGGGTGCAACAACCAGCATCTATGTTGGTAGGTATGAATACGTTGGCGTGAATGGCATGTGAGAGGAAGGCCACCCAGTGGTAGGTCCTCGGGACGAAAATTTATATTAATTATAAGGACAAGGGGGAAAAAAAAAATAATAATAATTAAAATAATAATAATTAAAAAAATAAATAAATAAAAAGGAATTGAAAGACAACTTTGATGGAATGGGTAAGAAAGATGATAAAAGTAAAGGAAAATAATGTAAAAAAAAAAATAAAAATAAAATATTAAGAACGAATAGGAATTAAGGTGGCAGTAAGTCACGGTTCCACCTCCTCTTCAACCTTCGTGGGGGGTTTTGTGGTAAGTGTTGTGAAGATAAAGTACGTATTTCTGGGTTTGTATGTGTGTAAAGTTTTCTAAAAAAACGTATGTAAGTAGTTTGTATTGTGTCGGGTACTGTGTGTATCATAAGATCGTTATGAAACGTTCTGTTGTTTATGTATGGGGGGCACTGTGTTATCAGTCTGAGGGTTTTTGACTGAAATGCCTGAATTCGTTTGATGTTGGATGTTTTTGCTGAACAGTATATCTGTGATCCGTATGTCCATAATGGTCTAAGTAAGTAAGTTTAACAGTTCCGTTTTTGTGTCATGTCTAATTTTGATCGTCTATTTAGAAGTCCGTAGAGTATTTTGAGTCGACGGTTCAGCGTGTTTCGTGTGAGACGTGTGTGAGGATTCCATGTCAGTCTAATAAGTCTAAAAAAATAATATAAAAAAATATATATGTAAGATGCGTGAAATTCATTTCATTCTGGCATTAATAGACATATGAAAGTTACTCAGAATTACGCTGTACAATAAAACAAAAATTACTGCAGACGCTAACAGGTTACTTTCATATACCCAACGACGACCGTACGAAATGAATCAGAGATGAGACTGAGGGACGGAGAGTGATCTATAAAAAAGTGGTTGGTATAAGAAAACCCTGTTATTTTATATATTAACAGAAGGCGCCGGTAGCTCAGTGGTATGCGTGCTTGTCTTCTGAGCTCAAGAGTGTGGGTTCGAAACCCGACCGAGGCCCTTAGTTTATTTTATCTGGAAGGTAAAATAAACTTAAGCACGCCGTCCTTTGGATGGGACGTTAAGCGATGGTCCCGAGTCTGTACGATGTAAGTCGTTAAA
The DNA here is from genome assembly GCA_963662175.1 of Aradus depressus. Taxonomy (NCBI): domain Eukaryota; kingdom Metazoa; phylum Arthropoda; class Insecta; order Hemiptera; family Aradidae; genus Aradus; species Aradus depressus. The sequence continues at coordinate 75,314,294 of OY759214.1, forward strand.
GACCCCTGCCCAAAAAATTTAGAGTAGGCTAAATTTAGAAATCCCGCAGTAAATTCAGACTCATGTCCACCAGAGTGTCAAAAGAGCGCTCTGGTAGTAGGCAATATGACCTCGTAGTTAAAGCCCGGGCATGACTCATAAAACCTAACCTAACCTAATAAATTAACTTTTCTCAAAACATTATCATAAACTTTTTTTATGGTACTTCCTGTTTAGTTTTAATAATTTTACTGAGGAACTTCGGGTTATTATTTAACGTGATTATAAACTTAAAATTGGGGTCAGGTCTAACCACTAAAAATACTTGTTAATGAAACAGAATACTAAACGGCTTATTAAAAATATACTTTTCATCGATTCCCATTAATAATTCATTAGGGGATCCTTTTTAACATTAAAATAAGCTCTGTTCAACTTTTAAATAACCATTTACTTGAGAAAGCTTCTTTTAATTATTTAGGAAAACTGGGACAAGTTGAACTTTACAAAATACTTTATGAGTTAAGATAAAGATATTAAATTTACATAAAATTGGTACATCATTAAAAAAAAATCTCATTTTTAAGATGACTGTAATTTTTTAAGTTTCTTTTTTCAGTTAGATATATTTTCTATTGTATATGTATACATATATATTTATTTTACAATATATATCTGCGATATATGCTTTGTTTAAAAATATTAAAGTTTTGGGGGGTTTTATTACCACTTGTCCAAGTTACAGCCTTTTTCTGAAGTGTCTTGTCCTTGGAAACCTTAGACTGACTTGAGTCTCCCCTGGAAGCTGAGATCATTCCTTGACCTGCTTGCAGCGGAGACAACTCACCGTATTAAAACTACATCACTTCTGGTTTTTTATCCGTACTTTTATTGCACTATCTGCCATTCGTTTAAGAACTTTTCACATTTCCTCGTAATTCACCGATAAAACGACCCAAAATGTCAACTAATTGTGTCTTGGCTGTTTTCCGCTCCATAAACCCTAAACTGAGTCCCGTTTTTACTCCCCTAAGTGCTCTTGGAAAGAGAAAACAAAAAAAAAAAAAAAAGGCAAATCTTTATAAGAATCAAACTTAGAATCTTATACAGTTTAGTTTCTTATTCACTCCACCTCAGCGCTAAAGCCTAGTTCGCACTATGCTAGTAATTTAGTCGAGTGGCGAATAACTTCGTAACTAAAACGACTAGAACTAAACCAAAAAGTGAACACAGTGGCTATTTTGGAAGAGGTGGAAAAAGAAATTAGGAGATGAAAGAAAAGAAAATATGGTCTGTGATAAAAGAAATTAAGTAAAATTATACTAAATTAAAAAATATAAGTAAAATTGATAATAATGAAATAATATTAATTAAATAAACAATAAATTACATTTCCTGTAGAAATTATATTATATTTTAATTTTGATTTCTACAGTAATTTCCGAAAAGGGCCCTAAAAGTATCAAAAGTTCAAGACGTGCAATTTTGAGGAAAATGCACGTAATTTTTAAAAAAATTTCATTTAACACACTTTTCATCTAAAGAGATGCCATCTTGATTTCTAAATTTTGCAAAAATATAAATCTAATCCAAAGGTTTTCAAATTATCTTACTGGACCAACAGGGAAAATGAATAGAATAGAATTTAGGAGAACAAATAGTTTGGGTTTTTTTTTATATCTACATTATAAAATTTAAAAAACTAAACATTGAAACAAACAAAAATCAAAAGAAAAATCTTAAAAAATAAATTCTTTAAATTATTCATTTTTTTTTTCTGTTTTATATATTTTTGCCATTCTCTAAATTTACGTTGTATATTTCTGGGCATGTATCCTGTACATATAAACAAACAACAGTACCTTTTTTGCATCAATTTCACCGTCATTCTTTACTCATTTGTTTGGAAAGAAAAATTGTTTTTTATAGAAAAATAAATATAATTAATTTTTTTTTAAATATTAATAATTTAATGTATGTTTTTTTTTTTTTGTACATGTATTAACTGTATCACAGTTCTTAACTTGTCGCTCCTCTTCAAAAACCAGTCGACCATTTGAGCTAATATTCAATAGTTCACTTACATATATTCACTTAAATCCTCATACTAAATTTTGTGTCGATAAATTCATTACATCGGCAGTTATAAGAGTTTTTGAATTGATCCTCTCCCCTGAAGTCCCCTTTCCCCTCGACGGGAATCGATGAAATTTTACAGTTATGTCCTCATTCGGTTTTGACTTCAAATATGATATTTAATGTCTGTACATTTCTCACATAGGCAGTTACTGGGGTTTTTTAATTCAGCCACCCTCTCAAAATTAATAAGTATCGTCCTTATGGGGTTCGTGTTGAAACATTCTTTCTATTGGCAGTTATTAGAGTTTATGTGTTAAGCCCTCCCTGTACCCCATTTCTTTGATCGATTTGGTTGAAAATGAATAGATCCCATCGTTAGAGGGTTCTGGATTCACATATTTCGTATCGATATAATCATTGGAATCTAGAGGTCGGAAAATATGTAATTCCTTTGAAAATGTTGCATACTATTTTTGACCGATTACGTAACTTCCCCTGTACTTCGTATAGCTGGAGAAGTTAAAAATTGTAATGACCTTTTCCATGTACACCTAGGAACAAGGGCCCTTCAGATTTCATTAAGTAAAGGGATCAGAAAAAAAAAAAAAAAAATCATTAAAAATATTATGGGTTGGGTGGAACCTTTGTGGGGCCTATCGATGTAAAATTTCTCTTTGAAGTGTTGAGACGGTTATATTAGAGTGTCATAGAGAAGCCAACATCGACACATAATTCTTCATTTTTTAAGGGGCTAAGAAAACTTTATTTCACATCAAAGTAAAATATTACTGAGAAGTGGGATCAGGTTACACATTGAAAGTTTCCGTAGGTGACAATTGTATGATGATCTCCAACCTCTAGATTCCAAATATGAAAAAAAAAAGATCAAACTACTTTTTCGTTTTAGCGGACTTTCTTTTTTTTTTTTTTAGACTTTAAAAAAGGGTGCGCCTTGCATTGCAGCAATATCACCCAGTCAACGTTAAAAAAGCTTGGGGATCAAGGGGTTACTGAGGGACTGGGATTGGTCCCCAGCCCATCTTACATTGCCTGTTTCTGCTCCCGCCAGGAGCCGACGAATCGGCAGAACATTGGGTAGTCTGTTTCCGTCACCATCTGCCGTAGATCCAGTCCCAAGTACGATCTTGTCCCATGAATCAACTCCAGCCTAGCTTCGTCGTACGGAGAACATTCGAGGACCATATGTTCTGCAGTCTCGATACCGCCTCACGAACAGTTCGGAGTCTTCTTCCTGTGATAGAAGAACAACTTGGAGTTGAAATTACTATGACCTGATAATATTTGAGACGTCCAGTGATTAGGCTGTACCCATATTGAGTCAAGGCGCACCCGGACGTCCGGGAAGTATGCGTACGTCGTTCGGCCATCCAAGCATCGTGACCAACGTTGTTGCCATTTTTCCACAATCCAATTCTGGACGATGTCCTTGCAGTGCACTGGTCTGGACTGTCCGGACATCTCTTTCTCCAGGGCTAGGCGTAAAGGCTCATCAATATCTGCTCCTAAGGGCATGTCCGTTTTAGCGGACTAAGAAAATTATGTATTAATAAAAATGTATAAAACTTTTTAAAAAATGAGACATAATGTGAAGCATTCTCGACGTTGCCATTCGTTTATTCAACGCAAATCTCCACAACCTCCCCTGAAAAAGGGGTGCTCTTACTTGTATTCCCAAACATGGTTAAAATCAGTTCAGCGGGTTTATTGAAAAGAAACATTCTCTCCCTCCTCCTTTTGTTAGGAATAATACTCCCCCGCCCCCTAATCCCCTCTCCCAACCCGTTTGAGAATCATGTGTACCATCCTTATAAGCCCGGTTCAAACATAGACTATGTAGCATCTCAAAATATTTAAGGGGTGAGCGTTGTTGATGGACCCAACTTATAATATGAGTGCTATTATTAATAAATGAATTTTCGAGGTTAATATTTATAAATCGATGTATCAAATCAAATTTCCAACTTTTTCTTTCTGGAGGGGAAAGTCAAGATATGGGCCTCTTGAGAAAACAAAATAAAAATAACAATCATAATATGAATACATAAAATTAAAAAAAAAATTAAAATAAATAAATAAAATCATAATAAAAATACACTAAAAAAAGAAGTGAAATAAATTAGTATATAAATTTTTTAAAAAATCATTAAACCGTAAATTCGATAGACCTTAAATAGGATAGCTGTGGAGGAACTCTGAGAATGGAAGCTGTTTATCAAATAATGTTTTTGAATATGAAATACTATCTTTTTATTAATTTAATTTTTTTAATACCTCTCAGGCCAAACATTATCCACTTTGCTTTGCCAGCCTCTGACCAGCAGTCGCGGCAGACCGAGAGGGATAGGAAAAGATGAATATGAGAGGAGAAACTGGCTATTGTCAGCACTCCTAAATAGTAGTTACATACTTCAAGGTAATAGGTCTCTTGGCCATCACCGCCTCAATCCTGATATGATTGAATTACGTAAACTTTTCAAAGTATCATTTTGTTCGAGTGTCAAATTGTTCAAATCGTAAGTAGGTAAGATACGCGGATCCTGATGAGAAGGGACAACCGAAGAAGGTTGGATTTAGTGTGGACATTTATTGGCTGTTTGCCGGTACTGAGGGTCTGTTTTACAGGCTGAAGGGATAGACACTGGATGTTTTATAGGGCCCCTCTATAGGAGATGTTGAGTGGTAAAGCCCTGGCTCCACCTGGGTCCCCCATCAGTAACTGTTACTACACTCTTTTCACTGATAGCAATGGAATAAAAGTGCTCCTACTAGGAACTCTCCAATTGAAAATTGGTTGACCAACTTTTATTTTAATTTATCTATTACGATAAAAGAGAGATCAGTGGTATGCGTGCTTGCTTACTGACTTCAAGATCGCGGGTTCAAAACCCGGTCGAGGCCTTTCGTTCATTTTATCTGAGAGGTAAAAAAAAAAAAACATAAGTGATGGTCCCAAGTCTATACGATGTCAGGTACTCGTTTAAAACCCCTCCCTTAGGTGAATAAGATTAATAATAAGGGTAGGCAAAATTTAGGATTTTCGTTGTAGTGTCGGGCTCATGTCTACCAGAGTGACGAAGGATCGCTCTGCTAATATTAACGGAAATAAATATTAAAATTATAACGCCGGAAAACCTTATAACATTTTCTCGCATAACTATTAACACGCATCACTGTTATATAACTAATAATAATAATAATGTTTATTGTTTAAAGGGATCACCCCTATACAATTCAGTTAGTGACCATTACTTTTAAAATATTAAGATCATAATGACAGATATAAAGGAACCTTTAACAAACTAAAAAAATAACATAAATAAATAAAATAAGTAATTACAAATTATTAATAATAATAATGTAACAAAGACAGTAAATATGGAGTGGGGATGTAGGTATTGAATATCAATATAATATGTAAGTTGAAGTACATTCATTAACAATGAATGATCTAATAATTGATTAAATAATAGAAAATGTTTGAGGTATCATTTTTATTATGGGCCAGGAGTAATGTATGATAGTTGGATCGGTCTATACTGATACTCTGAGGCAGGAAGTGGCTTCTAATGGGGGAGTAGATCGGACAGGATATTAACAGGTGGTATACGTCTTCCAATTCGTTTTTATTGCAGATTGTACAAAGTTCTTGGGGATTAAGGGTGTATACATTATTTTTGTAACTGATTTTAAGACAATACTTTCCAGATAGACGGAGTTGAGCCAGTGCTTTGATGTGTGAGAAAGGAGAATTCAGGTTTAGGTATGGTTGGAGTTGATCTGGGTTGTAAATATTGGGATAAAAGGTGTTGTATCGACATTCTAAAAGGTAATATTTATCTTTATTCTTCAGATGATTCACAAATGCGTTCGAAACTCTGGGCAGTTTTTTTTAGCATTATCGGATCCCCTGTTGTATAACTATTAACAAGTCATTAGTATGATAGTTATATAGTTAAATAACAATAATATAAAAAAATTAAATTAAATGACTAAAAAAATCGTTAACTGATAAGAAATCTTACAATATAAACACGTATGTGATGACCCTAGGTGAATAAAATTTTAAGGTAGGCTTCCAAAAGTATGAGAATTTAAGAGCCTTTATGTAAGTGAACTATTGAATATTCGCGCAAACGGTCGACTGGTTTTGGAGAGGGAGCAAAAAGTTAATGAATTCGTTCTGGGGAAGCAAATTACTGGTGATTCACCGACAACTTTTCGGAGACCGGTAAAGACGAAATTACGTTGAAATCTCCGCATCGATGTTTTGACCTATTGCATAACTTCCTTAATACTTCGTCTAGATGGGGAAGTACAAACTGCAGTTTATATCTGTATCCTGAAGTTTGTAGATACCGTTGTTCCAATTAAATAATAATGCGTTTCCTTTTATTTTTCACCCTCTAAATTGTAAAATATTTTGAACTTTTGGGAGCTTTGCTGGGGATGGTGAATTCTGGTGAAATTTTTATAACTAACTCTGAAAGTCCCAGTTGTATTTTGTTTATTTAAATGTTTCACTAGGGGGCCATGGTGGCCGTGCGGGCTAGAGCGTAGGGCTTTGGTCGCATGGTCTCACCATGGTTTGCGGGTTCGAATCCCGTCCGGGAGTGAGTTTTATTTCGTAGATAGAACTCCCTCCCGGGGCCATGGATGTCTTAAATAATTATACATAACACATTGACATGGCTAATATGCTCCGTTCATAAAGCCAAAAGAAAAAAAAAAAAAAGAAAAAAAAAAAAAAAAATGTTTCACTGGCTTGATAACTGTAATATCTGTTACAGAAAGAGTTTTCGATTTTTTTTTCCTGCCTAGTAGCCCTAGAACAGGAAGTATTTATTTTCCATATGTTCCATCTTGCGGTATTACATGTTGCTGTACAGAATTTAACTATATAAGTATATACTATTTTTTTCAATATCAATAAATAACGTACCAACAATTAAAAAAATATTACTAATAAATAACTAATAAATATAAATAAACATGAAGGAAAATAAGCAACCACAAAAACATATTATGGAAATAACAATTGAGGCGTTGACAATGAAAAGGAGGTAAGTGCCATAGTTGCCGAAAATGAGTTTTTTCACTGAAACGATTCTATGTTCCAAGGCCAATAGCGTTGAAAAGGAGGTAAGTTCTTATCTCCTCTCGTTTAGTTTTGAGCGATGTCACAAGATGCCGCGCTCATGTTATTTGATCATGCCTCAAATTGGTTTTTTGCTTCTCTTAGAAAATTTCATTTTTGGCACTTACCTCCTTTTCATTGTCAACGCCTCAATTCAAAACCACACATTCTACAGCTCGTCCAGATTCTGGATTCTATAATGGATGGAGTCTATAACATTGACGAAAATATTCAGCTCGATTATTTTTATTTTTAACAACAAGTTAAATAGAGTTAATTCGATGAGTGGTTTGAAAAAAAAAAAATTACAAATTAAACATATAATAAAACTATATCACCAACAAATTATATGGTGCCCGTCATGGAGGAATAGCTAACCCCGGGATAGGGCCTCTCCACTATTGCAGGTGACTGGAGGCTGGAAGAGAACCGACGGAGGTGCGGTGGACAGGAAGCTACCCACTCTGCCAGTTGGAGCCACCCAGAGAGATAGCCTTAGCCACATTATGTCATCCTATCTACAATAATAATAGTTGTGCTGATGGCTTCTGCAGTTGATGCGCCTAATGAAAAAAAAAAATAAAAATAAATAAATAAAACTATGTGATGTGGCCATTAGAGGACTTTCTTATATCAACAAAGCTTACAGATCACCCTCTCGCTCTCTCTCTCTCTATCACTCCCCCTTCTGAAAATTATTTTATACTGGCATTATTGGCATTATAGGGTATAAGAATGTCTACTCTCAAGATTACGCTGTTCAAAGAGACAAAATGAAATGATTTTGAGAATGGGAGGGGGAGAGGGTGATCTATAAGTATTGATTGTATAAGAAAGTCCTATAATGGCCACATCACATATATTTTTCTTAATTTTTATAATTTCTCAAAAAAAAACTAATATGCACCGTACATAAAGCCAAAAAAAAAAAAAAAAAAAACCTACCAATACATAAACCATATTTTAAAGTTCGTTGCTATGAGTTACGATTTAAAAATGTCATATTATCCTACAATACGTTCTTCTATTTATATAGATACTTTTATTTCTTTATAATTGAGCGGTTCATGTTAATTTTTTATTTTATTGTCTAGTTTGTCTCCACTGAAGCACGCCATCCTTCGGATGGGACGTTAAGCGATGGTCCCGAGCCTGTACGATGTCAGGTACTCGTTAAAGACCCCTACCCTAGGTGAATAAAAATTTAATGTAGGGAAAATTTAGGACTCCCACAGTAGAGTCGGGCTCATGGCCACCAGAGTGACGAAAGAGCGCTTTGGTAGTAGGCGATATGACCTCGTTGTTAAAGCCCGGGCATGAGTCATAAAAAACCTAACCATAGTTTCTCCTTAGATAGTTTTCTTCCTTTAGTTTACATTTTTCGGGGCGCTATAACATTTGTCCTATTGATCCTATTTCACATTAGCTATTGGAAATTGAATAAGGAACATGTTTTGTAAGAACCACTTTTTTGATAGAATTAACCCTTTTCGAGTAAATCGAGGAAACGTTTAAAAAAATATATTTCAAAACGACAAGTTTGGACATTTTTCACCATGTATCTTGCAAACAAAGCAACTTTTGGAAACAAGTATCCGATATAAAATATGCGTTTTAGTTTTCTTTACAACATTTTTTAAAGATTTTCAATTAGAACATCAATATAAGTAGCATCGTGTAAAATGTGTGTAGCCTCGAAGTAAAGTGGTCTCAATGTTCGTCCGATTTCAGGTAAAATCTATCCTTATCTGAGTTAGTACGTGTGACTTCTTCATTCCATATATTATAGCTATAATCGTTTATGCGTTAGAGCGCTCACAAAGCAATCACACAAACACGCACTGACGGACATCATAATGGTCAAAATGTATTCAAATACTATATTCTAATACATACGTATTGTAGCGATCCATATTGACCTCTACATATAAAATAAAAAAAATAATTTAAAAAAGTTTCAATCACTGTATGATACCTAAGGAAGGTTACTGGAGGTTATCATATCGATAATGTACCAGGGTCGATACAGTATAAAAATATATCAGTTCATTTATTTGAATAATGTAATAAAATTAAATAATAAGGTAATAGTATGTTAACTAATAAATTTAAGCAACGAAGATAGCATATGAAAGATTTAATAAAAAAAAAATACTAAAAAACAGATGTTTTCTAGTTTTAAAGGCACTAAAAAAAATTGTGACCAATGAGAGAGGACAGTTGTGTTCAGAAAGGGAGAGAGGAGAGTGCCTCTAAAAAAGAAATATGCAAGATATCGGTATGTGTAAAAGTGCAATATAGTTGATATGATATAAAAAAAAGGTGAAGTGCGGTAGTATCATGACGAGTGCCTGGCAATAGAAGCCGCAACAGGGAGGTGTCTCGAGATGTCTGGAACGTCCAAGGAATGAAATCTTATTTTTCTCTGAACTAAGAAGCACATGGATCAAGTGGAGGAGCCAGAAAAAGACGTAGCCATCACAATTTTAACCCAGCATAAAACAATCTCAACTGGTAGCATCACATCCTCATTCCGAAGAAATAATTAGAAGAACAGCAGAGACTTTCACTTCAGTTTTTTTTTGTAATTGTTATAAAATATATGTGTGTACGACCAATGTGTACTAACCCCAATTTTATTCATTTATAAATTATGAATCATATTCATAAAATAAAAATGTAACACCTTCTGTTAAAAAATATTTTTCTTTTATTTGATAATTTAATGAACCAAATAAAATAATTTCCTAAGGAAGTAGAAGCACCGTTACATAAATGGCGCCCGAAATCAGGAACTTTAAACTTAAAATTTAAATGTTAACGTGCTGTAGTAAAAGCACCGTTACAGTATATGTCTACTATACTCTTATACTATAGGTATGAGAAGGTAAACATATTGTAATATAAACAAGCCCGTTGCCAAGGCAACGGATTTAGAAGCCACTATACATTTATTTTAAACCGAATTTAGAAGACGAAAAGAAAGTAAAAGAAGAAAGAAAATTAAGAAAGAAGAAAAGAAAATGGAAATCTGAAGAACAAAACAAGTTTAAAAAGAAGTAAGAATAACTTTAAAAGGAAGAAAAGGTGGCTGAAGGCCTAACCTTACAGTTATCAACAAACATTTTAAATAATAATTACAAGATCCACCGACTTCAAAAGGAAACTAAATTTTCAGAAGGGATTAATTTAGCACCCAGAAACAAAATGAAACAGCTAAATGAAGAAAATTTCAGGAAGTTATAAGCAAAATTAAGAAAAGGTCAATAATTAAAAAACGAGTCGGTAGAAAGTTGTGAAAATTTTTAGGAAAAGACAGTTAATTATTAAGAAAAGATTAAAGAAGAAAAAGAAGAGAAAAACTGCCCACATCAGAAAGAAAAGCCAGTAGTAAATTTTGAATAAACGGTCAGTTCTAAAATACATCGAATCAACTAGGCCGGATCCCATCTGAAATAATACAAGTGATCCGAAAGTGTATACCACAAACTTTAAACACTGTTTTCGAGAAATGAAGAAGGCAAAATTAAAAAGAAAAGTTACAGAAAATTAAGATGACAATTTAGAAAAGAGAAGAAACGGAAGAAAGGAGAGAAAACACCAAAAAATATTAATATTTAGAAGTAAAACAAGAGACAACAGAAAAAAGAAACTCGAATTTGCTACCCATAATTCCGTGCGGAGGCAGTTTAGTCAGTCTATGCTGGGTCCTGGTAGAGGTGGAACCGTTGAAAGACTGGTCTCTGTTTTTTTTGTTAAAATATGTGAAAAGTTGTGAGTAAACAATTAAAAGTGAGTAAAAGTGACCGGTAAAAGATTGAAGGGATGTGGAGAGAGTGTGGACTCCAGTTTTTATGTTAAAAAGTAAAATTTATTGTATATATGTTTCAAGTGTGACGTCACCAAGGTATGATCCATTTTTTTGTACATATAATTTCTAAGATGGCCATTTTTTAATTTCAAAATTCATAATAGTTTTATTAAAGTTATATTGTTTGTAAATATGTTTTAATTTTCTTTTAACTCCCCATATCTCTCTCAATGAAATTCACATTTCAAAACTCATAGGCCTTGCGAATCAACACCTTTGAGATAAGCGCCAATCGTTATCGGGACATAATATTTAATAATCTTAATTTTCAGAACCACACCGGGAGACCTTTGGATTTTTGGATTGGTGCAAGTAACGTAGTTTGAAAATTTTACAGAGTTATTTATAACATATGTTTTCCATTTTTTTTAAGAGCTTCACTCAACCATATGGTAGATTATTTTATTTTTGAAATTATAGAGTCAATTAACTTAAATTTTTTTATTATTGTTCAAAATTTTATTCATTTTTTTAAATTTATTGTGAAAGGCAACAAGTAAATATATTTAATAAAAACCTTTCAATATATATTAATGTATGTGATTGTTAAAACCAAAAAGAGGTTTTGCTGCACAAAATGAATATAAAAGGATAAAATCATTACACTTCCATTCCCTCTTAGGGTTCGTTGAAGTGCATATATGACATAACATATTGAGACATTTTTTTTTCTCTTTCTGTAAATGTCAGTTGTTATTCTACCCTTTGCACTTGTCGACAATGAACAATGGTAAATCTGGTGACATTTGTTCTCTGAGCCCCAGGGTAGGCTTTCTGAAGAAAACCTGGTATGGCAGTGAAGGAACGGATTTGTTGAGAAGGTGAAAACATGGGAGAAGGTAGAGCTCCAAGGCAGGCCATTCATCCTGAGTCAGACCCGGGTTATAGTTTGTGTGAAAAAGTGACTCCATATATCGGGGAAACGCAGAGGTGGAGTCAGCCCCCATGGAGGAATTTGTCTTCTCCATTGACCACCCGTCTAGACAGCATCCTATAACGCCTAGAAAGTTAATAAGCATCGAATCAGCTCAGAGTTCTAACTCATAGGGCATAGATTGGATTTTACTTCTTCGCTTCACAAAGTATTTCATATTTCCGAATCCCTGTTACCCGAAAACGTTACCAAAACCCAACATTTGAACTTCAAATCTTGGCGTCATTTTTGTAGGGATTCAATGGTAGATAATCCCTGTATAGAATTCCTAATTTTCATAGGATAACAACAGTGTAAGTAGGCTGGATATCATATATGTAAGTTGATAGAATATCATCATAGGATAAGGGGTTAGGTTAGGCTTTATGAGTCATGCCCGGGCTTTAAGTATGAGGTCATATCGCCTACTACCAGAGCGCTCTTTCGTCACTCTGGTGGACATGAGCCCGACTCTACTGTGGGAGTCCTAAATTTTTATTCACCTAGGGTAAGGAGTCTTTAACGAGTACCTGACATCGTACAGGCTCGGGACCATCGCTTAACGTCCCATCCGAAGGACGGCGTGCTTAAGTTTATTTTACCTCCCAGATAAAATAAACCAAGGGCCTCGGTCGGGTTTCGAACCCACGATCTTGAGCTCAGAAGACAAGCACGCATACAACTGAGCTACCGTTTTGCATTCTTTGATCAATAAATAACTCGCATAGAGTCAACGAAACATTTTCTTTAATAACGATTAAATAAGCCTAAAGTTGCATTATAAGTAAAATCAGAAAAACAAGGCCATGAGGAAATTTTAGTTTCGTTGGGAGAGTGGGGAATATATTATATGAATTCTTATTACATATAAATAATAATATTGAACCTCATTTCTTTTTGCTGCTGCAATATTTTTTTTATTAATTTTTTTTTAGTTATATTTAATTATAAAAAATGCCAACCACGAGAGGCGAGAGTAAGAGAATGTTGGAAGTAGAGGCCGAACAAAATAGCACGGTAGGATCGGATGATTCGCGAGTTGATACAGATAGTTTTGAGGGAGAAATGGAGGGGGTAGATAAATACATAGTTGCGACTGTTGAGGAGGAAAAAGAGATAGAGATAGAGACGAAAGAGAAAGTAGAAGAGAAACCAGACAAGATGGATAGATTTATGGAATTTTTAACCCAGAAATTGACAAATTTAGAGACGAATCTTAATAGGGATATGGGGAATCTTAATAGGGAAATGGGGGACAAATTAAGAAACATAGAGACAAATTTAAGTAGTAAGATTGACGAACAGAATCAAATATTAAGTAGGATGATTAACGAAAGTAGAAAAGACATAGAAAATGTGAGGGAAAATTCAAGTAGGAGCATAGGCAATTCCGAAAGGAATCTGAATGTAAACGAAAGATGTGATAATAGTATAGAGAATATAGAAGATCAAAAAAATGTAGAAAATATTGAAAATAAGAGCAAAGAGAGAAAGGTTCAAACTGTAGAAGTAGAAAAAGAAACAAACTTAGAAAATTTAGTAGAGGAAGTCAAAATAGTCTCGGAAATTAGTTCTAGAAATAGCTTAGAAAGTGAAAGGACAGATTTAACAGTTAAAAGGAATTTCCAAAGTAGAGTAAAATCAGTAAGAAAATTTCTTTCCAAGGGAAAAATTATAATGAATTATCAGTTAGTGCAAACTAAGGTAGAATTAAGAAAATATGATAGTATGACTGTTGTGCATGAATGGAAAAATTATTTAAGAAAGAATTTACATGAGACTAGTTACCAGGTGGAAGACATTTTTAGAATACAATACAGAAGAACTGAAGTGAAAATTTATGAAATAAGGGGAAATGAGAAAAATGACGCAGTACTGACAGACAGACTACGTAAAATTTTATTTAGTGTGGGGGGGAAGATATTTGAAGACATCATAAGGCGCGGCATTAAGAAAAAATCAGGGGCTCCTCTTAGGCTCTGTAATTATTTAATTGCATCAGCCGAACTTACAGTAAGTAACTATTTTTGAAACTCGAATGAGTTATAGACTGACAGACAGACAAACTGAATAAAACTATAGACACTGACAAAACTATGGATGAATGAAATTTAGAATAAATGAATTGATATAAAGGAGTAAATGAATATATGTATATTTTATAAATGCAATGAAATTTGAGTCATAAATACTTTTGATTGTTAAATGGTGTAACAATAGGTCTATAGTAGAGTATACGTTGATAGTAGAGGTATTAAGATATTTAGGAAGTATTATAACCTTGTTTATTGACTAGTTGTAATTGTTTAAGTGAACTCAGATGTTGCGTTCGAAAAGGGAGTTCGTTCAGTAGTGTTGAATCGATCCGGTTGGATCGATAGTAAGATCGAACTGGAGCATGAAGTAGACAACCCAGTTTAGAAATTCTAAACCGGATCCATCTAAAGGATCCCTGGTTAATATAGATAAGATTTTTTTTTAAATTAGATTTCTTTTTGATTTGAGATTATTAGTAATTAACCGAGAATGAAAGAAGTAGGAATAAATGAAGTAGATTAGTTTTTTTTTTGTAGTATATAAGCAGGCGGAGACTAATTGATCCCCTGCAATAAGCAGGCGGAGACAATTTGTTCTCTTGCAGTATTTGGCGTCTGCACTTTGCTCAGCCTAAAAACAGTAGACAGAGAACTAGCCCGGTCTCTCCGAAGCTTGACGCGCTTCCTGTATGTCGAGTCACAGGACTGGTTCCCGACGGAGCTGTCGCTTGGTGTCGGAGAGAGAGAGTGCAGATTGCCTCCTCTCTTTGGCATTGGGGGTCAGTATCTGGAAGGAACGGTCCAACTGGGGGCCAGAGAAGGATTTTTAGCTGATCCTGTGGGAGCCGAACCCAGCCAATCTCAGGAACATTTAGACAAAGCTAATACACATAAAACATACATTATTACGGGGATTTATGATTTATTTGATACATTTATGTTACACCGTACGGACAACACAACATTAAGAAACGAAATCACTTTACATTACTCAACTTACACAATACACAGGAGGGGATTTTGTATTATTTTGCATTTTTTTATGATTTTATTTGTATATAGTGTAGATGTGTTAATTTAGTATTAGAGGAATGAATGCTGGTACGAAAGAAATTGAGAGTGAATGATCGCGAAATAGGGGGGGAGACAATATATATACATTTTTTATGTTGTGCAGAATATCTAACACACATACCACTATTATTTTTGCATTTTCCCATAAATGGATTTGTGCAGCTTATTTTTGTTTACATATACTATTATTATTTATGCATTGGCATTGACCCATAAGTTGGTTTCTGACATCAGTACATTTATCTTTATTATACATATATGTAAGACCGTAGGAAGTGGATGATTAGTAGATTTGCTGGCAAGTATTTTTTTTAGTTTTTTTTTTGGTAAAGAGAGTGAAGGGATAGGATTATTCGCAGGAAGAATTAAAAAATTTTATAAATAGTTTCATCTAGATATGTTTTGTTTAAGAAAAGGGGATGTAATATAATTAATAATAAAATAATAAGAATACATGGGGATAATTTTTCTTTGAGACTTACCAGACGTTACTGAAAACTTAGATATTGAGGAAGTTATTTGGAAGTTAGAGCTATTAGAGAATAGATAGCTAGATATTTATATTTTTTGTGAGATAGCCTACCCAAGGAAGGGAGGATCCACATTTTCTGCGACGATATATGAGAATTATAATCTACGATGATATAAGAAGTTATTAGGGATTTTTTTTTTGAGATTAAGAAGTTGAAGTTTTTTTTTTTTGAGCTATAGGAGGAGTTAGGGAATGGGCGAAGGCCTAGGTAACGTCGAAATAATGGGATAAGGAATATTTATACTTTGTAGGGGGGAATTTTGTAACTTGAGAAGTTGACATAGGAAGTTGAATTTTATTTGAACCAAAGATATGTGAAGAAATATTTAGAAAATGATGATGGGGAATGAGGAACTGAATTTAGAAAAGCAACCCAATTATTATTTTTTATTTATGATTTGAAGTAGAATATAAATTTTTTTTTGAGATTAAGATAGAAAGAAAGATGGAAAGTAAGAAAAGATATTAAGTGGTGAAGCGGCAATATTATAATTAAATATAAATTTGGTTTGTTTTGGGACATATGTCCAAAGGATATTAATTACAGTAAAGTTTGCATTTAGGTAATAATATGTTCAATATTTTTTTATATATGAAATTTAAAAGACAATTTTATTTGTCTTCCGCTCGTCCAAATTGTAAAGGACTGAGCTCAGTTTATAATTAGTGTGTAAAGAATTTTTTTTGTTTAATGTAAATTTGTTGTAAATGACAGTGGGGAATGAAGTGAAGTGACAGGTGCGAGATGAATTTTTGTTGAGAGCGTAGAGACACCCAAAAGTGCCGGTTCACGACGACCAATTGGAGGACGACAGGAGTGGATGAAGGCGGAAAAAGGACCAGGATAAAACAGATGAAGAGGGAACCTTTGGAACAAAAATTGTGATTCTAGAAACACAATTTTCGTTCCAGAAAAAATAGAAGAAGGCAATGTAATATAAACAAGCCCGTTGCCAAGGCAACGGATTTAGAAGCCACTATACATTTATTTTAAACCGAATTTAGAAGACGAAAAGAAAGTAAAAGAAGAAAGAAAATTAAGAAAGAAGAAAAGAAAATGGAAATCTGAAGAACAAAACAAGTTTAAAAAGAAGTAAGAATAACTTTAAAAGGAAGAAAAGGTGGCTGAAGGCCTAACCTTACAGTTATCAACAAACATTTTAAATAATAATTACAAGATCCACCGACTTCAAAAGGAAACTAAATTTTCAGAAGGGATTAATTTAGCACCCAGAAACAAAATGAAACAGCTAAATGAAGAAAATTTCAGGAAGTTATAAGCAAAATTAAGAAAAGGTCAATAATTAAAAAACGAGTCGGTAGAAAGTTGTGAAAATTTTTAGGAAAAGACAGTTAATTATTAAGAAAAGATTAAAGAAGAAAAAGAAGAGAAAAACTGCCCACATCAGAAAGAAAAGCCAGTAGTAAATTTTGAATAAACGGTCAGTTCTAAAATACATCGAATCAACTAGGCCGGATCCCATCTGAAATAATACAAGTGATCCGAAAGTGTATACCACAAACTTTAAACACTGTTTTCGAGAAATGAAGAAGGCAAAATTAAAAAGAAAAGTTACAGAAAATTAAGATGACAATTTAGAAAAGAGAAGAAACGGAAGAAAGGAGAGAAAACACCAAAAAATATTAATATTTAGAAGTAAAACAAGAGACAACAGAAAAAAGAAACTCGAATTTGCTACCCATAATTCCGTGCGGAGGCAGTTTAGTCAGTCTATGCTGGGTCCTGGTAGAGGTGGAACCGTTGAAAGACTGGTCTCTGTTTTTTTTGTTAAAATATGTGAAAAGTTGTGAGTAAACAATTAAAAGTGAGTAAAAGTGACCGGTAAAAGATTGAAGGGATGTGGAGAGAGTGTGGACTCCAGTTTTTATGTTAAAAAGTAAAATTTATTGTATATATGTTTCAAGTGTGACGTCACCAAGGTATGATCCATTTTTTTGTACATATAATTTCTAAGATGGCCATTTTTTAATTTCAAAATTCATAATAGTTTTATTAAAGTTATATTGTTTGTAAATATGTTTTAATTTTCTTTTAACTCCCCATATCTCTCTCAATGAAATTCACATTTCAAAACTCATAGGCCTTGCGAATCAACACCTTTGAGATAAGCGCCAATCGTTATCGGGACATAATATTTAATAATCTTAATTTTCAGAACCACACCGGGAGACCTTTGGATTTTTGGATTGGTGCAAGTAACGTAGTTTGAAAATTTTACAGAGTTATTTATAACATATGTTTTCCATTTTTTTTAAGAGCTTCACTCAACCATATGGTAGATTATTTTATTTTTGAAATTATAGAGTCAATTAACTTAAATTTTTTTATTATTGTTCAAAATTTTATTCATTTTTTTAAATTTATTGTGAAAGGCAACAAGTAAATATATTTAATAAAAACCTTTCAATATATATTAATGTATGTGATTGTTAAAACCAAAAAGAGGTTTTGCTGCACAAAATGAATATAAAAGGATAAAATCATTACACTTCCATTCCCTCTTAGGGTTCGTTGAAGTGCATATATGACATAACATATTGAGACATTTTTTTTTCTCTCTCTGTAAATGTCAGTTGTTATTCTACCCTTTGCACTTGTCGACAATGAACAATGGTAAATCTGGTGACATTTGTTCTCTGAGCCCCAGGGTAGGCTTTCTGAAGAAAACCTGGTATGGCAGTGAAGGAACGGATTTGTTGAGAAGGTGAAAACATGGGAGAAGGTAGAGCTCCAAGGCAGGCCATTCATCCTGAGTCAGACCCGGGTTATAGTTTGTGTGAAAAAGTGACTCCATATATCGGGGAAACGCAGAGGTGGAGTCAGCCCCCATGGAGGAATTTGTCTTCTCCATTGACCACCCGTCTAGACAGCATCCTATAACGCCTAGAAAGTTAATAAGCATCGAATCAGCTCAGAGTTCTAACTCATAGGGCATAGATTGGATTTTACTTCTTCGCTTCACAAAGTATTTCATATTTCCGAATCCCTGTTACCCGAAAACGTTACCAAAACCCAACATTTGAACTTCAAATCTTGGCGTCATTTTTGTAGGGATTCAATGGTAGATAATCCCTGTATAGAATTCCTAATTTTCATAGGATAACAACAGTGTAAGTAGGCTGGATATCATATATGTAAGTTGATAGAATATCATCATAGGATAAGGGGTTAGGTTAGGCTTTATGAGTCATGCCCGGGCTTTAAGTATGAGGTCATATCGCCTACTACCAGAGCGCTCTTTCGTCACTCTGGTGGACATGAGCCCGACTCTACTGTGGGAGTCCTAAATTTTTATTCACCTAGGGTAAGGAGTCTTTAACGAGTACCTGACATCGTAAAGGCTCGGGACCATCGCTTAACGTCCCATCCGAAGGACGGCGTGCTTAAGTTTATTTTACCTCCCAGATAAAATAAACCAAGGGCCTCGGTCGGGTTTCGAACCCACGATCTTGAGCTCAGAAGACAAGCACGCATACAACTGAGCTACCGGCGCCCTCTATCATAGGATAACGTATCTGCAAGTAGGCTGAATATCATATATGTAAGTAGGTAGATTATCATATATGTAAGTAGGTAACTAGTAGGTGTTCAAAAAATCGTTGGTGAATCACCCGATATGTACTTCTCCAGCAGAAGTTAATTTTTGCTCTCCCTTCAAAACCAATTGACCGATTTCGCAGAAAATTAATAGTTGTCATCCTTATAGAGTTTTGAATTTAAACATAAAAAAAATCGTATCTGTACAATCATTACATCGGCAGTTATTAGAATTTTGTTTCAAGTCTTCCCTCTAATTCCCCGCTTCCCTTCGGCCAATTTGGCTGAAAATGATTGGGTGTTGCCCTTAAAGGATTCTGGGTACACACATCAAATATCTTGTTGACACATTCATTCTTTCGGAAGTTATCGTGTTTAGATACACTCACTGACTAACATACAGAATTTATTTTTATTTTTTTTTGTAATCAGGTCGGGGAACAGGAAATTCCATTGAAAACTCCGCATCGAATTTCTGACCAATTACATAAAATCCCTCATACTTCATATGGCTGAGGAGGTAAAAAACAAAAATTGAACTTCAAATATCGGGGTTATAATTCCTACATGATACCCCCAATACCTATGTTCTATTTCCATTCAACTGAACGTTTGATCAAACATGCCTCGCTGCTGTTTAACAAAATACCTCGCTGCATTAGAGTGAGTATAACTCTCGAAACAATTTGTGATAATTCATTTCTGAAAATTGGATCGGATTGTGGGTGGTATGTATAATTTTCCTCTACTCCAATTATTTTTTATTGATATTCAATATGTTTAAATTCCATCTGTAAATATAAATTTCCAAAAATAATTAAATTTTGGCTTTTCCTGCTTCGTTCTGGGTTTTATTTAGGCATTATGTCTACTTATTTCCGATACTGTTTCAGTTTGTTTTTGTGACTGTAATTTGCAAAAAGTAGCTTCTAATATCTGCTATTCTTCAAGTATGATCACTTATAAGTTGAGGAACGTTGACATATTGCGGAAACTTGTAATAAACAAAGGAAACAAAATTATATTAATAATAAAATAGTAAAATAGGAGAGGGAGTTTATAATGAACCCCAGAAACCCACATTTCCACAAAATAGCGCTCTGGACGAGGTACGTGGATGATATTTTGGTGGAGTTCACGGCAACCAATTCTGAACTAAACAGCTTACACGACTACATAAACTCACTTACAGACACTATAAAATTCCCCATAGACATAGAAAAAAACAATAGCATCAATTATTTAGATCTACAAATCACAAAACAGGACAAGAGCTACACCTTCGACATTTACAGGAAACCCACCAGTACAGAAACATTAATACCAAACAGTTCATCTCATCACACAAAACATAAACATGCAGCATTTCATTCTTTCATAGACAGATTACTCAAACTCCCTGTTTCCCGTGACTCCTACGAAAGAGAGTTGGAGCACATCAGACACCTCGCCGTCTTTAATGGTTACACAACCGACCTGGTAGACCGTATATTGAAAAGAAAGACGGAGGAGAAAATGGTAACGTCAGTGTACGGAGGGTGTAACCAAACTAAGGAGAGGGATGATGGGGGTGGCTGGTGTGTTCTGCCGTATCTCCCCAGACTCTCTGAGAAATTATCTCGGGTAATAAATAGAGATGATGTGAATGTGGGTTTCAAAAGTAGGACTTCTCTTAAGGGGATGCTCTCAAAAACCAAAGATCGTGTGGACCTCCCTGACAAATCCGGCGTGTACAGGATTACTTGTAAAGACTGTGAATGTTTTTATCTTGGGCAGACAGGCCGGAAGCTGAGGACTAGAGTGAGGGAACATTTGAGGAGGGGCGACTCTGAATTTTTCCAACACCTCCAGAACACAGGACATGAGGCCGGTTCAGTCTCGTTACTGCATCATGTCCAAAAAAAAAGTAGAAAGATGGATACATTAGAAAGTATCGAAATCAAATTGGAAAGGAGGAAGAGAGAGTCCCCCCTCCTCAACTCTAGAGAGGGGATGGGAGGTTTGTCCAGTCTCACGTACACCGTTCTCCCAGTTGTGACTCAGATGGTGGACAGGAATAACTCGTCTGTCCCCATCCATGATATTTTAAATTGTTAATGTTTGTTGTTGTAGATTGTTATTTATTTATTTTTATTGTTTAGTTTTATTCAAAATTTTTTATCAGGTAGGTTTTATCAAAAATTGTGTTTTTAATTATTTATTTGCTATTTATATTACATACTATATTTAGGATGGTTTTTTTGTAGACTGCCTGATGATGAGGGAGACCTCGAAAGCCGGCTAGCATTACTTAAATAAAAAATCTGTGAGAGGTCAGACTACCTTATATTTGACATCCTGCGAAATAAAATAGTTTTATTTTCTTGACAGACATGCTCCATCAACACGTTATATCTTAAGGCGAAAGGGAACGACAATCGGAAAAGAGCCATGATCGTAGAATTCATTTCCTGGCTACCCAGATTATTTGTTTTTAATTTGGAAAAATGCATTGGATCAGGTATACATTTTTGGAATGCGGAAAATTATAAATATTGTTGTGAACATTTTTTTTATGTAGTCAGATGGCAATAAATTGCAGAAAAAATGTATAAAACAAAAATCGCAGGAAATAATTTGGTAGATAGAAGAGAATGACATCGTGTAAGTTCACCTATGTTCAAAAGAATCGTCGGCATCGTTTGCAGACGATACAACAATGGGAAAGGTTGAATTCCTGGAACTGGACCGGAGACTCCCCTTCCTTCCGGCATTAGCTACCGCCTTGCCGCCTCCCTCTCAAACCTCTAGCCTCTTACAGAAACTAATAGACTATTTTTCGTATTTTATTTATTTTTTTTTTTTTTTGTGTCACCCTGTGGCTTAAACATATCTATCACCCCTGCTGGATATATTTACATTATTTCTAAAC
Organism: Aradus depressus; assembly: GCA_963662175.1. Taxonomy (NCBI): domain Eukaryota; kingdom Metazoa; phylum Arthropoda; class Insecta; order Hemiptera; family Aradidae; genus Aradus; species Aradus depressus. The sequence continues at coordinate 75,336,403 of OY759214.1, forward strand.
CCTATTACGTATAATTATATTTGTAATATTACATCATTTATTATTATTTTCGGGCAACAATTGGACAATTAAAATAGAGAACGAAAATAATGATGAATAATAAAAAGGAATAAAACAAGAATAGCTGAAAAAATTGAATGCAGCCTTCATTATTATGTAGAATGTTTTCACTTGACAGTTCCTCTTTTTGATGTGTAAACATCTTAGCTCCCGGAAGGGGCTATGTGAGACCGCCAGAGCGTAAGTCTCGTTGATTCGCATGTGTGAGTTTGTGTGTGTCGGACGACACACAACTACACACTTCTTTATCTGTGATGTCAGCTGTTTTCGAGCATTTCTACTTTCATGGAATGATAAGATATAACATAGACGTATACATGTAACAATGATAAGATAGGTATAACATTGTATTTTTTCAAACATTATTTATCATATTTACCGTTGTAGTGATTTAACAAAAATATTAATATTACGTACTATAAAATTATCTCTTGGTAAGAAACTTTTAGATTAAGATGCTTCGATAGCTTAAATTTGACACAATAAATAAAATTTGTGGTAAAAGAAATAATATAGGTGTGTAAATCTAAAAAAATATAATATATAATATTTCAACATATTATATGGTATTATATAACTCTGGCCGGGGTGTGAAAGCACATAAGTCAAAAATTGGCGGTTACCGGATTATTGCGATACATAAGTCAAAACTAGTTTAATTTTTTTTTGACTTTAACGACATGAGTCATATTAGCAGTGCTTCTGAGATAAAGAGAGGTGTGCCTGATAACCAAGTAAAAATGTTATACTTTCTTGTTCGTGTGTAACTTATTTCCTTCTATTCTGAAAAATGATAAAAGTTGACTTATGTGTTTTTACACCCCGGCCAGAGAAATAATATATTTGTTTTCATACTGTGTCAAAGAACAGCTTATTTCATTTTTAAATGACAAACTTAATCTACAAATGAATACGAATCGAAACATTTCAACAACAAATTCGAAAACTACCATCGACACTGTATTCTCGCGTTATTTAGGGACACTACAATCACAGTTGTATATAACTTATTTTAGCTATCACAGACCTATAATTTCATGTATAAAGAAATGTTTTCGAAACTAAAGCAGATGTTTACACATCAATTATGTTGTCAAATAATGAGTACCGCGTCACTTACACATTTGCTTTTTTTTTTTTTTTTTTTTATAGTACTTTAGGTGGCTTAAGCGCCGGCGGGACCATCGCTTACCGACCCACGAAGGACGGCGTGCTCGAAATTTTTTTTACCTCTCTTATACAAATTCTAAGGGGCTCGGCCAAGTCTCGAACCCGCGATCAGTAAGCGCGCATTCTAATGAGATGAAGTTACTTATCATTTCAATAAAAATAAAAAAAAAGATAATATAAAACGGGAGTTTATTATATCTACCGAAAAATATATTATTAAAGCTTGATAATCTTCTTACAGAACCCAATTGACAAAAGAATTAGTTTGTAACAATATTGATCAATCTGGAAAAAAGTTTAATAATTTCTAGAGATTTAGACAGATAAGGTATTCCAATAAAAAGAAGGGGCTGGCCGGATTTGAGAATTGTATTGGCATTGGCTTTTCCGGCTGAGTGGTTAGCAGAACTTTTAGCCGCGTGCTTTGCTTGAGGCAACTCCCATATTCTCAACTCCAGGGCCATAGAAAAACTTCATAACCCCCTTAACTTGGCTCTCTACAACCAAGCCCATCTCGTTTCACTTGGCTTTTGTTGGTGGAAATCCATGAAAACCTCGACTACCTTTATAACTCCTTTCATTATTATTCATGGTATTTTTCAGGCTGTATCTCATGGCTTATACATCCAAAACTACATAGATATATATATATATATATATGTATATAAATTGTCGGTGAATCACCGGCAATGTGTTTCCCCAGAATTCTTCAATTAACTTTTTGCTACCCCCTCCAAAACCAGTCGACTGTTTGCGCTAATATTCAATAGTTGACTTACATAGTGGCTACTAAATTTCATTAAATCAGCAGCTAATAGGGTTTTTGAGTTCAGCCATCCCTCTTCTCTTCTGCCGATTCTGCTGAAAATTAACTCCTTATAGTGTAAAAAAAAAAGGGGGAACTGTCAAATGAAAACATTCTACAGAATAATGAAGGCTGCATTTTTTCGACGACATTGAGAAAAGTGATCTGGCATCTAACAGGACACTCGGGTTTTCAGGATCCATCCTACAGAAGATGTGAATTGGTTTTGGAACCAAGAGGTACTTAAATACTATATGGGCCTTCAATCTTTGGATAACATGGGTACAAAACCCACCCCCTGCAATCAATCAATGTGTGAAATGTCAGCCTCAGTTGCTGTTCGTGTATGTTGTGTATTTTTTGCTAGTTGAGTAAACAAAAAAAAGTGGAAAAAACGTTCTTAGTTATGATTTTTCTGTAAACACGATAACTCTGTAACAACGACACATTAATTCAAAAAGTCTAATAATTGCCGTTGTTATAAGGATGACACTTATTAATTTTTAGCGGGATCGCAAGAAGGGAAAGGGGATCAGAGGAGGCTCAACTCAAAAAACCCAATGCCTGCCGATGTAATGAATGTATCGATGAGAAATTTCATACTTGAAGTCAAAACCCAATGAGGATATAACCTGACAAATTTCAGCGATATCGGCCTAAGGAAAAGAGGGGATCAGAGGCAGGGCGCAACTCAACAATAACTGCCGATATATAAATTTATCGAGCGCAAACAGTCGACTGGTTTGGTAGGGGAGCGAAAAGGTTAGAATAATTAGTGAATAAATGAATAGAAGATTTAAGATAAGATTTTTAGAAAACAAAAACTTAGAAACGAGAAACACAAAACATCAACAAAACGGCTCCAAATATGACAGAATGAGCTATCACAATCACACTGTCAGATTTCTGTTTCCATGTGACGGTAGGCGTGATAGTTCTTGTCTGCTTGAGATTACTCTCAACTATCTACTCAAACTAGATAGTGTGAGAAAAGTGTTTAGTTTTTTTGTTTTTTTAGTTAGTAGGGACGACGCACCGACGGTACAAAGGCTCCCACCTACACCCCGCAGAGGAGAAAACCGACCTTCTAAAAAAACAGCATCCTATATACTGGGGAAGGGACCTAAGGTAAATTGAGTTCCTAAGGAAAGGGGCATCCTACTACTTCGCTATGGACGCTTAGTACCATTTCGCCATAGCCCTGAGGTCCAGAATGGTCCGAATACGTTCAAACCACCGGGAGACATATTCTTAAAGCCCCTCTCTCCAGGAGGGAAGTCCGAAGAGTCCTTCGGTCCTAACGACGGCACCTCAACCGCGCAGCAGCGGCGGATCCCCGTCGGGTGGTTATACTCGCACCAGAGATGGCCTATTAGTCGTCTTGTACGACACGCTCGTACCAGACGGGAGAAGTATTCTTGTGTCGGCGCCTTCTCCAGGGCTACTAGAAGGTATAGGCATATATCGTCATAGCCAGGTAGTGACGTGTTCTAAGGTAGGGAACCACACTCCTGGTTCATCTACTCTTGCGTAATGATGTGTTGTCATAGTGCAACACGGGGGTCTGGGAGCGCTTGTCTGTCCCGCAAAGGACCAGATGCTGTAGCCCCCAGACATCCATAGCAACACAACTTTTTTTTTTTTTTGGAAAAATAAAACCAATATTTCAATCTGTACCTCTTCCCCCGACGATATCTGGCCGGGTGATTTGCCGGAGCACCCGTCAAAAAAAAAAAAAAATGTTATTTATACGAAGACCGTTTATCTGATAGTTGCTGTCATGACAGTTAGTATCGCCGTGAAAACGAGGCATTATTTAGTTATTTACTGACTCGTCTGCTAGTATTTCTCCTGGGATATACTCCGGGTATGCATATGATCATACTGCTACAGTGTGAGAATGGGGATGACTGAAGACCATGTTAACATGGAGAGGAAGATTATAAAGGTAGAACTCTGAAAGCTCCCCAAAATGAAGTTGTGTAGCTAATAGTGAAATATTACCTAAATGGTGAAGGGGAGAGCTGAGGGGCTTGACTTGAGTCATGAGCACTGATATGTCAGCTGGGGGGTTCCTTCAGCTCGGATTTAATATCTCAGCACACCAACCCTTGTTCCCTTCAAATAAAATAAATGGACCCAAGTGAAAATATATCTACTCTAAGGTCTAGAAATAGTAGTGATATTCAGGTGGCTTGAGGGGCGTAGCTACCGCTGTACCTGTTGTAGCAATGATACAACTAGCTCATATATTGTTATAGTTACATTGTTTTCTTTTTCTTTTCTACATCTCGCACATTGGGACGGAAGAACGTCCCGAAACATCGTTGGGATAAAGACACTTCCAAAGACTTTTTTTTTTTTAAATAGTTATCTTCATTTTTATTAAATTAAAAATGTGTCTACTTATTATAAACGTATTTTGTATTAATTTTTTTTAGATACTCATATATTTTTAAGTATTTATTTGTTCAGTTTTCATTAATTTCATTTTACTTTTTTTAATAGTTTTGTTATTACTACTAATCATAGATGTGTTAGACTCAAGTAGTTATAAATCTAATTTATAAGCTATCTTAATGTATAAATTCTTTTGACGTAGGTATCCTTTTACCATGTATTCGTTTAACGGAAATAAATTCATTATTATTATTATTATTAGAGAGGCACCAACATGTGTAACCAAACACACCGCCGCAGCTCTATATTATTCCGACTCAGGAAAGTACCATATTGAGGCCAGTCAATATACTTTTGAAAACCCCTGAAATTCACACATTTTTACAAAAAAAATCATCTCAATCCCTTATTTTCATAGATTCATAGAAAAATGTTCGAACAAGAACGACTATCGGACTTATCAATACTGAAAGAAAAAGAAAAACTTGACAAACTAAAATCTTTTTCAGCTATGGATGATATAACAAATACGTTCACCGAAAAAAAAGGCAAGAAAAGTACCAATTTAAGAACTAGAATATTTTTTTAGAGTTAAGTTTTTTTAATATGTACTGTTTTTTTTTTTGTTTTTTCAAATATATTTTGTTTATGCGAGTGTTTTTGTTTATTTTCCGAAAAAAGGGCCCCAAGAAATTTTGATACAGGGCCCACTCAGGGCTAGCTACGACAGTATTCGGTGGATCATCTGCAGTGTACTTCCCCAGCATGAATTAATCAATTAAATTTTCGCTCTTCCACCAAAACCAAACGATCGTTAGTTTTCTTACATAAGGGCTTCTGAATCCTCATACTAATTTAGGGTCTATGATCTCCGTGTCCTATTTCCTAGAAAATTATTAGGTTTTGGATTTAAATATAAAATTTCATGTTGATACATCGGAAGTTATTGGGGCTTTTGAATTGAGAGTCCAGAGAAGGATCGCTTAGCGGTGGATTTGGTCAAAAATTATGGAGAAAATTTTCAAAAACCGTTATTGGGCCACCTCGTTAAATTACGGACGATAAAATATAAATATAAGACTGGCGCTCGGCCTCGGATTTTGTGAATTTTCTTTATACTTTTTGAAAAAATCCAAGGTTAAGTTTGTGTTGTGGTGAATTGTTCCAAGGTTCCTTCTCTCGAATTTAGTATTTTATTATCTTTAGGCACCACATTCTACGATACACTTTTTATTGCTTTTTGCCTCATATTTGACTTTTTTTCGTAATAAGTTTTTTAATTTAATTTATTATTATATTATTTTAATTATATTACAAGAAATCCTATACAGTAAATATATTTTTGAAATCGTCTTTCTGAAACCCCGTAATTTGATACTCACTGGTTTGATTGACTTTTGATTTTTAGAGTTTAACAATATGACGACCATAGTCCGTCATTTTGTTTTACTCGGGAATGTCATATAGCCTATCAGCTATACAAAGTATAGGGGAAGTTACGTAATCGTTCGAAAATTCGATGCAGAGTTTCAATGAAATTTCATATTTTCCGACCTTGGAATTCCAAACATCAAAAAAAACAATGACTGTCTGTTGGTGTGTTTGGAAATTTTATACATGAATCCAGAACCCTTTAACGACAACACCTATCGATTTTCAGGCAAATCGGCCAAAGGAGATGGGGTTTCTTATGTAAATTCCAAACCCAATATGAACAACACTTACTAATTTTCAGCGGAATCGGCAGAAAGGGGGCTCAACTTAAAAATCCGAATAACTGTCGATGTAATGAATTTATCGACACAAAATTTAGTATGAGGATTTCGGAGCCCCTATGTATGTTAACTGGGGAGCGAAAAGTTAATCGATTAATTCGTTCTTGGGAAATAAATTGCCGGTGATTCACCGATGACTTTTTTTATTTTTGAACCAAATTAAATGATAATTTATTGTAAATTGATACAAATATATAATAAATATGTAAATAGATGGAAATATATTCAACTGGTGTCCAGGGAATGATTTTCTTTCCAAACAAGCAAAATTTCCCAATTGGAAAGATGCAGATAAGTTTTGATTTGAACTAATAAAAATGCATGAAGTTTGGCATTTTGATGCTGAGAAGTTGGACCTAACCAATTACGTTGAGAGAAAAGTTGTAATGTGTATTTGAACCTTTGAATTGTCTTATCATTTTTGATTTTAGATGAAAATTCTGACACTGGAAACGAACAAATTTTAATTAGTTTGTAAAAATAATCCAAGTAATTATTTTTTATTAAAATATATGGTAAAATAGTTGTAGTTTTATTGATATCCTGAGATCAGTATTAGGACTCTTAATTAGGATCTTAATAACTTAATAATATGACTTTTTGGGTTATCGATTAGGAAAGGATTGACCAATGATATAATAGGAAGGAGAGATGAATCTTGTGGTCGATAAAAACAAAATTTTAGAATTTTTGCCAAGATTTCGTCACTGAGTGTGCCTTCTCAGGGCCTGTATTGACATATATCATTGTCAGTGTAATATAAAAAATACACACATTGTAAATAATAAAAGAATTTAAAATTAATTATTATTTCTTAAGAAGAAGAATCAATAAAATGTTGATTTTTCTTATGAAAACAGCTAAAATGTAGAAGTGTTCATAAAAACATCTGTTAAGACATAAATAAATTAAATACTGAATATAAATATACGAGGTGTGTTCAAAAAGTAACGGGAATTTTTAATTTCAATTTCGAGGATTGTATTAGTCCGATTTTTTTGTTGTTGAGTTGATAAACATGTCTGAAAAGTATCTGTACATTGTTAGCCAATCCGGATGTTTAGTCTGGTGTCAGCTGTCAAAGAGGTTACATGTGTTTTGGTACGATCGGCAATTATTTATTTGTTTACACTTACTTTGTTTACTACTTCTTTAGTGATACAAAACTAATGGACGAGCTATAAAGCAAGAAAAAATGTAAAAGTACCTATACAATAATACATAAAAAAAAAATATGTGTATATATGTATATGGATGTATGTCTGTATATATATCTATAGATGTGGTTAGGTTAGGTTTTATGACTCATGCCCGGGCTTTAACTACGAGGTAATATCGCCTACTACCAGAGTGCTCTTTCGTCACTCTGGTGGACATGAGCTCGACTCTACTGTGGGAGTCCTAAATTTTGCCTACCCTAAATTTTTTTATTCATCTAGGGTAGGGGTCTTTAACGAGTACCTGACATGGTACAGGCTCGGGACCATCGCTTAACGTCCCATCCGAAGGACGGCGTGCTTAAGTTTATTTTACCTCCCAGATAAAATAAACTAAGGGCCTCGGTCGGGCTACGAACCCACAACCTTGAGCTCAGAAGTCAAGCACGCATACCACTGAGCTACCGGCGCCCTCTCTATAGATGTGTGTATGTGTATATATATCTATAGATGTATGTATGTGTATATATATCTATAGATGTGTGTATGTGTATATATATCTATAGATGTGTGTATGTGTATATATATCTATAGATGTGTGTATGTGTAAATATATCTATAGATGTGTGTATGTGTATATATATCTATAGATGTGTGTATGTGTATATATATCTATAGATGTGTGTATGTGTATATATATCTATAGATGTGTGTATGTGTATATATATCTATAGATGTGTGTATGTGTATATATATCTATAGATGTGTGTATGTGTATATATATCTATAGATGTGTGTATGTGTATAAATATCTATAGATGTGTGTATGTGTATATATATCTATAGATGTGTGTATGTGTATATATATCTATAGATGTGTGTATGTGTATATATATCTATAGATGTGTGTATGTGTATATATATCTATAGATGTGTGTATGTGTATATATATCTATAGATGTGTGTATGTGTATATATATATCTATAGATGTGTGTATGTGTATATATATCTATAGATGTGTGTATGTGTATATATATCTATAGATGTGTGTATGCGTATATATATATATCTATAGATGTGTGTATGTGTATATATATCTATAGATGTGTGTATGTGTATATATATCTATAGATGTGTGTATATATATCTATAGATGTGTGTATGTGCATATGTATGAATATGCATCTGTCTCCATCCCAAAGTATTTAGATGCTTATGACCTAGATGTTGAGTATCTATAACCCTAATCCTAATCCCATTTGTTTACAAAATGGATGTGAGAATTTGCATTAAATTTTTCTATAAGAATGCAGTAAAGTGCAGCAAGGTTTTAGAAATGTTAAATACTGCTTTTGGTGAGTCTGCTATGAGTTAAACTAGGGTTTACGAGTGTTATAAAAACTCGGCAAGTGCGGTCGAATGTGAAGGTCATGCTCACTGTGTTTTTCGATTTTAATGGCATAGTGCACCATGAGTTTTTACCATAAGGTCAAACTGTCAATAAGGAGTACTATCTACATCTGCAACGCCCTTTGCATGAAGCAATCGGAAAAAAACGCCCAGATTTGTGGCAAAACAATTCATGGCTTATGCACCACGATAATGCAGCTGCTCACGCTTCATTCCTTGTTCGTGAATTTTTGGCCAAAAACAATACTGTTATGATGGCCCAGCCTCCATATTCGCCAGACATGTAGGTTAACTATTAATAAACCCAATGTTTTGTTCTCGATTCTATACTATTCATTTTCCCTGTCAACAAAATAAGAAAATATAAATCCAAATAACTTTGGATTAGATTGAACATTTTTGCAAATTTAGAAACATTTTATGCCATATCAGAATTATATATTTAGAAGAATATAAATGAAGTCATTGTAAATTGAATTGTTTTTTTTATGTAGGTACGTGCAATTTTAAGAAAGTGAGAAATTCCTTTTTTTTTTTATTAGGGCCCTTTTCGGAAACTACTGTAGAAATAAAAATTAAGTAGAAGATCAGTAAATAATTTCTACAGGAAGTGGGATAATATTATTATTTATTTATTTAATTATTAATTTATAATTTTATTTTTTTAATTATCGCAATCAATAAGATTATATAAGCTACAATTACGTAAATATTTATGGCGGGAGAAACCCTCGCATGCAAATTAGGTTTGTCCCAGCGGACTGGACAGGAGAGCAGTTTGAGAGGAGGTGCAGGGAACAATATCCCGATATGGACCCCCCCAAACTCTTGTACAAGAAAGGCCCAAGAGGCCAACCTCATGTACATTGGGTGGCTGAGGTGACGCCGGCCACCAGGACTGCCCTACTGGAGACGGGGCGAATCACGGTGGGCTGGCATTCCTGCCGGGTTGGCGACTGCCTCGACATCACGAGGTGCAGGAGGTGCCTAGAGTTCGGCCACCCGGAGAAGGGCTGCAACAGGAATGTGGCGTGCGCATGGTGCGCTGCCACAGGGCATGACGCCGCTGCCTGCCCGAGTAAGGGCGATCCCCCGCGATGTAAAAATTGCGGAACGAAAGCCCGCCCTCATAGGGCGGACAGCGAGGGGTGCCCAGCCTATATAAAGGCTCTGGAGGCGCTGGTCTCCCGGACAGACTATGGCGCATAGAAGTGTCGGAGACCTACGCCTGTGGCAACTTAACATGCACAGGCGCCGAATTGTAGCAGACGAACTGCGCACCCTGATTCCCGAAGGGGACGTTTCAATCCTGGCCCTTCAGGAGCCCTATTGCGTTAGAGGCGTTGTGGCGGGCCTAGGCACGGGCTACAGGATCGTGACCGGGGCGAAAGACAACGAACGGCCCATGGCCGCAATCGTTGTCACTAGCCCGCAAGTGGATGTGATGGTTCTGCAGCACATGTCCACTAGTCATGTTGTTGTGGCCAATGTCAGGTCGGCGAACATATGCTGCAATGTGATCAGCGGATACTTCCCTCCGTCTGAGAACATTGAGCGACAGTTGGGCCACCTGGACGGTGTCTTGAGCGCCCTGGCTGGGAGTAATGTGGTGATCATGGCGGACTCCAACTCTTGGTCGGTCGCCTGGGGGTCGGTTCGTACCGATCGCCGGGGTGATAGACTACAGGAGCTGATAGCCCGCCATGACTTGTGCATAGTTAATGGCCAGCAGTCGCCGCCAACCTTTCGGGGTGCGCGTGGGGAGTCTCACATCGATGTCACGCTGGTGTCGAGCGGGCTATACCCGGCAGTTGGCGGGTGGAGTGTACGGGATATCACGTCCAGTGACCATATGGTGCTGGATATGGTGCTTTCCGACGCCCACCGGCCGGCAGCCAGGCCTAGGGATCCGCGGTTTGCGACTCGCAAACCAATAACCGACGCCTTTGTGACGTCGGTGGCAGCCTTCTCCTGCGACGCAGAATGGGAGGGCCTCAACTCAGCCGACCCGATTGACCAGATTGAGGAGGGCGTAGGCCAGCTCAGCAATATAATGCTGAGTGCGGCAGACGGCACCATCCCCAGGAGGGTCAGTCGGGTTCGGAGTGTTCCATGGTGGAACGAGGCCCTCACCCTTGCCAAGAGGGCTGTTAATCGTTGCAGGAGGAGATACCAGCGATGCCGAGACCCCCTGCTGCGTTTGATGCGGAGGGAAGAGTTTAGGCACCAGGACAGGGCTTATGGGAAGCTGGTTCAGTCGGCGAAGAGAGTGAGTTGGCGTAAGTTCGTGGAGGACGAGAGCCAGAGAAATCCTTGGGGGATCCCCTACCGGGTGGCTGTCGGCAGGCTCAGATCGGTCATTCCGATGGCTGCAATCAGGGTCGGTGACGTATACGCGACGTCCCTCGAGGAGGCCGGAGGAATGTACCTGAGGGAGGCCTTCCCGGCGGACAACCCGGACGAGGATACCCCTGAACAAGCAGCGGTAAGGTTAGCATCCCGCGCTTTGCCGAACACAGAAGATGCACCTGATTGGGACAGCATAGATCTCGACCTGGCGATCGGGAGGCAGAAGAATGGCGGAGCCCCTGGGGGAGACCTCATTGACGCCGCCATGATCAAAAAAGCGCTCCCGATCATCGGGCGGGACCTTTTGTATCTGTACAACACCTGCCTTAGGTTGGGCCACTTTCCTAGGGCTTGGAAACATGCCATTGTCTGCACGTTTGCCAAGCCTGGGGATAGGGACCCAACCCGGGCGGGGAGTTTCAGACCAATCAGCCTGTTGCCTATTTTTGGTAAGGTGCTGGAGGCCCTCGTCCTCCTTACTATACGGGACCGTGTATATGCCTCGGTGTCCCAGCGACAGTTTGGCTGTTCCAGGGGTCGTTCCACGGAGGATGCACTCCGGACGCTGAGGGCGGATGTGGAGGAGCGCAGGGACAAGTATGCCCTCTGCGTCTTCTTCGACATAGCCGCAGCGTTCGACTGCGCCTGGTGGCCGGCCATACTGATGAAGCTACATGAAATGGGAACGCCGAGAAATATATTCGGCCTAATCGCGAGCTTCTTGAGCGACAGATCAGCGTCCATAAGCAATCTGTACTCGAGCTCATCAGTGGATATCACAAGAGGCTGCCCACAAGGGTCGATCCTAGGACCGGCTCTGTGGAACATACTCTTTGACGGACTGCTCCGTGAACTTGAGGCTCGTGGATATAAGGCAATAGCCTATGTCGACGACCTAGTGGTCACGGTGCACGCAGATAGCCGAGCCGCTCTAACCAGACACGCCCAGGCAGCTATAGATTATATAGGGGACTGGTGCAGCAGCAACAAACTCTCACTCTCACCAAGCAAGACCCAGGCCTTGCTTATGAGAGGGAGAGTGGACGCGCGCCATCCACTCTTGGTCAGAATCCAGGGGATGCGCATTGAGTGCCCGGAGGTCGTAACGTACCTAGGTGTTAGGTTAAGCCGGGGCCTCAATGTAACTCCACATGTTGTTGGCATTAAGGACAGGACCAATGCCACCTTTAACGCCCTGAGCTGCTTAGCCAGGGCCACCTGGGGCCTCGGATACCCAGCGTGTAGAGCAATCTACACGGGGGTTTTCGAGGCAGTAGCTAGATACGCGGCTGCTGGGTGGTGGCAACGCCCCACTAAGCAGCAACGCGGAATTATTCAGCAGGCCCAGCGATCCGCACTGCTGCGGGTGACGAGGGCCTATCGCACCGTCTCTACGGCTGCGCTGCAGGTGCTGGCCGCGGCCCCGCCCATAGACTTGGTCTTGGACGGAGCCGTAGCCTCGTACTATTGTAGACGCAATCTGCCTCTGGGACAGGATGTTGATGGGCCCCTGTGCGCGGCACTAGCGGCGGAAATGCAGGGCGATGGCAGACCAGAGCGCTGCAGGGACATTGTTCAGGAGTGGATAATGTCCAGATGGCAGCGACGCTGGACGCATTCATCGGATGGCCGAACGACACACGCCTTCTTCCCGGATGTGCGGGCACGACTCGCAGCGACATGGGTCCAGCCGGACCATTGGACGTCCCAGTTACTAACTGGTCATGGCGACTTCAACGCTAAGCTTTTCTTTTTCAAAAGAAAAGACAGCCCGAACTGTGCGTGCGGTGGCGTCGAGACTGCGGAACACGTGGTCATCGAATGTCCACTGTACGACGGGCCCAGGGCAGCGTTGATACGCTCAACCGGATCGTACCTGGGACTGACCCAGCAGCAACTGGTGACCGAGTTTAGTTACCCGGCATTCACCCAATTTGTAGCGGAGTGGAGGAGGCGAAAAAACGCCTCCTAACCCCGAGCCTCGGCGGACCACCGGTGTCAACAACACTAGGTGGTCCTAACCCGGTATGAGCTTTCCGCGTCACCGCACTCCTGAAAGCTACAACTATGGTTTCCTCAACGGAGGGCGAAGAGGGTGTTATGGTCCCACACAGGGATGAAAGCACCCAGGAGCAGGGGTGGTGTTTTTAGTGGAGGCAGTTCCCACACTATTGGGAAGCAAGCTACTTTCCTTTGTCCGTCAGGGATTTTCACCTCCTCGTAAACAAAAAAAAAAAAAAAAAAAAAAAAAAAATTAGGTTTTTAGGTGAGGTAATTTGTTGTAGACATGAAAGGGACTGGTGACATCTCAGCAGAACTGAATTGGGCTATAGCCAATGTTGTGAATTATTGGTTTGTTGTGATTAGAAAGCGTTTTAGACCAATATGTCCCCCTGTCGAACACAATGATAACAGTTAAATAATTTCTCATAGAAACAGTGTCATCATCAGTGGTACATCCCACCCACACAGCGTAGCGGTTAAAGGACAACTGTCCAGTGTGGGTGGGATGTACCAATGATGATGACGCTGTTTCATAGAAAACCCGTTCTGGTCAATAATAGAACTGTGGGAAGATGTCTTTTATTTCTATTGAAATCTCGTCCCACAACATCTTTCTATCACATATTAAATAATTTCTGCTTGTTTTTTACTGGCATTTCCTCCGGAGGGAGGGGTTCTCCAAAAACATGTGTTAGTTATTGTTAATCATGCCCGGGCTTTAACTACGAGTCTTAAATTTTGCCTACCCTACATTTTTATTCACCTAGGGTAGGGAACCAGACACTCGATACCATCGCTACCAACGACCTATCCGAAGGACAACGTGCTTAAGGTTTTTTCTTCTTCCAGATAAGGGCCTCGGTTTCGAACCAGCTATCTTTAGTTCAGCAAGCCAGATCGCGGGGGTTGGATATAATGAAGTTATGGAGGGAATTAATTTATGACATTTGTATTAAGCTATCTGCTCTGTTTTTTTTCTTTGGCCTTATGTACGATGCATATTAACCATGACTCTTATAATGGTGTTACCGAATTATTTACGACATCCATGGCCCCGGAAGGGAGTTCTATCTACGAAATAAAACTCACTCCCGGAGGGAATTCGAACCCGCAAACCAAAGTGAGACCATACGATACGACCATACTTTGTATTTTGACTACATTATCTGATGTGTATATTTACATATGATTCCATTATTTGTATAATTAACATATGTTCAGTTTCAATATTTTATTCAGTGTTATGTTTCTAACCAATAAAAGTTATTATTTATATAAATATGTCATTATCTGCAATATTTAGTACACGATATTATCCTTATCCACTGCTTATGTGGAATGACCTATCCTTTAGTTCAAGAGAATGAGGACTTTTTTGAGGGAGACAACGGTAGAGCGCATCACGGGAGCATCCGTTACAGCTTAATGTGCTGACTGACCACGTTCTGGATGCCATGGCAAGAACCACTATCAAATGTTACCTTTAAATGTTACGTATTATATAGGATTGGACAGAGAGCGCCGGTGGTTCAAAGGTAACGTGCTTGTCTACTGAGCATAAGATCGTGGGTTCGAAAAAGGGTAGAACGCATTTCCTCTAGAGCGACCGATACGAAGTAGAGTTTTCACACGAATTTCAAGTTTTCCAAACAAATGAATAAAAAAATGACTTTAATTGTGTGCATTTATATGTGTGTGTCTGTGAACACGTTAATTCCCGATTAAAAAAATCTAAATGACTTGAAATTTTATATGTGTGTCCAGAACCCCATAAGAACGACATCTATCGATTTTCAGTCAAATCGGCTGAAGGGAAGATCAGATTAAAGGGAGGCTTTACACAAAAACTTTGAAAACTACCATTGTAATGATTCCATCGACACAAAATTTCATTTATAAATTCGAAACTCCGTAAAGACGAAAATTATCGACCCTAATTAAAGACCCTATTATTTGGAGATGTAATGAATTTATTGACATATATGTTTGGTATGAGGACTTGGAAGCCCTATTGTAAGCCAACTATTGGTTTCCATTTTTTCTTCTTTAAACACAGAAGGTGAAGAAATTCCGTAACTCCATTTCATGTGTCTGGGTCTTCATGATGGATGAAGGGTTTAATTAGAAGTGAAAATCCTCCCTTCTACTGAAGGGTTTGGTCAAAATTATCATAACTAAGCAATACCTGGGGCAGAGCTTTGAAAAATGAGCTTTTGGGCCTAGCATTTGAGCACGGAAGGGATTTGCCATTAGAGTTGAGAAGGAGACAGGCTCAAAGTCCGATAAACAATGAGGCTTGCCCATTAATCTGTGAAGGAAGAGAAGTCTGGCCTCGTTAGAGAAGCCAACGACAAAGACAAATGGTAACAAGTTGAACAGAATTAGGCTCCTTGGCAGGCCGTACGACGGCAACCTGTTCTCTGACTTACTTACCTCTGGTCACCGTAGGAGCATTCGTGATTCCTGGGGATGTAGACCACACTGAGAATCTATAAGAAAAAAACATGTGTGAGTGACGAGGTACTCACGAGAATTGATGAATAAACATCTGCTTTAGTTTCAAAATTTGCTGTCATGCACGAATTTTGATTAAAATTTGTTTTATAATGTTACAATAAGAAAAGTAGTACGAGGAATTAAACTTTCAAATTTATTGTTCTTCAATTTCTTTTATACATGAAATTATAGGTTTGTGATAGCTAAAATAAGATATATACAACTGTGATTGTAGTGTCTCTAAATACCACGAGAATACAGCGTCGATGGTAGTTTTCGAATTTGTTGTTGAAATGCTTCGATTCGTATTCATTTGTAGATTAAGTTTGCCATGTAAAAATGAAATAAGCTGTTCGGTATCTCCTGAAATGGGTAAAAACGTTATACTATGTTGTGACAACATGACAACAAATATATTATTTATTGATCGATATTTTCAGTTATTATTACTATTATAAATTAATAACAATATCATATAATAATATATTGAAATATTATATATTATATTTTTTTAGATTTACACTGCTATATTATTTTTTTTTAGCACAAATTTTATTTATTGTTTATTTTATAGTTCGTAATATTGAATTAAAGTTAAACTCACTAGAACGGTAAATAAGATCAATAATGTTGTAAAAATACAATGTTATATCTAAACATGTTTTTAGAGTTGTTTTATTGTTGTTGGTTTTATTATATATTTACCTTTACATTCATTCATATGTGACGAAATATATTATACGATAATACAGTCGAATTATATTACACATTCTTATTCCTTGAACGTACAAATGCTCAAAAACAGCTGACATTACAGATAAAGAAGTGTGTTGTTGTATGTGTGCGCTGCGCGTGCAACCGTCCGACACAGACACACTGTGGACGTTTTTTTTAATTTATTTATTTATTATTTTTTAGTTAGTAGAATGTGAAAAGTGTTGGTCTACTCGCACCAACTTAAATTCACTGCCCAACTTAAGGCAAGTTCACTTCAAAGTACGGGATTGAAGTAGTGTACACCACCTTGTAAACAACTTAGTTGGTGAAATTAAGAGAAATGTATTTATTTAGTTTTAATAGAACTATATTATTTATTTAAGGCATTAGTAGAGTTGATGTGAAACTCTAGCCTGGTTTATTTATTCTGAAAATATGCAATTTCTTGAGGAAAATTAAACTTTTGGTCTCTATTTAATTTATTAATTTTCTTGGTTAAATTATATACAGTGCTGGTTGGCCGTAGCACGCTGTTTGGCGCCAAACAAACACACATTACTACTATTACAGGTGTTTGCTTGAGATTACAAAGTATACTACTCTAAACCAGAGCCGATTCTGCTTAGTGCAACAAGTCTGTTCCGCACTAAGCGGAAAATGAAAAAAATGGGTATAACATAGGAATTTGAAAAATAATAAGAAAAAAGTCGTCAATGTACCAGAATAAATTAATCATTTAACATATCGCTCCCCCTTCAAAAACAGTCGACTGTTTGCGCTAATTTTCAATATAGTTGACTAACATAGCTCTTAAATCCTCATCGTAAATTTTATATCGATAATTTCATTACATCAGCAGTTAGTCGAGTTTTTGAGTTGAGCCCCCTCCTCTGAACCCCGGAAGTTTTCAATTCCCTAGCTATACAAAGTATAGAAGTAGGTAGTTATGTAATCTGTCAAAAATTCGATGCGGAATTTTCAACGGAATTTTATGTTGTCCAATCTTCAGATTCTAAGTATGAAAAAAAAAATCTGTCTGTGTGTGTCTGCGAACACGATAACTCCCGATAGAATGAATGTATCGACAAGAAATTTTATATGTAGACCCAGAAAGCTCTTACAACGACACCTATTGATTTTCAGCCAAATCGGCCAATAGGAAAGAAGGAACTGAAAATCTGATAACAGCCATTGTAATGAATGTATCGTCACAAAATTTCATATTTGAATTTAAAAGACCCCACAACGGATGCCAGATTCCAAAAATAGAAAAAAGTCTATCTCACTTTGTGCGACTCACTCCCGATAGCATTAATGCGTCATAACGAAATTTTATATGTGAATCCTGAACCCTCCAACGACGACACCTATTGATTTTCAACCAAATCAGTCATTAGGAAGAAGGGATTGGGGAAGACTTAACTCAAAAACTTTAATAACTGCCGATGGAAAGAATGTATAGACACGAAATTTTATATGTGTGACCTGAACTCAGTAAGAACAACATCTATCGATTTTCAGCCAAATCGGCCAAAGGGAAGGGGGATTAGGGAGAGGCTTAACTCCAAAACTCTAATGAATGCATCGCATCGGAACAAAGCTTCATATGTGAATTCAAAACTTCATAGTAATGAATTTATCGACACAAAATGTAGTTTGAGGATTTAGAAGCCCCTTTGTAAGTCAACTATAACAGGGCAAACGGTTGACTAGTTGTACAATGTCGGTGCCTGACGACTTTTTTTCCTTTTGTTGTCCGTCCTTCTAATCAACTCCTTTGACTGTCGACAACCAGGTTGTTCGCACCAAGAACCATTTCCCTTCCTCCAGGACTGTTTTGGCAATGCGCCTCCCTGATTCCTGTGAGGGATCTGTTGCGAATCCTTACCCTGGCTCCAGACTCATTTTTCCTTCATCTGAGGAAGGAAGTGTTGAACAAAAGACCAAGCGACTCTACTGAAGTCAGAGGACAACTGGAAGAAGGGTTGCCAGACGAGCCACAAACCATTTGGAAGTGCTTTAAGCTCTCTAGATCTCAAAGCACAAAAAGAGTAAACCACCCCGTTGAGTGATGAATAGTTGTGGGCCAGAGATAAAGACAAAGACGGTAGATGTCCCGGCTCAGTTTAAGTGGTTCAGCTTAGACCGACTTCCGAGGGCCTCACTCATCCATCTCACTTAGATCCACTCTACAGTAGAGCCTCGATAAATTAACTCACTTCTCACTAATTAATCAAACCCAGGAAATTTTAATTATTCTCTCGTGTAGAGTGGGAGAGGGAGAAAATGGATTTCAATCTAATTATTGGATTTATTATTTAAGTTTTTAGTTTGACGTCGCCCCAAAACAAGGGGTGATGGGTTTACGGGAAGTCTGGATGGAAAATATAGGGCTCTGGTCGAGGCCCTTAACTTTATTTTATCTGGGAGAACGCAGTCCTTCGTATGGGACGTTAAGCGATGGTCCCGAGCTTGTAAGATACTCGTTAAAGACCCCTAGATGAGTAAAAATGTAGGCAACATTTAGGACTCCCGCAATAGAGTCGGCCTCATGTCCACCTGAGTGTCGAAAGGCGATGTGACCTCGTAGTTAAATCCCGGGCATGAGCCACAATAACTAACTAATTATAGGGCTCTGTAGCCTTTTTTCAGGCTTTATTTATCTTGCAGATTGTACTGTTATTACCGCCTAGAAATTTTTTTCAAAAAATGATAATTTTATGTGGACTAAAAAGGGAAAAAATTGGTTTGGTAATGTACTTCCCCAGCAGGAATTATTCATAGTTGAGTCCCCCCCCCCTCTCAGATCTCCCTTTTCTCTTTGGCCAATTTTGCAGAAAATTTATCGTCATTAATACATTATTATGCCAGTTATTCGAACCACCCTCCTAATCCCCGCCTTTTTTTGTCTCATTCGACCTTATGCGCGCTTCTGGATACACATACGAAAATTTGTGTCCATATATTAATTCTATTAGGAGTTATCGCTTTCACAAACATACAGAGATACTTTTTTTTTAATGTTTGGAATCATGAGTCGAAAAACAAGAAATTCCAGTGAAAACAGTTTTCACATTATAGGGTTAAGATCTAGTTTGTAATATAAATGATTTATATATATATATTAATTTCCATCGGAATCAGCCAAAGGGAAGGGGGCTCGAATCAAAAACCTTACTAATAATAATAATAAATTTATTTCCGTTAAACCAATGCATGGTAATAGGATACGTCAAAAGAATTTATACATTAAGATACCTTATAAATTAGAGGTTAGGTTAGGTTAGGTTTTATGACTCATGCCCGGGCTTTAACTACGAGGTCATATCGCCTACTACCAGAGCGCTCTTTCGTCACTCTTATAAATTAGATTTATAACTACTAAAAAAAACAAAAAAACAAATACAAAGTAACTGACATGAATAGAAAATAAATTAATAAATATTCAAAAACACAGATATTAAATTATAATCTCTGTTTTTGAGTGTTTATCAATTTATTTTCTATTCATTTCAATTTTTTTTTTTTACTCTTTCTTTAAGAGTTTTTAAAATTTACTCTTAAGCAGTAGCATTATTTTTAATTTAACTGATTATTTTTGATTTGTATTTAGTGTATAATGGTTAAGGAACCTTATTGTATAATTGTACCTCTGTAAATGTGAATGTTATAATAAACTCTTCTTCTTCTAGTAACTACTTAAGTCTAACACACGTATGATTAGTAGTAACAACAAAACATTAAAAAAAGTAATATGAAATTAGTAAAAACTGAATAAATAAACACATAAAAATATATGAGTATATATAAAAAATATATTAATACATTGATGCATTTATAATAAGTAGATACATTTTTCAATTTAATAAGATCATCTTCTCACATCAAGCAGCCACGAATACAAATAGCAATTAATACATCATCAATGTCGATATAATGAATGTATCGATATAACATTTTTAACCCAAACGGTCGATAGGTTTTAGAAGGAGTGCGAAAATTTAATTGATTATTTTTAGTAAGGGAAGTACATTGCCAATGATTCACCGACAACTTTTTCCATTACTGCAGGTAAATTACATAGAAGAAAAGACATAGCCACCAACAACGACTCAGAACTGGAAAACGACCTGTCACCCGTCACGGAACCGAACTGTGTATCTGTGAATAGGAGGGGGCAGTTAATCCATCAATTGTACTAGCTAATTCAGAACAATTATACTGTGATCAATAGATCACTTATATCATTAGCTGGTCACGGGGTTCCAGGTCGGTATATCCATTCATAATGTGTAACATAATGCGACTACCTGGTCCGATCACGGTGTTACATATGTACCTACCCAGGGGCGGATTTATGGAGGTCAGTCATGTTTGAACTTAAGGGGACCCTTCTTCTCACAGTGCATCGAGGGCTCTCCTGGACGCGAGTTTTTCAACAATAATGTGTCATCATCAGTGGCACATCATTTGCCCACTGATCGTATATGTTGCAACTGAGGATGCCACAGTATTGTTCACCACAATTTTTTATCTATAAAATAAAAAAACAAATGCTATGTGGCTACAACAGGTCTTTCACCAACCCATATTTTTAGACTAACATTATTGGTTTTAAGAAAGTCACTGTACAATGAAACAAAAAAATTCCGCTGACTCATTACATTTCATATACCCAGTAATGCCAAAATTGAAATTATTTTGTGAAGAGGGAGGGGGGAATATTTTTCATAATAACCATTAATGTTTCAAATATAAACAGCGATGGCAAAGGCATGATTTTAAGTTGTTCAAATATTTTTCTGCAGCTTATTCTTTGTGTAATATTGTTTATAATTCTTAATACTTTTTTCTGAAGTCTGAAAATATTAATACTCGAGCTACATGAGCCCCAATGTATTAAACCTTAACTGAATATGGGAAAATAAAAATAATACCCTGGTTTCTAAGAAGGAGGGTTTCTTTTGACTCTAAAGTTCCTTCTGTGAAGCAAGAAGAAAGCTGTCCTTTTCAAAAGAAAGAGCGAATTGGATCTTTTCAATGGGTATGGGGGAGCTAGGGTTGATTTCCAATCTGATCTAGTCTTCCTCAAAACAAATGGTTGCCGGCTCGAGTCCCGCCTCACTGAAGCAACTCCAAGGAACAGTAAATATAACTCAGGCTCCAGGTAACCATTAGGTCCATGCCACTGATTTATGAATGGGTTCATCCTTCCAAGACGAGACCATACATTATTTTTTAACTATTTGGCATCCCTTTTATTAGAAACCGGAGGGCGCCGGTAGCTCAGTGGTTTGCGTGCTTACTTACTGAGCTCAACATTGTGGGATCGAAACCCGACCGAGGCCCTGAGTTTTTTTATCTGGGAGGGGAAGAAAACCTTGGACACCCGAGTCTGTACGATGACAGGTACTCGATAAAGACCCCTTATCCTAGGTGAATAAAAATTTAGGGTAGGCAAACTTTTGAACTCCCATATTGTGAGTCGAGCTCATGTCCACCAGAGCGACAAGAGAGCGCTCTGGTAGCCGGCGATATGACCTCGAAGTTAAAGCCTGGGTATGACATTTTTCTGATTCGGAGGGGGGGGGAGGGGGGAGAGAGAAGAGAGAGAAGATATTATTACAAGAATTGAGAGTTGACTGAAGATAGAAATACATTGTGATGTATGAAAAAAAAAAAAAAATACACACATTAAAATGATTAAATTATTAATATAAAAAAAAATAATTATATTTATTGTTCTATAAAAAGCAATTTTATTTTAATACAAATGAGTAAAAAAACAAAAATGGCCATCAGCTGTTTTTTTAGTGTGTGTAGAGACGGTTCGAGGCCTTGGTTGAATGGAGACGGTCTGAGTGAAGATCTAGAGTGGTGTTTAGGCTTAAGTTGTAATGAACTAAATAGAAGTGAATTGACGGTGAAATTGATCCGAAAAGAAGCTACTGTTGTTTGTTTATATGTACAGGATATGTTCCCAGAAATATATTACTTAATTTTAAAGAATGGCAAAAAATATAAAACAGAAAAAAGATTGAAAAAATGTTAAGAATTTAGTTTTTAAGATTTTCCTTTTGATTTTTGTTTGTTTCAATGTTTAGTTTTTAATTTTAATAATGTAGATTTAAGAAAATAAACCCAATATTTGTTCTCGTAAATTCTATTCTATTCATTTTCCCTGTTGACCCCGTAAGATAATTTGAAAACCTTTCGATTGGATTTTATATTTTTGCAAAATTTAGAAGACAAGATGGCATCTCTTTAGAAATCTAAATGAAAAGTTTGTTAATTGAATTTTTTTTTAAATACGTGCACTTTCTTAAAAATTTAACTCTCTAAACTGCCAATGTTACGAATGTTGATCGAGCCCATCAAAGAATGTTTCGACACGAAATTTTATATGATGATTGTGGATGATCCTGAATAAGTCATTTAACGTTTTTCAGTCGTATTAATTACTGGGTTTAAAGGGAGAGCGAAGTCTGACGGATAAAAAAAAAATTCGAGCTTGGTGAGAAAAAACATGTAACTGCGCTTTAAAAGATTGATATCGTTTCGATCAAAAATTACTCGACGATACTCTTAAATGTCGTTCATTAACTTTCATAGTTTTTCATTGTTGTCGAAAAGTAGAAAAAGTAGTCGATGAATCACTGGCAATGTACTTCCTCAGAACAAATTAACCAATTAACTTTTTGTCGCCCCCCCCCCCCCCCCCACCCAAAACCATTCGACTGTGGGCTAATAATCAAGTTGACACATAGGGGCTTCTAAATCCTCTTTGTGTCGATTGTAAATTAACTCTGTTGTAAATTCATTACAACAGCCTCCTCCCTAATCAACTCCTTTCCTTTGCATTATATGACTGAGAATGTTGTTATGTTCATTCGTTATATCGGCAGTTATCGTGCTCACAGACACCCACAGACTTTTTTTTGACGTGAAAACGCTAATCGTTAAGCACAGTGATAGCCGGTCAAACTTTCTTGTGTTACAAAATACCATCAGATTTCAATCGTTAATAACTACGAGACTAATAATGCAATAACAACGGTTGAGGTCACAATGGATAGAGCATGTCTGTACGTGTTTGTTGTGCAGTGTTAGTTTTGCCTGTGACGTTATCGGGCTAGTGTGGGCGCCGGCGGATGATTGTTGCGAATCAGCGTTGTGTAAAATTAGAAATTAGTATAGTGTGATAACGCGTTTAGATAGGACGTTGATTCGGGTGTCATTGTAAAGAGCTTGAGGAGCACTACTAGGGCTCAAAGTGAAACAATAAATATATTCCCCGAAATATATGTAAAAATCTGTATCAAATTGAAAATTGCAAAAAAAATAAAGATGTCTCATATGAATCGTATATATGCGCGGAATTATAGAAAACGCAAATCTAGACCTAAAAAGTCTAGTGCCGAGCATATGCAAGAGCTACGGCAGCATCGAAAAGAAAACTAAAAATGATTTTATCTCGACGTTTTCACGGAAAATCTACGGAGTGGACCTTGACTTATCGTTTTTTTTTTTTTGTTTTTTTTCATTTTGAAATTAGGATTTCAAACAATCATTTTGAATCTACTTCCTTTAAGTTCCATTCCTGGTTCTCTTAGGAAAACATGAAATCCGGTGAAAACTCAACTTCAAAATTCTGACCGATTACATAACATCCCCTATACTTTTGTATAACTGGGGAAGTAAAAACATCGAGAGAGAAAAGAACTGAAGCCACCAATATATGGGCCTGGAAGGAAATATGATTTGGGCTGCGGGGTCTGATTGGGTGCCAATCAATAGTGATTGGGGGCCCGGCCTGGTCCTTCATTACCGCAAATTGGGTCTTCTTTCACAACTCCATCGTCTCTTCCTTTATTAGGACATCCTGGACCCTTTCGGCCTCAATTGGATTAAATCCACTCTCGCTTCAATGCCCTTTCTTGTTTCTGACGGTCCATCAATTGTTAACTTTTGGCATCGCGGTCACATTTCTCATTGGATATACTGTAATATCCAAATATATATATATATAAATATCATCAAGATGGAAATATTTGAATTGGAAGGCAGGAAATCAACAAGTCGGTAGAAGACCCTCACCAGTCCCGAGTATCTAAGGGTGGGGGAATGAGCAACCAATAGGCACTTAGAAGAGTCCCGGGCGGGAAAAAATGGAGGCTAGAGAGCACTAGCTTCACTTCGTCAGACACCACCGAAGAGGGAGGTCCACTTCCGGAGCCACCAGCGAGGAGGCACAACGAAAAAGCAACAAGGTACCGTTAGACCATAAACAATTATACCAATAGATTTTAGGAGTATAGTAAAGTAATTTTTGAAGGATTCTGAGTAACCATTATAAAGTTTAAGAATGTTTATAACAAATATATTCAGTCAAATAAGGTTGGCGTAATTTTCCTTTTATGTATTTTGCACCTCACGTCATTTTGATTTTTCAAAATTGTCCAAAAAAAAATTTACAATACTTTATCACATTACAAACTCGCTTCACTTAAATTTTCAGTATTTAAAATTGCATTCTTGTCGCCCTTAAAATTTTGGCGCTTTCTCGGCCCAGGCCTCGCTGGCCCCATATAATATCTCTCGAAGCCAACACATCTTTGACGAGCCCTGCTGCGATTCCCTTTCCTCAGGTCAGCATATCTGAGGATCTAAATCTGGTACGGACTTGGTGCGTATGTCTCCAAACATCTTCTAAGCTCCTAAGTCCGCTACTCTTTAGACTTACCAACCGACCAACTTTCCTTTCCTAAAAGCCTTCTAATCGGTTTTAAGGAAGACTAAAAGCTCTCAGCCTTTCCATTCTCTCTTCGTATTATTTTTTCCTTTTCTTTGGAAAATAAAGTTATTTTAATTTACGATGTCATCTTCAAAATAATTATCAAAGATTTCTTTTTCTTTCTTTTAATTATATTCAACTTTTCTTTTTAATTAAATAAATTACTGATATCTACCTCGTTATTTTTTCTTTGTATTTTTGTATCCAATTCTTGTATTATTTTCTACTTAAAATTAATAAAATTGTCTTGAAATAAAGATATTAATGATGAAATAGTCTGTCCTTTTTCATTTTCCCAGCTATTCAAAGTATAGGGGAAGTTATATAATCGGTCGGAAATTCGATCCTGAATTTTGAACGGAATTTTATTCCAACACCTATTGATTTTCATCCAAATAGGAAGTAGGAAAAGTATGATAACAAAAAAATCTCAAATACCTGTTTTTTGTATTGAATGTATTAACACAAAATTTCATATGTAAATTCAGAGCCCTATAAAAGACGACATCTATTGTTTTTCAGCGAATTCAGCAGGAGGAGAGATGAGAGGAAGATTCAACTCAAAAATCGGAAAATTAATATGTGTTTGAATTTACATTAGGCGGCGTTAGAATCAAAATGGTTCAAGTGACATTTTTGAAATTTTTTCGTCAAGTGCATGATCGGATAAAAAAATGATAATTCTGTTCAGGAAAAAAGTTGTACAAGTAAAATTCTAGCCAGTGCTGAAATCTAGTGGCAAATCACTAATTCCATTTTGATGACATGAACAAGTAACTTGAACTTATCAATAGTGGCCTTGAAATTAAGATTTTTTATTCTATTTTATGGTTTGCTAACAGCAACTTTCACCATAAAAGCAAAAGACAAAATATTTTCAGTTTCGATAAATTATGGATTTTTTAAATCAGTTAAAAACTTAATGCACAGTTTCTTCAACGTCACTTAGACCACTTTGATTCTAACCCCGTCATATCAAATTCGTCTTATATGTTCATCAGAGGGTTCTATCTGAGGACGACAACTATCCATTTGACTGAAATCGGAAAGGAAGGGGAGATTTAGGGGGAAGGCTTAACACAAAAACTCTAATAACTGCCTGTGATAGTAGTAAGTACACATATTATAAATTTTTAAAATACTATAAAATTAGTTATTCTTTTTTAAGAAAAGAATCGCCAAAATGTTGATTTTTTTTTTAAACAGTAAATTAATTAGTGATAAATATAAAAAGACTATTAGTTAAATTAGCTTTTATTAAAAATGAAAAAAGGACAATAGACGGTCGAAACAAATGCCAGCGTATCAGCTGTTTATAGACGCAACACAGTGGAGTGATAGATATGAAGCGAGACACATGAGCCAAGTGACATCACAGTGATGATAAAGACGTTAGTATATGAGGAGTTTGGAGCCAGAACGGACCAACTGGTTGAAACTGAACAGGTAGAAAATGGCAATTGAAAATTGAGTACATTTTGTTTATCTCCATAAATGGGCCCCAAATATTTATTTATATTTGACATTTTAGAATAGTATTGGATGAGTGATCCCTTTTTGTGTTCTATAAAGTTTTTGAAGGCTGTATGATCCATTGTGACTTTGAAAATATATGCTCAAAATACTTGTGGACTAAACTTAAAGTGCTGCTATCTATCACTGAAGTGAAGAAACTAAGTGATCCACACTGGTTTTGAAAAAAGGAACCTATGCCAACATCAAGATGGTAATAACTCATTTTCCGAAAAATTGTGGGTTGGTCCGCTCTGGCTCCAAACTCCTCATATGTAGTGTAAATAGAATTGTGACTGATTTTTGATAAATATAAGGAATGGAAGAAGAAAAAGATTGGTTAATGGTTAATCCTAATAAATGGTTAATTTCCAAATGAATATGTCCTCACATTTGAGACAGAATCAAAGTAATGTAAAGGTTGTAAAGCATAGTTACAAATTATAAAATATGTTTTTATTATCGGTATTTTTTTAAAATTAAAAACTATAGAAAATAAGAAAAAATAAAATTGTGATGTGGCCATTACAGGACTTTCTTATACCAACCATGCTTACAGATCTCTCTCTCCTTCTCAAATTTTATTACATAATGTAAAGGTTGTAAAGCATAGTTACAAATTATAAAATATGTTTTTATTATCGGTATTTTTTTTAAATTAAAAACTATAGAAAATAAGAAAAAATAAAATTGTGATGTGGCCATTACAGGACTTTCTTATACCAACCATGCTTACAGATCTCTCTCTCCTTCTCAAATTTTATTACATACTGGCATTACTGGGTATAAGAATGTCTCGTTAAAACCATTCATATTTTCGGTAAACTTTTTCTCCAGATAGCGCTTCTTTGACGAAATTTTGGGATGATTAGATAAGATCCTTAGTCACTGTACGGAAATTCCGGAATTTTGATTTACAAGACTGGGGACCTGAAGGTGTGGAGCGGATAAAACACTGATGTATTTGTTCTTCTTTAACACAGATTTATTACTACAAAATAATTTTTAAATGTAAATTGATTGAGGGTATATGTATGTATTTTTAACGAAGTTTTTTTTGGTTTTGTAACTCCTGCCCGGGGTTTTTATCTTGTTATATCTAATTGTGAGTGTGTTAAATTAGTTAATAGTATAGTTTTTGTAAATAATTGATTTTTTAAATTTCAAATTTATTCTTTTCTTTATAATGTGTGTAGGTTAAGCGTTAATAAACCCAATATTTTGTTCTCGATTCTATGCTATTCATTTTCCCTGTTATTATTTGTTTTTGCAAATTTAGAATTTGATGGCATTTCAGTATTATACTCTTTAGAAGAAATCCAGATGAAGTAATTTCAAATTGAAATTGTTTTTATATACCTTCACTTTCTTAAAAACGTCACAAAGTTTCTATATTTTTTATTAGGGCCATTATCGGAAACTACAGTAGAAATTTAAATTTAGTAGAAGATCAGGAAACAAGTTCTACAGGAATTGTGATAATATATTTATTAGCTCGAGTATTAATATTTTAAGACTTCAAAAAAAAGCATTAAGAATTATAAACAATATCACTCATAGAACAAGCTGCAGAGAAACATTTAAACAAGTTAAAATCCTGCCTTTGCCATCGCTGTTTGTATTTGAAACTTTAATGGTTATTAGTCAACAATACTAGTCATGATTACGATACCAGGAAGAAAAAAGACTTTCGAAAAACTAAACATTGCTCTTCTCTTTTTGAAAAAAGTATAACTCATAAAGGAATAAATTTATTTAATGCCCTTCCACACTACTTGAAGTCAATAGATACAATAAAAAAATTTAAATTCCAACTAACAATGTTTATGTTAGAGGGAACCCTTTTCACGGAAACGGAATTTTATTCTCACTGTTCAAAAAGAATAAAATAACCCAAATAAAAAAAAAATTATGTTTCATATCCAAAAAACATTATTTGATACAAAGTTTTCATTTTTATTTTTTGGGGCAGAGTTCCTCCACACCTTAAAGGTGAGTTGAATGTACGTTATTGTTTTATTTTTTCATTTATAATTTTTTATTTATTTAGACTTTTTTATATATTCATTTAAAATTGATTAATATATATATATTTTTTTTCTTTCATATATTGTTATAGTTACATTGTTTTTTCCTATATCTCGCCACATTGCGACCTGATGAAGGGAAGTAAGAACGTCCCGAAACATCGTTGGGATAAAGACACTTCCGAAGATTTTTTTTTAGTCATCTTAAGTAGTTATCTTAATTTTATTAAATTGAAAAATGTCTCTACTTAATATAAACGTATCTTGTATTTATTTGTTCAGTTTTTATTAATTTAATTTTACTTTTTTTAATAGTTTTGTTATTACTACTAATCATAGGTGTGTTAGAGTCAAGTAGTTATAAAACTATATCTTAATGTATATAATATTTCATTTTACGTATCCTATTACCATGTATTGGTTTAACCGAAATAAATTTATTATTTTTATTATTAATATACTATTATTTTTTATTTTTTTATTCAATTATTTTTTATTATCACATGCTATTATAATGAATGTAGTAACACGAAATTTCATATGTAGATTCAAAGTCTTATAAGGACGACACCTATTAATTTTCAGCAGAAGGGGAAGAGAGGATCAGAGAAGGGCTCAACACAAAAATCCCCATAATTGTCGATGTGATGAATCTATTGACATGAAATTTAGTATAAGGATTTAAAAGCCAATATGTAAGTAAATTATTGTTTGAAAGTAACCTTTTCCCAGGCGGGAAACACATTTACACATTTAACCCTTTTTCTAGGGAGCCATGGTGGCCGTGTGGGCTAGAGCGTAGGGCTTTGGTCGCATGGTCTCACCTTGGTTTGCGGGTTCGAATCCCGTCCGGGAGTGAGTTTTATTTCGTAGATAAAACTTCCTCCCGGGGCCATGGATGTCGTAAATAATTAGGCAAAACACCATTAATAAGAGTCATGGCTAATATGCATCGTACATAAGGCCAAAAAAAAAAAAAAAAAAAAAAAAAAAAAAAAAAAAAAAAAAAAAAAAAAAAAAAAAAAAAAAAACTTTTTCTATTATTTTTCATCCCCCTTTTCCTCCATTTTCCCGTCTGTCTGCACCAGGGTTAATTATACATTTTAATACGATGTTGATTTCAGATACAATAATTTTAGCTCATTCCCTCCGCATTATCTTTTAGCCCTGGAATCAGAGTTGACCTCTGCCAACTATTAACATTATACACAGGTTGCAAAATAAAAATATATTCTGACGTCTTACAGTTTAATAATTTTTGCTTGCCGGCTTCCGAGGTTGCCCTCATCATCAGGCAGTCTACAAAAAAAAAAAATTATTTAGTAACAAAGAAACAATTATAAACTACTGTTTGTTGAAATTAAATATTGTAATAATAAAATATTAAATAAATAAATAAGTAACAAAAATTAAATTCATATAATGACCAGGCACAGGTCGGCCTGGGACAGGGGTGTATGGAATAAAATGGGAGAGGCCTATGCCCAAAGATGGGCCTGGTTTCCAGTTTGTATAGAAGTATATTTATTACTATTATTATTGTGAACCTTAAGGAAGCAAATAAAAAGGCTATTATTATTATTATTGTGACCATTAAGAAATAAACATATCTAGTAAAATAATTTAAAAAACAACAAGGTTTATAATATTGAAATAAACGTATAAAAAACAACAAGGTTTATAATATTGAAATAAACGTATAAAAAACATTTAACGATTTAAAATTTCCTAATGGGGACAGATATCAGTGATGAATTTTTCAATGACTGCCTGATAATGAGGGCAACCTTGAAACCCGG
Organism: Aradus depressus; assembly: GCA_963662175.1. Classification (NCBI taxonomy): domain Eukaryota; kingdom Metazoa; phylum Arthropoda; class Insecta; order Hemiptera; family Aradidae; genus Aradus; species Aradus depressus. Next base: position 75,366,879 of record OY759214.1, read on the forward strand.
TTAGAAAAAATTAACTTAAATATATATATAACATACACTTTTTGTTCTATTGTCCCTCTTTGTGCATCCCCAGGCAAGCATTTCTCCACAATTATCTCACCAATAGAACAGAATATTACTCAGAAACATTTGTGCATATTTTAAATAATTTAGAAGTCAGAAAAATTACCAATTTACTTTTATTTTTTACTGTTGCTTTGAAAATAAAGAATAATTTAATTTAATTTGTTGAATGTAAAAGGGATATATATATATATATATATATTCATTATTATTTATTTATTTATTCATGTCATATCTTGTTTTATATAATTTTTGAATTGTTTCTTTTATCCTTTTATTATTTATTTTGTAAAAAAAAAAAAAAAAAAAAAAAAAAAAAAAAAAAAAAAAAAAAAAAAAAAAAAAAAAAAAAACACTCATTGGCATAGAGGTTGTGATCTTTTGTGAAATAAAACTTTATCTATCTATCTTGAAAAAATGAATAAAATCTGTGAGAGGTCAGACTATATTGTTATTCTGCAACCTGTGAAATAATCACTTTCACTACATCACCCATCTTCAAACTAACATTATACATCTAATTTTTCACAAAAATTCGACATCTTCCTCGGAGGCAGCGATATGTAGACCTTGCGAAAAATTAGTAGTAGCAAAAAGTGTTTTTCTGAACCAGTGAACTGTATAATTAATTGACTATGCCTGTACAAAAAAAAAGTTAAGCAAAACAAAAAAATCAACGGTATAATTTTAGCCCGAGTTTGATCCAATGAAGGATTGAGCAAATGCTAATTTGAAAAAAGGAAAAAAGTCAACATTGAAGAGGAAAGAGATCAAACGATTCGCACTTGAAAGATATTCTACAAATGTGACACGGAAATCACTCTTCCGAGAAACGTTTCCACCCAAAGCGCACTGTATCAGGCCAACTTTGGTTTGAGGGAAAAACAAGTATAGAGAAAAGGGGAAAAAAGAGAGAAGAGTAAATAAATGTTGATTGGGATCATTATTTAACGTTTGGAATAAAAGTCAAAAAACAAGTTTCGGGAAAAAGAAGTTGGGAAAAACTGGTAATTCCAATTTTTTAGGTTTTTTTTTTTTGGAGGGGGGCTTTTGGTTAATTTTCCTCGTTTTAACATGCCAAATGGACCATTTTAGGACATAACCCCATATAGGGAGGCCGGTGAATCATGTCTCTTTTGTCTGTCGACCGATTGGAAGAGAAAGGAGAATGACAGGCCGCTCTAGGGCCAATAGGAGACGCGAGAGCGTCTTGTTGCCTTGACAACCGTAAATGTTGCCACTCCTCCTGCTCTACAGTAGCATTGCACTCCCTTCTCACTTCTCAGTCGCCTAAATAGATGCCGTTTTGAAAAGTACAATCAGAATCTGACCTCCGGAACATACAAGTTACAAATAATTAAAATGAGAATTATTGTTGATGCATTAGATAATGTTAATATTAACAGAAACGAAAATTATTATTGTGTTAGTTATGCCTCTAACCAGGCATTAACCACAAGGTCATATCGCCTACTTCCAGAGCGCTCTTTCATTACTCTGGTTGACATGGACCCCAACTCTACTGTAAGAGTTTTAAATTTTGCCTATCCTAATTTTTATTCACGTAAGATGGGGTAATATCTGACATATTACAGGCTCGGGACCTGCGCTTAACGTCACATTCGAAGGACGGCGTGCTTATATTTTTATTTATCTACCAGATAAAATAAAGTAAGGTTCTCGGCCGGGTTTCAAACCTGCGATCTTGAGTTCGATTAGCAAGCACCCATAACACTGAACTTCCCTACCGGCGCACACTGGGGCAAAATGAACAAATTTCTGGCCAAAATTATGAAACTTATATACTTTATGTTTTTTGGTGTGCTGAACACGAAACAAATACTCAAAAAATTCCCCGACCCTTAAAAATACATCAGCTTCTCAAGAGGAGGCGAACACGTGTTGTAGCTCATACAGCTTATGAGAAATATACAATTCATATTCGGTAACTGGATTTAGAAATTGCTATAGCTTCATTTTCTTCGAAAATTCACTCAAACTTCTGCGTCTTCTTCAGACGAATTTATAACTTTAATATTAAGTTTCTCTCAAATTCGCAAATTTTCGCAAAAACTGATTTCATTTCATGGTTGGTTATCTGATGAAAATACTTTAAGATGGTGAAAGTGAGAGTGCCCGGCAACAACAAAAACTGATTTTTTCAGTAGTTTTTTATAAAGCTGTGACGCTAATGATGGTAATTATAATTCAGTAGACTTACCTTGAGAAGAGATCTCCATATTTAAGACAATAAGAGAATTTAAAATATTGGATTTTAACACGTTATAAATATAGACTGAGGAAATGTAGAGGGTATTAAAAGGCTGCAATGGTCTTGTTTATGTTTGTACAGGTGTATGGAAGTAAATCCACCTTCACTCCCTCCTTAAAATCTGCATCTGTTTTTTGTATTTTGGCCAGGATTTGAGGCCTCTTGCCCCAGTGTGCGGCGCCCTCGATTATTTCCACTTCAAAAAATATATATGTAATGTGGCCATTACAGGACTTTCTTATACCAACCACGCTAACAGATCGCTCTAGTTCCCCCTTATTAAATTATTTAATACTGGCATTTCTGCGTGTAAGAATGTCTACTCTCAAGATACAGCTATACAAAGACATGAAATGATTTTGATAAGGGGGGGAAGAAAGAGAGAGTGATCTGTAAGCGTTGTATAAGAAAGTCCTGTAATGGCCACATCAAATACCTATATTTTTTAATTTTTATAATTTTTCAAAAAAAAAACACCAACACATAAACCATATTTGAGGTACGTATAAACCACATATGAGTTACGATTTAAAAATTTCTTATATACTATATAGAGATTTGTTTGGGGCTCTATAAATTTTGTCGTATTGATCTTATCTCAAATTTGAAGATTTACTAGCGATGCGATTGTAAATTTTATAAGGAACAGTTTTGGTCAGGATCAATTTTTCGATAGCACGTACCGTTTTCGGGTAAATCATGGAAACGTCTAAAAATATGTTTTTCAAAACTACATTTCAAGATGGTTTTCGGCATGTATCTCGCAAACAGGACGACCTGTGACAAATGTTATTCTATATAAATTATGCATTTTAATATTCTCTATAAGTATTACTTGCAAAGATTTTTAATTAGGTCATAAAAATAAGCCATATATTTTAAAATATAGTTAGATCCCGGGGGAAAATTATCTCAATTTTCGTTTGATTTCGGCCAAAATTTAAGTTAGAACATGTTACCTCTTCGTTCCAAATTTCAAGTTCATAGATGAAACCGTTTATGCGATAGAGAGTAACTTTAACTCAATTTTTCAATCACATACACAAAGACATAGTCGCGAAAATGGTACCTATGGGAAAACTTATTCAGGGGACCTTGAAACGTTAAAATGAGTTGAAACCTCGATCTCGAATTTTCGCACGATTACAATACTTCCTTATACTTTACTATATACATATATATACAGTAGACTCTACCTTATCCGGCGTTGCCAGGACCGACGTGACGCCAGATAACAGAAAACGCGGGATAACGGAAATCATCAATTAATGAGAAAAATATATCAATTAAAGCATAACAAACAGTGTTTTAGGTGAGCTAAGGAATAAAATGCGTTTGTATTTTGTTGATAACATTTATTAAATTGACAAATATGTACATACTTTACTAGTCAAGTGTTCATTTCCCGATAAGACGATATTGTTTTGCCATGGACGGGACGGTACCTTTGTTTTTTTATAGAATAGATTCTAGGAAACATTTTTTATAAATGTTTGCTTTTTAAACTATGTTATTATTATAATTTATTTATGGGATATTAGTGAAGTAATAAAATATTGTATTAGCGTTCCCTTCATTATAAATACAATGTACATATGTATGTATGTACAATAAAAATACATAAAAGATTTCTAATAGAAATAAAAGACGTTGTCTTCCCACTGTTTTATTTTACACCAGAACCGGTTTTCGACGCAACTGCGTCATCATCAGTGGTTCATCTATCATAGAATAACAAAAAATATACAAATAATAAAAAGTATAAATAATTCATAAAGCATCAGGGTACAGAGTAAGAAAATAAAATTATAAAATTAACTTACCCCACCCACACAGCACAGCGGTTGGAAGATAACTGGCATAGCTCTAAGGGGTGGGGATAGCCAGGTTCACTCACTCTCTCAACATGCAAAAACCACTCATTCTAATATCTACCATTCATTCTAATAAATACAATAAGTCTGTACATAATATAAAAAGTTTTCACCATACAGCCAAAGAAATTATTGTTGTCATAAAATATACATAAAAAATTAAAATAACTACATAAATAAATATAATTTTATTTTCTTACTCTGTTTTAATTATTTATACTTTTTATTATTTGTATATTTTTTGTTATTCTATGATAGATGCACCACTGATGATGACGCTGTTGCGTCGAAAACCGGTTCTGGTGTAAAATAAAACAGTGGGAAGACAACGTCTTTTATTTCTATCAGAAATCTGGTCCCACAACATCTTACTATCACATATGAACATAAAAGATTCGTGAGTTATGGAATTATTATGTGCTCGTAAATACATGTGGCTCATATAATTGATAATCTTATAATTTAATGTTAATTTTAGTTTAACAAATTTGATATTATTTTGCGAGCGCCGGATAAGAGAGAGTCTACTGTAGTATAGTGTAAGGAAGTATTGTCTATATTATATGGAAGTATATATGTACATATACAGGGTGTCCCAGATAAACGGGCCACAATCCAAATAATTCGGAAACGATTAGTGCTAGCAAAATTTTACAAAGAATAAAAGTTGTACGTCTCAACGAGTGGTATGTAGTGGTGTGGAAAAAAAATGAACAATTTTATGTAATAGGGCTTAAATGGCCAACGGAAGGAAAGGGTTTCCTTTTAAGCCCATTAACAATTAACACAATTTAAAAGTACTTAAAAAGTTGGGAAGAACCCCGCAAAAGAAATCTTTGTACCTGTAAAACTACCGGAGATATGTTGGTTCAAAATCTGAAAAGTGTTAAACCCAGTGTTTGACGTGTTGAACCTTTGAAAAGAGTGAGTATTGTAACTGAAGTTAAGAATGGTTCTTAATGTATTTTTTTCTTTACTTTCATATAAAAATACTCAGATTGTAATAATTATAATAATAAAAGGGCATAATTTCAGCCATATTTTGAACATTTTCTGAAGATTTGGACAGTATTTTAGGTAATATGGACTTTTGCAAATGTTGGTAAAGACATTATTATTATTATAAAGTCTGTTTAACCAACAAATAAAGACTTAAGACCACAAATGTTACAAATCTATATTATGATTTTTTTTAATGATTTTATTACTTTATTTGTTTAGTTCTTGGTCAGTACAAGATAAGAATTGTTCATTGAATATTGCAAAAAATGTTCAGCGCTAGTGAGACAGTAGATATGACCCTTATTATAGGGGAGCGTCATAGCTAGTTTAATGCTGCTTCTCAGGTTTACGTCGATGTAATTCCAGAAAGAAATCATCTATTCCGGAAGGTATTGAAAAGGATTATTCAGAATCTGAGAGAAGGTAGATTTTCCTTCATAGGGGGCCCCCATATTAAAACTGATATTTATAGACAGAAGTTTCATTACCCATATTTTCTGTACTCATTTCAAAATGCAAACATGCCTAGGAGGAAATGACATAGAGTATATAAAGGAAGGGAAGAACAAAAAAGTGCATGCTCTGATCTGCATATGTCATGGGGATGTCAGTTCATATATCATGTTGGGGGAGACATGCCCTTCATTAGTGTGTTTGGTGAAGGAGTAGCATCATTAGTCAGCTGAGTGTAGGATCACCATACACTCACCCATTTCACCAGACTGTTTCCATATATCTCAAATGGTAGTCATGAGATGTACCATATTGCTTAAATGTAACCTAGAGTAGTTTTGAGATCCAAAATGATAACCAATATTTGTGACATCATTTATTTAGTTAGTGACTCATACCCGGTCTTTAATCGCAAGGTCATATCGCCTACTACCAGAGCGCTCTTTCATCACTCTGGTGGACATGAGCCCGACGCTACTGTTGAAGTCCTAAATTTTGCCTACATCGTAAAGGCTCGGGAACATCGCTTAACGTCCCATTCGAAGGACGGCGTACGTAAGTTTATTTTATCTCCCAGATAAGATAAACTAAAGGCCTCTCCTTGAGCTCTGTAAGCAAGCACGCATACCACTGAGCTACCGGCGCCTTGACATAATTTATATATGTCCTGAGAACCATCCTTGATGCTTCCTATTTTGTTTGCAAACCTTACCCTACACAATGATCTAATATTCTATCTAAATGATCGTTGACCTTATTAAAAAGTGGGACTTCTCAAAGTTTCACTCCAATCTTTCCTTCCGATAGCAATCCTGCTGCTCGATCCTTGTCATCACGTCCCCAACCAGACAATCCTCCTTTAGGACTGAGGCGGTGCTGGCCGAGAGACCTGCTATGATAAGATTGCGTTTTGGAAGTGATCAGCCTTTTCCTTCATTTTCGCCTCTCTTTTCAGCTCTCCTGTCCCTCTCGGTCTGCCTCCACTGCTGGTCAGAGGCTAGGCGATCGGGGGGGGGGGGGGGGGGGGGGGGGGCCTTCTCTTCCCTCATTTAGTTGTAGGAATGAGGACAGTACCATGCATATTATATAAGATAATAAAGTTGGGGAAAAAGATATATACATAAGTGTATATATTTATAGTTAGTCATTGCGTCTCGTGGCCTGGGGTAGCTCAATTCGATACCCCCCTTCTTGAACTTTGTTTTGTGGAGTGGGAGGCAACCTGCTTTACCCCCAATCAGTCAATATCTCCAGCTTGACCCTGAGATGAGTCTATAACTTCTTCAACCCCTTCCTTACTTTTTACTTTTACTACGTATTTTCATTCTACCTACTAGCATAGCATATAATATGCTGAACTACTAAAATAAAAATAATTAATTCTAATTATTTTTATGTATTTGCAGTGCCTATTTTGATACCTTATATAAGTTATATTTATTATACAAGTTATTTATTGTTAATTATTGCCTTGAACTGTAGTAGTACCGTAAAATCCGAGTAGTTTTTAAAAATATTATTTTATTTATTTATGTGAAGATTCACTACCTGAGAATGACAGATAATAAGTAAATAAAATGTATTGTTGGTCCGATATCTCTCTGTTACTTTTATAATAATGACTAGGATTGTTATTTTATTCCTAATAACCATTAGTGTTTCAAATATAAACGGCGCAGGGAAAGGCAGCATTTTAATTCTTGTAGAAGCAGGGAATGTTTTATTTCCAATTAAGATGATTGTGAATGAGGTTTATAAAGATACCAATATTTTATTTCATAGAGCCACCATTTTAAATGAGGGATTGAGCAATGGATTAATTAAAATTCACTTGTCCTTCGAGGACATTAAGGAACGTTCGTATATATCCTACTCAATTAGGAATGCGCCTAACTAAAATTTCATTGTTGGATATAAACGTTTAGGTTTCATTTATTGAGGTATCCTAGACCCTAATTCTGGTGAAGATCACATAACAATAAATACGAGAGAGGGTTCGGGATGTGGGAGCATGGGGCGGGGCTCTTTAATGAAATGGTACCTCGGGGGCCTATCCCGCTAAATGATCTCTTCAATACGGGTCATGTTCCATTTGTATCCCCGCCCGATAATCTACAATCCCGTATAAACTGCATTCGGTTATATTTACCCGTAAGGTCCGTAAAAAAGTGGATTAGAGACTTTTGGGAAAGAGGTGGTGAGAAATAACCAAATGTAGTCGTCGAAGATGTTCCTGAGTGAGGAATCCAAGGTCGTGGAAGATTCCTATCTTCTTGGATCGTTCGATAAGGATCCTTCCTCACAGGACACGGTCCGTTCAACACAGAAGTAACGAAATGTAGTCAGTCGAAGATATTCCTGGGTGAGGAATCCAAGATCTTCGAAGATTCCTGTTTTCTTGGATCATTCGATAAGGATCCTTCCTCACAGGGCAAGGGGTCCAACAGACACCTTAGAGGGCGCTGGTAGATCAGAGGTAAGATGCTTGCTTACTGAGCTCAAAATTGCAGGTTCGTAACCCAGGTATTGTCTACTACCAGAGCGCTCCTTCGACATGAGCCTGACTCTACTGTGGGAGTCCTAAATTTTGTCTACCTAGGTTTATTTACTTTGGGTAGGGGTCTTTAACGAGTACCTGACATTGCACAGGCTCGGGACCATCGCTTAACGTCCCATCCGAAGGACGGCATTTTTAAGTTCTTTTATCAGATAAAATAAACTAAGGGCCTCGGTCTGGTTTCGATCTTGTGCTCAGTATACAATCATGCTTGCCACTGAGCTAGTGGCGCTCTCATCTGTTGAAATGTCAATATGATCTTGTGTATCCATCCGTAGGTCACATCATAATATAAACCAGAAAAAAAACAAAAAAAAAAAACAAGGGCTGACAGAAAAAAACTGGAGACAATGTCTGCCAAAACGTCCACGCTATGAAATATTGCGCAACAACTGTCTCATGTCTCCCGTTTCAAACGGGAGACAAAAGTTCTTCCATTTCTTTCCAAAACCGTGTCTATGACATAAATTTGTCTCAGGATTGTCTATAGACATGTCGAGGGATTGTATATAGACATTGTCTAGATACAAAATCCCTCGACTTCTTATACAAGTGTGTACAAGCCCTAAAAGAAAGTAAAAAAATAATAATATAAATAGTTATTTGATCGAATTACATTCCGGAGCCCCCTGAGTCAAGCAATTGCCGTGCAGCACCGACCTTCTCATATTGTTACTTCAGAGTAGTAAAGTTGATACCAAAATATGACCCAAATCATAACCCTAGTACAGGCATAAAAATAATATAAAAGAAAGACCAGATATTCCTATAAAATTTAAAACATAACATAACTGCATGAAAATTTTATGAGGGACCGACCGAGTTTATCACCATGGACCGCATCATAAAACGATAGATTACCATCATATTGGGCAAATTTACATAGCCTTTGTGACTTGGGGGTCTGTTGGATTTGATGCATTTGGTGCAGTCTACCGTTGTGTGGACCTCAAAGCCTGGCTATCAAAGCACCTGAGAGTTGTGTTAACTGACAATATTCAACTGTGCACTTGCGTAGATAGCTTTGAATTGACTCACAGACGCCTGCTTATTAGTGATATGTTATTTGCGTAACAGGTATAGGTCTAACACTATAACAGTACCTATGTTCCTTGCTTACTACATATATATATATATATATATATATATATATATATATATATATAAATATTAGCTCCTAAACGTTTTTTACTTCAAGGGCTATAGGAATTATAGGGCATGTTATGCAATCGGTCGAAATTTCGATTCGGAGTTTTTAATGGAATTTCCAACCTCCAGATTCCAAATATGAAAAAAAAAAAAGAAATGGGACTTAATCAGGTCGTTGATAAAATGATTTTTAAGGTAATTGTGTGAGGGTGAGATTAAAAACGCAGAAGGGTATATTTTAGTTATTAGTCCAGTCAAATTGTCAGAAATGGTTACAAAAATTAGGGTAGTTTCAATTTTTCGATATGTTGGTACAGTGTTAAAAAATTCAAGTTTTCTAATTCCCCCACCACGCCATCTTGAAAATTTTTGGACTTGTCCCTGTTTTTTCCAAATATCTCCTAAAGTATCGATCTGACAAAAAAATATATGAAATATTTGTTTTTACTAATTTAAATTATCTAATTTTTGCGACCAATACAAAACTTGTAGCTGTAATACTTTCCGAGATAGAGCTCTTTGAATTTTAAGATTTTTTCCAAAAAATAGGAAAAGTTTAAATTCTCAGTTGGTTATTGCTCGGTAGCAACTAAATGGTGAATCCTACGACAAAGTTTGACATAATAATATTTAGTAGAGGTAAACAGCTAAAGTTTAAAGTGAAACTAGTTTCGCCAGGTCGTATAGACTCTGAGATACGTTTTGAAAAAAAAAAAATGTCTCAAAGAAACAAAATGTTTCTAATCCAGTTAACATTCTATAATAGAGGACAATTTGTCTGAACTACATCGACAGTTAGGATTCTGGATTATAGGAACTGGACACACTTCATGATAGATGGCTTAGATACTAAAAGTACTAGGTATTTTTTACTATTTCTTATATATCCAGTGCATTATTTAGATGAGTCCTCCAGCATTATACTAAATTACCTCGGCTGCTATTTAGAAATTTCAAATCTCCCTCCCAAATTTCTGCTTTTCAGTCTTCCTGGAATTTTCCGGACACAAACAAACAACTGTTTTCTGCTTTATACCTAAACGGAAGATAAGATACACATGGTCAACATTTAGATTTGAATCTCAATTCCTCGGATTCAGCCTTTGATGATGTTCCTCCATACAATATTAAACTAACAAATGTGAAAATGTCTACATTTCAGGAGAGCCAAAAAAAAAAAAGCAGTTTCAATGTTGAATTTAAAATCAAGGCATCCATTAAAAATTTAATGGACAAAAGGCATTTAAAAGGGAAAAATTTTACTGTGAAAAAAGAACAAGAGAGGGAAATTAATGAATGAAAGGGGTAAAGGTAGTAGCAGTACTTTGTAAAGAGATTCTTTACAGGTTTGTGTTAAGCGTAAAGCTGCACTTTGTTAGTTCAATGCATCGGATGCAACGTTCACAGGGAATATTCACCATTTAAAACAAGCGAATTAATGTGATATATAGGGGAAGTTATATAATTAGTTAAACATTTGATTTAAGTTTGAGCACGAATTATAACTAATAGGACTGAAAATCGGTATTTGACGTACGTAGGACGTTCCTGGATCCTCATATTAATTTGTGCCAATATGTTTATTATATTGGCTACTAGGGTTTCTAAGTCAAGTCATTCTCCTCTGATCCCGTTTTTTACTTTAGCCGATTTAGCTGAAAATTAATAGTTGTTGATCTTATGGGATTTTGAATTTATATATGAGATTTTGTGTCAATGCATTCATTACAATGATAGTTATTAGAGTTTTTGAGTTAAGTTCCTATAGTCCCCCCTTTTTTTCTTTCTCTGATTTAACTGAAAATCATAGAGTGTAAGTTTTGAGTTTACATATGAAATTTCGTGATATCGTGTCAATACAGTCAGTACAGCTGCAGATTTTAGAGTTTTCGTGTTCAGCACCCCCAGTGTGATGTGATATCCGAGGATAGCACATGTCGATATGACAAACACCATTACATCCTACCAACATTACAACTTTCTTCCCTCACTAGATGCACTTTTTCTTATTATTTTTCCTTCTTTTTTTTTCTTTATATTTATATATATTTTTGTCTTGTTGTCTAAATATATATATAAGGATTTTACTGTATATAGTATATATATTTTTGTTTATCAAATATTCGGTTGTTATATTTTTTTCTATTTGACCACATATTTGCTTATTATGTATATATTGTATATAGATTGCAAATATAATAATAAAATTTGAGGGCGCCGGTAGCTCAGTGGTATGCGTGCTTGACTTCTGAGCTCAAGGTCGTGGGTTCGTAACCCGACCGAGGCCCTTAGTATATTTTATCTGGGAGGTAAAATAAACTTAAGCACGCCGTCCTTCGGATGGGACGTTAAGCGATGATCCCGAGCCTGTACGATGTCAGGCACTCGTTAAAGACCCCTAACCTAGATGAATAAAAATTTAGGGTAGGCAAAATTTAGGACTCCCAAAGTAGAGTCGGGCTCATGTCCACCAGAGTGACGAAAGAGCGCTCTGATAGTAGGGCGATATGACCTCGTAGTTAAAGCCCGGGCATGAGTCATAAAACCTAACCTAACCTAACCTATAATCTTAATATATATATTGTAAATGTATTTAATGTTGTATGTAAAATAATGATTCTGGTTCTTTTTGTAAAATAAATGATTCTAAGTCTTACCTATTTCGGTTCGTATCGTGGGTTCGCCAAGACTCAACAGTTTTGAAAAATTAAGATGACATGAGGTGCAAAATACATAAAAGAAAACTTACTCCATGCTTATTTGACTAAATATATTTGTGAAATACATCATTAAACTTTATAATTACTTATTACTCAGAATCCTTTCTAAAATTTGATACTATTATCTTAAAATATATTGATATTATTGCTTATGGTCTTATTTATATGTTTCGATTTCTTCACTGTTCAACCTCTGCTGTCTGTCTCAAAATTATAAGAAGCATCTTCTTCTCTAGTAAGGTGACCGGCTGAGTCCTAGCTCTACGATGCTGAATGACCAAAGGCTGGTTCCAGGGTGTCAACTTTCTCCTCGATGGTGTCTCCAGAAGTTGACGATCCTCCCTCCATGGAGGTAACTGACGAAGTGCCTCCTAGCTGGGTGCGGCTCGCTCGCATCCATTTTTTGCCGCCGGAACTGTCTTGTACAGCCATTGGCTGCCCAGGCCACACCCTTTCATACTTGGGACTGCTGATGGTTTTCTACCGACTTCCTCCTAAGTTCCTGCCTTCCAATGCTGATATTTCCATCTTGATGATTATATTTTTTTTAAATTTATTAAAGCAATTAATATCCATATTTTTGGATATTACAATATATATATTATTTAGTCATAATAACTAACTCTAAGCAGCCAAGACCGCTTAGAGTGCGCATTGAACCTTTCCCATTGTCCATTCGTCTGCAAACGATGCCGATAATCCTATTGGGCATATTTGAACGTACAAGATGTCATTCTCATCAAGGCGAAGCCTACGAAATGACTACCGCGAATTATTGACCTAAAATACGAGATCATCTTTTTTGCAAACTTGCCACAAAAAAAAAAAAAAATGTTCACACAATATTATTGACTTCCTATATATATTTTACAAATTGATTCTTGATCCAATGCATTTTTTACAATAAAAAACAAAAAATCTGGGTACCCAAGAAATGGATTTCACGATTATGGCACTGTTTTGACTGTCTTCCCCTTTCGCGTTGACGATACCTAATTCTAGGTGAATAAACCTGGGTAAGCAAAATTTTGGACTTTGTAGAGTCGAGCTCATGTCTACCAGAACGATGAGAAGGCGCTCTGGTAGTAGGCGAGATGACCTCGTAGCTAGACACGAGTAGCAATAGCTAAATATGACATTACACTGAAAGCAATCAATTAATGCATTTACAAAAATATCCATAAATTCAATGTATTTTGATATGATTTAAATAAATTTTCGCCATTTAAAAGGGAGCTGACAGTACACAACACATATATATTCTTGATATATTTCCAGCAAGCCTTCTCTGGTATGTTTGTCAACCTTGTTTAATCTATCTAAATTCAACATTCCGTTCATCTCTAAATCAACTTTATGAATATGCAATGTTCTATTTATCAGTTCAGTCCATCTCGAAAAATTATTTCAGCTCTAATTTTTTTCTCCCCTTCCTCCAAAACCCAGCCTCTACTGCATAAACAAACACTTTTTTTTTTTTTTTTTTTTTTTTTTACGATAATGGTGTTTTGTTTTCTTTCCCACCGTCTGTTTAGCATACGCATATTGCCAACAGATTTTGAAGAGGGCATACATAGTCAATTTATGAGGTATATTAAATAGAATTTTAAATTTATCCCATCATTGAGAGAATACATTAGCTCCCTAAAATAAATAGGAATTTCGAATCAGAAAAGAAATCCTTTGATATAATTTTTTTAATATCTTTTTTCATGGAATAAAAGCCTTCAAATAGTTTTTACTTTCTATAGATACTTATATAAAGTGTAGGGAAACTTATGTAATCGGTTAGAGTTTTCACCGGAATTTTAGGTTTTTCCGTCTCCCTGATCCCAAAAATGTAAAAAATAAAAAATCGTTGGTGAATCCTCAGAACGAATTAATCAATTCACTTTTCGCTTCCCCTCCAAAACAAGTCGACCGTTTGCGCTAATATTCAATAGTTGACTTACAAAGGGGCTCCTAAATCCTCATTTTACATCGGCAGTTATTAGGGTTTTTGAAATGAGCCCCCTCCCCTGAACCTCCCTTTCTCTCTTCCTCATTGTATTTCAACTTCAAATATGTAATTTCATGTCAATACATTCATTACATCCTTGTGCCCATTCCGCTGAAATTTATAACGTTTCATACAGTAAAAAATCCGTTTGTAACGCTACTTCCGTCAGAATTTTTCAAATTAAATGATTGGTCGAGAGATACCGGATGTATCATGTGATGTTAATGTTAATTACTTTTTTTTTTTTTTTATTAAAAAAAAAGAGGGCGCCGGTAGCTCAGTGGTATGCGTGCTTGACTTCTGAGCTCAAGGTCGTGGGTTCGTAGCCCGACCGAGGCCCTTAGTTTATTTTATCTGGGAGGTAAAATAAACTTAAGCAAGCCGTCCTTCGGATGGGACGTTAAGCGATGGTCTCGAGCCTGTACAATGTCAGGTACTCGTTAAAGACCCCTACCCTAGATGAATAAACATTTAGGGTAGGCAAAATTTAGGACTCCCACAGTAGAGACGGGCTCATGTCCACCAGAGTGACGAAAGAGCGCTCTGGTAGTAGGCGATATGACCTCGTAGTTAAAGCCCGGGCATGAGTCATAAAACCTAACCTAACCTAACCTTTATTAAAAAAACAAGAACATTTATTTTTATTTCGTAAGAAAATGATATTATATATTATTAATAAAATGAATAATTAATTTAAAATATTTGATTATTACTTATAAATTTTTAATTTACAATTTAAACATTAAAACAATTTTGGTAACACATATAAAATTTAGCTTCGATTGTGAATGAATAATCGACTTGCTTGATCGATTATCGATTTTTGTATAAAACATTTTTAAGCTAAAATACGGTAAATACTGTAGTTTAACCTTAAATATTTGAATTAAAATTGATAGATACAAACAAAAAATATGTGAAATATAATCAGAGCGCGTAGCGCGCATCATTGACCTAGTAGTAATAAAATCCTTATGGAGGTTTGAATTCACATATGAAATTTTGTGTCCATACATTCATTACAAGGGTTGTTATGAGAGTTTGTATTTTATTAGTTAAGCCTCTACCCTAATCCCCCTTCCCTCTGGGCGATTTGGCTGCAAATCCATATGTTGTCCTTATGTGATTCTGGTCACACATACGAGTATATAATTTCATGTCGATACATTTAATCTATCGGCTCCCAAACCTGGGCTCTCTCCCAAGATGTGCTGAGGCGCTTAGAGATCACTCAAAGAGCAATGGAGAGAAGCATGCTGGGAATTAAGAAGAAGGATTGAGTACGAAACTCCGAAATAAGAAGAAAGACAGGAGTACGGGACGTGAAGGATGTGGTGCTGCAACAAAAGTGGAAATGGGCAGGACATGTGACGAGGATGGAAGAAGGAAGATGGGCCAAGAGGACGACAGAGTGGTACCCGATTTATCTGAAGAGAAGAAGAGGAAGACAACTGGTGTGGTGGTGGGACGATCTGGACAGGTTAGCAGGGAGTCTCTGGCACCAGGGGTATGTGGAATAAAATGGGAGAGGCCTATGCCCAAACATGGGCCTAGTTTCCAATCTGTATAGATGTATATTTATTACTATTATTATTGTGAACCTTAAGGAAGCAAATAAAAAGGCTATTATTATTATTAAGCCTCTCCCCTAATCCCCTTTTTTGGCCGATTATATAACTTCTCTTGCACTTCGTACAGCTAGGGAAGCAAAAACGCGAGAAAAACTAATAAAATTACGAATATATTCAACAATGGCGTTGAGTCCATCTTTTAACAGTTATACCTTGAAAATGTTTATCGTTTGGTGGGTTCCAAAATGATAAAGTTGGCATAGAAAAGTATAAGAAAAAGTACATTAGAAATATGGTTATTGCTTGAATAGGAAAGCCCAAAAAGAAAGTCAAAGAAAGTTTTTTTCAATCTCATTGGGAGCCTACCTTCTTTTTTTCCACTACTCTTTGATTATAGCCTTTGAAGGACTTTGTTGGAGGGGTTTTGTGTCAAAGACAGCCCCAGACTCCGATAGTCACTCGGCCATCTCTCATCTGCAATGTTTTTATCCTCTTTACAATTCCTCCATCAAATACAAAAGAATCAAATCGAAAGACTCTTTTCTCTTCTTTTATTTTTTAAAAGTATTGTATACAATTTATGAACCGAGTGGTTGTCCTTGGCAATGAGTCAAGTGAGAATACATATGAGCAGACGATGAGAGTTAACTTTTTTTAGAAAATGAGATTTCAGTCTCATCAGTTAGATCTTTAGGAGTATTACGTACTGGTTTTAAGATTACGTGGTAAAAACGTTGAGATTTACCGAAAACAAATAGTTGAAAATAGGTGGTGCTGGGGAAAATTTGACGTTTTTTAACGTATTTTTAAATTGTCTTCCGAATCTCCTAAGTTGTCTTAAACATCGAAACTTGGACTTCAACGGATCAAGAAAGTCTTGGAGAGGAAGTACCATAGCGGGACATAATTTATTAATTATTTTATTATTTTCTGGTAACAATTGTTTCCAGATGGCATCTCATTTAATTTATATATATATATATATATATATACATAATTGGTACAGACAAGGCGAGCCCCCCCCCCCCCTGGGCAGAGCAAAAAACCAAGATAAAAATTAAATAAACTAAAAAAATAGTTTTTATTACAAATGGATTGCTTACAAGTTGCCAATAGGATCTTCAAATTTCCCTTGCGTCTGATTCCTAAATCAGCAATCAGCTGTTACATAAATGTACATGTACAAAACAAGTCATATAACATTTATTTAAATATATGTGAATTCGATCATTTCATTTCCTCGCTCAAAATCGTCATTTATGTTATACTCTATAATCTTAAAGCTGATTTTACATGCGCAGTAAAAATGCAACTCGCAGCAGAAGGAAATGCACGCTATTGAATGTGAGTCATTTAATTCTAAAAGCACAGACCAAAGCGTACATTTGCTGCTGCTGCGCTTTCCATTTTTGCTGCTCATGTAAAGTCAACTTAAGTATTACAGTCAGTGGTTACCTCAGGGGGAGCTTCTAGAGGTCCGAGTCTCCCAAATTAATAACAAAAAGTCTGCAACGCTAACCACGGAAACTGCGGGCTGTGCCCCCGGGAGTCTCGTAGCCCGATTTTGCCCCCCCCCCCCCCCCTCAAAATCCTGGCTACGCCCCTGGGTACAGCGTAAAGTAAAATCTATTTTGTACGATAGGCAGGGTTCTTCAAAGGCTTCCTAGAGTTATCTATTTAAAAAACATTGATAATTCCATTAAGAGCTTAACTGATATAACATTCTAGAACAACTTTTTTTTTTACTTCATTATTTTTTTAAGGTAGGTAAAATAACCATATTAATTTCAATTATTATTATTAATCAGAAAACTTTTTATTATTAAAATCACTCATATTAAATTCAATTTATTTATTATTCATCATTATTTTTCTATTTATTACAGGAGAGCTATTAAAAAAAAATCATCGGTGAATCACCGGCTATGTACTTCCTCAGCACGAATTTACATTTTATATAGGCAATCGATAGTCTGGACTAAAATTCAATATTTGTCTTACATCGTGGCTTCTGAATACTCATACTAAGCTTTAGCCTAAACGATCGATTGGCTTTGGAGGAAAAGTAAAAATGTAATTGAAAACTGACATTATTGCAGAGATATTGTGAAATAATTCAAATGAACTTGAAAGAAATAAAACTTGTTTATTTATGATATTGTCTAATTTCACCAACTATATTTACATGGGAGTACTTTCGGTATTTCTACCATCCTCAGCCAATAGCATAAGAGATAAGACTAAGTTAATATTACAGAATGTCAGCCTCACGAGGAACCCCTTACCCTCCCCCCTGGTGTTCCCCATGACGTCAGACATTCCTTACTATGCTAAATTGTCAAGCTATGAGATATTTTATGACAAGGCGGTCCCCATATTTCAAATTACCGCTTTGTCATAAAATATCTCACAGCTTGACAATTTAGCTTAGTTAGGAATGTCTGACGTCATGGGGAACACCAGGAGGGAGGGTAAGAGGTTCCTCGAGAGGCTGACATTCTGTAATATTAACTTAGTCTTATCTCTTATGCTATTGGCTGAGGATGGCAGAAATACCGAAAGTACCTACTCCCATGTAAATATAGTTGGTGAAATTAGACAATATCATAAATGAAAATGTAATTCATTAATTCGTGTTGGGGAAGTGCATGCAAAAAGGGATTTAAGAGGGAGATTTTATGTGGATATTCATTCTTAAAAAATCGTCGGTGAATCACCTGGCTATGTACATTGTAATATTTGACCTACATAGTGACTTCTGAATACTCATACTAGATTTAGTGACGACACATTCTATTAAATCGGCAATTATTGGAATTTGTGAGTTGAGCCCCCTCCGAACCCCCCTCCCTCTTATCTGATTCCTCTGAAAATTAATAGGTGTCGTACGGCTTTGACCTTATATATGAAATGTTGTATCAATACATGTTGAGGTACATCGGCATATATCGAAATTTGTGAATTGAGCCCTCCTCTGATCCCCCGACTAATAATTATAATAATAATTTTTTTTATTGTTCAAAGGGATCACCCCTATACAATGGAGTCAGTGACCATTACTTTTACAATATTGACATTAACATTTCCAAAATTATATATTGGTCAGCTGGACAAAAATGACATACATAATTACAGGAACATTTAACAAGCTAAATAAATAACATGAATAAATAAAGTATAAATAAAATAAGTACTATACTATGGAAGTTAATAATAAGTTAATAATAATATACTATGGAAGTTAAATACATTATTCATTAACAATGAATGATCTTAGTTTCAGAGCGCTGATTATATAATGAAAAATGTTTGAGATATCATTCTTATTATGGACCAGAAGTAATGTGTGAAAGCTGGATCGGTCTATACTGACACTCTGAGACAGGAAGTGGCTTCTAATGGGGGAGTAGATCGGACAGGATATTAATAGGTGGTATAAGTCTTCCAATTCGTTTTTGTTGCAGATCGTACAAAATTCTTGGGGATTAAGAGTGTATACATTATTTTTGTAACTGATTTTCATATAGTACTTGCCAGATAGACGGAGTTGTGCCAGTGCTTTGATGTGAGAGAAAGGAGCGTTCAGGTTTAGATATGGTTGGAGTTGATCTGGGTTGTAAATATTGTGATCCCCCGACTATCGCCTAATTCCGCTGAAAATTGATAGATGTTATCCTTAAAGGGTTTTAAGCCTCCCCTTAGTCCCTCCCTTCCCTTCGGCCGATTTGGGTAAAATCAATGTGTCGTCCTTAGAAGTATACACTTATAAAATTTCGTTCCGATACATTCATTCTTTCGTGGTGTTCACACACACAGACAAATCTTTTTTTAATTTTTGAAAAATTCCGTTGTAAACTCTGCACCCAATTTTTGACCGATTACATAAACTTCCTTATACTTCGTACAGCTGGAGAAGTTATACTTTTATACTTTCTTATTTATGCGTAGCCAACAGGTTTGTGTCTTCCAGAGGTGTTGCCAAAAATACTTTTGTGGTAGTACTGATCACTACAATATTGGCGTTCCACAAAATTTTGTACGAGGCAGACCATTCAATCATGACGCGTATGTGAATTATTCCTGATAACTTATGCATACTGTGCCAATCTACATTAGCATAGCAAAGAAGAGACTGAAGCTGTTCGGAGTGCCGTACCTGGGGGGAGTGTCATCAGGGGTACCCCTTCTCTCTGATGCTAATTAGATTAACGACAAGACGACGAAACGACGACCGATGCACTACTCCCCCACCCATCTTTGCACTTACTACTTGTGATAATAAAATAATTATAATAATTAAAATTATTACCATATTTCCTGTAGAATTTGTTTTAAAGCTGCTTTTGTGTGAAATTTTGATTTCTGAAATAGTTTCTGAAAAGTCTTAATTATTAATAAAAAATATGAACTTTAGAACGTGCAATTTTCAGGAAATGCACGAATAAAAAAAATTTAAATTATGATTACTTTACTTGGATTTTCCATAAAAAATACAATTAAAAATGCCTAAAACAAACTTATTTTTGAAATATTGTCTATTCCACTAAAGATATATATACATAATAACTACCGGTTTCGGCTTTATACCATCGTCAGGTCTAGTTATGAACTAAGTCAGTTTGCAGAGAGCGACCCTTCAAATACATCTCAGGTCAAAGGGTTCTATTAAAACTTGGGAGTCCCCCGGCTGTACCGTTAGCTAACTCATGAAATATTTCTTAACAAAACCTAGTTCTAAATTTACATAAAACAATATCACTAGACTAATACGGGGAAAATAACAAATAAATAAGTACAAATACAAGTAAATAATAAAAAATATAAATAAAATTAATAATAATATTAAGATTTAGATAACTTGAAACATATATGTGGAACCAAATATTAATAACAGATAATACAAACATATAGCGTTTCTCAACTTAGAAGTTATTAAAAATGCCATCGAATTTTCAGTAATCCAAAGGTATTTTTATTTGGTAGACAAAGAAAATGAATGGAATATAATTGAGAAGTCGGGGGCCATGGTGGCCGTGCGGGTTAGAGCGTAGGGCTTTGGTCGCATGGTCTCACCATGGTTTGCGGGTTCGAATCCCGTCCGGGAGTGAGTTTTATTTCGTAGATAGAACTCCCTCACGGGGCCATGGATGTCTTAAATAATCATATATAACACATTGACATGGCTAATATGCACCGTACATGAAGCCACAAAAAAAAAAAAAAAAAAAAAAAGTCTGCTTAGACTGTCTCTTTCTATTTTAAACAGATGATCGTTTGCATTTGTTCTCTATTCATTGGTTGTTCACTATTCGTTTTTAAACAAAATAAGATTGGTCCAGTCTTTGTTTATTTATTTTTTTTATTTTTATTTTTATTTTTTGTCTTATATACGATGCATATTAGCCATGACTCTTATAATGGTGTTTTACCTAATTATTTACGACATCCATGGCCCGGGAGGAAGTTCTATCTACGAAATAAAACTCACTCCCGGACGGGATTCGAACCCGCAAACCAAGGTGAGACCATGCGACCAAAGCCCTACGCTCTAGCCCGCACGGCCACCATGGCTCCCATCGTATATTGTTATATTGACTAATTAATTTACTCATGTCCTAATAGCTGTTTTTTATAATAATAAAAAAAAATTTATAATAAATTCAAAATTCTGCGATTTTCTTCATTAAAAATAATAATTAATATTGAGGACGCCGGTAGCTCAGTGGTATAGATGCTTGCTTGCCTTCTGAGCTCGAGATTGTGGGTTCGAAACGCGACTGAGGCCCTTAATTTTATTATCTGGGAGTTAAAATAAACTTAAGCATGCCGTCCTTCGGATGGGATATTAAGCGATGGTACCGAGTGTAATGTTCACTATTTACTAACCCTTGTATTAGTTATTAATTGATATATGAAACTTTATAAGTACTATATAGTATTATGTATTTACCTTTTGGCTCGCCAACGTAACATCACACACACATGGTCACAGTCTCTTCTCTTGACGTTTTGTGTGTACGCTCGAAACAAATACACCAATATCGATATTCTTACATACACTACACCGAGCTTGTACGATGTCAGTTACTCGTTAAAGATCCCTATCCTAGGTGAATAAAAATTTAGGCTAGGCAAAATTTTGGGACTGCTACGGTAGAGTCGGGCTCATGTCCACCAGAGTGACGAAAGAGCGCTCTAGTAGTAGGCGATATGACCTCGTAGTTAAAGCGAGGGCATGAGTCATAATAACTAACTAATGATTAATATAGGAGTATTTTACATAGTGACCGACCGAAGATTCGGTTTTAGTTTCGGCCATAGTTCGGGGCCACGCAGAAAATCAGTTTTCGTGACTTGTCGTGCGTCGTTCGACTAACTTCTGGTGAGTTCGTGGCTTGTGAGTCCTCTGTGGTTGCCTTGAGTTCGCCGGCCGTCGTGATTGTGTTGAGTTTGTGTTTTTTCTAGCGCTTAAATGATTGGGTAAGTATTTGTTTTTGTTTTAACTTCTGATATATTTTTAATGGCATTATATAGGTACTTACTTAATTAAGGAGTCTGTACTTTATATCTAATCTAAGTGGTGATTTTTGACAAAGTTTACTTACAAGGTAGGTCTTTACTTTAACATGTTTATTATTTTTGTTCATGTTAAATTGTTAAAGTAACATAAATAAAAAAACTATTTTTGTTACATACTTCAATTATTGTTTTTTATTTCATTTAACACGAGTTCATTGTCTGTAAGTAGGTGTATGGGGAAAAAATACACTTTTCAGTATAAAATGGAAATTTTTACATGTCTAAATAAGTTTCGGTTTCGGTTTCGGCCGAAACTGAGACCGAGGCCGAAGATTCGGTTTCGATTTCGGCTGGAAATCCTGTTTCGGTCGGTCACTAATTTTAATATTACAATGTGTGTAATGTTTACATCACAATACATTCTTACGACGTATCCTATTACCATGTATTGGTTTAACGGAAATAAACTTATTATTATTATTATTATTATTAATGAATGTTGATTTAGCTGATGTAACTAGGAAGGTGTCCTATATATTTCAATGGGTCTCAGGGGGTCCACTTCAATTTAATGAGTGAAGTAAGATGTTTAAAAAGAACCAATTGGCTAAGTGGGAGTCTGGCAAACATCAGACCGCTCCTCAAGAATGACTTATCCCGGGAGGAATCAGGCAAAGATAAGAACGAGAAAACCAATCCCTTCAAATACGCAGTCTTTTTTTGTATCTCTCTTCTTTTTTTTTTTTCCTTCTGTAAAATATCAAAAATAAGAAAAAAAAGATAAAAAGAAATCAAACCTGTTGAATAGATGTATGGGATTCATATCCTACGAAACAAATTCTTTTTGAATTTGTTTATTCTCTTATAGCCTTCTAGTTATCGACAAATGTCCATAAAGAAAAAAATTCGTTGGTTAGGTTAGGTTTTATGACTCATGCCCGGGCTTTAACTACGAGGTCATATCGCCTACTACCAGAGCGCTCTATCGTCACTCTGGTGGACATGAGCCCGACTCTACTGTGGGAGTCCTAAATTTTGCCTACCCTAAATTTTTATTCACCTAGGGCAGGGGTCTTTAACGAGTACCTGACATCGTACAGGCTCGGGACCATCGCTCGACGGCGTGCTTAAGTTTATTTTGTCTCCCAGGGCCTCGGGTCGTTGGTAATTCATCGGCAATGTACTTCCCCAGAACGATGTAATCAATTAACTTTTCACTCTCCAATTGACCGTTTTAAGCTAATAATCAACAATTGGCTTAGATAAAGGCTCCTAAATCCGCTGAAAATTAATAAGTGTCGTCCTTGTGCGGTTTTGAATTCACATATGAGTTTTGGTTGATACATTCATTACTTCACCTGTAATTCCCCTCTCCCCTTTGACCGATTTGTTTAGCCCTTATTTTATTTTATCTGGGAGGTAAAATAAACTTAAGCACGCCGTCCTTCGGATGGGACGTTAAGCGATGGTCCCGAGCTTGTACGATGTCAGGTGAATAAAAATTTAGGGTAGGCAAAATTTAGGACTCCCACAGTAGAGTCTGGCTCATGTCCACCAGAGTGACGAAAGAGCGCTTTGGTAGTAGGCGATATGACCTCGTAGTTAAAGCCCGGGCTTGAGTCATAAAACCTAATACCTATAACATTTCATATCGATACATTAACTCTGTCGACAGTTATTAGAGATTTTATGTGCAGCTTCCCGTCTAATCCCTATTTTCTCGGTTGATTTGACTGAAAAAACAATAGGTGTCGTCGTTAGAGGGTTCTGAATAACTGAATTTAGCCTACCGTAAATTTTTATTGACCTTGGGTAAAAAAATAAAATGCAAAATTTAAAGAAAAAAGAGATTAAAGAAGAAACATCAAATATAAGAATAAACAAAAATGAAAATTTGTTAAAACATTTAAACAGAATTTACAAAAAAAAAAAATAAAAATTAGATGAGCTTTTGCGCAAAATGAGAAGTCTAGAAGGCTCAAAGATGAGTGACCACGAAGAATAAACTCATACAATTTTAAGGAAGTATTTTTTTCTTCTTTGGCCTGATGTATCGTGCATTTGGCCTAAAAACAACAACAACAAAATGTATTTGGACCAGCAAAAAAAGGTGCTATACACAAATATATAAGAAAATTAAGGGTTTAAAATAGGAAGTCCTGGTACAGTCTTTGTTTGAGTCGCCTCCCAGGAGTAGGCGCTCCTAGACTGTAGTGTACAGCCCCGGAACAATGCACAAGGGCTTCGTGGTGGTTCTTCACTAGTTTCTCGATGTGAGCTGCAAAAAGAGGAACACCCAATTCTTCGTGGATTTTGTGATTCCTGACAAACCAGGGTGCGTTTGTTGCTATTCGGAGTACTTTATTCTGGAATGTTTGTAGTCGTTTCATGTTAGTGTTGCTGGTACCGATCCAGACTGGGCAGGCATATGTTAGAAGTGGAAGTAGGAGTGTCTTGTATAGCAGAATAGTACACGTGTGTTTAAGTGGCGTGTTTCTGTTTATGAGAGGGTAGAGGGTGTTAAGTCGTGAATATGCTAGCTGTAGTTTTCTGTTAACGTGTAGTTTCCATGTGAGTCGTGTATCTAAAAGTACTCCAAGATAGCGCACACCCTGGTCCTTAGGATTCCAGAGAATCGGGAGGTCATCAATTTGCAGCTTGATTTGTTCTTCTATGGAGAATCTGCGAAGAGTGAAAATTTTGGCTTCGGTCTTCCCTGCGTTCAGTTTGAGCCTCCATTTTGAAAACCAGTGAGAAACTTCTGTCAGGGCTTCCTGGAGCTGTTCAATGGAGACGGAGAGGACACCATGCTGACAGGCGATCATTGTGTCATCGGCATAGGTGGCTAATGTTGCCGTGGGAATTTCGGGGATGTCTTGCATGAACAAATTGAAAAGTAGAGGGCTCAAAATAGCACCTTGAGGGACCCCGGCTCTTATTCTTTTCTGAGTGCTCATTGCGTTGCCCACTTTAACTTGAAATGTTCTGCCGTGGAGAAAAGACGTAATAAGTTGAACAATGTATCTGGGTGCCAGGCTTTTCTTCAGTTTATATATCAGCCCCTCATGCCAAACGGTGTCGAAGGCTGCGGCTACGTCCAAAAATACGGCGGCAGTGTATGTCTTCGCCTCAAAGCCATGGACGATCATTTCGGTCACCCGTTGGAGCTGCTGAACCGCCGAGTGCTTGGCTTTGAACCCAAACTGGTGGGACGGGATGGTGCCTTCTAAACATTGAAGAAGTCTTTTATAAATTATCTTTTCGAAAAGTTTAGACATTGAGTTTAAAAGACTTATTGGCCTATAGCTTTCGGGGTCTTGTTTCGGCCTGCCTTGCTTATGAAATACAACCACGAATGCATTTTTCCACGTGTCAGGAAAGTATCCCCTCCTTAAACAGCCATTGAACAGCCCTGTCAGATATGCGATGCTTTTTGGAGGCAGGTTTTTCAGGACGATGTTGGGGATGAGGTCTTCACCAGGGGCCTTCTTGTTGGGGAGTCTCTGAATGTACAGTGTGATTTCGGATGGGTTCGTGTACTGTATGTGTGGTTCTGCGGTGTGGAGTGGAGTGGAAAGAAATTCGTGGACTGTGTGGAGTATTTCGTGATCTTGTGTGTCATGAGTTCTGAATTTCTGTTCAAGGTGTTGAGCCACTAGCTCACTCTTGTCTTTGTCCGTTGTTACAGTAGTCTGTCCGTCTGTCAGGGGCGGGAGGCCGGGGTCTTGTCGGAGGAGGCGTCGTGTTTCCTTCCAAAGGTTGCTGTCTCCAGGTGTGAAGTCGCTGGTGTATTGTCGGTATCTGTTGATTCTGTCATTGTCCAATTCCCATCGTATTACTCTCGTCAGTCGGTTCAGCTCTCGTTTCTCTTGTGGATCGCGTGTTCGTTGCCAGTGTTTACGGAGTGAATTTTTGTCGTGTATCATGTTAAGTATGCGTGTAGGGGTCTTGTTTTGTTGGATGTTGCGTTGGTCCTTGTAGTGGTTATATGTTGAATTGTGTATCGAGGTGTAAATAGCTTGAGTGAAAGATTTCAGTGAGTCGTCTATGTCTTCAGTATTGTCGTAATGCAAAGGGATGTCTATGTTTTTGTCCATCTCCCATCTAAACGCGTCCCAATCTATTTTCCCCTGTATCAGTCTTGGCAGATGTTCTGCCTGTTTCGGGTTCACTTTGAAGGTACACACGACTGGAAGATGGTCTGAGTCGAGTTCTGTCAGTGGTTCGTGATAAAGGGGCAAAGTAAAATTTTGTACTAGTCCAATGTCCAGGATGTCTGGGAGGTATCTCTGTTGTGTAGGATAAAATGTCGGTTCGTCCGGTGCTGATATCTGTACGCCCAGGTTATTAATTATGTTTAATAGTCTTGTCCCGTTGTTGTTTGTCCGTCTACATCCCCAAATTGTGTTCTTACTATTTAGGTCACCTAGTAATATGGTCGGCCCCCCAGTGAAAATGTGTTCAAAATCTGTCTGGTGAATTCTGATGCCTGGTCGGTGATATGCTGAGATTATGTTAAGTGTTCTGTTGTTGTCGAGTGTGAGTGTGGCCCCAACGGCTTCCAGCTGTTGAAGTGTGGGTAAGAGAAGCTGAGAGTGTGCGAGGTTCCTTTTTATACAAACAGCGACGCCTCCAAATCTGGTTTGTCTGTCTTGTCTGTATATGGTGTACCCTTTCAACTTGAATCTGTCGGTATTATAGAGGTGAGTTTCTGTGATACAAATGATGTCGATGTCGTAGCGAGTTAAAAAGTCCGAGAGTATTGTTCGTCTGTTTTTTATACCGTCAGCGTTCCAGTTAAGAATGGATAAATTAAGAAAAATATTTAAATTAGGGTCCACCATTGTTAAATGAAAATACTTGGGTGAGGAGATTAGATAAAAATGATTTTATGATAGGGATGAATGGTTTGAGAAAGGTGATTAGTGTATTGGTGAGGTCAGTCATGTCGTTAGCTGGTTGGTTGTCTTGGCTGCTGGGTAAGTTAGGTTGAGGTCGAGGTTGGAAGGGTCGGGGTCTACTTTGGTCGAACCAGCTGTTCGGTCGGTCCGGGGTCTGTCTTGGAGGTTGTCCTTTGGGTGGTGCATTGGGGGGATCTTGTCGTTTAGGTTGGGTCTGTCTGGTAGTCCTGTCTACGTATGTCTTGTAGGAAGCACACCCTCTGTAGCTGGCTGGATGGTTGCCCTGGCAGTTGGCACACTTGGGAGAGTCTACCTTCTTCTGTCTGGAGGGGCATGCTGTGAAGTGGTGGTCCTCCCCGCACTTCACACATTTGGGGTCCAGTCGGCAAAAGTTTTTGGTATGACCAAAAGATTGGCAGTTTGTGCACTGCACGACACGGTTGGAACGTCGGCGTGGCTCCACTTTGACAACTGTATAGTAGAGCCGCGTCAGTTGGAAGATGGCCTCTCCAGATGGGGTGTTCTCCAGCTCAACTGCACAGAGGGGTGTGGGGCGTCTATCGTGGTTCAGGATCCGGGTCACTTTTATAACAGGGTATGTCGGGGTCAGTTCGTCTGTTATTTCTGTGTCGGTCAGTGAGTAAGGAACTCCCCGTATAATTACGGAGAGTTTCCTGTCCTCGGGGTTGACGAAGGTGTAGTATTTCACCTTATTGTCGTCATAAAATTTCGTCACTTTGCGGTAGTCATCAGTCGTTGTGAGGCTGATCTTTATTTTTTTGTTGCACTGTTTGGTTTCAAACGGCGAACAAATCAAACTTTTCAACTCGGTAATAACCAGTTGATAATTATCAGCCTCACAAAGAAAGATGGGAGGGATCTTGGTCTGTCTGTTAGGGGTAGGCTGTCCGTCCGGCTTTGTCGGTTGGGTTGTCTCCTGTCCGTCTTGGAGAGTGAGAAGTGGCTCATATCTGTTCTGTGTTGGCGTTGGTGTGGGTGTTATATGTAGAGTATATCGGTTCCTCTTCAGCTGAGGCTCCTGGGAGATGGCTCTGTTATCAGGGACTACTTGGCCTCCATCTACTGCCATTGATATCCCAGAGTCCTCACAGCTTGAAGTGAGCTGCCTCTTAGCAGGTAAAGAAGTGGATATCATCTCACCTGTTCCGGCTACATTGTTTATTTGCTTGGCAAGGTTAGAATTTTGATTATTTAAATTATTAGATTGTTCACGTTTCGAAACGCCGGGTTTCATTCTCACCCAAACAGAGGGGGAACTTCTGAGTGTCTTTGTCACTGTTTGGTAATTAAAAAAACTTATAACACCGTCACAATATTAATAATAAATGTTAACAAACTTTAAAACGTGTTACGCACTTTATAGCCAAAACAGCTGTCATTTGGCCTAAAAAATAGGTAATAATAACAAATTTTGTTTGTAATTAATTTTTTTTTTTAATTTATAAATTATTATTTTTTTCATTTTTGGCCTTATGTACTGCATTAGCCTGCAGTACAGCTGTACTGCCTACATACATATTAGCCTATATTTCTCTATTAATAATGATTTTATCTAGTTATTTACAACAACTATGGTCCCGGGAGGAAGTTCCATCTCCGAAATAAAACTCACTCCCGGGCGGAATTCGAACTCGCAACCATGGTGGGGACATGCGACCAACGCCCTATGCTATAGCCCGCACGGCCACCTCTAACGAACTTTAAAATATGGTTTATGTAATAGTAGTTCATGTAATAGGCTTTCATATACCAACAACGCTTAGAGGTCACTTTCTCTACCCCTTCACAAAATAATTTTATTAAATTTTTTTGAACAGCGTAATCTTTACTCATACCTTGTAATGCCGGTATGAAATAATTTTGAGAAGGGGGAGGGGGAGAGATCAGTTAGCGCTGTTAGTATAAGAAAGTCCTGTAAAAGCCACATCACATATGTTATTTATTTATTTTTTTATTGTATTTCATTTTGTGAAAGGCTTGAGCGTGCCTAATAAATTGTTTTCTTTCTCATCCAAATTAAATTTTTGTTAGTTTTTTCCGGAATTTCTTCCAGTGATATCTTCTTTTTCCTTTGTTCTGACAATATTTCGGGACACACGAGAATGTAAACATTACACACATTGTAATATTAAAATACTCCTATATTAATTATTAGTTAGTTATTATGACTCATGCCCGGGCTTTAACTAGGTGATCATATCGCCTACTACCAGAGCGCTCTTTCTCCACTCTGGTGGACATGAGTCCGACTCTACTATGGGAGTCCTATGTATCCATTGATACATTGATACATTCATAACAACAGCACTTATTAGAGTTTTCGTTTTAAGATTTTGGATGCATATATAAAATTTCGTGTCGATACATTCATTCTATCAGGAGTTATCTTGTTCACAGACACACACAGACTCTGTTTTTTTATTTTTGGAATCAGGGGGTTGGAAAACATGAAATTCTTGTTAAAACTCAACATCGAATTTCTGACATAACTTAGTATAGTCAGAAGAACTAAAGAGTACCCCAGTTAACATTAAACGGAATGAAACGGAGAGACTGAAAAGATGATCGCTCTCCACTTTAGTTGGCAGTTGTCTGAACTTTCAGAATCAAAGCCAGCGTCTCTTCGGGCTTTTGGGTCCAACTAGAAAGTTATTAGAGACTCTAAGCCACCATTTAAATGTCAACCTGAATACATGAATACATTTCCTAATTGCAGATTCACCAATTTTAAAATAGGCGAGGGAAGACCTTTAGAAACTACGTGCTGAGCGCTGTAAATGTATTAGAGGAATTTTGACGTAATTAAATACTTTTAGGAATGTTATATTGTAACTATAATAAATAAAGACACAAAAATATAGTTAATTATAGTAACTCATGCTCGGGCTTCAACTACAAGGTCATATCGTACCTACTACCAGAGCTACTGGGAGTCCGAAATTTCGCTCCAAAATTTTTAATAGCTTAGGTTAGGGGTCTTTAATCCCTGACATCATTCAAGCTCGGGACCCGTCGTATATCGTCCCATCCGAAGGACGGCGGGCTCAAGCCTTTTCAAGCTCTCAGATAAGAAAACCTAAGGGCCAAAAATATATAACTATTAATACGCAATAGTAATAATATTGATTTCTGTTAAATCATGCGTCGTAAGAAGTTTACTGC
Source organism: Aradus depressus (assembly GCA_963662175.1). Taxonomy (NCBI): domain Eukaryota; kingdom Metazoa; phylum Arthropoda; class Insecta; order Hemiptera; family Aradidae; genus Aradus; species Aradus depressus. Next base: position 75,397,142 of record OY759214.1, read on the forward strand.
GTATATCAACAATAATTATTATCAACTCAAACACAGTAATAAAAAATTATAGAAAATAAATACGGGAAAATAAATATTTATAAAATAACAAATAAAAACAATAAACACAGTTCAATTTATATATTTTTTATGATTCTTCCAGAAGCGTCTTTTTCTTTAATAAATACATAAGGTAGCAAACCTTCACCATGACTTCAATGTTAGTTATTGTTACTCATGCCCGGGCTTTAATTACAAGGTAATTTCGCCTACTACCAGAGCGCTGTTTCGTTGCCCTGGAGGACTTGAGCCCACTCTGATATGGGAGTCCTAAATTTGCCTAACCTAAATTTTTATTCACTTAGGGGTCTTTAACGAGTACCTGACATCGCACAGGCTCGGAGCCATCACTTGACACCCCATCCGAAGGTGTTCAAGGCTTTTTCACCTCCCAGATAAAAAACCTAAGGGCCTCGTGTTTTTGAACTCGCGCTCAGAAGACAAGCACGCATATGATCGAGCTAGCGGCGCTCTCATACTTCAATGTTCAAAAATTCAAAGAACAGTAAAGATCCTATACAAACGATTTTTCGAAACAGTTCATGAACAGAACTTTCGAAATTCGAACATTTTTATCATCTACTCCATTAAAAGTTGGATTATTGCTAGTAGGTAATAGTTGTAGAAATATTGAGGGTCAGTCAAAGATGGAAGAAAACACTATTCCAACGCCAACGTTTCGGCCTCTACAAACATGGGGAGGAATCAAGATTAGAATCACGATTAAACAAAATTAGTGTGTTGATATACATTAATGAACGTTAAAATAGACATTATAACAAGTTAAAAATTGAACCTGACTTACTATGGATAAATTAATCAACATTAAAATTAACTAGTAATAATATTTATTCCCATTAAACCTTACATCAAGAGATTTTATGAATCAGATATATAAACAGTTAGAGAGCTCCGCTAGTTCAGTGGTGTGCATGCTTGCTTACCGAGCTGAAGGTTGGAGGCCCTTAGTTTATTTTAGTTGGGAGGTAAAGTAAACTTAAACACGCCGTCCTTCGGATGGGACGTTAAGCAATTTCTTTTCTTATCTCTATTTTCGTCGTTTTTCTATTACAAGTAGTCGCCGCAGAATGGTCAGCACACTTGACAAAACAAAATGTGTTACTGAATAGCTCCGGAACCGTTTGATGTGTGATCTGATCCACACCTCTCTGAAATATTTGTTCATCAATTGAAAAAAGGATATCATTTTGAATTGAATCAGATATGGTGAAATTTCCACACCATTGAAGAGACTGACAACACCTAAAGCGGGGATGACATCAAATGATAAAGGGGAGGGGGGGACATGCCAAATATTTAGGGCCCCAATTGGGCGGTATGTTGGGTCGAGAGAGTGAGGAGCGATGAAGTGAGGGGAAGGTTCAATGGGACGGAAAGCTGTGACGGAGTGAGCCTCATGATGTATGAGCACCAGCTAGCCCTCATAGTACCTATGATCTAATACCTTCGTTATTACTGACCATTAACATATTTTATGAGGGAATGGGTGAGGCGGTGCCGCAGTGTAGCGGCCACCCTGTCTTTCATTGTCCGTTGACAATTCATGTCGTCCACAACATCCATCATCCACACTAGGATAATTGTTCTCTCTGTATGGATGGAACACATTGGAGGACAAACCGAAAATAGGATCTGCTGTTTTATAAACGTGATCAAGAGATTTGGGAAGAATTTGTATTCATACAGGACAAATTCGTCTAACGGAAAATGTATCTACTCGAAAATTCGTCAAATTCAAAGACAAATTCATCTAAAAGATATACTCTAACCAGCAAATGACTTTCGAATAACTAAACATTGCTCTTCTCTTTTTGAAAAAAGTATAACTCATAAAGGAATTAATTTATTTAATGCCCTTCCCCACTTCTTGAAGTCAATAGATACAATAAAAAAAATTTTAATTTTAACTAAAAATGTTCATGTTAGAGGAAACCCTATACACGGAAACGGAATTTTATTCTTACTGTTCAAAATGAATAATATAATCACAATGAAGAATCGTGTTTCATATCCAAATTTTTATTTTTTGGGCAGAGTTCCTAAAGAATTGCTTTATTTATTCATTTATAATTATTTATTTATTTAGACCTTTTTATACATTCATTCATAATTGATTAATCCATATGTATATTATTTTTCATATATTGTTATAGTTACATTGTTTTCTTTCTTTTCTATATCTCGCACATTGGGACCTGATAATGGTACGTAAGAACGTCCCAAAACATCGTTGGGATAAACACTTCCGAAGAGTTTTTTTTGAAACATAGTTATCTTAATTTTTATTAAATTGAAAAATGTGTCTACTTATTATAAACGTATCATGTATTAATTTTGTTTATGTACTCTATATTTTTAAGTATTTATTTATTCAGTTTTTATTAATTTCATTTTACTTTTTTTAATAGTTTTGTTATTACTAAACCATAGATGTGTTAGTCTCAAGTAGTTATAAATCTAATTTATAAGCTATCTTAATGTATAAATTCTTTTGACGTATCCTATCACCATTTATTGGTTTAACGGAAATACATTTATTATTATTATTATTAAAATCCTGTAATAAATTTATTGTTGGGCAAGTTTAATTTTTTTTTATATAGGAAGTATAGGGGAAGTTATTTAATTGGCCAAGAATTCGATGAGAAGCTTTAAACAGAATTTCATGTTTTTTGACCTTATGATTTCAAAATAAAAAATTCTATCAATGTGTGTGGGTATGTGTGATTGTGGACTCCCGATACGATATTTTATAAGTTTATCCAGAACTCCATGATGAGAACACCTATCGATTTCCAGCCATTTAGACCAAAGGAAAAGGGAGGCTGCGGGTTCAAAATATGTTTAAAAAAATATTATCTGTGTGTGTCTATGAGCACAACTTCCGATAGAATGAATGAGGACATAACCTGTCAAATTTCAGGGTGGGGGGGGGGGGGAGCAGGGGGGTCAGGAGAGGGGGCTCACTTCAAAAACTGCAATAGCTGCCGATGTAATGAATGTATCGGCATGAATTTTCAAGTCAAAACCAAATTCGGACATAACCTGTCAAATTTCAGCGATATCGGCCGAAGGAAAGGGGGGACAGATGGGGCTCAGCTGATATCCCCGCATATCCATTAACCCAGCTCTATTCCTTTGCAGACGATATTGCTATCGTCTCCCTTCATCCTGAGCCAGTCCTTTCATCTCGCAATTACCAAGAACACTTGACATCTCTTCAGGCTTGGTATAAAAAGTGGAGAATTAAGATGAACGACAAGACGTTCACGTAGTATTCAGCCTTCGACAAAAATATACTTGCCTTTCCGTCAATCTTAAAAACAATCCCATCTCTTCAAAAAACGAAATTCGCTATCTAGGCCTCATACTTGACTAACGAATGACGTTAAATCCTCACACCAGACTGAAAAGACAAGTAATGAACAGACGATACAAACTCTTACTAAAACTACTAGACAAAAGCTAACTCTGAGAAAAAAACTACTAATATATAACGCAATACTGAAGCCTATGTAGACTTGAACTGTGGGGTTCCGCCAAAGCTTAGCTCTTCAGCGAATTCAATCCTTGCAAACCAAAATCCTTCGTACAGTAGCCAATGCTCCTTATTAATCTCCAAAAAACCCTTCACACTGATTTCAATATTTCCACTTACCCACATTAATCCTCTAGTCTATTGCCCTTTCAGAACGACGCCTTTGGCATCAATGTCCTACTGACCTTCTTAGATCACCTTCTAAGGAGTGTCACCACCGGGTGATTTTTCCTTTCTTTACATTTTGAAATTGCCGTTTTTTCTTCTTTAGTACATTTTCTTGTATATTTTCTTTATGCAATTGTGAATTTTAAAAAAAACTCAGGTTTTTCTGTCCAATTCATAATTTACTTATAGTCAAAGAATTATTTTTAAAATTTCTCCACAGAATCAACCAAAATTTTCAATTTCATGGATTCTAAATCTTATGCTGACGGTTCGTTTCAGGTTGGGACGAGTGGTCAGACTGGTCCGCTTGCAGTAGCTCCTGCGGTGACGGCAATCAGCAGCGGTGGAGGTACTGTCTTCTGCAAGCAGGCTGCCAGGGCTACAACAAGCAAGCCAGGAAGTGCAACACCTTCCCCTGCAAAGGTGCGTTTTTTTTTTTTACTTTCTTATGCCTGTAGTATAAGGAAGTATGGTATCCGTAAGAAATTCCGAGATCGAGTTTTCAGTGGATTTTCACGTTTCAAGATCCCTTGAATACGTTTTGAACATTTTCGCTATAATGACTTTATATATCAAACTAAAAAAAACTATTGTTGCTATAAACTTTAAATTCAGAATGAAGAAGTTACATCTACTAACTCATATATGATTAGATTTTGAACGAAATCAGACGAAAAGGGACCACTTATATTTATGAATCAAACTTTTTTTTAAATAAAAGAAAACTAAAAGCCACATTTATATAAAATATGATTTTTGGCAGGTTGCCCGAGAAAAAAGTGATGTGACCATTACAAGACTTCATTTTTACCAACCACTTTTGTACAGATCACTCTCTCTCCCCTTCTCCCCACTCAAATCCTCTTCATACTGACATTACTGTGTATAAGAAAGTCACCTAAACAATGAAACATAGAAAACTGCTGAGGGCAAGATATGAATTCAATATACTAGACCAGTCAAATAGGGATTTCACCTCGGAATGAAAGGTAATAAGCTATAAATTTGTATAAACCTTTGATTTGACATTATAAAAGTTGGCTCAAAAGTCTCATAAGATCTCGTGTCCGCGTCTTGAGATATTCAAGGTCAAAGGTCGCGAAAACCGTTTTTTTGGAAATATCTCGTTTTCTATGCTTTAAATGATATTCGCATTTATTATAAAAGTTGTAGAACATAAAATTCTCTACAAATTAGCTCTTGTGCATTTTTTTATACGATTAACAGTTTTTGAGATAGAGGGCGAAGAGTGCAGAGCGCTCAGTCATATACGTCATAATGTAACGTCAACCGCGAATCCCAATAAATAGCTAGGTTTATAAAGTTAATTATTCATTAAAAAAATTATAATTATGAAAAAAACTTCATTATTAACTAATTATTTAAAACATTATATTTATTACTATTATTATACATTTTAATTATATTTTTATTCAGCATTCATCTATCATTTTTTTATTACATAGTAAGTATTATTAGCTAATATTAGTAGTAAATATATGTGTCTATTTAATTTTCTTCATCATCATCTTCTTCTGGTCGCTGAAGAATTTCCAAATTATTATCGTCATCCTCGTTATCAATAACGTTTTTTTCTAAACCTTCAAGGATGTCAAGGTCATAAGCACTTTCTTCATCGAGATCATTTTGATAAAATGAAGCGTTGAGGCATGCTTGTCCATTACATTGGCCACAAACTAAAGAGCACTGCAACCCCGATTTTCTGCATCCACAGCGCGAACCACAACCAGTCTTGCAGTTGCAAAATATTATGTTAATCAGTTCATCTGGTGCTGGTGGTAATAAAGTTGTTAACGGTTCTAGGACTTCATTTTGCAGCACCCAACCCCATTCCCTGGGGTCCTAAATCGTGCCCGAACCAAGTTTGAATCTGGTAGTAGACCCGATTGATATGTTGATGGGCTGCTGCACTTGTTGATGGAAGAGTAGATGACTGCATAGGTTTGTTGAGCTTTGTTGATTTGACGAATTGTGTATAGCGAAGATGATCGATACTGTTCACAGATTTTGGAGCATTATATATGTCTAACAAGATGCGAACTCCATTTTCAAGCAATGTTTGTACAGGACAGTTTTCTTGTTGAAATACGTGAACCAATTGATCCAAATCGGGAAGTTTCTCTAATGATTTAATAAAAGTTTTTTCCCTTTTTAAAAAACGCAGAAGTCGTGTCAGAGCCACTGAATGCGAATTCACTGAAATTGAAAAAGAAACCAGTCTTAACTGTACTATAGATTTCTTATCTATAGTATAGAACATCTGTCCCAACTTACTACAACATAAAAGGTCATATTATAGGGACCCACATTTCCAGGTATAATCTAACAACAACATACTATTTATATTGTATTCAAGAGTTAACAAATGTTAAAACAAAAATACTTCATTTCTTTCCTGCTTAAAATATAATTACGATAAATGAGAAAGTAATTAAAATGTATTTAAAGTATTTCACTTGATTATTTATAAGAAATATGTAAGTATTATTAAACGAGTAGGTATTTAATTTATGAATAATAGTAATAAATATAATGTTTTAAATAATAATTATTTCTAATACTAATTATTAGTTAATAATGAAGTTTTTTTCATAATTATAATTTTTTTTAATGAATAATTAACTTTATAAACCTAACTATTTATTGGGATACGCGGTTGACCTTACATTATGACGTATGTATATGACTGAGCGCTCTGCACTCTTCGCGCTCTACCTCAAAAACTGTTAATCGTATAAAAAAATGCACAAGAGCTAATTTGTAGAGAATTTAATGCTTTACAACTTTTATAATAAATGCGAATATCATTTAAAGCATAGGAAACGAGATATTTCCAAAAAACCTGTTTTTGCGTCCTTTGACCTCGAATATCTTAAGACGCGGACAAGAGATCTTATGAGACTTTTGAGCCAACTTTTACAATGTCAAATCAAAGGTTTATACAAATTTATAGCTTATTACCTTTCATTCCGAGATTTACTCTCTTTTTGATCTTATATGACTGGAATATACCTATTAATGCCAGTATGAAATGAATTTGAGAGGGGGGAGAGGGAGAGAGAGTGATCTGTAAAAAGTGGTTGGTATAAGAAAGTCCTGTAATGGAAACATCATTCTACTTTCTTCATTTGACTGACATTTATCTGACATCGTATAGGCTCGGGGACCTTTGCTTTTACAAACTTACGATGGACGTCGATTTTATCGATTTGTATTTTTGTTTTATTTGGGTCTTGTGAGCTTTTACTTACTTAAAGACTTACTGAAAGTTCTTTTCTGAAGTTGTAAGTCTTTTTTAATCTGCTTATTTCACCCATCAAACCTGCATGAAATTTCCTGTGGCTTATTTTCTGTAAGGAATTTGTTTTTTACTTGATAATGGCAATTTCATCTTTGTGGTCAATGACGCTCTTGCTGTTCAGGTTAAAGGTAATAAGCAACTACTTTGAGAGAGAGAAGGAGGCTGTCTGGTCATGACGTGTGTCTTAGTCTGAGGAGAGCTATCACCACCTCTCCACATCTGGAGCTTCAACAAGAGGACATCCAAACAGCTACCGTATAGGCTTTATTTGGGCAGTCCAGGAGGAGATGTTGAATATATATCTGTATAGCAGAGGCCGAGATAAGAAGGCTGTCTGGTCATGTGGTGACCGTGGATCAGTCGGGTATGTCCTAGTCTGAGGAGAGCTATCACCATCTCCAAATCTGGAGCTTTTACAAGAAGACATCAAGCAGCTATCGTCGGCTTCACTCGGGCAGCCCAAGAAGAGTTGTTGGTCGGAAAGGAGGAAGTAATTGGAATACAAGGTCCCCAACAAGATGCAGGTCTATCTGTCCGCCAGGAGGGAGTTAGACATTGCGCAGTCAGTGAGAGCAAAGCTCGAAGTGGGACGGCGGGCGCTTGTAGGATCAAGTGGATGCCAATCTACGAGAACAGGGCTGAGCAGTCAAGGGCTTGGTAAAGAGCTTCCTAACCCTGCCATCTACAACCACTACCTACAGATTGAGGAAGCCTTGTTATCTAATCTCTGGAGTGAAAACTGATTCTACACATTTGTTAAACCTGCCCTTTAATCCCCCCATTTTTTAGAACTATTTGGCTGAAAATCAATAGGTGTTCTCCTCATGGAGTTCTGGTTAAGCATATAAAATTGTCATTCATTCTATTGGGAGTTATCGTGTTCATAGTCAGCATACCCACACATAATTTTTTTTTTTTGTTTAAATCATGAGGTTGGAAAACAAGAAATTCCGTTGAAACTCAGCATCGAATTTCTCACCGATTACATAACTTCTGCTATACTTCGTGTAGATGTGAAAGTAAAACTTGCAGCAGTGACGCCACCCATATTTTGCCGCTTTAGAGGCCGTCTAGTTTGTTTCTAGATTCGAGTCGCCCCTGTAATCAAGGTTTAAAACTACTGTTTTTTAAAACAACGTTCAGAACGTAAACACACTGCTAATCCCTCTCTGAGTCTGATAGTCCCCTCAGTCCCATGCTATACTTGCCCGTGAGTGGACCTATTTTAAGTTCTATTTATTGCCGTATTTTATTACGGCCCTCCTTCCTTTTTTTGCTTTTTTGAACTTCTTTTTGGACTTGCTATCTGTCCAGTGTCCCCGTTCAGCTTTTTGTTCGTTCGTCCGATGAGCTTCGTTCTTCTGATCTCACCGTACTTCAGGTTCCATCATCCTTCGAAGATCATACTTTTTGTTTGTATTTCAATTTCAATATTTTCACCACACTGTGTTTGTCAACATAAAGATATTGATCATTTTGTTTTTATTTTTACATGAATATTTTCAATTTTAATTACATATGGGGTATTCAAACATTGTTTCTTACAGAACTACTTTCGTTGTACCTAGTCCATAGTCGATTATATTTTTTTATTATATTACTTTCAGTGATTATTTTTTAACAATATAAATTTATGTATAGATACCTTTCTTTTTGTTTTAAGAATTGATATTTTGTTGGTTTTATTATAGATCCGATATGTCCGATAATATATAATAATTATTTACCCAATCTTTTTGACATATTTTGATGAGAATTTCTTTTTAAACTCAAGTTATATATATGTATTATATATTTTTTTTTTTTTCTTCTAATATATATATTTTTTTACATTGTTCTCAGTATTATTATTATTTTGGTCCCCTATATTTTTGTTCTCCGTTTTCCTATCATGTGCTTGTCCAATAATTGGAAGCTCCAGCAAAGTTAAATTTATTTGAGAATTTTCCTATTCAAAAGGAATAGGGAGCCTTGAATTAACCAACAACAGAAAAGAAAACTTTATCCATCATTAAAATTAAAATAGTTAATATCAAATTCCTTTATCCCCCCCATCTGATAGGTAAAATATGAGTTGTGAAATTGATTGGAGGAAATTTTAAAATTAGATTGCTCAACATAAATCTTGGGGGATGTCAAACGGACGCTAATTTAAATTGAGAGCAGAGATCCTGGCCGAGCAATTAGATTTCAAAAGGAATTCATTAATTCAAAGCCGAGGGGAGGGGGGGGGGGGGGGGAGGGGAGGGGGAGAGATTGAGCTGACCTTAATATTGGGTTTGTCTGACACAAACGTCTTGTCCCAGTCACTGGAAGCAAGGATCTACCAGCGCTTTATTAAACTGAGAGAAAGACGAGGAAAAAAAAAAAAAAAAAAAAAAAAAAAAGGATAAAAACCTTTGAAACTTTGAATTTTATTCAGTTTTATTAATCTAGAATCTTTGAAATTGAAAATTGTCTTCTAACCATTTACTAAAAAGAAGTAATAATTCTTTAAATTAAAAGTCATTAAAAAAAAAAAAATTAAAGGATTTCTCTTAGGTGTGGTTGTATTAAATGTATAGCAAAAAAACAAAACTATTTAAATTCAACTATATTTAGAACACTAACATCTTAAGGACAACTCAAATAGCTAAGACATAAATAAATATTGATTAATAGAGTCGACAGTATCTTTTCAGGTGTCGTCTTTACAGGGCTTTGAGTTTATGTATAAAATTTCGTGTCAAAATATTCATTATAACGGCCATTATTAGAGTTTTAAGGTGTCAACCTTAGAAGACTTTGAATTTACATATAAAAGTTCGTGTCGATAAATTCATTTTATCGGGAGTTATTGTGTTCACAGATGCACAGACAGACTGACTTCTTTTTCATATTTGGAATTTCGAGGTCGGGAAACATGAAATTTCGTTGAAAACCGCTTCAAAGTTGTTGACCGTTTACATAACTTCCAAGAATAATATGAAGATGGCTGATGTGAGAAGTGATTATTTCACAGGTAGTAAAATAAACCATCAGATTTTATTTGCTCACATATTTTATTAATTCTTGCTAGCCGGCTTTCGAGGTTGCCCTCATCAGACAGTCTGATGTAAACTTCTTTCCAACGACACAACATCAAACTTTATTTGGACCAGAACAACTTGGTTCTTCACACAAAGTATAAAATAGAACTATTAAATAATGTCTTGATACAAACTTGGTTTGAGCCTTCTGTGAAGAGCAGCCTACTGGCCAAGATTATAGTGGGCTGCTCCAGAACATGGGCCTAGTCTGCCGTAGTTTCGGATGTTCCGGAAAAACCATGGTGCATCTAGAGAAAAACAAGAACTTTGTTCTGAAAGTTGTGTTGTGAGTGAAGGACTTGCGCCATGCGATCTTGGACAAGCATAATATGTTAACATAAGACATATTATGTTAACAATGGGAGAAGTAATGTTTTGTACAGAAGCAGTGTGCAGGAGTGTTTGAGAGGTGTGTTGTGGTTAATGAGTGGGTATTGTGTTTGAGTGTTCGAGCAGTCGGTTGCGGTTAATTTTCCAAATTTCAAGTCCTTAGTTACAATTCTTTCTGCTTTACAGCGCTAACAACTTTCCAATCACTTACACACATACAGTCATCATCGTGGAAATGTTCAAAACGAGTTCAGTGGACCTTAACACGTAAAAATCCGTTGAAAACTCGATCTCGGATTTTCGTATGAATTTATTACTTCCTTAACTGTAGTATCGTTCCATCCGAAGGACGGCTTGCTGAAGGTTATGAATGGTGTTGGTGGTGTTGTAGAATGGTGCGTTAGTTGTTTTATGTGACTCACATCTTCAACTACGAGGTCATATCGCTCTACAAGCGCTCTGGTAGTACTTGCCTCCCACAGGCTTGGGACCATCGCTTAACCTCTCATTCGAAAGACGGCGTGCTCAAGGTTATGATGGGTGTTTTTGGTGTCGTAGAATGGTTCATTAGTTGTTTTTGTGACTCACATCTTCAACTACGAGGTCATATCGCTCTACAAGCGCTCTGGTAGTACTTGGCATCCTACAGGCGACTATCGTTTAACGTTCCATACGAGGGACGGCTTAAGGTTTACTCACCTCCCAGCTAAAAAACCTGTGCCTCGGCAGGGTTTTGAAGCCTGGATCTTGAGTTCAGTAAGCAAGCACACAGCCTCTGAACTACCGCGTGATGTGCCGTATTGAACTGCATGGCTTAAATATAGAGTTTGCCGCAAACCCTCCGGTCAAATATTAAAGCAGTATTAAAACCGAGGAAGTAAAAGTGAAAGCCGATGATACCCTAAACCGCCCTCTACTTCAGCTGGGTTGGTTCTTGTTTTAATAAGTGTTTGTCTGAGAACCAACCACACGCATCCCCCCACTTAATTAAACCACTTGGAGACTTAATGAGCAACTTAGTCGGTCAACTTAACTGATAAAGCCCCCTGCCTCCTCACTTAATATCATATGCTTTGACTTTGGGGGCTTTCATCTTGAGCCATAAGCTCGAAACTTACCCCGTTTCCCTGCGGCCAAATCAGGTGTGCAATAACAACACCGGTGGAAACGATATTTTATAGAACGCACTAGCAGCTTACACGGTTAGTAACAATAAGCAGGTCAGCTCTCTGTTAACCGGGTTTATAAAAATTCTAAAATTCAATTTATAAAAACCAGTTAAAGATTTGTGGAGTTAGCAGTAATTTTTATGTTTTGACTTTCCCCTATCCCGGTCAAAATGTTCAGATTTTATGGATGCCCAGGCTTTAACTACTAGGTCATATTGACAATAGAGCGCTCTGGTGGACATGAGCCTGACTCCACTGTGGGAGTCCCAAATTTTGCCTAACTAGGTTTATTCATCTAGTCTTTATGTACCAGACAAAGCACTGGCTCGGGGCCATCGCTTAACGGTTACATCCGAAGTCTGGCGTGCTCTGAGTTTTTTCACGTCCTAGATAAAAAACGTCAAGGGCAGGACGAAAACATTACTTGGTGATGAAAACATTTCATATTGATTCCACCTAAAAATGTTATCGAATCGATTTGAAAGACATTTATATGCATCATAAATATTTTATGTTTTATACATTTTCTACGCTAAAGTTAGAAATAATGAAGATAAATAACATTTTTTAGCGTAGCAAAGAAGGCGAGAGTATGCGAGGTGCATAGGGAAGAGAGTGGTGGTAAGATGGGTGTCCGGAGTCACTCACCTGATCATCCTAACCTCCTCATTCGTTTTCTCTCACTGCTTTATTTTAGCGATATTTACTGGTAATATTTAATTCAATTTTAATTACAGTATTTAGCTGTGAATCACTGGCAATTTACTTCTCTTGAACGAATTAATCAATTAACTCCCCCACCTAAACAAATCGACCATTATATCGGCAGTTATTAACATTTTTAATTGAGCCCCTCCCCCGAACCCCCCTTTTCTTTCAGTTGATATCCCTGAAATTTGGCAGGTTATGTCCTCAACGGATTTTGACTTTAAAAATAAAGTTTCGTGTCGATACATTCTTTCTATCGACAGGTATTAGAGTTTTTCTGTTAAGCCTCCCCCTAATCCACCCCTTCCCTTACCTCAATTTGGCTGAAAATCAATATGTGTGATCGCTTGAGGGTTCTGGATTCACATATAAAATTTCGTGTTGATAGATTTATTCTGTCTGGAATTATCGTGGGAAACTGGAGATGATACGTTGGGGAATTGAAAAATGTAGCCATCGTAATTTTTCCGGTGAAATATTTTCATCCAAACTTTTCCCTGTTTTTTCTCCTTTTTTTTTTTTTTCTAGGGCCTTCAAAATTTTTTTAAGAGACAATTTTGAAGTTCCTGTGTAAAAAAGATGTTGCGAGGGTTTTCAGTCAGGATGTCCAAAAAAACAGAGCTACATGGGGGGAAAAAAAACGAAGTCTTATTGATCCAGTCTGCAGATCCCATGGGCTGCATGTTGGACATCCCTGCTGATTTTTTTGTTGTTGGGGAAAAGTTTTTCTGAGTTTCCCTATCCAGGTATTTTTAATTCATGTTCAGATAGGTGGTCCAGGGAAGCTGAGGGCTAGATATGAATATTCAGGAGTATGTTTGTAGATTTGTCTTCATACAGATATACAACTTCAAACTGAATTTTCACTTTAAAAAAAATAAAATAAAAACATACTTTCATGAAAAAGTATCAAGAAGAGGGACATCGGTGTGCTATTCCACTTTGAGCGAATATATTATTTTATGTATGTAATGTAAACATATTTGTATTTCCCTCAGATATACAGAGTATAGGGGAAGTTATGTATTCGTATAAAAACTCGATGTTGAGTTATCACCAAAATTTTATTTTTTCACGATTGATCGCTCTAGAATTTTTCAGTTCTGATAATTTTGACTCAATCTACAACTAATTCTCAATGTTCATGATTTTTTTCCAGATTTTTGTGAGCGATCTTTTTGGTGATAAAAATACATTATATATATTGTTGAATTCGTGCTTCAATAATCTTTCGTTTGACACCCTACACGATACCCTGAATAGTTTCAGAGAAGAAAATCGCCTGTGACAGACGGACGGTCGGACACCGAAGTGATTCCATAAGTGTTCCGTTTTGCTAATTTTGGTACGGAACATTAAAATGACGTCGGTGAATCACCGGCAGTGTATTTCCCCAGCTCGAATTAATAAATTAATTGTTCGCTCGTCCTACAAAAGCAATCGACCGTTAAAAATTAATTGTTAACTTACATAAGGTCTTCTTAATCCTCAATCGAAATTTTGTCTCTATACATTAATTACATCGACAGTTATTAGGGTATTTGAATCGAGCACCTTTCTCTGATTCCCCCTTTTTTTCTACCGAATTTTTGGAAAATTAATAGGTGTAATTCTTATGGAGTGGATTACATCAGCCGTTATTAGGATTTTTAAGTTTTTTTTTTTGCATTTTTGGCATTAGAGGGTCGGAAAACATGAAATTTTGGTGACAATTGTACAGAAAATTTCTAACAGATTATGCAATTTCTATACTTCTATACTATCCAGAACGCTATAGAACACCTATTAATTTTCCGAGAAATCGGCCGAAGGGAAAAAGAGATCAGAAGAGGTGGCTCGATTCAAAATCCCTAATAACTGCCGATGTATTGAATGTATCAATACAAAATTAATTTTGAGGATTCATAATCTTCCGTGTATCATCTATTAGTTTTTTAGCCCAAACGGTCGATTGAATCTCCGATTTCACTTGATCTTCACTTTAAAATAACAAAATAACATATGTTGTATTTTGGCAGGTGTTGTGGCTCCCCTGTCTCTGGAAGACAAGAAGTACTTTCATCCAAATCAGTGGGAGCGAGTGCCCGGCCGGGAGACAGCCTGGCGTCTCAAACCCAACTCATATCTTTGGCTACCAGCTGCGGAGCTTCCATTTCCCAGGAACTACTTCAGGAATCACTTTGCACTCCTCATGTCCCTCAGGATCGACCCCAAGGTAATCAGTCATATCAGTTTTTGTGAGGATGGCTCATATAGTGGGAAGTGATTATTTTACAGGTTGCAAAACAAAATGAAAAGTTCGTAGGTGAATCCCAAATACTCAACAGTTGACTTACATAGGGGCTCCTAAATCCTCATACTACATTCATTACATTGGGGTGTTTTATTTCCCCCTTCTTTCTACTGATTCCGCTGAAAATTTTTAAGTTTCGTTCCGTTATGGGGTTTTGAATTCAGTCTGGGTGACTATGAGGGTAGGCCTGGAATTTTTTGAAACGGGTCAGGGATATTGAGATCTTAACGAAAGATTTTGCAAGAGACATAGAGAGGATGGTTTACGATGCGTCTGAGGACATTGGACTGTATTTATAATATAATTTTTAGCGGAGTCCCAAAGTTCAAGTCTTTATGTTCAAATGGGTCGTATAATTGTTTTATAAATATTTAATTTGCATTGCATCGATAACTTCCCCACTTTTTGAAGTTAATAAATACAATAAAAACATTTAAACTTCAGCTAAAAATGTTTATGTTAGAGGAAACCCTTTACCCAGAAACGAAATTTTATTCTGACCGTTCATAAAGAATATAATAACCAGAATAAAAAATCGTGTTTTATATCCAAAAACAACATTTCGTAGACAAAACTCCCTTCCGGGGCCATGGATGTCGTAAATATTTAGGTAAAACACCATTATAAGAGTCATGACGGGAGCCATGGTGGCCGTGCGGGCTAGAGCGTAGGGCTTTGGTCGCATGGTCTCACCTTGGTTTGCGGGTTCGAATCCCGTCCGGGAGTGTTTTATTTCGTAGATAAAACTTCCTCCCGGAGCCATGGATGTCGTAAATAATTAGGTAAAACACCATTATAAGAGTCATGGCTAATATGCATCGTACATAAGGCCAAAAAAAAAAAAAAAAAAAAAAAAAAAAAAGAGTCATGACTGATATGCATCGTAAATGAGGCCAAAAAAAAAAAAAAGTTATGTTTAATCATTATTTTTCATTAGTTGTGTACTAATTTATTTTATTTCTCTTGGTATATAATTTTATGTATTTGAATTATAATTTTCTTGTTTATTTCTTATTCTTTTTATTATTTTATGGATCTATTTATTTATTTATACTTTTTTATTTATTCATTTATATTTTTATTTTATTTTTTTTTATATTTGTTATTGTTACATTGTTTTCTTCCTATTTCCTATATTTCGCACATAGGGATCTGATGAAGGGGCGCGGAACTGTCGGCTTCTGACGCGAGCACAAGCAGGCACTATAAGTCAGTCTAGGGAAGAGCCGATGGGCGCAGATCCCTCAGTAGCGCCGTTAGCTCACTGGTAAGCGTGCTTGCTTACGGAGCTCAAAATCTTGGGTTCGAAACCCGGCCGTTCTTTGGATGGGACATTAAGCGATGGTACGGAGCGTACGATGCATTTAAGATGCCAGTTGTCAGATACACGTTGAATACCCCTACCCTAGGTGAATAAAAATTTAGGGTAGGCAAAATTTAGGACTCCCTCAGAAGAGTCAGGCTCATGTCCACAAGAGCGCTCTGGCAGTAGCGATATGACCTTGTAGTTAAAGCCTGGACATGAGTCATAATAACTAACTATAACGGAGTGGTATTGCATTATTGCAAGGTGCACTCTGCATTTAAACTGAATAAATAAAGTACTTTAATTTTATTAAGTACAACGCTAAGTGAATGTTAAGAGTAGAGATGGTTTGATGGCTAGTCGTGGAAGGTTATCTTTGTCACGTCTGTATTTCATGGTAAACGTCTATCAAGATACTGAGTACAGGGTGTCTCCTGCATGTAGAGGACTTGTTTATGTACTTATACCCTGTGCATACACCACCCTATGTACACAACACACTCCATGTCACTTCTAAACGAGTTTTCCTCATATCGATTTTCATCATTATACATAACTTATGAACTAACACATACATAAAAAAATTGAAACACCCTCTAAAACGTATATTATGTTCATTTTTAACTTTAAACTAATCCCATTTTCAATATATACTTGTATATAAAGGGAAAACAACTTATGTACTTCCCCAGGATGAATTAATCAAATAATTGTTCGCTCCTCCTCCAAAACCAGTCGACCATTTCCTCTGATATTCAACAGTTGACATACAAAAGGGTTCCTAAATCTTTATACTAAATTCTGTGTCGATACATTCTTTACATCGGCAGTTATTGGGTTTTTTCAGTTAAGCCTCCCCCGAATCCCCCCCTTCCCTTTAGTTGATTTGACTGAAAAACAATAGGTGTCGTCGTTAGAGGTGTCGTGGATTCAGATATAAAATTTTGTGTCGGTACATTCATTCTAACCGAAATTTGAATGTGCTCACAGAAATACAGAAATTTTACTTCCCCAGATATACGAAGTATAGGGGAAGTTAGTAATCGTCAGAAATTCCGAGTTTTCAACGGAATAGCATGTTTTCTGAGCATATTTGAAAAAACAAATTCCTGTCTGTCTGTTTGTGTGTGTCTGTGAACACGATAACTCCCGATAGAATAAATGTATCGACTCGAAATTTCATATGAGAATCCAAAACCCTCTAACGATGACACCGATTGTTTTTCAGCCAAATTGACCGAAGAAAAGGGGTGATTAGAAGGGAGTATTAACATACTCTAATAACTGCGAATCGAATGAATGTATCGACAAGAAATTTTATATGTGTGACCAAAACCTCATAAAGACAACACCTATCGATTTTCATCGGTCAAAAGGGAGGGGGGATTAGGTGAGAGGTTCAACTCAAAAACTGTAATAACTGCCGTAGTAATGAATGTATCAACACAAAATTTCATATTTAAAGTCAAAACTCAATGAGGAAATACCTGTCATATTAAAGTGATATCGGCTGAAGAGAAGAGAGGGGTCAGGGAGGGGGCTCAATTCAAAAACCTTAACAACTGCCGATGTTATAAAATCGACACAAAATTTAGTATGAAGATTAAGCAGCCTTTTGAATGGTAGCTTTTCGGAGGGGGTGCGAAAAGTTAATTGATTAATTTGTTCTGGGGAAGTACATTGTGATTCACCAACGACTTTTTTAAAATTATCTGTTGAGGGAAATAATAACCCTTTGATTTATGAGCAAAGTATACTTCTAACTTATTAAACAATCTCTGTGGGCTCTTATTAAAGTGAAGCAGTATAGATGCCATTTTCAAACTAAGTTGTAAGTTGATAACATAGCTGCGGTGAAGTGAGTAATTGACCAGAGTGAAGTCCGCCCCCGAAGACATAGTTACGTAGAGTTATGGATGGCTTAATTTAAACAGCGTGCATATCTGGGAGGACAAGAGAGATTCGAGGCGGCTCACTCCAGGATTTATGCGAGTCAGTGTCTCCCTGGCTGGAATCCTTGTCTGGAGACGCGGTAGCCAGGTATGTATCCAATTTGCTGCAGCTTCAGTCTGTAGTTCTGCAGAGGAAGGGAATTCTGATTGGAGTACAAAGTCTTAACATTCGCTTATCGACACTCAGACACAAACAGAAATATATTTTTTTCAAACTGGTATGAGGAGGTCGGAAACCACACACCGACAAACACAGCAAATGCAGTTGAAAACTCAAGTTCGTATTTCTGCCCGATTACCTAACCCCTTATAATATGAAGATGTCTGATATAGTGAGAAGTGATTATTTCACAGGTTGTCAAATCAAATGTAGTTGACCTCTCATAGATTTTTATTATTAGTTAATTTCAGCATTTCTTCAAGAGGTGTCTTCTTGTTTTTTTTCCGATAATAATTCGGGACTCTTACAAGTCCCTTCTTCCGGTGTTCATAGTGACCGGAAGAAGGGACTTGTAAGAGTGCCGAAATATTGTCGAAAAAAAAAATTAGAAGACATCTCTGGAAAAAATGCCGGAATTAACTAACAGTGGAACATCCCAGAGAAGTTTAAGAAACACAGATTTTTCATCAGGCAGTCTGATAAAAAAAAAATTTTGAAATTTGAATGAAAATTAAAATATTTTAATGAGTAAAATTTATAATAAAAATATATAAATAAAACAATCTAAAAACTTTAACAATTTAAAATTATTATAAATTTATAAATTTTATTTGCTAAAATATTTTTATTTTAATTCAAATTTCAAAAATGTTTTTTTTTATAAGCCGGTTATCAAGAATTAGTAAAATCTGAGAGAGGTCAGACTACATTTTATTTGACAATCTGTGAAATAACCCCTTATACTTGTGTATAACTGCGGAAGTAATAGGTACCATTTTGTAGATAAAAAAAAATTGTTTTAGTAATAGCCCGGGCAACAACTTCATTCTTATATTTAGTTATTATTGTTCAAATCGCCATTTATTATTTTATTTTGTCTCATTAACCATTATTGTCAAAAAATTAACTCCTGGTTTGTACCGAATGTAAATATGCATAATAAAAAAATATATAAATAAAAATAATAATGATAATTAGATAAATAGTAAAACGTTCTGCCCCACTCTCGTCCAGTGAAGATGATAGTAAAGATAATAATATTTATTTCCTTTAAACCATAACATGGTCATTAGGGTGGTCGTTAATAATGCAAGGTTCAAATTTTAACGCTCTCACCCAAAAATCTCGATCAACATTATAAAAAAATACCATTGGCATTATTCCGGGCCCATAATAAATGATTTAACCCGTGCCGGCAGAGGAATCAAATTTTCCGTGTATTTTAAATGGCGTTTAGTGATGTTTCGGGGTTTTGTTCTATAACTATGAAACTGTCTATCGTAAATCTCTGAAAATTTGTACACTACTATTTTTGAAGTTGCTGAACACGAATATTTCATCAAAAATTATATTGGTCAAGTCAAAACTGTCAAAATTGGCTTCCGAATTTGCGAAAAATATTTTTCCCCCATCCCTACATGTGCGTAACTTTCGAATGGAGCGCGTTCTTCATGAAAATATCGCGTAATCATCGAAAAGCGGTTGAATTTCAAATTTTCAATTTTCACTCGCATTTTATTATTTAGCATATAATCGACATTTTGAGCTGCAAAATAGAATTCAAATTGAAAAGAAAAAAAAATTATATGAATTAGATTTTTTATTCCTCAAAAAAATCGAAAAATATTTTTCGCAAATTCGGAAGCCAATTTTGACAGTTTTGACTTGACCAATATAACTTTTTATGAAATATTCGTGTTCAGCAACTTCAAAAATAGTAGTGTACAAATTTTCAGAGATTTACTATAGACAGTTTCATAGTTATAGAACAAAAACCCGAAACATCACTAAACGCCATTTAAAATACACGGAAAATTTGATTCCTCTGCCGGCACGGGTTAAATCATTTATTATGGGCCCGGAATAATGCCAATCGTATTTTTTTTATCATGTTGATCGAGATTTTTGGGTGAGCGTTAAAATTTGAACCTTGCATTATTAAAGACCACCCTAGTGGTCATACAGTTTTATACATCAAAATAGATTTTAAGAAGATATATATTAGATTAAATTTTATACATAATGAAAGATAAATTAATATAAAATATCCAGTATTAATACTTAATTATAAAAAGTACCAATTTTTGTAAAAATTTTAAATGTTTTTTATTCATATTTCTTTAAGGTAAATCTTTTTTTTCAGGATATTTCGGGGCGATTACGCTGCAATTATAGAAACATTATGTTTATATATAGATATTTGTGTGTTCATGGAAAGGAGGCAGAGTTCATCATCTTAGGGCACTTATAGATCCTGGAAGCCAAGAGTTACATTACAGCTTCATGTGTTCAAATCCTTGGTTTGAGGAAGCAGCGTGCGAATGTTACTTGTTCTGGTATTGGTGACATGCCGTCCCAATCTTCTTTCAGTGTTGCTAATTTGTTGATACACCCTGAGAAAAGTCAAGTTTGTGTACCCAAGCATTTGTTATTTCTAAGATAACATACCTGCAACCTTCAGTGAATCTTTCCCCGTTGGTTTGTGATAATTTTAAACATGTAAAGTTAGTCGATCCCAAGTTTTATATACCTAGTATTATTCATGTTCTTATAGGCGCTGAGGTATTTAGTTCAATTATAACTGGTGAAAAAATAATGTTTCCTCCTGGTCTTCCTACAGCGTGGAATTCAGTTTTTGGTTATATGTTAATGGGTCAGTTAGTTCAGTTCAAACCTTTACATCTTCTGTAAGTGTTAAGTTAAATTGTGACGTAAATCAACTCCTTCAGCAGTTCGGGGAGTAAGAGGAAATTCCTTCAGCCAGTAGTGTGTCTTTGAGTTCCGAAGAAGTGCTAGCTGAAGAAATGTTTACCAATCTTCATTACCATGAAGAATCAGGTAGTTATGTAATTCTACTACTTGTGAAACCTGAAAGTTCAAAATTAGGTTCCTCCTTCAATAGTGCATCTATGTGTCTTAATTCTGTTAAAAGAAAATTTATGAATAATATTTAGTTTGATGAGTCTTGTTATAAAGTTAATTTGTCATCATCAGCTAATATGAAGAGAGCAGTTCTCTCTAATATAGCTCGTGTTTTAGATCCATCTAGTAGGATCGGTCCTGTTACAGTCTGGGCTAAGCAATTTCTTCAGAAATTGTGGCGTTTAGGTCTAGACTCGGATACCCTCTTGCCTGAGCCATAGAGAATGGCAAATGTTTGTCACATCTCTCAAACTAGTTTCCCAGTTTCGTGTTCCAAGAATCTTCTCCCTGATTCTGTAGAGTGCAATGTCATTGGACTTTGTGACGCCAGTGAGAAAGGTTATACTTCAGTTGTGTATTTACGCAGCCAGACTTTAAGTCATAGTGTAAGTTCATACCTTCTGATGGCCAAAACTAAAGTTGCGCCAGGCAAACCAGTTACTATCCCATGTTTAGAACTTCTAGGTGCAGTTCATCTTATGAAGTTAGTGAATCACGTTCTTTGCCTGGTACATCTGCGCATGGTGTACCATTTCATATTCATTCGAATGTGAATTCATTCGAAACTATGGAAATATTAGAAAATGTTGAAAGACTGTTGAAGTTAGTTTTGACGTGAAACCCAACTACAAATATAATTATAAGCGGGTCTAGGAGGACGAGCTTTTCAAGAGAATTTATGTAGGGTATGCCTGGTTGTGGAATCCCCTGGTGGGAGGGGAGGCTGGAGCCAGGTATGTATCCAATTTGCCGTTGCTCCAGTCAGCAGTTTGGCGGGGGCGGGGGCGGCTCTGATTGGAGTACACGGCCCTTGGCCCGGTCTCAACACTCCAGTCATCCACCCCCACTCTCTTGGCTTAAACTAACCTAGACACACAGACCCCCCGGGGGTCCTTTGGGAAAGTCTACCTTCAATTGGCGCACAGTGGTCCAGAATCACTTTTCGACGGCCAACATTTTTGAAACTTAGTTACTTTATGTTTTTGGAATCGCTGACGTTTTAAGGTCCCCAGAATTTGACAATTTTCGCAATGATGTCTGTCTGTGCGTTGTGAGCGCTCTACCGCAGAAACGATTGTAGCTATGAACTTGAAATTTGGAATGAAGAAGTCACATATGCTAACTTAAATGTCATTAGATTTTAGCCGAAATCGTACGAAAATTGAGACCACTTTACTTAAGGGCTTAAGTACATTTTACAAGATATCGCTTACGTTTTTGACCTAATCAGAACTCTTTTTGAGTAAAAGTTGTAGAAAATACTACAATACATATTTTATATGAAATCAAATTTTTCGCATGTCGTCCAGTTTTCCAGATACATGCCGAAAACCATACTGAAATGTAGTTTAAAAACACATATTTTTAGACGTTTCCTTGATTCCCTAGCAAGGCCCTTAGTTAATTTTATCTGGGAGGTAAAATAAACTTAAGCACGCCGTCCTTCGGATGAGACGTTAAGTGATGTACGATGACAAGTACTCGTTAAAGACCCCTAAATGAATAAAAATTTGTTAGGAAAAATTTAGGACACCCATAGAAGATTCGGGCTCATGTCTACCAGAGTGACGAAGTAGCGCTCTGATAGTAGGCGATATGACCTAGTAGTTAAAGCTCGGGCATGAGTTATAATAATGCTTATAAGTTATTATACTTATAATAATATTGGTAGATTTTTCAAAAATTATAAATTTGTGATGTGGCCATTAGAGGACTTTCTTATAATCAGAACGCTTACGATCACTCTCACCCTCCCTTTTTTCAAAATCATTTCATGTTGTCTCTTTGTACAGCGTAATCCTGAGAGTGACATTCTTATATCCAGTAATGTCAGTATGAAATACTTTTGAGAAGGGGGAGTTTTGTGATCTGTAAGCGTGGTTATGTCTTCCTGTTAGAGAGAAAAAAAAACATAATATTTGATCATTGATGGAATTTATGTGTAAATTTTCTGTAAACAACACTCATTTTGTTCTCTTGGTACATTCAGACCTTTCCCTGAACTCTCAAACTTACCCTTTTTGTTATACAGGGTATTCATTATATCTTGACCCAGGTAAATAACTCGAAAAATAATGATTTTCTCAAAAATAGCTTGAGACAAAAAATTTAGAATAGAATAGACCGCATTATTTGCTGTAATATAATTTTTAAACAAATGAAAATTTTAAAAGTTTTTTATGAATTTAAAAAAAAAATTTTTTTGACGTCAACCTATTTTTTTTTTTGCTTAATTAGATTCCTGAGAAAAAATGAAGGGGAGTTTAAATGAGACATTTTTTTGTTAGACCAATACTGAAGAACCTTGAGCAATTTTCCGGAACAACTTCGATAAATGTATTGAAGTTGCAGGACATCAGTTCCAACATTTATTACAATAATATTCATTTATTAGGTTTAATATTGGTCTAACAAAAAAATGTCACATTTAACCTCACCTTTAATTTTTCCCGAAGAATCTAAACATGCAAAAAAAAAAAAAAAAGGTTGACATTCAAAAAAAATATTTTTTTTAAATTCATAAAAAAAGGTTGAAAATTTTCATTTGTTTAAAAATTAGATTACAGCCAATAATGCGGTCAATTCTACTCTACCTTTTTTGTCACAGGCTTTTTTTGTGAAAATCATTATGTTTCGAGTTATTTCCCTGGGTCAACATAAAATGAACACCCTGTAAATTGGGAATGATATGTAATCGGACAATTTCATCTTATCCGACATTTTGATTTAAAAAAAAAATCTGTCTGTCTTTGTGTGAGTGAGAACACGATAACTCCCGATAGAATAAATGTATTGACATTTTATATGTGTATCTAAAACTCTCTAAGAACGACATTTATTAATTTTCAGCGGAATCGACCAAAAGGGAGGGGGATCAGAGTGTTTAGGCCGAAAGTGCAATATATTTATAAACACAATGGGGTATATGTGGAGGGGGTGACGCCATTAGTGAAGTGTATATACTTTGTATAGTGGCCAGTAGAGGTCACTGCGGCCACAATTGTTTAGTTAACCTGACCGGTCAGTCAAGTCCAGTCAGGCTGTCTGAATTGAAGTGACCTCAGCCCTTTGCTGTACATTTCACCACCACCTCGAGCAGTATCTGCCCTCAGCCCTTGCTGCAAGTATTGGTCAAGAAGCAATATAAGACGGACCCTCAGCCCAGCTTCACTGTGACGAGACAACACCTTGTCGTCTTCACTTCACAACCGCCCACATTCCCCAGACATTTTTAGTACCTATCATTTATCTTATAATTTTTTAGATTTAATTTGTTTGTTTTGTTTTTATTAGTTGAGTATTTTTTTTTCCGTTATTATAATTTGTTAAATAACCTATATACAGTCCACTTATTTTGTTTTAATTTACCTTCTATCATTTATATTGTTTATTTGCAGCAGGTATTAACACACTGATGTCTCAACTCAAAAATCCCAGTATCTGCCGAATTTTTTTATTTAAATTCAGAACTCTGTAGAGATAGTACCTGTTAACTTAACCTTTTCCGAAATCAGTCGAAGGAAAGGGGACATGACTTAAATATTCTAATTAGTGCCACTTTAATGAATATTTAATTATAACACAAACGGTTGGAGGGAGAGCGACAAACTAATTGATTAATTCGTGCTGGGGAAGTACATAGCTGATGATTCAGCGACTTTATTTTTTTTATACCGATTACATAACTTCCACAATACTTCGTATAACTGGGAAAGTAAAAAAAAAAAAAAAACAGTTAGTGGAGTTAGTTAATTCATAAATCTGAGGTGGAGGCGCTAATAGCAGTGGGTGGCCTAAGAACCAAGGCCCCCCCTGTTGACATAATTAATCGTTTTACGCTTGGCAAGCCTCCCTAGTCCGCTTGGAAAAACTTTTTTAAGGCCTCCCTGGCACAAAAAAAAATAAAATAAATAAATAAATAAAAATAAAGTTTTTGCGAGGCTCCATGTTGGACTCCGCATCGTTTTAATTAACTGCAGATAGCTTCATGCTCCAATTTATTTTTATTATACATTTTTTTGTTATAAATGTCTTTTTTTCTCAACCTGAGCATAGGCCTGACCCCGAGTAAGTTTAATAACATACTGAAGTAGGTACTTAAAAATATATAGAGGGTTTAACTTAATAGTGGAATTGTTCAACTAAGTTTTTGTTCTCTCTCCAAAATCGATTGCACGTTTGGGTTAAAAATCAATAATTGACTTACATACGTAATCCTTATTTTCTCTTCGGCCTATTTTGCGGAAAATGGATAGGTGTCATCCTTAAGTAGTTTTAAATTTAAATATAAAATTTCTTGTCGATACATTCATATTCAGTTTTTAGGGTTTTTGATTTGGGCTCCCCTCTGATCCCCCTCTCCTCTTTGGCTGATTCTGTTGACAATTATTAGGTGATGTCATTGTAGGGCTTTGAATTTATATATAAAATATCGTGTCGATAAATTAATTCTTTCGGGAGTTACCGTGTTCATAAACACACACAGACACACATTTTTTTAAACATCTTTGGAATGAAAGAGTCGATGAAATCCCGGTGAAAACTCAACATAGTATTTCTGATCGATTAAATAACTTCCCTTATACTCCGTATTGTGGTGTATAAAAATAATACACACATTAAATTATTAATAATAAAAAATAATAATTATATTTATTTTTCTATAAAAAGCAAATTTCTTTTAAAACAAATGAGTATGTGGAGAGTGGTGTTTTGGCTTAAAATGTGATGAACTAAATAGAAGTGAATTGACGGTGAAATTCATCCGCAAAGAAGGTACTGTTGTTTGTTTATATGTAAAGGATATATGCCCAGAAATATAGAACTTAAATTTAAATAATGGCCAAAATTGGTAAACAAAAAAACGATTGAAATAATAGTTTGAAGAATTTAGTTTTTAAGAGTTTTTCTTTTGATTTTGATTGTTTCAATGTTTAGTTTTATAATTTTATAATGTAGATGGTTTAAAAAAATAAACCGTAACTATTTGTTCTAGTAAATTCTATTCTATTCATTTTCCCTGTTGGCCCAGTAAGATAATTTGAAAACCTTTGGATTAGTTTAATATTATTTAAAATTAATAAAAATGGCATCTCTTTAGAAATCCAAATGAAAAATTGGTTAATTGAATTTTTTTTTTTAAATACGTGCACTTTCTTAAAAATTGCACGTCTTGAACTGTTGATATTTTTAATGAATGTGAATGAAAAGAGATCAAATTTCTACAGGAAATGTGGTAAATTATTATTATTTTGTTTGTTCATATTATTATTTCATTATTATCAATTCAATTAATATTTATTTAGTTTTATTTAACATTTAAAACTTTTTTTAATTTTATCACAGTATAGCTGGGGAAGTGAAAAAAAAACACATTCACAACTAACTGTAACCTAATTTTGTGGTTATCTTAAAAATTTAATAGTTCGTCAATTTGACTCATGCCTGGGCTTTGAAACCCAGCCAAGGCATTTAGGTTTTCATCTGGAAGGAGACGCTATCCTCTAGCCATGGGACGTAAGCGATTGTCCCTTGCCTGGATAATATCAGGCTAAAAAAACCAACCCTAGGTGAATAAAATCGTACGATACAGAAACTTTAGGACTTCCATAGTATAGTCGGTCATGTCCACCAGAGGGACGAAAGGGCGCTCTGGTAGTAGGCGAAAATACCTTGTTTTTAAAGCCCGGGCATGAGTCATAATTACTTACTAAGGTCCTTTTGTGATATATCCTAGGACCCAGAGGACTCAATTTTCCTTTTCACGTGCCCTTTCATTTAAAGTGTCTGCACCCGGGTGGGCGCATAAGCTGATTTCTTATACAGATCCGCTAAAATTGGCATAAAGATGAAAGTAACCAGACAAATAAAAAAAGTTAGTCCACATTACACAGAATTTTTGAAAACGAATCTTAAAAGCAAACCCTTATAAACCCACAGAAGAAGAACCAAAATAAATTATATTTATTTATATTTTTTTCTTCCTGCTTGTTTCTCTTTCATTTTAAATTATTATTTATTTTTTTTGTAACTAAATTGAATGAACTCAAACCCATTGAGAGGTGTGTTTTCATAACAACGTCTTTTGATCTCTGAAAGTGGAGTCAAAACAGCTTACAGCTGTTTTTGAACTTGATGTTCCTTTGAGAGTCTTTGATCTCTATTTATTATCCACATGACTCCCTGAAAATTCTTCTAGAAAATTAAATTTTTTTTTTTTGGTTCACCGTCTAATAAGAAATAGATACCATTTTTTATGTATCTGAAGATGTAAGTAGTGCGAAGAGAGAAAGGTAACACTTATTTAAACATTATATTATATACAATTGTGTACGTATATCTACGAGATACGTATACGTTTCCTGCACTAAAGAATACATGATTTATGACAATGGCTGGGACACATTACAAAATACATATTCATATAGTTATATTCTTACATTCCATAAAAAAGAATAATAATAATTAAGTACAATTCAATAAAAAAAAAATAAATAAAAAATCTTTATTTCTGTTTCCAGTGCACGAAGCAAAAAAAATTAAAAATATTAAAATAAAATAAAACAAACAGGTTCTCAGATGTGTGTTTCGCCTCTTTGCACCCTAAATCAGACGAAATTTCTGGGGCCGTGTATTAAGACTCTACAAAGGTGGCATTTGTAACTAAGTGCGGCCCTTGAGGCCCACACGGCAAACTTCCCAGCATGGTATCAATATCATTAATAATAATAACACAAAAGTAGGCATTTTATTCAGTACAGAATTATTTATTCATTTAATTGAATTTAATCTATTGATAGAAAATAAAATCTACTTTTTTAGCAGTCTTTTTGTTCAAAAAAAAAAAATGGGTGGACCGAATTTGATAAAATATCTTTCAAATCATATTTACGTTGATATGCTTCAATTGGCACCAAAACGGAGTCGATATCATTTTTCATTCGCGAGATATCGTACAGGAAAAATTGACCACGCGTACGTACACACACACACATACTTCTTTCTAAAAATAGCGTAAAAATACTTTAATGACCTTGAAACATAAAAATATGATGAACATTTTGATTTCGATTTTCGGACCCTATATGCTGGGAAGTTAATAAAAAAATAATGATAAATACTTCAGTATAAAGTGTCTTGGTAAAGGCGAGGTTTTAGCATTCTGTTTTGGGTTGGTTGGCCCAATCCATAAAATTGAGCTCCCGATATCAAAGATAGCCCTTCGTGGTAATTTTTTTTCAAGAAGTCTGCGATGTCTAGAAGGCCGGTTTCTCGACGAATTTGGTTGTTCCGGACGGTGCGGTTACTGCCAAACGGAGAACCTTGTTTTCGAATCTTCGAAGTTTTTGTGTGTTTGTTTTGTTTGTGCCCAGCCAGATGGGTGCTGTATATGTGAATACTGGTCAGAGTAGTGTAGAGGAGAATGTTGCAAGTGTACTTGAGTGGCGATCGTTTGTTGATAAGGGGGTAGAGTTGCGATAGTCTGGTATGTGCTTGCCTGATTTTTTTTGTTTATATGGTGATTCCATGTTAGTTTTGTGTCCAAATGCCAAGATATTTAATTGTTTCGTTGTTAAGAATGTAGTTCAATGAAGCGTTGTTCATGTGTAATTTTTGTCAATATGGTAGTGTCTATTCTTCGAAGAGAGACAATTTTGGCCTCAGTTTTGGCAGCATTAAGCTAAGTTTACACCTGATGAACCCGATACGCCAAGACTTCATGGTTGAAGGATATCCACGGCTGAAGACAGGTTTAGTAATGCCAGTATGAAATGATTTTGAGAAGGGGGAGAGTGAAGGATCCGTAAGCTTGGTTGGTATAATTTTTTTTTATATAATTCTTTATAAAAAAATACCAATCGTAAAAAAATATTGTTTAATTCGTTGCAATACAATTTAAACAATACTTCGAAATATTTTAGTGATCTGTAAAAACGTGGTTGTCCTGATATAGACCTCATCACGTATAATTAGTTATTATGACTCTTGCCCGGGCTTTAACTACGAGGTCATATCGCCTACTACCAGAGCGCTCTTTCGACCCTCTGGTGGACATGAGCCCGACTCTACTATGGGAAGTTCTAAATTTTGCCTCCCCTAAATTTTTATTCACCTAGGGCAGGGGTCTTTAACAAGTATCTGACATCGTACAGGCTCGGAACCATCGCTTAACGTCCCATCCGAAGGACGGCGTGCTTAAGTGTATTCTACATCACATATATATTTTCATCTCGTCGCTTTACGAAGTTTAGAAGAAATTATATAATATCAGAAATTTGATGTTGAGTTTTCACCGAAATTTCAATTTTTTTCGACCTAAATTTCTATCAGTGTTTGTGTGTAAGTGTCTGTGAACACGATAACTCCCGATAGAATGACTGTATCAACAAAAAAATTATATGTTTATATGCAGAATATTATAAGAATGAATTTTCAGCAGAATCGACCCAAGGGAAGGCGAGGGGGGCCACACTCAAAAATCCTAATAACTGTCGATGTAATAAATGTATCAACAATTTAGTTTTGAAGGGAGAGCGAAAACATATATGTGTTGGGGAAGTACAGTGCCGTTGATTCACGATCACTTTTTTTCATAGAAATCTGGTATTTATTCATAACAATTAAAGCGTTTTAATAAACAATGGATTAAAATGTATTTATTATTTTTCATTGTTTTTATTCTTTTTTTAGCTTTATCTATGAGACAACCCTTAGGATTAAAAGTATCTAGATACATAAATAAGACTGAACGTGTTAGACTAGAGAGAGCAGCTGCCCCCTGAAAAAGGATACAATTAAATTGCCGCTATTACCAATAAATTTACTTTTATTTCACTTTTTATTTCTTTACTTTTTTCAGCTCCCATTTCCACAGACCTACGCAATTATACAGTTTCATATATATAAAAAAAAAAGAAAAAAGTATGAGGACTTCATTAATTAAGTTTTTGGCCGTTTGGCCTAAAAATCAAGTTGACTTACATATGAGCTTCTGTTTTAACATACTCAATTTTGAATCGATTCTTTACATCGGCAGTTATCAAGATTTTTGAGTCAAGCACCCTCTGATCCCCCACTTCCCTTCGACCGATTTTGCGGAAAATTAATTGTGGTTGTCCTTATGGAGTTTTGAATTTGGTATATTCATTGCAACGGCAGTTATTGGAGTATATGTGTTAAGCATCCCCCCTCGTACCTCGCCCGGGTTTCGAACCCGCGATCTTGAGCTCAATAGACAGTATACTTGTAGGACTAGTCGCACGTCTTCTGACTTTTTTTTTTTACTTCCTCAGCTATAAGAAGTATAGGGAAAGTTATGTAATCGATAAGAAATTCGATGCAAACTTTTGAACCGGAATTTTATATTTTCCGACCTCCTAATTCCAAAAATTAAAACAACAAATGTCTGTATGTGTGTCTGTCTATGAACACGATACGATAGAATGAATTTATGGACTCGAAATTTAGTATGCGGACTTATGAGCCAACTATTGATTATTAGCGCAAACGGTTGACTAGTTTTGGAGGGGGAGTAAAACGTTAATTATGATACTTAATATTTTCGCAGAGTTATTTTGAAACAATAAAAAATATTAATAAAACGAACGTTTTTTTAAAAGTATTGTCTATTTTACAAGATATATAAAATATATGGGAGTACTTTCGGTATTGGTATCATCTTCAGCCACGACTTAACAAATACTGATATTTCAGCTATCTGAAGATGGTAGAAATACCGAAAGTACTTTCATATATCTGTGGTCACAGGGAATAAATTGGTAAGTCTAAATTCGTAACTTTTCAGGGCAGCACTTTTTTACTTTTGCATTAATTGTGTAATTCCAGTTTTTGGAATAAATAAATTATGTTTGTATCATTATTAATCATATACCTTCTAAATCTATAGGAGTGAATGAAAATGAATATTGTTAATCCTTCCTTGGATTTTCCCTTAGTTATCTAATCATTCCCCATCACTTACCTAATTATTGACCACACTTACCTAATTTTTATAGACACTTACCTAATTATTAACCATACTTTTTGAAATACTCGTGAATGATGCCTCTCTAAGGTTGAACAAGTTGATATAACCGAAAACACCCTCCTCACTTGGAACAGTCTGCCATAGTGAATAAATGGTTAAATGCAGTTATCTCGTGAATGATTCCTCAAAGAAGTAGATTCAGTTGATTTAACCGAGAACATACACAATTTTACGAGACACCAAGAAATCCACATTTTTATAATTTCGAAAGTATTAGAGGCCTGAGCTCCCAACTTCTTCACAGTGCGCAGATGGCTTGGGAGATGATCACAGTACACTTAACTAATTTTGGCAATTTTATGACAACAATTTATTCCCTGTGACCATGGATATTTAATACATATCTTGTGAAATAGACAATATTTTAAAAAAAACATGAACAGTAGTTATAAGTCAACACGGAATATCTATCCTATTCCTCTACACTGTATAACTGAGGAAGAAAAATGAAATTTCCTTCTTACAGTTAAATTGACAGCAGTGCAAATATTTGGAAACAAGATTATAAATTTAAGGAGACGTATCGTTCAGTTTGGAATGAGTCAGATAGTCAGTTTGAGTCAGGGTTCTACCGATTATATCCAAAGCAATTAAAATTGAATCCAGCCCATAGGTGAAGGGTGAGATATGCAATCAGCAAAAGGTTGATGCGGTGGGGGGGGGTCAGTCGATTTCAATTTTAAATCAAGTCCCCCCCCTGCTCTCTCCCTACGCGCAACTCGACACGGTCTATTCATATTTATAAGTGGTTTGAAGAGCGCAAAGGGATGTAGTCAGGCTTACAGGAAATTGGATATCATACCAGCAAATCAAGTGGTAAAATGGATAAATATATGTATATATATATGATGATGGATACATTCAGCAATAGTCAATAACCTAGGAAATGTTTAGGGAAATCTGTGACATATCATTGGAAACTGCCTATTGAAATGTGGATTAAAAATAATAACAAAATTTCTAAGTTGAGGAACGCGGACATATTGTGGAATTTGTAATAAATAAATAAAACAAACTTATTTTTTGCAATATTGTCTATTCAACTAAAGATATTTATAAAACTACCGGTTTCGGCCTCACATCATCGTCAGGTCTAGTTATGAACTAAGTCAGTTTGCAGAGTCAGTTACTCTGCTAACTGACAGTTCATTACTAGACCTGACGATGGTGTGAGGCCGAAACCGGTAGTTTTATAAATATCTTTAGTGGAATAGACAATATTTCAAAAACTAAGTTTGTTTTATTTATTTAATAATAATAATATTTATATATATTATGTACGTATTATATAATATATAATGGTAGATGATATTATCATATACTACGTCATACAGTACGTATTATATCATATACTACATCATACAGTTTCATTAAAATAGCTTATAAATTAGATACACCACTGTTATTAACTATTAACACGCTGTTGTAAGAATGCTTGGCTGTAAGAATAGTCCGAAATAACGTCGTGAAAAACATAGTAATAGATATTTATTATTAATTAAATTTAATTAAAAACTCTTTCTACTTTATTTATTAGTATTATTGTTTTTGTATCCATTTATTTTCTAGTATTGTAGAGGGTGCTAGCTCAGTGGTATGCATGCTTACTTACTGAGCTCAAGATCGTGAGTTCAAAATTTAGGACTTTCGTTGTAGAGTCGGGCTGGGCTCTTGTCCACCAGAGTGACGAAAGAGCGCTCTGGTAGTGTATTAACGAAAATCAATATTATAATTATGACACCACAAAACCTTATAACATTTTCTCACATAACTATTAACACCTATCACTGTTATATAACTATTAACAAGTCATTAGTATGATAGTTATATAGTTAATAACAATAATATAAAAAAAATTAAATTAAATTACTAAAAAATGAAAAATAAATACTAAAAAATAAACCGAGATGAAATCTTACAATATAAAAACGTATGTGATGACTTTAAAGTTGAGTTATTGTGACTCAGGTCATTTCGTCTACTACCCAACAAGGAAAACTCCAGGGGATGATCTCATCCCAAATCTGGTGCTGAAGAAGCTTCCTCCTAAAGGCGACGCCTACCTCACCAGCATCTTCAACGCATGCCTCCGGTTCGGCTACTTTCCTTCGGCCTGGAAGAATGCAATAGTCCTCCTTTTCCACAAGCCTGGGAAACCAAAGCATGATCCGGCCAGCTATCGCCCAATCAGCCTGTTGCCGACCATATCAAAAGTGTTTGAGAAAATTATCCTTCGACGGCTTTTGACTCACCTGGACTCAACGCAAACTATCCCGGAGCACCAGTTTGGATTCCGTTCGAATCACTCGACCCTCCACCAGCTTCAGCGGGTCACTGAAGCTATTATCAAAGGATTCGAAAAGAAGGAGTATACAGCTGCAGCATCGCTAGACGTGGCAGCCGCGTCCGACTCCATCTGGCATGAGGGGTTGCTGTACAAACTTCACTTGACAGGACCACCGCAGTACCTTCAGAATATGATTTCATCTTTCTTGAGGGATCGCTTTTTCCAGGTCAGGATCAACGCCGCGGTCAGCAGACGGAGGACGATAGGTGCAGGTGTCCCTCAGGGAGCTATTCTCAGCCCAGTTCTTTTTAACTTATATGACATGCCAGTCCCGCAGACCACGGTGCTTGCTACCTATGCGGACGACACTTTAATACTAGCACAACACTCCGATATTCACATTGCCACACACACTCTCCAATCAGCAGTCTCCATCATCTCAACTTGATTTTCTAACTGGAAGTTAAAATTAAATCCTTATAATCATCAGCCAACAACATCCAAATTGACAACACTGATATTCCCTGGAATACTTCACAACAAACATTAAAATATCTCGGTTTACACATGGACACAAGACTTACATGGCACACACACATCTCAACAAAACTAACACAAGCATATCAAAGACTCTCACAACTTTATACACTCATTAACCGCAACACCCCACTCCGCCCAAATTGCATCAAAATCTTGTACACATCACTATTACGTCCA
Source organism: Aradus depressus (assembly GCA_963662175.1). Lineage (NCBI taxonomy): Eukaryota > Metazoa > Arthropoda > Insecta > Hemiptera > Aradidae > Aradus > Aradus depressus. Next base: position 75,431,190 of record OY759214.1, read on the forward strand.
CTGCTAACATATGCTTACCCAATATGGTACAGTGCAAGCAAAACAGTAAAACGAAAATTACAATCATTCCAAAACAAAACCCTCCGCATAGGTCTCAACGTACCGTGGTTCGTGAGAGGCAGTATAATTCATAAAGAACTGGACATAGCTCCCATGGACATCGTCCTGCGATCTCTGACTGAGACGTTCCTCCAGAACCTGCCCCTCAGCCCTGGAGCTGTCCATTTCAATATTGGTCAGCCCACCGCACATCGCCGACTGCGACCCAGACTCCCACAGGACATTTTAACTTAGATTTTAGTTTTATTTATCACTATTATTGTTTTTTTTTGTTTTTTTTTTTGTTTTTTTCTGAATTTTGTCATTTTTGTGAAAGGCACTTGAATGCCGGCCCAAATAAATTACTTTCTTTCTCGTCTACTACCAGAGCGCTCTTATGTCGCATGAGCCCGACTCTACTGAGCGAGACCTACATTTTGCCTATCTTTGTTTATTCACCTAGGGTAGGGGTCTTTAACGAGTACCTGACATCTCATATGCTTGGGTCCCATCCGAAGGACGGCGTGCTCAAGGTTTTTTCACCTTCAGGAATTAGTAAGGAACTAATAAATATACTGCCAAAATCATCTTTTTAGTCAGGTAAATAGGAAAACATTCAATTTATGTACGTCTGATAGCAAGAATTTCATTTCTTTTTTACCTCTCTCTAGATCTCTCAATGCAATATTTAAATTTGTAGGAACCATTTGAATAAATTGTTTGCACAAAGATATTGAATCTAATAAAACCATTCCTTTGCGGAAACGAGACTAAGTTTCGAATATTTATGAGAAACCATCTGGAATGTGCTTCACCTGGCTCACGGAATAAATCTTCATACTCGTTTTCATTTTCATACCCAGACGCATAAGTTTATTCCAATCGAATCGGATATATTGCCTGCATAAATGTATCTGAGAGATGGCTAATTTCAATTCATAACGAGTATAAGACCGTACCTATAGGTATCTATAATCTATTTTATGATACTGAACTATATAAACTTTACGTTCTTATCACTATACACCGGTGCAGGTCTAGCATACAAAATCCGTTATATGGATTATGTATTACTACATAAAACTTGATTTTAGCTAGTTTTGAAATTAGCTTTAGATTGGTGAATCACTGGCTATGTACTTCACCAGCACGAATTTTATATTTTGTGTAGATACATTCATTACGGTTATAATGGTATTTACATTAGCACTCAGTGGTGCCCCTCTTCTATGCCTTCTACCCTTCGACTTAATAATAGTTAGTTATTATGACTCATGCCCGGGCTTTAACTACGTTGTCATATCGCCTACTACCAGAGCGCTCTTTCGTCACTCTGGTGGACATGAACCCGACTCTACTGTGGGTGTCCTAAATTTTGCCTACCTTAAATTTTTATTCACCTAGGGTAGGGGTCTTTAACGAGTAACTGACGTCGTACAGCCTCGACATCATCGCTTAACGTCCCATGTGAAAGACGGCGAATAAAATAAACTAAGGGCCTCAGCCGTGTTTCGAACCTACGATCTTGAGCTCAGAAGGCAAGCACGCATACCACTGAGCTACCGGCGCCCCCGACTTATTAATAGGTGTCATCTTTATGGGGTTTTGATGCTAAATATAAAATTTCATGTCGATACATACATTACATCGGCAGTTATTAAAATTTTTGAGTGAAGTCTCCCCCTAATGCCCCTCCTTCCTTCGGCCGATTTCATTGAAAATCAATAGGTGTCAACCTTAGTATACTTTGAATTTACATATAAAAGTTCGTGTCGATAAATTCATTTTATTGGGAGTTATTGTGTTCACAGATGCACAGACAAACTGACTTATTTTTCATATTTGGAATTTAGAGGTCTGGAAACAAAGAAATTTCGAAAAACTCCACATCAAATTTGTGACCGTTTACATAACTTCCACGAATAATATGGAGATGGCTGATGTGAGAAGTGATTATTTCACAGGTTGTAAAATAAACTATCAGATTTTATTTACTCACATAATTTATTAATTCTTGCTAGCCGGCTTTCGAGGTTGCCCTCATCATCAGACAGTCTGATTAAAATATCTTTTAATTGTTTTAATAAATAAGAGTCGAAAAAATTTAAATAAACGTATATAAAAAATATAAAAAACTATCTAACATCAATTCAACATGATTAATAGAGTCCACAGTATTTTTTGATACAACAAACAAATTAGTCATTATGCATAGTGACTAATTTGTTTGTTATATTCTGTAAGACCTGAAGAAAGAAATAAATAGTTTCCGAAACGTTGGCCAAATATTGAGTTTTCATTTACACAACAGAACCTCGAATTCCTTCTACATCAATTCAACAATTTAAAATTTCATGGATGGGGACAGATATGTTATTCCTGTCAGTGACTCAGATGGGGAACAGGGGAACAATTGTTAAATTGTTAGATAATTTTTTACATTTTTTATATACAATTATTTAAATTTTTTCAACTCTAATTTATTAAAACATTTTAAATTATGTTGTTTTCAAGATTATTTTGTCAGTCTGCCTGATGATGAGAGCAGCCTCGAAAGCCGGTTAGCAATAATTAGTAAAATCTGGGAGAGGTCAGACTATAGTTTAACTATAGTAATAACTTCCACTATACTTTGTATAACTAGGGAAATAAAAATTACATCGTTAAGTCTACTATTTTTGTTATCTAAGTCTAGAGCAAATTAGTGTTAATTGAAGTGAATTGTCAGCAGATAAAGTTTAGAGAGTGCAGACCAAGTGTTAATGTCAGTGTGAAAGTGATTTAGCTTTGGTGTTGGGTTGAGATGATATCTACAAGTTTCACCAGATCATCAGATCGCCTCTCAGCTTGTCTTCATCCTACTGAAACCTGGCCTCTGGTATTTGCTGATCGGTGTTTAATTCGGTTTAGTGACTTTACCTTGTTCCTGTGGCGTACCTGAGGGAGAGGGTAGAGTTCAAGGTCTCTACTCCCGATTTTCCGGGGGGTGGATCAACCGAGTTGGGGATTAACCCGGGTATTTTCGTGCTGATGATAAATTTTAATAAATCAAAAAGATAGCTGAAAGGAAACAACATCAGGCAAATACAGGCAGCCTTCCGAAAAAAAAAAACTACTAGACAGCTGTTTGCGCTAATATTCATTCAATAGTTGACTTACGTAAGGGCTTCTAAATCCACAATTTTGTGTCGATAAATTCATTACAATACCAGTTATTAGGGTTTTTGAATTGAGTCTCCCCCTGAACACTCCTTCACTTCGGCTGATATCACTGAATATCGATAGGTTAAGTCCTCGTTGGCTTTTGACATCAAATATGAACTTTCATGTCGATACAGTCACTATATCGGCAGTTATTGAGGTTTTTGAGTTAAGCCCCCTCTGATCCCCCTCCCTTCAGCCGATTTCGGTATTGTCCTTAAGGGGTTTTGAATTCGCATATGAAATTTTGTGTCCTTACATTCATTCTATCGGGAGTTATCGTGTTCACAGAAACAGTCAGCAGACTTTTTTTTATTTCATTTTTGGAAACATGGTTCGGAAAACATGAAAACTGAGCATAGAATTTTTCACTTTTTACATTCTTTATAATTTTTATAAAGTATACGAATATATAAAACTGAGTTAGTTTGTTATAATGACTCATACCCAGACGTTAATTATGAGATCATATCGCCTACTATCAGAGCGCTCTTTCGTGACTCTGGTAGGCATGAGTCCGACTCTATTTTGGGAGTCCTAAATTTTGCCTACCCTAAATTTTTATTCATATAGGGTAGGGGTCTTTAACGAGTACCTGACATCGTACAGGCTCGGGACCATCGCTTAACGTCCCATCCGAAGGGCGGCGCTCTTAAGTTTATTTTACCCCCCAGATAAAGTAAACTAAGAGCCTCGGTCGGGTTTCGAACCCACGTTCTTGAACTTAGAAGGCAAGCACACGTACCACTGAGCTACCGGCGCCCTCATAAACATGAGTTGATGAGCCCAGAAGAGTTGAAGAAACAGAGCATTAAAAGCATCCTGCGCTTCATTATAGAGGTAGGAGAGTAAGTAGTTAAATACTGGCGAGGGGCTGTTATGTGGGGCCTTCCCTTCACGGATAACATGGGTAGAAAACGCACCCCTGCAAACAATCACCTCCCAAGAGCCTCCCCTTCTGTGTAAATTGTATTTAAATTATATTTATGATGCATTGTTCTCCCTAAGTTTGATGTCTTTGAATGGGCTCGGTTGAATCGTTCCTTCGGTGTGGAGTGCAACCTATCAGGGCCTCACCTAAGACCTTAATAACTGGTTGCCTCTCAATGGATACCTGAATGAGTCTATATTACAGATGAGACCTCAAATGAATGGACTCAGACAACTAGTATCATTCTCTAACATGTGTTGTAATGTTCTTACCCTGTCCATGTGTGTTCCTATTCTGTACTAGACAACTGGTTGCCTCTCGATGGATACCTGAATGAGTCTATATTACAGATGAGACCTCAAGTGAATGGACTCAGACAACTAGTGACATTCTCTAACATCTGTTGTAAAGTTCTTACCCTGTCCATGTGTGTTCCTATTCTGTCCTAGACAACTTTGACCGATACTTCTCTAACTTCACCCTGGAGACTCCCCATCAACAAGACCACATCAAGTTGTTCCTACCTCTAAGTCCTGCTTCTCCTGTTAGTCCTACTTCACACTCCTACATTCCAGTATCCCATCCTTCCATTTTCTCACTACTGACTCTCTGAGCTTCTCTAAATATCCTCTCAAAAAATAATAAATCATCATTTAGTAAATAAATACCAACCAGGTTTTTACTGATCCCACTCAATCCCCCTCTCCCATCTCACAATCATTTCATACTGGCATTACTGACAATATGAAAGTAATGAGTTGGCTTCAGCGGAATATTTTGTTTCATTGTACAGCGTCATTCTGAGAATTACTTTCCTATAACTAGTAAAGTCCGTATGAAATGATAAATAAAAATACTTTTAGAAAAATGAGGCTAAACAGAAATAAATGAGAAGAGAAATAAAAAATAAATAAATAAATAAAATAAGTATATAAAAAGCAAATAAATGAATAATAAATATAAAATGATCGAAATAACGTTTATGATAAAATGAATTACTAATTATAACATTTAGAAAAAATGGAAAACAAATTATGAACCCGTTGGCTACTAATCTAATGTGCACTTTGTGCTGACGATGGCTTAAGCCGAAACTGGTACATCTTAAGTATATGTTTTTGTAGGATTATACAAGTTAAAAGTTAAAAAAAAAATTTTTTTAAATTTATTTTGTTAGGTAACCTGAGGATTGTATAAACCTAGAACACTAAAATGTCACTTTGTGCTGACGACGCCGTAAGCCGAAACCGGTACACTTTAAGTATATATTTTTGTAGAATTAGACAATATAAAAGTTAAATAATAATTTATATTTATATTCTATATTTATCCTATATATTTATATAATAATAGTTCTTTGTTTTTATTTATTTATCTGTCTATACATTTATTATAAAGGGCCGTTATAAGAGTTCTGAATCGAGCCTTCCTCCTCTGATCCCTCCCTTCCTTTGGCCGAATTGACTAAAAATTAGTAGATGTTGTACTTAGAGGCTTCTTCGTATAAAATGTACATATAAAATTTCGTGTTCTATCAGCAGTTATCGTGTTCACAAACAAATTACTTCCCGAGCGAAGTATAGGGAAAGTTATGTAATAAGGTCAAAAATTCGATGCTGAGTTTTCAACGGTATAGTTTCCAAATATGAAAAAGAAAAAGTTGTTTGTCTGTGTGTGTTTCTGTGAACACGTATTAATATAATAAAATACTTGAAATTGTAGCCATGATTAATCGGATTTCTTGTAAATTATAGTTGAACTAAAACAGAATATAAAATATTTTCTCTTATTAAACTTGTTCAATAGTGCAGTTTGAATTTTGAAACCTTACACCTTACTGGCAGCCGTTATGTCATCGGACAAATATTCAATGCGGAGTTTTCGACGAAATTTAATGTTTTCCAACCTCTAAATTCCAAATTTGAAAATAATAGTCTGTTGGGAGTTTGTGTGTGTCTTTGAACACGATAACTCCCGATGGAATGAATGTATCGACACGAAATTTTATATGTGAAACTAAAACCCCATAAGGACGATACTTATTAATTTTCAACCGAATCGACATGAGGCAAGAGGGGGATCAGAGGGGGGCTAAAACTAAAAAAAAAAACAATAACTGCCGATGTTGTGAATGTATCTACATGAAATTTCATTTTTAAAGTCAAAACCCAATGAGTATGTAATCTGTTAAATTTCAGCGATATCAACAAAAGGGTTTATACGTGAGAGGACTTAATTCAGTTACAACTACAGACACAAAATTTAGTATGAGAATTTTGGAGACCCTACGTAAGTCAACTGTTGAATATTAGCATAAACAGTTATTTGATTAATTCGTTCTGGGGAAGTACATTGCCGGTGACTTTTTTAGCCCCGAGCCTGTAAGATTTCGTGTGTGATGTCAGACCCATACTCTCACAGTAGAGCTACTAGGAAAAGGATGAGCATTGGATGCTTAGGTCCCTAGGCGTTCACTTCATTTAGTTTTACACAAGCGCCTCATTCCTCCACAAAGTCCAAGACATAGACTGAAGGAAGCAATGACAGAAATGTGATAATAACACCACAACCCTCCCAACTTGGGTCGTTCTCTCAGTGTCCAGAATACATAAGTGTACTTACTGAATATTATCATCTTAATGGATACTTGAACTTCACACTTGAATGTAGAATACTTACACAGTCAGCTATTATTAAGTATGAGCAGGTTAGCCGGTTTGTAACTTCAAGGTAGTTAGTAACTTTAAGTAGGTTAGTAACCAGTATCGTAAGTTGGGTCACTCTGGAAATACCCTGCAAGTTTCGTGAATATATGACCGATAAAGAGCTAAAAGTAATTTTTAGTTTTAGGCGCCCCCCACAATCCTCCCCCCTTCTGTTAGAAACTTTGGGATACCATACAGCCTATATTCTAAGTTGGGTGATACTTGAAAGCCCCCTGCAAATTTCATGAATATACATTTAGCGGTCTTCCTGTGTAGTAACAGATACAGACATTGAATGATATCTAAGGCCTTTATATGACATGAAGCGGATTTCTGATCAAACCAATCATTCCAATCATGGACAGACAAATCCTTCATTTTATTCGAACAGAGTGGCGAAAATTCAATATGAAATTGAAGTGCAGTCGCTCTGCCGGCCACCCGGGATATATAATATATAATAAAGAAATAATATTGATAGGTCTTCTGTACTTCTGAATATTATTCAGAAGTACAGAAGACCTGTCAATGTTATTTCTTTTCCCAAAAAATCTAGTTTGAGAATTTGAAAATAAAAACGTAGCATGCGTTGGAAGAAAAAAACGTTTGGGTAGGTAGCGTGGCCACCCAAAGGGTAGAAGGAGGTTTATTGATGGATTTAAATTCAGGATAAAAAATATTGAATCGGGTTTTTTTGTGTTTTTTTATTGAGCATATTCACAATCGGTAAAAAAAAAAATTTGTAAATTTCATGACAATGATTTAAAGTGAAATAATGTAAAATAAGTAATAAGGTAAGGAATGTAAGAAAAAAATAAAAATAATACATAATTACAAATATGAATAAAAATGACTATATAAAATGGTGGAGGGTATGTACAAAATAATAAATAATATATATGCAATAAGTTAAATATATACAAGGGTAATAATAATGAAATAAATAAAAAAGGATAAAATAATAAATAAATAAATTCAGCTCAAGATCCCCCAAAAACACCATCGCGATGTGGCCAACCTCATTCATCCTGACGTAGAGGAGATCACGGTAGCCCAAGTGATCTCTTGCAAAGTTATGAGTGGATATGAGGGGATAATCTGGTCATTGCACTTCTAAATAGTAGCTACGAAGATACCTACCATAATTTTATTCACCTTTATGCGGATAAGACTACAAGACACCGATATTGAATACTGCACCAGTGTAAAAAATCTTGGACTGATCCTTGATCAAACCTTCTCCTAGAAAGAACATGTCTCCCACATCTCCAACGCTCCTACAGAACCCTCTACGTCCTCAAACGCCTTCGTCACCTCCTCCCCATTAAAATTAAAACCCGTCAGCTGTTGGTATCCTCTCTTGTTTTCCCCTATTTTGATTATGCTTGCCTTGCATATGGAGGACTCTCTGATGAGCTCGACATGAAACTAAAGCGAGTCATGAACTCCTTTCTAAGATTCATTTTCGGGCTCCCCAGACATTCTTCTATTACTAGTTCTTATACAGACCTAAAATGGCTCTTCCCATCCTCTCGTCGACAATATTTCCTAGGCTCCTTTCTCTATCAAACCATATCTTCCCAAAAATCCTCCTACATCTTCCAAATGCTCCAATTTAAATCCCATATCCACCAGAAAGTCACTAGCTCCCGTCCCTCTGATCTATATCTCCCTTCCCACAGGACAACAACCTACCACTCCTTCCTTATCCAGGCTAACTCCCTCTGCAACTCTCCCCCTCTCCAGATTCGCCATGCTCCTACTCTTTCATTTAAGTCCCTACTTTCCCATTATCTCTCAACTCAACAAACCTCTGATTTCTAAGACTGACTCCTATGAGATAGTTCTCGTCTTCCTACAAGTCTCTCACTCCAACTGGACAGATCGTCACTCTTCTGTTTCATCAGTCCGGTTTTTTACAATTCATTCATATACAAGTCATTATTGTTATCATGTTTCTTATTATTATTCATAATTGTTTTTTTAATTTTAATTTTTTTATTTCTCTTTATTATTTTTCACTATTTTATTATATTGTTTGACTCATTGCCTGTTTTTAACATTTAATATTTATTCCTAGAGACCTCTTTTATTTTATTTTTATTCTTCTCAACTAGTTGATACTTGTATACTCTAGTTTATTTTTTATGTTAATATTCTTAGGGGACGTCTGTCCCAGAATAAAGATTATTTTTCATTTAATAATTTCTGACAGATTACTTAACTTTCTCTATACATCTTATTTCTATGTGTGTACTATAGCACTTTTACGCTCCCACATGCGAAAATTACATTGAATAATTATATTTGTACTCTGTATAATCTGTAGTAAAAGAAACGAAACCAAATAATTGAGAGCCCTCTAAATAAGTAAAAAATAAGTTTAAGACGTTCCTAAGAAAATATTACATTTCCACCTTGTCTTTCTTAACACAATGCTTTTTTTTTTTTTGTAAGTTAAGAGACAAAATACAACCTAAAGGTACAAAACACCTGAGTGTGGAGTTAATGCTATCTTTTTCCGTTGCTTTGAGTAGGTTGGAAATCCGTTTGAGGAAGAGGAGACTTTGATGTCGAAGGGAAATGGAAAGGTTCCGACATTTCAGGGTAACAAAGCCAACTCCTGAAGTAGTCACATTCCCTCAGTCTCTCGTTTGCCCAGGTAAATGGTTTTATTTACCCAACTGAGATCAAAACAGAAGTTTGCCATCTAAGCAAAACCGAAAAAAATCTCCAAAACTGTTTTCTCTCTCAAAAAAATTATGTGAGGACTTTGCTTGGTCATGGCGGGTCATATTGGCAAAATGATAATAAAAATATTTATTTCCATTAAACCTAAACATGGTAATAGGATATGTCATGAAAATGTATACATTAAGAGAGTGCCGGTAGCACAGCTGCTGGCCTACTGATCTCAAAATCGTGGGTTCGTTTAGGTTTTTTATCTGGGAGGTGAAAAAACCATGAACATGTCTGGTACTCGTTAATGAGGTGAATAAACCAAGGTAGGCAATTTAGAACTCCCACTATAGAATCGGGCTCATGTCCCCCATAGTAAAGAAAGAGCGCTCTGGTAATAGGCGATAGGATCTCGTAGTTAAAACCCGGACATGAATAATAATAACTAACTACATTAAGATAGCTTATAAATTAGATAGGTACATAAGCAGATATTAACACTTAGAGTCTGACACACAATGTGATTATTAATAACAGTAGGTACTATTAAAAATAAATAAAATAAATACTTGAAAATATATGAGTACAAAAATCATAATATTAATAAATACGGTAGTTAAATTTTATAATTTGATTAAAATTTAGATAGGTACAACTTTTTATAACTTACGACATTTCGGGACGTTCTTATGTTCCTTCATCTGTTCACAATGTGCGAAATATAGAAAAGAGAAAGAAAACAATAACAGTTACCTATATATATAATAATAGATACATTCTCTAAGAATGTAATTAAAAAATTAGACATTTTTTATGATCTTTCTGAATGTGTCTTTATATATATATATATATATATATATATATATATATATATATATATATATTATACCAACTCCCTCCTTGCGTGAGTGCATTCTTCCTGCAGGAGTGAGTGCAGGAAAAATTATTAAAATTGAGTATTTTTACATCGCGACTTTAATAAAAAACAATACCTGGATAGCCAAATGCACTCCCACGAGAAGGACGGGTACAAGTTCCTAACTGTGGGTTGACAACAGTAATTAACAATAATTAATTATTGCTGTCAACCAGAAGAAGAATGGGAGGGGGGAAATAGAATGGACAACTCAAACCCTAGAACAGTAACATATTTATTTTAAAAGAAAATATCATATTTATAAAAGAAAAACAATTTAATATAAATTGGCCATTTGTCTGAAGGACTTTCTACGTTAATTACGAGGTACCTCGATACTGATCCCTGCAGGTGGCGATGTGGTCATCCTTGATGTACATCCCTCCGACCCCATCTCCTCACCTAGTCCTTGTAGGTCTGCCTGGAGGCCACAATAGAATTTAGATTGTTCACTGAGTTTATGTGCGTCCGAAATCAAAATGTATCTCACTCGCCTGAATGGCCCAAAACATGAACGAACACTGCTCAATTCACATATTCAAACTCACTGTCAAATATAAACTATACGTGTTGATCATCCGAGACGTGAACCAAGAATCTACAATCACATACTGAAACTCACTGTCAAATATAATAGTAACGTGGTGAACTGTTCGCACAAGAGCGAAGAGAAGACAACAATTGAAGAAGTGTGCGAAGAGAAGACTAACAATTGAATAAGTGAGCCAAGAGGTTGAGCGAAGAGCTAAGAGAAGACTAACAATGAATAAGTTGAGCGAAGAGTGGGGATGATTTGTTCTGGGGATGATTCCTGATGTCTCATTGATCGTCAGTCTCCGCCCACCCCATCCTCAGCCAATCACCGGTGACCACTTCTGTGATTGCCTGCATATGTCAGGCTGTGAATCCCAGCGGATATTAATTAGAGTTATGTGAAAAACTGAGCCGACAATATAATTACCACACAGGATGCCGACAATTATCCTGGCTTCCTTTCCATTCCCCATCTCCATTGTTCTTTGTTTCTGCTCCCAGCGATTGCGTTTTTCTCGCAGCAATCGCTGGTTTCGAGCATGTTCTTCCGAATGCAATTCTCTTTCGTTCAACACCTCACAAGCCATATTTTACTCCTAGCGATCGCGATTCTCTGCAGCATCGCTAGTTCTGAGCATTATATATTGTCTATAAGGTAGGCATGCTACAATATCCCCCGTTCCCGTTAAAATAAAATATGTCGGCTAAATGACCATTGGAAGTCACATATTTTATTAGTTTCACTTAACACTTGCTCGTTCACTGAGCATATACACTTAACCAATATTCATTAAAAGAAGACTTTCCCAAAGTCATAATAAAATAATACTCAGGTATCGACCTCATTATCATGCGTGACCAAAACATGATTTTAAATTTCCTTTCTATTCGGCATGGCTTGCCTATGCATGCGTGACCAAAGCATGATTCTACTTTACACTGTACTTCTTGGAGTTAACCCTCTCCATTGGCAAATAACAACGATTCTATTTCTAGCATACATTCATTGACTAGTTAAAACATCAAAAACGGCCCCACGCCTCGACAATGCTTCAACTGAATTCCCATATCCTTAATCCGCTTCAACAAAAATTTGGGTTGACCAGACCCTAACCATATGCCTCCTTAGGCCTTCGACAGGTATTTACCTTCTGCCGGAACGACGACGAAATATAAAATAGAAAAATAAGCCCACTCAAATCCCATCTCAGTTTCATAAACATATGTAAATTCCGGCATCCACATTAATCAAGTAGCGAAACCCTTTCTTCAGTTCAAACAGTCAGTTCATGGCGTAAAAAAAAATAAGTAAAACAAACTCCCGCCCCGTTAAGTGGATTCTACAAGCATCAATGGAGTGGCCCCTTCTCCGTGTGTAAGATAATTCAATTTCAATTCTGGGAATCCCCTCCAGTTTATAATATATCTCCCCCTCCAGTCATGTATGCTTTGGCTCCTTGCCTTAGGATTTCTTAAATAAAATAAATATATTATAAAATTACAGTTACTTTTGACCTACCATGGTCGTCACTACATCATAATAAATAAGGTCCATACCTGAATATATTGTAACGCTTGTTATTAGTGTTACTTGATATTCTAATTTAATTATATAATTTAATAATAATTATATGCAATAACGATTATGAGAGAACCTGGTTATGTATAATTTATAAATAAAAATAAAGACTTTAAAATAATTTGTTACATTTTTCTTTTATTTTAAATTTCATCATGACATTTTTTATGGGTTAGTATCACATAAATTTTACAGACATAGAGATTTTTCTTTTTTAAACACACATTCAACTAAACCTGCGGGGCTTGCATGCTGTATTGAGTTGATGATCGATGATTTCGTTTTGTACCACTGATGAGATGGGATTGTTGGTAGACCTCTGACGTCCTCTCCTGATTTTTGTTAGTCATTCCATCATGAAACAGCCATTCCTCATTTCCTAATTATTCGCCTCTGGATGTCTTTACCAGTTGATCTTCATTATTACGGGATACACACTTTTTCTTCTATGTCCTCAGACAATCAAACTTACTCCACTGCACATCTTTCCACAGATCCCTCCACAGACACCCTCTCACATCTCACTCTGAACAACGACTCTTCCCACGAGGGGACAGACCACTTCTCTCTTGTTTTGGATTCAGCTCCGTCATTGGCCCACAATTTTTACAGCCTTTAGCACTAAACATCTGGGTTTTTTTATATCACTTTCATATTCCCGTATACAATCCTAGTTGCTTACATTTATAGTTAACTAATTATTAGCCTAACATTTCATTTTATGACATAATTGAAATAAATGATTTGATATATTTTGAAACTATATCGACCCTGGTACAAATCGATTTGATAACCCCCAGTAACCTTCCTTAGGTCTACTAACTGATTATATTTACGTATCTTATTTTCCATTTCTTAAATATTACATGTAATGGACAATATAGAACATTACATTGCCCTCTGCTAAAAATATCAAAATATATCATTCATTTGCCTACATACGTGTTTAGTACCAAACTATTTCATAATCTGATGGTTATATGTACCACTTGGCGACTAAAAATAACATGGTGACCCAGTTTCTATAATTAATTAATTACACACAAATTTTTTGTCTATTATGGAATACATTCTTCAAGGTAACTCTTTTTAATAATATTATACAACAATTAGGTAACAAATCCAATTCAATTAATTTATTTACGTCTTATCATAATGTTATATTAGATTTATTTTCTTATTTTACTTTATTTTCTCATTTCTTCTATTTACCACTACTCTATTCTCCATACGCAAATTCTACATTCAAAATTCCAACACTAATCATTAATTTGCCATACAATTTACCCACACTCCTTAATATAATCTAAAATTCTTAAATAATCTCCCTGGTATCTCTTAACCATCCTGATCTCCTTGGATCTTCGCCTACTACCATAAAATACTCATAATCCAATTCCTTCCCACCTATAGGCTAAGCCTAAAAATTTTTAATAATCATTCTTTAATCCTTCCTTCTATTTAAAAGTACAATTCCCTCTCTCCTTTCAATTATCTATATTTTTTTTATTTACTTCCTTCATTACCATATTTATTTATTATTTAATATTCCATTTATTAATAACATCACTGTCACAATTAGACATAACTCAGATAATTATTTATATTTTACTACTTTTATTTACGCTATCTCGACTTACTTTCCCTATTGATTTACTGCACTAATTTTTATATAATGCTCTTAAAATGATATTCTTAAAAAAGAATATTCTTATAACATTTTCCCCGTTTCACTTACAAAATTTTTTTTTTATTTATTATTATTATTATTATTATTATACGGAATTACTTTCAAGGTTATATTTCAATATTATATGTTTTTATTTTTTTTTTATTATCCATTTTAGGATAATTCCTTTTTACAATCTATTATTCTGAACCTACGAGCGATTATCGCTCTCAAAAACCATTTGTGGGTTAATATAACTCGTTTCCGTAAGGACGCTAAACTCCTTAAATCAACATGGCCCACGTTGTTGACAATTACGGTTAATAACACTAACAAACCCTTTAAACTAATATATATTTTTTTTTTTTATAAATATTTTTATTTTATCACCAATACCATAAAAAAAATGCATGCATAAATACCAATAAATAGTTCAATTCGAGACTAACCCTTATTATAAAATTTCCCATAAAAATAACCACCATAAATATAATATTTCAATAAATAAATATGTTTTTATTTAAAAACATTTAAAATCAAAAATATTCTGTACAGAATGCAGAGTAAACTAAACAATATTTACATCTAATTTTAATTATATAATTTTTTTTTATTCTATGTCAGAACATCACCCATTCTCATATTTTTAATCAGTCTCAGACCCAAAATTGGCCATTATTAGCTATTTTATAATACAACCACTCTAATAAAAAAATAGCATACATCATATTAAAAATAACAAGACATACCATAAACAAATACACAATCAATATTAACATTATTTGACGTGTTTACAAACTTCAGTTGTTTATCATAAAAGACTCTAACAGCTGTCTTATCCTTTATCTATTCATCAGTACGTCTCCTCAATCTAGACTTGGTTGACATATCATGTTAACTACGTCCCATATTTATTTCTAACTTTAGTTTAATTTATTCTTTATTTACAATTATTTATTAATTAGACCCTATTTACATCTCGAGTGACAACTTCTTTGTTTACATTAATTTTATTCATTTTTATTGATTTTTATTAACTCAAATTTTACATGCAAACCATTCTTGACAGATAAAATTGTGATATCAAATCTCAGGTACATTTTTCATTAATTAATTATATCATTTTATTTTGCAATTATTCATTTCGACAAAATTCAACATATTAACTGATACTTTCTATTTCTATTTTTTTTTTTATTAATTTTAATGTTACATTTTATAGTTCCAGATCATTATCCTAGACAAGCACTTTTCCATATCCATAATTTCATCGGTTAAACTACCTATGTTATTTCTTTCTCTTATATTTATAATTTAATTTTCGATTATCTATTTTTCTAAATTTGTTACTAATGTTTAAACTTATCTTTTTCTTTATTCGTTTATTTCTTTGACGTAGATATTTTGTTTTCGAATTTTTCAAATTATTTTTATTATGATTATTTTTGAACTCAAGTTTTTTACACTTGTTATAGTTACGTTTATTTACACATCTATGAAAATTTGTTTTTCCATATCCGATCTTTCTAGGACTTTTAATTTTATTTATCTCATGTTTTCTTAAGTTTGTGATTTTTTTATTGTATAATTTCCTTGTTTCTTTATTTTTATTATGATTCGGTCTTTTCACCACACTACCATTTGTTATTTGAATTGTAATATATTTAAATTTCTCTAGCACCTTATTGATGTTTATATTTTCCTTTATTTCTCCATTTTCCTGTCCCTCTACACTCATATTTCGATTTAATTTACTCTCGACAGCTTCTACCGCACTTTCTATCTTATTATTTAATTGTTCACATTTATGATTTATTTCTAAACTTTGATCACTAACTTTCAGATCAACAATTTTATTAAATTGATCGAAACGTTTGTTTAAATCTTTATTTAAATTTTCAAATTCTATGCTTACGTCTTCCTTTAATTCATCAATTTTTGAATTCATTTCTAACTTCATTTCATTAAAATGTTTTGATTGCATTTCACTAAAATGTTTTGACTGTTGCTCAAATTTTACGTTCATATTTTTTATTATCATTTCCATCATGGTATTTAAATTTACATTTGTCTCACTCTCCGGCTGAAGGCAATTATCATAATTTATTCTATTTTGTCCGCCATTATTGTTCAGATTCGTTCTCTGAGAACTTCTATTATAGTCGGCCATTTTGGACGCTAACTTTTTATACAGTTTTAAAATTAATTTTTACAAATATATTTTTACAAAATCATACATAAGGTCCTTTTATAATTTTCTTTTCGGGCGCCGTATAAAAATTTAATATTTCAAGTCCCTGTTCGAAGCGACATTTGTAACGCTTGTTATTAGTTTTACTTGATATTCTAATTTAATTATATAATTTAATAATAATTATATGCAATAACGATTATGAGAGAACCTGGTTATGTATAATTTATAAATAAAAATAAAGACTTTAAAATAATTTGTTACATTTTTCTTTTATTTTAAATTTCATCATGACATTTTTTATGGGTTAGTATCACATAAATTTTACAGACATAGAGATTTTTCTTTTTTAAACACACATTCAACTAAACCTGCGGGGCTTGCATGCTGTATTGAGTTGATGATCGATGATTTCGTTTTGTACCACTGATGAGATGGGATTGTTGGTAGACCTCTGACGTCCTCTCCTGATTTTTGTTAGTCATTCCATCATGAAACAGCCATTCCTCATTTCCTAATTATTCGCCTCTGGATGTCTTTACCAGTTGATCTTCATTATTACGGGATACACACTTTTTCTTCTATGTCCTCAGACAATCAAACTTACTCCACTGCACATCTTTCCACAGATCCCTCCACAGACACCCTCTCACATCTCACTCTGAACAACGACTCTTCCCACGAGGGGACAGACCACTTCTCTCTTGTTTTGGATTCAGCTCCGTCATTGGCCCACAATTTTTACAGCCTTTAGCACTAAACATCTGGGTTTTTTTATATCACTTTCATATTCCCGTATACAATCCTAGTTGCTTACATTTATAGTTAACTAATTATTAGCCTAACATTTCATTTTATGACATAATTGAAATAAATGATTTGATATATTTTGAAACTATATCGACCCTGGTACAAATCGATTTGATAACCCCCAGTAACCTTCCTTAGGTCTACTAACTGATTATATTTACGTATCTTATTTTCCATTTCTTAAATATTACATGTAATGGACAATATAGAACATTACAATATGTTACAAATATATTTATAAGGCTATCATTGGGTTAACATAGTGGTCAATTAAACAAATATGTGTCAATGTGACATTATCAATGGCACATAGGTCGGATACAAATACAAAAATTATTCAAAATCAAAACAAAAAAATTGAAGAGATACATTTATGGAACATCACAAACAATAATACGAACATACTTGGAATACATTTATCATGTAAGACCATTCACCAATGTGTGCCATCACCCCGCTGTCAGCCTCGTCGGATCCACTCTCCCAATCAACCTATATAAGCAGGTAAAACCCTCTGGATGGCCAGTCCATATCTCGTCTGCCCCGTCCTACAATTATATTAAATTAAAATGAACCCACAAACCTATCCTACCTTAATTATCCTAACAGTACTAATATATAAAAAAAAATTACTAACACTATTTAAAAAAAATATCCTATCACTAAATATAAACAAAAATTATCCTAACTTATTATCTAAATTTTATCTACAACCTGGCGATTCACTTAGGAATCTTTGAGCTCGACTAAGGGGGGTATGCTCGATGTTAAGCCCCAGGGGAGTGCCAGAATGTCCCCGTCTGCCTTATCCTATTTACAAAAAAAAAAATTAAATAATAAATCCCGTGTCCCCAATAAATGTGTATGTGAAATTCTTTGTGTGTTCTGTTTTATAATGAGATGTTGGCCGTTAGTGTAAAATAATAAATAATACCCAAATAATAAAGAATAATGTCTGTTTTATGTGTGTGTGACTTTGTCTACCTGTTCCTGGGATAGCTGAGGATGGACACCCATAGAGACGTCACAATCTCCTCCCTGACTCTAGGGCCGCGATCTCGTCTGCAATAATCGCCCCCCTAACTCGGCTGAAGTAAGATCGTTAAGTCTCAAAAAGTGCCCTAGCGGTACTTTAGCCTGCTTGTAAATTTATCCGCTAATATACGGCTTTAAAGAGGTAATATTGAATGTCCCTCTCACATCGTTACTGCCGAGGTGTCCTACAATAAAAGTTTGAGGACTTTTCTTCTCCAAAATCTGGTAAGGTCCTTCCCAGAATGGTAATAACTTGGATATTTCCCTCTTACCGGTGGGTATTCGCAGAGATTGTACTAACACCTGATCGCCAATTTCTAATGTAGTCTGTTTGTGTCGTCTCTCAAATTTTTGTTTCTGTCTCTCGGCCTGTCTTTCTGTAAATTTGTATGTTTGTTGATGTAGTCCCGAAATGTCATATATCCTGTCGTCATATGTTGTCTCGGTGAATTCTGCCAAGATGTCGTCAAAAGTCGTCTGATGTCTCTGTCCAAAATGAACTTCTATGGGATATCCATTGATCCCTTGATGGTAAGTATTATTTAATAAGAATTCAATTTTGTCCAGCTTCCTAGTCCATATCGTCTGTTTTTTGTCATGCAGTAATGTCCTGAGGTATGCTCCGATATCGCGGTTACTTCTTTCGGTTCTATTAGATTGGGGGTGCCTTATGGACGCATAGGCTGGAATGATGTCTAATGAATTTAATTTCTCTTGCCATTTTCTGGAGGTAAATTGGGTTCCGTGATCTGAAACGATTCTAAGGGGGGTGCCTGCTTTATCGCAAAAATCTTGCACACATCTTAATGCGTGCTCGGTGTTTGCGGTGGTTACGGGGTAGAGTCTAGTGTATTTTGAAAAATTATCTATGATTACAAATAAATGTTTAAAGTTTCCTGGAGCTGTCGGAAGTGGGCCTAAATAGTCTACGGATACAGTCTCCAGTGGTTTGGAATTCTTTAAATGGATATATCCCGCCGTTAAAGTATAATTTGTAATTTTGCAAGTTTGGCATACGTGACAAGATTTAATAATCGTCGCGATTTTTCGTTTCACACTGTTAATAATAAATCGGGAATTTAATAAATAATATGTCTTTCCTTGTCCTATGTGCCCATGGTCTTTATGAAAAAGCTCAATGATCAATAAATCTGAAATTTCCGGAACAATGATTCTAATGGGGTCATCTGAAATTACATGGGCTAATATTAAATTGTTCCGGTAACAAAATTTTGGAAATGTACTATCGGGATCGAACTCTGCTGGAAGAGCCAAATGTCCTTTATTAATGTGAGGATCTCTAATATAATTATCGTGGAAGGCCTCAAGGAGTGTCGGTAACAGTCGTAGGTCGTCTTTGATGAGGTTTACCTGTGGATATTTTTTACAGGTGGGGTTGCCATTAGTCGGGTAGCGGCTCAAATGATCAGCTACTAGGTTATCCTTTCCTTTGATGTGGTCATTGTCTGTCGATATGTCTGTTACTTCGTCCTCGTTTCTAAGTAGGACAGAAAACTCCTGCATCAGAGATGATATTCTGACGTCGTCTAGGGAAGTTATGTTTTCGTCATTGCCTGTCGGTTTGTCTGTGATTTCGTCCTCTTTTATACTTGATGAATTTACGTGATCTGGGGCAGTCATAGTATTGTCGGGGTATGTTTGTTTGTCGATGGGTTCTTTCTGCTTAGCAGTGATTGGTAAGGATGTTTCTACTATTGAATCTACGTTAATGGGTAACATGATATCATTAAATTTGTACTCGTAACCTAGTCCCTGAAGTGGTCTTCTCGTGCTGATAAAAACTGGTTCCAAACGTCCATTGCCGTGTCTTCCTAAACCGCTACCTTCTTGGTACCCCTGTAGCTTCATCAATGTCAGTCCGTTGTTACAGTCTGTCTTTATCTTTACAGGAGTGGGACATCCATTGTCAATGTTAGTATGTAGGTCAATGTCCCCTGTCAATCTCGTCATCATCTCTGTACCAAGCAAACTGCGTATGTCCCCCTTGAATTTAAATTTACCTCCCCCCTTGTCTTTAAGTGTATTCATCCCACTCCTGCGACTTAGTTTTTTATCAAGTGGTCAACAATTGGCTTCAGGTTGTTAGCTAATTCTCCAAGGGATTGCTTTATTTCTTTCATGTCTGTATTGACATTGTTGTCGGTCACTATCTTCATGTTTCTTACGTTAGGTTTTGACTGGTTATCCCTATAATTAGGTGGTCGATTATAATTCTGATTTGAGTCATAGTAATTACGTGGGCGATCGTAATTTGGATTTGACTCGCGGGAAAGGCCTTGGCTAAATTGATTCCCTCTCTCTTGATTGTAGTGAGAGGTTCCCCGTGCATTCCCAGAATTGTAACGAGGTAGGTCTTGTTTGGGAAAGTTATTGTTTTTCGGAAGACTATCTGGTCGGTACTGTCTTCCCCCGCCTTTCCAAGGACTATCCTTTAATTTACAATCACGTCTAATTATGTTAGTACCTATCGTAATTATTTGCTCATGTAGTCTCTCAATAGAGATTATTCCCTGGATCCTAACTGAATTTTCGACCGTCTCTCCATAATGTTTGCTTAATAGTTCACATACGTAGCCTTCCGGAATTTTATATGTACTATCCTGGAGTCGTGACACTAATTTTGAAAAATGTTCGCTGGGTGTTTTATCCATATGATCGGCATAGCCTTGGGTATCAAGTTCCCTACGGACTATAATGTCATATTTCTCCCCGCAGAACCTATCTTTGAACGCATTGACGAATTCATCAAAAGAGCGGATACTTCCTGACTTTACAAGGAACCAATCCAGACCCTCGCCCTTTAAATGTGACTTTATAAATTCGTTCAGATTATAAAATTCTCCAATGTGACTATATGCAATTTCTAAATTTGATATGAAATGGTTGGGTAAATCCAACACATTGTTACGGAACGTTACCTTGTTACGTTCATAATTTTTTATATACGTATTTTGGAAAGTGACGTTACTAGGCTGTTCGCGAGCAAAGGTCTGACCTGTATACCAATCCTTATGTTCTTCAGGGATGGTGAACGTCACTTGGTCATTATGTTTTGGGGTTGAGACCTGATTTTGACCCGAAACAGTATCTATTCTCTTCGAGATATTGGCGAATCTCTTCTCACAATCGGTACGAAAAAGAATTTGGTTCGAATTTATTTCCTCGACCTCCTTATCTAAACGTTGTGTTTCTGACATGATCCTACCTGTCATTTCATGATCTAAACGTTGTGTTTCTGACATGATCCTACCTGTCATTTCATGATAACAGACATCTACCATGTCCCTAACTTCAGAAACATGTTTGTCATATTTCCCTTCTAAATTATCCTGTCTAGTTCTCAATTCTCCGGACTCAGATCGTAGAGTGCCCATATCGCGATTAATGGATTCGATATTATTTGCCATTGCCGAAATTTGTTCCTTTATCTCCGAAGTCTGCTGTCCTATCTGTTCCTGCATGGCCTTTCCCTGTTGTCCTAGTCCCGAAATCTGTTCCTGCATGGCCTTTCCCTGTTGTCCTAGTCCCGAAATCTGTTCCTGCATGGCCTTTCCCTGCTGTCCTATCTGTTCCTGCATGGCCTTAAACATCGCCTCTAGGTCAAATTTAGGATTTTCTACCGGGGACTCCGGGGGCGTACGGATAGTTTTCCTAGACCGTGTCTGTATCGGCTCTAAGTCCGACTTCCCTTTCCCTTCCATGCTGGTAAACGAAATATATATATCTCAAAACAGTTAACTCAAAACAAAACAATTAATATTACTGGAGGTCTGGTGCTAATCTAATTGCTAATTTCTATCGCGACCTGTCAGATGGCATCACAATACAACAATAGTTATAATATGTAAAAATGAAAATAAATACTTACTAAACTACGCAGAAAAATTTAAAATGTCAAAAAAAATAAAATAAACCATCAATATCAATAAATGATGTCATTCACATTCCTTAATCCCACCCATCCTTCTTCAGTTTTGATTTTAAATTACCGACTTTAAGGAAAAATATATCATTTTAGCCCAATAGGCTGGAATTTATGTTAAAAAAACAAAAGAAAAAAATTTAATTTAATTATTTAATTAGGGACCAATTAGTGGGGTTCACTAATTATACTAATTAGCATAATTAGTAAACAAATCAAGTCCCTGTTCGGGCGCCAATTATACCAACTCCCTCCTTGCGTGAGTGCATTCTTACGTAAATAGTGAATATAAAATTAAATCGGAAAAATTATTAAAATTGAGTATTTTTACATCGCGACTTTAATAAAAAACAATACCTGGATAGCCAAATGCACTCCCACGAGAAGGACGGGTACAAGTTCCTAACTGTGGGTTGACAACAGTAATTAACAATAATTAATTATTGCTGTCAACCAGAAGAAGAATGGGAGGGGGGAAATAGAATGGACAACTCAAACCCTAGAACAGTAACATATTTATTTTAAAAGAAAATATCATATTTATAAAAGAAAAACAATTTAATATAAATTGGCCATTTGTCTGAAGGACTTTCTACGTTAATTACGAGGTACCTCGATACTGATCCCTGCAGGTGGCGATGTGGTCATCCTTGATGTACATCCCTCCGACCCCATCTCCTCACCTAGTCCTTGTAGGTCTGCCTGGAGGCCACAATAGAATTTAGATTGTTCACTGAGTTTATGTGCGTCCGAAATCAAAATGTATCTCACTCGCCTGAATGGCCCAAAACATGAACGAACACTGCTCAATTCACATATTCAAACTCACTGTCAAATATAAACTATACGTGTTGATCATCCGAGACGTGAACCAAGAATCTACAATCACATACTGAAACTCACTGTCAAATATAATAGTAACGTGGTGAACTGTTCGCACAAGAGCGAAGAGAAGACAACAATTGAAGAAGTGTGCGAAGAGAAGACTAACAATTGAATAAGTGAGCCAAGAGGTTGAGCGAAGAGCTAAGAGAAGACTAACAATGAATAAGTTGAGCGAAGAGTGGGGATGATTTGTTCTGGGGATGATTCCTGATGTCTCATTGGTCGTCAGTCTCCGCCCACCCCATCCTCAGCCAATCACCGGTGACCACTTCTGTGATTGCCTGCATATGTCAGGCTGTGAATCCCAGCGGATATTAATTAGAGTTATGTGAAAAACTGAGCCGACAATATAATTACCACACAGGATGCCGACAATTATCCTGGCTTCCTTTCCATTCCCCATCTCCATTGTTCTTTGTTTCTGCTCCCAGCGATTGCGTTTTTCTCGCAGCAATCGCTGGTTTCGAGCATGTTCTTCCGAATGCAATTCTCTTTCGTTCAACACCTCACAAGCCATATTTTACTCCTAGCGATCGCGATTCTCTGCAGCATCGCTAGTTCTGAGCATTATATATTGTCTATAAGGTAGGCATGCTACAATATATATATATATATATATATATATATTTCGGGACGTTTTTTATCAGGTCCCAATGGGCGAAATATAGAAAAGAGAAAGAAACCGAAGTAAAAATAAGAAAAATAGTAAACACAATTACAAATATACAGAATATATATATTTAACAAATATAAAATAATAATTAAAAAATATATATGTAAATCAATATAAGACAGTTACGGTTATGTACTTATGACGGTTACCATCATACAACAACAGAATCTTTCGCAAAAAAGCTGTGCGAAAACTGCTGCCTATCTACCAAACATTGAAACCTAATGCAAATGAAGTAGATGTGCGAAAACTTTGAGATCTTCAAAGTTCCGACCGGTCGCTAAATACCGTAGAGTAACCGCCAATTTATCTTCTGGAGGCATATTTATATATTTGCATAGCCAATATGTAAAACTTTACCAAGAGAAATAAAATAAATTAGTATATAAGTTACAAGAAATAATGATTAAACATAACGTAGATTCGACTGACCTTAAAGAAGGAGGATAGATATCTGTGGAGGAACTCTGCCAAAAAAATTAAATGAAAGCCGTGTATCAAATAATGTTTTTGGATATGAAACACGATTTTTATTGTGTTGATTTTGTACTTTTTGAACAATATGAAAAAAAATACCATTTCCGAGTAAAGGGTTTCCTCTGACATAAACTTTTACGTTGGTTTAAATGTCAATGAGTTCGGAGCCTCTCTCAAAGAGAATGTGTAGGTTAAATCACCGATTTAAAATTAGGTTAACGAATTATGAAAAAAAATAGTAAACCTTATTAACCAGATAACTTTCTAGTTAAATCTATACTTATTAATATACACTTGTTGTTAATAATAACAGAGTTGCTAAGCAGAAAAGCCATCTGGTTCAAAGTTCTGAGTATATAAATGGGATTGAAAATCATGGAGGTGTAAAGGTAGAAACACAAAGTTATTTTGGAAATGGGATGGATAGTGGAGTGTGGACTGGTGGAGACTAGATGAACTAAACCCGAGAGAGGAAGTGGAACCCGGGCAGCTTGTATGCCTCCCACCCCTCCCCTGGAAACTTTCATAGGGAATAAATCAACATACATTTTACAAGGTAAATCCCAAGGTGAAATTTCATCAGGAAACTGACAACTTTCCAATTCGAAATGAAACAGTAGTCAAATCTCTAATTCTTCATATAAAACAATGACAATCGTTCTACTTTCTTATACCATTAGTACAGGACCAAGTATAAGAAAGTATTGTAATCGTGCAAAAATTCGAGAGAAAATTATCAAAGAAATTTCACGTCTCGTGAATACATTGAACATAGTGAGCTCTCATACATAAACATGATTCTAGCAATGAACATGAAATTTTAATTGAAGATTTGATTTGTGCTAACTTAGATCTAATTAGATTTCGACCGAAATCAGGCAAAAAACACTTTACTTCGGGACCAAATTTTATATATGAATTCAAAACCTTCTTAGGCTATTCGATTTCAACCGTATCAGAAGAAAGGGAGGGAGGATCAGAGGGGGGCTTAACTCAAAAACGGTATCGACATGAAACGTTTTATTTAAATTTAAAACTTCATAAGGAAGGCAGCTATTAATTTTCCGCAAAATCATTCAGAAGAAGGGGGAGGGACAGAGAAATATATATATGTATATATATTATATAGAAATATATATATTAGAGGAAGCAATGTGTCATTTATTCCAGTTTTAACATAAACTTGTAAAGTTTAATTGTAAAGTTGCCCAGTGCTAGTAATATATTACACATGATAATGTTGCCAACAAAATAATATAAAATAAAAAAAAAAGAGCCTAGTAAGGTTGGACACGTATATTGGAGAAGTTATTGCAGGGAGTTAGGTGGAGCAATTAGCAAGCGAGCAAATTAATTCTCTTATCTCCATCCTACAATTTTCATGGCCCGTCCGGGACCATTGCACACTTTTTTATTTTTTATTTTATCTGCTCAACAAAGAGGAAAATGACTACTATGTATCATACTGCAATTTGAAACCATTTTAAGTTTTTTTTTTTTTGTTTTGCTTGAATAAAATGAGAAATATACCCCATAATGAGGACATTTTTACAAGCTGAACCGCTGTCACTTCTAGTTGGATAACTACGAACTATACAGCTCTGTGAAATGGTTTAGCATAAAGTTATATAATACAAACTGCATATATATTTACATATAATAAGTCCTTCTAAGTTGAGGAACGCGGACATATTGTGGAATTTGTAATAAATAAATAAAACAAGCTTATAACAAATTTTTTGAAATGTTGTCTATTCCACTAAAGATATTTATAAAAATACAACTACCGGTTTCGGCTTTACACCATCGTCAGGTCTAGTTATGAACTAAGTTAGTTTGCAGAGTGCGACCCCTCCAATACCTCTCTGGTGAAAGGTGCCACTTCAATTAGGGAATCCCCCGGCTTAACCGTTAGCTACATCATGAAATATTTGACAAAACACTAATTTTTTTTAATTTACATAAAATAACATCTTTTGACTAATAAGTAAAAAATAAAACTAAAAAACATAACAGATAATAACATATATTTGGAAACCTATAATCATAACAGATAATAACAAACATAGGTATATGTGGAAATAGAACCATTTCAGGGTTTTAGCAAAGGGGAATAGTTAAAATAAATTTGGTCATTCATTCAAATGTTCCTTTTGGTAGCTTTATTTATTTCTAATTGTTCTAGGCTATTAAGTAGCCTGCTTTTAGAGCAACAATGGAGATATTTTATGCCTGTAGATGGGTCAAAAGTGTGGCTATTGTCGATAATGTGAGTCGCGAATGTAGATCGGTTGCCTCGGTTTTTTATTTCGGCTATGTGTTCCTTGATCCTGTCTGTGAGTCTTTTTTTTGGCTCAAAAATTTTTCTTTCGTCGAGTTCTTCCAAACTAGGGGGTGCACGTTTTTTTTTTTTTTGTTTTTTGTAATTTTTGGACCACCCTAATATGTATATATATAAAAATCAACTATAGATTTTTAACCAAGACAGGTGAACCAACGGCAGTGTACTTCCCCGACACGAACTGTTTTGATTAAAAATCAATAGTTGATCTACATAGGGACTTCGCAATCCTAATTCTAAATTAGTGTCGATATATTTATTACGTTGGCAGTTATTAGGGTGAGTCGAGCCTCACATCTCTGGTCCTCCTCTTCCTTAAAATTGATAGGTGCCGTCCTTATGGGGTTTTGAATTTAAATATAAAATTCCAGGTCGATACATTTATTACATCGGAAGTTATTGGGGTTTTTGAGTTGTGCCCCCTCTCAAACCCCCTTTCCTTCAGCTGAAAATTAATAGATGATGCATATGTAGGGCTTTAAATTTCGTGGAGGGCGCAGATAGCTCAGAGGTAGCGTGCTTGTCTACTGAGCGCAAACCCGGCTAAGGCCTTTAGGTTTTATATTTGGGGGGTGAAAACAACTTCAGCTCTCCTTCCTTCGTTAAGGGATGGTTAATAACTAACGAACCCAAATTTTGTGACTTACATTCATTCTATCAGGAGTTATCGTGTTCGAAGGCTCACAGGCATTTTTTTAAAAAAATTTTGAATCAGGAGTATGAAAAACCTGAAATCCCTTTGAAAACTCCGTATCAGCTTGAGAATTAAAGATGTTACCAAAGTGCATTTTTCGAAATAAAAGAATAGTGCAGATCTGACTTTTCCTCTTCCAGAAGGCCTCTTATTCCATCCAAAATGCAAAGGACTGCCCTAGACACAGTTAAGTGCAACGTTGAAAGTGTATAAAGAATGCTGCTCCTAGAACCTATGAATAAGAATGCTTTGAAATAAAATCCTGGAAGAAAGAACTCTTAGACTCATGACAATCCTTCACATAGTTCATTCGGAGAACTGTGACCGTCCACCGGAACTAATCTCTACCATCCATCCTTTGACTTTGACTAGGAGATTACACTATGCAGCTTTTATTCTAGGACACGTGCAGTCACAAAATTCCCGGAATATATGCAATTGTTCAACTATTCGATATGGAAATTTTCTGTTTCTTAGATTCCAAATATGAAAAAAAAAGTCTGTCAGCAGAGCGTGCCCTCTCCCCCCCCTCCCTGGCCAGAGCAAAAAACTAAAATAAAAATTAAATAAACTAAAAAAAAATAGTTTTTATTAAAAATGGATTGCTTGCAAGACCAGTAGTATCTTCAAATTTCCTAAATCAGCAATCAGGTGTTACATAAATGTACATGTACAAAAAAGGTCATATTACGTTTATTAAAATATATATGAATTGGAGCATTTTATTTCCTCGCTTAAAATCGTTATCTATGTTACACTTTATACTCTTAAAGCTGATTTTACATGCGCAGTAAAAATGCAATGTTCAGCAGTAGCAAATGCACGCTTTTGGATGTGATTCATTTAATTCTAAAAGCACAGAAACCACAGCGTCCATTTGCTGCTGCTGCGCTTTGCATTTTTGATGCTCAAAGTCATCTTAAGTATTGCAATCAGTGGTTACCTCTGGGGGAGCTTCTAGAGGTCCGAGTCTCCCAAATTAATAACAAAAAGTCTGCTACGCTAACCATGGAAACTGCGGGCAGTGCCCCCGGGACTCTATACCCCCCACCCTCATAGCCTAACTTTGCCTCTGCCATCTTCACATTGGATATCTATTTCCAGACAGAGGTGTGCGTTAAGCCAAACGATATGAAATGCAGCCGCCATTTGATGATTGCTTCTACTCTACCCAGCATCCATGGTTCGTGCGCCCATGATTACAGTTATGTTAGTCGCTGAAATAAAATAAAAATAAAAAACCAATTTCTTATAAGGTAAAAGTGATTGTCTTTCTGTTGAAATGTTTTTTATTTCACAACCTAGTTTCGCTTCTTCTAGGTTGAACAAAAATAAGATGGAACAGAGAGTGAGTGCGTCGTAACTCCTCAGATAAGTTTAAATTATTTCCCCAGCTGTTCGATGTATACGGGAAATTAAGTAATCGGTCAGAAATTCGATCTGGGATTTTCCACGGAATTTCATGTTTTTCGACCTCCAGATTCCAAATATGAAAAAAAAAAAAAATGTTATGAATATAACGACAACACCTACTGATCTCGGCCAAATCCGAAATTGACCAATGGACAGGGGGGGATTAGTGGGTGATGTTTAACACAGAAACTCAAACATTGCCGTTGTAATGAATATATCGCCAAAAAATTGCATATGGGTTCAAACTGTATAAGGATGACACTTATTGATATTCAGTGAAATCGACAGAAAGGAAGGAGGGCTCAACTCAAAAACCTCAATAACTGCCAATATAATGAATTTATCGGCACAAAATTTAGGAGCCCCTATGTAAGTCTACTAGCGAATACTAGCGCAAACGGTCGACTGGTTTTTGAGGGGAAGTGAAAAATTAATTGATTCATTCGTTCTGGGGAAGTACAGATGATTTGACGACTTATTTTAGCTGGTTTAAATTTTTTTATTTTTTTATTTTAAGTGTGGAAGGGCATTAAATAAATTAATTCCTTTATGAGTTATACTTTTTTCAAAAAGAGAAGAGCAATGTTTAGTTATTCGAAAGTCTTCTTTCTTTCTGGTATCGTAATCGTGACTAGTATTGTTAAGAAAAAAAATATTATTTAATTTTTCCTAATAACTACTAATGTTTCAATGATAAACAGCGCAGCTAAAAGCAGGATTTTAGATACTTATCTACAGCTAGTTCTTTGATTAAATTTTTTATTACTCTTAGTGCTTTCTTTCCAAGTCTAAAAATATTAAAGCTAGAGCTATAACAGACCTTAAAGAGGTATAATACATTGGGGCATTAAACCTCTTTAAGCTCTGTTGAATCTACGTTTTAATCACTATTTTTTATTACTTATTTGCTCATCTATTTTATTATTTATCTATTTATATATTCTTATTATCATTTTATTTTATTTTCATTTTACTTTTTATTTCATTATTTATACATGCTTTTCATTATTATTATTATTATTGTTATTTAGTTTTCTTTTTCTTTTCTATATTTCGCACATTGTGACCTGATGAAAGGGCGTGAGAACGTCTCGAAATGTCGTGAAAAAGATACTTCCGGAAAAGTTATAAAAAATTATTATCTTAATTTTTAATTTTAATAAATTTTATCTATTGTATTTATTAATATTATTTTTTTCGTACTCATATTTTCAAGTATTTATTTATTGATTTCATTTTATATTTTATGTATCTTATCTTATTGTATTCATTCTTATGACTTATCCTATTACCATGTTATGTTTTAACGAAAATAAATATTATTATTATTATTATAGAATGGAAATAGGCGTATTAGCACAAGTTAGTTTTGTAAGAATATGGAGGAATTTTATATTATTGAAATGAAACATCTTTAGCGAGACAAGTGAATCAGAATGTCCTCGACGTGTTAAAGTAATACCTTTGATTATAAATTGAATACGTTTAGTTTTATTCTAAGTTAGTGATAAATATGTCAAAAACTTCAATGGAACCTGTTTGACAATTCCGTGCAAGACAAAAGCAAATACAGCAACAAGAAAGTCAACATAAAGGTAACTTTTAATAATTAGGCTTCATTCATATTTTTTAATTATCAAAATTCATTAGAATTATGGTTTCTTATGGATTAAATTTTAATTATTGATTAAAATTTTTCTATTCAAAATTAATTTAATTCAATTTACACATGTTAACGTGAAGGTATTATTAGGTTCTGAACTAGCCAGGTGGATAAAAAAGTAATATTTTAGTAATATTTTTATTGTCCTTTATAAACCTAAAATTTACCTACTTTAAAATGGTTAATACTTATAATAAAAATCAAATCAAATATATATTTATTAATTAATTTTTTTATTTATTCCGCATGGTTAATGAAGACAAAAGCAGTTTCACTTCAACCGTGCGCTTATATGAGTGAGACATATAAGCGCACGGTTTTTTTTTAAAATGATACGGACAAGAGGTTCCTCATATTTCTTCAGAAAAGAGAATGAGTTCACTTACCAAGGGTGTTAGGTTAACCTAAGGGTGTAGATAGTAACCTTCCAAATGAAATAAGGAGGAGCGCCAAGTCCAATCGCTGTTTCTTTGAGCTCCGGCGCCACTGAAGAAGTAACAAGCTTTCTACGACAACGAAGCGGCAAACCTTGATTTGTCTAGTGTTAACTAAAACAAAGACTGACGAACAAGCACTCTAGATTCACGAAAGAGAGATCCTACGTTGCATCTATGGAGGAGTCTATGGGAAACAGAACTGGAGAAGAAGAACGAATCAGGAGCTATATTCTTTGTCACCAGAACATTGTAAGGGATGTCAGACTAAGATGAGCCGGGCATTTGACAAGAATGGGAGACCATGAATTCATTATTAGAGGAAATCCAGGGGAGCAGGCGTACCAAGCTATGTTGAAACCATGGTGTTGTGCATGATGCTAGGATCCTATCTGGAGGACAACTGCACAAGACCATGATGACTGGAGAAAGATGCTCCACTCAGAAATGTTGTTGCGCCGATGTTGATGGTACGGAAAGAGTATAACGTGTAGTTTTGCAGTTTATAATAGTTGTTTTAGATCCTATGAGAGTGGAACAGCAGCTTCCCAAATCTTTTGAAACCTTTCCACTCATCCATTTGAAGTTATTGACTACGAACCGTAGCAGTTTTATTTTACTGACGACGAACTTGAGCCATTTCAGGTTACAGACTGTGAACCCCAACCGTTCCTGACAACTGCCTTTGAATGCTGAAGGGACTAGAGCATTGACGTTGGAGAGGTTTCCAAAGCTGTGACAACTGTGGCAAACAAGAGAGACAGGGTGAATCCATCTCAAAGACAAACACTCCTAATGGCAGAGCCCACTCACGGCCAAACATTCACCCCTTCGTTAACATATCTATTGAGGCTTTGATTTACCTAGGTCAATATCAAATTTGCAAAGGAGATTGTCACCCGTACCTGCTACCAGCTTCAATCCACCACCCATCTAATTCAATAGCTACAGGATCACAGTTTATAATCCAAACTAAATATACTTATATGACTTTTAATTTCTTAGCTGTAGAAAGTATATGGGAAGTTATGTAATCAGTCAAAATTTCGATGCGAACATTTCAACAGAATTTCATGTTTCCTGAACTCCAGATTCCAAATATATAAAAAAAAAATGTCTTATGGTCTGTGAACCCGATATAATCAATGTGTCACACGAATTGTATGTGTAATTAGAACCTACCTTCTAACGTCCATTGTTTTTCAGTCAAATCTATCAAAAAATAGGGAGTGGATTAATTATATATACATGAGTCGGGCTCATGTCCACCAGAGTGACGAAAGAGCGCTCTGGTAGTAGGCGATATGACCTCGTAGTTAAAGCCCGGGCATCAGTCATAAAACCTAACGTAACCTATATATACCAGCGCTCTTTCGTCATTCTGGTGGACATGAGCCCGACTCTACTATGGGAGTCCTAAATTTTACCTACCGAGTACCTGACATCGTAGAGGCTCGAGACCGTCGACTTAACGTTCCATCCGAAGGACGGCGTGCTTAAGTTTATTTTACCTCCCAGATAAAATAAACTAAGGGCCTCGCATACCACTGAGCTACCGGCGCCCTCTCTCTCTCTGATAACTGTGACCCTGAGAACCCTGATAACTCTGTTACGGAAACCCCACGAGGACAACCCCTATTGATTTTTAGCAGAATCGGCCAAAGGGAAGGGGGGATCGGAGGGGGCTTAACTCAAAAAACCCAATAATGTCTGTAATAAATGTGTTGTCATGAAATATCATATTTAAAGTCGATATCCAATGAGGACATGACCTCTCAAATTTAAGCGATATCGGCTGAAGGGAAGGGGGGTTGAGAAGAGGGGACTTATTTCAAAAACCCTAAAAACAGGTATTGTAATGAATTTATCGGCACAAAATTTAGTATGAAGGTTTAGGATACCTTATGTAAGTCAACTGTTGAATATTAGCGCAAACTGTTGTCTGGTTTTTGTGGGGGAGCAAACAATTGATTAATTTGTTTTTGGGGAACTTTATTG
The DNA here is from genome assembly GCA_963662175.1 of Aradus depressus. Classification (NCBI taxonomy): domain Eukaryota; kingdom Metazoa; phylum Arthropoda; class Insecta; order Hemiptera; family Aradidae; genus Aradus; species Aradus depressus. The sequence goes on from OY759214.1 coordinate 75,464,000, forward strand.
ACGGTGATTCACAGAACATTTTTTTTTTATCTTGTTCTTTCTTCTTTATTTTTATAATAAAGGTGGCTACGAAAGGGAAGGTTTTTGATGAAGATACCCGAGTCTCTTATCTAAGAAGGTATGTGGGAGGTGAGGGTAGGATAGGGTTGGGTTGTGTAGGATAGGACTGGATAGGGTTGGGTAAAAGGGTAGTTGAGGCTGAGAAGAAAAACTCATATAAGAGGGCGAGTCCAGGGTTCTACACGTTGAGGGAAGGACTTCCACCCATCCCTAACTTTGTTTCCTACCAAATGTATGACAAAGTTTCCAGGTTAACGCCTTAACTTTGTCTCGTCCACCCGACCCCAAGTTCTCTCAGTCAGCCCAAGAGACATACTTCATGCGACCACTCAGGATCAAGTTCAAACATTCATAATGACGTTAAATGACTACAGTTCATCATCGCCCAGGACTTGCGAGTCCTCAATATATATGTGAACAGTTTCACGAAATTGAAATTTGGGATCAATATATCACATGCGCTAATATCATATTAGTTTTGACGTGAAAACGTCAATTCACTCTTTAAGCACAGTGATAGCCGGTCAAACTTTCTTGTGTTACAAAATACTGTCAAATTTCAATCGATAATAACTACGAGACTAATAATGCGATAACAACGATTGAGGTCACAATGGATAGAGCATGTCTGTACGTGTTTGTTTTGCCTGTAAGGTAATCGGGCTAGTGTTTGTGCTAGCGAATGATTGTTGCGAATTAGCTTTGTGTAAAATTATAAATTAGTGTAGTGTGATAACGCGTTTAGATAGGACGTTGGTTCGGGTGTCATTGTAAAGAGCTTGAGGAGCACTACTAGGACTCAAAGTGAAACAATGAAAATATTCGCCGAAATATATGTCAGTAATAAATTGAAGTATTAAATTGAAAATTGCAAAAAAAATTAAAGATGTCATCTCATATGAGTCGTAAATATGCGCGGAATTATGGAAAAAGCAAATCAGAGGAAAGCATCAAAAAGAATTTATATATTTTATCCCGCCGTTTTCACGGAAAATATACGGCATGGACCTTGACTACGCCTTAATGTTTTTTTGGACGAAATCAGAAGAAAATTGAGAACACATTGCTTCGGGGTCTAAGTACATTTTACAACATACCGTTTATGGCTGATTTTCAAATAGAATATACAATTTGTAGGTGAGGGAATGACGAAATGAAACATTATTGCGCAAAAGTATAAAGCATAACCTTACTTTTTCAGGCGATTTTACGATACATTATTACTCCTAGAAACACAAAAAAATATATCATAAAAAGTGAATAAATAATAGCTTACCTTTTTACAACACGGTGTGAGGAAATGACAGCCGAAAATGTAAATTTGAAAAAGTTTTCCTTTAAAATAGCTTTAACAAAAAATCTCATCACTCACACTCCGGTCTGCCATATTTTTTTTTAAAATCAATATTGCTAACTTCTGAAAACAATAAGGCTGCATTCAATATAATTCAAAATTATGCTCCAATTCTCCTGTTACACAACTGTGAGGGAATGACTCGTTTTTTAAGGACAAATTTAAAAATATGTATTGTGGTTTTTCCGTTTGCCGTTTTTGAACTATATACACATTTATATACAGCCAGTACTATTATATATGAATAAATAATAAGATAGCAGATAGTTTTTAAGAAACTTTTCGAAGTTTTTAATAAACTTTTTGCAGCTCATCCAATCAATTCAATCCAAAATCATTCGTACAATAGCCAATGCTCCTTATTATGTTTTCAACAAGACCTTGTATATATATAAAGAGAGAGAGTATATATATATATATATATATATATTTATTGAAACTTTTTTAAGATTAAAAAAAATCTTTTAAGTAAATTTAAAATAATAAGTAGGTAATATTACACATTTATTTAATAAAGTTTTTAAAGGTTTCCCTTTTATAATATCTAAGGGCCTCTTTGTTGCTTTAATACTGTTTTAAAAGAAGTTTTGACTAAATGTAAGTTCTAAATGGGAGTTAAAGGGACGGAAAGTAGCGTTAATTCGAAATTTATGCAGATCTCTAACCCCGCAGTGCGTCCTTATCTCTACCCTCTGAGGGAGGAAAAAAATACAACGCACTTGGAAAAAAAATATATGTAGAAGCCATTTTATTGTAGCGTCAGCCAATTACATACATTTTTGCCTGTGAAGAATTCCAGAATAAAATAAACATTATTTTCTGCAGTTCATGAGTAGAGTCGGACTCATGTTCAAAAGAGTGAGAAATGAGTGCTCTGGTAGTAGGCGATATGAGCTCATAGTTTAAGCCCCGAGATTTGTCTGCTGTTAATAAATGCTGTGTATGCAAGATAGAAATGAGAAATCAAGCAATATAATATAAAAAAAAGTCGTCGATGTGTCTCCCGCAAGGTACCAACGCGAATTAATCAACTACGTTTTCGCCCTCAAGTTCTTTTTTCTTGAGTAAATTACAAAAAAAGATATAATAACAAAAATAATAATATAGATAAATACAATTTAAACAAGAGTGTTAATAAAAACAACTACTAGGTATAATTTTATATCAAATATTTCGTCTGAAGTAAACAATATCAAACATCCAAATAACTGCGTCTGTAATTAATGTATGGACGTAAAATTTTATAAATAAATTCAAAACCCCATAAGGAAGGCACCATAGTGAAATCGGTCTAAAGAAAGGGGGTTCAACTCAAAGACGCTAATAACTGCCGAAGTAATGAATGTATCGACACTAAACTTAGTATGAGGATTTATAAGCCAGAACGCCAGTCAAATGTGGAGTTTTAGCCCAAATGGACGATTGGCTTTGGAGGGAGATCTAAAATTTATGTGGTTAGTTTCTATTGAAGAACTTTTTTTCTTCCTATTTTTGGAAGAACCATACAAAAAAACTATGTTCCAGTCTTTTTCATTCTAAAATTTGATTGGAAAAATTTTTATTTTTCAGAAACCTGTTGGAGGTACGCTGTTCAGTCTGAGGTCCCGAAAACAGGAGGAGTGCTACTTTGCCGTGGAAGTGGCAGGACCGGACGCAGTTAAACTGGTCCATTCGGGCCCGAACGGCACACAGTCAGTCCTGGTACCGGCACAACTGGCTGACGGCAAGTGGCATCGGTTGGCACTAGGGTAAGTTACCATTTATTATTGACAGCTTAGCCTCTAGAACAGGGGTCGCAGCCTGCGCCCCGAATATGTAAACCCTCAGATATTTACATATTGTGTGTCCTTGGTGCCAATTCACCACATAGTGATCCACGGCATGCTTCTTCACCAGATCAGCCAATCTCAACCATGGTCTTTCCCTCGATATTGAGCCTGAGCATCCATGACGCATCCCTCAGGTCCTTTCCTCCATTCCTGGATTTCGCTATCCAGGCAGGATCTGCTATTTGCCTTTACAATTTATTTTCAAAATTTTGGAAAGGCTTCTCCAGTGAAGCCAGAATCCAGGTTTCACACATAAATCCGGTATGGAGGAGATTTTGTGATCCAGATCCCTCTAAAGTAGCTTCATGACAGAGAAGTTTAGGCTTGCGGAAGTCTTTTTTCCACATCGTTGATTGTTTCAACATCGAGTTGATGCGGGTTACTGTGGACCCGACGAACTTGATGTTTCTCTTTTCAGTCTTACTCTGACGCTTTACTTAAATAATTTGTCTGCCTTCTGGGGAACTATGACTTCTTGTGGGCTGTTTCCTAAGAAGGCCACCCACATACGTCAGGACTTTTCTCTGGCTATTAGTGCCTTCTTAGGCTCTCATCACATTTGCCTTACCACTCGTTTAAGGGTAGAGGCAGTCGCCTTACTTCAGACCAGACCTAACATCAAAAGTCTCCGAAAGTTGTCCTTGTCCATAACTCTGCACGTTGCACCTTCCATACTTGCGTTTGCCATTCTTATGAGTCTCTCTGAGGATTTTGAAATCTCTCATTTCAGCCCACAGCTACTCGGAAGTCTATGAACAGAGTGTATCTTGATTCATCTCCCGTAGCTTTTCAAGAACTTGTCTGATCCATGGTGTCTCTTTTACGTCGGAAGCCCGCTTGGTACTCTCCAAGGTCAGCTTCATTATGAGGATTCTCGATTCTTGAGGAAGACTTTTTACGCCACTGACAATGATATGCCCCACTAGTTGTCATACTCTGTCCTACTTCTTTCTTTAGTAAGGGGCCTATCAGGCTTGACCAAGCTTCAGGGATACTTCCTCTCTCTGCATATCTTAATAATAAGCTGGTGAAGGACCTCTTGTCAGATATTTCTCTCTCTTCTTGAATAACTAGACTAGCAAATGATCCATCTCTAGACTCTTACCATTTTTGTCATTCTAATAGTAAGTTCTACGTCCCGAAGGTCTAACATTTTTGCCTCTATTAGTTTTCTATTTCAAACCGGGATTTACTGGCTGCTCTTAAGTTTTTTTAAAGTAATTTCAGACAATCTTTCTACTTAATCTTGAGCGGTGTTTACCAACTCAAATGTGAAATGTACAGTTGGGTATACACAGGCCAGTCGGGACGCAAATTCAGAGAACGTATCAAAGAGCACATAACTGATATAGTAAGGAAAGGGGAAAAATCTACATTTGCGAAACATATCAATGATATGGGTCACTCATTCAATGAAACAAACGCATAAAATACCTCCACTTATGTGAAAAAGGTAGACCATTAGATTCTCTGGAACAGCTAGAAATTAATAAAACCCGAAAAAATGGGAATTGTTTAACGACTTCAAATTTTCTCCTTTGTTAATCTCAGCTAACAAATATCCATGGCAATATTAACCTAGGTTAAATAATTTTCTACTTAGACATATAGCTATATATTGTACAGTTATGTTATATTGTTTTCTTGGAATGCTAGTTTTTAGTTTTATTTTAATTTTATTTTCTTGTTTTTCAAATAAGTCCACAGTTGGTTATTACCGTTAGAATAGAGATTTCCACCTCCTGGTTTTACCAGAGGAAGGGGACCCTTTCACCTCAGGGGTACTCTTAGGTTAATATAAATATGTATGCCTGGTAAATATCTCAATTATTATTGAACCTTGTGCTGACGATGGCGTAAGCCGAAACCGGTACACATTTAAGTATATGTTTGTGGAATTAGTCAATATAAGTGTTCAAAAAAGTGTTTTATCTATCATTTTATTTTACTTAATCTTTGCCAAAAAGTAGAACGAGTCGCAGTTTACTCTTCACATAGTGATGTATCTCCCCGGTGACATGATAGTATAGGGGAAGTTATGTAATCGGTCAACAATTTGATGCTTGTTCAACTATAGTTCCAGATACAAAAAAAAAAAATCTGTCTGTGTGTCTGTGAACAGTATAACTATTATCTCTGTTCAATCTGTCTGCAACCTATTATATTCCACAAGAACAGAGAATTGTAATTAACAAGGATAGACGAGTTCTAGGCTGTGATAATTCAATTAGTCAGTTAATGTTTACCGATGCAATTTAGAAATGACTGCAGTAAAATGGAGGTAACATTTCGTCGGACGGTAATGATAATTTAATCAGGCCACTGCGGTTGAAATGCGCCATCCTCGTTTGTTTCAGTTAGGTCTGATAACAAAACTGGGCATCCCTCCCGGTAACAGGTACATTTAGTGCTTGGATAATAATATGCCTCATTTTCACAAACTCGACATTACATCCCAAAATTTAGGATCGAATTTCCCTTCTCTTTCTCTCTCTCTTAAAAGTGCGAGGCTGGCTTTCCAACTAATGACAACTTTTCATTAGACCTCATTATGTGTTAATGGGATTCTAAATGGAGAGAGAATGTCCCATCATCAAGTCATTTGAATAATGTTTCAAATATACTTTCAGAAAGAAACGTACATAGATTTCACATTGAACCATTTGAAGAGTACAGGGAAAAAACGACGGATGTCAAAAAAATTGATTTTGAGATAATCGAAAATATACGTTTTCACATGAAGAATGAACATTTTGAAACATGTGAATGGCGTGGAAAGTACTAAGAACCTGTAACAGTTTGTATAGACGAGTTTTCCAAAATTTTGTTATATTTTTGTTTTACTTTTGCAGGCTCCAGTCAGTGATAAATACAAAAAAATATATTTGTACAGGGAAGAAACGACGTATGTTCACTGACAACCGCTGTTCTTTCACTGTATTGTGGAAGCAGTATTCAGGTTAATTCAAATAATAAACAGTCGGTGCCTACTTAAAAGATTGTTTTTAGAATTTTTTTATTTGAAACAATACAAATCCAGGCAAAAACATAAGAATTAATAAAACAATAATAAAACTGCCTTCTCTACATTTTGTGTTTTTCTGTTTCTGTGAACATATCAAACATTTTTGTCACATTTAGCTCCTCCGGCAGATAAGTTTTTTCAGATTTTGTGAGACTATAATGATTTTGTCTGCCTTTGACTGAGATTTTGAGACTTGATAATCTCACAAATTGCGTTATAATTAGTATCACTTAGCTTTCTATGCTTTGAACTGTGCAGACCTCGTTCATCTTTTGGGGACACGCCAGTCATCTTTAAACATTTCTGCAAGTACTTTAACTTTCCTTCAGGAAAGCATGATAAGAATCAACCACGTCGCGGCGCATTCTAGTGACAGTGGTCGTTCTTTCCCGGGTTGCCATGGACATCCGCTCTTCTTTCCCTGTACCCAAAACTAAAAAAGCCTGAAATACACTGTTAACGATTGTTTTTTCCCTGTTTCTACGATCTAAACATTAGTACTACACTATTGCCAACAGATGGCAGTGAAATCTCGATTTTCAATTTTTTTGACATCCGTCGTTTTTTCCCTGTACTCTTCATTTTATGTTGGCAGGTGGGGCTATCATTTCACCCTTTGCGACTGTCCAATCGTTGAGTTGGTTTCATAGGAGGGTGTCAGGGGACAATAGCAAAGAAGATAAGAGAGATTGGAGCTTCATACATATAGGTTGGACCTTAGAAGAGGGAAAGATCTCCCAATCTCACGTGTCAACACAAAATAAAATATATGTGGTGTTCTCATAACACGACTTTCTTATACCAACCCCATTTTTACAGATCACTCTCCCTCCCCCTCAAATTCATTTCATACTAGCATCATTGGGTATAATGTGATAATGTGAATTATGTAAAATATAATAAATCAAAAAAATATACGTAAAATTAATATAAATGAATTAATAATAATTAAATAAACAATAATACTACCACATTTCCGGTAGAAATTTTATAACTCTGGTCTTTTACTAAATTTCTACAGTAGTTGCCGAAAAGGACCCTAAAAAAATATCAAAATTCCAAGACGTGCAATTTTTAAGAAAGTACACGTATATTTTAAAAAATGTCAATTAACAAACTTTTCATTTGGATTTCTAAAGAGATGCCATTTAAAATTTGTTTTATTAATAAATTAATTATTAATTTGTTATATTAAATCTAATCGAAAGGTTTTCAAATTATCTTACTGGGTCAACAGGGAGAATGAATAGCATAGAATTTAAGAGAACAAATATTGGGTTTATTTTCTTAAATCTACATTATAAAATAAAAAAAGTAAACATTGAAACAAACAAAAATCAAAAGAAAAACTCTTAAAAACTAAATTCTTAAAACTATTTCAATTTTTTTTTCTGTTTTATATTTTTGGCCATTCTTTAAATTTAAATTATATATTACTGGGCATATATCCTGTACATATAAACAAACAACAGTACCTTCTTTTTGGATCAATTTCACCATCAATTCACTTCTACTTAGTTCATCACAACTTAAGCCTAAACCCAACTCTCCACACACTCAGACCGTCTCCATTTAACCCAGGCTTCGACTCGTCTCTCCACACTAAAAATAGCTGAAGGTCGTGTTTTGTTTTTTAACTCATTTGTTTTAAAAGAAAATTGCTTTTTATATAAAAATAAATATAATTAATTTTTTAATATTAATAATTTAATCATTTTAATGTGTGTATTTTTTTTATACATCACAGTAAGGGTACGAGAAAAGTAATATGTTGGCGTCAGCAGTTTTCTTTCTTTCTTTGTACAGAGTAATTCTGAGAGTGTCTTTCTTCAAGTGATCTATAAAAACATGGTATATAAAAAGAAAGTCCTGATATGGCCACATTATATTATATATATATATATATATTATATCTAGTCATAAATAGATAAAACAAACTTATTTTTGAAATATTGTCTATTCCACTAAAGATATATATACATATATAACTACCGGTTTCGGCTTTATACCATCGTCAGGTCTAGTTATGGACTAAGTCAGTTTCAATATCGGGTTTAAAACTATCAATCCCATAAGCCAGTGCCTAGAGAGAGGTAGGGACAAAACAGATATTGAAAATAAAAGCGGTGTTTATAGTCTAGAGTGTGCGACGTGCAGTCAATTATACATTGGACAGACAGGACGTCGTTTTAGGGAAAGAATTAAAGAACACACGGCCGAAATAAAGAACCGAGGAAACCGTTCTACATTCGCGACCCATATAATTGACAATAGCCACACTTTCGACCCATCTACAGGCATCAAATATCTCCATTATTGCCCAAAAAGCAGGCTACTTAATAGCTTAGAGCAATTAGAAATAAATAAAGCTAACAAAAGGAACATTTGTATGAATGACCAAATTTATTTCAACTATTCCCCTTTGTTAACAGCCTAAACCAGTTCTGTTTCCACATACTTATATGTTTGTATTATCTGTTATTAATATTTGGTTCCACATATATGTTTCAAGTTATCTAAATCTTAACATTATTATTAATTTTATTTCTATTTTTATTATTTACTTGTATTTGTACTTATTTATTTGTTATTTTTCCACGATTAGTCTAGTGACATTGTTTTATGTAAATTTAGAACTAGGTTTTGTTAAGAAATATTTCATGAGTTAGCTAACGGTACAGCCGGGGGACCCAAGTTTTAATAGCCTTTGACCTGAGATGTATTTGAAGGGTCGCTCTCTGCATACTGACTTAGTTCATAACTAGACCTGACGATGGTATAAAGCCGAAACCGGGAGTTATATATGTATATATATCTTTAGTGGAATAGACAATATTTCAAAAATAAGTTTGTTTTATCTATTTATTACAAGTTTCCACAATATGTCCGCGTTCCTCAACTTAGAAGTTGTTATATCTAGTCCTTTATAATAAAAAACTACTAACCATAAAAACATATTTTAATATGTTTTGATACGCGTTACAATTTAAACAGATATTTTTTTTTGTACATTCATTTGGGCGCTATAACTTTGCGTCGTATTGTCATATCCCAAGTTAGAGGACAATTAAGCGATTAGAAATTTAATAAGGAACATTTTTTGTAGGAATCAGTGTTTTGTTAGGACCAAACGTTTCGGGATAGAGCAAGCAAATGGTTTTGAAAGTGTCATTACGAGATGCTTTTCGGCAAGTACTCCAAATAGGGCAGCTTACAAAAAGATGCATTTATATAATACGTGCATTGTTAATTTTTTGTACAACTTTTATTCAAAATTTAATCAGCACGTGTGGCACCGCCATACAAACGCACAAACAACATCGTGAAAGTGATCAAAACCTAAATCAGGAGACTTCGAAATGTCAAACCCAATGAAAGTCAATCTCGAATTTTTGCGCCAATAAAATACTTCTCAATACTAAACATACTAAGAGACACAAATAGAGAGAAAAAAAAAAATGAATCTAAGGGTGAAAAGTTAGTTAATTATTGACTCATCCCCAGATTTTAAATGTGAGCTCTTTCGTCGATTTGGTGGACTTGAGCCCGACCGTACGGTCTGAGTCCTAAATGTTGCCTACTTATTCAACTAAAGGAGACTTTAACGAGTACCTGACATTGAAAAAGCTCGAAAGTCCCATCTGAAGGACGGTGTGCTCAAAGTTTTTTCACCTCCCAGATAAAAGTCTAAGTTTTGAACCCACGAACTTGAGATCAGTAGGCTAACACGCCACGCTTGAGCTTCGGAAGCCGTCTGAATTAGGAAAGAATAAAAATAAAAATAAATTAAAATCTAATATATAAATTATAAAAAATAAGAAATAATAATACAAAAAACGTAGTACTAATAAATACAGATATCGTTTTTAAATTGTAATTTAAATTATGAAAAATATTTTTTATAATAATTATTCTTCACAGTGTCTTCTTCAGGAGGTTCCATTTTCTCAGGTCATAATGTACAAAAAATAGAAAATAATGTATAAAATAAAAATATAACAATATTGACTAGAATGAATTGTTCATAAAAGTAAATAAATTGAATAAATAATTAAATAACATTAAATAAAGTGGTAATTACATTACCTAGATTAAAATTGAATAATCCGCGCTATGGCGAAAGGCCTCTACCCAAAACGGGGTCTTTGGCATTTGACTGGATGCCTGCCATACCACGGCAGCAATGCACATACCTCATAAACTTTCATCTACTCGGCTATGCTTTAATTAATATTTTGTAAAATGCCTAGGTGCAAACTGCGTCGTTGTAAATAAAGTGCATAATTCGAAATAGGAGAATAATGCAGGCGGAACAGAATGCAGTCACTTCTTGGAGGTCTCTTATTCCGATCAAACTGTATAGGATTTCTTCACATTTCCGCGATCTGCACCGATATAGTGGATAGCTAATATAACAAATAAAAACATAGAACATGCGCAATTTTCATATTGTCTAATTTCACAAACTTTTGAACTTTTGAAAAAAATGGTCATTTTGTAAATAATAAAATTATTTTTACTTGCATGGAATAATTTATTGACATAAAACATTTTCCTACTAGAGGTCGTGCGGATCCTGGTGAAGCTTACCGCGGGCCGAGAAAGCAGTTCGAAAATATTTTATATTAAGACTAAAAAATGTGGCAAGAACATTATCTTTGTATATTTATTCACTATTTAAGTTACTTCACTCCTAACAGCAGTTTTTATACAAATAATAATAATTGATTTTATAATATATTAATAATCTTAATGTGTGCAAATTTTTTACATCACAATATATATATATATATTATCCCCCTCCCCCCCCCCTCCGAAATAGAATCCTGGGCACGCCTCTCAGATCGCAGAAAGGTATTGGGACATTTATTCAGTTTGCACAATCTTATGTAATCACAGGTAACGTGAGGATTGTATAAATATGACAGCCTAGTACACACACCAAAATGTCATTTTGTGCTGATGAAGGTATAAGCCGAAACTGGTACACTTTATGTATATATTTTTGTAGGATTAGACAATATTTTATTTATTTATTTATTAATACATTAAAGCCTATTAATGCTTATTGTAGCGAGTTGGGATACAATTTGAATATACATCCGATATAATAATAAATTAAGAATATTACAGCTTAATAAACTAAATATCTAAATATTATAATAAATAATAATAATAAATGCGCACATTTACTTGTATACATACAGCCAAAAATGCAAAACAGAAAAAATATATAATTGTATTTACATACATACACATATACATATTATAATTACTTTAAATAAAACCAAAGTAATAAACATTGAGTCAAACCATTTTGTACTTAACTGTAAATAACAAGTATTAAACTAAAACTTAATATGAAAATCTCAACTTTAATTCATTTTTCATTATCTTTATTATTTTTTGTCCTCTATTCTTAATTTTAATTTCATTTTTTTTTTTTTTTAATTTTTATTGTGTTAGATTTTTTTTATGTTGATACATTCATTATAAGGGCCAGTTATAAGGGTTTCGAATCGAGCCTTCTCTACTTCTCGTTGGCCGATTTCACTGAAAATTAATAAAGATTCTGGATACACATATAAATATTCTAGTTAATACATTCATTCTATCGGGAGTTACCGTGTTCACACAGTTATTTTTTACATTTTTGGAATCAGGAATTCTAAAAATATGAAATGCTCAAAATCGAATTTCTGGCCGATTACATGACTTCACCTGTACTTCGTACACCTATTGATGATTGGAAATTTGCAAGAAACAATTTATGATGAGAACCACTGTTTCGAAGAATTAACCGTTTTTGTGAAAATCTAGCAAACGTCATATTAGGACGGTTTTTTGCAGGTATGAGATTTTTGATTAGCTCATAAATATGCGCGTGCCCCCCCCCCCTGGTCAGAGCAAAAAACCAAGATAAAAATTAAATAAACTAAAAAAATAGTTTTTATTAAAAATGGATTGCTTGCAAGTTACCAATAGGATCTTCAAACCCGTGCATGTAACATAAATGTACATGTACAAAACAAGTCATATTACATAAACATGTAACATAAATTTTATGTTATACTTTATACTCTTAAAGCTGATTTTACAAGCTTGTAAAATTGCGCTTTCGCAGTAAAAATGCAAAGTCCAGCAGCAGCAAATGCACGCTATTGATGTGAGTCATTTAATTCTAAAAGCACAGAAACCACAGCGTGCATTTGCTGCTACTGCGCTTTGCATTTTGACTGCTCATGCAATAGTCAGCTTAAGTATTACAGTCAGTGGTTACCTAAGGGGGAGCTTCTAAGGGTCCGAGTCTCTCAAATTAATAACAAAAAGTCTGCAACTCTAACTACTGAAACTTCGGGCTGAGCCCCCGGGAGTCTATACACCCGTAAACTAACTTTGCCCCCCCCCCCCCCCTGCTCAAAATCCTGGCTACGCCCTTGCATAGGTCCCGAGGTAAAGTGGTATTAATTGTCGTTCGATTTTGACCAATATCTAATGAGATCTTTGATAGCGCATGTAACATCTTCATTTCAAATTTCAAGCTCATAGCTATAAATAATCGTTACGATAAGTTCAAATAACGAATGTTTCAAATGCAAAAATGGTGTTAAGAAGACCTTCAAATGTGAAATTTCGTTGAAAACTTGAATTCAGATTTTGATCACACGACTGAGAGAACTTGGTCATTCAGCTGTCCCATCTGAATGAATAATATTTTTAAGTTTTAAGAAAGGTAGAAGATGAAAATAATATAAGTTCTAATTTCCAGGTTTTACGATCCTCAACGTTATAGGATATTAACTTAAACTTCTTCTGTGGGATACGATCCTGAACGTGGAAGAGCAGTTCTGAATTTTTGAGTTTGTTCACTCTACTTTGAGTTTTCAGAATTCCAATTTATGTTCTACTACTGTCCAAATTCGGATGCGCAACTTCTGTATAGATATATTTGTAGCAGGATTGACCAACGATGTATTAGTATGATGCAATTCAATAACCTCAATATTGCGGGTTTGGAACCCGGCTGAGACCCTTAGGGTTTTTCATCTCCCAGTTAAAGAGCACGCCGTCCTTCGAATGGGTCGTTAAACGATGGTCCCGAGCCTGTTCATTGTCAGGTGTTTGTTAAAGATCCCTCCCCTACCCTAGATGAATAAAAAATGTAGGTTCTTTAAAATTTAGAACTCCCATAGTAGAGTCGAGCTCATGTCCACCAGTGCGAAGAAAGAGCGCTCTGGTAGTAGGCGATATGACTTCGTAGTTAAAGCCCGGGCTAATAATCTTAATATGTTTTGGTGTCCCCTAATCTCCTCCTTTCCTTCGACCGATTTGACTGAAAATCAATAGATATATTTTTTATGGGGTGCAGGATATGCGTATAAAATTTCGGTAGGTAAAAAAATCTTGAGCACGCCGTCCTTTGGATGGGACGTTAAGCGATGGTTCCGATGTACGATGTCAGGTACTCGTAAAGAACCCCTATCCAAAGCTCGGGCATGAGTCACAATAACTAATTATTCATTCTATGGGGAGTTATCGTGTTCACAGACTATGACTTCAGGATGTGGAGTCAGGTTGGAAGATCATGGAATCCTGTTATAGCTCGACCTCAAAATTCTGGCCGATTTCATTGAAAATGATGAACTACTGAATCCTCATATTAAATTTCATGTTGATTCATTCCTCGCTAATCCCCGCTTCCTTATGGTCAATTTAGCTGAAAGTGTGGTCTTCATTGGGTCCTGGATCCACATTAAAATTTTGTATCGATAGGCAGTGATTAGGATGATCGAGTACAACCCTTCTCTGGTCCCTATCCTTAAAGCCAATACGGGTGAAAAGTGATGTCTTCTTCACAGCCAGACAGACAAACACACACACACAGAAATATATTTTTTTCATAATTGAGATGAGATGGTCGAAAACTACATAAACTCATGAAATTCCACTGAATACATAACATCAAATTTCTGACATACATAACTTCCCCTTATGCGTCGTTTAGCTGAAAAAGTAATATCATTTTATGGAAAAAAAAAATGTTTTAGTTGAATTAATAGCATAAAACAAATTAACTTCTACGACCGATCATTTTTTATGGCAGATATAAATAAAAGTACCTAATAATTTATAAATTACATAAATGAAATATTTTCCTCAAGACCTTTATACAAAAAACATTTTATTCTCAAACAACAAAGGGGTAAAATGAAAATAAAAATACATGAAAATGTCTGAAAGTGACGTGTCAAAAGGTTGAGATGGACCAATTGTAAATATAGTGTACTTTTGTTTTGAAAACCCAAATTCATGCAAAAGTATTAGATACATCCTGTGTCAGGGCTTTGTATGATGTTTGAGTAACGGTGACCTGAAATATTAGTAATGAGCTATCGCCATCTTTATGCTAAAGCCTACCCTCACAACCCTTCTCCCGTTCAAAATGTTGACATGTCACATAGCGTATTTTTCAATTTAGCTTTTAAGAATGCAACGTGTGAAATTCCATGACAATCCGACCATTTGTTAATGAGCTACTACAATCTTTATGCTAAGACTGTAGTGAGAAGACAACTGGCTTCTAACCGCTGTGTTGTGTGGGTGGGATGAACCACTGATGATGACGCTGTTGCGTCGGAAACCGGTTCTGGTCTAAAATAAAATAATGGGAAGACATATTTTATTTCTATGAGAAATCTCCTCCCACAACATCTTACTATCACATATGTTTGTATAATTATTTATATCTTATTGTACGGTAACACAAATTTAATTTTTTTTTCTTACTTATGGCTTACCTATTATTATTTCATTGTTTCTTTATTTTTGGCTTTCTATGTATTTACTCTTAGAGGACCTCGGTCACAGAATGAAAATTATTTTCCTTTTGCTCACATTGGTAACCAATGAGATCAATCATGAAAAAAAGAAATTTATATTAGCATCTGCATTCGCTCTCCGCCGTGGTGACTGTCCCCCAGTATTCCTTGAAAACCAGCCATTACCGCATACCTCTTCCGTAAAATATTTAGGATTAACCCTCGATAGAAGGCTGACTTGGAACCCTCACACTCGGACGACACGACTCACACTAGACCGGCGACTTAGACTATTGTACAGTATTTTGAATAGGCGTTCTAAATTTTCTACTCGACAAAAACTAAATTGTTATACTTATCTTCTCCGACCTCTCTGGACCTATGGCTTACAAATATATGGTACAGCCAAGACTTCAAACATCAAAAGAATACAGATATTTCAATCCAAGACTCTCCGACTGATTACGCAATGCCCACCATATGTTAGCAACAAGACTTTACACCGCGACTTGAACATCACACCCATAGACACTAGCATTAAACATTTATACCAACGTTTCTACACCAAAATTTACTTACACACCAATCCGGAAGTTCGCAAAATCCTAAGTATTTTACCCCACAATCCCCCAAGAAGATTAAAGAGAGTTTGGCATAGAGATCTCCTGGTATGTAGTGATGTCATGAGGGTTCACCGCTGGGTGTTTTTCCTCTCTCAAGCCTTTCATGTCATATTTATTTTTATTATTTTATTTTATTTTTATTATTTTTGTATAGTACCTACATGTCAGCCCAGCCACTGGTTGTGCATTTTTTTACATAGTTGTGGCTTTAAATAAATGAATACAAAACAAAAAAAAAAAAAAAAAAAATTAGCATCTGGATTATAACTGATGACATATTTTTCTGTTTTTTGTTTCTATTGTTTGTTAAATTATTCAACAAATGTCATTGGGTTTCTCTTGTGTTGTTATTTATTTATTGTGACTCACACCCGGGCTTTAAGGAAGGTTGATATCCAGTGGACAGGACAGGTTTCATAGTTAGGATTCAAAGTTTATAGTTGAGACACTGACTCCCAGTAGGATTAATTAAATAAATGATTTGGATGAGAAGGGATAGTGAAAACCTGCCGGGGGCACTTAGTAAGGTTGATAAATTTAAAGGACCATTAGAGGGAGTGTTGGGGGAAATGCAGAGAGCTGGCTACGGAAATGAGAGCCCCGTCTGCTGTTTCTATTTATTCAGCAAGGGGGGGGCACCCTCATAAAAACCATCCCCCCTCTGCCCCCTCCCCCCCCCCCCTTTACCGGAAATTCGAACCTTTAACTTTTTTCTTTTTAGTGTTGGTTAAGTCAACTTTTTTTTTTTACTTCCCCGCTATACAAAGTATAGAGGAAGTTATGTAATCAGTCCGAATTTTGACGACTTTTTATTTCTTCCAATACTATAATAGTATTCAATTATGCAAAATAACAATGTATTATACTTAGTTATTATGTCTCATGCCCGGGCTGTAACCTCAAGTTTATGTCGACTAGTACCAGAGCGCTCTGATGCTCATGAGTTCGACTCAACTAGCGATTCCTAAATTTTGGATACCCTAAATTTGTATTCACCTAGGGTAGTGGTCTTTAACGAGCACCTCATCTCGCTCGAGATCATTGCTTATCGTCCCATCCGAAAGACAGCGTGTTTGTAAGTCACATTGACGGTAAAAATTTCTGATGTACCTCAAGGCCTTCGTTAATTTTCAATATTATACTAATATATTTTTGTAATTATTGATAACAATAAGATAAATAATTACAAATCATAAGATTTATTTTATTTTTTGGGTTTGCTTGTGGGTTTGAAAAAACAAGATGACATGAGGATTGCAAAATACACAGAAAGAAACTTACTTCATGATGATTTTAATGAATATATTTGGTAAAAACATTACGCAATAAACACTTGATACACGTTTTCACTTCTTTCCTTATTTCAGGGTCGTTTCATATAATAAAAATTGTACTGACACAAAGTGACTGGGCAAGACGATCCTCCCTCTACGAAGGTCACTAAAAGTAAAGCTAGCTGGATGGGTTTCTAGCTCTCCAACATCCTTCCGCCATTCTTTCACCGGGCTTCTTTCCTGTGAACCGATTGGCTACCCATGTCAGATGACCCAGTGGACTTACATGATCGGTTTTTTCATCGGTCCAAACTATCGGGACGAAAAATAGTGGAGGAAAAACGTCGGTTTTGCACGAACCGACGATGCCCCCTACACGATCGTGTCTAGACTATTTTCTGGACCGCCGTCCGAACCGACGGTTTTCGCCCTCACACGATCGTGTCTTCCATCCGTTTTGGACGACGTGCCAAACTGACGGAAAAACCGATCGTATAAGCCCAGCTTTACGTGGTATTGCTGCTGACATCATCGTCGTTCTTCTCCCTTCTTCCGTCAAGTCCATGGCCCCCACCTTTTACACTGCCCTCTCCATTGTAAATTTTACTTACATATAATTAAATTTAATGTCCATATATTTTGAATATTACAGTTTGCCGAAGCATTCATTCTGATGACATTCTGTAAATATATTTGTAATTTTGTGAAGGTAAACTAAATCTGAACCAATCTTTGAGAGTTAGACCAACCGTCTATTACAAAATAATAAAAAAAGTTATCATTATTTCAAGACTCAAAAGTTTCAAATTTGACTTTTTATGAAACGTATGGAAGAAAAAACTTTGAAAGTAAGTAAATAAAGTTAGAAGGAAAAACGAAGTAGATAAACTCAATATCATTTTGAAGATATTAGGAAACTTAATCTCCAGAATTGGATCAATCTCAGCATATGGAGCTTAAATCCTAAAGGAAGAAAAAACTTTACTTTTTCCTGAGGTTCCGTGGACTGAAAACGAAAACATAGGAACCTTTATAGGGAGCCGTCTGTGTCTGTAGCTAGAAAGATAGGGCTTTTAAGGCTTTTATATAGTCAGTTATTATGACTCATGCCCGGGCTTTAACATATCGCCTACTACCAGAGCGCTCTTTCGTCACTCTGGTGTATATGAGCCCGACTCTACTGTGGGAGTCCTAAATTTGGCCTACCTCACCTGACATCGTACAGGCTCGGGATCATCCGAAGGAAGGCGTGCTTAAGTTTATTTTACCTCCCAGTTAAAATACCTCCCAGTTAAAATAAACTAAGGGCCTCGGCTGGGTTTCGAACCCATGATAACGAATAATTAATTCGTTCTGTGGAAGTACATTGCCGTTGATTCACCCACGACTTTTTTTTATTCTATACTTTCTTTAGCTATTCACAATATAGGAAGGTACCTTGGGGATAATAAAATATTCAAAGTCACTACATCAAGTGTAGCGAATACATTTGACCCCGGTGCCTGATACCAGAGAACATTTAGATGGGCCCGATGGAGGTTTGAATACAAAATTCCATAAATATTATCCTTCCAGGGGGGGCCTCTCCTATTCAAATCCCCCCCCCCCCCCCCACCTCGGCGAACCGAAGAGAATTTTAATACCCTAACTCCCCTTATACCTGATTTACATAAAACTACCCTCTTAATCCATTTCAATTTTTTATTTTTATTTCATTAATTACGTAAAAGTTCATTACTGTTTCCTAAGACGTTTTCAAGTCTCATTGAACTTAGAAGGAAGAATATTTCCTTTTTTTCTCCATTTTTTTACTTTTCTTTACTTCCGGAAAAATCTTGTGGTGAAAGGTTACTTAAATATTCCAAAAGCATCCAATTTTTTCCCCTCTTTTTTTTTTGCCTCCTACGTAATACTTTCAAGAAAGCATTATGGAATATAAATTATGTTAATGTTATACAATTTTCCAATATACCATTTTTCAAAAGAAAAATATAAATTCTGAGACGGTAAGCTGATAGGACTCGATGAAAAGGTTTCAAGATTGTATATAAAATTTTAAATTCAAAATAAATTTCAAGTTGTACATTTGTTATAAACTAACTACTCACTCTTTTGAATATTTCATTTATTTAAAAATTCTAATCCGACAGAGATAAAATCTAATTTTCTGAAAAGGGGCAGATGGAAATATCTGCATACGACTATAGGTAACATCCTTTTAAAAAAATTTTTAGATGGAATATTGTAATCTAGGCAGTGGCGAATCTATGATGAGGCTCGTAATCCTAGATTACCTGACTATTCATATTTTTTTATTTTCTTTCACCTATAGTATAAAGAAGTATTGTAGTTGTGCAAAAATCCGAGATCGAGGTTTCAACGGATTTTTACGTTTCAAGCTTCCCTCAATATGTTTTTACCATTTTCGCGATGATATCTGTATATTTTTGGGGTATATTCACGCGGAATTTCATCTGGGGAGGGGGATGAAAAGAGAAGCTTGACTCAAATACCCTAGTAATTGCCAAAGTAATGAATGTATCGACACCAAATTTAGTATGAGGATTAAGAAAGCCACTTTGTAAGTCAAATATTGCGTTTTAGGCCACTCGATCAATTGGATTTGAGGGAGAGCGAAAACGTAATTTCAAATTATATATTAAATTAAGTAATGTTTCAATTCGTTTTGTATACTTAAACGAATATTTTTTGAGAGGGCGCCGGTAGCTCAGTTGTATGCGTGCTGGGAGATAAAATAAACTTAAAAGCACACCGTCCTTCGGATGGGACGTTAGGCGATGGTCCCGAGCCTGTACTATGTCAGGTACTCGTTAAAGACCCCTGCCCTAGGTGAATACAAATTTAGGGTAGGCAAAATTTAGGACTCAGGTTTATTAAGGTGATATATAAGGTAATTTAGGACAAACTTAGGAGTCGGCCTCAGGTCCACCAGTGTGATGAAAGAGCGCTCTGGTAGTAGGCGATATGACCTCGTAGTTATATCCCGGGCATGAGTTATAATAACTAATATTATGTGATAAAAATGTTGTTGTATCATTATTTGCCTATGAAAAAAGGCTTTGTAACTAGCTCTTGACTGACGTTGATATCGCATGACTCAAATAAAGTAAAAATCCACTCGTTACGTAATTTTCTAACTTTTTCCAGAAAAGCCTTTCTTTGAGAAATGACTCATTACTCTTTTTTCAGCATCCTGTAGATTAATTAAACCAAAAGCTTAACAATTATTGATCTTTTCTCCCATTCCCCAAATTTTTGAAAAAAACAAAAAACCTTCTCGCTTCTTTCTTGGACTTTGCTAAAAAATAAAGCTTCGAATTTTTGATTAATTTCTCAGAAGCTCTTAAGTTTGAAACATTGTTTAATGAAATATTTATCTTCTAAAATAATATTAAAAGAATGATTTTTTGAAATTATCACAAGCAAAATTTTGGGGTTAAGAAAATAATTAAAAGACGATGAAAGAAGAGTTGGTTAAAGTTTTATCGATATTGAGAATAATATTAGCTTGGAACAAAAGAAGGAGGGACTTAAGAAATTTTCTTAATTAAAATTAAGTCTAAGAAAAAAATTGTTAGCAGAGACGAGAGGTGACCTGAAAATTCAGTGAGATGATATTCGACGGTGGTAGTTTTTTTTATAATAGGATATAAATATTAAATCAAGTGTAAGGAGTTCAATTCAATTTCTTTATTAGTCCTTGGGAAATACATCTTTTAGGGAAGGGTTTCGGCATGATATATACATTTTTGAACATTAAAAAGAAGAAATACATAAAAAAAAACATGGTATAATAAAAGAAAATAATAATAATAAAAAACCAGGTGTGGGTCTCGGGACTCCCGGCAGAAGCTATGCTTCTAAAGAGAAAGAAAAAAGTATCAGCTAATAGAAGCGTTTTACCATAATAGAACGCAAGCTAAATCAACAGCATCATTATTACAAGAATTCAAAATTTTTAAGAATTATACTTGTTAAAATTTTATTTTTCTGAACCCCCAAAAAAAAGCGGGCTGCCGTTGACTCTGTATTCGAGCTGGGGAAGTAGCCTTGACAGGTGTTGGCATACAGCGGAAGGAAACAGTACCAATGTCTAATTTGACTGCTGCTGACATCTAGCCGTGAGATCCAGAACTATTTCCAACAAACAGCGTTACATTACGGTTTTTCCTGGTTGACCCCCATCGCCCAGGCGTCCCATAAGGAGCATAGCTTCAAAATACAAGGAAATAAAACATTGCTCTCAAATAATAAATAGTATTGGATTTAACGTCCTCTAATTATAATTAGATAATAATTATTGGCGCCATTACTATGTAGAACATGACACTGTTGAGATTATTATTGTTATCATTGTTGAAAAGGGTCTTGTGTGGTTGGAGGATGGTCAGTGCTTCGCCCAGATACTTTCTTCTCAGTTGGCTGAAGGTTGGACACTCCATGATGAAGTAGTGGATGTCTTCAGGCCGGTCTTTGTTACAGACATCACAACTATCCTTCCTGTTGAAGAGATAGGACACTATACCCGGGCTATCTCTACACAGCTTTATCTGGGATATCACTCTCATCCTTGTCAGTCAGGTTATTGCTAGATGTCAGGATGTGTTGAATGTCCCTGAATCGGCTCTTTTCTTTAAATCGACTTAAGATTTATTTCTGGTGCCTGTTGATAAGATCAGGGCTCATAGCTTCCCAGAACCATGAGTAGCCTACGGAGGTTAGGATATTGTGGAGTTGAGACATCTAGTTGTAGGTAAGTACATAGGTCTGAGGGCTGCTTGCTCAGGAACAGGAAACTTTCGTAGCACAGACAAGGATACCTGTCGGCTGGCATTTCCACCCGTTTGCTCACCGCTGTTCTTATTACCATGGCATCCTGTAGCTGTCAGTCTCTACTCTGACGACGACTGTTTGGAGTTGACTTGGGATGCTTCAATACTCTACAACTTGTAGTTTCCCGATCAAACAATTTGCGCAACAAAGGGTTTTACACGAACATTTTGATGGTATACTCGTATGGCAATGATTGACTAGTTGCACAGCAGTTTGAAACAAATAGGTTGAGACCGAAATAAGTTGCGCAACATTCAGCGCTTGATAAGCGGTTTGAAGGTCTATGGCAATGTTTGACGATAGTTGACCTCTCCTGTTATCTACCTATGTCCGGTTTATTATGGCATTAACAAAAAACGTTAATAAAGAATTCTGGCGTGTTCTGCATCCATTCGAAGATAGTTTTGTAGTCTACTGCTGAACATATTTTGAGATCTGCTACTAAACAGTCATGGCTAAATGAGCATTTTCAATCTCTTGATGTGCGGAAAATCAATAGATGTTGCTCTTATAGGATTTTGAATTGACATTTGAAATTTTGTTTCGATACATTCATTACAACGCAGTTATTAAAGTTTTTATGTTAAACCTCTCCCCTAGTCGCCCCTCCCATTTGGCCTATTTCCCTGAAAGTCGATATATCGACTATAGGTGTTTTCCTTATGGAGTTTTGGTCACATAAAATTTCGTGTCGATACATTCATTCTATTTTACACACAGGCAAACAGACATTTTTTTCATATTTGGAATATAGAAGTCGCAAAACATGAAATTCCTTTGATAATTCCGCATCAAATTTCTGACCGATTATATAATTTCCTCTATCCTTCGTATATCTGTTAAAGTAAAATATACTTTGAACTATTGAATTTACTATAATTAATTATTATAGAGAGGTAAACATGATGAAAGAACGCATTCTGTCTTCCAGAAATTTACGTTTTCACCCATTTCCTCGAGATTCCAAGACAAATACACACAGACGAACTATAGCTTCATATAATTGATAGATATTGCTGTCTTCAATTCCCCATTTCTTTCATCCCTTACACCTTGTAGAGGGGTGTTGTCTCGAACCTGTCACCTCCGTTTTCTAATAATAGACCTGTCACTTGCAGTCTTATTACACGAGACGTGAAGTTTAGCTTCTGGCGGTTGCTTGAAGTTACATGCTCTATTGTATTATGAAAATCTACTCAAGATAAAATATTTTAGAAAAAATATTTTGGCCCTTTCGCGCCCCCCACATGTCTTATTTATTTGTTTTATTTATTCGTTTTATTATTTTGAATAATTAATAATCGATATAGTTTATTTCCAAAAACATACGTTTTAAAAAAAGACAATATACAGTAGAACCTCTATAAGTCGAACATCAAGGGAGACGCCAAAAAATTCGAGTTATAGAGTTTTCGACTTATGGAGGATTTCGACTTAGGCGGATTTTGATTCGACTTGTAGAGGTTAAGATTCATTCTTACTTATTTTGAGTTAGAGAGGTGAAATAAAAAAAAGTTCAAGTTACAGAGGTAACAAACATATTTATATTTATTATAAATCAACATAATTTCAAAACATCCTTAAAATAAAAAATAGGTAGTATATGTAGGTATTAAAAAAAGTCAGTAATTTTTTTTTGCTGTAGATAATTGGTAATCCTATTTATTGTATACTCCTAAATTGTTTTCTCATGGTGGCCGTGCGGGCTAGAGCGTAGGGCTTTGGTCGCATGGTCTCACCATGGTTTGCGGGTTCGAATCCCGTCCGGGAGTGAGTTTTATTTCGTAGATAGAACTCCCTCCCGGGGCCATGGATGTCTTAAATAATTATATATAACACATTGACATGGCTAATATGCACCTTACATAAAGCCAAAAAAATAAAAATAAAATAAAAAAAAAAATAAAAAAAAAAATAAATAAATAAATTGTTTTCTAAGAAACAATGGTGTACATTGTCGGCAAAATCTTAAAGTCGGTAGGTAACTTATTTTTCTTCGAGCTATAGTGGTGATAAGTTTCAAATAATCGAGTTGTAAAGGTTGTAAAATAAAACATTGCTATGTTCGAGATACAGAGGTTCAATTTATTTTTCGAGTTATAGAGGGAAAATATGTACCAAAATGGCTTGTAGGGACTCACTGATTATTTCGACTAATAGAGGGTTGAGATTTCGAGTAATGGAGGTTTTGGGGCTTGAAGGGAAAGGAACAAAACTTTTTTTCGAGTTTTGGAGGTTTTCAACTTATCGAGGTTCGACTTAAAGAGGTTCTACTGTATATGTTATGTTGTTAGTGTGAGTTGCTTCTCGTTAATAATATCTTGATAATAAAACATTGCTATGTTCGAGATACAGAGGTTCAATTTATTTTTCGAGTTATAGAGGGAAAATATGTACCAAAATGGCTTGTAGGGACTCACTGATTATTTCGACTAATAGAGGGTTGAGATTTCGAGTAATGGAGGTTTTGGGGCTTGAAGGGAAAGGAACAAAACTTTTTTTCGAGTTTTGGAGGTTTTCAACTTATCGAGGTTCGACTTAAAGAGGTTCTACTGTATATGTTATGTTGTTAGTGTGAGTTGCTTCTCGTTAATAAAAAATATTTTAAAAACTCAACTTATTAGCTTTCATAACCGCTAAATTGGTGACCCCGACGTGATCATTTGTTGTCTGCCCTTCCATAAAGGCGAGCCTTTAAGAGAATTAGAACCACTGCTTACCATCCGCAAGCTAACGATTTAGTTGAGAGGGGGCACAGAACCCTGAAGGCGGCGGTCAGGTGTCATGAGAACCCCAGCTGGACCGAGGTGTTGCCTACGGTACTGCTAGGCCTGAGAGCGGACATGGGCGCCTCGGTGGAGTACACATATGGAGCAACCCTTCGTCTATCTGGGGTGATGATAGCAAAAGCTGCCGCTGATCGAGAGCCGATTCCAGATATATGTATACATGCTGCAATCAGACTCAAAAACTTTAGAATTAAAATAAATGTACTTCCCCAACGCGAATAATTAGTTAAAAATTTGCTCTCCCACCAAAACAAACGAACCTTTTGGGCTAAAAATCAATGCAAATTACATAGAGGAACCATATTAGATTTCATTATCACAGTTATTGGGGTTTTTGAGTCGAGTCCCCCCACCCTTCGGTCAGTTTGGCAGAAAATTATTGGTGTATTTCTAATGGGGTTTTGAATTTTATATAATATATATATATATATATATATTATATATATTATATATATATATATATAATATATATATATATATATATATATATATATATAATATGTTTTTCCAAAGAGCTCCTAATCTTATTTCGCTCTTTGATAGGTGTTGTTCTTATGCGATTTTAAATTTACATATAAATTTTCATGTTAGTTCATTAGTTACAACGGCAGTTATTGGAGTTTTTGTATTAGGCCCCTTCTATTTACCCCCCTTCCCCTTGTCCTATTTGGCTTAAATTGAAGGTGTCCTTCTTAAAGCGTTTTGGATACACATATAAAATTTCATGTCGATACATTCATTCTATCGGTAGTTATAGTGTTCACAGACACACAGACAATTTTTTTTTTTCATATTTCGTATAATGGGATCGAAAAATATGAAATGTTGGGAAAACTCATCAGATATTGACCAATTACGTAACTTCCCGTGTACTTCATATAGCTTGAGAAGTTGTAATAGCATTTGTTGGTCACCGATTTGCGTTCAGATGGTTGGGAACTCAAAACTGGAATCGAGCATGTTGTGCTCTTGGAAACGTTATAATGCCTAGGTTGAATTTCAATTTGAAAAAATGCAAATGAAATAATCTCACAAAATTAACTTTCAAATAATATTGAAATTCCAAAATACATTATGCATTTTGAAAATTTATTGAATTAATTTCAAAGTGCCACGATTAAGAGTTGGACCGATGGAAATAGATAAGATTGAATTGAAAATAATAGAATTAAAACGGGATTGGACTTGAAATGAACATCGATGTTTTCCGTTTTATGTTTCTTATTTCAATATCATTCATTAAGGATCGAGGTTCTATAACAATCAGTTTTTAAGGTCCGGGAAAAGAACTGTTGTCTATGTTTTTTTCAGGGAAAACAGAATCGATTAAATAGAGATTTCCAGATTTTACTTCTTCTACTATACGGTTATTAGGAAGTTATCGGGCTCAAATTTAATGGTGAGTTTTCACTCAGATTTTATGTTTTCCGATCCCCTGAATTTAAAAATGTTCAGAAAATATGTCTGTGTATGTTTGACTGAGAACACCTACCGATAGGATGAATGTATCGACACGAAATTTAATATGTGAACTGAGAACCCTCTAATAATGACAACTATTGTTTTTCAGCCAAATCGACCAAAAGAAAGGAGGGATTAGAGGGAAGGGTCAAATCAAAAACTCTGATAACTCTAATAAACTCTAATTATGAATATATCAATATGAAATTTCATATTTGAAGCCAAAACCCATTGAAGACATAATCTATCAACTTTCAGAGATATAGGTCTAAGATAAAGGGGGTTCTGTGAAGGTGGCTCAATTCAAAAATATTAATAATTTATCGACACAAATTTTAATATGAGGATTTAGAATGTAAACCATAATATTACGATTAGAATATACGTTAATTGGCTAATTCGTTCTGGGGAAGTACATTGTCGGTGATCCTCGGAAAATACGAAATTCTGTTGAAAACTCAACATCGAATTTCTGACCGATTACATAACTTTCCCTATATACTCCGTAGAGCTAGAGAATGTAAAAAAGGAGAAATAAAAAAGTCCAAGAGGGGGCTTTCAACAAAAGAGGTAAGAAATCAAATTTGGCTCATGGCTTCGGACTAACTTGCGAGAAAACGAGAAAAGAGTTTTTTTGTGGGAAGTTTTTTCGTTTTTTTTTTTTTCTTTTTTTTTTTTTTTTTTTTTCAAAAAGGATCAAGAACCGAGGACTTATGAGGATGGGATAGTGGAAGCGGCAATATGAAAAAGGGATTCTATTAAAATACCTTTAGAAATGAGAGCTAGGGAAGACTTAAATCTAGAGGGGGACTTGATCCGCTCTCCGGGGAGGATTAACCTTCCGTAAAGTTCAACTTTAAATCTGCCCTCAAGTTTATGTTGAAGGAACCTTCTGCCCTTCTGGAAGCCTTAAAATATGCCCAATCGTTTGTTGAGAGAATGGAACTTATATTACTAGACGAGCAGTTTGCCCGGAGTAACTTTAAGGAGGTTAGTAATTTTAAACAGTTTAGTTAGTTATTAGTCATGCCCGGGCTTTAACTACATCGCCTACTACCAGAGCGCTCTTTCGTCACTCTAGAAATGAACCCGACTCTACTATGTTTTACATTTTGTCTATCCTAAATTTTTATTCACCTAGGGTAACTTACCTTTAACGAGTATCTGACCTCACATAGGCTTGGGACCATCGCTTAACGTCCCATCCGAAGGACGGCGTGCTCAAGGTTTTTTTTACCTTCAAGGTAAACAAAAAGAAACGGGTTTCGAACCCGCCATCTTGAGCCAGTTATCAAGCACGCATACCACTGAGCTACCGGCGCCCTCGAGGTTACAGAGGTTTCTCCTCCGCTGGCTGCTCTTCAAGAAAGAGCTGAAAAAAGTTGTCAGAGACAATGTACTTCTCCAGAACGAATTAATAAATTTACTTTTCGCTCTCCCGTCAAAACCAGTCGAATAATATTCAATAGTTGACTTACATAGGGGTTCCTTCTTATGGGGTTTTGAATTGACATCGTTTATATCGATACATCCCTTCGAATGACAGTTATTACTGTTTTTGAGTTCAGCCTCTTTGTTGTCCTTATGGGATTTAGGTCACATATGTAAAATTTCGTGTCGATACTTAGACTTTTTGTATTAAACCTTCCCTTTAATCCCTCCTGGCAGAGCGTTCTATCTATGAATTAATCTCTCTCCCGGTCGGGATTCGAACCCACAACCATGTCAAGACCTTGCGACCAAAGCCCTACGCTCTAGCAAGCACTGCCCCAAATATGTCGCGTGCTCGGAACCTTTTGCATGGGAAGTAAGTAAAACCTTTATCACGCCGCGGCGTGATAAAGGTTTTACGGCGCGCCGTCCTTCAGATGGGACGTTAAGTGATGGTCCCGAGCCTGTACGATGTCAGATACTCGTTAAAGACCCTTAGGTGAATAAAGCTGTGTAGGCAAAATTTAGGACTCCCACAGTATACTCGTTGGGCTTACAGTAGGCGATATGACCTAGTAATTATGTTAAGTCTCTCCTCTACTCAAGCCCGGGCAACAACTGACCAGCTTAGTCAGTTCTAGAGGATATTAGATACCTATTTTTAAATTTTGATGTCGGACAGGTGATCTTTTAGTGTGAAATTTAATTAATTACCGACTGTTTTACTTCCCCAGATATACGAAGTACAGGGGAAGTTATGTAATCAGTCAAAAATTCGATGCGCTTTTCTACACAATTTCATTTACAGTTTTCCGATCTCTAGATTCCAAATATGAAATTTCTGTGTGTCTGTGAATCCCAATAGAATGAATGTATCAGAACGAAATTTTGTATCTGAATCCAGAACCCTGTAACGACAACACATATTAGGTTAGGTTAGGTTTTATGACTCATGCCCGGGCTTTAACTACGAGGTCATATCGCCTACTACCAGAGTGCTCTTTCGTCACTCTGGTGGACATGAGCCCGACTCTACTGTGGGAGTCCTAAATTTTGCCTACCCTAAATTTTTATTCATCTAGGGTAGGGGTCTTTAACGAGTACCTGACATCGTACAGGCTCGGGACCATCGCTTAACGTCCCATCCGAAGGACGGCGTGCTTAAGTTTATTTTACCTCCCAGATAAAATAAACTAAGGGCCTCGGTCGGGCTACGAACCCACGACCTTGAGCTCAGAAGTCAAGCACGCATACCACTGAGCTACCGGCGCCCTCGACAACACATATTGTTTTTCATCCAAATCGACCCAAGGGAAGGGGGAGATTAGGGGAGAGGTTTAACTGGAAAACACTAATAACTGCCGTTGTAATGAATGAATCGACAGTTTTTTTTTTTTTTTTATTTACAAAGAGATATTTACAACTGTATAAAAATATATACAAGAAGCAAATGTGCTAATAGAGAGATAATTGCAATGTCAAAATGTCAAGAAGGGAGAAATCACCCAGTGGTGACACTCCCTAGTCACTGATGTCCTCTTATTTGTAACTAATCACTGTCACTGCTGCTGCTAAGGAGGTATCTAGGCCATTGACGCTTAAGCCGTCGTTGGGGAAGTGGCACGGACTAGAGGAACTAAAACCCCCATAAGGACGATACTTATTAATTTTCAGCAAAAAACACAATAACTGCCGTTTTATAAATGTATCGACATGAAATTTGATATTTAAAGTTCTAACCCCAATGTGGATGTAACCTATGAAATTTCAACTATATCAACGGAAGGCAAGGGGCCTCAATTCAGAAACCCAAAAATCTGCCGGTGTAATGAATTTATCGACACAAAATTAAGTGTGAGGATTTAGGAGCCCGTATATACGGCAACTTTTGAAGAATAGAGCTAACGGTCGAATGGTTTTGGAGAGGGAGCGAAAAGGTATTGATTAATTCGTTCTGGGGAAGTACATTGCCGGTGATTCACCGACTCTTTTTTTTTTTTTTCAATTCTAATTCCTCATATTTTTTTATATGATCTTGCATTCAAATAATAATATTGTTATTTATTTTGCAGACTCCAGGATGACAGTTCGGTGCGGAGCTACTTTGACTGCAGATGGGTGAGCACGGACATTCTGAGAAGGAACTCACTGGAAATACCTGAAGATGCTGACCTCGTCATCGGATACTTGTTTTCGGTATATTATTTTAGAATTTAGACATTTTTTTAACCTTTATATCGAATGATATATCCGTTTGTTTTTGTGAACCAAAGTCTGGGTTTTACCTACGGGCCATATTGCCTACTACTGAGAGGCCTTTTGAGCTAAAATTCAAAAGAACGTAAATAGGGGAACCATACTAAATTTCATTATCACAGTTATTGAGGTTTTTGAGTCGAATCCCCCCACCCTTCGGTCAGTTTGGTAGAAAATTTATAGGTGTGTTTCTTATGAGGTTTTGGATTATATATAAATAAAATTTGACGTTGAAGCATTACATTGACAGTTCTTGGGGGTTTTTGAGTTGACCCCCTAATCTGACCCCGCTCTTCATGAGTTACAAGGGCAGTTATTACTTTCATTCTATCGGTGGTTATAGTGTTCATAGACACACAGACAAGTGGTTTTTTTTTGTTTGTTTTTTCATTTTTCTACGAGGTCATATCGCATAACACATAACATCCGTTCATTTTAGAGGATATTTTAGACGCCTATTGCGTGTGACTGAAGGCCGAAAAGAGCGAACGTGCGGTGAACATTTTCGGTGGACAGAGTGCTCCCTCCATGGAGCCACCCAGTAAGATAGCCCAGCCACTATATGTCACCTCAACGTGTACTATAATAATAGATGTGCTGGCGCTAATGGCCTCTGAAGTTGATGCGCCTAGTAAAAAATATATGTATACTTTATTGGACTGGATACCTCGGACTTATTGAACAAGTAAGTTCACTATATCCGCATACCAATCAAGAAATAAACTTACAATTAACCTGTTCTAAGAAAAAGGTTAATTCAAAAGCCCAGCCACAAACTTACTTCGGTAGCTTGAAACATCTTGTGAAGCCTCTCTTCTCTACATCTCCACAGAAAGGTCATCGACAAACATTTACTCACAACGACTATTCAGCGATAAATACTACTTCTCACTGGTCTTTAAATAAGATATTAAGAGCACAAAACAATAGACATTAGATTATTTCAATGTGAATTCTTCGTACATTCAAGTACTTAGGTTTTTTTATTTTTTTATTATTTTTTTTTTTTTTAGAGAAGCAGTAAAAGAATTGAATAAGAAGGTCTTATTACCACACTTGGGCAGGTAGAAAATTCTATTACAGTACGTGAAGCCCTTCTCTCCTTCTACATAAACATGAGAAGGGACTTATATACAACGCGAAGAATACAGACCCTCCCCAATCTTATGAAATACACTATGTACATTGTTTATTTGTAAGAGGGGTTGTCAACCCCTGGCTCTTAATGATATTTGTTAAGTGACTGAATGTGAATGAACTGAAACGATTTAGAATTTTCTCGTTACATTTTATTGTATCTTTATCAGTTTTCTCTTAGGTAATAAATATAAGCGGTATTTTGTAAAATGTACTTAAGCCCCGAAGTAAAGTGGTCTTCCGATTTAGGACAGATCTAATTAAGTACATGTGGCTTCTCCATTTTAAATTGCACGTTCATAGCTACAATTGTTCACACACACACACATACACAGACAAACATCATCTCGAAAATGTTTAGGGGATCTTGAAACGTGAAAATTTGTTGAAAGCTCGATCTTGGTTAGTTGGTTGGTTTATTTGGGGCGAACAACTGCTTTAGTTATTATCGTCCTACCTTGTTATATTCCTTGTCCTAACTAAGCCAACGAACTCTTTATACAAATGACGAGATCAGCCATGATGGGATCTTATGAGGGGGCCAGGGGGACTGGGGAAGGCCAAGCACAGGGCAACCAACGAACAGGCAGGCCGGGCGGGGGGACAAAAACAACGGCAACGCCGGGCCACTCTCTCAAGTATATGAAGCATTTAGCTTAATCGTGAAGATAGCGGGGCTTGGAGATGAGGGTGTGCACGTGAGGAAAGCTGTCCACACCCTCCAAGTCCGGGACTGTTCCAGTCCAGACGCCCCAGGCGGAGCTGCCCCAGGCCCCCCGATCCAGCCAGCCACCCGAGGGCCCCACGCAGGACCTCCACCGGGCCCCCGGACCCCCAGGGGGTCCCCCACACATGGGCTAAAACTCGATCTCTTATTTTCGAACGATTACAATTCTTTCTTATACCATCTTTCGGATACGCGCGAACGAGATTCCACATCTTTGGTAAAGATGTAATCACAGAGGAGGATTATAGAAGATTGGACCTTGGGGGCATTCTCAGGTTTATTAAGGAAACTGGGAGACTGGGTACTTCATGAAGGACTTGGTTTAGGTAGTATGAACGTACAGGTAATATAATAAGGGGGAAGCCCAGCGCTTCCAGGGAAGGGATAAGAGCATTGGATGCTTAGGTCCCTGGGTGTAAAACACCAGCCTGTGTTTGATTCTTCTGTAATTTTTTAAACTAGGAATTTTCCCGCATTGGCCTGCACACATTTTAGCAATAAGTAAATATGGCGCCCCGGGATGGCTGGCGTTTCCAGTTAAACATTCATACTCCGCAAGGGTTGAAGCACCCCCTTGAAAGCCTGTTGATAGTCCAGTCACATACGCACAAGCCACACTTTACATATATTTACGCATTCCTACTATATCTTATACCTATCCTAATTTTTTTTTGCACCACAGCTTTGGCCCAGATATAAATTTGAAAAATAAATAAAAAATATCAGATGTGGCAATAAAGGACTATCATAAAACGTTCGAAAATCCGAAATCGAGTTTTCAACGGAATTTTACGTCTTAAGGTCCTCTGAACACGTTTTGGCCATTTTTGCGATGATTTCCGACGTTATGGGCGCTATTTTTACCTCCCAGCTTTACGAAGTATAGAGGACGTTATGTAATCGGTAAAAACTTCGATAAGAAGTTTTCAATGGAATTTCATGTTTTTCGACCTCCAGATTCCAAATATGAAAAAAAAGTCTATGTGTCTGTGAACTACCAATAGTATGAATGTATCGACATATTTTGAATGTGAATCTAGAACCCTCGGTTTTTTATCCCAATCGGCCAAAGAAGAGTGGGAGGGGCTTAAATCAAAACCTATAATAATCGCCGTTGAAATGAGTATATCGACACAAAATTTCATATGTGAATTCAAAGCTTCATAAGGACGTCACTTATTAATTTTCAGCTACATTGGCAGAAGGAAAAGGGGGGGGGGGGGGGGGTTCAGGGGAGGGGTTCGGCTCAAAACCCCTAATAACTTCCGATGAAATGAATTTATCGAAACAACATTTAGAATGAGAATTTAGGAGCCCCTATGTAAGTCAACTGTTGAATATTAGCCCAAGGTCCACTGATTTTGGAGGGAGAGCGAAAAGTTAATTGATTAATTCGTTCTTTATTTTTATATATTTTTTATATTAAAAAAAAAAAGTAAAAATTATAAAACATATTTTAAACTTACTCGCCATGTCTTACAATTTAAACAATACTTCGAACGATTTTCTGCAGAAATGTATTGTGTATTTTTTGGGGTGCTATAACATGATCTTATTAGTCCTGTCCTAAATCTCAGAGCATTTTGATGGTTGGTTTAGACAGTTTTCGCCATGCACCTCGCAAACAGGGCGGGCTTCAATAAACCATATTCAGAATGAAATGAACTTTTTATTTTTTTCTACAACTTATATTTGAATAGATATTTGGTCACAAACATAAGCGGTATCTAGTGAAATCTATTTAAGTCCTGAAGTAAAATCTCAATTTTCTCATCTGATTTTGTATAAAATTTAATCTGATCTAATTTAGCAAAAGTTCCAATCACATACACAGACATCACTGCGAAAATGGTCAAAACATGTTCAAGGGACTAGTTCAAAACTCGATCTCGGATTTTTACACGATTACAATATTCCTCCCTTATAATAAGAAAGTAAAAAAAAAAAAAAAACTTAATTCCCTTTAAATTAAGTCCTTTCTCTTTTGTTGTCATCTTTTTTTTTTATAAATTTTTTCTCTTAATTAATTTGTTAATAAAATGATCTTCCTTTCATTTTGAACGAAAATGACTTGAAAGGCAAACGTTTTGGGTAAACACTGTACCCTAGTTCAAAAAGATTTAAGTTTAATCCTTCTGATAAAAATATATTAAAATTGTTGGAAATTATGGCAAAATATAATTTTAAAAAAGTCGCTAACGAGATGTCATAGAAAACATTCTCTCTCTATCCGTTAGGTTCAATCTAGAATTTATCACCCTTTGGCGCAATCACCGGCAATGTACTTCCCCAGAACAAATTAATTAACTAATTAACTAACTTTTTAACATCCTCATTACTTTCTATAGATGTAATAATGAGATCTGTTAAGTGGATCTGTAAGTAGGTAAGAAGTCTTTTAGCCTTTGTCTGAAAACGCGATGAGCAGGGGTGTGCCCCCAGAAAATTGCGATCTAATGTACCTAATTAAAAAAAAGTTATAATATATAACGACAACTCCACCACGGACAGAAAGCTTCAGTTCCCAGTGAAACGTTATTCGGATTCAAATTACGCTTTCCTAGAGTGTGTACTCCAATGAATGCTGCCAATCGCAATTATGAGAGTTTACCGAACGCATCATCGTGCGCGGCACAACAACACGTGACCCAACTTTAAAATTTCACCAAAAAACTTCGCAAGGCGCTGCATTGTTTACCTAAAATAAAAAGACTATTAAGACTAACTGCATATTTTAGAATGTATTCAATGAAAGCCGTAAAAAGTGAAAATAATTGTTTTTTAGAGTACATTTAGTGCTATCAGCTGAACGAGAATGAAATAGTAAAAAATAAGTTGCAGCTAAAAACAGATTTACTGAAAAAAAAAAAAAAAAAATACAGCTTTAGTTGAGGATATTTACTACTACTACTTATTGTACGACTGCATGATTAGACTAATCAAAATTGAAAATGTTGATTTAAATTTGTGTTGATTATTTTGTTACAACATACTAATATTTTGTGTATGATACCTGATTGTTAATTATTAAGTTTAATTAAACTTAAACTAAAAATATGATTGTGAAATGTAAACTATTGTTTTATTATCTCGGTCGTATTGACCGGCCGCCCCCCAGAGAATAATGTTAGCTACAAATGGCTTTTTATTATTCAGAACCTCTCCATTTTGACATTTTTTAAATAATGTCTCATAAGGAATTGACAATTATAAAACCTTTTCATTTTATCCTCTCCGTTGCCTCTTTTATTTCTTCACTTTTCTTATATAATAAAAGACTCGGAGTGTTAAATTATAAAAAAAGTACTATGGAAGTATTTTTTTTAACTTTATCATCGTTTAGTTACTGTCTCTTACAGAGAAAAGGGCTGCATAACGAAACAAAGACGACTGTAAAAAAAAAAAGAAGAAAATGCATTATTAAGTTCATTTGTAATGTATCAAACCTGAGTGTTTTTATATAAATAACTTTTATTGAGGGCGCTGGTAGCTCAGTGGTATGCGTGCTTGCTTATTGAGCTCAAGATCGTCGGTTTAAGACCCGACCGAGACCCTTATTTTATTTTATCTGGGAGGTAAAACAAACATAAGCACGCCGTCCTTCGGATGGGTCGTTAAGCTACCGAGCCCGTGCGATATCAGTGTTAAAGACCCTAAGTGACTAACAATTTAGGACTCCCACAGTAAAGTAGTACTCATGTCCACCAGAGTGAAGAAAGAGCGCTCTGGTAGTGCTTGTAGTTAAAGCCTATATAACTAACACTAACAACTGCCGTTGTAATGACACGGAATTTCGTTTGTATTTTCAAACTCTTATGAGGATGACAACTAATAAATTTCAGCGGAATCGGCCGACGAACGTTATGGTTTGCCTAGTACCACAGCGCTCTTTCGTCATTCTGGTTGACACAGGCCTCAACTCCACTGTCTTAAATTTTTTGCAACACGATTTAATTAGGATGTGAATCTTTAAGGAGTACGTGACATGGTGCTGGCTCGGGACAGCCATTGAGGGGATGTTCCAAAGGATGGCGTTCTCATGTTTTTTTGTTTTTTTTGATACGAAAATTGTTAAAGCCCACGCATGATTCAGAATAACTAAGGTCAATAAATAAATAAAACAAACTTATTTTTGAAATATTGTCTATTCCACTAAAGATATATATACATATATAACTACCGGTTTCGGCTTTATACCATCGTCAGGTCTAGTTATGAACTGGTTCTCAACAGTTCTCAACTTAGAAGTTATAACTAAGGTCGTTTTTTGTCTTCTGTTCAAACATAGTTCTCCATATCGAGTATTAAACTGGATGTCTCGCAGCGTCGGGCCACGCCTACCAAGGCTCCTGGCTAGATCCCTTTCAGCCCCCCTCTCCTTGTGGGGGCCATCCGCAATTCCAACCACAAACTATGGTTTTAATAAAAAACATAGATACTTCATGTTGAGCTGGGGAAAATAATTAATTAATACTGAAGTAATCACAGCATTACTATCAAAAACTATCATTTATTTTAAATAATCTTAAGAAAAATAATTAATATTGAAGTAATCACAGCATTACTATCAAAAAAAATTTTTTTTTTTTTTACTATCAAAAACTGTCATTTATTTTAAATAATCATAAGTAATTACAGCATTACTATCAAAAACTGTAAATAAATAATCATAAGAAAAATGAGCCCATGTCACCAGATGGTGACCTTTTTTTTTGACAAAGTAGCGGTGTTTCAATTACATGGACCTTACCCCCTGAACGTGTTCTTTGATATATCCTTTTGTGTAAAGTTCTTCTTGGGTTTGGTGTTTCAGGGTGAACTGGAAGATATGGTGCTGGTGGGAGACCCGTCCGGTGTGGCTCAGCAGTGCAGCACCAACCTTACACCTGCACTGGATCCGCTCCTCGAGGCAGCCAGACCTCATCGAAAACCTCATCATCCCAAGCAGTAAGTTAAAATCATCATTTCATCTGTTGGAAAGCAAAAATATAGATTCAGACAGGGAAGCATTATGGTTTAATTGTTTTGAAAATTTCGGATTACTTGTTTTTTTTCCTAGAATTTTGTTTTTAGAAAATCCAGACAAAAATTGAACAATTTATTTCAATGTCCGAATAAATGTCTAATAAACAAAGATATAACAAAAATATATACATAAACTGTACCGGTTTCGGCTTAAGCAGTCAGTACAAAGTTCAAAAGTGACGTTTAAGTTTCTTAGGTTTTCATACTAAGTAAGGAGGAGGGCTCGGCTCAAAAATGCTAATAATTGCCGATCTAATGAATGTATCGATATGAAATTTTATATTTAAATTGAAAACCCCATAATGATGGCACCTATTAATTTTCCGCGAAAGCGGTTGAAGGGAAGGGGAAATTAGAAAAGGGCTGACACAAATTTCCCAATAACTGCCTGTGCAATGAATCTATCGACACAAAATTTAATGTGTGGATTCAGAAGTCACTATGTCAGAGAAATAATCACAAAGAAACCTCAATGTATAATAAACAGTTAGGCCCTTTTCGCCGACTCAGCGAAGGGGTGTTACAACCTTCGCCGGAGGCTGGCGCATCCAAAATAGATTTCAGAGGGAGAGAGAAAACTTAGTTGTTAAATCTTGCTTGGAAAGTACATCGCTGGTGATTCACCGACGACATTTTTTCTTTATCGTATATACATTTCTTCATAGTTTGTATTATACCTAAAAACTAAAACTATATAATATAGAGAGATAACGAGATCTAACATGAGATTAGATTATTTGAGTTTCAACGAAACATAACATCTAGAGGAATAGGTGAAAACAGGGTCAAAGTTGAAATGACAGACATAGAGAGAGAGCCAATAACTTAGTACAGTCTCCGGTGCTCAAATTGAAAACTGTCAACATGGATACCTCGATTTATACGAGAACCAGATCTTGTACGAGGGGTGTCAATAGATTTCACGGAAGAAGAAATACTATGAGATACTAAGACAGAACTTAATAGGATTGGGACATTACAAAAAGATTCTACAGGGAAAAAAAAAGTGATATGGCCATAACAGAACATTGTTATACCAATCACTTTTTTACAGATCACTCTCCCACTCTAGCCCAGGAGGAAGAGATGCGCGGACAGTCCAGGACTTGAACGTTGCAAGGACATTATCAAGGAATAGATTGTAAGATGGCCAATGTGGTTCTCGATTGTCCGCCGTACGACGGGTCTAGTATGGAGTTGATACGCGGGAAAGGATCGTACCTGGGTTTCGACTCGACCCACGGTATCTGTTGACGGAGACCGGCTCCCAGTGTTCAGACGATTTGTCGCCTCCTGGCAGAAGAAAGCACTCTGACCTTGCGCCGGGGAAGACAACCGGCTGCCAGCTAGGCACGGCAGTAGCACTATGGTCCCTGGTGATCGCTCCCAGCCGACCACATCAACTAATTTTATTTTATATAAAATAAACAGATAGTTGGCTCTTTTCCCCCACACAACGGGTGTTGTGGCCCAGGAAAGTAATATGCTGGCGTCAGCAGTTTTCTTTGTTTCATTATACAGCGAGATTCTGAGAGTGAGTTTCATATACCCATAAAGCCAGTATTAAATGAATTTGAGAGGAGGGAGAATGATTTGTTGAACAATAGTTTGTATAACAATGTCCTGTTATGTCCACATCACGTATATAATTTTTCTTTATTTTTT
This sequence comes from Aradus depressus, assembly GCA_963662175.1. Taxonomy (NCBI): domain Eukaryota; kingdom Metazoa; phylum Arthropoda; class Insecta; order Hemiptera; family Aradidae; genus Aradus; species Aradus depressus. Next base: position 75,502,329 of record OY759214.1, read on the forward strand.
ATTAAAAACTACCAAGAATTAAAATATATTTTAAAGTTTGTTGTTATGCGTTAAACAGTACTCCTACAAACGTTTATTTTACATTTTTGGGGCGCCTTAACTCTGTAATGTTTGTGTCTCAAATCTGAGGTTACTTCGGTAATTACAAATTTAATAAGGAACATTTATGGTATGAACCAATTTTTCGATAGGACTATCTGTTTTCGCGTAAATGAAGCAAATGTCTAAAAAAATTGGTTTCAAATTACATTTTAGTACAATTTTCGCATACCGAGCAACCTTCGAAAAAAAAAAGATTTATACAAAATGTACCTTCTAGTTTTCTCCATAAAGTTTATTAAAAAGATTTTTGATGAGGTCATAAATATAAACGGTATCTTGTAAAATGTACTTAGGACCCTTTCGATATCGGACAATATGATGACACATGTAAAAAATTAGTTTCAAATTTAATTTCTACAATTGCTTCTGCATTAGAGAGTTCAGAAATTTCAAATCTTATTAATGGTCAAAACGTGTTCGGAGTCTTTGGAACTCGATCTCATATTTTCGCACCATTACAATACTTCCTTATTCTGTAATTATAAAGAACTAAAATTCAAACCTGCTGAAGACAAGGCAAGTCATGTGACGTTACATTACGTAGAATGAGAGGCTTATGTTCCAGTAGCAATTTACGTTACAACGTTTACGTTATGGACACATTAAGAAACATTGTATAGATAAGGCACGACGTGCTACCTGCGGACAGGTCCACTATGAACAGAGAGAAGTATGACCACTCGACCTAGACAAGGGTCCAGAGCTTACCAAATAGAAATCAATGAGATCTCTGAAAATATATCATTTAATGAGGCTAACAACAGAATGAGCGATCGGACGTCAGAGTAGCAGTTCTTAAACCTGATGTGAAAGGGATGACCAGCTTTCCCTTGCGATGCATGTTATCAACAGGTACCTAGGAGACCCAGAGTGGTCAGACATCAGCTTCAGACCATCAGAGCTAACCCACACAGGTCTGATGGGCCACCAAGGCCCATACATTCTTTATTCGTTAGCAGTGTTTTCCAAGTTATTATCTTAGTAGAGGTAGCATACTTATCTACTAAGCTGAAGAAAGCTCGGGTTCTAAACCAGGTCCAAAGCATTCATGTTTTTTTATCCAGAAGATAAAAAAAAAACTTGAGCACGCCGTTCTTTGGATATGACTTTAAAGCCTAGTTCGCACTATGCTAGTAATTCAGTCGAGTGGCTAGTAACTTAGTAACTAAACGTGTGTAAACCACGAAAATTTAGTCGAGTTGTTTAGTAAGTGATTTAGTGGAGTCAGTCCATTTATTTATTTTTTCGGGCCAGTAGCACCCCCCACCATGCTGCACTGTTTACTTAAATCATCCACTAAACAAGTCCGGCTCATTCTGAACCTCTAGTCGTGCTCATTATTTATTTTGCGAAATGCCGTTTCGTTGGAGCGAAGAGACAACGTTACAATTTGTTGCAACATAAGTACAACTTAAGTGCCTAGTGGAACGTAAAATTAGTTCATCTCTTCTATTAATCCATTTTCTTATCTATATTGTCTTTTCTTTCATCTTACTAATTTCTTCTTCCATCTAATCCAGAATAGCCACTGTAATAAGCTTTATTACATTATTTACTTTGTTGCGTTGCAGCCTTTTCATTTTTCACCAGAAGCGTTCGGCACTCACTGTCACTATCAATGACTGTGTGAACACATTTTGTTAGTTCTAGTCGTTTTAGTTACCTAGTAAATTACTCGCCTCTCGACTATACTCGAAATTACTAGCATAGTGCGAACTAGGTTAAAACGATGGTCTCGAGTCTGTACGATTTCAGGTATTCGTTAAAGAACCCTTCTCTAGGTAACTAAACCTAAGCAGGCAACATTTAGGACTCCCACAGCAGGAAGAGCGATATGACCTCGTATTAAAGCCCGGGCATGAGATACGAGGCACATTTTTCACCATAAATTTGGCTTGAGCTGGGTTTGACATAAATATTGATTCTACCAACATCCTCATGAAGTGAGCGTATGTCGTATTACCTAGAACTTTGTTCTGCCGATTGCATAATCCGAAATCGGTACACTTTATGTATTTTCATGGAATTAAACATTTTATTTATTTTATTAGCTTTCCAGATCGCAGAAATGTCTTCTAACCCTACAAAAAAATATTTTTTTTAAACTCAATAATAGAAGGTATATATGAACTGCCATTTAAAATGATACGTCAAACACTTTTTTCCATGGAACAAAATTTTGGGGCCCCACATTTGTATCGGCCCCCTCCAAAAATCTAGGCACGCTAAGTAACCTATACATTGTCCCAGTTCATATTGATCCTGTAATTCATGTGAATAGAGGTCGAACGGCGTCGGCAACATGCTGCAACATACTATATTTATTATTGAACTTTCCTAACCAAACTATACACGTTTAGTCTGAGAAGGTTAAGGTAGCGTTTTTTGAGGTTTTTGTACGTTTTTTGTTACTTTCCCAGTTATATGAAAGCATAGAGGAAGTTGTGTAATCCGTCAGAAATTCAACGGAAATAAAATGAAAATTTAAAAAATAAAAATTAATTAATTAAATTTTCTATCACTCTCCAAAATTAATCTAAAAAACAGTATGATAGTTATCATTTTTTGCAGAGATAATGTGAAAAACATGCGTTTTTTCTTTACGTTTTTTTTTTTTTTAAATTATTAGTTGACCTCGATAGTTGCCTCCCCCCCCCCCCCCCCCTTTTTCCCTTTCGCGATTTTATGGAAACTTAATAGGTGAGACCCCCTATAGTGGTGTTTTCATGTTGATACATTCATTACATCGGCAGTTATTAGGGTTTTTGAGTTGAGGCTAAAAATTAATTGAAAAGCGAAAAACATACTTCATTAATTCGCTTTGAATGATTCTCCGACGACTTTTATTTTGAAAGGGGAGGGCTGTCTAACTCATATATCTAAAAGGAAACCCTTATAAAGAGTCTCAGGGTTCATATGTGTTAGTAAGATGTGTTTAATTTTTGACCAGAACCGGTTTTAAACTCAACAGCGCCATCATCACTGGTACATTCCACTCACACATTTGGTGGCCAGTTCTCTTTTAACCGCTACGCTGTGTGGGTGGGATGTACCACTGATGATGACGCTCTTGTGTTGAAAACCGGTTCTGGTCAAAAATAAAACAGTGGGAAGACAACGTCCTTTACTTCTATGAGTCTCAGGGTTATTTCCTCTTTTCTACATATCTATCCTTCTATCTTCCATTCACTGTTCTGTGGAGTTTGAACGGCATCTGAAGAACTTCATTCTTCCAGTATTACCACTTGCATTCTAAACAATTTGTTTAACTGTTTGATCGTATATACCACTTGCATTATTATTAATTTGTTTAATTATTTAATCATATTTATCTATATTACTGTTCTCCAACTTAGCTATAATAAATAAACCGTAAAGACAAGATGTCTGGTTTACTTTAAGAGGTTGTACAGAAATGATTTTCAAGAGGAATCTCGTTAAGTCCTTCCAGACGAACACGATTTGTCAGTTTCAAAGGATGGATAAATCAACTTTGTACAGATTCAACAAATATATACTTTAACTTTTATAAATATTTTTCTTATCAATAAATTCTTGAAGATCTCAGAAGTTCCTCCGTACTCTAGACTTGTATATTTGTCTTTTAAATAATCTGAAACGAAAGGAATATACAAGTTCCTTCTTTTTTTTATTTTGTATATATTATAATAGCAAAAACTCAGTTTTAGATCTGATTAGATTTTTATGATCACGGTAAGCCCCCACTCCAGGTAACTAGATAAAAGAAATTTCAAAAAAACGACTTATATACAACGCAATACTCAAACCTATGTGGACTTGAACTCTGGGGTTCTCCCAAGGCTTCCAATCCAAAATTCTTGGTAAAATAGCCAATGCTCCTTATTACGCCTTTTGTCACCGAAGTCGCTAAATCCAAATATAAAAAATTATTTTCCCTTCTTAGTTCCCTCAATAATCCTCTAGTCCGTGCCCTCCATTCTGCTATACTTCCCCAACGACGGCTTGATCGTCAAAGGCCTAGAGACCTTCTTAGTAGCAGCAGTGACAGTGACAGTGATTAGTTACAAATGAGAGGAAATAAGTGACTAGGGAGTGTCACCACTGGGTAATTTCTCCCCTCTTGACATTGCCATTATCTCTCTATTAGCACATTTGCTTGTATTTATTTTTATACAGTTGTAAATATCTGTTTGTAAAAAAAAAAAAAAAAAAAAAAAAAAAAAAAAATACATTTTACAAGATACTGCATATACTTGTGACCTAATCAAAAATCTCTTCATATAAAAGTTGTAGAGAAAATTGAATGCCCTAAGACACGAGCCAAGGCCCTTAGGTTTATTATTTATGAGGTAAAAAAGGTTCTCATAGTTTCCTTAACTGTTAACTGTACATGCTAAACAATATTTGATAAAAACAAAAAATAATTAAACAATAAAATCAAATTTATATAGTGCGCTGTTTTGTGGAACAAGTGTGATTCTTTTTTTTATAATTACGTTTATTATGATTTAAACATCCCCCTCACCGAATGTTGTTATTCTTTGTAGCCTTACTTCTATATTGATGTATTGTTTTTGAAAAAAATTGCATTTACTTTAGGGTTTCTTTGTAAGTGAAAAATAAAGCAAACTGAACTGAGAAGATAGAAGGTGGAACACAAGAATACCATTAGGTGGACATGTGTGGAAAACATAAAACAAACGTGAACTAGTTGTCTGACAGACACAACACTACACCTCAACCTCACTTCATCACTCTTTTTCCCTCTTTTCCTCTATTTTCCCTTTGTTCTTACTTTCTCATTGGGAAAGTTATATAATCATAAAAAATAAAATAGAAATTTTAATTTTGCGTGCTTAGTATGAAATGACTTCATGGGGCCAGGAGCCCGTGCTTAGAATGTCCAGGGAGGTATAAAAAAAAGTGGACTAGAGATTTTTTGTAGAAGGCTTCTTCTTCAAGAACCACTGGCAGTCAAAGATGTTCCTGGATGTGCACTTCGGCAACTGAGAGGAATCCTCACTGGAAACAGTCAATATAATATACATATTATAGGATATTATATATGGTACATATATTAATGTAGGTCTCATTATTGTATATCTATATATATATATTGTAGCATGTCTACCCTATAGACAATTATTATTATTATTATACAGCAAGGACCAGTGACACTACGAGCGAATGGAGGCCACTTGGAGCTGATTTAAAGAGGATTTTATTAAGAAGATTAATGCTCGGAACTAGAGATGCCTGCGAGTGGATCACTATCGCTAGGAGCGAAACAAGAGCGAATTGTGGATTGTTTGGAGTTAAATTGAAGATAATTTTATTTGAAAGAACATGCTCGGAACTAGCGATGCCTGCGAGAGAATCGCGATCGCTAGGAGCGGAAACAAGGGACAAAGGATATAGAGGAAAGGAAGGAAGCAAGATAATTGTTTACATCCGGTGTTGCCTGAACGGTCAAGCCGGGCTAGCAATCCCCCGTTCTCAGAATTGACTGATGCAACAGGTGATCGGTGATTGCCTGGAAGTAAATTAGGCGGGAACAAACAGCCACTAAGATGTCGGGATCCATCCCCACCCCGCGAAAATCAAGAGTTGTTCCCGGGAAGAGGGCAGTCCTTCATCTGTCTACGTTGAGAGTTGGAGCCAGACAGACCACGTCAGTTATATCTTTCTTTTAGATTTTACAGTTGAGTTTTAAATATGTGAGTAATTCAACTCCTTCTTCATGCTTGGGCCGTTTAGGCCACATCGAACTAGACAGATCTTCAAGGACTATGTGATTGGATGATTTCTGAGGGATGTCCAGATAAAGCTGATCGCACTGTCATCGCCAGGGATATCATAATTGCGGTACATAATATCGATCCTAGGATAGATGTTTTTAGAAACGATTCAGTCTTTCCAACATAGGCCCATTTTATTTGTAAATTATATTTTGTAAATTGTTTTGTAAAATTTTGTTCTTATTAAAAAAAATATGTTTCAGTTCTAAGTTTGATTCATTGCATTCCCCCCCCCCCCCCCCCCTCCCCCCTCCCCCCCCATTCATGCTTTTTCTAGTTGGTAATAATAATTAATTATTATTAATTACTGATGTCAACTACACATTAGGAACTTGTAACCGTTCCTCCCGTGAGGAGTGTACCCAGCTATCCAGGCATTTTTCATTTAAAGTCGCGATTTTAAGAATTTTTGATTTTAATAAATTTTTCGATTTAAATTTTTATTTTATTAATTAAATAATTCACACACTCTCTCAAGAAGGGGAAAGGTGGTTACAATATATATATATATATATATATATTGTAACCATATATATATATATACACATCATTAATACCCACTATACTACATATACATATCTACTTATACAAACTATACTATATATATATACTCATATATATATATATATATATAATTATAATAACTACACCCAAATTCCCCAATGACCATTACCTAACAGATTGGAGAGTGGGCCACCCCCAGCTCACCTAAAGCTGCCTCAGAGGACTCTATCTTATCTGCGAGCACTTACCCGACACCAGTACCAGCAACTGCCAAGCTCGCATCTTCCCTCGTCTGTCTACTCACCCGGTGACCTAAGGTGACCGGGGAAGGGGGCAGTGGCCGGGAACCGCTGACGAGCGCCTCTGCCCGGGCTCTCCAACTAGCCTAATTATTACAAATAGTCTCTTACATAACTAAACCCCTGTGTCTCTATCCTGTCACACTACATTAATTATAGTTAGTTATTATGACTCATGCCCGGGCTTGAACTTCGTGGTCATGTCGCTTACTACCTAAGCGCTCTTACATGAGCCCGACTACTAAGGGAGGCGCCCTCGCTCAGTAAATTGAACGGGAGTGTCTGAAGATGTTGTGGAGGGGTTGAGGTATAGTAGCCATGACAGTTCACTTGAGTGTTATACTTTCCCAGCTATACGAAGTATAGGGAAAGTTATGTAATAGCTCAAAAAAATTATAGAATGAATGTATCAACACAATATTTTATATGTGTATCGAAAACTCCCTAATGACGACACCTATTGATTTACAGTCAAATTGGCCAAAGGGAAGGTAGGATTAGAGGGGAGTATAACAAAGAAACTCTAATTTGAGAAACAGATTGCTTTTAAAAACTCTAAAGTTGGCTATTGTTTCATGCAAGAAATCATTTTTGATTTTCCTGAGAAGAAAATGATGTATTTTGAGAAAACATTTCAACAGACAAAAAAAATATGTCAACTGTTTTTCAGCATTTCTACGTTCATGGAATGATTAGATATAAGTTAGTTATTATGACTCATGCCCGGGCTTTAGCTACGAGATCATATCGCCTACTACCAGAGCGCTCATTCGTCACTCTGGTGGACATGAGCCCGACTCTACTCTGGGAATCCTAAATTTTGCCTACCCTAAATTTTTATTCACCTAGGGTAGGGGTCTTTAACGAGTTCCTGACATCGTACAGGCTCGGGACCATCGCTTAACGTCTCATCCGAAGGACGACGGGCTTAAGTTTGTTTTACCTCCCTGATAAAATAAACTAAGGGCCTCGGCCGGGTTTCGAACCTACGATCTTGAGCTCAGAAGGCAAGCACGCATACCACTGAGCTACCGGCGCCCTCATTAGACATATGTATAAATATAACAATGATTAGATATAACATTGTATTTTTACAACATTATTGATCATATTTAAAAAAAAAAAAAAAATGGATTGCTTTTAAAACTCTAAAGTTGGCTATTGTTTCATGCAAGAATTCGTTCTTAAAAAAAAATATGATTGTTAGAATTTATATAATTTTTAATACAAAATTATATAGTATACTCAGAGGGCGCCGGTAGCTCAGTGCTTTGCGTGCTTGACTTCTGAGCTCAAGGTCGTGGGTTCGTAACCCGACCGAGGCCTTTAGTTTATTTTATCTGGGAGGTAAAATAAACTTAAGCACGCCGTCCTTCTGGATCGGATGGGACGTTAAGCGATAGTCCCGAGCCTGTACGATGTCAGGTACTCGTTAAAGACCCCTACCCTAGACGAATAAAAATTTAGGGTACGCAAAATTTAGGACTCCCACAGTAGTCCACCATGTCCACCAGAGTGACGAAAGAGCGCTTTGGTAGTAGGCGATATGACCTCGTTGTTAAAGCCCGGGCATGAGTCATAAAACCTAACCTAACCTGTAGTAGGTATACTTTTTAAATACTTCATAACAATAAAAAAAAAATTCACCCATAAAAATTGTCATTATGTTAATAGATTTTTCCATTTGGTGGGAGCGTCTAGGCATTACCTAGTTTGCCTATATGGTAAATCATGCCCTGGTTCCATTAGTCCAGGTTAGTACTTGTATTTAGTGGAATTAGGAACACAGTTCAAACTTTCCAAAGCCCTATGGGAACATTCCGTGTTGCTTTGTCCTGTTAATATTTTTACCAGGATTTTATCAAAATGGCTTTGGTAATTTATTTATTTATATTACTATCTTAATAAGCCATCAAATTTAAATATACTAAAACCCTTATTGAAAGAAGTCATCGCTCAATCACCGGCAATGTACTTCCCCAAAAAGAATTAATCAATTAACTTTTCACTCTCGTTCAAAAATCAGTTGACCATTTGAACTAATATTCAATGAACAAGATAAAGGAATATAAACTTCAAACACTACTTGTCAATATTTTCACTATATTGGTCAAAATTACACGACTATAGTTTCGCCTCTTACGGCATTATCAAGTGAACTAAACAGAGATTACTGCTGAACTAACACAAGGCAGGACAAACAAGGTCATAAATTAAACATGTGACAAGAAAGTAAATGTAAACAATAATGTACAAAATGGAGACATTACAACATTCAAGTCTAACAGAAATATGAAACAAAACTTAATTGAATAGTTAACAATATAATCTTAATATATTGATGTATGTATAAAACATTATTATATGTAAAATCTCTCTTTAAATAAAGTGTGTATATTCCTTTATCCTGTTCATAATGAATTTTCACAAAGTGGACCTGGAATCAGTTCAATCATATATATAAAGCTGAAAATGTCTGTGCGTGGTACCGCTATAACTCACGAACGGCTTGATGGATTTGATTAATTTGTTTTTAAATTGGTTCGTCATCGTCTGTGGAAGGTTATAGGCGTATTAGTACCTCAATATCTGCTCCATCCCAGCATCCACTCACGCAATCTTTGTAACTCGAAAACCATTGCAACGATTAATGAGAAATCTTTTTGAATAAATTAGTTTTAGCTCCAAAGATAGCGTTACTACAGTTGAAGGACTATAAGCCTTATTCCGTATGAATAATTGAAAATTATAACATCATGAATGTACTGTCGAGGAACTGAATAGCCTTATAGGAGATATTGGGAGAAAAGTCAAAGTTCCCCGGGCAACGCCGGGTATTACTGCTAGTACTTAATTTTCAATAGTTGATTTACATAAGGGCTCCTAAATCCTAATACGACGTTTAGTTTCCATAGTTATATTACATCGGTAGTTATTACGATTATTGAATTGAGTCCCCCTTCCCTTCAGCCGATATCGCTAAAATTTTACAGGTTCAGTCCTCATTAGGTTATGACATTAAATATGAAGTTTCATGTCGATACTCGCATTACATCGGCAGTTATTGCGGTTTTTGAATTGAGCCCCCTGTAATACCCTTTCCTTTCCGCCAATTCCGCTGAAAATTAATAAGTGTCGTCCTTATGGGCTTTTGGTCACTCATATAATATTTCGTGTCAATAAATTCATTATGTCGGGAGTTACTAGAGTTTTTATGATAAGCATCCCTCTCTAATCCCTCTTTTTCCTTTGCCAATTTGGCTGAAAAATAGTGGGTGTCGTCGTCGGAGAATTATGGATTTACATATAAGATATCGTGACGATTTATTCATTATATCGGTTATCGTGTTCACAGACAGACAGACTTTTTTTTCTTATATTTGGAATCTAGAGTTTGGAAAACTTTTGACCGATTAGGTAACTTCCCCTATACTTCGTATATCTGGGAAAGTAAAAAATCGCTATAAAAAAAAAATCCTAATCAAAGACGATAGAAATCAAGGTATTAAGTGGAAAACCCATGGATATCTTAGTATATATATCTTCTCCATTCAAATTTTACGGTGGGTTCCTTGATTTGAAACCAATATTGGCTATACATCGGTTATTCATCTTTGAAAGGTTGTCTAGATTGAGGAGAGTCTTTCTCTAAACAACCTTTTTTAGAACATGTTTAACAATTTTGGAAAAACATATTATATATATACCTATATATATCGCACACATTTTCTCCTAAATCCTCATACATGTGTGGATACATTCATTACATCGGCAGTTATTAGGGTTTCTGGCTTGAATTGAGGTTTTGAATTCTGTATGACATTTTGTGTCGATATTAAAGTTATTAAAGTTTTTGAGTTAAGCCTCCCCTAATGCCCCTCTTTCCTTCCGCCGATTTGGCTGAAAAATGGTAGTTGTCGTCGTTAGAGGGTTTTGGATTCACATATAAAGTTTCGTGTCGATACATTCAGTCTATCGGATGTTATCGTGTTCAAAGGCTGTGACGTGACAGACTTTTTTTTGACGTGAAAACGTCTATTCGCTCGTTAAGCACAGTGATAGCCGGTCAAACTTTCTTGTGTTACAAAATACTTTCAGATTTCAATCTAATATTGCGATTACAATGGTTGAGGTCACAATGGATAGAGCATGTCTGCATGTGTTTGTTGTGCAGTGTTTGTTTTGCCTGTGACGTTATCGGACTAGTGTGGGCGCCGGCGGATGATTGTTGCGAATTAGCGTAGTGTAAAATTAGAAATTAGTGTAGCGTGATAACGCGTTTAGATTGATTCGGGTGTCATTGTAAAGAGCTTGAGGAGCACTACTAGGACTCAAAGTGAAACAATAAAAATATTCGCCGCAATATATGTAAAAATCGGTATTAAATTGAAAATTGCAAAAAAATTAAAGATGTCTCATATGAATCGTAAATATGCGCGGAATTATAGAAAATGCAAATCAGAGGAAAGCTCGCATCAAAAGGAATTTAAAAAACTTAAAAAGTCTAGTGCCGAGCAAATGCAAGAGCTACGGCAGCATTGAAAAGAAAATGAAAAATAATTTTATCCCGACGTTTTCACGGAAAATCTACGGCGTGGACCTTGACTACGCCTTAATGTTTAGAATTTTTGACCGATTACAGAACTTCCCCTGTACTTTGTTGAGCTGGGTAGAAGCGGAAATCTGGATTGATGATTTTAAATACAAATGAGTATACCCTGTCATTAGCAAAATATTTTATTTGTGTATATCAAGCTAATATTATACATGGCTACGCAAATGCCTATTGGAAATGTTTATAATGCATGCATCCCATATCAAAATTGACGCTAATCAGCCATTTAACAGTAAAAACATACGCGGGGAAGTGGGGGGAGGGCGTAGTTGATGCTGAACTAAATGGATTAGTTAAACATCAGGAAGTCAGAATCTAGTTTGTGAAACACACAGTTCAAATGTCGTCCTCTCGGCTCTTCACTAAGTTCCTGAATATTCATATGTTAGTTAGTGAAGGGGCTGAGGAGGATTTGTGAAACAGACATCCTTCACGAAACACATTGTTTGACAGTCTAAACTCTACATCTGTATCGGCCAGCATTCTATTAACATTAATATTAATAACAATAAGAGCTCAGAGATCGTGTGTTAGTCAACTGAGCTCAAATCGCACTGAGACGGTACTTTGGAAGGAACAAGCGATGGTCCCGAGCCTGTACGATGTCAGGTGAATAAACATAGGATAAGCATAATTTAGGAATCCCATAATAGAGCCGGGCCTATGTCCACCAGAGCAACGAATAACTGATTAACTTTAGTAGTAATAATAATTACAATACTATTACGCAGAGCTGTTTTCTATCAGAGTGTAAAACATTTTAATTTAAAAATATAGTAATTATAACATGTATTACTATTATGGCGCAAACTATATGTTTGATGTCTGGTACTCATTAATAAAGATCCCTTATCCTTAAAGCGGGCATTACACTATGGGCCAGGCAGTGGCCCAATCCTGCTCGGCCACTGTGTAGAGAGGGGTTGGCTTGTGTTGGTCATGTTGGGCCAGGGTGTGGGCTTGTGTTGGTGAAGATTGGCGTTCGGAGCGGTTTTTCAACACACATCAAAGCAGGCCAACATCCGTGAACCAATACAGTAGATAAGTGACGCATCCACACACTTGTCCAACATTGGTTGTTTGTTTCTTGTCAGTAGTGTTTTGTATATTCCTTTTATCCTGTTAAATACTATAATATTTTATTTCATATTATTATTATTATAAACTACAAATACAAAATGTCTACATGGACAAATGAGGAAAGTTTTAAATTTTTAGAACTGTACCAAAATGAACTTGCAATTTGGAATCCGAAAAACCCTTTTCACAAAAATAAAAATATGGTCCACCATCTTCTTTGTTTCCATTTCTTTTCAACCATGTTTTTGTCAATAATATGCAAGTAACAATTATATGCAGCAGCGATTTTCTCGATATCCATCACGGAAATAGGGTTCAAGCAACTGAGTGCTGGTCCAAGGTTTGGCCATGATACTGGGCCAATGGCTGGCCCAGTATGTGGAGCCAAGGTTCAGGCTAGCGCCGCCATTACGCCAATATTGGTGGCCAATGGCTGGCCCAGTAGGTGGAGCCAAGGTTCAGGCCAGCGCCGCCATTACGCCAATATTGGTGGCCAATGCATTGGCCTACCTTGGCCCATAGTGTAGAGGGGGCATAAAAAAGAAAATAAGCCAGAGTAGATTAAAATTAGGACTCCTACTGTAGAGTCGGGATCATGTCCACCAGAACGAAGAAAGAGAGCTCTGGTAGTATGCGATATGACCTTGTAGTTAAAGCCCTCGGGCATGAGTCACAGTAACTAACAAAAAAAAAAAATATTTATTTTTAATCAATTATAACATGGTAAGGTAATAGGATGCATCATAAAAATGTGTACATCAAGAAACTTAAAAAAATGATCAGTGAATTACCGCAAATCTTCCCTAGCGTGGATAAATGTTACTCAGTTACTTCTGAGTCGTCATACTAAATTTCTTGTTGATACATTAATTTCTCCAAATCTACTTGTTGCAATGAACTTGAAATTCGAAATGTGTTAAATTAGATCTGATTAGATTTTGTCCGAAATTGAAAAAAAAAAGACTACTTCGAGACCTGAGTCCATTTTCCAGGATACCGCTCATATTTATGACCTAATCGAAAATATTAATATACTATACTTCATACAGTAGAACCTCTTTAAGTCGATCCTCGATGTCGAAAACCTCCAAAACTCGAAAAAAAAAGTTTTGTTCCTTTCCCTTCAAGCCCCAAAATCTCCATTACTCGAAATCTCAACCCTCTATTAGTCGAAATAATCAGTGAGTCCCTACAAGCCATTTTGGTACATATTTTCCCTCTATAACTCGAAAAAATAAATTGGACCTCTGTATCTCGAACATAGCAATGTTTTATTTTACAACCTTTACAACTCGATTATTTGAAACTTATTACCTCTATAGCTCGAAAAAAAATAAGTTACCGACTTTAAGAATTTGCCGACAATGAACACCATGGTTTCTTAGAAAACAATTTAGGAGTATACAATAAATAGGATTACCAATTAGCTAAAGCAAAAAAAAATTACTGACTTTTTTTAATACCTACATATACTACGTATTTTTTATTTTAAGGATGTTTTGAAATAATGTTGATTTATAATAAATATAAATATGTTTGTTACCTCTGTAACTTGAATTTTTATTTATTTCACCTCTCTAACTCAAAATTATTTAGAATGAATCTTAACCTCTACAAGTCGAATCAAAATCCGCCTAAGTCGAAATCCTCCGTAACTAAGTCGAAAAACTCTGTAACTCGAATTTTTTGGCGTCTCCCTTGATGGTCGACTTATAGAGGTTCTACTGTATATGAGTTGTATAAAAAGCTTAAAGATACATTTTATATATTTTTTTTGATTTTTGGCAGGTCGCTGCCACGTCTTTCGAGAAACATACTGAAAACACGAGAAGTCCTTTGGGAAGACTTTCTTAGCCACCAATCTCTTTTGTACAGAATCATGCACCTCCCCCTCTATCCCCTCAAATTCATACTGGTATTACTGTGTATAAGAAAGTCAGTCTCAGAATTACGATGTACAATGAAACAAAGAAAACTGCTGACAACACATTACTTTCATATAGCCATTAACGACAGTATGAGAGGCAAGGAGAGTGATCTGTACCAAAGTGGTTGGTATAAGAACATCACATATATTTTTTTTATTTAGTATTCCTTTGAGCCAGCAAGAAGAATAATGAAGATATATGATATTTTTCAGATAAAACGAAGAATAGGTCTTTTGTCTCCCTAATGTATCTTGTGCATTATTAACCTTGATGCCTACCTTTATTTTGTTAATAACCACTCTTTTTTTTTCTTATTTTCGCAGATATACGTCCATAGTATGGGAAACGTTATATATTCTGTCAACTATTTAATGATAAGTTTTTACTGAAAATTCATGTTTTCCGCTTCTTGAATAAAAAAGTAAAACCATTTGTTGGTGAAAGACAGGTAATATACTTCCCCAGTATGAATTAATCAACTATTTTTTCGCCCTCACAGAAATCATAATAAATTTTGTGTCGATATATTCATTACATTAGTAGTTATAGTTTTGAGTTGAGCCACCCACTAATCCTCTCTTCCCTTGAGCTAATTTGGTTTAAAATCTATTTTGAAATTTATTCCAATTTTATATGATTTTTTAATCAGATGGTGGGAAAACATGAAATTTCGGTAAAAACTCGACATCGATTTTCCGACCAGTTACATAACTCCCCCTATATTTCGTATACCTTGTGAAATAAGAAAGATTGGACCCTGTTATAGCTAATATTAAAGAAAACACAATACAATTTATTTCTGACCAAAAATTACGAATTAACATGGAGTGAAATAATACGAATCATTAAAAACATGATACATGCGCATTCAGAACCCCATAAAGATGGCGCTCATTCATGTTCAGCCAAATCGGTGAAATGGAAGGATGGATTTAGGGTTGAGGACGTGACACGAAAAGCCCAACAAAGAAGTTGTATGTGTAAATCAAAATTTTATAGGAATGACATATGACGCGGTTAGAATCAAAATGGTTCAAGTGACATTTTTGAAAATTTTTCGTCAAGTGCATAATCGGGTACAAAAATGATATAGTTCTGTTCAGGAAAAAGGTTGTACAAGTGAAATCCTAGCCAGTGCTGAGATCTAGTGGCAAATCACTTTTACCATTTTGGTGATATGAAGAAGTGACTTAAACAATAGTGACCTTGAAATTAAGATTTTTATTCAATTTTATGGTTTGCTAACAGCAACTTTCACCATAAAAACAAAAGACAAAATATTTCCCGTTTCGATAAATTATTGATTTTTTTAATCAGTTAAGAACTTAATGCACAGTTTCTTCAAAGTTTTAAAAATGTCACTTAGACCATTTTGATTCAAACCCTATCATATATTAATTTACGAATCTGTCAAAGGGAAGGAGGGTTTAAAGGGACTGCTCAACCCAAAAACCCCAATAATCTGCAGAGCTTAGGGGGATAAACTCAAAAATTCTCGAAATTCAGCACGATGATTTAGAAGTCCCTGAATAAGACACCTATTTATTCAAAAATTCTCAAATTTCAGTACGATGATTTAAAACTCCCTGAATAAGACACCTATTTATTAATATGAAGATGGCTGATGTAGTGATAAGTGATTATTTCACAGGATGTCAAATATAAGATAGTCTGACCTCTCACAGATTTTTATTTGAGTAATAGCTAGCCGGCTTTCGAGGTTTCCCTCATCAGCAGGCAGTCTACAAAAGAACCATCCTTAATATAGTTTGTAATATATAAATAGCAAATAAATAATTAAAAACACAATTTTTGATAAAACATACCTGATAAGAAATTAAAAATTTTTGAATAAAACTAAAAAATAAAAATAAATAAATAACAATCTAAAACAACAAACATTAACAATTTAAAATATCGATGAGGGAAACCTCGAAAGCCGGCTAGCTATTACTCAAATAAAAATCTGTGAGGTCAGACTATCTTATATTTGACATCCTGTGAGACACCTATTTATTCAAAAATTCTCGAAATTCAGTACGATGTTTTAGAAGTCCTTGAAGATCTATTTGTTTTCAACCTAATCCCAAAATTGGTTCCATAAGAAGGGCGAAAGCTTATTTAAGAAATTCCCACTGGGGAAGTACTTTGTCGACTTATTTTTTCTCCCTTCCTCCTTTTCTTACGTCTCTTGTGATTTTTTCCATGCTATTTTAAATGTTAACATCTGAATAACTTTGGATTACAAAGGATTAAAACGAATGTAACCTTTATTTAATCTTTATTTTTCCAGTGTTGTTTTTAGGTTTGTTTTGTTTTAGCCTTTTTTTAACTAAAACCCAAAGAGCTAAGGGATAAGCTAAGGGTTTTTTTACGACAAACATAAAACTAGATGGTAATGCTAATTCGATGTTTCTGAATAATTTATAATGACCCAGAAATACACTTACGGCTTAATTAAAGCCCCAAGAAGGTGGAACCGTAAATTGCCACCTTAAATTATCATCGTCATAATTATTATCTTTCAACATTTTCTCTATATTATTATTATTTTCTGTTTATATATATATATATATATATAATATATTTGTTACTGTGTTATTTTTTCATTATTAATTTTTTCTCATTTCTATATTTCCATATTGTGACTTGATGAAGGGGTGTGAAAACGTCCCGAAAAATTGTTGTAAAAATGACACTTGCAGGCGATGCACCAGCAATATATCCACGAAACGATCATTTTACAAAATTATTTGACTTTTGGGGTGTTAAAATTCTATTTATGAATACTCATACTAAATTTCGAGTTTATATATTCATTATGTCGGTAGTTATTAGGGTTTTGTGTACATAAAGTGTACCGGTTTCAGCTTAAGCCATCGTCAGCACAAAGTTTTAAAGTGATATTAAAGTTGGCTAGGTTGCTATATTTAATCAATTTTCAGGTTACCTGAGACTACCCAAGACTGTCCCCAAAAAATTTACAAAAATTTGAGTTGTCATTAATCTCAAAAATGAAGAAAGTACAAAAATAAATAAAAAATAAGAATAATAATATATATATTTTTTTTAAATACATAATAGAATATATATTATATATGAAAAAAGAGGTCTATGAGACATGATATTCAAGTACAAGAAGAAAAAGGAAATTGCGTACATTTTGTAATAAAAATATATAATATATTATAATAACTTATTGGCGTTACCAGGGGTGATAATTTCAAATTTTTATTATGAATACTATTTCTATATAAAAGGAAGTCTATTACACGTTTTTTTGGTTATTTCATTATTTATAATATTTTTTTTTTGTTATTTTTCTGCTTAACCAATTTTTGTTAAGGATCGAAAATTGTAAAAATTAGTACATTATTGTAATAAAATCCATTAAATAAAATTAATATAAAGTCTAATAACAGCATTATTATTATTAATACAATATATGGCACTGTATGATTTCTACATATTCTTATAGGTTAGGTTAGGTTTTATAACTCATGCCCGGACTTTAACTACGAGGTCATATCTCCTACTACCAGAGCGCTCTTTCGTCACTCTGGTGGACATGAGACCGACTCTACTGTGGGAGTCCTAAATTTTGCCTACCCAAAATTTTTATTCACATAGGGCATGGGGGTCTTTACCGAGTACCATCGCTTAACTTCCCATTAGAAGAACGGCGATAAAATAAGATAAAATAAAATAATCTAAGGGCTTCGGTTGGGTTTCGAACCCACGATCTTGAGCTCAGAAGGCAAGCACGCATACCAATGAGCTACCGGTGCCTTACTTATTCTTATATTTTAATCATTTACGTATCTATTCCTTGCTTTTATGAAAACACCTCCTTAACATTCGTAACAAGATCTAGTTAAACATGAGGCAATAAATAGCGCATTTGTTGTTTGACTAAAAAAAAAACATTTAAAAACAAATTGAGATGCAGTGAAGTCAGGACAACGAAGTTTCTCTAATAGAATAGACTGAGAGAAATAACAAATATTGCAGAAAGGTTGTCAGTACCTCAGTCACGTAGCAGGGCCAGCCAGAGAATCGATATCGTACCCTTCAACAGGTGCACGAAGGTGAAATATCTAAACAATCAAATTCAAAAACAGAATATGTATCAGGGGTACGTGGAATAATCCTAATTTGAATAAGAAAGATGTTTAAGGTCGAAAAATAATACAGACAATGTGAACTGAAATAAGTGGGAGCTAGCTCTAGTGCTATGTAGAGATATATTGAGAGGGCTGTGTACATCTAGGGACCTAAGCATCCAATGCTTTTATCCTTTCCCTGTTAGCTCTACTGTGATATTCCCCATTCGAAGTACGGTGTGCTCAAGGGTCTTGGCCGGGTTTCGAACCCGCAATCTTGAGCTCTGTAGGCAATTACGCTACCTCTGAGCTACCGGCGCTCACAGATCTAGTCTTAATAATGTCAGAGTTGAAAACTGACATTATTGCAGAGATATTGTGAAATAATTCAAATGGACTTGAAAAAATAAAATAAAACTTGTTTATTTAAGATATTGTCTAATTTCACTAACTATATATACATGGGAGTACTTTCGGTATTTCTACCATCCTCAGCCAAAAGCATTTGCGGCTGCTTGGCCAAAAGCAGCCAAGAGTCTTATCTCTTATGCTTTTGGCTGAGGGTGGTAGAAATACCGAAAGTACTCCCATGTATATATAGTTAGTGAAATTAGACAATATCTTAAATAAACAAGTTTTATTTTATTTTTTCAAGTCCGAATGTCAGAGTTAAAAAGAGCGCACTAAAAAATAATAAATAATATAATTCAAAGAACAAGCTGGAAAATATTTAAAAAACTTAAAATCTAGCCGTTACCTGCTATGTTTATTTTTGAAGAATTATAAAAATATTAATATTTCTCCTCCAACAATTCTAATCATTATTACGATTCCAAGAAGAAGGAAGAATAGAAATATAACTCATAAAGGAATCAACTTCTTTAATGCACTTCCCCACTTCTTGAATGTAATAGATAGAATAAAAAATATTAAAATTCAATTAAAAATATTTAGTGTCGCTTATCACTCTTCAAAACGAAATAAAATTATTCATACAAAACTCGTGTAAAATGAATAAATCAATGCGATATTTTATATGTGGATTCAGAACCGCATATAGACGACACCTATTAATTTTGTCAAATCGAGCAATGAGAAGACAAAGAAAGCAACACGAAATTTTTAGTGTGAAACCAAAACCCTTTAGGGTCGACACATTAATTTTCAGCCGAATGGGAGAGGGGTTTGGGTAGAGGCTCAACACAAATACTCCAATAACTGCCGAAAAAAAGGAATGTATCGTCACAAAATTTTATAACTGAATTTAATATCTTGTGATGTACAAAACGTACACACATTATAAATATTAAAATACAGTCAAAATTAATTATATTTTTATAAAAAGAAAAGCGCCAAAATGTTTGATCTCTTATGGGAACAGCTGTTCAAGAAATTAGAAATTATTATTGCGATTATTGTAATATAAACAAGCCCGTTGCCAAGACAACTGATTTAGAAGCAACGTTATATTTTTTTTTTAACAATTTAGAAAAGGACAAAGAAAATAAAGAAGAAAGAAACCTAAGGATGAAGAAAATAAAATAGAAAATCAACAGGAAGAAAGTAAGAACAACTTTAAAAGGAAGAAAAGGTAGCTTTAGGCCTAACCTTACAGTTATCAACTAACATTTTGAACATCAATTACCAGAAAGGGCGCCGGTAGCTCAGTGGTATGCGTGCTTGACTTCTGAGCTCAAGGTCGTGGGTTCGTAGCCCGACCGAGGCCCTTAGTTTATTTTATCTGGGAGGTAAAATAAACTTAAGCACGCCGTCCTTCGGATGGGACGTTAAGCGATGGTCCCGAGCCTGTACGATGTCAGGTACTCGTTAAAGACCCCTACCCTAGATGAATAAAAATTTAGGGTAGGCAAAATTTAGGACTCCCACAGTAGAGTCGTGCTCATGTCCACCAGAGTGACGAAAGAGCGCTCTGGTAGTAGGCGATATGACCTCGTAGTTAAAGCCCGGGCATGAGTCATAAAACCTAAACCTAAACCTCAATTACCAGATCCACCGACTTTAAAATGAAACCAAATTTTCAGAAGGGATTAATTTAACACCCAGGAATAAAATGAAACAGCTAAAAGAAGAAGGAATGAAGAAAATTTGAGGAAATTATAAGCAAGAAATAAGAAAAGGTCAATAATTAAAAAACGAGTCGGTAGAAGGTTGTGGAAATTTTTAGAAAAGGACAGTTAATTATTAAGAAGAATTTGAAAAAGGAAAAGAAGAGAAAAACTACCCACATCAGATGGAAAAGCCAGCTCAAAATTTTAAAAAGGAAGCAAGTTCCAAAAGAGATCCAATTATAGAGGACGGATCCAATCCAAAGCGGTATAAATAATCTGAAGGTGTATAGCACAAAATTTACATGCTATTTTCGAGAAAAGAAGAAGCCAAAATTAAAAAGAAAAGTTACAGAAAATTAAGATGACAATTTAGAAGAAAGAAGAAACGGAAGAAAGGAGAGAAAACACCAAAAAAATTTAATATTTAGAAGTAAAACAATAGACGACAGGAAATAGAAACTCGAATCTGCTACCCATAATTCCGTGCGGAGGCAGATAGTTAGTCTAAGCTGGGTTCTGGTAGAGGTGGAACCTATGAGAGACTAGTCTCTATATTTTTTGACAATTTTAGTGAAAAGAGTGAGTTAACAAGTTAAAGTGAGTACTAAGTGAACAGTGAAGGGTAGAGAGGATGCGGGAAGAACGTGGACCTCATAATTTAAGTTAAAAGAGTAAAATTTGTAAATATATTTCAAGGTGACGTCACGAGGTAGGTTTCATTTTATTTTTTGTATATATTTCAATGGCCAATTTTCAAGTTCGAAGTTTTTTTTTTATTAAAATAGTTTTCATTGTAAATATGTTAACTCTCAACGAAGTTAACATTTCAAAACTCATGGGGCTCCCACGAATCTACGCCTTTGAGGTATGTACCAATTAATCGGGACAGAAGAATTAATAATGCATTTTTTTTCTCGGGAAACATAATTTGATTTTTTTGATTGATACAATTAACGTAATTTTAAAAATTTTGTAGAGTTATTTATGACATAATTTTTTCCTTGGGAGCTTCACTCCATTAATCAATTTATAATTCATTTTTTAGTAAACTTTAGTAAATTAACTTCAATAAAATTTCAATTCAGTCTTATATGATTTCTTTTTATATAGATAATATAACTATAGTCACCACTTAAAAATACCTTTCATTATGGCATATCCCTTGTGTGGAAATTAAATTCATTTTTTTTATCTATTCAATGTAATATAACTATAGTCACACTTAAAAATACCTTTCATTATATATATAAAAAGAGTATTAGTTGTCCTTTAACCACTGTGCTGTGTGGGTGGGATGAACCACTGATGATGACGCTATTACGTTGAAAACCGGTTCTGGTCTATAATAAAACAGTCGGAAGACAACATCTTTTATTTCTATGAGTATTAGTTTCGTTTTGATTAAACAATAGACGACGAGGCAAGACAAAGCCGGCCGAGCCAGAGTGTAGTTTGAGACATGAGTCTAGACAGGGCATAGTGTTGATCGAGACATGAGTAACGTTGGTATATCCCAGTGTAAATAGAAATATGGAACATTTAATTTAATTGTTTAGCGACTTTCCATTTTTTATGGAGTAGCCATCAAAAATATGTTGTTCTTTAAGGAATGGCATGATTAGATGATAGAAAGACAAATGTAAGCTGAGCTAAAAAAAAAAAGGTACCTTATTTTTTCTACATTTTAATTATATGTGCCCAAAGAAGAGTGACCACAGAGAAAATACTCATGTAATTTTAAGAATTAATAATATAATTTTGGCCTATAATTGATTTTTTTTATTTTTCAAATATATCGCTTTATCTTTATAATGTAGATTAAGTGTAATAAATCCAATATTTTTTTCTCAATTATATTATACTCATTTTCTCTGTCAACCAAATAAAAATATTTCTTGGGAGTAATATTAATAGATAATTTTTACAAATTTAGAAAATTTGCTGGCATCCCCGCTTTATACTTCAGATGAAATCTGAACAAAGTAATAACAAATTTATATTTTCTGACCCTTTCCGGAAATTAGGTACAATAGAAATCAAAATTTAATATAAGACCAGCCAATTTCTACAGGAAGTGTGGTAATATTATTTATTAATATTATTAGATACATATTTTAATTTTTTTATTATCACAATCAATTAAGGACAAAGGAAAATCGGGGATCAGAAGAGGGCCTAACAGAAAATTTAAAAAATAATTCAAAATTCCATGGGTAAGCTCATATTGATTTGCAACCAAATCTGTAAACTGAATTAAGAAGTAAAGCGAAACTTTAGTTCATTTATCCGATGACTTCTTTATTGTATCTATTCCTTTCTGTGTTATACACATTTTTCAAAAAGATAGTAGCAATGTTTAGTTATTCGTTAATGTTCCTAAAGTAGACAGCTGTATGATTAGACTTTAAAAGGACTGACTAAGGTTAAGTTAGTCTGCGGTTTTATATGTTGCCGCGGCCATCATTGCCGCGGAGCCTGTGCGGTACACTTTATTAAAGAACCCCTTGGATTATCCTAGGGTTAGCCTTATGACCACCAAGTCCGGCCACTGCCTCACCTAAATAATTTATTTGTTCCCTTTACGACACCCTGCGACCTCATCTTGCCACCGTCGCCCCAACTATCTTTTATATATTAAACTTCATCCCTCTCTCTCTCTCTCCCTTCTTCCTATCCCTCCTATCTCTATCTTTATCTCTCAGTAAGCCCTCATTATTCCACAGTAAACTTACCTTAGAATAAACATTATCTACTTGGACTTTATACTTAAGCTCGGCAGAATAATTATAACTTGCGGAACAAATCTGGTCCCCCTTGCACCGGCGCCATAAGATGAAGTTATATTTTCGAAACCCCGCATTCCATACAAAAAAAATTGTTGGTGAATCACCGTTAGTGTACTTCCCCAGCATGAATTAATTAATTACGTTTTGGCTCTCTCTCTCAAAAACCAATTGACAGTTTTGACAAACAGTGTTACAATTCATTACTTCGGCAGTTATTAAAGTTTTTAAATTGAGCCCCCTTCCTTTCGGCCATTTTTGTGGAAATAATAGGGGTCGTCCTTATGGGGTTTTTAATTTACATATAAAATAAAGTGTCTATACATTCATTACATCGGTATTTATCAGAGTTTTTGTGTGTAGCCTCACCTAGTTTCTCTGTATCCTACGACTTATATGACAGTAAATTCTTACGGATTTTGTATTTACGAATACAATTTCGTGTCGATGTTCATTACTTCGACAGTTATTCGGTTTTTTGTATTGTCCCCCCCCCCCCCCCCCCCCCCCCCCCCCTCCCCCATCAATCTCCTTCATTCTTTTGGCCAAAATTCATATATGTATTATTCTTATAAGGTTTTCAATTTACATATGCTAATAGTATTAATTTTTGGACGCAAGGAAGGGCATTAACAACTTCCATGGACGAAATTTTTTAATAATTTGACATTTTGGTTTTGGGCGTTAATTCATCATGTTTGTTCAGAAATATATTATATAATTTTCTTTAATTTGAGTCATAAAAAGTTCGTTTACGTTCATTAGAAGCGAAGAAGGTTCTGGATATCCGTACATATTATTTCAAACTCTAATTCGTGCGTTCACAGTCGGAAAACACGAAATTCCGGTGAAAACTCACCATTGAATTTCTCACCGATTAAATAACTTCCCCTATAATTCATTCTCCCATTTTTTTTTTTTTTTCTTTTTGAAAATAGCTAAAGCAGACGTTTTAGGACTATATTTTGACTATGTGTTTGAATCAATCTGAAATTCGCGGGCCGGGTGATTTACCGGACCACCCAATAAAAAAAAAAAATCTATCAGAAATTCGATGCAATGAACGGAATTTCATGTATTCCAACCTCTTGATCTGAAAATTAAAAGAATGTTTGTGTCTGTGTACACGATAGTTGGCCGAAAGGAAGGGGGCTCAACTTAAAAACCCTAATAACTGTCGATGTAATGAATTATAACACTGTTTGTCAAAACGGTCAATTGGTTTTTGAGAGAGAGAGCAAAAACTAAATTAATTCATTTATGCTGGGGAAGTACACTAACGGTGATTCACCAATTTTTTTTTAAGGAATCCGGGGGTTCGAAAACTACCTCGTGATTACATTACATCCACTAAGAGTTCATCTCATGGAGTCGGTGCGGGGGATCGGGATTTATTCCGCAAGTTATAATTATTTTTTGTTCCGCAAGTTATATTTTGCCGAGCTTAAGTATAAAGTCCAAGTAGATAATGTTTATTCTAAGGTAAGTTTACTGTGGAATAATGAGGGCTTACTTCGAGATAAAGATAGAGATAGGGAGGATAGGAAGGAGGAAGAGAGATAACTCTCGATAGAATGAATATATCGATACGAAATTGTGTCCAGCACCCTCTAAGGAAAAAACCTGATGATTTTCAGCCAAATTGGACAAAATGGAGAAGGATTAGGGAGAGAATTAACAAAAAATAAAAATGAAATTTTTCTCTTTTATATTTTTGGCCATTCTTTAAATTTTTGTTATATATTTCTGGGCATACATCCTGTACATATAAACAAATAAAAGTACCTTCTTTTTGGATCAATTTCACAGTCAATTCACTTCTATTTAGTTCATCACATTTTAAGCCTAAACACCACTCTCTTATCTTCACTCAGACCGTCTCCATTGAGCCCAGGCCTCGATTCATCTCTACACACACTAAAAAAAACAGCTGATGGCCGTGTTTGGTTTTTTTACTCATTTGTTTTAAAAGAAAATTGCTTTTTATAGAAAAATAAATATTAATAATATTTTAATATTAATAATTTAATCATCCCAGAGCTCAACTCGCAAATCCAAATAACTGCCGATCTAATGAATTTATCGACATGAAATTTTATATTTAAATTCAAATCCTCATGAGGATGACAAATTTTAATTTTTCGAAATATTGCCACAAAAACCACTGTGTAAGTTTTTTTTTTTTTTAGCCCAAACGTCGAATGATTATGGAGGGATAGCGAAAATATAATTGATTAATTCATGCTGAGGAAGTACATAGCTGGTGATTCACCGAGTTTTCTCTTACTTGAAGTTGTGTCCTAGAAATTGGGATCATTCAGACGAGAGTTCAGACAAATAAAGTAGATTTACTTGATGACGAGAGAGAGAGTTCAGACAAATTAAGTAGATTTACTTGAAGATTTAGTGTTATTAACTCTCACTGCTTAACCGGTAGGGCTTTTTTGGACAATTGGGCCCACAATAAAAGTTGCTTGATTGACCTAAGTTAAAATGTTAAAAGGGTTTATGTTTAAAGTCCAAGAAGTTAAGACAAAAATATTACGCATTTTAATTTTTTTGAATGAATTACGTTTATTGTACTTTTATGTAAAGACATCAAAATACAAAGTTCTAGTTCTGCAATTAATTTAACATTATTTCTGTTTTATTATCATTTTATTAGTTTCCGTTTTATTTATTCCTGTCTGATGATTTAAAACACACTTCACATTTGAAGTTAATTTAAATTCGTCTGAAATTGCAAGAGTTAAAGCGGATAAATGGCTTATTTTATTGTTTTGTTCGTCTGCTTGCTTTGAACTATATTTATAATGGTTTATAGTATATTAGGATGTAAATTTATCTTTAACACTCCAAGTAGCTCAAAATAAATATAATAAGATATGTCTTCTACAGTGTCTATATAATGAAAAACGAAATGAATGAAACAAATATATACTACACTTCGTAGTCCTTTTCATATATATAATATATATTTATATATATACACGTTCAAATTACAGATTAGAAATTGTGTGAACTGTGTGCATGTAGTTTAAGTAAATGTTTCCTGCATACTTTAAATCTATTTTCAGGATGTAATAATGGAGGTTCAACAAATTATATTTGTAATCAGTTAAAAATATAAATCCTTGCCACGTGACTTGCCACATACCACTGTCATCCTTTAAATCCTTGCCATGTGACTTGCCACATACCACTCTGTCGTCCTTTAAATCCTTGCCACGTGACTTGCCACATACCACTCTGTCGTCCTTTAAATCCTTGCCACGTGACTTGCCACATACCACTGTCATCCTTTAAATCCTTGCCACGTGACTTGCCACATACCACTGTCATCCTTTAAATCCTTGACACATACCACTCTGACGTCCTTTAAATCCTTGCCACATACCACTCGGTCATCCTTTATATCCTTACTATATTCCACTCCATCGTTCTCTCCACTCTCACCACATGACCTGTCACATACCACTCCGTCGTTCTTTCCATTCTCGCCACATGATCTGCCACATACCACTCCGTCTTTCTTTCCATTCTCGCCACATGACCTGCCGCATACTACACTCCGTCGTCCTTTTCATCCTCGCCACATATCATTCCGTCGTCCTCTTGGCCCATCCTCCATCTTCGCCACATACTCTCCCCATTTTCACTTTCACAGTTTTGGGCACTTCAACACTTATTGTGAGAAAAGCCAGGTTTGAGCCATAACAGGGAGTTATGCTGCAATCAAATAATTGTCTTTTTAGATCTTTTGCTTTATTTGATTTTATCAACATGAATTTCGGGGATCAATACTTCTTTCTTCAATAACTTGATATTATTAACATTATAATTCTTGTGTTGCAGGTTTAATTCGAAGTGGGTTTCCATTGATGACACAACTATGAGTCCATCTGATGCACAACTCTACCAGGACGACGAAGATTTTGAAGGAAGCGGATCTACAGAAATAAGTGAGTCAATAGTAGAAGGAAATGCATAATATAAGCAATGATGTAGACAGAAGTTTTATAATACGAGTACTGTATATGGTCCATTCCATGGTAAACCGGACGCTTTTACCTTCAGTAAGAAAGTATTTTAATCGTGTGAAACCGAGGTAGTGTTTTTAACAAAATTTCAGGTTTTAAGGTCCTTTGATTTCTTCGGTAGTATTTGGGTTTTTGTTTGGCACGCAACAGCCAGGGTCATAGCGCCAGTCTAGCGTATTTTGCAGTATCGCTCACTATATCTATATATATATAGGTATATATATATATGTGTATTTTTTTTTTTTTTTCCCCTTTTTTTAAGAAAATAATAACAAAAAATAAGAAAAATAGGTAGTCATAATATGCAGTCATATAATTGGAGGCAGATCAGAGCGGACCAGAGAGACAACATGATGACGGACCGACTATCCCGGGGCCCAGCTAAGAGACTCTAGGAGAACGGCACATTCCCGCTGCGATCCGGGAGCAGTCACAGTGAGATCTACGTAAGGAGGCCAAACACACAGCTATTACAGTGTAGTTGAATTTTTACGACAGAGCTGCAAAGCATATTTTATAAGTCTATAGTCCTATGTACTAGCTGACAATGCATGATAGATGATAAGGAATAAAATTACACACACCTACTTTTTTTTTTTTTTTTTTTTTTTTTTCATTACCATTCTTTTTACTGATTTTTTATATATATTCTTCCTTGTTTTGTAACTTTTTTTTTTTTTTTTTTTTTTTCATTAATATTCTTTTTACTCATTTTTTGTATATATATTCTTCCTTGCTGTTTTGTAACTTTTTTTTTTTTTTTTTTTTTTTTTTTATTGTTATTTTTTTTTTATTTTTTTTTATTTTTTATTTTTTTTCTTTTTTTTTGATTTCTTCGGTTATGTCTGTGTGTATGTATGTTCTTGAAATGTTGTGGAACTCAGAAGTGAACTTGAAATTTCGGATGAATATCATTGGGATACATCTGGATGTGCATAATATTGCTTAAATATAACCTAGAACACAAGGGCATACCGCCTACTACCAGAGCGCTGTTTCATCACTCTGGTAGAATACGAGCCAGACTCTATTATGGGAGTCCTAAATTAACAGTATTTAACGAGTACCTGACATCGTACTGGCTCGAGACCATCGCTTAACGTCCCATTCGTGCTTAAGTTTATCTTACCTCCCAGATAGAATAAAGTAAGGGCCACGGCGGGATTTCGAACTCGCGATTTTAAGCTCAGTAAGCAAGCACGCATACACTGAGCTACCGGCGTCTTCTCACTTTACAATATATAGTTTTAATAAAGATTTGATGTGATATTTCAGGAGAGGAATGGACGGATTGGTCCGACTGCAGTGTCTCTTGTGGTCTAGGAGTCCAACAGCGAACATTTCTCTGTCAGGAGGACAACTGTCTCGAACGACGGGAAACGAGGCCGTGTAACGTTGGCGTCTGTGGACACAATCCAGGTTACTATAATCCTTGCGCAATATCCGCATGTTCATGAACTTCACCCATTGTTCATATTTCTTAAACATATGCACGGCGTCCGATTAAAGATTGCTTGAGTGGTAAACATGTATAATTCAATAACTAACCTTTTTTTTTTTTTTAATTTATTTATAACTAATTAAATGTTATCGCTGGAGAGAATTAATATTTAAATTAATAAATTCAGTTAGTGGAAAAATAAAGAAAATCAATTGATTCTATATTCAAGTCCATGAATAATTATTCATTATTAATTAATTATAATTAATTAAATTATATGTTCTCTTAAATTATGTTTTTTCTAGAAGAAATCGATAAATAACCTGTTTTTTAACATTTATACATAATAAAACTTTTTTAGCGTCTAAAGGAATTAATCTTTATGTTGTATATTTGAATAACTGAAAGTCTTGCAAGCAATACCAACCAACTTGAGAACTCTTCAAGTGACCCAAAACAAATGCCTTAGATAGGTTGGTAGCTACTCGAGGGACACCTCCATCCTCCAAATCCATGAAGACCTAAATGTTGAGCTCCTACTGGACTACATAATAAATTTCACACAAATCAAAACGCTTTGGTAAAGAAACTCAGGGAGGAAAACATAAAAATATCCGTTCACAACTTTAAATTATAATCTCTGTTTTTGAATGTTTATTAATTTATTTTCTATTCATTTCAGTTACTTTGTATTTGTTTTTTTTCTTTGAGAGTTTTTTAAAAATCACTCTTAAGCAGTAGTTTTGTTTTTAATTTAACTGATTATTTTTGATTTGTATTTAGTGTATAAAAGTAATGGTTAAGGAACCTTATTGTATAATTGTATCTCTGTAAATGCGACTGTTATAATAAACTCTTCTTCTTCTTCTTCTTATAAGGTATGTTTAGATTCTTATGACGTACACTATTATCCTGTTAAGGTTTAACTGATATAAATATTATTATTATGGGGAAGTTTCGTGCAGAACTGAACTGTTTATATTTCAAACCAATGATAAGTAATTAATTAAATAATGCGATTTGATAGTCCCACTTTTATTCCCATTTACTCATTCATATATTAAATTAGGTAACGAGGATCTTGTTCAGTGATTGTCGTGAATAATTAATTACCATTAACCTAGAAGCAGAGGAGAGATCCTCAATTGACTTACCGTCTGTTCTATGAGACCCTAGTTGAATCTCAAGTTTACGAAATTAGTGCTTTGCACCCTCATAATTTAATGAGCTAAACTTTCTTAATATAATTATGTAACTATACTGACAATAATGTAAACATATTGACCTATCTATATCTACTGTGATGTATAAAAATAATACACACATTAAAATGATTAAATTATAAACATAAAAAAATTAGTTATATTTATTTTATATAAAAATACATTTTTTTTTAAACAAATGAGTAAAAAAACAAAACACGGCCATCAGCTGTTTTTTTAGTGTGTGTAAGAGGGAGTCGAGGCCTGGGTTGAGAATGGGGACGGTCTGAGTGAAAGTAGACAGTGGTGTTTAGGCTTAAAGTGTAATGAACTAAATAGAAGTGAATTGACGGTGAAATTGATCCAAAAATAAGTTACTGTTGTTTGATTATCTGTACAGGATATATGCCCAAAAATATATAACTTTAATAAAAATAAAAAAAAAAATGGCCAAAATATAAAACAAAAAAAGATTTAATTAGTGTTAAGAAATTAGTTCTTAAAATTTTTCTTTTGATTTTTGTTTGTTTCAATGTTTGATTTTTTAATTTTAATAATGTAGATTTAAGAAAATAAACCCAATATTTGGTCTCTAAAATTCTATTCTATTCATTTTCTCTGTTGGCCAGGTAAGATAATTTGAAAACCTTTGGATTAGATTTTTTATTTTTGCAAAATTTAGAAGACAAGATGGCATCTCTTCAGAAATCCAAATGGAAAGTTTGTTAATTGAAATGTAAAAAAAAAAAGGTGCACTTTCTTAAAAATTGCACGTCAATTTTTGATACTTCTTAGGGACCTTTTCGAAAAACTACTGTAGAAATCAAAATTTACTAAAAGAAAAGAGATAAAATGTCTACAGGAAATGTGGTAATTCATTGTTTATATTTATTTAATTTTATATTGTTTTTATTATTATTTCATTATTATTATTAATTATAAATATTTTTATTTATTTTTATCGTTTATTTAAGTTTAACACTTATTCTCTTTTTTAATAACCACACTACAATTTATTTAAAAAGTAGCTGGATGTCCTGGCGTTGCTAATATCTGGGTAATACAAAATCATGACCTCTCTTAGGGCGAAAGGGGATGACAGTCAAAAAAATGCCGCAATCGTAGAATTCATTCCCTGGCTCTAACTATTCTTTAGCTACGACTTAACAAATACTGACAAAAAAAAATTTTAAGAAAAAGGTGTATTTTTAAAATATTGTCTATTTCACAAAATATATATTTGTATATAATATATATATTATATAAATATATGGAAGTACTTTCGGTATTGGTACCATCATCAGCCATGACTTAACAAATACAGTATCAGTTGCCCATATATTATACATATTTTGTGAAAAATCATGTTTTTAAATACTTTTAATCGGTTTTGAACGTAATTGGTTATTTCTATCTTCTAATAATGTGCGCAAACGAATATCCATGAAGGATCAGATTATAAAAATGATGCCATAAGAAATTTTTGAAGAATTGTAATAAAGATTGATAAATATTTATTAAGGTATAAACTCCAGTTCATTGAAGCTTTTAATTATCGTTCAATACTGAGGGTAAAGATGATAAGAAGAAATCGTAATATATATCCTTAGATAGGGACGAAACAACACAAGTAATAAATTTAATAAATCCCTCTTAAATAATGTAATAAAGGGCTGAGTAAAAGGTCTTTTGGACTGTTTACTGCCTCCATAAATTCTGCTCTGCGGTGTGGGTGATGATGTTTTTTGGCTGTTTCAAGCAGGCCTTGTCTCCTCAACTCATGTATTATGGAGCAACTTGCCTCGACACACTCCAAACCCTGTCTTCTGGGCTACTCAACCTTCCTTAATAACCATTAACAAAGGTTGGCCCACAATATATTTAACTATAACTATGTATAACTATAAAGAAAAACAATCTCGGGCAACTTCCCCAGCACGAATTAATCAATTATGTTTTTGTGCTCTTTCAAGAGCCATCATTGGTCACTCAACATGTGACACATTGTGGCTTATGAATAGAGCCTGGATTCCCGTGCAATTGCCTTATTTTTTCGATTGCTTTTCGATCATTAAATAACAATTTATTTTTACGAATTAAGGCGTCCTGATTAATATACATAAATTTTATTTTGCACGAAAATGCAAGTTTTTAACTTTTTTGTCAAAATTGCGCACGTTTTAGGTTTTTACTGCATAAAATTGTATATTTTGTCGTAATTAGAAAATGTATTTCTAAGTTTGAAAATGTATACATTTGTTAACACGTGACAGCGAACTACGAGATATCTCGTAGGTTGTTTACTTGCCCAGGACGCCTACTACGAGTTATCTCGTCCCTTCATTACTTGCCATATTTGTACAGCTACGAGGAAACTCGTAGCATAACAGTGTAAATATGAATAGATGGCTGAGGCCGGAAAGAGAATAAAAAATCAGGTTTGGCTTAAATGAACAGAAAATATAATAATTATACAAAGTTTATAAAAAAAAAAAGGATATACAAGGAAATAAATTTTTATGTTTTGTGATAATTTTTAAAACAATCTTCCACGCAAAGGAAAATGCTTCTCTTGGCAGATTAGATAGAAGTAGCGTGTTTCGCGCCGTTTTTTAGCTTTGGTACAAAATCGGCATGGCTTTGTCGGACGCAGTTTTTTTTCGGTATTCAGTAGGTGGAATACTCTGTAAATAATGAAGCTCCTGCGATCCTGTTTTTTTAAAAATTGGTTCAATCTCTTCTCCAATCAACGCGTCGACGAATGCTTCTCTAAACTTTATAAGTTTTATTTTAGAAAATAATTCGTAACATGTTTTTACGAAAAAAAAACATAAAAACAAAAATTTGTTTAAGCTTTTTGATTATTACTATGTACTATTATTAAAGTTTTTAATAATATAACGTGATTAAATCAAATTGGCTTTTTAGATCGAAATCGTGAAAAATTCCGTGGCAGTCAACGTGTTAATCGACAAATTTACAACAGTTTTGAGAAAAAATACCGGATATAACCAACTCAAAAAGGACAATGCGGCCAGATCTACAAACTGACATTATAAGCAGCTACAAAAAAATGCCCCGTCACAAGCGTCAGCGTCGAGAGATCTTTTTCCCAGCTAAAACACATATGCACTTGACGACAGGCGGCAAATTTGTACACATGCTTTTGTAATTAAAATTTGGAGATAAACAAATAAAACTAGTGTTTTCAGTAAATATTTTTTATAAATTGTATAAATAAATTCCTTCTGGCTTTTTATTTTATATATTTATTTTTTTATTCTGAAAAAAGAGTTATTTAATTTACAAATAAGATCCAATTTTTTTTTTGTTCTCGCAGAAAAACAGTTAATAGCATTTTTGCACGTTTTGACCTTTTTATTGCACTTTTTTAATTTTTTTATCGCACTAAATCTGTGATCTACTTATGAATCCTCAAGCTAACCTTTGCGTTAATGCATTCATTACTTCACCAGTTATTGGGCTTTTTGGGTTGAGCCCTCCCTCTTATCCCTCGGCTGATTTCTCTGAAAATTAATAAGTGTCCTTCTTATAGTTCTTTGAGTTTTAATAAGACAATTTGTGTCAATTTATTCATTGCGACGGCAGTTATTAGTGTTTGCGTTAAGTTTCCCCCCTAATCCCCACTTATCATTGGCCGATTTGTCTGAAGATCAATAGTTGTTACCCTTAGAGGGTTCTGGATACATGGATTAATATATTTCAACACTAATTTCCTTGAAGTGAATAACAACATTTGAAGTGAGTAGACTGCAGTTACATACCTTAAGATACCGGCGATTACTCCGATACCCGAGAAAGTCAGAAACCGCAAGATTGTAAACATCATGAAAGGAAGGGGAGAGAAGTGCATCGTTGATTTGGAGATCAGACTTATTAATCTTTAGGACATGGTCTGTTGAATGGTTAGTCATTATGACTCATGCCCAGGCTTTAACTAGGAGGTCATATCGCCTACAGAGCGTTTTTTCGTCGCTCTGGTTAACATAAGCCCGATCCCTCTGTAGGAGTTCTAAATTTTGTCTACCCAGGTTTAGTTAAGTGAGATAGGGTTCTTTAACGAGTACCTGACATCGCACAGGTGACTATCACTTACCGTCCCATCCGAAGGACGGCGTGTTTCAGTTGTTTTTACCTACCTGGTAAAATAAAATAGTTTCGAACCCGCGATCTTCAGCTCAGTAGGCTAGGACGCTACCTCTGAGTTACCGGCGCCCTGAATGGTTAGTTTTGTACGCTAGAGAGACTAAGTTGGTGGTTTCAGTTAGCTATAAGCTTCTCTAACCTCTCTGCTGGTTATCGCTAGTTACCTACCGCCGTCTAGCTATCACACTATCGTTACCACCAAGTTGATTATCCACTATAATATGAAGATGGCTGATGTAGTGAGAAGTGATTATTTCACAGGTTGTCAAATAAAATATAGTCTGACCTCTCCCAGATGTTTTTATTTGTATTAGCTAGCCGGCTTTTGAGGTTGCCCTCATCATCAGGCAGTATTCAAAAGAAACAATATAATAATAAAATATTATGAAAAATTTTTAATTTTATTTATTAAAATATTTTAATTTTGTTTGGTTTTTGTTTTTGTTGCTTAAGGATGGTTTCTTTTGTAGACTGCCTGATGATGAGGGCAACCTCGAAAGCCGGCTAGCTAATACAAATAAAATATCTGTGAGAGGTCAGACTACATCTTATTTGACAACCTGTGAAAAAAAAAAAAAATGTTGTTCACTATCTCCAGATAATCAGCGGGGAGGTGATGTGTCTATACATGAAGGCAATGCGTAACTAGCTCGACGGTTGGAATCGATAGCTAGATGGCAATAGGTAACCAAAGTGAAGTTAGCAGATAGTAGGATTTTAGGCACCATTGATATCCAGAAGGCACTGAACAGTGTGGAGGTTACAGTAAGGTTATATTGTGCCAATGTCTCACTTTGTAAAAGACTCATAGTTATAAATAATGTGATGATATCCCGGCTAAAAGATGGTTGAGACTGTTTACAGAGTCATAAATTCCGATGTATGTTGACTGGTGTCAACTGTTGATGTTGATATTTTTTGTCTGTATTGTCTCCTCAGCTCATGTATTATGGAGCAAGTTCCTGACTGAACCCACAACAGAACCTCTGTTCTTCTACAGACTCCCCCTTCCTTTGTTAATCCATACCTGCAGCCCCCACCGACTCCACTCTAAAAGGCTCCTCTTCCACTCTGTTAAACTGCCAAAGGGAGAAAGTGGAATCCTTCCTTCTGCTTAATCCTGCCATGTCAGTTGTTTCAAAGACGAGACTTCTCTTTGAACAACCTTAAAAGGAAAGAAGATATTTTGGAAGACGTTTTGTTTTGTTTATTTATCTCCTTTTAACATGCTAAACGTTCGTATACGAGATGTGTGAGCACTTCTCATCCTACGTATATAGATGAAATTAAAAACACTTAATTCTTTTCACCGCGGGGTAACCATAACTTCTAGATGATATGGATTGTTATGTAAAAAAATACACACATTATATTTATTAAAATATTCTATAACTAATTATTATTTTTTTTAAGAAAATAATCGAAAAACTGTGATTTTTCTTATAAAAACAGCTAAAATGTAGAAGTTTTCATATAAACAGCTGTTAGGACATTTATAAGTTAATTAGTGAATATAAATATACAAAAATGGATCATTTGCTTTTGTTTAAAAATGAGTGGAGAACAACCAACGATCGAAAGCATGTTTTATATAGACAAGCACAGTCGAGGGAGAGTGGTGTTAGAGTTAAGACAGTTGAAGTACGGAGATGAACCAAAGACAAATAAACCAATAAGCTACAAAAAAAGGTACTTTTTATTTATTAACATAATAAATTATATTATATATATATGCCCAGTATAAAAATCTAAGTGGCCATAAAAAAAAAAAAAAAAAAAAAAAAAAAAAACTGTTACAGTTTAAGAAATTAGTAAGATATTTTGTAT
The DNA here is from genome assembly GCA_963662175.1 of Aradus depressus. Taxonomy (NCBI): domain Eukaryota; kingdom Metazoa; phylum Arthropoda; class Insecta; order Hemiptera; family Aradidae; genus Aradus; species Aradus depressus. Next base: position 75,538,269 of record OY759214.1, read on the forward strand.
GTAATTTAATTTTTTAATGTTCCAAATTTAGAAAAATTTGATGGCATCTCAGAATTATTTATATTTTAGAAGAAATCTAAATGAAATAATTATTAATTGAAATTTTCTTAACTATGCGTGCACTATATTTTTATTAGTGCCCTTTTCGGAAACTATTGTAGAAATCAAAATTTAGTAGAAGACCAGCAAACAATTTCCACAGGAAATGTGATAATTTTATTTATTTATTTATTATTAATTTTATTATTTTTTTAATTACAATTTTTTAATAATTATCACAGGCTACTAATGAAAATTACATTCAATATTGACTAATATTTTACAGCAGAACTTCTGATGCATTAGAAATATTTTTTCAATATATGTAGTAGAATTAGCACTTTTCTCGAATCATGTGAAAGAAATATATGCGATCGCAACGTGGGATGTGATCAATAGAAATATATAAAATTGATAGATTTTGAGGGTATGCGTACTTGCCTTCTGAGCTCAAGAACGTGGGTTCCAAACCCTTGCCCTAGGTGAATAAAAATGTAGGGTAGGCAACATTTAGGACTCCCACAGTAGAGGCTCATGTCCACCAGCGTGACCAAAGAGCCCTCTAGTAGTAGGCGATATGACCTCGTAGTTAAAGCCTGGGCATGAGTCATAAAACCTAACTATAAAATTGATATCTTAATTCAGACCCCACATACAAAGAAATTCTGCTGGAAAAACTAAAAATTCCGTTCTCATAATAAGAGATGGGGAGGGGGGGGGAACCATGAATCTTAATATAAAATTTTATGTTGATTTTTGAAAATTTAGTAAAGGCTGAAAAGACCTTTTTACACTCAATTAACGATATATGAAGTCGTCGACCGTTTGCGCTAATATTCAACAAGTTGACTTACATCAGCTCTTAAATCCTCATACTAAATGTTGTGTCGATAAACTCATTACATTTGCAGTTATTAGCATTTTTGAATTGAGCCCCCTCCTCTGCACCTCCTTCTCTTCTACGGATTTTGCTGAAAATTAATGTCATTCTGAAGGGGTTTGTGTTATGGCTGTCTCCTAATCCCTCCTTTTTCTTGTCGTGTCGATATATTCATTCTATCAGAACAGACTTGTTTTTCAATTTTGGAACCAGGAAGTCCGCTTAAAACTCCATATCGAATTTTTAAAGGATTACATGACTTCCCCTATACTTCTTATAGCTGGGAAAATACAAAAAACGCCTCACTTCGCTTAATATTCATAAAGATAAATTTTTGTATTGCACAAATATAGCTAGCGATTGAAGCGAGTAAGAGCCCAAAGGAAATAAATAAACTGTAGTACTTTTGACAATATAACTGGATATATAAAATATAATAAAATAAACTAGAAAGAAATAAACTTTTTCCCTCTTCCTTATTTCTGGTTAGTATTATGCCGTCAAGTGCAGTCACCCTTTCATAACATCTTATTCCGCTGCCATCCCCAGCTGTTTTCCAAATCTTATTTCATTCTTTACCCTATTTCGTTGCTTCTTACTTTGCACGGCTCAAGTAATCTGATTCTGTTGTCTCATGTTCTTGGCAACTTCATTTAAAGTTCATCTTTTTAATACTTCCTCTAAACGCCTTTGGAGATCCAATGTGGATTATACACGCTTTGAGAAGGGTTGCAAATGAAATATATACAAAACAAATGTGACGAAAATTATGTTTAATGTTTATTATTACCACATTTCCTGTAGAAATTATTTTAAGATGGTCTTATTTGAAATTTTTAGTAGGTAAGAAAATCAACTGTTGAATATTAGCACAAACAGTGGTTTTGTGGTGAGGGGGGGGGGGGGGGGGGACATAAGGTAATTGATTAATTCGTTTTGAGGAAATATATTGCCAGTGAATAACTTTTTTTTTTTCATTTTCGGAATCTGGAGGTCGAAAACATGAAATTTTGTTGAAAATTCAGCATCGAATTTCTGACCAAATACATAACTTCCTCTGCACTTACAGCCCCGCCGGAACGGAAGGGCGATCGCTTAGGGGGCCCAGATGTTAGGGGCACAAGAGTTGTTGACTCTTTGACCTTGATTGAAAGAATTGAAAAAAAAAACTAATACTGCGACTTATTCACGAACTTGTGGATTGCGTTACGCATACTTTTAACGATTCCAGTATCAGTAGCCAGTTGCGAAAGGAGTTTTAACAAATTGAAATTAATAAAAACATATTTATGATCAACTATGACACAAGAAAGACTCGATGATCTTGCTGTTCTTGCAATAGAAAAAGAACTGGCCAAGAACATAAATTTCAAGGATGTAATTGAAGAATTTGCTGATGCTAAAGCCCGAAAAATACAATTGAATTTTTCCAAAAATTGATACAATTTGATGTCTTTCAATCATTTTTTCAGATATATTATGATAATATATGTTGTCTTTATAATTTTTTTATATATAGTATATATATATTTTTTTTTCTTTTTTTATAATAAATTTGAACATTAAAAAATTTTTTTATGAAGTTTTAATTTTTAATTATTGAATTTTTCTCTACTTACAAGAGGGCGCAAGGTAGATTTTCGCCTAGGGCACTGATATATGTTGCGGCGGGGCTGTGTACTTATTATATATATATATATATATATATGATGAACTACATCTCAGAAGTACCCAATATAAGAGACGTCCATCCTACTGTAGTTTTATATATATAAAGACGGGTCAATAAGACGTGACAAAATCAGTCTTATTGACCAGTAAAATAACTATTGAGATGAGAGTGGGTCAGGGTCGCCGCTCTACGGGAATTACATATGAGCAGACTCTCCTTGTAAAGCAAAGAATCTCAGTTCAAATGTCAACAATATTTGTTTATCAACTCAAACCAGTTATAATATAACTATTATATTATAATCGTTTCAAAAAAGAGTTCTAATCAATATTTTTTTTTTTAATTCTACAATCTGTACAAAATTTACAACAGGTAGAAGTGAACAGGAAATAAATATGTACAATTGATGGGAGAAGCCAGCCAGTGCTGACACTCCCTTAGACAGTCTCGTTTTTTATTCAGAGAAGATCACGAGGCAAGCGTCGTCTTAGGCGGCGTGGAGGGTTGTCGGGACGGGACTGAGAGGACATGCGCTGAGCGACAGGATTGGGATGGGTATTCAACTTGGAATGGAATTTCTTGAAGCGGAGTTAGATTAGGTCTTGAACTTAAAGATTGTTGAGGTCTTTAACTGAAAAGTTTGTATTCTATTGATGTTGGAACTCTTGGCTGAGCCCCGTAGTTCTAGTCCGTATGTCCATGTTGGACGTGTAATTGTTTTGTAAATTGTAAGTTTGTTCTCAACAAATAGCTTTGACTTTGATCCGAGTAGTCGTCTTAAAAGTTCTTGTCGTTTGTCTTGTGTGGGAATTCCACGTCTAATCAATAATAAAAATATATAAACTTAACGACATGCAATTTTGACGAAAGTGTACGTATTGTGATTTTCCACTAAAAAACATAATTAGATGCCAGCAAATTTTCAATAGTCTAATCCAAAGGCATTTTTATTTGTTCAGCGAAAATCTATATTAATAAAGCTGAAACGGGGTTTGTTTGTTTGTATGTATGTATGTATGTATGTTTGTTCCAGCATCACGCCCAAACCGCTGGACGGATTTTTATGAAACTTCCCATGTAGCATTCTTTTGAGCCCGATTGAATAATAGGCTATGTGGCGTCCCAAAATTTTGATCGGGAGGGGGGGTTGTAAGGGGGGCCTAAGTATATAAATAGTGCTAACTCATTAACTAATGGTCAAATTGTCATGAAATTTCACACGTAGTCTTTTTAAAAGCCAAACAGGAAAAAAAGGTGTGTGGCGTCCCAAAGTTTTGAACGGGAGGGGGGTTGAGGGGGGGCCTAAGTATAAATATAGAGCTAACTCATTAACTAATGGGCGAATCGTCATGAAATTTCACATGTAGTATTTTTAAAAGCCAAATAGGAAAAAAAAGTGTGTGGCGTCCCAAAGTTTTGAACGGGAGGGGGGGTTGTGGGGGGGCCTAAGTATAAATATAGAGCTAACTCTTTAACGGTTGGTCGGATTGTCACGAAATTTCACATGGAGTATTCCTGAAGGCCAAATAGAAAAATATGGTGTGTGGCGTCCCAAAGTTTTGAACGGGAGAGGGAGTTGTGGGGGGGCCTAAGTATAAATATAGAGCTAGCTCATTGACGGTTGGTCGCATTGTCACGAAGTTTCACATGTAGTATGCCTGAAGACCAAATAAAAAAAAAGGTGTGTGGCGTCCCAAAAATTTGAACGGGGGGAGGGGGGGGGGGTTGTGGGGGTAGGCCTAAGTGTAAATATAGTGCTAACTCTTCAACGATTGGTCGGATTGTCACGAAATTTCACAAGTAGTATTTTTAAAAGCCAAATAGGAATATAAGATGTGTGGCGACCCAAAGTTTTGAACGGGAGGGGAGGTTGTGGGGATTGGCCTAAGTAAAAATATAGTGCTGGCTCATTAACGGTTGGTCAGATTGTCACGAAATTTCACATGTAGTATTCCTGAAAGTGAAATAGAAAAATAGGCGGTGTGAGGGCTCAAAATTTTGTACGGGAGGGGGGGTAGTGGCGGGGGGGCCTAAGTATAAATATAGTGCTAGCTCATTAACGGTTGGTCGTATTGTCATGGAATTTCACATGTAGTATTCATAAAGGCCAAATAGAAAAATAGGGTGTGGCGTCAAAAAATTGTGAACGGGAGGGGGGTTATGGGGGTAGGCCTAAATTTGAAGATAGTGATAGGTCATTAACGGATGATCGGATTGTCATGGAATTTCACATGTAGTATTATTGATGGCCAAATAAAAAAATACACTATGTGACATCTTAAAAATTTGGTTTAAAGGGTAATCGGATTGTCATGAATTTCAAGCAGTTACAAGACGCTAGCAGTGTGGCCCAGCGTATTTAACTACGTACTAGCTGTGGGGTCCGCCGTTGCAAAAACATACTAGCTGTGATGCCCAGCGTTTCTAACTAGGTACTAGCGGTGGGGTCCGCCGTTGCAGAACACATACTAGCTGTGATGCTGAGCGTTTCTAACTACGTACTAGCTGTGGTGCCCAGCGTTGCAAGGCACTTACTAGCTGTGGTCAAAACGTTCTTAAGTACGCACTGGCTAGGACGTCCAGAGATGCTAAGTATTCACTAGCTGTCGTTTCCGCAGTTGAAAGGCGCATACTAGCTGTGGTGCCCAGGGGTCCTAAAAATTACTAGCGTTACTACAGTTGAATTCCGTATGAATAATTAAAAATTATAACATCATGAATGTACTGTCGAGGAACTGAATAGCCTAATAGGAGATATTGGGAGAAAAGTCAAAGTTCCACGGGCAACGCCGGGTATTACTGCTAGTGTGGAATACAAGTGGGCTTTGAGGTACCGTTTTGACATATTTTCTGAAAAACAAATTAATACAGCTATGTTGGTAGATAGGCAGCATCCAGAAACGAAGATGGTCAACCAAGGAAAGATTTAAATGTATCGGGAAAGTCCCATCCGAAGGACGACGTGCTCAAGGTTATTTTTAACCAAGTGAAATTTCAGCTACCCAGGTTTAGATACATAACATACGACTCATTATCCAGTACCTGACATACAAAAAAGCCCTCGATCACAGCTTGAAGTCCAATCCGAAGGACGACGTGCTCAAGTTATTTTTAACGAAAATGAAATTTCAACTACCCAGGTTTAGATACGACTCATTAACGAGTACCTGACATACGAAAAGGCCCTCGATCATAGCTTAAAGCCCAATCCGAAGGACGACGTGCTCAAATTTATTTTTATCTTCTCGATTAAAACATCTGACCTAACTGCCTTGGCTAGATTTCTAAGTGGCGATCCTGAGCTCGGTAAACTCCATTCTTCAAATATTTCGCTTTTAAACGGTTTCTAGATTTAATATTTGTTAAAACTCATGAACAACCGGGATATCTGAATCCTACACAAAAATTGAAATAAAAATGTTGTTCGAAAAAAATCGGGCTAAATACCATTCTTCAAATTTCCTGCTTTTTAACGGTTTATAGATTTAATATTTGTTAAAACTGATAGACAGATTCAGATATATCGGGAAAGTCCCATCCGAAGGACGACGTGCTCAAGGTTTAATGAACCTAAGTGGAATTTTAGCTACCCAGGTTTAGTTACATAACATACGACTCATTTCCAGTACCTGACATACAAAAAGGCCCTCCATCGTAGCCTAAAGTCCAATCCGAAGGACGACGTGCTCAAATTTATTTTTATCTTCTCGATTAAAACATCTGACCTAAGTTCCTTGGCTAGATTTCTAAGTGGCGATCCTGAGCTCGATAGACTCCATATGTAAGATAAAATAAGTTACCGTTTGGTTCCAACTAAAATTATCAAGGAAGAAATGTGGAATATAAGTGGGTTTTGGAGATGGTAGTAGGAAGTTGGCAGGAGTGTTGGATGATGTCACGTACCCTATGTTGAGCAGAACGTTTAAGGATGCTAGGAATTATCCAGCCCCTGACATACAAAAAGGCTACAAAAAGGCCCTCGATCATACCCTAAAGTCCAATCCGAAGGACGACGTGCTCAAGGTTATTTTTAACCAAGTGAAATTTCAGCTACCCAGGTTTAGATACATAACATACCACTCATTATCCAGTACCTGACATACAAAAAAGCCCCCGATCATAGCTTGAAGTCCAATCCGAAGGACGACGTGCTCAAGTTATTTTTAACGAAAATGAAATTTCAACTACCCAGGTTTAGATACATAACATACGACTCATTATCGAGTACCTGACATACGAAAAGGCCCTCGATCATAGCTTAAAGCCCAATCCGAAGGACGACGTGCTCAAATTTATTTTTATCTTCTCGATTAAAACATCTGACCTAACTGCCTTGGCTAGATTTCTAAGTGGCGATCCTGAGCTCGGTAAACTCCATTCTTCAAATTTTTCGCTTTTTAACGGTTTATAGATTTAATATTTGTTAAAACTGATAGACAGATTCAGATATATCGGAATAGTCCCATCCGAAGGACGACGTGCTCAAGGTTATTTTTAACCTAAGTGAAATTTCAGCTACCCAGGTTTAGATACATAACATACGACTCATTATCCAGTACCTGACATACGAAAAGGCCCTCGATCATAGCTTAAAGCCCAATCCGAAGGACGACGTGCTCAAATTTATTTTTTTCTTCTCGATTAAAACATCTGACCTAACTGCCTTGGCTAGATTTCTAAGTGGCGATCCTGAGCTCGGTAAACTCCATTCTTCAAATTTTTCGCTTTTTAACGGTTTATAGATTTAATATTTGTTAAAACTGATAGACAGATTCAGATATATCGGAATAGTCCCATCCGAAGGACGACGTGCTCAAGGTTATTTTTAACCTAAGTGAAATTTCAGCTACCCAGGTTTAGATACATAACATACGACTCATTATCCAGTACCTGACATACGAAAAGGCCCTCGATCATAGCTTAAAGCCCAATCCGAAGGACGACGTGCTCAAATTTATTTTTTTCTTCTCGATTAAAACATCTGACCTAAGTGCCTTGGCTAGATTTCTAAGTGGCGATCCTCAGCTCGATAGACTCCATATGTAAGATAAAATAAGTTACCGTTTGGTTCCAACTAAAATTATCAAGGAAGAAATGTGGAATATAAGTGGGCTTTGAGGTACCGTTCTGACATATTTTCTGAAAAACAAATTAATACAGCTATGTTGGTAGATAGGCAGCATCCAGAAACGAAGATGGTCAACCAAAGAAAGATTCAAATGTATCGGGAAAGTCCCATCCGAAGGACGACGTGCTCAAGGTTTTTTGAACCTAAGTGAAATTTCAGCTACCCAGGTTTAGATACATAACATACGACTTATTATCGAGCACCTGACATACAAGAAGGCCCTCGATCATAGCCTGAAGTCCAATCCGAAGGACGACGTGCTCAAATTTATTTTTATCTTCTCGATTAAAACATCTGACCTAACTGCCTTGGCTAGATTTCGAAATGGCGATGCTGAGCTCGGTAAACTCCATTCTTCAAATTGTTCGCTTTTAAACGGTTTCTAGATATAATATTTGTTAAAACTGATGAACAACCGGGATATCTGAATCCTACACAAAAATTGAAATAAAAATGTTGTTCCAAAAAAATCGGGCTAAATACCATTCTTCAAATTTCCTGCTTTTTAACGGTTTATAGATTTAATATTTGTTAAAACTGATAGACAGATTCAGATATATCGGGAAAGTCCCATCCGAAGGACGACGTGCTCAAGGTTTAATGAACCTAAGTGGAATTTTAGCTACCCAGGTTTAGTTACATAACATACGACTCATTTCCAGTACCTGACATACAAAAAGGCCCTCGATCATAGCCTAAAGTCCAATCCGAAGGACGACGTGCTCAAATTTATTTTTATCTTCTCGATTAAAACATCTGACCTAAGTGCCTTGGCTAGATTTCTAAGTGGCGATCCTGAGCCCGATAGACTCCATATGTAAGATAAAATAAGTTACCGTTTGGTTCCAACTAAAATTATCAAGGAAGAAATGTGGAATATAAGTGGGTTTTGGAGATGGTAGTAGGAAGTTGGCAGGAGTGTTGGGTGATGTCACGTACCCTATGTTGAGCAGAACGTTTAAGGATGCTAGGAATTATCGAGCCCCTGACATACAAAAAGGCTACAAAAAGGCCCTCGATCATACCCTAAAGTCCAATCCGAAGGACGACGTGCTCAAATTTATTTTTATCTTCTCGATTAAAACATCTGACCTAAGTGCCTTGGCTAGATTTCTAAGTGGCGATCCTGAGCTCGATAGACTCCATATGTAAGATAAAATAAGTTACCGTTTGGTTCCAACTAAAATTATCAAGGAAGAAATGTGGAATATAAGTGGGCTTTGGAGATGGTAGTAGGAAGTTGGCAGGAGTGTTGGGTGATGTCACGTACCCTATGTTGAGCAGAACGTTTAAGGATGCTACGAATTATCGAGCACCTGACATACAAAAAGGCTACAAAAAGGTCCTCGATCATAGCCTAAAGTCCAATCCGAAGGACGACGTGCTCAAATCTATTTTTATCTTCTCGATTAAAACATCTGACCTGAGTGCCTTGGCTAGATTTCGAAATGGCGATCCTGAGCTCGGTAAACTCCATTCTTCAAATTTCTCGCTTTTAAACGGTTTTTAGATTTAATATTTGTTAAAACTGATGAACAACCGGGATATCTGAATCCTACACAAAAATTGAAATAAAAATGTTTTTCGAAAAAAGTCGGGCTAAATACCATTCTTCAAATTTCCTGCTTTTTAACGGTTTATAGATTTAATATTTCTTAAAACTGATAGACAGATTCAGATATATCGGAATAGTCCCATCCGAAGGACGACGTGCTCAAGGTTATTTTTATCCTAAGTGAAATTTCAGCTACCCAGGTTTAGATACATAACATACGACTCATTATCCAGTACCTAACATACGAAAAGGCCCTCGATCATAGCTTAAAGCCCAATCCGAAGGACGACGTGCTCAAATTTATTTTTATCTTCTCGATTAAAACATCTGACCTAAGTGCCTTGGCTAGATTTCTAAGTGGCGATCCTCAGCTCGATAGACTCCATGTGTAAGATAAAATAAGTTACGGTTTGGTTCCAACTAAAATTATCAAGGAAGAAATCTATATTAATAAAGCTGAAACGGGGTTTGTTTGTATGTATGTATGTATGTATGTTTGTTCCAGCATCACGCCCAAACCGCTGGACGGATTTATATGAAACTTCCCATGTAGCATTCTTTTGACCCCGATTGAATAATAGGCTATGTGGCGTCCCAAAGTTTTGATCGGGAGGGGGGGTTGTAAGGGGGGCCTAAGTATAAATATAGAGCACACTCATTAACTAATGGGCGAATCGTCATGAAATTTCACATGTAGTATTTTTAAAAGCCAAATAGGAAAAAAAGGTGTGTGGCGTCCCAAAGTTTTGATCGGGAGGGGGGGTTTTAAGGGGGGCCTAAGTATATAAATAGTGCTAACACATTAACTAATGGTCGAATTGTCATGAAATTTCACACGTAGTCGTTGATGGGGGCCTAAGTATAAGTATAGTGATAAGTCATTAACAGATGATCGGATTGTCACGAAATTTCACATGAAGTATTCATAAAGGCCAAATAGAAAAATAGGGTGTGTGACGTCAAAAAATTGTGAACGTGAGGGGGGTTATAGGGGTAGGCCTAAATTTGAAGATAGTGATAAGTCATTAACGGATGATTGGATTGTCACGAAATTTCACATGTAGTATTCTTGATGGTCAAATAAAAAAATACACTATGTGACATTTTAAAAATTTGGGGGGGGGGGGGGGGGGGCTAAGCATGAAAATAATGCTGAATCATTGAAGGGTAATCGGATTGTCATGAATTTCACATGTAGTAGTAGTAACTATGTATTCGCTGTGGGGTTCACTGTTGCAAGACATTTACTAGCTGTGATGCCCAGCGTTCCTAATATCGTACTAGCTGTGGGGTCCGCTGTTGCAAGGCACTTACTAGCTGTAGTGCTCAGCCCCAGCGTTCCTAACTATGTACTGGCTGTGGGGTTCGCTGGTGCAAGGCACCTACAAGACATTTACTAGCTGTGATGCCCAGCGTTCCTAATTACGTACTAGCTGTGGGGTCTGCTGTTGCAAGGCGCTAGCAGTGTGGCCCAGCGTATTTAACTACGTAGGTACTAGCTGTGGGGTCCGCCGTTGCAAAAATCATACTAGCTATGATGCCCCATGGTTCTAACTACATACTATCTGTGGGGTCCGCAGTTGCAAGGCACCTACTACCTGTAGGGCCCAGCGTTCCTAAAAACGTACTAGCTGTGGGGTCCGTCGTTACAAAAGCATACTAGCTGTGATGCTCAGCGTTTCTAACTACGTACTAGCTGTGGGATCCGCCGTTGCAAAACACATACTAGCTGTGATACCCAGTGGTTCTAACTACGTACTAGCTGTGGGGTCCGCTGTTGCAAGGCACTTACTAGCTGTGATGCCCAGCGTTCCTAACTTCGTACTAGCTGTGGGGTCCGCTCTTGCGAGGCACATACTAGCTGCGGTGCCCAGCGTTCCTAACTACGTACTAGCTGTGGTGCCCAGCGTTGCAAGGCATATATTAGCTGTGGTCACAAACGTTCTTAAGTTCGCACTGGCTAGGACGTCCAGCGAAGCTAAGTATTCACTAGCTGTGGTTTCCGCCGTTGAAAGGCGCATACTAGCTGTGGTGCCCAGGGGTCCTAAAAACTTACTAGCGTTGCTATAGTTGAAGGACTATAAGCCTTATTCCGTATGAATAATTGAAAATTATAACATCATGAATGTACTGTTAAAGGGTAAGCGGATTGGCATGAATTTCACATGTTGTAGTAGTAACTATGTATTCGCTGTGGGGGCCGCTGTTGCAAGGCATTTACTAGCTGCGGTCAATAGCGTTCTTAAGTACGCACTGGCTAGGATGTCCAGCGATACTAAGTATTCACTATCTGTGGTTTCCGCCGTTGAAAGACGCATACTAGCTGTGATGCCCAGGGGTCCTAAAAACTTACTAGCTGGGGTGTTTGACGTTGAAGGACTATAAGCCTTATTCCGTATGAATAATTGAAAATTATAACATCATGAATGTACTGTTGAAGAATTTAAAAGACGTATAGGAGATATTAGTAGAAAAGTCAAAGTTCCCCGGGCAACGCCGGGTATTACTGCTAGTCTATATTAATAAAGCTGAAACGGGGTTTGTTTGTTTGTATGTATGTATGTATATATGTTTGTTCCAGCATCACGCCCAAACCGCTGGACGGATTTTTATGAAACTTCCCATGTAGCATTCTTTTGACCCCGATTGAATAATAGGCTATGTGGCGTCCCAAAATTTTGATCGGGAGGGGGGGTCGTAAGGGGGGCCTAAGTATATAAATAGTGCTAACTCATTAACTAATGGTCAAATTGTCTTGAAATTTCACACGTAGTCTTTTTAAAAGCCAAACAGGAAAAAAAGGTGTGTGGCGTCCCAAAGTTTTGAACGGGAGGGGGGGTTGTGGGGGGGCCTAAGTATAAATATAGAGCAAACTCTTTAACGGTTGGTCGGATTGTCACGAAATTTCACATGGAGTATTCCTGAAGGCCAAATAGAAAAATATGGTGTGTGGCGTCCCAAAGTTTTGAACGGGAGAGGGGGTTGTGGGGGGGCCTAAGTATAAATATAGAGCTAGCTCATTGACGGTTGGTCGCATTGTCACGAAGTTTCGCATGTAGTATGCTTGAAGACAAAATAAAAAAAAAGGTGTGTGGCGTCCCAAAAATTTGAACGGGGGGAGGGGGGGGTTGTGGGGGTAGGCCTAAGTGTAAATATAGTGCTAACTCTTCCACGATTGGTCGGATTGTCACGAAATTTCACATGTAGTATTTTTAAAAGCCAAATAGGAATATAAGATGTGTGGCGACCCAAAGTTTTGAACGGGAAGGGAGGTTGTGGGGATAGGCCTAAGTAAAAATATAGTGCTGGCTCATTTACGGATGATGATCGGATTGTCATGGAATTTCTTATGTAGTATTCTTGATGGCCAAATAGAAAAATACACTATGTGACGTCTTCAAAAATTTAACAGGGGGGGGGGGGGGGGGGGGGGCAAAGCATAAAAAAATGCTGACTGATTAAAGGGTAATCGGATTGTCATGAATTTCACATGTAGTAGTAACTATGTATTCGCTGTGGGGTCCGCTGTTGCAAGGCATTTACTAGCTGTGGTGCCCAGCGTTCCTAATATCGTACTAGCTGTGGGGTCCGCCGTTACAAGACACTTACTAGCTGTGGTGCCCAGCGTTCCTAACTACGTAATAGCTGTAGGGTCCGCCGTCGCAAGGAACATACTAGCCGTGGTGCCCATTGTTCCTAACTACCTACTAAATGTGGGGTCCGCCGTCGCAAGGCACATACTAGCTGTAATGCCCAGCGTTCCTAACTTCTTACTAGCTGTGGTGCCCAGCGATGCCAAGAATTCACTAGCTGGGGTTTCCGCCGTTGAAAGGCGCATACTAGCTGTGGTGCTTAGGGGTCTTAAAAACTTACTAGCGTTACTATAGTTGAAGGACTATAAGCCTTATTCCGTATGAATAATCGAAAATTATAACATCATGAATGTACTGTCGAGGAACTGAATAGCGTTATAGAAGATATTGAGAGAAAATTCAAAGTTCTCCCGGGCAACGCCGGGTATTACTGCTAGTGAATATAATATAATTTGAAACATAATAATGGATTTATTTTATCTTAACCTATTTTATAAGTAAATCAAATAAACAAATACTACATTAAATAAAAAAATCAATTACAAAAAAAATTATTAACTATGTTTTTAAATTACATTACATTGCATGTAGTGTAATATATGTTGAAGACTTCGTAAAGAAAGTTACCAAGAAGTTTCTTGATTCCCTAAAAACCGCAGCAGGGCCAGCGTATTACGATTAGGGAAGACTACTCCAGCCCCCAGACTCAAGCCACGGCTCCCTCAAGACATCCTTCCTTAGAGACCAAGTGTTCAAGTTTACTTACATAATTGTTAGCCATTCTCGGAATTATCTTTTACATTCATCTTCTATTTTTATCTATTTATTCACTTCTATAAGCAGTCCTAATGAGACGACACCAATATGTTATTTTATATGTTATTTATTTTATGTCCATTTATACCTACTAGCATAACATGTAATATGCTGAACTAGTAAAATAAATAAAAAAAATTAAATGAGTGTTTTCTCTTGTGGCAATTCTTCTCTAGGCATATATTCTATAAAATAAAAGTAAAAAAAAAAAAAAAAACTGTTTGCTTTTTGTAAATTCTGTTTGAACAAGAAAATGAACAAGTGTCATCTTTATGGGACTTCGATTTCACATAAGAATTTTTGTATCGATACAGTGCATTACAATGTCAGTTCTAGGAGTATTTGAGATAAGCTTCTCCAATAATCTCCCTTCCTCTTTGTCAAATTTGTCTGAAAAATAGTAGGTGTCATCGTTAAAGGGTTTTGGATACACTTATAAAATTTCGTTTTGATACAGTAATCCTATCGGAAGTTTAAAAAAAAATAACAGGAAGGGTGTTTTCTATAATTCTTCGTTGTAGATCAGGAAGGTTCTACCGTTAAAAAACACTCCCGGTGGACGATTTGGCTGAAAGTCAACCCCAGAACCCCAAAAAGATGAAACCCATTAATTTTCAGTTTCAGGATCAGATCAATTCCTCCTTTCCCTTTAGCCAATTTCTCTGAAAATGTATATGTTTCGTTGTTATGGGGTTTTGAATTTAAATATAAAATTTCATGTCAATACATTCATTACATCAGCAGTTATTAGTGTTTTTTTTTTGGTGGGCTCCCCTTAATTCCTTCTTCTCTTTAGCCAATACTGAAAATTAATAGGTTTCATCCTTTTGGGGTTCTGGGGTTGACTTTCAGCCAAATCGTCCACCGGGAGTGTTTTTTAACGGTAGAACCTTCCTCCAAATTAATTGAATTAATAATAATGAAATAATAATAATATAAACAAATAAAAATCAATTAGAATTACCACATTTCCTGTGGAAATTTTATCTCTGGTCTTTTACTAAATTTTGATTTCTACAGGAATTTCCGAAAAGGGCCCTAAAAACATATCAAAAGTTCAAGACGTGCAATTTTTTAAGAAAGTGCACGTAATTCAAAAAAATTTCAATTAACATACTTTTCATTTGGATTTCTAAAGAGATGCCATTTTTAATCATTTTAAATAATATTAAATCTAATCCAAGTTTTCAAATTGTCTTACTGGACCAACAGAGAAAATGAATAGCATAGAATTTACGAGAACAAATAATAGGGTTTATTTACTTAAACTACATAATAAAATTAATAACTAAACATTGAAACAAAAATCAAAAGAAAAATCGTACAAACTAAATTCTTAAAACTATTTCGATATTTTTTCTGTTCTATATTTTGGCCATTCTTCATATCAAAGTTACATACTTTTTTGGGGGGCATATATATTTTGTACATATAAATAAATAACAGTACCTTCTTTGCGCATTAATTTTACTGTCAATTTACACCTACTTAGTTCATCACATCTTAAGCCTAAACTCTCACTCCATCTCCACTCAGACCGTCTCACCATTGGCTCAGACCTCGACTCTTCTCTACACTAGTTAAAAACAGCTGATGGTCGTGTTTTGTTTTTATTCATGGGTTGTTTTAAAACAAAATGCATTCATATTATTATTCACCAATTTCGTTGTTTCTTAGTATAAATAAATATAATTAATTTATATAATATTAATAATTTAAATGTGTGTATTGTTTATACATCATATATATATATATATATATATATATATATATATATATTATTTTTTTAGGCAAACAATCGAATGTTGTTAGAGGAAAAGTGAAAACTTCCTTGTTTTCTTCCTTCAAACCTTTTTCTTATCCAAAGATTTATTCCAAAGCTGCCAGCCTCTCCTAAATATACCTCTACCTCTGCGGATAATAATTCTTCTATTGTTTTGATTATTTGTTAGTATATCTTTTATGAAAGTTGAGAGTAACGGAGAAGAGAGAAGTTAGCTAAAGGAACAAAAGTTGAAATATAATTTGAGAGAAACAAAACAAAAGAGATGGTGCTTGTTTGAAGATAAGAAGAAGGTCTTAAGTTGGTCTCTTTCAAAATAAAGACTGGTTGGAGTGGCTGCCGATATGAAACACCACACCCCCGTGGGAGAAGTGAAGAACATACTACCTACTGCCTGAAGGGAATATTTGTTTGAGTGTGTTTTTCAGAAAAGGTTAGGTTAAATCCCTTGTCTTGAACAAATAGGATGGGCCCAAGATGAAGAAAGTTAACCTCTATAGTGTTCTTCATGTTGAGGAAACACAGCTCTTATGTACATATTTGAAAAGAAACCTCCTTTTCTCGAGTTGGTCTGTACAATGCATTAACTCTAATTGGATCTACTTCATATAATTGATGGGAGAAGAACATTTGGACAAGTTCAAATAACAGAACAATTCTGACAAGAATTCATTGATAATTTTGGGAGAAAAACGGGAGATCAGCAATTCCTAGACACTCTCTGTACTTTTAACTTGCTTGTTCCCAATGTTTACTTTCCCAGCATAGGAAGCATATGGGGAAGTTGTTTAATCGGTCAAAAATTCGAACCGGAGTTTTCAACGGAATTTCATGTCAAAAAATAAACATATTATCCTCCCAGGAAAGCTCAAGAAACACAATCTTTTCTTATTTTTATTATATATATTTTGTTTTACTTTCCCAGCTATATAAAGTATACGGAAAGTTATGTAATTTTGTGTAATTCGGACAAAAATAACGTATTTTCATCGAATTTCATACTGCCAAATCGTACCTTTCAGAATAACTTAACAGCGTTAAGACTACTGGAAGGTTGAAAGTAGTTTTTTATTTAAATTTTGAATCTAATTTTTTCTTCCCCAGAAATGCATATTTTTTTTATATTTATATTTTGAATATTTACAATCAGTATTAACTATAAGTAAATTTGATGAATGACATTAAACATTAAATAAAAAAAAATAAAAATATATGCATATGATTATGTACAAAATAATAGGTAAAAAAATAATAATAATAATAAAAAAATATATATACATAATAAAATAATAATGGTCTCTGCAATTTAAATAATAATAAACATAAACATAAAACAATAATAACAAAGATAAAATAAAATCAACATGAAAGTCCTTCAGCTCGAGACCCCTCGAAAGGCCCCCAGTTCTCTGTCATCCCCATCCCTCCAACTTAATGGGGGCAGGGCTCGAGTGATCCCCTCTGCCTTCTCGCCCCGCCAATCACTGTCCAGCAGTGGAGGCAGGCCAAGAAGGAAGAGAGTTGAAGGTAAGAGGATTACATGAAGGGAGAAGCTGGCCATCACCGGCACACCCTAAATATTGTTGCTAGATTACAGTAGCAGGTCTTTCGGCTAGCGCCACCTCAGTCTTTGGGGAGGATTATCTGGATGGGAATGTGATGAGTTGGCCAACTGGATTGACATGGGAAGAAAGGTTAGAGTGAAATTTGGAGAAGCGGAACTTGATGAGGTCAATAGCATTGGGGATTTAAAGGTCATTATGGAGGGTAAGGTTGGACACATAGAAGGGTGCATCGACATATTATGTTGCTATACGCTTGATGTTAGATGGCTTAGTAATGCATATTGTAGGGAAATTTTAATCAGTCAAAAATGATGAGTTTACACAGAATTTCACATTTTCTGAATAATATGATTTTTATTTTTATTTTTGATTTTTTACTTCCCCAGCCATACATATTACGGGGGAAGCTATACACAAAATTTCATAACGGAATATTGTTATTATTTACGTATTCTTTCGATCAACTTAGAGTGTTAAGGCTGCTGGGAGATTGCAGAATTTTAGAATGATGTGAGGGCGTAATAGTTATAATGATTTGATATTGTATAAGTATATCGTATTTTAAAAAATAAAAAAAATATATATCGGCACAAAAATGTTGATACAGTACTACAGGGAGTAGAACAATTTAACATGTTCAAATAAGCAAACAATCCTGTCAAGAGTTCATTGAGAATCTTGGAAGCAAGTTGGGAGATGAAACATCTCTCCATCCAGCCTCTGTCTACTTTAATTTGGTCTTGTCAACTGACTTCTTGTTCCCAGTTTTAAATTTCTCACACATCCTAAAGAGAGAACATTTAAAATCCTAAGAATCTTGCAGTTGTCTAACCAAGAGTAAATTAAATGTACGTCGACAACAACATTGATTCGAATAGACATTTATTAACTTTAAGATAATGCATCTTCTAGTCAAGTTGGTCTTTGAAAAGATAACCTTACAGACCGATTTTTAAGAATTCTGCTTAAGTACAAAATTGATTTTACGTTGCAAGTACCAAATATGTAAAGAAATTTTAATCAGATGCCATCTGGAAACATTGATTGACTAGTTAACATTATAAAAAAGAAATTTCATCCCGCGAATGGTAATTCTATCTATGACATTATTTTTTTTTTTAATTGGTCTTCCTATTTTCAGTTCATTTTTCTCTTCCATTTAGTCCTTCTTGAGCTCAGTAAGCAAGCACGCATACCACCATGAATGATACAGGGCCTTCGAGTAGGTTGTATAATCTCTCTCGTTAAACAAAAATGTATCTTTTTTTTGCCTAATAATCCATTATTAATTCCCTGAACAGCTATTAAATAACAACAGAAACATAAAGGTTGAAACAGGATGGGTGCAGGAGGAAACAGGGTCAGGCGGAGGCTTTAGGCTATGGAATTAGATGTGAGCGCCTTCCTGGATTAGCATTTTAATTGCAAACCACATCCCTAATTAATCAAAAGATAAAACAGAACCGGTCCTAATGAAGGATTAACGTTCCTAATATATTCCCTTGAGGGGGATAGGACTCTCGGATAATGAGGTAATAATATGTGCTCCGGCCCTTGTATATCACCGGTCCCTAGCCGCCCTTCCACAGACTCCTTACTTACTTATTCTTTTTCCCGGCCGATATTATGTTTTACTTCTCCAGCCAGGCACGGATACAAGGGGGTGCAATGCGATTGTCCCCCCCCCCCCCCCCCCCCGAGCCTCGATCGAATTTCTTACTCTTTCCAAGAATTGTTATTTTTTGGTTTCACACACACAAATCATAAAATCAGAACGAATTTCCTGCAAGATAGGTAACTCTCATCAAGATTGAGCGAAAACCTAGATCCGCGCCTGTCCCAAGCTATTCGAAGTATAGGGCTAGTTATGTAATCGGTTGATGTTCAGTCGGGTGAAATACAGCAATGTACTTCCCCAAAACGAATTATTCAATTAACTTTTCGCTCCTCCTCCAAAACCAGTCGACCGTTTGGGATAAAAATGAACATCCGTATCTAATCAATCCTTTGGGCTACTTATCAATGATAATATTTTTGGGGAGTTATGAATCCTCATACTCAATTTTGCGTCGATAAATTCATTACATCGGCAGTTATTAGGGTATTTGAATTGATTCCTCTCCCCTGAACCCCCCCTCCTTTCGGCCGATATCGCTGGAATATGATAAGTGATGTCCGCATTGTGTTTTGACCTCAAATATGAAATTTCATGTCGATGCATTCATTACATCCACATGTTCTAACTTACGTTTAATTAGATTTTGGCCGAAATATAATTGAGATCACTTTCCCCCGGGACCTAACTACATTTTACAAGATGCAGCTTATGTTTATGATCATTTCAAAATTCTTTTCAATTAAAAGTTATAGAGAATACTAAAATACATAATTTATATGAAATATGATTTTTTACTCGTCTTTCGGTTTTCGAAATACATGCCGAAAACCATCTTAAAATGTAGTTTTGAAACACCTATTTTTAGATGTTTCCTTGATTTACCCGAAAACGGTTATTCCTATCGCGAAAAAAACTCCTACCAAAATTGTTTTCTATAAAATTTACAATTTCTATTAGCCCTCAAATTTAAGGTAGGATCAATCCTACAAAAGTTATAGAGCCCCAAAGAATGTAAACTAAATGTCTATAAGGAAAACATTAAAATATGGTTTATGTATTGGTAGTTTTTTTAAAAATAAAAATTAAGAAAAATATATGTGATGGGAACATTACAGGATTTTCTTATACCAACAACGCTTACAGATCACTCTTTCTCCCCTTCCTCTTCTCAAAATCATTTAATTTTGTCTCTTTGCACAGCGTTATCTTGAGATTAGACATTCTTATACCCAGTAATGCCAGTATGAAATAATTTTGAAAAGGGGGAGAGTGATCTGTAAGCGTGGTTGATATAAGTTAGTTCTGTAATGGCCACATTACAATTTTCCTGATGATGACTGTTGGGTGTGTTCCAGATTGTCCCTGTGAAAACGGAGGTCGGTGTAGGAAGCAGGATGGTTCCTGCCATTGCCGCTCAGGTTGGGAAGGTACCCTCTGTCAAAGTGCTGTCTGTCGACCTCACTGCCAACATGGAGGCTCCTGTATCCGTCCAGGACTCTGTTCCTGTCTATCCTCCTATGGAGGTCCCTTCTGTCAGACCCGTACGTATCAATCAACACCAGGGACGGACTGGAACCCCGAGGGCTCCATTATACCGAGGGGCACCAGACATGTATATTATAAAGGGTGTCTGAGGACTGCAGATCACCCATCCTGTTTCTCATCTTGTACTTTAGTGATTTGAAAAAGACGTGACGCCGGATAGCGGAAATCATCAATTAATGAGAAAAAATATATCAATTAAAGCATTAAGCAAGTGTTTTTAGGTGAGCTAAGGAATAAAACACGAATGTATTTTGTTGATAACATTTATTAAATTGACAAATATGTACATACTGAACATTGATTTATTATATGTACGTAAATATGAATATTTATCCAAGCATTAAAAATATATTTTGAAATCTGCGTTTAATTATATACATATTTAAAACAAAATCTAAAATTCTAAAAATATTATTTGTTAAAAAAAATCGGTAATTTTCTTTATTTCCCTAACACAACACTGTTCCGTGCTGCATAGTCCCACCACTTCTATAGTGTTAAAAAGTCTGAAAAACGATCCAACGATTCTTTTCACTATGAGAATCAAATGAAAACTGAGAAAAATAGAACTGGTGTAAAGGAAAAATAAATAGGAGGAGAGGGTTTCTGTGGAAAAAAATTAAACTTTGACTTTACTAGTTAAGTGTTCATTTCCCGTTAAGACGATATTGTTGTTCCACGGAAGGGACGGTACCTTTGTTTTTCTATTCTAGGAAACATTTTTTATAAATGTTTGATTTTCAACTATGTATTTATTATAATTTACTTATAGGATATTAGTGAAGTAATAAAATATTGTATCAGCGTTCCCTTCATTATAAATACAATGTACATATGTACAATAAAAATACATGAAAGATTCGTGAGTTACGGAATTATTATGTGCTCGTAAATACACGTGGCTCTAATCTAATAATTGAATGTTAATTTTAGTTTAACAAATTTGATATTATTTTGCGAGCGCCGGATAAGGGAGCGCGCCGGTTAACAGAACGCCGGATAAGGGAGAGTCTACTGTATTGCATTGTCAGTTATTAAGGTTTTTGGACTCCCCTCCTTTCCTTCGACCGATATCGCTGAAGTTTGACAAATTACGTCCTCATTTGGGTTTTGACTTAAAATAAGAAACTTTATGTCGATCCATTCGTTACATCAGTAGTTATTGGGGGTTTTAAGCTGCGTTCCCTCGCTGATCCTGTTTTTTCCTTCTGCCGGTTTCTCTGAAAATCATTATGTGTCATCCTTATATTTATTCACGTATGAAACTTTCTGTTGATACATTCATTCTAACGGCATGAATCCCCTTCTCTTTGATCATTTTAGCTGAAAATCAATAGGTGTCGTCATTAGAGAGTTTACGGGATTTACATATATATTTACATTCATTCTATCGGTAGTTAACGTTATAGTATGTTTTCAGACACACAAAGACGGACATATTTTTTTTTTCATATATGGAAACTGGAGGTCGGAAAAGATGAAATTCCGTTGAAATCTCCGCATCGAATTTTTGATTGTTTACATAACTTCCCCTATACTTTATATTTTTTTCTGCCTCTACTTTATAACACAAATATAATTAGAAAATTATCATAAAGAATAAAATATTTCTAAAACTTGCCATTTCAAGATTATATTTTTATTATATTAAAATTATCTCCAAAACGTGAAAATATTCTGATATAATAGTCTCCAAGGTTCATTTTTGATAATTTACTAAAAATAAAAAGATAACCCCTGCTCAGTAAGAGGACACAAATAAACAAAATAAATTTCACATAATCAAAATAATATCAACACAATCCGTATTTGAACAAATTATGTTATCATTGAAGAATACTAAAACATTTGTCGGTGTATGACCGCCATATATTGTCAGATATATTAAATACAAAATACAAACGTTTGCTCTTGCCAATAATGGCAAAAGTGATTCTCTATGAGCTCTTGAAGTAGACTTTCCACATAGAAAATAAAATAGATCCGGAGAATTTACAAAAAATAAATAGAAGTATTCAAAGCTGGAGATTAACTTAACATTTTTCTGAAAACACACAACCATAAGGAAAAGCTAATAACGTAATATTCTTGTGACTTAATGCCAAATAAATTGGTTATACAGAGTTAATATTGAATAAAATGTGTATTGATATAGGGATATATAATATATTTATGTATTGCATTCTGCACTTTGCATCAGAGGATACTTTATAACTTATAAAATATTTACGAGAAACGTTAGAATCATAGTATAAAAATACATTATACTTACATTCTGAAAATTTGATGTAATAGATTACTTTTATTATTTTTCTATGAAACTTATTCATATATGTAGCATACGAAAAAAAGTCGCCGGTGAATCACGAAATAATCAGTTAAATATTCCCTCTTTCTCCGAAACCATTCGACAGTGTGCCCTAATATTCAATAGTTAGTTGACTTAATAGGGGCTCCTAAATCCTCACACTAAATTTTGTGTCGATAAATTTATTACATCGGCAGTTATTAGGGTTTTTGAATTGAACCCCCTTCCCTGAATCCCCCCAGCCCTTCAGCCGATATCACTGAAAATTGACAGGTTATGTCCTCATTAGGTTTTGACTTTGAATTTCGAAACATTAATTACATCATCGGTGATTGGGTCTTTTGAGTTGA
The DNA here is from genome assembly GCA_963662175.1 of Aradus depressus. Taxonomy (NCBI): domain Eukaryota; kingdom Metazoa; phylum Arthropoda; class Insecta; order Hemiptera; family Aradidae; genus Aradus; species Aradus depressus. The sequence goes on from OY759214.1 coordinate 75,561,121, forward strand.
TCCTGCTTTCTGGTTCCCTTCTGTTGATTACGCTGAATATTAATGAATCGTCCGTATGGGGTTTTGAATTCACATATGAAATTTTGTACAAAGACAGTTATTAGAGATTTTGAGTTACGCCTCCCCCCTAATCCCGCCTTTTCTTTGGCTGGAAATCGGTAGGTGTAGTCCTCATGGGGTTCTGGCCATACATACAAAATTTCTTGTCGATACATCTATTCTATCGGCAGTTATTAGAGTTTTAATGTTAAACCTCCCCCTTCACCTTTAGTCGATTTGACTAAAAATCAATGTGTCGTCGTTAGGGGGTTTTGGATTTACATATAAAATTTCGTGTTGATACATTTATTCTATCGGTAGTTATCTTGCTCACAGATACACAGACAGACATTTTTTGTTCATATTTGGAATCTAGAGGTCGGAATTATGTTGAAAACTCCGCATCGAATTTTTGACTGAATCCATAACTTCCACTATTCATATCTGGAGAAGTAAAATATAAATATCGATTCATAGCAAAAAAAAAAAATTGTTGACAAGTGTAATTGATCCAGCGTATGATAGCTTGGATTTTACAAGTGTCCGAAAATACTTTAAATACAGGTTACTGTCCAAATCTAGAATGTTACCTAAAATTTGTTGGAAAAAATACATATTGTTGAAAATTATTCTCTATTAATTTGTATCAAAATGACACTCAAGAAATATATATAATAAGAGTAAAATAAATTACTTAATTTTTTTTTTCAGCTATTTGCGAACCGGAGTGTAAAAATGGAGGATACTGTGTGGGGAAAAACCATTGTCAATGTCCGCCCAACACGAGTGGAGATCATTGTCAGAACTGTAAGTAATCATTATACATTTTTTAAAAATTTCATATACAAAAAGTTATTCAGAAGTGTATAAATAATTTAAACAACAAGCGAATTTGCTAAAAGTGTGACCAAAATCTCAAGAAAGAAATCACCCAATGGTGACACTACTTTGTCACTGAGTTTCACTCATTTATAAGTCACTGTCACTGGTGCTACTGGAGGTCTCTAGGCCATTGGCGTTTATAAAATAAAACGAACACAAAAACATGAGAAACTAATTACACAAAACTGCACAAAAGAAAACCTGACAAAACAAGAAACAACTTCTAAGTTGAGGAACGCGGACATATTGTGGAAACTTGTAATAAATAAATAAAACAAACTTATTTTTTGAAATATTGTCTATTCCACTAAAGATATATATACATATATAACTACCGGTTTCGGCTTTATACCATCGTCAGGTCTAGTTATGAACTAAGTCAGTTTGCAGAGAGCGACCCTTCAAATACATCTCAGGTCAAAGGGTGCTATTAAAACTTGGGAGTCCCCCGGCTGTACCGTTAGCTAACTCATGAAATTTCTTAACATTGTATACTTGTTTTATGTAAATTTAGAACTAGGTTTTGTTAAGAAATATTTCATGAGTTAGCTAACGGTACAACAGGGGGACTCCCAAGTTTCAATAGCACCCTTTCACCCGAGATGTATTAGAAGGGTCGCTCTCTGCAAACTGACTTAGTTCATAACTAGACCTGACGATGGTATAAAGCCGGTAGTTATATGTATATATATCTTTAGTGGAATAGACAATATTTCAAAAAATAAGTTGTTTTATTTATTTAAAACAAGAAACTATAACTAAAGAAGGTTTCAGAAGCTGGTTGTCATCCAATACTTTTGTTGATATGTTTTTATAAAAATAAAAAATAAATAACTTTACAAAGTTCACAAATTGATGCAGACGGTTCGAAACAAACTGTCGGCACTTTTTTCGATTTTTAGCTCTCCTGAAAAGTTGAATTTTTTTGTTTTAGTTCACTTTTTCTCGGGACCCATAAAAGATATCACAACCAAATTTTTTTCACCTGTTGGTGGCCCTGAATACAATCTGAACCGCGGACTTTTTAAAATTCGAACTAGTTGTATTTTTTTTTTTTACATGTGACCAAGAAAAAGTGATTGATTTTTCAAATGCAAGAAAATATTGATTAATAGAGTCGACAGTATATTTTCAATGTAGAAGGAATTCGAGGTTCTGTCGTGTAAATGAAAAATTCAAAATTTGGCCAACGTTTCGAAAACTCTTTATTTCCATCTTCAGGGCCTTATAATGACTTGAGTGGATGATCCAGTATGATTAATACTGGACACGAACTCACAACACCTTCACCAGTCAAGTCATTATAAGGCCCTGAAGAAGGAAATAAATAGTTTTCGAAACGTTGGCCAAATTGTGAATTTTTCATTTACACGACACAACCTCGAATTCTTTCTACATCAAGAAAATATATTTTATTATTAATATTTCATTAAACCCATGGGTCTATTCCTTTGGTTTTATGAAAATAATATGTGTGCAAAATCCCATTTTCATACACACAATGGTTCCTGAGATAAAGGGACATTTGTCCGCCATTAGAATACATGTAAATTGCTTCCCTGGGGAGAAAAATAACATTTTGTACCTGGATTTAATTTTTAAAAAAATGAAAAATTACCGAATAGAAAATATTTTATTTTATTTCAGCCCTGAAGTGAGCAACCGATATTTCTGCCATCTTGAAAATTCCAACTTTGTTCCTCCAAGGTTTGGATTCAGTGGTGAAATCCATTTGTCAGTCGTGACTTGAACTTTTCACCTTTATAAGGAGTAAAAACAAATTAATTTCCTCTTTAAAACTTTTTCTAATTTAGTAACGTTATCAATTTAATTTAACAAAACGAATTCAGCCGCTTTCTAAATTTATTAACCTATAATTAAAGTCCAATTTGAGGCGCTGAGTGAAAAATGTTTATTACCCTGATATATGGGTCACTCGATTTAACTTTTATTTAAAACTCAATTACCTATTTCTAAATGTTTGAAGTTTCTAATATTGAATACCTAAATGTTAAAAAATATATTTATGTTTTAAAATGAACATTTAAATTCTCCTTTTGTCAAAAATCTTTACTATTTACATGAACCCTATCCGTATTCCAAACTGCCCCTTCTACATAACAATAATAATATTTATTTCCATTAAATCTTAAAATGGTAACATGATATGTCATATAAATGTAGGTATAGAGGGCGCCGATAGCTAACTGGTATGCGTGCTTACCTTCTGAGCTCAAGAACGTGAGTTCAAAACCCGACCGAGGCTCTTAGTTTATTTTATTGGGAGGTAAAAGAAACTTAAGGACGCCGTCCTTCGGATGGAATGTTAAGCGATGATCCCGAGCCTGTACGATGTCAGGTACTCGTTAAAGACCCCTGCCCTAGGTGAATAAAAATTTAGGACTCCCACAGTAGAGTCGGGCTCATGTCCACCAGAGTCACGAAAGAGCACTCTGGTAGTAGGCTATATGACCTCGTAGTTAAAGTCCGGGCATGAGTCATAAAACCTAACCTAAATGTAGGTATACATTAAGATAGCTTATAAATTATATACATAAATAGATACTAACTCTAAAATAAAATGAAATAAATAAATAAATACTTGAAAATATGAGTACAAAAATTATAATATTATACAGTAGATAAATAAAGTATATAATAAATACAATAGATACACTTTTAATTTAAATAAAATTAAGATAATAATCTTTGATTTGATAACTTTTGATAACTTTTCGGAATGTGCCTTTTTCACGACGACATTTCAGGACGTTCTTACGTCCCTTCCTCACGTCACATTGTGCGAAATATAGTAAAGAGAATGAAAACTAAATAACAATAACAATTATAAATAAATATATATATATATATATATATATATATGAATAAATGAAAAAAATAAATATAAATGAATAAAATGCTAATAAAAATACATGAAAGAGAAAAACAAGAAAATTAAATTATAAAATGATAAAAATAATGATTAATGTTTTTCAATATGAAAATAATTTTTTATTATGGTTATTTTGCTATTTTTGAACAATTAGAAAAAAAATTCGTTTCCGAATAGAGTGTTTCCCTTAACAATTTTTACTTGAAGTTTAAAGTTTCTTACTGTTTCTACTGTCTTCTAGAAGTCGGGAAGGGCATTAAAGAAATTAATTCATTTATGAGTTGTACTTTTTTCAAAGAGAGAGGAGTTGGGGGCCTCGGCCGTTATTCGAACCCGCAATCTTCAGTAAGCAAGCACGCATGCCACTGAGCTACCGGCGCTCTCACCGATAGCAATTTAATAATTTGCAATTTCCAAAGCTTTAACAAATTAATATGATTCAATCTTACAACACGCTTTATACTCAAGGAATTAATTATTAAATAGATATTGTTCATAAATTGAAAATCCCTTTTTCTATTTATTGAGTTGGGAGATAATGGTTCGGATGGGATGTGTCACTGATGATAACGCTATTGAAAAGCGGTCTGCTCAAAAATAAAAACAGTGGAAAGACAACGTATTTTGTTTTAATGAAAAATCTCAACCTATAACATCTCCCCTACATCCATTTGACTTTTAATCATCTATCTATTTTCAGATACATGCGGAGCTGGTTGCCAGAACGGTGGGACCTGTGTGGGCCCCGGCCTCTGCGAGTGTCCTCACAACTCCACTGGCCTCCTCTGCGAGATGCCAGTCTGTGATCCTCCCTGTGAGAACTCCGCCACCTGTGCTCCTGGCAATACTTGTCTCTGTCATCCACACTCCACCGGACCACGGTGTCATGAGAAGTACGTTTGACAACCGTCCAGAAATGAGCTATTTCATAGAAAATGTACAATTTATGCTATGCACCTTTCGCTCTGTCAAAATTTTTATTGGTTTGAAGTAAAGCAAGCGACTTCGAGGGTATACATTTATTTTTGGGGTTTGGTGTTCTTTATAATAAAGAAACTCTTCAACGAGACGATCATGATAAAAGTTTTTATGATTCAAATCGATCAAGTAGAACCGAAATCATAGCGTTTTACTTTCATGTTCCTTTAAGGAAATCTGATGATTGGGTGGAAAAATGATGTCCAAGATATGGTTTGATTCTGATTTTCCTACCTTCAAAGCTTAAAGAAAAGTCTTTTCCCGCATGGCGACTGGGCATGTGTCCATGATTTTTTCATCAACAAGCTACACTTGTAGCTATAAACTTAGGTTAAAAATACTTTCCACCTATTTTATTTTAGTAAAAGATGTAGGTGTCTGATGTATTCAGAGAAATTATATATTCTCAGTTAGGGCGCCGGTAGCCCTTTTATCTGGGAGTTGACAAAAACGTTGAGGATGTCGTCCTTCGGATGGGACGTTAAGCGTTGGTCCTGAGCTTGTACGATGTCAGATACTCGTTAAAGACCCCCTACCCTAGGCAAAATTTAGGACTCTTATAGTAGAGTCGGAACCATGTCCACCAGAGCGATGAATGAGCTCTCTGGTAGTAGGCAATATGACCTAGTAGTTTAAGCCCAGGCAAGAGTCACAATAACTTTCTCAGGCCATTATGACTTAAACGAGAAAATCTGTGAATTGCCCGCCCATTTTATTAACTTTTTAATTTTTTTTGCTTTTTGGTGCGTTACTGTTGAAGGCGGTACTAATATAGGTTTCGAATTTTGAATTTAACATTAAGTAGATCATTTTTAATTCCGTGAAAAGTTTTCAGGGGGAGGCACAAACTCTGTCCTCAAAATCATTGAAAATCTCAACGAATTTCTAAAATCATGTAGCTAGTTACTTACCGGGCAGATAACCTTCTTAAAGTTACTCCGGTGGTAGCCAGGTAACCTGATAGTGTCGCATAAGCTTAGTTCTACAGATGGTTTCATAAGCAGGGAATTCAGAGTCTTGCATTTGGTATTACATAATAATTGGCAAACATGTTATAAAATTCTTTAACTAAATTTAGATGGTAAAAGTACATATCTTCTTCTAATGGAACATACTCCGACTCGTGTGAAGTTTGCGTCTCAGTTTCCATTGGAAACAATGTGGAACTACAGAATACATATTTCCAAGAATCTTCTTGTTTTTGTTCTTCTCCGTATCAAGAAAATTGAAAATCATCTTCCTTCCATCCTTATTTTCATTGAAAAACAAAAACTATTTTCTCTTTGACATTCTCTCTAGATTCAATAACCATTTTTACCACAATATTTGGAAAACAGAATAGAATTCAAAGATTCAATGTCGTAGTCAGGTATTTTTTTCGATTTACTTTTGCTTTGTGTCAGAGTACCTACGAAAAAAAGTCGTCGATGAATCACTGGCTATGTGCTTCCCCAGTACGAATTAATCAACTACATTGTCACTTCCCGTCCAAAACCAGTCTCATACACAATTTTGTATCGATGAATTCATTATATTGGTAGTTATTATGGTTTTTGAATTGAGCTCCCTACCCTTCAGCCGATATCATTGAAATTTGACAGATTATGTCCTCATTGGGCTTTGACTTTAAAAATGAAATTTCATGTCGATACATTACATCGGCAGTTATGGCGCTTTTGAGTTGAGCCTCTCCCCCAATCACTCCTTCCCATATGCCAATTTGACTAAAAGTCGTTAGTTTTTGTTTGTCCTTATGGGGTTTTGGTCCCACAAAAAAATTTCGTGACAATACATTCGTTCTATCGGCAGTTATTATAGTTTTTGGGTTAAGCCTCCCCATTTCCCATTGGCCGGTTTGACTGAAAATCGTTTGGTGTCGTCCTTAGAGGGTTCTGGATACACATAAAATTTCGTGTCAATATATTGAATCATATGGGAACTATCAGAGAATACAGACACACAGACTTTTTTTTCGTTTTTGAAATTAAGAGGTCGGAAAACTTGAAATTCCATGGAAACTCCACATTGAATTTTTGACCGATTACATAACGTCCCCTATACTTTCTATAGCTGGGGATGTAATATGTAAATTGTTATGAACTGAATCATTTAACATTATAACTAGATCATTTCATGAATTAATTGTTGATCTAGACTCGGGGCCAGATCCATCTTTTTAACAATATTACACTTACTAAATTTCCACAATCGATATTTGTTTTGAGTTGATTCAAATATATTCTCAAATAATTTGTTCTCTCTTGCTACGTAGTTTTTTTCAAATGTTTTTAAGTTACTTCAATGTTATTATTCAATCGAAAAGATAGTTTTATATCAAGTTATCATTTGTAGACATTCTAGGCGGTTTCAGAAGTGAAATTGTTAAGTTCTGCCCAATATTCATAGAATATTCTAGAACAACCAGAGATTTGAGATATATAAGGAGTCAGTCATATGCTTTATTAATTGTGTATGTGTACAGTTAGTGACTATGATGTAAATAGTTGCTTTTACACTTTATTTGATCCAGTTCTTTTAATATTTGGTTGTAAATTGATCTTTAAAACTTTGGTAATGTATTTTTAAAACTTAAAATGATTATTTTATTAGTTATATAAAGACAGTTGTGTGTTATCTTGAAGTTATAAAAAGACAGTTGTGTGTTTTCTACTCACATTATGAATTTTTCAAATTTTCTTTTGAACTGGCCGTCTCATTGTGCGGGTGCAATTGGAAAAATAATAAATAAAGGATTACACACAAGACAAAATTTTAATTTCACTATAATTTTTTCTTAAATAAACTTTTGTATCAAGGTTAGGTTATAGAATATAGAAGGCTTGGATCGTTCACGTAGATGGTACAGCTTTTGTTCATTGGCTTTCCTGTTAAGCTTGTCTTGTACATTTTATCGATAAATTCGAAACAAAAGTGAGGTTCGTCATAGTCAACAATCTCTGTTTTTTGTTTTTCTTTGTGACTTATGCCTGGGCTTCATCTACCAGGTAATATAGATTTACTGTTCTGAACTTCCACCCGACTCTTCTTTGGGTGTCTTACATTTTTCCTTACTTTGTTATATCTAAGGTAGTGGTCTGCTTAAACCATCATAAATTAATTTTACGGCTTGAGCTGAATTTGACGTTAATAATCATACTGCTTACGGTAGGTTGTATTAAAGTACTTTATTTTAAGACTGACCCCGTGCAATTATCTAATTTTTACTTTAAGTGTATAGAACATTCTTATAAAGTGAGGGAAACCTAGTTTCGAACCCTCGACTATAAAAATACTTAAGCTAATTGAGGACGCTTAAGAACGTGGGTTCATAACCCGGCCTCATGTTTTTTTATCTGGGAGGTGAAAAAACCTTGAGCACACCTTGCTTCGGTTGGGATGTTAAGCGATGTTCCCGAGCCTGTACGACCCCTAGCCAATGTGAATAAAAAATTTAGGGTAGGTAACATTTAGGACTCCCACAGTAGAGTCGGGGTCATGTCCATCATGAATGATGAAAGAGCGCTCTGGTAGTAGGCGATATGACCGTAGTTCGGGCATAATAAGTAACTTAAAACTTAAGGTAACCATTAGCAACCATAAGTGTTATATATATATATATATATAGAGGGCGCCGGTAGCTCAGTGGTATGCGTGCTTGACTTCTGAGCTCAAGATCGTGGGTTCGTAGCCCGACCGAGGCCCTTAGTTTATTTTATCTGGGAGGTAAAATAAACTTAAGCACGCCGTCCTTCGGATGGGACGTTAAGCGATGGTCCCGAGCCTGTACGATGTCAGGTACTCGTTAAAGACCCCTACCCTAGATGAATAAATATTTAGGGTAGGCAAAATTTAGGACTCCCACAGTAGAGTCGGGCTCATGTCCACCAGAGTGACGAAAGAGCGCTCTGGTAGTAGGCGATATGACCTCGTAGTTAAAGCCCGGGCATGAGTCATAAGACCTAACCTAACCTATAATATATATATATTAAATTAACATAATATTATTTAATGTTTATTTACTTATTATTACTCATTTTTTGTAAATTTGTGTCAAATTTACTACACATTAAATAAATAATCCCTTTACAGAAAACCCTCCTCCCCATTTTGCTCCTGGACATCCCTCGTATTTAATATATCAAATTTTTATAATTCGACCGAAGCCTGTAGCTTTTTTTCTGGAGAAAAAAACCTTGAGCATGTTGACCTTCGGATGGGACGTTAATCGATGATCTCTGTACAATGTTAGGTACTCGTTAAAGACCTCTACCCTAGATAACTAAGCCTGAGTAGGGAAAAAAAGTATGACTCCCTGTAGAGTCCGAATCATGTCTACCAGGACGACGAAATAGCGCTGTGATAATAGACGATATGATCTCTTAGTTATTGCCTGGGCTTCAGTCACAATAACTATTTAATTTGTATCTCTGTAAGCGCCATAAACGTTTCATAGTACCTATTCCAAAAAATGTTGCTACTCATCAAAGTGTAATAATTTCACATTTTTGTAGATTATTATAAAATGAATTCAATGGATAAAAATTATACTTATTGTTTTTTTCCATAGGAAATGTGAGTACCGGCCTGTACAAGAGCCCTATACAAGAGGATTCCGCCGATTAGTGAAGAAACGGTACGAAACCAAGTGTGAGCTGTGGAGTTGGAAGTCGTGTCTCCGCACCGTGCCCGAGTACCAGACAGTCTACAAGACATTCTACAGGACCACCTACAAGTGTATCGACCAACCATGAAAATAAGGTACTTTGATAAGATTGTCCTTGTATTGAACACATATTAAATTTTGTGTTTAGCAGATTAGTACAAGCCATTACTGATTTTCCTAGTTAAATAGTCAGTCTGCAACAAGCCCCTCCTGAGGACTAATACCGTGAAATATTTAGGTGTAACACTGGACAGAAGACTGTCATGGAATCTTCATACATAGACTAAACAAACAATTTAAAATGTTTTAACAAAAACAAAAAAACAGTAGAGGACACAATTCACGACATTTACAGACGTTTCCATACTAAATTGCATTCGCACCCAAATCCATACATCCACTCACATTCTTCATCACACAATCCTCCCAGGTGACTGAATGGAGATGAAACCACGACTTGATATAGTCCCAAATTTGCACCCCCCTCACATATTTCGCCCTGAGGAGGTACCGCTGGGTGGCCTTACTCTCTCACGCCACTTAAGATATCTAGCCACCTCCCTTGGTTGCTGGTTGTTGCAAGAAAGTAACAGTTGCGACCAAACTTTGTATGACTTGAAAATTGTCGGAAATCTATTTGGTACTTTCGCAGAATCTAACCGCTACTCTTTTTTTTTTACTTTTTTGGTAATTTTATGAAAGAATACTATTTCCTTTTGGAAAAGCGGAGAATAGATTTTCCCGAAAGGATAACATGTTGTCTCTCACGTCGGTCCTTTTAGTGAATCAGTACAAATCGTATATATGTGAGGACCCATTTAACATAACCGGAGAACCTGTACTGTTGGATCGTTGGGAGGGACAACATTTAATTCTTTCGGATAAATCCCAGCCATTTCACAAATATCCTGTATCATTTCCCAGTCTCTAGTGTCCTTGTAGAACCTGGACTTCCGCAACGATCCTCCGCCATTCTTCTTTAGCCTCAACCTACCGTCTCCATCTTCTTACAGTCATCGCCTTGAGGGTCGTCCTCCATCCAACGTAAGCGGAATCTCCCTCTTCTTATCTGTCCTTCCGGGTGCTCCTCCTCGGAACTCTTGTCTGTACTGCTACGATAAAAATACTGACGGGAGGGTCAAAATGATATTCTTTCAAATACAAAAGTCACAAATCTCTTGACAGGTACTGCTACACGTTATTAATGTCTAATTAAGCTTTTCCAGAGTTGAAGGCCAGTTTTATGAAAAATCAAAGAACAAGTGTGAGTATAAAACAATTGGAAAGTTACGTTAAAAAGGGAAAAAAATAAATGGCGGATAAATTACGGAAAAGTAACATATTTTATCTATTCTCAATGTTGATTTATAAAATACTATTTCAACTAGACATACCATACGACTTTGAAACTTTGACTCATTCGTGAATTCTTGCGTGACATAGCTGGTATGTATGGTATGCGTATGTGTGGTATGTATAGTATACACACCTACGTTATTTACCTTCGTTATTTACATATAATTTATTAATGTTTGATGAGATGTGTATTGAGCCTTTAATATGTCATGTACTCGTTAAAGATCCCTATCCTAGATGAATAAACCTGACTAGGCAAAGTTTAGAACTCGCATAGTAGTCTGGCTCATGTTCTTTCGTCGCTCTGGTAGTAGGCAATATAATCTCGTAGTTAAATCCCGGACATGGATCACAATAACTAACTATTTTACGTCGAAATGTCAACCATTCATTTTTTATTTTTTTTTAAATAAGACTATTAATAATGTTAACCTTAACTCTGTTGGTCCTGATTTGCTCCTGCTTTTAGCTAAAACATCAATATTAAATGTTGCAGATGTTGCCAGAGCTATACATATCTGACGTCCAAAGAGCATCACGGGGAGAAGATGGATCTATACCTCCCCTCCAACATCAAACAGTTGCAGGAGTACATAACTCTAATGATGTGTTTCACACACACACATACACTCTCTCTCTCATTTCATAATAAATGTAATTAATTTTTGGAGTGGATAGAAAAAGTTTCTTTTGAGGGGTGGAAAAAAAAAAAAATAATAATAATAATTTTTATGTAAAACAACCCCCTAATTATTTCTGTACGGGACATCAATTTTATAAAATTGTGTATTTATATCTATTAAGAATATTATTTATAAACAAATGTTTATTGTATTTTTGACGTAGATTAGAAAAGTTTTGCTTCTAGGAATAGCTATTTAGAAAAAATCAAATTGTATTAATGTCTGTTTTAGAAGAAATAGAAGAGAACGTAAGTCATGTAAATATAGCTATTTCAATAATGTATCTAAGTTAAGTTACTTCCTTACCAAATGTAAATTATAATCATAAGTATAAGCTTCTTCTGTCCATTCCCAAATGTATTTCAAAATTTATTTTAAGGTATATTTTTTTAATATATAAGTAATAACTTATTATAAATACTGTAATACATTTCTTTCTAATCTAAACTATGCTAATCGTTATCATTAGAGCTATAATTTAAAATAAAACATTGTGGATATATTGTAGGATTAGTATTTTTTGTTATTATATATATTTATTATTTATTCCATATATTGGGTGACTGGTAAGCCTCATAAAAAAAAAAAAGATGATTCCTGTGGTAATTTTTAACAAAAACGTTCCCATAGACCATGTTCTTAGGAATAGTCCACACAATTGTTGAAATATATTTTATTGTATATTGTTTTTCAAAAATATTAATTTTTTCTACAAAAAATTGCTTTTATTTTATTTTATTTTTTTATGTTAGAACAAATTATCCAACACTATCTGAGAGATGAGGAAATCTCATGAATTTGTGCTTTTCAACGTCAATTTTTACAGTAATATAATCAATTAAAAATAACATTTTTTTAAATTTTACTGAAAATTTCTTGTATAGTTTTCTTCAAGATAACACTGTTGGTTACAGCAAGTGTCACTAAAACCTTTGTTTTTAACAAGCAAATTGAGCTTAAATATATATTTTTTAAATATCAATATAATTTTATTCGCTTAATAAAGGGTACGTAATGATACTAAAATACTTCTTACGTTACGTTAAGACCACAATCTAATGCAAGGAAGATTTCTTAGGTATCCTTAATTCATTTCCTATTTGCTAATATTTTGATATTTCAAAATAAATCCATCCATTTCCTATTACTGCCATTATTTAACCTATATTTACCGCATTTCTTGCTCAGTTTGCATTCCTTCCACTCTCAAACTCTTGCGCTCTTCTCCGCCTGGGAAGATATATGGCTCGTACTAACGGAGCTTCTCCTGCTTCACTTATCCTTCGTAGTTCTTCTTCTGTTGCCAATTTCGTATTATAAAATAATTCCTTGATTCACCCCCCAGAAATAGAAAAATTTAAGTGTAACGTCCGGCATTCTAGACGGCTATTAAACGACTCATTGTTGAGCGTGCAGCCGTTCAGACACATTTCTTGTATCTGAATGTGCGGAAGTGTCATCATGCTATAAAAAGATTCACCGTCTATGTACTTCCTCAGCACGAGTTAATCAATTACGTTTTCGCTCTCCCTCCAAAGCTAATCGATCGTTTTGGCTAAAAATCAATAGTTCACTTACATAGTGGCTTTTGAATCCTCGTACTACATTTTGCTTAGATACATTCATTAAAAGATTCCCCCTTCAGCTGATTTCGCGGAAAATAAATAGGTGGTACCTTATGTGGTTTCAAATTGAAATATAAAATTTCATGTCGATACATTCATTACAATTGTCGGGATTTTTGAGTAGAGCCTCCCTCTGATTCCTCCCTTCCCTTCTACTATGTCGTCGATATCAGGTTCTGGATACACACATAAAATTTCGTGTCTATACATTTTTTTTTTTTTTATTTAACGTCGCATCGACTTCAAGGTCATTAGCGATGACTATTGGGTATACATGTCCTCCTAGAGTTTTGCATCTTTAAAGAAGTGGATGAGTCCGTTGTATTCGTATTTGGAATACTTTTTTCATGTTAGTCGGTAGTTTGTATTTGTATCTTAATGTGGTGTAGTTTGTGCAGTCAATCAGTATGTATACTGTAAGCTCTGTGTAGTCTTGGTTGCTGGAGCATGTCGGCTGTTCAAGTCCAACAAGTAGGTAGGAATGTGTCAGTTTCATATGTCCCAGTCTTAGTCCTGTGATGATCACCATGTCTCGGCTTGTTTTCTTCTTTTATTCTTCGGAGTTTGTTGTCTTCCATCTGAGTTCATTCATTATTTCAGTGTTGTTAAATTTTTTTTCTGAAGTAGGTCGAAAGGTCTTGTGCTGTGTTAACTGTTTGTTGAGGCATTAAGGGGGAGAGTGCAGCGTCTTTTGTGACGTCTGCTTTTTGCTAGTGTCTAAACATTATTTCCATGGGGGGTTATTGTATTCACAGACACACAGACATTTTTTTCTATTTCATATTGGGATCAGAGGGTTGAAAAACATGAATTTCCGGTGAAAACTTAATAAATATATAAAATTTCTGAATGATTACACAACTTTCTATACTTCGTATATTTATCAATAGAGGAATAGTGTAAATTGTGGGAGTTAAAAGTCCCTTCTTTTTTGAACATAGATTCATCAGTCCACAATATTTTGTGAAAGAAATTTTGCTCACCTGTACTGCAATTCAGTAACCACATGCAGAACTGGTTCCGATGTGCACTCTCATCCAGTCCTTGTTTAGACGTAAAATAATATGGGTGAAACCCTTCTCATTTAATGTATTTCAGCGATGGTCCTTCTGCCAGCCTCTGGATCAGGTCGCAAGGGCCTTGTAATGTTTTCCTCTTCAGATTAGCGAGCTCTTCCTTCATTGGTATACCAGAGATATGTTCCCTTTTTCTCCAAAAGGTAGAACTCGGTAAAGTTGGTATTCCCTTCTTTGGATATATCACTTTTACTCTCACCGAGCAAAGTAACAGAAGCATCGCTATTGTAAAAAAACATGCGATAGTGCATATCTGCTCACTCCACCATTGGTATCACAAATAATCTCGCGGAAACGGCTTCTTACACATTGTTAATAAGATTAACTATAATTTACCAAAAAGGTGAAAAATCCTTTCTTTTACTTCGATTTTATTTGCAATTTTAACAATTTATTTATTTTAAGTAAATATTTGATTACTAATTGATTAAAAATATTACTGAGCGTTCTTTTCCTACGTCCACTCTCCTAGCCGTTTTTCAAATCGTTTTTGCCCTCATTCAAGATCAATTTTTGATTTCCTGCAGGCACAAATGTGGTATTTTAATATATTGTTTTAAAGCTCATTAAATACAAAAGTGTTAGTGAACTAGCTTGTAGTAACTAGCTTGTCTTGAAGAAAAATAAAACTGGAAATTTTTAGTAAAACATAAATACATTGTTTTTTATTTGTTTGCATTACTTTAATGGTAGCTGAGGTTGAATAGCTTACCTACATATATGAAATTTCATCATTTTTCAGATGGTGTTGGTGAATTCGCCCCAACATTAATTAACTGCAAGATATTGGAAAAAACGAAATATTTTTGAAAAAATGGTTGGAAATAAGACCATGGTCTATGGGAACTTTTTTGTAAGAAATAACCTCAGAAATCACCTAATTTTTTTGCGATGATTACTAGCCATCCTGTATATTTGTATTATAAGAAAGAGTTGCAGTCTAATGACAAGAAAATTAACTTTTTTATTTTATTCATTTAATTTTTATTTTTTCAAAAAATCATTTTGCGCCTAGAACAATACCATTTTTTTTTTTAAATATTGTTTTTAGACGTTAACACTTTTTTAAGTAATTTATAATGCTGTTAAATCGTGTG
The DNA here is from genome assembly GCA_963662175.1 of Aradus depressus. Taxonomy (NCBI): domain Eukaryota; kingdom Metazoa; phylum Arthropoda; class Insecta; order Hemiptera; family Aradidae; genus Aradus; species Aradus depressus. The sequence continues at coordinate 75,576,413 of OY759214.1, forward strand.
CATAATGGAATAACAGATCAGGATACGAGCTTTCAAAACTTACTCTTATTGGAAGCATTCTTCTCTTCGTAGTTAGTTACTGTGACTCATTCCCGTGCTTTAACTATGAGGTCATATCGCCTACTACCAGAGTGCTCTTTCGTTGCTTTGATGGACATGAGCCAACTCTACCCTCTACCCTAGGAGTCCTAAATTTTGCCTACCCTAAATTTTTTTATTCACCTGGGCTAGGGGTCTTCAACGAGTACCTGATATCGTACAGGCCCCGGACCATCGCTTAACCATCCCATCCTGTCTTCATTCTTGTGAGATGGAAAGTTTGATCTGTTAATCTACATCAGATAATTACGCCATTCATTCTTACATTACTTGTAATAATAATTTTATGCATTTTAACCTGAGAGTTTTTGCGGAGGGCTTTCTTTATTTACATGAGGTTACCTTCAGCTATTTCCTTGACTTAAATTTGTTTTTCAACTGCTTGAAAATACCCCCGGTTAACTTTTCGTCGTGCGCGCATATACATATGGGCAGATTTCATTTCTAGCCTTTTCTCGAAAAGCAGAATACTCTTGCGGCCCACCCGTCTAGCTCCTAACACTTGGACACGAATACTGCAGTACCTGATTATCTTCCAGTGGTGACGTGAACAATTTTTTTAACCCTTTCAGTATATGAAAGATACTTGCGTCCGGATTTGTGAATATTTATTTTTCAATCATTTTGTAAGTAATTTGATTACTGTATCGTAATTACTACATTATTATAAATCAGTTTGTTGGCACTGTATTACATTATGAAGATCCATAAATAACAAGTTAAATGTAGTTTTATTTGTTATATTTTCTACTATAATTTTAAGTTTTTCAAAAAAATTTTAGTTTCTTGAATCGAAACGAGTATCTAACTTATACCCGAATTTAAGACTAAGGACCGCCTGATGGAAGGTTAGTTAAGCCACAACACGGTTAATATATTTATTTTTTCTGCTATTTAATTGTTGCTACTTGCTTCTATTCTAAATTTGAATGTATAATTCTTCCTTGCTATAATATATAAGACTCTAATATGTTATGTTTATCATGAATTTATGACCAGAAACAATAAATATTTGTACAAATAATTCAGTTATTTAAAATATATATATATATATATATATACTTATGTTTATAGCTATGAATGCGTTCCTTCATTTTGATGTGTAGCCATTGATTGGTTGATTTATTATTGTCCAGGATTTGAAATGAAATGGAAAGTAAGTAAACGTATTTTTGGCAATTTCTGAGTTTATGGATTATTTAAAACCATAAGAAACTGAACAGGCGTGTTTATATTAAAATTCACATTTAATTTGCATAAAACCTTCTATATATTTAAAATATTTTGTTTAATAATAAATGTAATGAAATAAGTAATTTTGGTAACATAATATAATAATACATAATATAAATTTTTTTTAAGAATACAATTGTAAAACGAGAGTATAAAAAGACGTCGGTGAATCACCGGCAATGTACTTCACCAGAGCGAATAAATCAATTAATTTTTCGCTCTCTCTCCAATGCCAGTCTATCGTTTGCGCTAATACTCAATAGTTGTCATACATAGTGGCTCTTAGGTGGCTTTCACACCGGAGCGACATGCGACGCAACACGTGTTGGACACAGGGCTTTCACATCAAAGAGACAAGTGTTGCATACACGTTGTACCAGTAATCCCGAATTATCGGTCGCTAGTCAGTTGAAGTTGCTGTTCATAATTAGGTCTTCATCATCATCAGACGATGATATTGATGAGTGCGGTAATAAGTTCTAGACGAAAGGCTCAAAGAAGAAAACGCCAAGTGTGGGTTCACCCCTATTGGAGAAATAACGTAGAAAATCATAGCCCTTACGTGATTTCAGAAGCACTGCTGGCACACCCCGAGAAATTTCAGCAGATGTACAAAATGTAGATAGAAACGTTTCACAAACTGTTGAGGATTATTATTACCGTTCACAAAACTATATGTTTCTCTTTGTTGGTCAAAACATATACACTTATACACAATAAATTATTAAATTTATTTGCCATTATTTTAGCATTTTAGTGCAGCAATGTGACATATGTAAGTGGCATTACACCAATTTTGTAAACAAAACATTGATCAGTGAGCAAAACGATTAACGAATTTACGTAGAATCAAGTGATCCAAAAAGATTAGTTTGAACGACCAAATTCATTTCAAATTATCACCTCTGTTAACGCCACCGTTAAACAGTTTTAATTTCAATAATTTTATACATTAATATTTTTATTTTTTTGTCTTTATTTTTAATTATTCTGTATTTATTTATTGTACATATAAGGCAATGAAACATTGCCAAAAGAACGGACCGGTCGGTTCCATGCAAGTGTTGGACACATGATATGTTTTGGATACATTTGTGTCTTCAGTGTAGCTCCCATTGATTTCTCGGTTTCATTCTCTGGGACAAATGTGTCCAACACGTGTTGCGTCGCATGTCGCTCCGGTGTAAAAGCCACCTTAAACCTCATATTAAATTTTGTGTTGATAAATTCATTACATCGGCAGTTATTGCGGTTTTTGAATTGAGCCCCCTTCTCTGGTCCCCCCTTTCCCATCAACTAATTCCGATGAAAATAAATAAGTCTCGTCCTTATATGGTTCTGGATACACATATAAAATTTCATTTCGATACATTCATTCTATCGGAAGTTATTAGAGTTTTTGTGTTAACTCCTCCTCCCCTTTGGTCGATTTCGCTGATACTCTATATGTGTCGTGCTTAGAGGGTTCTGAATACACATATAAAATATCGTGTCGATACATTCATTCTATCGGGAGTTATATTCCAGAGAGAAATTTTTATAATGTGAAGTTTGAAAAACATGAAATGGTGGAAACTCCGCATCGAATTCTGACCGATTACATAAAATAAGTAAAATCTTTAAAAAAATTCCAAAGTGGAAACAGAGGCTTAATAGTCCACAATTTGTAGACATTTAATATAACTCTGACTATATGGTTTGCAAAATTAGATGCTTTACGACTTAGTTTTATACATTCTAAGTTTTACAACTCGACGAAATATTCTTAAGCCAATCCTTGTATCTTCTTGTATGTTATAAGAATTTCCATTTGTCAGTAAATATATAATAACCAACTTAAGTACACATGTATTATTTGTTTATATTTAAGAATGTATTATGTACAGTTTATATTATGTACGATTGAAACCTACTTGTATACAGTTTGAATTATGTTCTTCTACTGTCAGGATTGTGTACATTCCACTATATAACATTACTTTCTTGTTAGAATTCAAATTATTTGCATTAAGTATTGCGCGAAACCATAACTTACCTTGAAAACATCAATTTTTATTTTCTGATATGAGATCAGCTGTTCACGTTAAACAAAAATAGTGTTATAAAATTGCTCTTCAAAAAAAATAATTAATAGTGCGGTTTTTACTGTGTTTGTAAAAACGTGAAACAGTGAAAAGTACCAGGGAGAGGACCTTTTCACCAAACGGAATGAGTTGCAGCGGGGCGCGCTCTTCCTGGGCTGAAGAGAGTGCACCAGTGCCCACGGCCAGCCACAGCCAGCCAAGTAACTTCAAACAGGTACCACACCAGCCCCTGGCCACAGCATCGATGGCCGTTGACCCTCCAGGCCTTAGCGGCAAGAAGAGGACCCTAGACCAGCCTGACCAGCAGACACCCGCCTCACACCTCGCCGTCACCAAGAGGTATAAATCTTACAACTCACCAGTCATAGTTTCTAACAGGTATTCCGCTCTAACCAATTTAGACACTTCCAAGCCCCAACCGGCCGAATCAAATTCCGAAAATAGTAAAAAAATTAAAATTCCTCCAATTTTTATTGTAGGTTACAATAACCTAAAAGAAATAACAGCTGACATATTAAAGGTGGCTACATCACCGTTTGAAACCAAACAATGCCTAAAAGAAAAAATTAAAATTCAAGCGACCTCGTCAGACGATTTTAGGGCCCTGACAAAATTCTACGATACACATAAAATTAACTATTACACTTATGTTAATCCAGAAACTAAAAATGTATCGGTGATTCTCCGAGGTGTGCCATACGCGCTCAGCGAAGAAGACGTCAAAAATGAATTGCTCCCTCACTACCCAGTTATTTCGGTCACCAGGTTGCACAATAGAGACAAAATGCCCACGCCATTGTGCGCAGTCGAACTGACTAATAACGACCAGGGAAAAGCCATATTCTCACTTACGAAACTATACTACAGTCGGATCCACGTGGAGGAAAGACGCCGGTCCCTGCACGTTCCTCAATGCATGAACTGTCAAAAATTCGGGCACACCAAGAACTACTGCCGCCTTGAGTCGACCTGCGTTAAGTGTGCAGGGAATCACCATTATAAAGTTTGTCCTTTCCAAAAAACTGACAAACCGAAGTGCGCCAACTGTGGGGGCGACCATACCGCCAACTTTGGAGGCTGTCTGAAACGACCACCGAAACGGCAACTACAGTCCGCAGGCACCACCGCAAGCCAAACATTTCATACTAATACTAGTCAGCCTCCGCAACACACACATGCACATTCAGCCAACACATCCAATACACCAACATACGCACCTACCTCCCCGGAGCCCAAACCACCTACGAACTTTTGGTTTGACAAAAATCGAAGTAGGCCAACACCACCGCAACCTAATACTGCAAACAATGGAATTAGATCTGAGCCAACGACTGACCTGACTGGACTCATCATGAACCTCATCAAACCATTCATCCCCCACATCCAAGCATTCTTATCCAATTTATTCACTAACCTTTTTTCGATGAATCATGGCAAACCTTAATCTGGGAACTTTTCAAAATTTAACTATATTAAACTGGAATGCGGACGGCTTAAAGATAAGGCAACCGTCATTAACCAACTTTTTATCACGATATAATGTCGACATTGCATGCATTACTGAAACCCACCTCAAACCGACAGACAAACTCAAACTCTCTGGCTACTGTTCATATAGACTGGACCGACCGACCCGTTTCGGTGGTGTTGGCATTTTCATCAAACGTCACCTGAAACATTCACAGATTTACATTCCCCCTCTCCAGAACTTGGAGGCAGTTGGAGTCACCCTCACCACACTCTCCGGCACACTCAACATCATATCAGCATACCATCGACCGAACACAAGACTGGTACAGACTGACTTCGAACATATTTTCACAGGACTACCGACTATAATGATCGGGGACCTCAACAGCAAACACACGCTATGGGGATGCAGAAGACAGAATAACAACGGGACTAGACTACAATCCATCTCAGAAAACCTGGGGATACAAATATCGACACCTGACGAACCGACATTCTACCCAACTCAACGAACGTACCAACCCGACATACTGGACATAGGACTGATACACAACTTTAACTTGCCCCTGTTTCACGAGACACTGACCGACTTAGACTCAGACCATCTCCCAGTTATCTGCACCTTCCTAGCACGGCCACAGAAGGAGGAATATCTTCCAAGGTTGATCACGGGGAAGATCGACTGGGCCACGTTTGAAGACGGAATGAACTGTCTCGGGGTCCCCCATCATTATAGCACGACGGACGACATTGACAATGCAGTTAGGACGTTCACACAAAACATACACACCTCAGTACATGAAGCAACATACCGACATTTCACTGACAAACGACACCTATTCCACAACAAGACACCAACACACATAATGGATATGATCCGTACAAAGAACACACTACGACAACACTGGCAAAGAACAAGAGATCCCCTTGAGAAAAGAGAACTGAATCGCCTGACCCGACGCATACGATGGGAACTTGACAAAGACAGAATCGCGAACTATCAGAAATACCTGACTGACATGACTCCGGGCGACAACAACTTATGGAAAGAGACACGACGACTTCTAGACCAAAGGACACCCCTACCCATCTTAACTGACGGACAAATGACTGCCACAACTGACAAAGAGAAAACCGAATTACTGGCGACCCATTTGGAAAATAAATTCACAACGACAGACGCTGACGATCATGAAACACTCATCACAGTTGAATCATACCTCTCACATACACTTCACACAGTCGAAGCACCCATACAGCATACCACACCATCAGAAATACACGCCCACATTACACGACTACACATCAAGAAGGCCCCCGGTGAAGACATCATCCCCAACCTGGTGCTGAAGAAGCTTCCACCGAAGAGCATAGCCTACCTGGCAAGTGTGTTCAACGCCTGTCTTCGCCACGGCTACTTTCCTGCAGACTGGAAAAACGCCGTTGTTTTAACATTTCACAAGCCAGGTAAGGCGAAAAACGATCCAGGCAGCTATAGACCAATAAGCCTTTTAAATAGCCTCTCAAAACTTCTTGAGAAAATAATTCACAAGAGGCTCCTCCGTCATCTGGAGACTGCAGGGACCATCCCTGCCCACCAGTTTGGGTTTAAATCAAACCACTCAGCCGTCCATCAGCTACAGAGAGTTGCTGAGACCATTGTGGGGGGCTTTGAGCGGAAGCAGTACACCGTAGCAGCCTTCTTGGACGTCGCAGCTGCCTTCGACACCGTCTGGCACGAGGGCTTGCTCTTCAAATTAAAACAGACCTGGCCTCCGCAATACATCCAGAACATCATTAGCTCTTTTCTTCGTGACAGAACATTTCAAATAAGGGTGAACAACACACTGAGCTCCAAAAAGAAGATATCAGCGGGAGTCCCACAAGGTGCGATCCTCAGTCCACTCTTGTTTGATCTGTTCTGTCACGACATGCCAGAACCAGTCTCTGCAACCCTGGCGACTTACGCTGACGACACGTTGATCCTCAGTCAAAACATAGCTCTGGAAGCGGCCATCGACTCCCTACAAATCTCGGCCAGCCTGTAGCTCGCAGGCTGCAACCAAGACTGTACCAAGACTTTTTGTTTTAGTTATAATTTTCTTGTTTATTTGCCCATTTTGTGTAAAGTACATATTTAGTACTGGTCCAAATAAAATGTTTTTCTTCTTCTTCTCTTCTATTTTCTGATATAGAATAAAATAATTTTCTAAAAAAAAAATAAAAGGTAGTTGATATAATATAACACTTGGTCGGGATTTTTTCGGGTTAAATACTTATTAAAATAAATAAAAACAAAGAACGTGTTTAACTTTTATACTGTCTAATTAAGGGCGTCGGTAGCTCAGTGGTATGCGTGCTTGTCTTCTGAGCTCAAGATCGTGGGTTCGAAACCCGACCGAGGCCCTTAGTTTATTTTATCTGCGAGGTAATATAAACTTAAGCACGCCGTCCTTCATATGGGACGTTAAGCGATGGTACAATATCAGGTACTCGTTAAAGACCCCTACCCTATTTGAATAAATATATAATAGGCAAAATTTAGGACTCACATAGTAGACTCAGGCCCATGTCCACCAGAGTGACGAAAGAGTGCTCTGGTAGTAGGTGATATGACCTCGTAGTTAAAGCCCGGGCATGAGTCATAAAACCTAACCTATTGTCTAATTCTCCAAAAATATATACATATGTGAGTCACTTTTGAACTTTGACAGACACTTTATCTATACATTTTTTGTAGAATTAGACATTATAAAAGTAGAACAAATTCTTTGTTGTTGACTTTTTCCAAAAATGTTTTTCAAGAGGTGTCTTCTTTTTTTGACAATATTCCGGGAGACTTCCACGTCCCTTCTTCTGCTACACTAAGAACTACAGTGTACTATGAGTTCATGGTGACCAGAAGAAGGGACATGGTAGTGTCCCGAAATATTGTTTATAAAAATTGAATATGTTCTTAACATAATACTGTAAATTTTTTTTTTCAAAAGAAGACACTTCTGGAAAAAATGCCGGAAAAATGAACATAGTAACATCTCAAAGAAGTTTAAGCAACTAAGTTCTTTGTTTATATTTATTTGATTAGCTTTCCACTATATCGACACAGATCGCAGAAATGTATTCGGACATAGTACTATATTATCATATGTCATAATATCCAATATTATAATTATATTTTCGTCTTCATAAAAAATTACATTTATAGCTAAAAAATGCATCCACCCCATATATATATTTTAAAATTAATTTTCCTTGCTTTTGAGGTAATTGTTGTCCGGCCTCAAAATTGAGGGAAATACAGCTAACTATAAATATATTCTGCAAAACTTACTCTTCGAACATACGCTTTGGTTTCCTGTTTCCTGTATTGCGTCTCAAATAAAGTAAAGCTTTGTATTTCACTGAACACAGCCGGATACATTGTTTCACAGAGTATTGTAGTCCAGAAAACCGCCGTACTTCATAAGCGTTAATGATGTGAATTATTACGTTAGAGAAAATGCGTTCAGTGTTAACTAATTTTTTTAAAGGAAAACACGCATGTATGTGAGGGAAAAAATCAGCGGCAATCCGCAGCACAAATTAAACTAAATTTTCGCCCTACCTCCAAAATCAATCGACCGAGCTACAAATTAATAGTTGACGTATATAGGAACTTCTAAATCATAGTAAATATTATGTCGATACATATAACAACAGTTTTTTTTCTCTTTAGGACAGGGTAGTCAACATTAGAACTCTCCCAGTAGCCAGTCGGGTGCCTATCCAACAGAGCGACGAAAGCGCTGTAATAAAAAGGCGGAATGACCTCATTCTAAACATAATACATAATAATAATTACAATAAAACTATATTCCTGTTTATAACAGAAATGTTGCATAATTCATATTTTGAAAAAAAAACAACATTTTTTACTACCTTTTTTTTAAATTCTCCACGCAGAGGCGTATGTATATTATTCATTCATTAATAAATATTTATCAGAAATACGGAAATTTTTCTCGTACAATATCAACACACTCTAATAATTATTAGAGTATATAGGAATATCCTAAATTATAAATCGGTATTATATGCTTCTCTAAGTATGTCTCGGAAAAAAATAAAAACAAATTTATGTATGTACCATTCGCCGTGAGAACGACCTGTCTACTTCATCTTCTTGTCATATTTTTCTCTCTTTGCTGAGTTGGTGGAACACAGGGAAAAACTAAATGAAAAGAGTTCAGTTTGCTCTATACTGTGAGACAAGAAGATGGCCTTTATCAATCAAACCTGGCAAGAAAGTATTTATTTATTTTTTTTTTCATTATTTCTTTAGTCTATATTGATTCTCACAAAGTAGGTGAACTTTGAGTTTATTAGAATGTGTATCTGTATGAAATAGATGTTTGGTATTCAATAATAAATAATGTTTAATAATAATGTGTTTAGTATTTATTAATATATAACAGCCCCATATCCTGTACCGTTTAACCTATTAGAAGTAAGTATAAGGTCTTTATTATGTATATCATTAATAAAACATGTGAATGCTATGTAATTCTCCAGCACAAATTACAGCAATCAATTATACATTTACAATAAATTTTCGATGTCCCTCCCAAACCGATTGTTTAAACTGAATCTAAATTTTTGACTTATATAGTGGCTTCTGAGTCCTCATTAAATTTTGCGTGGATACATTCATTAGATCGGCAGTTATTAGGGTATTTGAGTGAAGCCTCCCTTCCCTTCGACATATTTCGTGGAAAATTAATTGGTGCTAACATGCGGTTTTGAATTGAAATATAACATTTAATGTCGATACATTCATTACATTGGCAGTTATTGCTATTTTTGAGTTGAGCCCCCTTTCGGCTTATTCTGCTGAAAATATAATATGTTTCGTCCTTACAGGGCTTTGAATTTACATATGACATTGTGTGTTAAGCCTCCCCTTAATCCCCCTCTTCCCTATGGCTGAAAATCAATAGGTGTCGTCCCTGGAGGGTTCTGGATACACGTATACAATTTCACATCGATACATTCATTCTATCGGGAGTTATCGTGTTCACAGACACACAGACATTTGTTTTTCATTTTTGAAATCAAGAGGTCGGAAAACATGAAATTTCGTTGAAAACTCCCCATCGAACTTCTGACTGCTTACGAAAGGAAAAGAAAAAGGTCCATTTCAACCTAATCGACGTCGGATACAGCCCTATAACATCAACGGCCATGTTGTCCGCTTGTGCGTATTGGGTAATTCCCTGTCGCATGTCTGGCAAATAGAAAGTCTCGGCGATGTCGTAGGTGTCTTGATCCATTGTCTTCATGATAGGCATACAGGATATAGAGCTTTGCTTAGACGCCGGCACGATGATCCGCTAGCGTATTGCGTCTAAAGGACACGTTAGCGAATTCCAGACGCCCAAGTTGATCAAAGTGGTGCCGCATTTCCGGGCCGTTGAGTTGTGCCCCAATCAGGTGCATCAAGGCATGAAATGAAAAATAATCTTTATTCTGAGACTTTCGTCCCCTAAGAATAATAACATAAGAAAAAGAGAAAAGAGTACACGTATCGACGAATTGAGACAGAATAAAAATAAAAGAAAAGAGGTCTCTAGTGATAAATATTAAATGTTAAAGAGAGGCAATGATTAAAACAATAAAATAAACTGGTGAAAATTAATGGAAAAAATAAAAATAAAATAAAAATAAGAAAAAACAAAGTATGAATAATAATGTAAAACATAATAACAATAGTGAGTTATATATGGATTTAATCGCTAAAACTGGACCGATGAAACAGGAGAGTGACAATCTGTCCAGTGGAGTGAGATACTTATAGATAGGAAGACGAGAGTTCTCGTCACATAGGAGGCAGCCTTAGGAATCAGAGGTTTGCTGAGTTAGGAGATAATGGAAAAGTAGGGACATAAATGAATGAAGAGAAGGAGCATGGCGAATCTGGAGAGGGAGAGAGTTCCAGAGGGAGTTAGCCTGGATAAGGAAGGAGTTGTCGTAGGTTGTTGGTTGTTGTCCTTTGGGAAGGAAGGTAAAGCTCAGAGGGACGGGATCTGGTGACTTTCTGGTGGATATGGGATTTAAATTGGAGCATTTGGAAGATGTAGGAGAGCTTTTGGGGAGATATGGTTTGATAGAGGAAGGAGCCTAGGAAATATTGTCGACGAGAGGACGGGAAAAGCCATTTTAGGTCGGCATAGGAACTGGTAGTAGAGGAGTGTCTGGGGAGCCCGAAGATGAATCAATCATGACTCCTAGGTTGATGAGGAAGAGGGGTAAGTAAGTACCTTCTCGCTATATCCACTTCATAGTCATGGCGAGTGTTGTCGGGAGTACGGTAGGATCCCGAGGCATTCATGTACATCGAAATAAAATTATTGTAGCCCAGACTAACGCGAGGCATTCTTTCTAGTTGGAATGATACCGTCACTCATGCTTTTTTAATTCGGCATTTCCATAGCTAATGGGTTCCGGCCATTGTTTTCCTGGATTGACAGCCCTCATCCCGACCCATTTGCGTCCGTCTGAAAGGATCAGTGGAAGGTGAAGTCTGGATAAGGAGAACTCCACATCACTGAAATCATCAAACACCCGCTATGCTGTTTTAGTCCACTTGAAGCTTGTCATGGCCGAAAATCAATCAATGGTACGACTATGACCGAGTACCATGAGACACACTCGCGGAGCCGTTCGCAAAGTTTCATTTTTGGGAAAATGTTTGTCGAGGTGAGCGCCAAAACTGAGCATACATTCATCCGAGGAACTTCAAAATTTACATATACAACACACACATTGGATATACAAGATTCACACTAGATTCGAGTATACAAATTAGGTCAAAATTGATCTTACTTTCAAAAATATTATGAAAAACGTTCATACAAACACAGAAATTCTTTAATATTTGTTTAATTTTAATGAGGCCCAAAACGATGAGAAAACCAGTAAATATCCCACTTTTCTTGATAATTCTCCCCATGGTCGAAAAACGTATTACTAAAACAAATGTTTCAATTTCGATTTTGATATTAGAATTTTGAAAATCTAGCTAAATAAATTGTAATTGTTTCATAGCTTGCAGAAAAATACCCTGTTGAGAAAATTTAATTTATTCATTCAGATGTCAGAAAAATAAGTTCTCAATAGTTTTTACAAATAGTGGTGTTTTTCGATATTAATAATATAATAACACACATTTATAAAAATTCAATAATAATCTGTTGTAAATATCGATTTTTCACTAACCTTATACTTAATAGTTTAAAATTTTTAGTGAATAAAAAGAGTAATTTTATAAATATTTAAATGAATTAACTAGGCCCCATGGAATTTGTATTATAAATTTTTCTATAAGTAGTATTTCCAAGCTCCATATGAAGAATCGGGAATAAGTATAAAATGGGTTTTTAATGTTTATATGTACCTCATTTTGTAAAAAATTAACACACAAAAAATGAAAATGGAATCTTAAAATCTGCAAAAAAATCTTCAAAGTTATTCGTATCCAAATAGTTGAAGGATGGATTGGAGTGTACAAAATAGGTTAGGAGGAGAGGATATGGGACTTACGGTGGTGCGAGTGGAACAAGATGTAAGCAGACAGACCTCTCGTACTAAGTATGTTGTGAATATCGGTACCGATGGAGAACATCATTCCTTCAGCCGAGGCCAAAGTCAGCAGAAGACGGAGGGGCCAGGCAAGTCCACTGGTCGAGTTGCTACAGCACAGTCCTCAAAGTAATTTATCTCTTACCATATATATTTTATCCCCCTTTTTTTACTTCTCCAGGTATACGAAGTATAGATAGGATTACCAGACGTACTCTTTTTAGGTTTGCCTCTTTTGTACTATTCACTTTTTTAAAGTTGTACTCTATTGTACTCTTTTTTTATTAGTTAGTTATTATGTCTCATGCCCGGGCTTTAACAAGGTCATATCGCCTATTACCAGAGCGCTTTTTCGTCACTCTGGTGCACATGAGCCCGACTCTACTGTGGGAGTCCTAAATTTTGCCTACCCTAAATTTTTATTCACCTAGGGTAGGGGTCTTTAACGAGTAGGTACCTGACATTGTACAGGCTCGGGACCATCGCTTAACGTTTCATCCGAAAGACGGCATACCTAAGTTTATTTTACCTACCAGATAAAATAAACTAAGGGCCTCGGCCGGGTTTCGAACTCAGAAGGCAAGCACGCATACCACTGAGCTACCGGCGCCCTCTCTTTTTTATTATGTTGGCTAAATTTAACAAATTTTATTACTATTTTTATTTTTGAATGGATAAGCCTTACTGCTACCGTCGTGGAAAAATGTTGAAGCATTTTCAAGATATCACGGATTAATTATTTTTTGACCAAAATGTAAATCTGAAAACGTTTTTAAAGATCACTCTCTCCCCTCTCAAATTAATTTCAAACTGTCATTACTAAGTATAAGAAAACCACTCTGAAAATTGCTGTATAATAAAACAAAGAAAACCGCTGATGCCAAAACATTACATTCACATACCCAGCAATACCAGTTTGAAATGAATTTGAGATGAGGGACAAGGGGAGTGTGATATGTAAAAAGGTGATTGGTATAAGAAAATCACATCAGATATATTCAAGTGTTTAATTATTCAATTATGATTTTAGATCAAAAGGCAGTATAGATGTTGGATTTTTGGATAAACAAGAATTTAATCGACTTAAGGCGATTACATCAAAAGGCATCAAAACTATAGACAATTTCAACTGTGAAATATTGCGAAGAAGGCTAGATAAAGGGTGTCCAGTTGGAAATAAACAGTCCGATCGTAATGGCAGAAGAGAGAAAGATAGAGGTCTTCTTAAGAAACGGAGTTCATGCAGCAGGAAATCTACACGTTCAAATATAGAAAAATCAAATAACAAATCTATTATCAGAAAAAAAGTTGCACTCCACACTGGTTTAAATGTTATTAAAAAAATGAAATACAAACACTGGATTAAAGTCGAATTTCTTTATAATTATCTTCAGAAAAAGAAAACAATTGAATTTAATTATTTGAAAGAAAAAATTATTGAAATGCTTCAAGATTTGTGTGGTAGGAAATCATACGGTTATGCTCTCATGAAAATAGACAGATCCCAAGATAGAGCAATCATGAAATTTTCTAAATTAGTTCTCAACTTGTATCATCATGCTTGTCTTGGTGAAAAAATGAAAGAATCCGATATATTTGATCCAGATAGTGAAGGTACTCCCATTTCAAAAATTATAAAATGTGCTCAAATGAAAGATAAAAAAATGTCATCAGAAGTGCTCACTTGCTCACCATTGAAAAAAAAGAAGGGTTCACATTGCATTGCATGTACATTTGAAACAGAAAGTGAATTTGGAACAAAAATAGTAGAAAATAAGAAAAAAAATGATAAAAAGATTATAAATCCTCCATGGAATTATCATCGTCCTATAATTCAGGACTCCAAAAGTCCTCAGGAGACAAGAAGTTCAAAACAAGTGAGTTTATCTGATTTGAAAATATATTCTTGTCCTTCTACAATCACAATGACAACTAATTTTTGTTTGAGTTCTGGAAATACATGGGATATATACAGACAAACAAGACAAGAGTTGACAGAATCAGATCCAGTCTCTCTTATTATTGAACATCAGCAAATCGATATCAAAAAACAGTCAGGACTCACTGTACACAGAAGTGTTGACAATTTCAGAAGTAAATCAGATACAAATAGAAATTATGTACCACTGTCAGATGAGAGTCAAATATTAAGATATTTTTCTTCTTGTGAAGACATTAAGATGAATACATCTGCGTTGAATACTATAAAACAATTTTCACCAATAAATTTTCAAAATCTAACAGATGGTGTAGATGAAAGTGGGGATTTTGCTGAATGTGAATGTGAGTGTGAAATTAAGGTTTTATCTGAAAATTTTGCATCAAAAGCTGAATCTGAACTTATATTGGATCAATTTAAATCGAGCAAAAAGGAAGATGAAAAAATATCTGAAAAAAAGGAAGACGATTCAAATAAGGCTATGTATGACCTTTTTAGTAAACTTGATTTCATAATAATTTTTAATATTATCCGGTCAGAAAAGATCTCTGTAAAAATAACTAATTAGATTGATAATATTTTCTATTGTACGTCATGCCCGCGCTTTTAACTATAAGGTCATATCGCCTACTACCAAAGCGTTCTTTTGTCGCTCTGGGGAACATGAGCCCGACTCTACAGTGGGAGCTCTGAATTTTGCCTACCCATGTTTAGTTATTTACTATGGGTAGAGGTGTCTTAAACGATTATCTGACATCATACAGGCTCGGGATCATCGCTTAATATTCCATCCGAAGGACGGCGTGCTTGACGGTGGCCCCGGACCTTTGAACCTGCGATCTTGAGCTCTGGGCAATGTAGTATCTTGTAGGTGAATAAACCTAGGTAGACATATTTAGGTCTCCACCTGTGGAGTAGGACTCAAGTCCACAAGAGCGCTTGTTATTATTTTTGCTCAGTTCATGGTTAAACCATTCAGCCAGCTCCTCCAAAAAATGTATATCCAGCTGATAGGACTAAAAATCAATGGTCGTAAAAAATGAGGTTTAGGTCCTTCTGCCCGGACACCATTGGTATTTATTGTGAATTCAAAATTTTGTACAACCGACAAATCGATAATTTTTCCTACTTTAAATACAAAAATACATGATAAACTAAACCCTCAATAATTTATTTTTCCGCTAAATATCTATCTATATATGAGGAGTTTGGAGCCAGAGCGGACCAACTGGTTTAAACTGAACAGGAAGAAGATGGCAATTGAAAATTGAGTACATTTTGTTTATCTCCATAAATGGGCCCCAAATATTTATTTATATTTGAAATTTTAGAATAGTATAGTATTGGATGAGTGATCCCTTTTTGTGTTCTATAAAGTTTTTGAAGGCCGTATGATCCATTGTGACTTTGAAAATATATGCACAAAATATTTGTGGACTAAACTTAAAGTGCTGCTATCTATCACTGAAGTGAAGAAACTAAGTGATCCACACTGGTTTTGAAAAAGGGAACCTATGCCAACATCAAGATGGTAATAACTCATTTTCCGAAAAATTGTGGGTTGGTCCGCTCTGGCTCCAAACTCCTCATATAGCTCTCCAGAGAATTTTTTTCTGACAGACCATAATATGGTTTATATATTATATAAAATGTAAATAATTGTAAATTTATTAAACTTTTAGCCTTGATGAACAATCCTCGTCGCATTGCTTTATTAGTAAGAACCAGATCCGACTATTCATGGCACTCCTGACAACACTGGCCCTTGGCTATTATGGTATTATAGAAGAAAATCCATCTTTGAGGCATTCGATCAAAAGTCAACTCCGAACACTGCTCCAAGGTAACTAGATATACATTCATTTAATTGTTTATTAGTTTTTAATATAGTTATCCTGATTGGCTAGGCAGAAAAAATCACAACCATGGCACATCTAGGAGTGGACTGTATTCGATATTTGGTTCAGGAGAAATTAAATTGTGTTATTAAATATTAAAAGTTAATATTTTCATGTACTTATGTACTTGTTGTCTTGAAGCTGGATACATTCTCCTATTCCTTTTTTGATTTTCGATTCAAAAACTAGCAATTATAGACTTTTAGGGAAATACTCCTACCATCAGTAACTATAATTTTTCTGTTATTTGACATAATTGTGATAAAATATCTTGACTTATAAAACAAAGGCGCCCGTAGCATGCTTGTTTCCTGAGCTCAAGATCGTGGGATCGACACCAGGCCGTGGGCCACAGATAGGCTTTCATTTGGAAGGTGAAAAAAACATGTGCATGCCGTCCTTCGGTTGGGACGTTAAGCGGTGGTTCCGACCCTGTTCCATGTCAGGTACTCGTGAATAAAAAAATTAGGATAGGCACAATTTAGGACCCCCATAGTAGAGTCAGGCTCATGTCCACCAGTCACGATAGAGCGCTCTGGTAGTAGGCGATATATGACCCGTCAATAATCAGATGAACCTTAAATAAATATTAAAAAAGAAAATATTAATATATAGATACTGATGATGGGTGAAATTCCTGGAACGTCTCAGGTTTAAGTATGTTTTAAACTCAAAAACTAATTGGTAGAATAATATAGCTGCCAAATATATTATTATAATAAATTTATTATTTAAACATTTTCATTTCTATTCCAGGAGTATTACGTTTTGTGGAAGAAACATTGTGAAATATTGCTACTGTCGTCATTGTACTCTCTTCGTCCTGTTTGTATGTATAGAAAATTCTTAAAACTGAAATAGATTTCTAATGACTCACTGTTCTACTATATTTTCTGAAGTATACTCAGTGGTTCTCAGCGTAGTCCAGATCAAGAGAATCTAAAAAAAGATTATAGTAGTCTCCCGATTATCCGGAAACTGACTAACCGGGTTATCTGACACAAGAAAAGGTCAGAGATCACTCAGTAAAGGTTTTCATATTTTGCATATTCACACTAAGAGCTATACAAGAAATCGTCGGTGAATCACCGGCAATGTACTTCCCTAGAACAAAATAATTAATTTTTCGCTCTACCTCCAAAACCATTCGATCGTTTGAGTTAATATTCAAGAGTTCATGGGAACCAGTAAGGTCAACCCTTGCTATGAGATTTGTATCTGTATAAGCAATAATGTTTCATTCTTTGTTTTTCAATTTTACTGTGAAAGTGTTTTTTAGTTTTTTGTAATCTCAGCAATAATTGTATTATAGTTTTTAATATTATTATTGATTGCCTTATTTCGAAATTCAAGAAGAAGCAATTTTTTAATTTGTATTTTCATATTTATCCATTTCATTTTTTGGATATAATTATTTCATCTCAATACTTTACTATGTCAATTTTCTTTTTTTTTTTTTTCACTGTAGTTGATACACTTTATATAGGTATATTCTTTTTTATATTTTATTTAAGAAGGCTGGCTGAACTCCTTCCAATGAAATGTATTTTATTTCAAATGGAATAAAGATTATTATTAATATATTCAAGAGTTCACATACGGGCTCACGGGGGCAAATTCTCATATTAAAATTACATTGGCAGTTATCAAGGTTTTGTGAAATGATCCCTCTTCCCTTCTGCCGATATCGCTGAAATTTGACAGGTTATGTCCTCATTGGGATTTGACTTCACATATGAAATTTTGTGTCGATACATTCATTCTATCGAGAGTTGTGTCCATAGACACCCACACAGACTTTTTTCATATTTTGAATATGGAGATTGGAAAACATGGAATTCCGATGAAAACACGGCATCGAATTGTTGACCGATTACATAACTTCCACATACTTCGTATAGTTGGGGAAGTAGAATCAAGGTGAGTTGGGGCAAGAGCCTAAGTCCCGAGTATGATACAAATGATCTTACAATGGCGCCATAAAGATGAGATTAAAAAATAATTGTGACAGCCACTAGAGTGCACTAAATTTCATATTAAGGGGCCTAAATTTCATAATAAGGGGCCCATAGACGTACAATAATATTGCGCAAATGAATTTCACAAATAAATTGAGGTGTCCCACACACGTACAATAATACTGCACAATAATCAAGGTTGTGCAATGAAGTTGATGTGTGGATGATATTGGAAGGTTGCACAATATATTGTGCAAAGAGGGCATAGACTTGCAATATTATTGCGAAATTCATTCTGTTTGTCGTTTTGTGAGCAAGTAAAATGATGAGTGACACTGAACTGTGCTGTATTTTGATTGCCGTGGGTACAAGTATGAAAAAAAAGAATCAACGCAAAGGTAGGAAGTGGGCGAAACAGAGGTTAAAAGAGAGAGAACAGCATACTCATGAAACGTTACTCAATGAACTGAGAGTATGTGAACCGAACGATTTCCGAAACTTTCTACGGGTCAATGCGGAATTATTTGATAAACTCCTGGCTATGGTTGCTCCGCAAATCGAGAGAAAAGATACTGTAATGCGAGAAGCTATTCCGGCAAGTCAGCGTCTTTCAATCACTTTACGTTACCTCACAACTGGGAATACCTATGAAGACATGAAGTTTCTGACTGCAGTATCACCACAGTCGCTAGGCCAAATTGTTGTGGAAACATGTACAGCTTTGATCTCCAGCCTCAATGAATACATAAAGGTAACACATTTCACCATCACCATTTTATTTGACATGAAAAGGATAGGAATTGATAAAGTATTAAGCAGTGGTAAATGAAAAAAAGGCAAAACCTCATGAAGACAATTATTTTTCAATGAAATCAGTCAAAGGAAAAGGGGGTTCTCTACTCAACCTTAATAAATGCCGATGTAATGAAATTATCGACACAAATTTTAGTATGAGCGTTTACCAGCCTCGTAAGTCAACTATTGAATATTAGCACAAACGGTAGATTGTTTTTAGAGTTAGAGCGATAACTTAATGTATTTATTTATTCTGAGGAAGTACATTGCCTTTGAACCGACGAATTTTTTTTAAATACCTTTTCATACAAATTATTTTTTGTTGTATTTTGACATTTTAAGAAACTTTAACATAATATTTTTTTATTACAAACGTACAATACAATGGCAGTTATAGCTATATCATATAGAATAATTGATTGAAAAAAATTGTATTACAATATAAATAAACGAAAAAAAGTTGATATGAATTAAATAAATAAAAAATCATCATGTATCGTGCTTATGTACCATCCTTTTGACAAAATACTCATAAACAGGCGACTGTTTCCAAAATAAATATTTCAAAGAACATATACAAATTTAATGAAATTATAATAAGAGATACTCCACGTTTAATTTTTTTAACAAGTAATCTACGTTAGTAAGATGAAGAATGTAAAATGACACTGTGTTTCTTGTGCTTTTTTTCATTTTTCAATATTGATGAGGTGCTACCGTGTACCAATAATTTTGCTAAGTACTTCTTTGCCATTTGAAAGTCACCAACCATCATTGCTATGTCTGAAAGTGAAAAAAAAATTAATATTTCTGATATGTATTAATATTGAAAATTAATTAATTGTAAATGTTTGCGTACTCTGATGTCCATTCTGGAATCCCTTCATTCGTGCATGACTGCGATGTACTTCTTGAAAAAAAAAAAAAAAACAGGAGTAAGGAACATTTTTAATTTGATGATAAAAAAAATTATCAGGTAACAATAAGTTTTAACTTTTGGGATTTTGTAAGGAGATTATTATAGGTTAGGTTAGGTTTTATGACTCATGAGGTCATATCGCCTTCTACCAGAGCGCTCTTTCGTCACTCTGGTGGACACGAGCCCGACTCTACTGTGGGAGTCCTAAATTTTGCGTACCCTAAATTTTTATTCACCTAGGGTAGGGGTCTTTAACGAGTACCTGACATCGTACAGG
Source organism: Aradus depressus (assembly GCA_963662175.1). NCBI lineage: Eukaryota > Metazoa > Arthropoda > Insecta > Hemiptera > Aradidae > Aradus > Aradus depressus. Next base: position 75,596,702 of record OY759214.1, read on the forward strand.
CTCGGGACCATCGCTTAACGTTCCATCCGAAGGGCGGCATGCTTAAGTTTATTTTACCTCCCAGATAAAATAAACTAAGGGCCTCGGTTGGGTTTCGAACCCACGTTCCTGAGCTCAGAAGCCAAGCACGCATACCACTGAGTTACCGGCGTCCTCTAGATGATCTCAAATAATAGTAATTACAAACGGGAAAAACTCCCATCATCAATATCTATAGTCAATCATCAGTATCTATAGTCCATCATCAGTGTATATATAGTCCATCATCAGTATCTATAGTACATGTGTTTGTGTTCTTTAGGTCAACTATTCCTTCTGTCATATAAAAGTCCACTCAATAAATATGTTCTATAAAATGAAGATTCTGAATGACAGAAGGAATAGGTAACATAAAGAACACGTGTAATATAGATACTGATGATGGGAGTGTTTCCTAAAACGTTTGTAATTGCTATTTTTTGAGAAGGCAAAAAATAAATGGTAGAAGTGATGCTGTAATAATATATTATATACGTTTTAAGTAATTTATCTATTGCGGCTCACATGAAGTAATAACATTTTATTATTGTTTATTCCATTTTTAACTAAATAAAATAAATATAAAAAAAGATTTGTGACAGGCTTGAGTCAGTAGAAGAGTATATCATGTCACAGATAGTCTGAGCTCACACAGGTTTTATTATGTGCTAGCCGGATTTCGAGGTTGCCCTCATCAACAGGCTGTGTGATAACTATTTAAAAAGGTAAAATGATTAAATTAAATAAAAATGTGAAATAAAAAAATAAGCTACTCAAAACATTAACTATTTAAAATTTCATGGATGGAGACAGTTACGTTGTTCCTGTTCCCATCTCAATTAAAAGGAGAATAATAAAAACACAAAGACTAAAAGAAGATAAATTAAAATATAATTAAGGGGAGAATATCCAGACAGCTTGAATAATATTAATTTGAGAAAAACTAATAGTTTGAGAAAAAATAATACAGTAATAATAAAATGGATGAGATGGAGGGAAATTCAAAGAAAGGGGAATGAAATGCTAATGAGAGAGTGAGGATTGTATATCGAAGAGGAATTGGAACAGAGAGCAATTTGGAGGAAGCCATGGAAGGAGAGATTGGGAGGGGGTAGGGAGTTTTAGAGAGAGAAGGCTTGGACAAGGATCGAGTTGTGGGAGGCTGAGGAGCGATGGAAGGGGATGAAGAGGTCCGAAGGACGGGATCTGGTGGATGGAGGACTGTAATTGGAATATTTGGTGAAGGTAGTAGGAATCTTTGGATTATAGGATTTGGAAGAGGAACGAAGCAGGGAGGTAGTCTCGGAGGTAGAAGTGTTTGAGCCATTACAACTCTAAATACCAGGGCGAGATATGAGAGTCTCAGTGGACATCGAAAACATGCCCAGAGATCTGTATTATCTCTCAAAACAAATCAAATGATATATAAAACTCTACATAAACCAATGTGGACTTATTGACTTGAACAATCACGTTCAACCAAGAACCGCATCCAATCCAATCCAAAATCCTTCATGAAATAGCCAATGTTTCTTATTATAACTAGAGTAAATAACCCTTCTCATAGAACCTCCAAAGTTCCTTTCATTACCGAAGTAATCCTAGTAAAGTTCCCTTAGTTCTCACGATAATCCTTTAATTCGTGCTCTTCCTTCCGCCACACTTCCCAAAAATCCTGTAAGACGGTCGAAGCGCCAATGGCCCAGAGACCTTCTAGGAAGCAGCAGTGACAATGGTGAGTGACTGTAACTCAGTATTTTAGGGGATGTCACCATTTCCCCCAATGAGACATGAACTCAGTCATTTTTCCTGGATCTCATTAGATACTTAGATATGTACAATTCACAGCTGTAAATGTGTTATTATATAAATAAAAAAAAAATAATAATAATTTATAACTTCCAAATAAAACTTACATCTCAGTCTCGTCAACCACTTGACTGTAGTATTCGATGAGTTTCAAACAGATAGGGGTTTGAATTAGAAATATTAACAGACACCACAAAGTAGAAAACCAAAACCCATTCTGAAAATAAATAAATATAAGTATATATTATTAACTTTAATAACAATTTAAGGAAAAGGGCTTATCATAGTGTGTTCTGGTAGGCTTGTGTGTTTTACTTTCTCAGCTATACCTACTATAAGATAAGTTATGTAATCAGATAGAAATTCGATGTTGTTTCCACCAAAACTTCTTATTTTCCAACCCCCTGAATCCAAAAATGAAGAGAAAACATGTCCTGTTATCAATGGAAATCTCCCGATGGAATGAATACATCTGTAAATATAATATATTGTAGTACGAAGTATTATGGTAATTTTATAAGGGACCTCTCAGAGCCAACCCAGAGTAAACCATCTATTCATGTTCAGACAAATCGGAGAAGAGAAGGGGGAGGGGGAGGGGGGGGGGGGGGGGGAGGGAGCGCATTCATAGCGACTATTTACTCTCGAACATTTCGATAGGTCATTCGGATGTCCGTAAGTAAAACTCTTACTGATTTTCAGTCATTATTTTTAAAAAAATTTATTTATTTTTTATTATTTTTTTATTTTTTTTATTTACCCTTCTTTTTTTATTTAATTTAATTTTTTTTTTTGTAACATTCATAAATTCACAAATTTACATATGGTTTATACCGATTGTAAATATTCAAATTAAAGAATTATTAAAAAAAAAAAATTTCAGCCAAATCGGACAAAGAAGAACAGTTTGAAGGGAGAGCGGAAACATAATTTGCAACGAATAATTCGAGATAAGGAATTGAATTGCTGGTGATTTACGGTGATATTTTTTCATATTGTGATCCCGTGGTATATACTGGTGCAGCTTAAATTGCCTCCATCAGTACAGCCAGCTAATATAAGGCGAAAATAGAAATACATACATATTAGGGTGGTCCTTAAATATGCCATTTCGCGATTTTGAAACGTGCGCACCCTAGAAAATTTCTTCAACCCGAAACAAAATTAAAAAACCCATGCCCCACAAGGGTTGAAATTTTAATGGAATTTAACATAGGATTCAACGACTATTGCTTTCGCGCATGCTTAGCTCCATAGGTTTTCATTGGTATTCTTAAAACTTATGGTATTTAGAGGTTTTCGAGGTCGTTGAATAAGATGCCGTTGTCAAAAAGTCGATTTTGACAGTTGACAGCTGTCAAAACGCTGTCAACAAGGCTCCAATTTTCAAAAAAGCCGTATAACAACGCTTTTTATATGTTTTCGCGGTCACTGAGCTCAAATTTTGGGTCAAAATTCAATTTCAACACATCACAGCTATCAACGTTGACCTCAACAAAACTTTATTTAGCAAATTATGATAAACTTTTTTAATCAATAACTAATTATATATTTAAAATTTATAATATTAATATACTTTAACAAAAAATTAATTTAAATTTGTAAACTCAAAAAAAACATTCTTAATTTAAATTCCGATCAAAAAAATGTAAACTAAGATTTATTCTGAGTCTAGAATTTTATGGTTGTTTATGTGAAAAATGAAGTTTTAAATTAATACTAACTTTTTTTTTTGTTCGATCGTTCTTATTCGAACAAAGGGATAATGTTTCAACATGATTTGTTGTAATAAATATTATTTCTTTAAATTAAATTACTATGTGATATTTGCATTATGTGCCTTTAAAAACTACCCTAAGGCATGATTTAAATGAAATTATTTCAAAATTTCTCTTACAACTCTTTTTAAAACTGGGATGTGTTGAAATTGAATTTCGACCCGAAATTTGAGCTCAGTGACCGCGAAAACATATAAAAAGCGTTCTTATACGGCTTTTTTGAAAATTGGAGCCTTGTTGACAGCGTTTTGACAGCTGTCAACTGTCAAAATTGACTTTTTGACAACGGCATCTTATTCAGCGACCTCGAAAACCTCTAAATACCATAAGTTTTAAGAATACCAATGAATACCTATGGAGCTAAGCATGCGCGAAAGCAATAGTCGTTGAATCCTATGTTAAATTCCATTAAAATTTCAACCCTTGTGGGGCACGGGTTTTTTAATGGTATTTTTAATTTTTTTTAGCGCCAAAAATTTTGTTTCGGGTTGAAGAAATTTTCTAGGATGCGCACGTTTCAAAATCGCGAAATGCCATATTTAAGGACCATCCTAATACATATATATATATGATAGATTAATCGATGATACATTATGATATAACTAATTGTTCTTTTCCTAGCCACCTCGATTGGGTAACATTTAGTTAAACTTATACATATCTTTAAAAGCCTATTCAGCAAATAAAATAAAACATTTACCAGTGGATCAATGGTAAATCGACAGATGAGGAGTTTCATCGAACGATATAAATCCCAGAAAGGTTTACATGTTATATCCTTCACATTTTTTCGTACATGATTTTCGTAAAGAATCAAATATCTTCTCAACCTTCCAATGTATTTATTGACTGCCTGCAACAAAATTGGAGTAAATAGATAATAACATATTAAACAAAAAAGTACTCGTTAAACTTGGGTAGTAGGGCTCATGTCCACCAGAGTTGCGTAAAGCCCGCAAAAAATATCAGAATGATTTATATTTTTCGCAGGATTCTTGCAGAGGTGTCGTTTCTATTCCGAAAATATTCTAAGATAGGTAAACTATTCATTGTGACCAGAGGAAGTAGGGAGAGTCGTCACAAAATATCGTAGGTGAAGAATACTATATGACCCTTAGAAAAACATTAACGAACTATAAGGCTTAGAAGATAGATATAAATAAAATAAATAAATATATATAATAATATATAAAACATAAAAAATATAAATTTTTGGTTAAACAAAAATACTCAAAATGATTACGAACCTGACTTGATGTAACCTCTCCGTGATTGCTTATATAGTACTGTACTGCTTTCAAATGTGACAATGTCTGATTCACTTGTCTCTGAAGAGGACCAATTTTTAACTCCAAAGCTGTCAATTGATAAATAAGATGTTCCTTGAAAAATAACTCTATCATTATTTTATATATTTAAAACAAATATATATTATAATTTTTAATTTAATAAGTAAGCAACGAAATCTCTTCTAACGGACACCTCTATTTACCGAACTCCAGATAATAAACAGTTTTTTGCATCGATATTTTAATAGGAACTTCAATGTGTAATAACCCTCTATTTCTCTAGCTCCAATTCAAATCCCATATCCACCAGAAAGTCACTAGATCCCGTCCCTCTGATCATTACCTTCCTTCCCACAGGACAACAACCTACCACAACTCCTTCCTTATCCAGGCTAACTCCCTCTGGAATTCTCTCCCTCTTCAGATCCGCCATGCTCCTTCTCTTCATTCATTTAAGTCCCTACTTTTCCATTATCTCCTAACTCAGCAAACCTCTGATTCCTAAGGCGGGCTCCTATGAGATAGTTCTCGTCTTCCTATCTATAAGTATCTCACTCCACTCGACAAATTGTCACTCTTCTGTTTCATCGGTCCAGTTTTAGCGATTAAATTAATATATAACTCACTATTGTTATTATGTTTTACATTATTATTCATACTTTGTTTTTTCTTATTTTTATTTTATTTATTTTTTCCATTAATTTTCACCAGTTTATTTTATTGTTTTAATCATTGCCTCTCTTTAACATTTAATATTTATCACTAGAGACCTCTTTTCTTATATTTTTATTCTGTCTCAATTCGTCGATACGTGTACTCTTTTGACTAGTTTTTATGTTATTATTCTTAGGGGACGAAAGTCCTAGAATAAAGATTATTTTTCATTTCATTTTCTATTTAGCGGAGCCTCCCAGTAACGGACTAAGACAGCAAAAAGGATACAACAAATCTATATAAATATTTGTTCCAGCATCACGCCCAAACGGCTGGAAGGATTTTCATGAAACTTCACATCTAGCATCCTTTTGAGCCCGACTGAATAATAGGCTATGTGGCGTCCCAAAATTTCGAACGGGAGGGGGGGGGGGGGGTTCTAGGGAGGGTCTAAGCATAAAAATAGTGCTAACTCATTAACGGTTGTTCGGATTGTCACGAAATTTCACATGTAGTATTCCAGAAGGCCAAATAGAAAAACAAGATGTATGGCGTCCCAAAATTTCGAACGGGAGGGGGGGTTAATGGGGAGCCTAAGTATAAATAAAGTGCTAGCTCATTAACGGCTGGTCGGATTGTCACGAAATTTCACATGTAGTATTCCTGAAGGCGAAATAGAAAACAAAGATGTGCGGCGTCCCAAAATCTTGAAAGGGAGGGGGGTTGTGGGGGTAGGCCTAAGTATAAATATAGTGCTAGCTCATTAACGGTTGGTCGGAATGTCACGAAATTTCACATATGTAGTATTCCTGAAGGCCAAATAGAAAAATAGGGGGTGTGACGTCTCAAAATTCTGAACGGGATGGGGAGTTGTGGGGGTAGGCCCTATATATAAAGATACCGGTAGCTCATTAACGAATGGTCGGATTGTCATCTAATTTCACATGTAGTAGTAGTAACTACGTACTATCTGTGGAGTCCGCCGTTGCAAGGCACATACTAGCACCTTTCGCCATGGCTCTTGCAGCTCCCTCAGATGTACTTCCCCAGCTCAACCTCTGAGCACCCCCACCATCGGACCCACCCAGAAATCAATGTTTTCCAGTGTTATACAAAGTGTATGGAGAAAATATAGCTCATGACGTCACACCAACATGTTCAGACCTGCCCTCCCCTCTACCGGACATATGAGCATGCTGTCCTCCCCGAGGAGGGACCCCACACATCGCCATGTCCAGACCTGCTTTCCTATAGGTATGTAGTACATATATCAATGTTGTTCCATACAATGTGGTTCCTCTTATGTATGGGGAAAGTATAATAATACGTAGTACGGCTAGCAATGAGGTTCCTCTGATGTATGTAAAGTTCACAGTTAGATAGACTCCAATCGCCAGTACGTTTTGACAATAAAGTACAGGAGAGAGACTAGTAAAATTTATAGTGGAATTTAAAAATATATTAGATTGGAACAATGCACTATGTAGTCAACCTTATACATTACAAGAGTATCATATTAATGTGAAATAAAAAAAAAAAAACATTTTAAAAGTAATTGTTTTTTTTATTTATAATTCTCCCAATGATCCTATATATAAGGTACATACATGTATATTATGTATCAGTCATATATGGAACGTGCAAGGAGTCAGACCAGTGGTGCTGGAATAATCGTGGATCATTTACCGTTTGAAGCCCATCTTCCAGGATATTCTTTTTGCGGTCCTGGCACACACTTACAAAACCGACTTAGGAGAGAGGATAGGGGTATAAACAAACTTGACGAAGCGTGTAGGAGGCACGATATATTTTACTCAAAGCACAAAGGTAGTAAGGAGAGATCAGTTGCAGACCAACAATTGGCGGACGAGGTTTGGGAACGTGTTACAGCTAGTGATTCTAGTTTGGGTGAGAGAGCGGCAGCCTGGGCAGTAACAAACACAATGAAGGTTAAATCAAAATTGGGTGGGGGGTGTAATTTTAGGGGAGGGTTGAAGATTTTACGAGGGGCGATTAGGAAAAAAGGGTGGGGGTTACATAAGAAGGTCCATGAAGCTGTGTTAGCGGCACGAAAATATTTTAAAAATAAGAAAATCAAAATTCTTAGAGTCTTACCATTTCAAAAACGGGGTGGGGCTCTACCATTAATTCCCCTATTCGCAGCCTTAAGTGCACAAGGCTCACTTGCCTCAGGAGCTACAAATATTGTAAAGGCAATGAATGAAGCCAGACAGAAAAGAGATCAATTAAAGCAAGGAGACCAATTGAAAATTGGAGAGGGGGTGTACTTGAAACGGCACAAAAAAGGTTATGGGTTGTTCCTAGCTCCGTACCCGGGTAAACCCAGACAATACGACGGTGGGGCCATAAATAAAAATAAAAAACGCCGAAATTTATAAGTCAGTTACCAAACAGAGCATTAACAAACACTGAACTACTGAAGGTAGGTCGTAAGCATATTAAATATTTTAGGGGAGTGTACATGAGAGATAGACTACCACATAGACATAGATTAAATGAAAGCATAATATTAAATTTAGATGAACAATCTAACGAGGGGGCGCATTGGGTTTGTGTATTCAAGCGTGGTACAGATATATTTTATTTCGTCAGTTTTGGGAATTTAAAACCTCCATTAGAAGTTATAAATACTTCTGAAAGTATTTGATACCCGCACACTTTATGCCAGTCTAACTTATCTACATACTTGTGTAGTGCATCTTCACTTAGGTGTCCAAACTCGGATAGAATTCCCCAATTGATGTTATCTTCAAACTCCTCGATCATCCCATCTATTAGCTCCTCTGCTGCAGTTGATCTTTTCAAGAAGACTCATCTTCGAAAAATTATAATGGAAAAGTAAAATATAAATATAAAAAACTATATATGATGAAATTCCCCGAGTTAACCTTAAGATAGTACTTATGTGAAATATAAAATTGTTTTTAAGAATAATACTGACCTATACATACAGAATGCTGCTGTAAAATTGCTTTTATTATTCAAGTTCTGACGAGGGGAGTGTGTGAACTATAACTGTATATAATTGTTTTAAGATAATACTGAACTTTTCAAAAAAAAAAAAGTTTATTATAGAAATTAAAGTTATTATATTCAAGTATTTTTTTATTTTGATTTATCCCTTCTCACCATATAAGATAGTGTAAGACTAGATTGGAAAATAATAAAATATGAAAAATCAAGATATGTTCCTAAGAAGTGAATGATGTTGTGTTGGGGAGAGCGGAAACTTACATTTTTGGTCGAGTGGGGGCTCTATGGTTAGGTCTCCTTCAACTCAGTTGAGCGCCCTCAAGGTATTTTTTTTGGTAGAGGGGGGCATTGCTATACTTTGTCTATGCCAAGGGTGTAGCTGGGGAAGTACATTGATTCATAGCTAGGGAGGATGCTGGCGGGTTGGGCTGGGGTGTACTTAAACAATCTCTAGAATTGATATTTCGTGTAACAGGACGTGCTTCCTGTAGATACGGGCTCGCTCAAACAACACTTCGGGGGGGCACAACATTCTTATTTATATTTCATTTTATTACTAAAAACACTGTAAAATTCATTAAACCTTTTTTTAATACAATACAACATACCCAATAATATATATATGTAAATAACGTTATGTGAAGAGTGGAAGGCTACTTTAAAAAAATTAAAACTTATATTTCGTCATATTAATGTCAAATCTTTTTTATGTAAACTGTTGAAACATTTTAATACAGTGAACGTATTTAGTTACACACAAATAAAAACTAAAGACTTGATCTAAAAACTATTTCAAGATGTAATATAAAAGTCCACTCATGAAAGTCAGCATTTTCAGTATTAATTAATAAACTGACTGGAAAAAGAAAAATATTTCAGGAAGGGCTATAGTAAACCACTAATATAAATGATATTATATAAAAAAATAGAATTAAATATAACTTACATTGATCTGTAGAAGACATGATGCTAGTCTATGTTGACTGGACTGAGAAGCAACCGATAGGGGTCGTGTTATCTCGTTGTCTTTTCCTGGTGCGTATCTCTCCCCCATCCACGGCCGTATATCACCTATGGATCTACGAGGGTTAGAAACGTCTCGTTTCGATTTTTGCATTGCTTATTTTATTAGCTTTCCATCGGTACCAAATACTTCCGAAAACCATGGACAGAAATATATGTTATAATAGCATGAGGAAATATATATATGAAATAGGTATATGTTACTTAATTCAATTGTATGTTACATAGTATTAAATTGTACGTTACCACAAATGTTACTATATGTATATGTATGATATGAATTGATCAACTCTAGTATATGAATAGCCCCTCTCTCTTGTACTTTATTGTCAAAACGAACTGGCGTGTGAACTTTACATACATAAGAGGAACCACATTGCTACATGTACTACATACCTATAGGAAAGCTGGTCTGGACATGTCGATGTGTGGGGTCCCTCCTCGGGGAGGACAGCATGCTCATATGTCCGGTAGAGGGGAGGGCAGGTCTGAACATGTTGGTGTGACGTCATGGGCTATATTTTCTCCATACACTTTGTATAACACTGGAAAACATTTATTTCTGGGTGGGTCCGAAGGTGGGGGTGCTCAGAGGTTGAGCTGGGGAAGTACATCTGAGGGGCTGCGCGAGCTATGGCGAAAGGTGGTGCGTGGTGGGGAAGGGTACTCTCAGGGAGCCTCATGGGCACAGGAAATACATATATTATCTACTCAAGGCACATACTAGCTGTGATACCCAGTTGTCCTAACTACGTACTAGCTGTGGAGTCTGCCGTTGGAAGGCACATACTAGCTGTGATGCCCAGTGGTCCTAACTACGTACTAGCTGTGGAGTCTGCCGTTGCAAGGCACATACTAGCTGTGATGCCCAGTGGTCCTTACTACGTACTAACTGTGGGGTCCGCCCTTGCAAGGCACATACTAGCTGTGATGCCCAGTGGTCCTAACTACGTATTAGCTGTGGAGTCCGCCGTTGGAAGGCACATACTAGCTGTGATGCCCAGTGGTCCTAACTACGTACTAGCTGTGAGGTCCGCCGTTGCAAGGCACATACTAGCTGAGATGCCCAGTGGTCCTAAATACGTACTGTCTGTGGGGTTCACCGTTGCAAGGCACATACTAGCTGTGATGCCCAGTTGTTCTACGTACAGTCTGTGGGGTACAGTCATTAAACTAACAATGTTAATTTTTAGACGTTCATATCTACGTAATATTTTTCCAGTTGTACTTGAAAAAATCCTAATGGATGAACTATTGTATTTCTAAATGATGAAAAAATAAATTAAATAGAATGAGACCAAATTGGGCCAATATTTGGAATTATTAAAATACCTACATTAAATACTTTATATTTTTATTTTATTTTTTTCGTTTTTGGATTCAAAATGCCGGAATAAATTATGAATTTCTGACTGATTACATAACTTTTCCTATATTTCGTACAACTGCGCAACTAAAGTGTCCGGTAATTAGAGTTTCAATATAGTTGGTATTGGGTTCAATACAGGTTACCTTGTGCGATTCTAAATCCTTTATGTAGGAGTTGAGTAGTCTTCGGCACTTCTTGGACAATGTGTCTAAATGTGTAACGGTGTTGATGTCTTTTATTTGAGCAGCCACTCCTTCCAGATGACCAGCAACTGCCTCCAAGTCTGTACTTACAGGACCTGAAATCTGTAATAACTAGATGTAATATCTAAGGACTAGGTACATACTCGTATTGTATCTGTTATTGAAAGGTTATGAAGTTTGATCAAAATAAGACAACTTTCGATCAATTTCACCATCAGTTCATTACATTTTAAGCCTAAACACCACTCTCCACTTACTCAGACCATCTCCATTCAACCCAGGCCTCCACTCGTCACTACACTACACTAAAAAAAGCTGATAGCCGTGTTTTGTGTTTTTACTCATTTTAAAAGAAATGATTTCATAGGATTGGAAAATAAATATAATTATTTTTTTAAATATTAATAATTTAATCATTTTAATGTGTGTATTTTTTTTTTTTACATCACAATACAATGAACTCGTTTAGTCCCGAGCCTGTACGATGTCAGGTACCCGTTGAAGACCCCCTAGGTAGGCCAACTTTAGGACTTTCTGTGTAGAGTCGGGCTCCTGTACACCAAAGCGTATATACAAATAAACGATAAGACTTCGTAGTTAAATCCCGGGCATGAGTCACAATAACGTTTATTTATTGCTCTGTATTGTGTCGGGTGGACCTTGCGTTTGTGCAACATCACCCGTCTCTGTCCGACGAGGGAGCTCGGGATCTGGCTAGTGCTTGAGTAAAGTTATGACGGGCCGGGGGGGGGGGGGGGGGGGGGGGGGGGGACCAACAATCACAATAACTAACTATTGATTAAAGCTATTGTTATATTTTTATAGAATTCTCCTGTAAACGCTGTAACTGATAATGGACGAAATGACAAAGACGTAAAAAAGTAATAATAACGAAAATATATAAATAGATTAAATAAAATATACTTTGATAATAAAAAATTGCTCTATTAAATTGTATAAATTAATTCTTCTAATAAAACGAAATCATTTATCAAAACATCCTATACGTTTCAATTATTAAAAAAAACTAAACCTTGTAAATTTAAGTCATAATTCTAGAAAACAAAATGAGTTTTATTTTGAATGTACTGAATCTGTGGACTACCACACATATTTAATTATTCTCTTTAAAACTAGTTTTTGAAAGAGACCTCAGCGCGTGGAGTTGATAGCTCCAACAAAACTAGGCTCCAATTTCCATGAACATATGTGATGGTAAGATGTTGTGGGAGGAGATTTCTCATAGAAATAAAAGACGTTGTCTTCACACTGTTTTACGCAGTGTGGGTGGGGTGTGCCACTGATGATGAAGCTGTAGCGTTGAAAACCGGTTCTGGTCTTACAGTTTTATCTTAATTATATCAAATGAGCATGGAGCAATGTACATTAAAATGTTGCATCCCATACACCTCATACTTTCTCCCGGATCGTATTCACTTCGACTGACACTACATTGCTCATATTCACATGAAGATTACAATCTCGTGTAAAATAATATAAGTTACCTGAGATCTCTGAGTGCTAATATTTATCATGAGACCCTGGAGCAGGTCATTCAGGCTGGCATGCAGTTTGGGAGTCAGGATCAGGATTTTTTTCAAATTTACTTTTATATGCTGCATTTGATCTAAAAGTTCAGTCCAGTTGGCAGTATTGGTCGTCTCTTCGATGTCCAAAAGATATCTCAAATTCAAACTATTGTAGGCAGAACTGTTTTTCTTACACTGTCTGAAAAAGAAAAGAGAAACTGTTAAAAGCGTGTTGTTAGTAGTTACACCCTAGAGAAATAGACATTAAAAGCAAGTATATAATTAATTCAAAAGAAAAAATAGATTTAATGGATAAATATGGAGTGTATAAATTGGAATGCCCAGAATGTAATGCCAAATACGCGGGGCAGACAGGGGAGATCCTTTAAGATTAGATACAGGAAACACACAAGAAATACTAACTCCAACACTTCCTCATTTCACCAACATCTCACAGAAACAGGACATACCATAGGCACACAACACAAACCAACTATAATACATATCTGCCAAAAAGGTCCACTTTTGAATTTCCTGGAAGCAGTAGAAATAAATAAACTGGACAAAAATAACGATATTGTAATGCTAAATGAACAAATAGAACTGAACCATTCCCCCCTTCTTAATTTAAATATCAAGTAGCTAAGAGTCTGATGATTGTAGAAATGTTTTGCCAACTCACATTTAGAGAATACTATAATTTTCATTTGATGTTTTAATTTGCCTTTAAATTCTATTTATTTGTTTTTATTTACTTTAAATTATATTTTACATTTATATAATTCTAGAGTTCTACCTATATAAATACCAACACTTTACAGTTAGCTTCACTTTATTAGATTTTATATATATATTTTATTTTTTATTTTTATATTTATTATTATCTTGTAAATATCTGTTTATTGGAATGTATAGAGTAACAAAAACAAGGGATTCCCCAACACAACACGAACAAAACAGATTATTTGAATCAAAATAAATAGAAGAACATGAGTTAACTCCACAATCGATAAACAATGAACCTTTTTGAATATAATGATTTTGAAATAGAACTTATCATGGGCCATTTTAGATTTTTTTCACTATTATGGCTGTTTTGTTGATTTTAGGAGATCTGCAATATCAATTTTATTTTTTTTTTAAACATTTTTTGCACTTTTGTAACTGTTTAGGTTATATTTTATTTTTATTCAACTGTTTTGGGTTATGAGTTGGGAGGTCTATGTATGTATGTTCCTTCCTAATGCCTAAACCAAGAGGTCAAGAGACCCATTAAAATAATTTTGATATAATTCGAGTTAGTTATTAACTTCGAAGTCATCACCTACTACCAGACAAAAGAGCGGTGGACATGATGATGACGGGATATCAGCAATTCCCTCTCTCTACTTTAATTTGGTCTTGTCAACAGACTTCCTGTTCCCAGTTTTAAATTTCTCACACATCCTAAATAGAGAAAATTTAGAGTTGTCTAACCAAGGGTAAATTACATGTCTGTCAGTGATTTGGAATAGACATTTATTAACTTTCAGATAATGCATCTTCTAGTCAAGTTGGACTTTAAAAAGATAACCCTACACACAGATTTTGAAGAATTCTGCTACAAAATTGATTTTACGTTGCAAGTACCAAATATATAAAGAAAATTTAATCGAATGCCATGGAAACATTAATTTCATAGAAAATAACAAAAATAATAAAATTGTTAAAATTATAAAAATAAATTTCATCCCGCAATTGATAATTCTATTTGTCATTGAATTCGTAATCACAAGTCTTTACTTCTGAGAGAGGAAGGACAATAAAAAAAAAATTAAATCAATTTAAAATAACAAAAAAAAAAATTATTTTAAAAAAATTGAGATTGAGTTAGTTATTATGACTCATGTCCGGGGGGGCGAAAGGCTGGTAAGTCCCCAGTGGGCCTAGTAAATGCTGATATACTAGGGCCAACAAATACTGGGGCCTGGTCTCTTATACAGCTCTGCCAGCAAATTCCTACTCCTCGCGTCCCCGTCGCGTCCCCCGGGCAATGCATTCAGAAGAATGTAGCAGAGAGGAGAGGTGTGAGGAGCGAGTTCCCATCGCTCATGAAATAACTGGGACTCTCAGCTAAGGGAGTAAACCCCGACAGAAAATCACAGGTCCCCCAAGGTCAACGGGGGTTTGTCGCAGGGCTAACAACTCTACACTGTAAAAAGGACTTTTGTTACGAAACCTAACACTAGCCTCGGAATACTGGACGGATATAAACGGAAAATGACTAAAGCGCGAACTGGACTGAATATTGGATCTTGGAATGTACTAAGTTTATGGCGACCAGGAGCTGCGAAAACAGTTGTAGAGGAGCTGAAGCGATACCAGATGGACGTGACAGCCCTGCAGGAGGTGAGATGGCCGGACAGCGGTGAGTGTCTGACGGAGGGGTACTCCATATTCTATAGCGGAGGTAGCGGCACACATCATGTAGCAGGCACCGGTTTCGCGGTGAGTCCGAGGGTGAGACAGGCAGTCCTGGCCTTCACCCCCATCGACCAGAGGCTCTGTGTGCTGCGGCTGCGGGGGCGATGGTTCAACATCAGCATAGTGAATGTCTATGCGCCCACTGAAGACAAGGAGGACACCGAGAAGGATGCTTTCTATGACAAGCTGGACCAAGTACTAGATGAGGTGCCGAGGTACGATGTGAAAATCGTGACAGGGGACCTAAACGCCAAAATCGGACGTGAGACGGGGTTCTGTCCAACGATTGGGAAACATAGCCTGCATGACGTCAGCAATGACAACGGCATAAGATGCGTATCTATGGCCGCATCGAAGGGGATGGTAGTCTGCAGCACAATGTTTCCTCACAAGAGAATCCACAAGGCCACCTGGAAGTCTTGGGATGGTAAGACAGCAAACCAAATTGATCATGTTCTCATCGACCAAAGACATAGGAGCAGCATCAGGGATGTGAGGAGTTGTCGGGGAGCTGATTGCGACTCGGACCACTTCCTAGTGAAGATTAAATACAACATCCGGCTGAAAGTACTCGAAAACACCCACAGAACAGCCAATAAAGCCCGGTATGAAGTAGAAAACCTCCGAGACGGTGATGTCACAGCCATTTTTCAAATGGAGCTGAAAAACCGTTTCGAGACGTTATGCCCGGAAGATCTATCAGTAGATCAATACTGGGCCACCATTGAAGAAGGCGTAAGAGAGGTCGCAGAGAGCACTGTGGGTATCAGGAAGAAAAAGGTCAAGAAGTGGTTTACGCCTGAGTGCCAAGTGTCCGTGGAAAAAAGGAGGGCACTGAGGATTCGATATCTACAGAAGCCGTCTGACCCCATTCTCAAAGAGCAACATGCCATTGCAAGGAAAGAAGCGCAGAGAACCCTAAGGAGAGCCAAAAGGGAGTACAGGGTGGGTCAGTTGGAGGCCATACAAAACGCATGGGAACATGGGGCGACCAAAGAATTCTACCGGGACATCAGGAATGAGAAACGAGGGTTTCAACCGAGGATGTTCCAGATGAAGGATAAGTCAGGACAAATGGTGGCAGGAAGAAGCGAAATCTTGTCAGTCTGGAAGGAGTACTTTCAAGAACTGCTCAACCGCCAGGAACCGCGGCACCCAATCCCAAACTGCACTTCACCCACTCCCGAGGTGGAAATAGAGGCGCCTGACCTTCTAGACGTAGAACTTGCCATCAGCAAGATGAAGAATGGGAAGGCTCCAGGAATGGATAACTTGCCAGCCGAATTATTTAAGAAGGGAGGAAAAAATCTGGCAGAGGTTCTTTACCAACTCATTGTAAAGATATGGAGAGAGGAAAGAATACCCGATGCTTGGAACACGAGCCTGATATGTCCCTTATTGAAAAAAGGAAGTAGGACCGAATGCTGCAACTACCGGGGAATATCGTTATTGTCAGTGGCGTATAAGGTCCTCTCAAGAATCCTCCTAACGAAACTGACCCCCTACTCTGAAAGCATCCTTGGAGAGTACCAAGCGGGCTTCCGACGTGGAAGAGGCACTTTGGACCAGATATTTGTTCTCAGACAAATTCTGGAAAAGCAATGGGAGATGCAACAGGATACCCATGCACTATTCATAGACTTCCGAGCTGCTTATGATTCAATACATCGGAAAAGTTTGTGGGCTATGATGAGAGAATTTAAATTCCCGGAAAAACTCATAAGAATGGTAAAGGCATGTATCGAAGGAGCAAAAAGCAGAGTTATGGTCCAAGGAGAACTTTCGGAGCCCTTCGATGTTATGAGTGGCCTCAAGCAAGGTGACTGCCTCTCCCCTCTCCTCTTCAACCTGGCCCTTGAGCGAGTGATAAGGCAGGTGATGACGAACGAGGAAGGCACCCAGATAGCCGGAGAAAACGGAGTCCTGGCGTATGCGGATGACGTGGCCTTCTTAGGAAACAGCCCAGAAGAAGTTAAAAGTAAGGCGGGAAAACTACTTAAGCACAGCTGCAGAGTAGGGCTGGAAGTTAATGTCGACAAGAGCGACTACCTTATAGTCAGTAAGAATATTCATCTGGAGCAGGAATTAAATGTGGGGACCTTCTCCTTCCCAAGAGTTGAGAACTTCAGGTATCTCGGGTCCACGGTAACTAGCATCAACTCGATGTTGGAGGAGGTGGACAGAAGACTTCTGCAGGCCCAAAGAGCGTATTTCTCTGTCATCAAGCTGCTACGGTCCAGAGCCTTGTCAAGGAACCTGAAGTATAGGATCTACAGCTCCATGGTAAAGCCCGTTCTGATCTATGGGTGTGAAACCTGGACCCTGACCTCACATCTGGAGAAACGTTTCCAGACATTTGAAAATAAAGTGCTGAGGAAGATAGCAGGTCCGGTCAAGGATAGAGAAACCCAAGAGTGGAGGATCAGAACCAACAGGGAGCTGAGGGACATCTTCTGGCAACACCCGACCGTAGTTGCAGATATGAAATCACGGCGCTTAAGATGGGCTGGACACGTGGTGAGAAGCGGACAGCAGACAGCCATAGGACGCATCATGGACGCTCAGGTCCAAGGAGCCAGATCACGAGGAAGACCAAGGCTGAGGTGGGCTGACCTGGTGAAGAAGGATGCTGTGGAACACCACGTGGTGAACTGGCGACCGGTGGCGCACGACAGATCGCGGTGGAGAAGGCTAGTGTGGGCGGCTAAGGATCTTCAGGGTTCGTCGCCAACGGAATGAAATGAATGAATGAAATGTCCGGGCTTTAACTACTAGGTCATATCGCCTACTACCAGAGCACTCTTTCATCACTCCGGTGAACATGAGCCCGACTCTACTATGGGAGTCCTAAATTTTGCCTGCTCTAAATTTTTATTCACTTATAAATAATAAGTGGCTCAAAGTTTTTTCACCTCCCAGATAAAACCTAAGTATTCTAAAGTAAAAACAAACTAAGGGTTCTCGGCCGGGTCTCGAACCCGCGATCTTGAGTCCAGTAAGCAAGCATACATGCCACTGAGCTGCCGGCGCCCACATATAAACATTAGATAGCACGTTATAAACAAATAATAAACAAATTGAGAAAAAATAATAATTCAATTACATAAATTATTATAATGAGAGGGCGCCGTTAGCTCAGAGGTAGTGTGCTGAGGTGAAGATCGCGGGTTTGAAACTCGGCCGGGGCCCTTAGGTTTTTTTGCCTGGTAGGTGAAAACACCTTGAGCACGAGGCCCTAGATTAAACCGGAGTATGAAAATTTCGGAATCTCAGAGTAGAGTCGGGCTCACTCATGCCCAACAGAGCGACGAAAGTACGCTCTGATAGTAGGCGATATGACCTCGTACTTGAATCCCGGTCATACGTTTTGTACCAATACAGTTTCGTGTAGCAACCCTTATGACAAATTAAAAACTATCTATCTAAAATAAAACAAATAGCACAAACTCTATAAAATCTCCGATGGATAAAGAGATGCTGGAGTTGCCGAATAAGACCTGTGACAGAAATGATCCGTCAGACTCTAGTAGAATGCCTCCAGTGTCGAGTAGCTTGGATATAGACTTAAGTCGGGAGTGATCCTCTAATGTGTGGCATATGTAGACCTCAGCATGCCCTCCCAGGATGAAGGTACACATCATCAGGAACCAGAGGAAGAACGAGATCAGTGAGACCAGGATCACAGTCCTGAAAAAGAAAAGATGAGAGGATAGTACAGGTTCCAGGCCGAACTTCATTAGAGCCATTATTTCTGGTAATCTGAGTCCACTCATAATGTTTTGTGACCAACTATGTACTCGTATTAGTGATATACTCTTCCACAATTTACCCGCCGCTGATTCTTTATTTTTTTCTACATCCCCAGCTACACGAAGTATAGGGGAAGTTATGTAATCAGTCAGAAATTTAAATATGAATTACAAAAATGAAAAAAAAAAAAAGTATGTATGTTTTTGTGTGTATGTCTGAGAACAAGTCTCGATAGAATGGATGTATCGAAATGAAATTTTGTATGTGTACTCAGGACCTTCTAAGGACGACACCTATTGATTTTCAGCCAAATCGGCAAAAGGGAACAGAGGGGTTCAACTCAAAAATCCCATTAACTGCTGATAAACTGAATGTATCGACATGAAATTTTGTATTTAAAGACAAAAACCCATAATAATGACACCTATTAATTTTTTCGCAAAATTCCCCGAGAGATGATCATATATACTTAAATACCCTGATAAATGCCAATGTAATGAGTGTATCGACACAAAGTTTAGTATGTGGATTCATAAGTCAAATATTGAGTTTTAGCCCAAAAGGTCGTTTGGCTTCGGAGGGAGATTAATTCTTGCTGGGGAAGGACATAGCCGGTGATTCATAAAAGGACCGATGGGATGGTCACAACATCTTATTTTTTCGAATAAATTATATAATATATAATTTTTTTTTTCATATCATTTACGCGAAGTAATAAAATGCCCAATCTCCCGTTGGTCCTTTTCAGTGAAGCAGGAACAAGTTCTAGAATTCATTTTAGAGATCAGACAACATATTCATTTTATAACCTGTGAAACAAGACGTAAATTGTAAAGATCTGCACATGCATCAACTTAGAGTAAGACAAACTGGATGGGAAAAACTGCTTTAGTTAAAACAAGGATTATAACAAGGAGTTCATAGAAATAAGCTAATCTAAAATTGCTCCTTCTATCCCTCCTCCCCTTCCAGATAATGTATTACATACTTACCTCTTCCGTATTTCAAGAAGGACTTGAGAAAGCTTTCCAAGGTTGTGTCATATACACATTGTCATCAAAGTTGGGACCCAGTCCCTTCAGTCTACATGGAATACTCACACTATCAAGGTTGGTGATGATTTTTCTTCACCTCCACAACAACCACAGCAGGTAGCACCAGTGAGTAGAGACCAAATGTACAAAACTGATATTCCAGCAACTAGACAAAATCCAAATTATGTAATGAACATTTAATACTTTATATAACTTTTGATAATCTACTTAATAAATACATTTATGCTTATTTTAATAAATGTAAATTAAGTTACGAATCTCTCTACACTTATAATAATAACCTAAGGGGTTTATTACTAACTATACTTCATTATTGGTCTTTATTGTGTCAGGTGAACCTTCCTGTTGTGCAACATCACCCGTCGTGTCTGTAGAGGGAGCTCGGGATCTGACTAGTGCTTAAAGTGGGTTTATGGTGGGCCGGGGGCGACCACCGATCGCCACATGTCCGTCACACCGCAATTATTTGCTGGATTCAGTCCCAGATATGATCCGGTCCCGCGAATCAACTCCACCCTTGCCTGGTCATACAGCGGGCAATCGAGGACTACATGTTCTGCAGTCTCGATGCCCCCACATGAACAGTTTGGGTTGTTCTTCCTCCTAAAGAAGAAGAGCTTGGGGTTAAAGTCTCCGTGACCTGATAACATCTGGGACATCTAGTGGACAGGCTCTACCCACGTCGAGTAGAGGCGTACCCAGACATACGGAAAGTTTGCATAAGTCGTTCGGCCATCCGAACTTCGTGCCCAACGTTGTTGCCATTTTTCTACTATCCATTCCTGGGCAATGTCCTTGCAACGCTCTCCTGCTCCAGGGCTAGGCGTAAGGGCTCATCAATATATCCTTCCAAAGGCATATTGCGTCTACAGTAGTACAAGGCAACATCACCATCCAAGACCAAATCTATGGGTGGCGCCAATACTTGTAGCGCAGCGTAGAGTCAGTTCGATAAGCCCTGGTAACCCTTAAAAGGGCTGCACTCTGGGCTTGCAACAGAATCATGCGCTGCCGTCTCGTGGGGGGATACCACCAACCAGCAGCAGCGTACCTTGCTCCAGCTACGAATACTCCGGTGTAAATTGTCTTACACGCACAGGCCCCACGTCGCGCGGGCTAGGCGGCTCAGAGCGTTTTGAAAGTGGCTGTTGTCCTTTCTTTAATGGCTACAACTACTAACTAAACAAACTTTTTGAAATATTGTATTTCGAGGGCACCGGTCAGAGGTAGCGGGATTGCTAACTGAGCTCAAGATCGCGGGTTCGAAACCGCCTTAGATTTTTTATCAGGAAGGGGAAAAAACCTTAAGCACGCGGACGCTAAGCGATGATCCCAAGTCTGTACTATGTCAGGTACTCGTTATAGACCCCTACCATAGGTGAATAAAAATGTAGGGTAAGCAAAATTTAGGATTGCCCAGTAGAGTATTGCTCAGCGATATGACTTCGTAGTTAAAGCCCGGGCATGGGACACAATAACTAACGATTGTTCACAAAACAAGAAATTCAAACATATACTACCGATTTCGGGATTACACCATCGTCAGGTTTAGTTATACACAAGAGGAGATAAGAGATTACATTAGAGATCGTTGGTTTTGAGACTGTCAATGAGAGTGTTTGAGAAAACTAAAGAAGATAATATACCAACTAAAACTAGATTGCGGAAAAAATACATACCGAGGCCTGTAAGCCATCTCCAGTAGTCCAAATACTGAACTATCTCAAACAGTAAGGCCAGATTTCCTTTCAAATCTCCCAAATCAATTTCCACCTTCCCTTTGGCTTTATTGAAGGACAGTGCTGCATTCTTCAAACTTGTCTTTTCAGCATTCAACTGTGTGATAATAGCTGAAATATAAAATATATTCAGTATCAATATATTTAGATCAAAATATTTGCTTGCATGTATATAAAGTTGTATATGGATATACAGTAAAACCCCTATGCAACGGACAGTTGCAGATGGGCGTCCGTTGAGGAAGGTTTGAAAAAAAAATTCACTATAAATTAAAGGTTTTATATATGGGGAGTTTGGAGCCAGAGCGGACCAACTGGTTGAAACTGAACAGGTAGAAAATGGCAATTGAAAATTGAGTACATTTTGTTTATCTCCATAAATGGGCCCCAAATATTTATTTATATTTGAAATTTTAGAATAGTATTGGATCCCTTTTTGTGTTCTATAAAGTTTTTGAAGGCCGTATGATCCATTGTGACTTTGAAAATATATGCACAAAATACTTGTGGACTAAACTTAAAGTGCTGCTATCTATCACTGAAGTGAAGAAACTAAGTGATACACACTGGTTTTGAAAAAGGGAACCTATGCCAACATCAGGATGGTAATAACACATTTTCCGAAAAATTGTGGGTTGGTCCGCTCTGGCTCCAAACTCCTCATATGTACCTACATATTATGTAGGTACATATATAAAACCTTTAATTTGGTTTTATGTTTAAAACTACATATATAGGTAACGAACAATAGATAATTAGATAAAACACACATAATAATAGTTATTATGGATTTTAAGTTAATAAACCAAACAGTAGGTATGTATGATACTTAACGTTTTCGCAGAGTTATTGTGAAACACTTAATAAAAATATTGAGAAAAACGAATGTTTTTTTTAAAAGTATTGTCTATTTCACAAGATATATAAAATATATGGGAGTACTTTCGGTATTGCTACCATCTTCAGCCACGACTTGAGACATGCTAAGTGGAAGTCGTGGCTGAAGATGGTTCTGTCGCTTTTTTATAAAGTAATGTTTATTTTGAGTGTAGCGTCTTTGTTATGATTGTAATCCCAATGCGACCTTTGCTAATGTTGTTTACTATCTGTGAAAACAGTATAATATTTTACTCCAGTCACTGCTAGACATTCAAACGAATTTATTAAAATAGTTTGCATTGAAATACAAATTCGGTCGATTTTACTTTATTAGTTTAAACTACGCTTAAAAGCTACTGTGGCCGCTCGAAAAATATACTCCGTGTTTGAAGGCTGTCTCTGAGCGTAAAGCTCAATTTTAGTTTTCCAAATTTCGTCAAGTCGAGTCTTTGAATTAAGGCTGTCCCCGAATTCCATCTTCCCTGTTCGATTTGGGAGAAAATCGAACGCATTTTTTGGAATCTGGAGGTCGGAAAACATGCAATTCCGTTGAAAACTCCGCATCGAATTTTTGACCGAATACATAACTGTCCCTATACTGTATAGATACAGAAGTAAAAAATATGATAGCTTAAAGTTACCTTGTCTCATAGCTTTGGTTTGTCGGTTTACATAATCAGGAATACTTGTAAATGCATTGTTGGCTTCAATAACGGAAGACGAAAGATTTTCAATTCCAACTTGTTTCAAGAAATTTAACTGAGTGCTATTTCTAATCTAGAAAAATTGATAAAAAGTGTTAATATATTATTTTATCATTTATGGGACATAACTAAGATCATAGATGTTCAACAGAGAGCGCGTAGGCATAATTTTAAGAATGGATAGTACACAGCGGCCTATGAATTGCCTGATAGTAGTTATAGAAAAAAATATATATAAAAAATAAATTAACAATAAGACCAAAAAAATTTTGAAATAATGAAAATATATTTTTTTTTTTATTGATGTCCGAATAAATTGTTTGCATTCTGTGATTATATAGTGGAAATATTAATAAATAAAATAAAATGATAGATAAAACACTTTTTTTGAACACTTATATTGTCTAATTCCACAAACATATACTTAAATGTGTACCGGTTTCGGCTTACGCCATCGTTAGAACATGTTCAACAATAAATACATCCACTTATGTGAAAAAGGTAGACCATTAGATTCTCTGGAACAGCTAGAAATTAATAGAACCCGAAAAAATGGGAATTGTTTGAACGACTTCAAATTTTCTCCTTTGTTAATCTCAGCTAACAAATATCAATGGCAATATTAACCTAGGTTAAATAATTTTCTACTTAGACATATAGTAGCTATATATTGTACAGTTATGTTATATTGTTTTCTTGGAATGCTAGTTTTTAGTTTTATTTTTATTTTATTTTCTTGTTTTTCAAATAAGTGCACAGTTGGTTATTACCGTTAGAATAGAGATTTCCACCTCCTGGTTTTATCAGAGGAAGTGGACCCTTTCACCTCAGATACTCTTAGGTTAATATAAATATGTATGCTTGGCAAATATTTCAATTATTGTTGAACCTTGTGCTGACGATGGCGTAATCCGAAACCGCTACACATTTAAGTATATGTTTGTGGAATTAGACAATATTAGTGTTCAAAAAAAGTGTTTTATCTTTTTTTTTCTTTTTTTTTTTTTTTTTGACATGGCTGAGACTGCTTTTGAATTTTTGACAAAGCAACATCATTTTGAATACATTATTTTGATTCAGGAATATTGTATTCAATGCTTCATCAAAATTTGAACATAATTCCATAGTAGACATACCTGATTGATACTCAACTTGATGTAGACACTGGAGGAAATTGTATCACAGAGGGAGCGGTCCTCTAGTCCGCAGTCGTTCTTGACTGTATCCAGCTGTCTTCGGAGATCGTCCAGTGCAATCCGGGCTACATTGATCGTCTCATCCGTCTCCATGCAATGCTGCACCAGGTTCATCACCTGGCTGCACAATTCTTTAGCCCCTGCAAATTTACAATACTTTTATTACACTGCTATCTATGCTGAGGTAAACCTACATTGAGAAGCTATACTCCATTCCTACGTATATTATTAATGTACTTCCCCAGAAAGAAATAACCAATTATGTTTTCGCTCTCCCTCCAAGACCAATCGACCGTTTGGGCTAAAATTCGCCTGTAGTTAACTTACATAGTGGCTTCCGAATCCTCATACTAAATTTTGTTACGATACATTCATTATATCGGCAGTTATTAGGGCATAAGTAAGTCGAGCCCCCCTTCCTTCAGACCGATTTCGCGGGAAATTAATAGTTGCCATTTTTATGACGTTTTGAATTTAAATATAAAATTTCATATTGATAAATTCATTATATCAGAATTTTTGAGTTGAGCACTCTCTGATCCACACCTCCTTTCGGCAGATTCCGTTAAAAATTAATCGGTGAAGTCTTGATGGCGCTTTGAATTTGCAAATAAAACTTTCGTATCAATACATTTATCACAATGGCAATTATTAGAGATTTTGAGTTAAGACTTCCCTCTAATCCCCCTTTCCCTCTGGCCGATTTAGCTGAAAATCAATGGGTGTTGCTACAAGAGGGCTCTGAATTCACATATGAAATTTCGTGTAATTACATTCATTACAATGGCAGTTATTAGAGCTTTTGTATTAAACCTTCCCCCTAATCCCCCCTTCCCTCTGACAGATTTAGCTGAAAATCAATGGGTGTTGCTATAAGAGGGCTCTGAATTCACATATGAAATTTAGTGTCAATACATTCATTAAAACGGCAGTTATCAGAGTTTTGTGTTAAGCCTCCCCCTACCTTTTGGCCAATGAATAGGAGTCGTTCATTGAGGATACACATATCAAATTTAGTATCAATACATTCATTCGATGGGTAAAATATAGGTCGAAAAACACAAACTTATCACATCGAATTTATCCTGTTGGATAATAATATATAGATAGATAGAATAATATATAGATAATAAACACATTTATTATGTGAATTCAGAAGCCACTATGTCAAACAAATAGTGAGTTTTAGCGCAAACGGTCCATTGGCTTTGGGAAGAGAACGATAATTTCATTGATAAATTCGTGCTGAGAATCGTCGTGAGAAAGTTCATAGACGGTGACTATAAAGCTGCATTCTCGTAGAATAGAGGCGCCACAGAGGTTCAGGATATAAATATATGAAAAAATGTATTGGATATTAGAAGAGCTCGTGTAAAAGAACTTTATAAACACTGTAGGGCAAATAAAATCCCTAAATTTAGTGTTTTGCTCTAGTTCTTTAATTGGATTTTTAAATACTTGCTGGTGCTTGGAAGTGACTCACAGAAACTAATTAAAAAAGCTTGATACAATTAATAAAGCCGGAACACATATAGTTTCTTTTTTATTTAACAAGTTAAAAAAAAAAAAAACATTTTTAACGTAAATTATGTCTTTCGGCAGACATTCTGGAGAATTTTGTATTTTTTGACTATTTTACAGCCCATATATCCGACATAGGAACTTCAAACTTAGTAAGTGAATTTAGGCCAGTAACCCAACCTCAAGAGAAATATGTTCACATTTTTAAAAAATCCAGTGACGGAAATATTTTCTAAATAGTGATGCACCGAAAATTAAATATTTTTCTAGAAATACAAGCGGGGTATCAAATTAAAGGTACTGAACTCCTGAATATATATTGCTTGATAGTTTTCGGAAATTTTAAAAAGACGGCCGTTAATGTCGCAAGTGCGTGTATAGGCTCTAGAACGCATGATTTTTTGCCTAGAGAATTTCAAGATTCAAGGTCCCCTGAATATGTTTTGATCATTTTCGCGATGATGTCTGTGTGAGTGTAATTGGAACATTGTGAGAACTCCAACTCGGAAACAATTGTTAGAATTGACTTCAAATTCGATACGAATCGAATGAATCGATATGAAGATGTCATAGTTGCAAACTTAGATCTGATTATATTTTAGCTGAAATCAGACGGAAATTTTTTCAAAATTCGCTCTGTTTGCGAGATACATGCAGAAACCCCATTTTTTAAGGCGTTTGATTGATTTACGCGAAAAAGGTTAATTCTATCGAAAAATTGGCTCTTACCGAAAACAATCCTCATTAAATTTCTTATCATAACTATGCCCTGAGATTTAAGATAGAACCAATACAAGCAATGTTACAGCGCATAGAAAATGCACAAGACATTTTCGTAAGGAATTTTGTGATGGTTGTACATAACATAAACATAATTTTGAACGAATTTAAGACTATGACTTTAATATTAGTGTTTTTTTATTAAATATGTTAGGTTAGGTTTTATGACTCATGCCCGGGCTTCAACTACGAGGTCATATCGCCTACTACCAGAGCGCTCTTTCGTCACTCTGGTGGACATGAGCCCGACTCTACTATGGGAGTCCTAAATTTTGCCTACCCTAAATTTTTATTCACCTAGGGTAGGGGTCTTTAACGAGTACCTGACATCGTACAGGCTCGGAACCATCGCTTAACGTCCCATCCGAAGGACGGCGTGCTTAAGTTTATTTTATCTCCCAGACAAAATAAACTAAGGGCCTCGGCCGGGTCTCGAACCCACGACCTTGAGCTCAGAAGGCAAGCACGCATACCACTGAGCTAGAGCTACCGGCGCCCTCTTTATTAAATAGGATAAAAATAATAAAATATATTTGATGTGACCAGGACTTTATACCAACCACATTTGTACTGATCCCTCCCCCCCCCTTGTCAAATTCATTCCAGTATGATATGTAAATTTCATACTGGCATTATTGGTTATAAGAAAGTCACTCTCAGAGTTAAGCTGTATACTGAAACAAAGAAAGCGACGAAAGAGCGCTCTGGTAGTCGGTGATATGACCTCATAATTAAAAGCAGAACATGATAATACCAAACCAATAATAACACTATGAATGGACTGAAATGAATTTGAGAGGAAGGAAGGGGATGGAGAGTGAACTGCACAAAAGTGGTTGGTATAAGAAAGTCCTGTAATGGTCACATCAATTTCTTTTAAATACTTACTGGCTAAACCCGCCATGCGTTGCAATGGCTATTTTTGTAATAAAAAAAAATTAAAATTTAAAGATGTCAAACCACTTTTTAAACCGTTCCAGTGATGTGTCAAACGTGACCCATAAGTTTGAGCGCAATAGCTTCGTCAGTTTCGCTTCCCCCGCATTTGGTGCATTCTCTCATGGAACTAAAACTTATTAAACTAAATAACGTGTTGGAAAATCTTCAGATTTGCATGTATATACTCCAGATGGAACAAATAAAAATATTGTGTCCAAAAGCATTAGAATTATGTCATTACATAAATAATATTTTTACTATCAATAAAGTAAATCAATAGAGTGAAAATAAAAACAAAATTTTTATTTACAAATCTTATATATATATATATATATATATATATATATATATATATATATATATATATATATATATATATATATAATAAATGTACGTCTGTGTGAGGCATATAGGAGGGTACGGGGATGGGGTAAGGGTAGGGTAGAAAGAAGTCTCAAACATTTTCAGTGCTCTATAGAATCCAATACTGAACATTTTATGCCAATTCGTGCAATGATTCTTGTTTCCTATGCGAATGAACAAAATGCGGGGGTGGGTACGGGGGTAAGGTAAGGGTAGGGTAGAAAGAAGTCTCAAACATTTCCAGTGCTCTCTAGAATCCAATACAAAAAGGTTTTACGCCAATTCGTTCAATGATATTTGTTCCATAAGCGAATGCACGAAATGCGGGGTTGGGTGAGGTAAGGATGGGATAAAATATGTTCTAAACCTTCTCGGTGACTCGACGAACATAATTGCTGAACATAAGAACATAATCGGATCCAAGTTTAGGAGTATATAAAACACAAACATACAGACATTAGATTTTATATATATATAATTAGTTAAACATAACAAATACCAGCTGCAATGATCATTAGATTGTCCAACGCTGCATCCACTCCTGTCTCCAATACAAGCTCCACTTGGATGGGTCTTCCCAGCAGGTTCTCGGCATCTTAAAATAGAAAAACATTATGTTTTATTGCTTTGGCATAATGGATGAAGTTTTTTAAATATTTTAAGACTCACAATAATAATAGGTTAATAAGACTCATGCCTGGGCTTTAACTATGAGGTCATATCACCTACAACCAGAGCGCTCTTTCGTCGCTTTCTTTGTTTGTAGGGGTCATAAACGAGAACCTGACATCGCACAGGCTCGGGACCATCGCTTAACGTCCCATCCGAAGGACAGCGTGCTTAAGTTTGTTTTACCTCTCAAAATAAACTTAGGGCCTCGGCCGGGTTTCAAAACCGCTTTCTTGAGCTCAGTAGGCAAGCACGCATGCCACTGAGCTACCGGCACCCTCCAATCATAATAGGTCTGATGGTTAACAAAAATATAAGACTTGTAGAGGGCGCTGGTTGTTGAGTGGTTATAATATAACTGCCGCTGAAATGAAAATTATTTTGTCCGTATTTTGCGTATCAATCTTATAATGCACCGTTTTTTCTTCGATATTATGTCATATAGCTATTATTTCACTTATTTCTCACATACTATTTAATATACTAAAAATCCCATTTCTTTAGTGTTTTTTTTTTAATTTCTTGCTATTATATTTTTTAAATATTTATCTCCAAACTCAAATATTTGTAACGGTTAGAATGTCCCGTTATGACTGAACTCTGAACCTCTAATAATAAATAATATTATTCACTGAATCATTTTTTGTCTGTAGGTCATTTCATGTATTCATTGTTGATCAAGAGTTTTTCTTTTGCAAAGTACGATTCTTCAAACCTTATTTAATGTTTTTTTTTGTCTTATGTCGTATATGAGGTCACACTAAATCAATAGTTTATAGGCCGACGATATGTTATTACGATTCTTGAAGTATAATATTGTTTATAGTTACTATGTACAGCTTTTTTTAAAAA
This sequence comes from Aradus depressus, assembly GCA_963662175.1. Classification (NCBI taxonomy): domain Eukaryota; kingdom Metazoa; phylum Arthropoda; class Insecta; order Hemiptera; family Aradidae; genus Aradus; species Aradus depressus. The sequence continues at coordinate 75,626,278 of OY759214.1, forward strand.
CTGATTATCCTATATACATACAATAATTATATACTTTTTTTTTTTTTTTAAATATGCTCTGTTAAATTAAAAAAATACTCTTTAGCATTGCATTCGATTTTTTTTTGTGGAATAATCATTGTTCTGATTTTAACCCTAAAACATAGTCTTTCACATGTTGAATAATTATATATGTATGTATTTTTTAAATATTTCAAAATTCACATTGCCCTATTGATGAATTGAACTATTATTCAATTATATTCTCAGAAGCATATATAGTTAATATACACTAACCAATTATTAAGTTGAAAATGAAATAGTTAATTAAAGTTTTTATTAGAACCAGTTTCATAGTATTTGGCTGAGAATAGATTTTTAATGTCAGTAATGTTGTTTCTTTTGGACTAACGTGAATTTTATTAGTTATATGACAGTTACATATGTGTGTTCTCTCTTCACATTCTGAGTTTGTCAAGTTTACTTTTGACTGTCCGCATCATAAGTGTGTACTTAGTAAATGGTGAATAAAGAGTTACTCATTGTTGGACATAGAATTAAATTGAAATATTATATGTGATATTACCACAGGCTGTTGAGTGTCAGTACCAAATTTATCAAAATCAAGTTGGGATGTTTCATTCATGGTTTCTTCTGTGAATCGAAGGAGTGTGAAATAGTTTAGATTCAGATGCAAGGCTTGCTAGTGGATGAAAGGCACAATATCACATGAAAGTTTCAACTTTAAACTACAAAACGTGAGACGCGCGGCTCATCATAAATTGATCGATACGGAGGTTTCAATTGACCGGTGGCGCTGCCACGAGAGTCTTAGTTGAACCATTCAGACAACACTGAAAGTGGATTTATTTTGACATCCCTGCATTCTGGCTTGAGTTTCCTGTACTACTTGTTACTTCAACTATAATATAGTTCTTATATAGACTATATAGTTCTAGAACTATATTATAGTTATATAAACTAAAATATAGTTCTTATATAGTGAGTGGTGGATTAACCAATAGGCAAACCTAGGCAGGTGCCTAGGGCCCCCGATGCTGAAGACATTGGGGCAATGTCTAAAAAAAAAAAAAAACTTGTCACTTTTAAAATGATTTTACACGCTTTTGGGAAAAATAATTCAGGTCAAATTTGACAAGGAATTTGACCCGAGTTATTTTTCCCAATAAAAGGTATGAGGGGCTCCCTATTAAGCATGATTTTTTTTTTTTTAAATAAAGAAACAAATCGGCAGTTTTCGTTTTTTATGGGGGGGGGGGGGGGGGGGGGGGGGTGATAAAAATAGGGGGCCCCACATTTGCAATCACCTAGGGCCCCGCAGAAGCTTAATCCGCCACTGTATATAGTATAGTATTATATTATAATACGTATATATTGAGGGCGCACCTAAACTGAGTTTTTTTTTTTATCTGGGAGGTAACAACCTTGAGCGTGCCGTCCTTCGGATGGAATGTTAAGCGATGATCATGGGCCTGTACTGAAAGGTTTTATAAGTTTTAAATGAGGTTACTTTAGTTATATATTACTTTGAGTATATAAATGAATTGAATTTAATTTCCACACAAGGGATATGCCATAATGAAAGGTTTTTTATTAAATATATATTTACTTGTTGCCTTTCACAATAAATTAAAAAAAATGAATAAAATTTTGAATAATAAAAAAAAATTTAAGTTAATTAACTCTATAATTTTAAAAATAAAACAATCTACCATATGGTTGAGTGAAGCTCTTAAAAAAATGAAAAACATATGTTATAAATAACTCTGTAAAATTTTCAAACTACGTTACTTGCACCAATCCAAAAATCCAAAAGTCTCCCGGTGTGATTCTGAAAATTAAGATTATTAAATATTGTGTCCCGATAACGATTGGCGCTTATCTCAAAGGTGTTGATTCGCAAGGCCTATGAGTTTTGAAATGTGAATTTCATTGAGAGAGATTTTGGGGAATTAAAAAGAGATTAAAACATGGTTATGAATTTACAAATATTGGAAAAATTTATTTATAATTTGCTGATCAGCCATTTAAAAAAAAAAATATAAAGGTTACTCACGTTCATGACGCCATTGAACTAAATTAAAAATTAACATTATTTACATACAAATATTAAACAAAAAAATTTACATCCTCCATCAGTTCGCCTCTTTTCAATGTTACTTTACATTCTATTCCACTTTCCACCACTTTTTCAAGAGTTATAACTTTTAAATTAGACACCTCGGAACACAGGTTTGTCCTATACAAAGACTGGAGGACAACTGCCTTACACCTTCGAAATGGTAGCTTGATATTGTCTTTCCGTCGCTGTTTTGTTTTCTTGAACTTGATAATTTTCAACTTTACAAAGTTTTTTTGCGTCTTCTTCCTTCGTTTCTTTTTCTTCTTTCTTATTAAATATTCTTTTAATTTTCTGCGGTTTTGATTTTCAATTGGACTCCTACTTTTTTCAAAAACAGTATTCAAACTTCGGTGAAATACACTTTCGGATCATTCTACAGCCTTGGATTGGATCCGTCCTCTATGATTGGATCATTTTTGGAACAGGCTTCCTTTTCAAAATTTTGAGCTGGCTTTTCTTTCTGATGTGGGCAGTTTTTCTCTTCTTTTTCTTCTTTAATCTTTTCTTAATAATTAACTGTCTTGTTCTAAAAATTTTCAAAGCCTTCTACCGACGAGTTTTTTAACTATTTTTTTTTTAATTTTGCTCATAATTTCCTGAAATTTTCTTCATTCCTTCTTCTTTTAGCTGTTTCATTTTGCTCCTGGATGTGGAATTAATTTTTCCTGTAAATTTAGTTTCTTTTTGAAGTTGATTGGTTTCTTAATTGATGTCCAAAATGTTCGTTGATAATTGTAAGGTTAGGCCTAAAGCCACTTTTTATTTACTTTTACTATATTTTATTTCTTTTTAAACTTGTTTTGTTCTTCAGAATTCGGTTTGATAAAAAAAATATATCGTGGCTAATAACAAGCCTTGGCAACGGGCTTGTTTATATTACATTGCCTTCTCCTATTTTTTCTGGAACGAAAATTGTGTTTCTAGAATCACAATTTTTGTTCCAAAGGTTCCCTCTTCATCTGTTTTATCCTGGTCCTTTTTCTGCCTTCATCCACTCCTGTCGTCCTCCAATTGGTCGTCGTGAACCGGCACTTTTGGGTGTCTCTACGCTCACAAACCACCTCAACAAAAATTCATCTCGCACCTGTCACTTCACTTCATTCCCCACTGTCATTTACAACAAAAAAAATTTTTTTTTTTTTTTTTTTTTTACATCCACAAAAAAAATATCCTTACAACTAATTATACTGTGCTCAGTCCTTTACAATTCGGACGAGCGGAAGACAAATAAAATTGTCTTTTAAATTTCATATATAAAAAAATATTGAACATATTATTATCTAAATGCAAATTTTACTGTAATTAATATCCTTTGGACATATGTCCCAAAACAAACCAAATTTATATTTAATTATAATATTGCCGCTTCACCACTTAATATCTTTGCTTACTTTCCATCTTTCTTTCTATCTTAATCTCAAAAAAAATTTATATTCTACTTCAAATCATAAATAAAAAAAAATAATAATTGGGTTGCTTTTCTAAATTCAGTTCCTCATTCCTCATCATCATTTTCTAAATATTTCTTCACATATCTTTGGTTCAAATAAAATTCAACTTCCTTAGTCAACTTCTCAAGTTACAAAATTCCCCCCTACAAAGTATAAATATTCCTTATCCCATTATTTCGACGTTACCTAGGCCTTCGCCCATTCCCTAACTCCTCCTATAGCTCAAAAAAAAAAACTTCAACTTCCTAATCTCAAAAAAAATCCCTAATAACTTCTTATATCATCGTAGATTATTATTCTCATATATCGTCGCAGAAAATGTGGATCCTCCCTTCCTTGGGTAGGCTATCTCACAAAAAATAAATATCTAGCTATCTATTCTCTAATAGCTCTAACTTCCTCAATAACTTCCTCAAAATCTAAGTTTTCAGTAACGTCTTGTAAGTCTCAAAGAAAAAATTATCCCCATGTATTCTTATTATTTTATTATTAATTATATTACATCCCCTTTTATCTCAAACAAACATATCTAGATGAAACTATTTATAAAATTCTTAATTCTTCCCGCGAATAATCATCATCTTTTCATTCTCTACCCTTAAAAAAAATCGTCGACTCCGTATATATTAACTTGCCATCATATCCACCTATCTTTCTTTTCCTACGGTCTTACATTTTTCATTAAATCCAAATCAATTGTTACATATTTAGTTCAAAACACAAAAAAAAATTTTATAATATAATTATTTTAAAGTAAACAAATTCCTACATACTATCGCGATCATCCACTCTTAATCCTTTTATACTAGCATACATTCCTCTAAACCTAAATTAACACATCTACACTATATACAAATAAAATCATAAAAAAATGCAAAATAATATAAAATCCCCTCCTGTGTATTGTGTAAGTTGAGTAATGTAAAGTGATTTCGTTTCTTAATGTTGTGTTGTCCGTACGGTGTAACATAAATGTATCAAATAAATCATAAATCCCCGAAATAATGTATGTTTTATGTGTATTAGCTTTGTCTAAATGTTTCTGAGATGGCTAGGTTCGATTCCCATAGGATCAGCTAAAAATCCTTCTCTGGCCCCCAGTTGGACCGTTCCTTCCAGATACTGACCCCCAATGCCAAAGAGAGGAGGCAATCTGCACTCCCTCTCTCCGACACCAAGCGACAGCTCTGTCGGGAACCAGTCCTGTGACTCGACATACAGGAAGCGCGTCAAGCTTCGGAGAGACCGGGCTCGTTCTCTGTCTACTGTTTCTAGGCTGGGCAAGTGCAGACGCCAAATACTGCAAGAGATCTAATTGTCTCCGCTTGCTTATTGCAGGGGATCAATTAGTCTCCGCTTGCTTATTTACTACAAACAAAAAACTAATCTACTTCATTTATTCCATCTTGCATTCTCGATTAATTACTAATAATCTAAATAAAGAAAAATCTACTAAAAAAAAATCCTATATATACGTTTAATTACATGAAAATCGGATATCCCTATCCAAAAGTACGGTTACCGGTCACTAAATGAACGGTTCACTTTACGAACCAGGTCGATCACCTTCTGTACTAGTTCGGTCTCGTTCATCATAAACTAACTAGTTCGGTCATGTTTATAACCTCTCCATGGGATGTTACCTTCTCTCTACCCCTTTGTTTACAAACACCATTTCGAAATAAAATTAACATCATGATTACGTTCTATTAACCTAATACAAGCCCTTACCTTAACATATTATAAATTTAACAACAACACAAGTATGTATCTCAAATAAACTTCATTCATACAATATATATTTATTTATTTATCTATTGCAAATATCATTTATCCGTAGTTTTCTGTCTAAAGTTTTGCTCAGTTCGTCTGTCTGTTATTGTCTATAACTCATTCGAGTTTCAAAAATAGTTACTTACTGTAAGTTCGGCTGATGCAATTAAATAATTACAGAGCCTTAGAGGAGCCCCTGCTTTCTTCTTAATGCCGCGCCTTATTATGTCTTCAAATATCTTCCTCCTTACACTAAATAAAATTTTGCGTAGTCTGTCTGTCAGTATTGCGTCATTTCTCTCATTTCCCCTTATTTCATAAATTTTTACTTCAGTTTTTCTGTATTGTATTCTAAAAATGTCTTCCACCTGGTAACTAGTCTTATGTAAATTCTTTCTTAAATAATTTTTCCATTCATGCACAACAGTCATACTATCATATTTTCTTAATTCTACCTTAGTTTGCACTAACTGATAATTCATTATAATTTCTCCCTTGGAAAGAAATTTTCTTACTGATTTTACTCTACTTTGGAAATTCTTTTTAACTGTTAAATCTGTCCTTTCACTTTCTAAGCTATTTCTAGAACTAATTTCCGAGACTATTTTGACTTCCTCTACTAAATTTTCTAAGTTTGTTTCTTTTTCTACTTCTACAGTTTGAACCTTTCTCTCTTTGCTCTTATCTTCAATATTTTCTACATTTTTTTGATCTTCTATATTCTCTATACTATTATCACATCTTTCGTTTACATTCAGATTCCTTTCGGAATTGCCTATGCTCCTACTTGAATTTTCCCTCACATTTTCTATGTCTTTTCTACTTTCGTTAATCATCCTACTTAATATTTGATTCTGTTCGTCAATCTTACTACTTAAATTTGTCTCTAAATTTGTCATGTTTGTTTTCTGTTCGTCCATCTTGCTACTTAAATTTGCTAACTGCTGGGTCATTAATTCTATGAATCTATCCATCTTGTCTGATTGCTCTTTAGTGAGCTTCATCTTAAATAATAACTTTAATATCTCGAATTCAAACAAAAAAAAATTATCAATATGACTGTAAAAAAAATGTTGGTTCAATATTTTTATATGTATATAAACAAAAATTCATGTAGTATATTCCCCTCTCTCCAAACGGAACTCAAATCTCCTCATGGCCTTGTTTTTCTTGATTTTAAATAAATGCATCTTTTAGGCATATTTACTCTTTATTAAAAAAAATATTTCGGTGACTCTATGCGAGTTATTTATTGGTCAAAGAATGCAAAAATAAAAAAAACAAGAAATTATCCTCACAAGGAGATGCCATAATGAAAGGTTTTATAAGTTTTAAATGAGGTTACTTTAGTTATATATTACTTTGAGTATATAAATGAATTGAATTTAATTTCCACACAAGGGATATGCCATAATGAAAGGTTTTTTATTAAATATATATTTACTTGTTGCCTTTCACAATAAATTAAAAAAAATGAATAAAATTTTGAATAATAAAAAAAAATTTAAGTTAATTAACTCTATAATTTTAAAAATAAAACAATCTACCATATGGTTGAGTGAAGCTCTTAAAAAAATGAAAAACATATGTTATAAATAACTCTGTAAAATTTTCAAACTACGTTACTTGCACCAATCCAAAAATCCAAAAGTCTCCCGGTGTGATTCTGAAAATTAAGATTATTAAATATTGTGTCCCGATAACGATTGGCGCTTATCTCAAAGGTGTTGATTCGCAAGGCCTATGAGTTTTGAAATGTGAATTTCATTGAGAGAGATTTTGGGGAATTAAAAAGAGATTAAAACATGGTTATGAATTTACAAATATTGGAAAAATTTATTTATAATTTGCTGATCAGCCATTTAAAAAAAAAAATATAAAGGTTACTCACGTTCATGACGCCATTGAACTAAATTAAAAATTAACATTATTTACATACAAATATTAAACAAAAAAATTTACATCCTCCATCAGTTCGCCTCTTTTCAATGTTACTTTACATTCTATTCCACTTTCCACCACTTTTTCAAGAGTTATAACTTTTAAATTAGACACCTCGGAACACAGGTTTGTCCTATACAAAGACTGGAGGACAACTGCCTTACACCTTCGAAATGGTAGCTTGATATTGTCTTTCCGTCGCTGTTTTGTTTTCTTGAACTTGATAATTTTCAACTTTACAAAGTTTTTTTGCGTCTTCTTCCTTCGTTTCTTTTTCTTCTTTCTTATTAAATATTCTTTTAATTTTCTGCGGTTTTGATTTTCAATTGGACTCCTACTTTTTTCAAAAACAGTATTCAAACTTCGGTGAAATACACTTTCGGATCATTCTACAGCCTTGGATTGGATCCGTCCTCTATGATTGGATCATTTTTGGAACAGGCTTCCTTTTCAAAATTTTGAGCTGGCTTTTCTTTCTGATGTGGGCAGTTTTTCTCTTCTTTTTCTTCTTTAATCTTTTCTTAATAATTAACTGTCTTGTTCTAAAAATTTTCAAAGCCTTCTACCGACGAGTTTTTTAACTATTGATCTTTTTTTTTAATTTTGCTCATAATTTCCTGAAATTTTCTTCATTCCTTCTTCTTTTAGCTGTTTCATTTTGCTCCTGGATGTGGAATTAATTTTTCCTGTAAATTTAGTTTCTTTTTGAAGTTGATTGGTTTCTTAATTGATGTCCAAAATGTTCGTTGATAATTGTAAGGTTAGGCCTAAAGCCACTTTTTATTTACTTTTACTATATTTTATTTCTTTTTAAACTTGTTTTGTTCTTCAGAATTCGGTTTGATAAAAAAAATATATCGTGGCTAATAACAAGCCTTGGCAACGGGCTTGTTTATATTACAGTACAATGGAGGTACTCGTTAAAGATCCCTATTCTAGGTAATTAAACCTGAGTAGGCAAAATTTAGGAATCCCACTGTAGAGTCGCGCTCATGTACACCAGAACGCTCTAGTAGTAGGCGATATGACCTCGTAGTCGAAGCCCGGGCATGAGACACAATAACTATCTATAATATATATCGCTCTTTCAGCAATACCCTTCCTCCAATGAAAAATTATTGTTTCCAAAAATGTAAAAACAAGTGTCTGTGTGTGTGTGTCTCGGTGAACACGATGCCCATAGAATGAATGTATCGACACAAAATTTTGTATGTGTACCCAGAACCCAAAAAGTCCTTATTGGTAAGTGGTCCGACCTCTTTTTTCAGCCAAATCGGCTAAAGGAAAGGAGGAGGCTTTACACAAAAACTGTAATAACTGTCGTTGTAATGAATTTATCGACACAAAAATCAATCAAAAAGTCTAACCTCCTTAAGAACGACATCTATTAATTTTCCGCAAAATAAGCCGAAGAGAAGGGGGTATCTGTGGAGGGGGAACGCCCCAAAATCCATAATAACTGCTTATTTAATGAATGTACACAGAATTTCAGACCCTATTGCTAGATAATATATATTGATTAAATAAGTTAAAATTTATGTCTAATTGAATAATAATATTTAATGAATTTAATTTTCCTCACAAGGGATTGGCATATTGCTAAGTAATAGTTTATGAGTAAGTTAAAATGTCCCCACAAGAAGGGTGCCATATTGCTATACTTATTGTTAATTGACTTTAATTGAATGATAAAAAAATTGGATTTCATTTGATTTCTGATTTTCGAAGATCTAAAAAATTTATATATCATAACTAACTCGGTATATTCTTGGAATTTACGTTAATAGTACCAATAAAATCAAAATTGTTTCCCGGTATGATTCTAAAAAAAATATTAATTATAGCTATTGTGTCCCGAACAATTGGTACTTACCTCCAGAGGTGTAGATTCGCAAGGCCTATGAGTTTCGAAATTTGAATTTCATTTAGAGAGAGATGGGGAATTTAAAAAGAAATCAAAACATATTTATAAATAAACTGGCTTTACTAAAAAAAAATTTATGAATTTGAAAAATTGAAGTGGCCATATTGAAAAATTATATACAAAAATGGATACTACCTTGTGACGTCACACTTGAAACATATATACAATAAATTTTACTTTTTAACATAAAAATTGGAGTCCACACTCTCTCCACATCCCTTCAATCCTTTACCGGTCACTTTTACTCACTTTCAATCGTTTACTCACTACTTTTCACACATTTTCAACAAAAAAAAGAGACTAGTCCCACATAGGTTGTGCCTTGTTGAGAGGCGAACATCGACTGACGTATGCCGTGCAAGGCATTCTGGATCTCCCAACTCGAGTGTCTTTTGGCTTCCGTCTTTTATTTGGTTCCTAAATATTAAAATTTTCCGACGTTATCTTCCCTCTCTTCCTTTTCTTCTGTCTTCTTAATTATTATTTTAATTTCCTGCAGCTCTGTTTATTAATTTTGTCTCCTTCCTTTCTCAAAAATAGCATTCAATCTTGGTGATATACACTTTCGGATCATTCTACGGCCTTGGATTGGATCCGTCCTCTATAATTGGATCAGGCTTCCTTTTCCAAATTTTTGAGCTGGCTTTTCCATTTGATGTGGGCAGTTTTTCTCTTCTTTTCCTTTTTCAATCTCTTCTTAATAATTGACTGTCTTTTTCTAAAAATTTTCAAAACCTTCTACCGACCAGTTTTTTAGCTATTGATTTTTGCTTATATCTACTCCAATTCTTCTTCCTTTTTTTCTTTTAACTGCTTTCTTTCTTCCTGGGTGTGGAATTAATCTTTTCTGTAAATTTAGTTTCTTTTTTTGAAGTTGGTTGGTTTCTTGATTGATGTTTAAAATGTTTGTTGATAACTGTAAGGTTAGGCCTGAAGCCACCTTTTCTTACTTTTATTTCTTTTCTTCTGGCAAATTGGTTCAAAAAAAAATGTATTATCTTAGACATCAGTTGTCCTGACAACGGGTTTGTTTACATTACACTATATAAGTCAACTATTGATTTTTAGCCCAAACGGACAATTGGTTTTGAAGGGAGATCGAAAACTTAATTGGTGCTGGGGAAGTACATTACCGGTGATTTATCGACGACTTTTTTGTAATTATTCCAGTCTACGGACATCCAATGGTTGTGAAGTGATATTTTCAACTTATAACTCGGACGTCGTTCAACTTACATTCTTAATGATTTCAGCATAGGCTAAAATTTAATCAGTGTGTGGCTCTACAACTTCATCCAACAGAACTGGAAGACGTATACCACCAGTTAATATCCTGTCTGATATACTCTCCCCATTAGAAGCCACTTCATGCCACAGAGGGTTAACATAGATCCAACTTTCGTACATTACTTCTGGCCCGTAATAAGAATGAGATCTCCAATATTTTCCATTATTTAATCAGACTTTTGAAACTTAAAGTGTTAATTGTTAATGCATTATATATTTCAATTTCACTTTTATATTTATTTTCAACATGTACATCACCATATTTACTCTTTTTGTCATAGTATTATCATATTAATTTTGTATATACTTATTTTATTTATAAATTTGGTTTCTCTTAATCAGTATAGTTAGGTACTTCATTTTCCCTATTTAAGTTCACATTAATTTCAATTATATATTTTTCACTTTATTCTCATTTTTAGCTTTATACCTATTTAACAAAATGAATGTATTGTTTATTTTATTTAGTTACATTTAGTTATAGTCTTCTGCAAAAGTTCCTTTATGTAGTACCTATGTGAATGTTAATATTGTAAAGGTAATGATCACTGATTCAATTGTATAAGGGTGATACCTTTAAACAATAAATACAATTATTTATTTATTTAGTCTATAAAATGGACAGACATCGGATTAATCTTCATAAAATTTCTGTGATATGGATAATTTTTTGTGTAATAATAGACATGATAAGAGCTATAACATGAACAAGTATGAAGAAGGACTTAGGGCCCTTACACACCAAAGCCGAGCCGTGCCGGGCCGGGCGATGCGATGCGAAGCCGAGCCGAGCGGAATCTGCCTGCGTTCGCACCGAAGCCGATTTGCTCTCAGTAGGTTTTCTAGCCTTGTAGTGAGAGGTGCTTCTTTCCTATTCAGTCTCAGTTGAAACGTGGTGCAAAATGATGTCATCAACTTTGATGATGATGATGTTATTGGATAGTTCATCACTTGATGATGAATGTGTGGCAGAAAGAAGGTGATTCTTTCTTGAATCGAACTAATTAATATTTCTATGTCAACACTCATTATAATATTAAAAAATTTAAAAAACAAAACCACTTGAAACAATAAAAAAACAATATATTGCGCAATATGATGTAACTCACTGGGCTGAAACACCGAACTAGACTGAATGACGGAAAAAAACGGCTTGGCAGAAAACGCTCGAATTGGCGGGAGGTAGTACTGCTCAAAACCGCTCGGCCCGGCCCGGCATCGGCCGGCCTTGGTTTGAATACTCCCATCTAAACCCTGCGTATCTAGCGCTCAAGCGTTTTCCGCCCGGCGCGGCTCGGCTCGGCCCGGCTTTGGTGTGAAACCCCACTAAAGGAAGATGTTAACACACACATCTCAATTTCAGCCCATTTGTCACCTACATCCCTTTGCTTCTAACCCCCTCAATTACAATAAATAACAAATATTATCACATTTCCTATAAAAGTTTTGGCTGGTCTCATACTAAATTATCGATTTCTGCAGTAGTTTCCGAATAGGATCCTAATAACAAAAACATAAACTTTATGACGTGCAATTTTGAAGAAAGTTCACATATCTACGTTTTTTTATAAAGGCACATAAAAAAATTTCAATTTGTAATTACTTCATTTCATTTTTTCTACAATATAATTCTGAGATGCCAGTAAATATTTCTAAATATTTGTCTAATCCAAAGGTATTTTTTATTTGGTTGGCGGAACAGAATATTGTGTTTATTTACACTTAACCTAAACCGCTGAATTAAAAAAATTAAAATAAATTATATATAAAATTCTTACTACTAATACCTAAAATTATACACTATACCTACTGATGATGGCTACTTCATCTAACATTCTTCCACTCGACTATATGTGTCCAGCTCATGTCCATCACCACACTTGTGAACGGTCCTGCTTCATGTCTGTATCTAAACTGCTGTGTTGTGTCTCTAACACCTGGTGCCGGCCGGCCTTTGTTTCGACTGTCTTTTGTCCTTTTTCACTTTTAATAATAGCGAATCTTTTTAATATTTTTATATTTATAATCACTCATTAATTTACATATCTTTAACAGTTGAGGGCGCCGGTAGCTCAGTGGTATGCGTGCTTGACTTCTGAGCTCAAGAGAGTGGGTTCGTAGCCCGACCGAGGCCCTTAGTTTATTTTATCTGGGAGGTAAAATAAACTTAAGCACGTCGTCCTTCGGATGAGACATTAAGCGATGGTCCCGAGCCTGTACGATGTCAGGTACTCGTTAAAGATCCCTGCCCTAGGTGAATAAAAATTTAGGGTTGGCAAAATTTAGGACTCCCACAGTAGAGTCGGACTCATGTCCACCAGAATGACGATAGAACGCTCTGGTAGTAGGCGATATGACCTCGTAGTTAAAGCCCGGGCATGAGTCATAAAACCTAACCTAACAGTTGTTTTTATAATTTTAGAGTATTTCAGTATTTATAATGTGTGTACTTTTTGTACACTACAAGGGACAACCCTACCAAAGGAAATATTAATTACACTATATTATCATATTTCCATTCTATAATTAATTCCGGTTTAATACACTGAAGAGCTTCGAGCTCTAGCGCTAGTTCAAAGAACAAGCTGCACAGAGATATTTAATAAACTTCAAATCTTGCCATCAGCTAATATTTCTACCCTCAACAATACTAGTCTTGTATATAATACCTGAAATAAGAAACATTTAAAATAACTAAACATTGCTCCTCTCTTTTTGAAATAAGTATAACTCATAAAGGAATACTTTTGTAATGTTCATCCCCAATTAAAACAATTTTAAATTCAATTAGAAACGTTTATATTACAGAAAACCCTCTATTCCAAAATGGAATTTTTTTTCTCATTATTCAACAAGGAAAAAATAACCATAATTTAAAAGTTGTGTTTCATATATAAAAGTTTAAATTTTAATTTTCTTGACAAAGGTCTTGCACCAGTATTCTATAATTTATATTGTAATTACTTTTGTTTAATATTTCCATTATTGCATAATGTTTTTAGTTGTATACTATTTACTTTGATGACTTTTTTTTTATTTATAATGATCTTTTTTAATTTGTTTTTTGTATATTTTGTTCTATTTTTTTATTCTTAATTTCTCTCTTTATACGAAGATCTTAAAAATAATAATAATAAATATAAACTATCCATAATTAAAAAAATAAATAGCACCTATGGCATTAGAAATTTGATATTCATTTATATTCTAAAATTTGTTTTAAAAACAAAATATATATACATGTATATATAGCGGGTAGCTCAGTGGTATGCGTGCTTACCTTCTGAGCTCAAAGTTGTGGGTTCAAAACCCGGCCGAGGCCCTTAGTTTATTTTATCTGGGAAGTAAATAAACTTAAGCACGTTGAGCGAAATGGGACGTTAAGCGATGGTTCCGAGCCTGTACGATGTCAGGTACTCGTTAAAGACTTTTACCCTAGGTGAATAAAAATTTAAGGGTAGGCAAAACTTAAGACTACCAGAGTAGAGTCGGGCTTTTTTCCACCAGAGTGACGAAAGAGCGCTCTGGTAGTAGGCGATATGACTATTAAGTTAAAGCCCGGGCATGAGTCATAATTAACTAACTATAGGTATATATATATTAAGGTGACCAAATGTACTCCTTTAGGGAGTTTTGAACTAATTTTTCGTGAAATGTACTTCTTTTAGAAACCGTACTCCAAAATACTCCTTTGTGCTCCTTTAGGGAGTTTTGAACTAATTTTTCGTGAAATGTACTTCTTTTAGAAACCGTACTCCAAAATACTCCTTTGTGCTCCTTTAGGGAGTTTTGAACTAATTTTTCGTGAAATGTACTTCTTTTAGAAACCGTACTCCAAAATACTCCTTTGTGCTCCTTTAGGGAGTTTTGAACTAATTTTTCGTGAAATGTACTTCTTTTAGAAACCGTACTCCAAAATACTCCTTTGTGCTCCTTTAGGGAGTTTTGAACTAATTTTTCGTGAAATGTACTTCTTTTAGAAACCGTACTCCAAAAATACTCCTTTGTGCTCCTTTAGTAAATATAAAAGTTGGGTAGAAATATTTAACATTTTAAACAAGAGTATATTCCCAAAATTTGAATTTAATAATTGACTTTGCAATGTGTTGCCTCGGCACTAATGCTGATGTGGAGAGGGTATTTTCCCTTGCAAATGATTACTGGAGCCATGAAAAACCACAACTATCTGCAGAAATACTAGCTGCACTTTTAACGGAAAAGTTCAACATAAGGGACGCAAGCTGTTCTGACATAAATGCACTCTTAGAAGAAAAGTCAGAACTATCGAAAAAAATTAATTCAAAAGAAAACTATGATTTCAAGAATTAAAATGATGTAGGTACCTATATAAAATAATTAAATTTATATTAATTTTTATATTATTTTTTAAAAATGTATAGCCCAATGGTTGGGAGTTAATGTTATTTTTCACTAACAACAAACTTACGATTTACAAGACCATTATACGTCCAATTTGGACTTACGGACTCGAACTTTGGGGTACAGCTGAACAATCCAACATCAATCGTATCCAAGTCCAAACTCCTCCGACGAATTGTCAACGCATCTTTCTATGTCACCAAAGTCCTACACAGAGATCTCAGTATTCCCACTGTCAATGAATTAATCAAATCCCGATTTCAATTATTCCACAGAAACCTTTCTTCCCATTCAAATTCTCTCGTACAAGACCTTTTCTCTCATACCCATCCTGACAAACGTCCCCGCCGCTTGAAAAGGAGGTGGCCTCGCGGTCTTCTCTCGGAGGAGAGTGAATAATGACAATTTACTTTCGAGGGAGTGTCAGCGCTGGCTGGCTTTTCCCATCAAGTGACGTTATATTTTTCTTTTGGACCACATATTTGCCTTTTATGTATTGTATATAGATTGCTAATAGAATTTTGAAAAAAATCTTACTTTGTGAGGTTTTTTTTGAAATGTTATTTTTCACAACCCCAATCACCACATCCAATGAAATTCCATATATACTCCTTTTGTAAAAAAAATAGTATAAAATAATAAATAATATATATATATATATATATATATTATAAAATACGTACTGAAAAATAAAAGAAAATACATTTTGACGCATTTGATTCAGACGATTTAACGTTAGACGAATTCCACGTTAGATGAATATGTTTTAGAAGAATTGTTTTAGACGAATTCACAGCCAACCGTGAATGTAGACAATGAGCTATATTAAATGCAAATGGGACATAATGGGTTGAATCTACCGGCAATGGACCGGCCAGACTAACAAATTTATTCATAGCAATCCAGTCTCAATATAATCATAATCATTGGCTTTTAGTTCATTGACTATGTCAATAAACTGTTCTGTTGTGAGTCTAAACAATGAGATAATTTTACTGCTTAAAATTCAATTTATGTGTAGAGATGGAACAGTAATAGATGTTCGGAATGAAGAGGGGATTTTTGGAAAGAAGTATATGTGTGTGTGTGTGTGTGTGCAGGAGCGTAGCCAGAGGGGGGGGGGGGGGTGAGCAAAAAAAAAGAGAAAAATTAAATAAACTAAAAAAATAATTTTTTATTAAAACTGATTTCTTGCAAGTTACCAATAGGATCTTCAAATTTCCCGTGCGTCTGATTCCTAAGTCAGCAATCAGCTGTTACATAAATGTACAGGTGGAAAACAAGTCATATTACATTTATTTAAATATATATGAATTCGATCATTTCATTTCCTCGCTCAAAATCGTCATTTATGTTATACTTTATACTCTTAATGCTGATTTTACGTGCGCAGTAAAAATGCAAAGCGCAGCAGCAGCAAATGCACGCTGTTGGATGTGAGTAATTTAATTCTAAAAGAACAGAAACCACAGCGTGAATTTGCTGCAGCTGCGCTTTGCATTTTTGCTGCTCATGTAAAGTCAACTTAAGTATTACAGTCAGTGGTTACCTCAGGGGAAGCTTCTAGAGGTCCGAGTCTCCCAAATTAATAAGCAAAAGCTTGCAAACCCCCACCCTCGTAGCCTAACTTTGCCCCCCCCCCCCTTGCTCAAAATCCTGGCTACTTCTCTGTGTGTGTGTACATACGTTAATTTTGAATGGGAGGGGGGTTGTGAGAGGGGCTAAGCATAAACATTTTTCTATCTCATTAACGGATAGTCGGATTGACATGAAATTTCACAAGTAGTATTCCTTATAGCCAATTGAAAAATAGGGTGTGTGAGGGCTCAAAATTCTTAATGGGAGGGGGGGTTATGAAGGGGTTAAGCATAAAAATAGGTCTAGCTCATCAGCTGAGTCGTGTATGCTCGGCTCCAGTCGTCATCAGTCTCGTTTACTGTCTAAGGATACGTGTCCATCTGAAAGAAAAGTCTCGAGAGAAGAGTCCGACACAAGTCTCAGGGCCGTGTACACTGGCAACACTCACGCTCGCGAGACTTCTCTCCGACAGAAGTGTCGGACACAAGTCTCAGGGCCGTGTCCACTGGCGACACTCGCTCTCGAGACTTCTCTCCGACACTCACAGTCAGTGTTTGAATTTCAACCCCGCACGTTGGTCCTACGTACAAAATGGACCCTCGCCAGGTCCTGGCTTTTATAGTTGCCCATAGCATTTAAAAAAAACGAAAAGCGAAGAAAAGAAGCTGCTAGATACGAAAGTGGGTTTCTATGTGATAGTAAGATGTTGTGGGACGAGATTTCTAATAGAAATAAAAGACGTTGTCTTCCCACTGTTTTATTTTATACCAGAACCGGTTTTCGACGCAACAGCGTCATCATCAGTGGTTCATCCACCCACACAGCACAGCGGTTGGAAGATAACTGGCGACAATAGGCCAGTTATCTTCCAACCGCTGTGCTGTATGGGTGGATGAACCACTGATGATGACGCTGTTGCGTCGAAAACCGGTTCTGGTATAAAATAAAACAGTGGGAAGACAACGTCTTTTATTTCTATTATAAAGTGGGTTTCTCAAATTATGTATTTTTCTTTGTACTTCTGTGTCGTCGCAATTAAATTTCTCCGCTATTTCTCGAAAAAAAGTTGTTATTTCACCCGATTCCTGTAATCCATGTGATTGACGTTCCAGAGAACTTCCTTTTCTTCATATTCACTTATTAATTTAAATACATCCTCGTCAGACCACTCGCGTTTTGTAATAAAAAATTTATCCGTCATTGTTCGCTAAACTAAACAACTAATTAACGGAGGCAGTGTCGGAGACTCGCTGGACTCTTCAAGCGCTGTCGGGAGACTGGAGACTGTGTCTCGAGAGAAGGAAGTAGGCGTGTCCACCTGAGACTTGCCGCTCTCCGACACACTCTCGCGCGTGTGTCTGACACATCTCTCAGGCCCGTGTACATCTGCGACTCGTCTCTCGAGACATCTCTCGAGACTTTTTCTCTCAGATGGACACGTACCATAACAAGGAGTGCATATTTTCAAGAATAACGTTTTTATTATTATTACGTATTATTATAATAAAATAGTATTACATTATTATGTATGTTTTGCATATAATCAGTGTAATATTTCAAGTGTATATAATGTGTGTATACAGTTAGTACTTAATACTTTATTTGAGAGCAGTTTAATATAATACGCGTATGTTATTGTGTCGTTTTGTAATCAATCATCATTTTGAAATAAAAATTCAATTTAATTATGTCAAATGATCCAAATTTGAGCACAACAAAATATGGAACAACGCTGGACGGATTTTTTTTTTAGAGATTTAAATAAATTCGAATCTAAAGTATTTATAACATATTTAAGAACAGCTGTTTGACCGGCATGGTGAAGTAGCTATAAAAAATGTAAAATTTAAATTATTGTGAAAAGTGATTTCATTAGTATTTTAAATAGTGCAATTGTGCTTGTTGAGAACTATATATCCCCCCTTCAAAGACAATAATGAAACCCTCCCCTGTCAAACATCACAACTTAAAATTAACACATTTGAAAGAACCTAACCTTACCCCATGGATGGACGAGCTTCCAAGCAGCGATGAAGAGTTTTCAGGTGAGATAATAGGACATAATAATAATAATAAGAAAATTACTAATGATAAGTCCAAAAGGTCCTTGCCTAAAGAATGCAGTGTCAAACTTGCACGGCCTCAGCCGCAAACAGAAGGTGCCATGTTAGTGGACCTTCCGCATTCTACCGAGCAAGATGACATGCCGCAGCCCAGGCCGAAACGGCACAAGTACCAATTAGAGCCTACACCAATCACAACACGAAACAGATACTCAGTGCTCTCAACATTACCCAACGACTCTACATCACTTACAACACAGCCCAAAATAAACACTAACACCACTGAAACAAACACAATCACCAAACCGAAGGTTCCTCCAATATTTCTGATTCAGGCCGACAATTATCAAGAAATTATTATTGATATAAAAAATATAGTAACTTCACCTTTCGAAACAAAATTATACAATAAAAAAATTAGAATATCCCTGACTTCCATAGACGACTTTCGAAAACTTACAAAATTCTACGACAGCTCAGACGTAAAATATTACACATTCATTAATCCAGAAGATAGGAAACTTTCAGTCATAATTCGCGGAGTGCCTTATTCTTTATCCGATAAAGAAATATTTGAGGAACTTTCGCTAATTTATCCAGTGGTCAGGGCAACGAGACTTCTCAATCGAGAGCACAACCCAACTCCATTAGTAGCTCTAGAATTGGAAAACAATGAGGCCGGGAAAGCTATTTTCCAATTAACTAGAATGTTTTATACAGTGGTACAGGTGGAACCCCGACGGAAGTCCCACAACATCCCTCAGTGTACCAACTGTCAGCTTTACGGTCATACCAAGAATTTTTGTCATTTAGATCCTAGATGCGTCAAATGCGCCCGGGACCTCCAACTGTCCCTTAAAAATCACCCCGACCCCAAAGTGCGTAAACTGCCTGGGAAATCATACCGCGAATTACCGAGGCTGTATAACTCGCCAGAAACTGTTAACTGCAAGGCAGCCTGCCAAACGACCAACCGTGGAGTCAGTTGGCCAAACCCGGACAGAGGCAGCCCCACCCCCTCCCGATAATCCCTGGTTCACCAAAAATCAGAACCGGCCCTTTTGGAGACCCAAAACCCCGGAACATTCTCACACCGCTCCACATCACACCCAGTCTGACCCCACTCTCAGCATGTTCACTGACATCATTCTTAACATAATAAAACCATTTATTCCACAAATTCAATCATTCTTCACAACATTTCTAACTTCACTCTTCAATCAAACCACCTCTCACAATGCTTCCCCATAGAAAATACGTCTCCAATATCAAAATACTAAATTGGAATGCGGACGGTCTGAAACGTCAACGCTCGGTTCTAATCGAATTTCTACGCAGACATGAGATTGATGTTGCATGCATCACGGAGACTCACCTCGACCCCTCCGAGAGTCTTAGAATCACAGGATACAAGCTCTACAGAAAGGACTCTCGTTCTGGGGGCGTTGGCATTCTTGTCAAAAAGAACATTTCCCATTCCGAACACTTATTGGGTCGAATGCTGCATTTGGAGGCTACGGGTATTAGTGTGATTAAGGACAACAACACTCGATTGAACATTGTAGCTGCATAGGCCCCCCATCATCTTCTAGTTCAGACTGACCTGGAGCAACTCTTCACAGGACATCCTACCATCGTGGCAGGCGACCTGAACAGCAAGAATCAGATCTGGGGATGCAGGCTGAGCAACACAAGTGGACGGCGCCTTATGGACTTTTGCGGCGGACTTAGGATCCTCGTTTCGGCGCCTTCCGAACCAACACACTTCCCATCACAACATCGCTATTTACCGGACATACTCGACATTTCACTAATTCAAGACTTCAACACACCTCTTTTTCACACAACAGTTCCCGAACTTGACTCCGATCATGTACCCGTTATCATCACTTTTGATAACAAAATACAGACACCTCCAACTCTCCCTAAAGTAATCAATGGCAAAATAGACTGGGACACATTTCGATATGAACTGGACAAGTCTCTACACATACCAACAGATTACGACTTGACAGACAAAATTGAAAAAGCTATAACTGACTTTACGCAGCATATCAAATCATCCATAGCCAGTGCAACAGTCAAGGAAAATCGTGACACGAGACAACGACCACATCATCCCATTCCAAACTACATACTCAAACTAATTCAAGACAAAAACAGACTACGACATAACTGGCAACGTACCAGAGACCCAAACACTAAACAACAACTGAACCGACTGACACGTCAAGTGAAGTGGGAACTGGACTGTCTACGAATTGACAACTATCGCCAGCACTTACAGGATATAACTCCAGGAGACCCAAATCTGTGGCGAGAGACGAAACGGATACTAAGACAGACCAACTCCATCCCTCCATTAAAACGGACTGACGGCATCGCTGTGACTGACGACGAAAAATGTAATGTTATAGCGCGACATCTCGAAAACACGTTTACACCCACCATCATCAGCAATTACTACACGCCGGAAATCACATACTTCAAGACACACCCCCCATACACAGTAGAGTCACCTTAACAATTTACAACACCTTCAGAAATCGAACAATTACTTCACAAATTATCTCTTCGGAAGGCGCCAGGCGATGACCTGATTCCAAATCTGGTTCTCAAGAATCTGTCTTCAAAGGCTGTGGCGTACCTGACCAGCGTTTTCAATGGTTTTCTTCGGTGCGGGTACTTCCCACAACAGTGGAAGAATGCCATTGTCACTGTATTCCACAAGAGCGGCAAGCCCAAGGACGAAGCATCTAGCTACCGACCTATAAGTCTCCTTAACACTCTCTCAAAGTTGTTCGAGAGGGTTATCTACCGTCGGCTGTTATGCTTCCTCCAAGACACCAACTGTATTCCCCACCACCAATTTGGATTCAAGCCGAAACATTCGACCGTTCACCAGCTGCAGCGAGTCACAGAATACATTGTCACCGGCTTCGAGAAGAAGGAGTACTCTGTAGGACTCTTCCTCGATGTGGCTGCTGCATTCGACAGCGTATGGCACGACGGCCTTATCTACAAGCTTTGGAGGTCGGGAGTTCCTCTGTACCTCCAACGGATCATCATCGGGTTCCTCTCTGAGCGGACGTTTCAGGTCAGAGTGAACTCCTCCATCAGTGGGAAGACGTTCATACATTCCGGAGTACCACAGGGGGAAATTCTAAGTCCGATACTGTTCAACCTCTACTGTTACGACATGCCAGACTCTCCATCTACGCTGTTGGCTACTTATGCCGACGATACGATGCTTGTGTCTCAACACAAGGATCTGTCTTTGGCCGCAGTAGCCCTTCGGCGGAGTGTGGAGAGTGTCACAGAGTGGTTCGACAGGTGGAACTTGAAGCTCAATACTGCCAAGACGGAGGCCAAAGTTTTCTCACTTCGTAAAATTAACACTAACACACTAACACCACTTAAAGTCAATAATACAGACACACATTGGACACCTAATGACCAAACAGTCAGATATCTCGGCATACACTTCGACACTAAACTTACTTGGACCCAACACATAAACAAACAACTCACACGAGCATACACCCGACTGACACAATTATACCCACTCATAAACAGAAACACTCCACTCAAGCACAAATGTACTACACTTCTTTACACCTCATTACTACGACCACTGCTCACATACGCTTGCCCTGTCTGGCTGGGGGCCAGCAAAACAAACATTAACAAATTAAGGAAGTTTGAAAATAAGGTTCTCCGACTTGCAGTGAATGCCCCTTGGTTCGTCCGAAACAGTCAAATCCGGCGTGAGTTGGGAGTGCCGGAAGTTGCAGACCATATCACCCAGGTTACACAGCAGTTCCACGATGGTCTTGTCGATGTGCCGGCCGCTACCTTCTTCACCCTCGGTCGGACCACCCCAACAGGCGACTCAAACCTCGGCTATACCAGGACATTATATAACCCTTGCTCTTGTATATCATATGATTTGTTTCTCTTTTAATGTGTAGAGCACTAAGTGTGCTGAGCCAATAAAAATGTTTTTTTTTTTGTTTTTTTATAACATATTTCAGCTACCACAAACCTATTGTTTCATTCTTAGAATATAATAGCAATGAAGAAGTCCAATCATAGCAAAATTCAACTAAATCATTAATTCACAAATATGATTATATATTTTGTAACTAATATTACTTTATGAGTATATAAATAAAAATAAATATTTTTATATAAGAATAATAATTATTTATATAATAATCAACTTCTTTCTGATTCACAAAACCAATCCGAACTAATCCATTATATAACATCATAATTATTAGTATTTTTATATATATATATATATTACTTGGTGGTAGGCAGATGTAGTGGACTAACTTGTTAAATAAGTAATAAGATTTATCATGTATGTTCAGATTCACCACCTGATGATGGCAAATTGCCGAAACTAGTTGTGATATAAATAAAAAATATGTGAGACTGATAAATCTTATATATATATATATATATATATATATATATATATATATATATATATTGTAGCATGTCTACCCTATAGATAATGCTCAGAACTGGCGATGTCTACGAGAGGATCGCGATCGCTAGGAGCAAAGTATGGGTTGTGGGGTATCAAATTAAAGAGGATTGCATTTGGAAGAGCATGCTCGGAACCAATGATGCCTGCGAGAGAATCGCGATCGCTGGGAGCGGAAAATAAAGAATAATAGAGACACAATGGAAAGGAAGCCAAGATAATTGTCTACATCCGGTGTATAAGGAATAAGCAGTAAAGGTTTTTTTTCTTACTCCAGGTTTTCACACAACTAGAGGCAGATGTTAATTGGTAATATGCGATTGGCTGGAAATAAAATGGGCGGAGTCCGACGACGAATCAAGTCTCGAGAACTGTCCCCTACCACGGTCGGATATCGGAAGCCACTCCCCGTTTTACTCTTTCTTCGCTCATATCTTGGTGGATCACCACGTTCCTCTCTTTGTAAAGCCTAGTTTCAGTATGTGAAAGTACTTTCTTCGTTCATGTCTTGGGTGATCACCACGTATCTTTTCTA
This sequence comes from Aradus depressus, assembly GCA_963662175.1. NCBI lineage: Eukaryota > Metazoa > Arthropoda > Insecta > Hemiptera > Aradidae > Aradus > Aradus depressus. The sequence goes on from OY759214.1 coordinate 75,649,827, forward strand.
TAAGTAATATCAGTTAGAATATGTGAAATTAACTTTCTTCGTTCATGTCTTGGGTGATCACCACGTATCTTTTCTATAAGTAATATCAGTTTGAATATGTGAATTAGTCGTAGAGACACACTTTGATCTTGGACGGTGCAAAGTCAGTGGGGGTGTAACTTCTGGTGTGCCCTCGAAACTACGCAGATCTTCAGGGACTATGTGAATAGACGATTTCTACGGGAAGTCCAGAAAGGGTGATCACGCCGTCATTCGCCATGGATATCGTATCGAGGTACCTCGTAATTAAGTTATAATTCAGTCCTTCAGACACACGGCCAAATTATATATATATTCAATTGTTGTTTTGTAAATATGTTCTCATAAAATAAATATGTTAAAGTTATAGGTTTGATTCATTTCATTCCCCCCCACTCATGCTTCTTCTGGTTGACAACAGTAATTAATTATTGTTAATTACTGATGTCAACTAACCGTTAGGATCTTGTAACCGTTCTTCCCGTGGGAGTGCTTTCAGCTATTCAGGCATTGTTTAATTAAAGTCGCGATTTAAATAATTTTCAATTTTAATAATTTTTCGATTTCAATTTTATTTATTTTATTAATTACGTGATTTGCACTCACACTGAGAGGGAGGGAGATTGGTTATTAATTGGCGCCCGAACAGGGACTTGATTTGTTTATTAATTATGCCAATTAGTATAATTAATGAACCCCACTAATCGGTCCCTTATTAATTAATTAATTTTTTTAATTAAAAAAAAAAAAAAAAAAAAAAAAAAAAAAAAAAAATTTTTGCTTTTTAACGTAGATTCCAGCCTATTAGGCCACAATGTTATATTTTCACTTAAAGTCGGTATTTAGAATCAAAACTGAAGAAGGATGGGTGAGGGTAGGGACAATGAATGACATCATTTATTGAAATAATTTTATTTTTTTTTGTTTTTGATTTTTTTTTTATGTAGATTTAGTAGGCATTTATTTTACATATTATAACTATTGTTGTATTGTGATGCCATCTGACAGGTCACCATAGAAATTAGGTTAGCACCAGACCTCCCGTATAATTCATTTAATTGTTTTGATATATATTTCTTATCAGAATGGAAGGGAAAGAGAAGTCGGACTTAGAGCCGATACAGACACGGTCTAGGAAAACTATCCGTACGCCCCCGGAGTCCCCGGTAGAAAATCCTAAATTTGACCTAGAGGCGATGTTTAAGGCCATGCAGGAACAGATAGGACAGCAGGGAAAGGCCATGCAGGAACAGATTTCGGGACTAGGACAACAGGGAAAGGCCATGCAGGAACAGATTTCGGGACTAGGACAACAGGGAAAGGCCATGCAGGAACAGATAGGACAGCAGACTTCGGAGATAAAGGAACAAATTTCGGCAATGGCAAATAATATCGAATCCATTAAACGTAATATGGGTACCGTACAATCTGAATCTAGGCAGGACAATTCAGAAGAGAGATATGATAAGCCTACTTCTAAAGTTAGGGACATGGTATGTGTCAGTTATCATGAAGTTACAGGTGGGATCGTGTCAGAAACACAGCATCTAGATAAGGAGGTCGAAGAAATAAATTCGAACCAAAATATTATTAGTACCGATTGTGAGAAGAGATTCGCCGATATCTCGAAGAGAATAGATACTGTTTCGGGTCAAACTCAGATCTCAACCCCAAAACAAGATGACCGAATGACATTTACCGTACCCGAAGGACATAGGAATTGGCCTACGAACCAGACTTTTGCTCGCGAACAGCCTAGCAATGTCACCTTCCAAGATGTCTACGTGAAAAATTACGAACGTGGTGAGGTGGCGTTACGTAATAGCGTTTTGGATTTGCCCAACCATTTTGTATTTAAATTCTTACTATTCTGGGAAGGACCTTACCAGATTTTAGACAAGGAAAGTCCTCAAATTTTTATTTTAGGACATCTCGGCAGCGACTTAGCGGAAGGAGGGATATTTTATACGATCTTACCGAAGCCGTATATTAGCGGATAAATTTACAAGCAGGCTAGAGAAGCGCTAGGGCTCTCTTTGAGATTAACGATCTTACTTCAGCCGAGTTAGGGGGGCGATTATTGCAGACGAGATCGCGGCCCTAGAGTCAGGGAAGAGATTTGTGACGTCTCTATGGGTGTCCATCCCCAGCTATCCCAGGAACAGTTAGACAAAGTCACACACACATAAAACAGACACTATTTTTTATTATTTGGGAATTATTTATTATTTTACACTAACGGCCAACACCTCATTATACAACAACACACAAAGAATCACACATACACATTTATTGGGGACACGGGATTTATTATTTAGTTTTTTTTTTTTTTTTTTTTTTTTTTTGTAAATAAAATAAGGCAGACGGGGACATTCTGGCACTCCCCTGGGGCTTAACATCGAGCATACCCCCCTTAGTCGAGCTCAAAGATTCCAAAGTGAATCGCCAGGTTGTAAATAGTAATTTTAGATAATAAGTTAGGGTTAGTTTTTTTTAATTCTAGATATTAAGTTAGGATAATTTTTTGTTCATATATTTAGTAAGAGTATTTTTTTAAATAGTATTAGCAATTTGTTTATGATGTTGGGATAATTTAGTTTAGATAGGTTTGTGGCTTCATTTGAAATTGACATAATTGTAGGACGGGGCAGACGGTATATGGATTGGCCATCCATGGGAATATTCCTACGTATTTAAATTTGATTAGGAGACGCGGACCTGAGTAGGATGACAGCGAGGCGATGGCACACATATTTGTAGGTAGTCAGGTATGGTAAATGTACTTCCAATTGTATTTGTATGTTTTGTTTTGTATTTTAAAATAATATTTGTATTAGTATCCGACCGTGTGTATCTATTGAAAATGTCACATTGACCCATATTTTATCTAGTGACCATGATGGGCTATGTTAACCCAATGAGAGCCTTGTAAATATATTTGTCACATATATCCAGGTATGGACCTTACTTATTATGAGTGTCGACCACGGTAGGTCAAATGTCAATTTTTTTTATTTTAGTTAAGAAATCCTAAGGCAAGGAGCCGAAGCATACATGACTGGAGGGGGAGATATATTATAAACTGGAGGGGATACCCAGAATTGAATATTTAACTATCGTACACACGGAGAAGGGGCCACTCCGATGATGCTTGTAGAATCCATTTAAAGGGGCGGGAGTTTGTTTAATTATTTTTTTATGCCATGAACTGACTGTTGAACTGAAGAAAGGGTTTCGCTACTTGATTAATGCGGATGCCGGAATTTACATATATTTATGAAACTGAGATGGGATTTGAGTGGGCTTATTTTTCTATTTTATATTTCGTCGTCGTTCCGGCAGAAGGTAAATACCTGTCGAAGGCCTAAGGAGGCATATGGTTAGGGTTTGGTCAACCCAAATTTTTGTTGAAGCGGATTAGGTATATGGGAATTCAGTTGAAACATTGTCGAGGCGTGGGGCCTTTTTGGATGTTTTAACTAGTCAGTGAATGTATGCTAGAAATAGAATCATCGTTATTTGCCAATGGAGAGGGTTAACTCCAAGAAGTACAGCGTAAAGTAAAATCATGCTTTGGTCACGCATGCATAGGCAAGCCATGCCGATTCGAAAGGAAATTTAAAATCATGTTTTGGTCACGCATGATAATGAGGTCGATACCTGAGTATTTGGTTAAGTGTATACGCTCAGTGAACGAGCAAGTGTTAAGTGAAACTAATAAAATATGTGACTTCCAATGGTCATTTAGCCGACATATTTTATTTTAACGGGAACGGGGGATATTGTAGCATGTCTACCCTATAGATAATGCTCAGAACTGGCGATGTCTACGAGAGGATCGCGATCGCTAGGAGCAAAGTATGGGTTGTGGGGTATCAAATTAAAGAGGATTGCATTTGGAAGAGCATGCTCGGAACCAATGATGCCTGCGAGAGAATCGCGATCGCTGGGAGCGGAAAATAAAGAATAATAGAGACACAATGGAAAGGAAGCCAAGATAATTGTCTACATCCGGTGTATAAGGAATAAGCAGTAAAGGTTTTTTTTCTTACTCCAGGTTTTCACACAACTAGAGGCAGATGTTAATTGGTAATATGCGATTGGCTGGAAATAAAATGGGCGGAGTCCGACGACGAATCAAGTCTCGAGAACTGTCCCCTACCACGGTCGGATATCGGAAGCCACTCCCCGTTTTACTCTTTCTTCGCTCATATCTTGGTGGATCACCACGTTCCTCTCTTTGTAAAGCCTAGTTTCAGTATGTGAAAGTACTTTCTTCGTTCATGTCTTGGGTGATCACCACGTATCTTTTCTATAAGTAATATCAGTTAGAATATGTGAAATTAACTTTCTTCGTTCATGTCTTGGGTGATCACCACGTATCTTTTCTATAAGTAATATCAGTTTGAATATGTGAATTAGTCGTAGAGACACACTTTGATCTTGGACGGTGCAAAGTCAGTGGGGGTGTAACTTCTGGTGTGCCCTCGAAACTACGCAGATCTTCAGGGACTATGTGAATAGACGATTTCTACGGGAAGTCCAGAAAGGGTGATCACGCCGTCATTCGCCATGGATATCGTATCGAGGTACCTCGTAATTAAGTTATAATTCAGTCCTTCAGACACACGGCCAAATTATATATATATTCAATTGTTGTTTTGTAAATATGTTCTCATAAAATAAATATGTTAAAGTTATAGGTTTGATTCATTTCATTCCCCCCCACTCATGCTTCTTCTGGTTGACAACAGTAATTAATTATTGTTAATTACTGATGTCAACTAACCGTTAGGATCTTGTAACCGTTCTTCCCGTGGGAGTGCTTTCAGCTATTCAGGCATTGTTTAATTAAAGTCGCGATTTAAATAATTTTCAATTTTAATAATTTTTCGATTTCAATTTTATTTATTTTATTAATTACGTGATTTGCACTCACAAAGGGAGGGAAATGGTTATAATATATATATAATATAATATATATAAATATATGTATATAAAAGTAAAAATAAAAATGAAAAGAATACAAAAGGATAAATTATAAGAAAGTATTATAATAACAATGGAGGTAGAAATAGCAACTGTACTTCACACTGGTAACAATGGGAATATAGAATAGGGGAAGGAATGTAAATTCAGGGTTTGGGAATATCATCCCAGACATGTGTCTACATTGTCTGAAATGGATGCATCCCAGTGCCAGCCTACCAACCTACCAGCCTTCCCAACTTATAAAATGTCCAACTTTACATCCATTCATCTGAATTACTAGGGGCTCCATGAGGGCCAGGCCCTTGCTTTTCTGCTGCGCTAAGCAAACCTCGAAAAGGTTATGATCGGGTATGCCCCACTCGTATTTTTTGAAAAATATTATTACTAAATTCCCATTATAAACGTATAGTATACAAAAGAATTGTAATCCTGAAAAAAAAAATAAATGTGTATGTAAAAAAAATTACGTTTTGACCATTTTATATGTCTGGACATATAGAAACATAATTTTTTAGACGTTTGCTCAATTTTCAAGAAAATGGTTAGTCTTATCGAAAAATTGCTTTCCACCAAAGGTGTTTTTTATTAAATTTATCAATTAACGAAATTACCTCAGATTTGAGATAGGATCAATATGAACAAAATTTTAATGTCTCAAAGAACGAATAATAAATATCCTTAGAAAATATTTTAAATTAATGTTTAAATTGTATAGCATTTTCATAGCAAAATCTCTTTTTATTATCAGTAGTTTTACTTCCCCAGATTTGCAAAGTATAGAGAAAGTTATGTAATCGGTCAAAAATTCGAAGAGGAGTTTTAGTGTTTTTGACCGCAAGATGCCAAATATGAAAGAAAAAAATGTCTTTCTGTCTATGTTTGTGTCTGTAGACATGGTCACTTCCGATATAATGAATGTATCGGCATACAATTTTATAAGTGAATCAAGAACTCTCTGACGACAACATCTATTGATTTTCAGCTTAATCGACCAACGGAAGGGGGGAGACAACACAAAATCTCTAATAACTTCCAGAAGGTACTGTTTTTTTGTTTACTAAATTAAATATATGCCCATTGAAGAAAAAAAAACTGATGTTATTTTAGGAATTAGTAAGAATTTTTGTATATAATTTATTTAATTTTTAAAATTTTTATAATGTAGGTTAAGTTTAAATAAACCCAATATTTTGTTCTCGATTCTATGCTATTCTTTTTCCCTGTCAACCAAATGAGAAAATACCTTCGAATTAGATTGAACATTTTTGCAAATTTGGAATCATTTTATGGCATCCCAGAATTATATATTTAGAAGAATACAAATGAAGTAATTACTTACTTACTCCGTTGGCGACGAACCCTTAGCCGCCCACATTAGCCTTTTCCACCGCGATCTGTCGTGCACCACCGGTCGCCAGTTCACCACGTGGTGTTCCACAGCATCCTTCTTCACCAGGTCAGTCCACCTCAGCCGTGGTCTTCCTCGTGATCTGGCTCCTTGGACTTGAGCGTCCATGATGCGTTCTATGGCTGTCTGCGGTCCGCTTCTCTCCACATGTCCAGCCCATATTAAGCGCCATGATTTCATATCTGCAACTACGGTCGGGTGTTCCCAGAAGATTTCCCTCAGCTCCCTGTTGGTTCAGATCCTCAACTCTTAGGTTTCTCTATCCTTGACCGGACCTGCTATTTTTCTCAGCACTTTATTTTCAAACGTCTGGAAACGTTTCTCCAGATGTGATGTCAGGGTTCAGGTTTCACACCCATAGATCAGAACGGGCTTTACCATGGAGCTGTAGATCCTATACAAGGCTCTGGACCGCAGCAGCTTGATGACAGAGAAATACACTCTTTGGGCTTGCAGAAGTCTTCTGTCCTCCAGCATCGAGTTGATGCTAGTTACCTTGGACCCGAGATACCTGATGTTCTCAACTCTTGGGAAGGAGAAAGATGCGGAGAAATGAAGTAATTGTTAATTGAAATTTTTTGTGAACTTTCTTGAAAATTGTACGTCATAAACTGTATATTTTTATTAGGGCCCTTTTCGGAAACTAATGTAGAAATTTAAATTCAGTAGAAGACCAAAATTTCTACATAAAGTATGATGATTTTATTATTTATTACTTGTTTATTTTAATTATTAATTCTTTTATTTTATTTTATGTACCATTTTTAAATTATCACTGGAGATAGACCAGCAATAGTTGATATACGCTATTAGTTGATGACATGTTCCCTTCTACGTTCTCTATATAGGAAGGAGGCTGACGAAGTGGTTTCCAGGCCCCCTCCGCTGACCCTTCCATACTTTCTGGGCAGTTCCCCCTACCCCTACCCTTTTCCAGATTTATGGAAGGCTACCTTCCAGATAGTTGAGATATAAACCTCTAACTTCAATGATTTACCATCCTTTTACCTATATTTGTCCAGCCTAGAATTTGTTTTCCCTCTCCTGCTACTAAACCTATTGGATAATTTTTCATCATGCAAAATATTATTTTATTTCCTCTTTTTTACTTCCCCAGCGATACAAAGTATAGGGAAAGTTATGTAATTGATCAAAAATTCGATACAAAGTTTTCAAAGGAATTTCATGATTTCGACATCTAGATACCAAATATATAAAAAAATGTCTGTCTCTATGAATACGACAACTGATAGAATGAATGTATCGACACTTTATGTATGACCAAATCCCATGACAACACCTATTTTCAGCCAAATCGGTACAAGGGATTAGGAGATAAGGGCGTAATGACTGTATCGATACAAAATTTAATTTCAATTAATGTGAATTCTAAACTCCATGAGGACGACACTTATTAATTTTCAGTGGAATCGGCAGAACGAAAGGGAGGAACAGAGGCTAGGTCAACCCAAAAAATCAAATAACTGCTGATGTAATGAATGTATAGATATGAAATTTCATATTTGAAGTCAAAACCAAATGAGATCAAAATTTATAAAAATTTCTGCTATATCGTCAAAGGGAGGGAGCTCATTTTAAAATTTAGTATGAAGATTTAGGAGCCCCTATGTAAGTCAACTATTGAATATTAGAGCATACGTTAACTGATTATGGATGGGTGGGATTTAATTGATTAATCCGTTATGGGGAAGTACATTGCTGGTGACTTACGACTTTTTACTTTCTCATAATACTTTATCATTATAAAAATATTTTAAAATTGCGGCAACTTAAGATATTTTGGTTGAAACTAGGTTTTGGAGGCTTAATTTTTAACCTTTATTATTGATCTTTATTTTTCGGGTGCACCTTGCGGTTGTGCAACATCACCCGTTTTAATCTAACAGACTATTTCACAGGTTGTCAAATAAAATATAGTCTGACCTCTCACAGATTTTTATTAGTGGTAGCTAGCCGGCTTTCGAGGTTTCCCTCATCATCAGGCAGTCCACAAAAGTAACCATCCTTAATATAATATAAAGGCAATTGTTTTATATTAAGGATGGTTTCTTTTGTAGGCTGCCTGATGGTGAGGGAAACCTCGAAAGCCGGCTAGCTACCACTAATAAAAATCTGTGAGAGGTCAGACTATATTTTATTTGACAACCTGTGAAATAACCACTTCTCACTACATCAGCCATCTTCATACTAACAGACTATAATCAGTTGTATTTTTTTTAATATTAGAAGACAGTCACAACTTTGGTATTTTTGTTCCACCCTAATGGCCACCCCCCCTTAATTCAGATTTATAAGAATTTTCCAATTCAGAAGACTCTGAATACTGAAAACTGTGAAACATATCACAAGAAGTATATCAACTTACCATTCAAGTCAGAGGTCAACGGGAGTAAAACTTCATCAAAAGACCTGGTGAGAAGATGTTGGAGCTGTCCCAGTGTGTGCGACCATAGATAGGAAGTGTCTTCAGCCAGTTTGGGGAGACTTTCTGAAGCTCTAGTCACACCCCGGCTACATTCTTCGTTCGTCCAAAGCATCCCGCCTGCCCCTAATCTGTAGAAGGAGAAAAAATAATTCAGCAAATGTAATAATAATAAAAAGAACTAATTTATATAAAATATATAATAGATATAAAAAGTAGAAACAAAGAAGAATTCAATAGATCCAGGAAGATGAAATAGAAAAAAATAAATAATACGATGGAGGTAGGAAGGAGAAAAAAGAAAGAATTTAACAGATATAGGAAAAAGAAATAATACCAGGGTGGTAGAAAGAAGAAAAAAGAAAGAAATTAATACAGATTGCAAATATGAAACAAAAATCTATCTGTCCTTCAACACGATAATTAACAATAAAATGAATGCATCGACAAGAAATTTCATATTTGAAGTCAAAACCGAATGAGGACATAACCTGTCAAATTTCAGCGATATCGGCTGAGAAGGGAGGGCTTAGGGGAAAGGCTCAATTCAAAAACCCTAATAACTGCCGATGTAACGAATTTATCGACACAAAATTTAGTGTGAGGATTTAAGAGCCCAAACGTAAGTCATCTATTGAATATTAGCGCTAACAGTCGGCTGGTTTTGGAGAGGGGGCGAAAAGTTATTTGATTTATAAAAGGTTCGGAAAACATTAATTTTTTCGAAAACTCAACATCGAATTTCTGATAGATTTCATAAGTTCCCTTACACTTTGTATAGCTGGGGCAGTAAAATCTGACAAATGTAGGCAGGAGTACGATAAGCGATCACATCCAAATTTTTTCCTAAACAAATTTCTATAGGGGGGCCTCCTTCAAATGAAAAGCCCCAAAAACTGCAGATCCATCACTGACATTAACAATTATTTTATATGAAGTACTTAACTTTATCTTTTACTTACAAAAGTAAAAAGAGAATAATGTGTAGTAGAAAAACGAGGGTGCGCCTCTTGCAATTAGGAGCACAAGTACGTTGGGGGGCGGCTCGAGCTGCACATAAATTGAGGGTCATGATAGGCACGATGAGAGAGAAGATGACAGCCAGGAGGAGCAGAGTGAGGAAGCCAGCTTCCATCTCGAGCACCTGACAACAGATAACTGTTATTGACAATATCACCCCAAGGAATGGGCCTAGACGAGCAAGACTTTAGCTAATAATAACTTTATTAGGAGCAGGAACATCTAACCGAAAGTTATTCTATCTATGCCTCCGGAATAATTATTCAACTATATGCCATCCTTAGTAGGATGGGATATGGCAAAACAGAACTCCCTTGCTATAAACAAACCCACAAAATAGCTGATGGATTGTGGTTAAATAATAGATACATATTAGAAAACAACTAGTAAATTATTTATTAACCCATTTGTTAAATAATTATATAAACCTATTTATTATATGTAAATTTATATTTTATTTTATTTCTATTTTTTTTATTTAATAATAATAAATATTTATTTTATTTAATAATAATTGTGATAATAGATTGTGATTTAAGTCATGGCGTGATTTGGATGAGTGAGATCTCCAAGTTGAATGAGCACACAAAAAAAAAAGGTACCTACTGTTTTTTTTAAAAACTTATATTTTATATGCCCAAAGAAGAGTGGCTACGAAGACAAAATACTCATCTAAATTTAAGAATTAGTTTATGATAGAATTATTTGTAAAAGAAAATAAACCTAATATTTTGTTCTGAATCCTATTATATTCATTTCCGCTGTCAACTAAAAAAAATACCTTCGAATTTTTTTTTTTTTTTTAATTTTGCTAATTATGAAAATTTGTGGTATCCTAGAATTATATTTTTTATGAAAATCCTAGCAAATTAATCACAAATGATTTTTTTAATACATGTGCTTCCTCACGTTCTTTTCTCAAAATTGAGTCATAATGTTTATATTTTTATTATTAAGACCCTTTTCGGAAATTACTATAGAAACCAAAATTTCATATAAGGCCAGCTTAAAATTATATCTACAGAAAATGTTGTAATAATTATTTTTATTTATTATCACCACAATATATAAATATAAAATTCTTTGATTACTATTAACTACTAGAAAATTATTTAACTATAAGCCATCCTTAGTGTTACTACGAACGAAGTCGGCCATAATTTTACAGACTTCATAAGGATCTGGTATTTCTTGACTATCTTGATAAAAATAAAACAATATATTCATGGCATGAAATTGCGAGGATGAAGAGTAATGATGTACTTTTATTATACATTAACAGCTGCCTCTAGAACACCAAATGATCCCCGGTTAATTTATGTAGATGATATTCTTGTTATTTAGGTTCCGACCTCTTGGAATAACTTCTGAAGTATAAAATGAAATGACTCATTTGGTGTAAAGATTATAGCGCTTTTGTATGAAAAGAAAACTATAACTGGAAGTTATCTCTATGACCTTCCGCTCCTGGTCCCTATCGACCTAGATCGAGCTAGATTATAGCGATGGGATTAACTTGTTCCCTCATAATGTTCATTTTTTATAAATTGAGGAGAATGTTAGAGGGCTAGCTGCGTCTGTGGAAGGTAAAACTAAAAAAAAGGCAGGTGTGCCTCACCCACATAAGCGCACGGTTTAAATGAAACTTCTTTTGTCTTCATTTACCATGCGAATTAAATAAACAAAATAATATGTGAAGGGCTTAGTTCCAAAGTCCACTTTTGTAAATTTTGAGAAAACAAATAACTCTCCAGGTGCATGAATATTCAAAAAAATAGAAAACACTATATTTGGCGTATTGCTGATGGAAATAACTTAATTTCTGTAGTCCGGCTACTTTTTGTAAGTGAATACACACAGAAAACGAAAAAAAATGTTTGGACTTAGCCGGTTTTGAAAATAAACAACTTGGACTTAGCACTTTCCAGAAAAAATAAATGAACTTAGCCGGGTTTGAAAATAAAATAAGAATTTATTCAATTTTGTAGAAAAAAAAGTATGCGAAATCCTTAAAGTCACGGTATAATGGGTAGATTTACCATATTAGATTCAATACTTTTCATCATAATATGTGGAATCCATTTTAGAAATGAATTCTTGGACTTAGCTGGTTTTGAAAATCAAATTTTTTAAAACTACATTTTTTTTAATGTTCGTTAAGAAAACATTTTTTTTTCGACTATCTTTGTTACTATAAGTTGGGAAATATCTCAAAAAACATTTTCCTGAAATATCTCAGATTTTTATTTGTTTGGCCTCCTGGGTCGTTCATAACCTGGCCTAATACTTCCAAGTGTATCTTCCAGTTTACATGTGTAAATTGAATTAAATTAATTTTGAATAGAAAAATTTTAATCAATAATTAAAATTTAATCGTCGAGCAAATGCCCAGGAAGTTTGCCGCCGTCTCGTCTTCTTCCCCACATCTATCACTATTTTGCCTATCTATTCTTGCAAACTGTTGCTCTCATTCCTGACCTTTCCCCTTTGGTGGCATTAGTGATACAAGGCGACTCAGCGCTTTACTGAGAGACCACACTGTGGCGGGGCTAGTGTTCTGATGAGTCCTAGTTGATCCCCTCAAGACTTCAAAGCCCAGAAAGTCAGGGCAAGAGCCCCTCTTCTAGTTTGAGTCTTTAGAAATAGACTCCAGCTCTCTGTAAGACCTTGAATGCTCAACTAAGGGACCGAACAAAGGGCTCGTGTTCACAACCTTATCCCTCTACAACGAAATTGTGTCTTCTAAATCATCAATGGGTAGGAATTGTAGTATATTTGATGTCCACAGTACACGAGTTAAATGGGAAAACGAGAAGTGAGGGTTGATATGTAATAAAATGAATATTTTAAATTAATAAAAAGTTTAATGTTAAATAAAAAATATTGATAATGACTCTAATAATTAATAAATATATCATTTTTTTTTTTTTTTTTGGCCTTATGTACGATGCATATTAGCCATATCCCTTGTAAAGGTGTTATCTATTTATTTTAAGACATCCATGGCCCCGGGAGGGAGTTCTATCTACGAAATAAAACTCACTCCCGGACGGGATTCGAACCCGCAAACCATGGTGAGACCATGCGATCAAAGCCCTACGCTCTAGCCCGCGCGGCCACAATGGCCTCCATAAAAAATTGTATCAAACATTATCTGAGTTAGGCTCCAAAAAATTTTTTTTATATTTTATTTTTTTTTTTTTGGACTTATGGTCAATGCACATTGGCCATGGTAGATGCCTATGCTTAATGTACGGAATTAAAAACGGAAACCGAGAAGAGAACCCCGGGGCACCGAACCAGCGGCGTTGGCATTAGAGCAGCAACGCCTGGGAAGGAGAGTGTGCATGTGTGCAACGCCATCCACACCTTCCAAGCCTGGGAGTGTTTCAGTCCAGAGAGCCCGGAGGTGCCCTCCCAAGCCCCCAGCCAGACCGGCACCGCTTGCCAGGCCACCCCAAGCTATCCCCACCAGGTCCCCGGCCAACCCCAAAAGAATTGATGATTTTTTAAATTAAAATATAAATAAATAAAAAAATAAAATAAATAATAATAATAAATAAATAAAATAATAAAATTTTATATTAAAATTGTTAGATTATTAAATTATTGTTTGTTATGAATTGAAATAAGGACTCAGAGAGTTCAGGTGTTTTGATAGCTGCAGCCAGAATAAGGTCTATTGAAGTAGGAAGGGGAATTTGGCCATCTATCAATGTCTTGAACAACATTTGTCGACCAGAAGAAGTGAGGGGACAGTTGAGAAGAACGTGGTTAGCATCAGCCTCGCGGTCTGGGTCGCAGTCACATCGCGGGGATTGGAGAATATTTATTATACGGAGATGAGAGGGCAAGGACCAGGTCGACCATTGCTTCCATTAGTGTGTTCGGGTGAATTGTGAACATTTTGTGCAAATGTGTGTATAGTCTAAGTTTGGGAATGGTTTGTTGAGATCGCGGTGTAATGTTATGTTCGAAAAGTAGTACAGGTGATTGTTCGAAGAATTTTATCTAGAAAAGCTTGAATTCTCTTAGTTTGAACAGACTCAGTCTGCGGTTGAGGCGAGGTTGAGATCGCTTGCCTAGTAGTCTTTTGAGCAATCCAAATCCTCGTTTTCTTTTGAGTTTACACAACATATTTGATCAAGTCGTTTGTCAAGGTAGAATTCGTACGTCTTTGTCTTATTTCAGAGGGACATTATTCAGTTAATTTAGAAATGTGTACTTTATTTTTCCTGGCTCTATGGTCATTATAGAACCTGGGCCTCCGCAACGTTCTTCGATTCTTCTCTATCATGTGTTTTGGAGGTGTTGAAAGAATTCAGAGTCGCCTCTGCTCTAGTTTTCATCTTTCGGCCTGTCTGACCAAGATAAAAACAATTACAATCTTTACAATTAATTCTATACACGTCGGATTTGTCAGGGATGCCTTACACGGTCTTTGGTTTTTGGAAGTCCTGGCCACATCATGCATTTTTTAATTCAAGTAGCTGTCTGATTGTTAGAAAATAAAAGTTGAAATATAACAGTTTTATCTAATAAGAACCGACAACCTGACTGAATGTGGCCAGTTGTAGTGGTCCTTGCCTCGGTTGTACTGTCCTCTCGAGAGAACTCAAACCTCCAACTCTAATCTAATTTCATCTGACAACCCGTCTGTCAATAGTAGTCCCCACTCATCAGCTAAACTCTAGCCTAATTCTCAAACTATGGCGGTAGAGTAGTATTTATGTGGTGAACTCATTGGCGTTGGGGGAGCCTCACCTCTCTTTCCACTGAAATTACTTATTATTTAAAATATTGATTTCATAGACTAAAAATTTAAAAAATGCAGGTGTACCTCACCCACATAAGAGCACGATAGAAGTGAAACTTCTTTCGTCTTCATTAACTATCCGAATTAAAGAAACAAATTTATATATATATTTTGTGATGTAAAAACTACAGAACATTCATTTTAATGAAAAGAGGTAATTTTTTTTTATTATAATATAATATATATCAAGGTGTTTAAGAAAACAAAACAAGAAAACATATAAAACAGCTGTAAAAATAGTGTTGAGTTGAATGGAGTGGTGAGCTAGCTCTTAAACGGTGCACTGTGGTTTGATATGTTTTAAATAAAAATGAAGTTGAACAATTAGATGAAAGTTGACTGGGGTGAAGTTGAGATGATATTTGGTAGAAACTTGAAAAGAAGGTACATTTGATTATATATATATTTTTCAATATGCCCAAATAAAAAAAGAAATAGTTTTTTAAGTATTAATTTAATGATTTTGTTCCATTGTAAATTTTTGTTTTGTTCTGTTTATGTTCAACGTTTAGTTTTTTTAAGTATAATGTGTGAATAAAGCAAATAACCCTAATATTTGTCCTCTTGAAATTCTGTTCTATTCATCTTCCCTGTTGTCCCAGTAGTATCATTTGAAAAACCTTTGGATTAGAAATTAATATTATTTAAAATTATTAAAAAATTGGTATCTCTCTGTAAATCCAAGAGTAAAGTTTGTTTAATTGAATTTTTTGTTGTATACGTGTACTTTCTTAAAAATTGCACGTCTTTAATTATGGATAATATTTTTTAGGACAATTTTCGACAAACTACTGTAGAAATCAAAATTTAAATAAACAAAAGAGATCAAATTTCTACAGGAAATGTGGTAGCAAACAAGCTTTTATCACAATTTATATATATATATATATATATATATATATATATATATATATATATATATATATATATATATATATAATATAAATTATAACGTAAAATTTTTAGTAAAAATAGGTAGGTAATAACTAAAATTTTACTAACGATTAATTTGAATAATACGGTTGAATAAATACGGTTTTCTTTAATACGTTGCCGATATTCAACGTGTGCGTTCAAGTTTACATGTGTAAATTGAATTAAATTAATTTTGAATAGAAACATTTTAATCGCTAATTGAAATTTAATCCATAATTTTAATGATTTTTAATAATTAAAAAATGTAAATGGAGCATTATTATTAAAAATCACCTTTTTGTTGACTTTCATGTTGCTGTATTTGCTTTTGTCCTGCCCTGAATTGTCGAACCCGTTCCGTTGAAGTTTCCAGCATTTTAAAATATTTAACACTAACTCAGAATAAAACTAAACGTATCTATTAAATTAATAATCAAACGGATTATTTTAATGCATTAACCGTATACAAACACGTAACACATAACAGCTGATGCATCGACACCGATCTAAACTCGTAGTTGACTTGTGCGCAACTCATACTCCTCTCCTTAGCGTTTCATGTTTGTTTTTTTATCTCGAGGTAATTCTGATTTACTAGATTCGCTAACTAGTTTCCCTTCAAAAACGAAGTCAAGCTTTGTAAGCAACAATTTGAATGACAGACAGAGAATCACAACGGCTCACACCTCTATAGACTTGGTCTTGGATGGTACTGTTGCCTCGTACTTGTGATAACAATTTTTTTTTATGTTTACTATTACCAAATTTTCTGTATTCATGATTTATTAATGATATTAGTTTTATATAATTGCGATTTCTACAGTAATTTTCCGGGGGCTTTAATAATAAAAAATATAAACTTTATGACGCACTATTTTAAGGAAAGCACTCTTATAAAAAAAATTCAATTTGTGAATTTACTTGGATTTTCCATTTAAAAAATATAATTTGAGATGCAATTTGCAAAATTATCAATAATCTAGTCAAAGGTATTTTTATTTGGTTGACATCGAAAAAGAATGGAATATAATGAAGAGTATTGGGTTTATTTTTCTTAATCTACAATATAAAGATATAAAAAATTTAAATTGAACAAAAAAAAGTTATGGTTCGAAATCCGGCCGAGACACTCAGGTTTTTCATCTGGGAGTTGAAAAAACTTTGAGCACGCCATCCTCCGGGTGGGACGTTAAGCGATGGTCTCGAGCCTGTTCGATGTCAGCTATTCTTTAGATGAGTCTTTAAAGAGTGAATAAACCTGGATAGACACAATTTATGATTCCCAGTGTAGAGTCGGGCTCATGTCCACCAGAGCGACGAAAGACCGCTCTGGTAGTAGGCGATATACTCGATATACCTAGTTAATGGTACTACTAACTCTTCAACACGATCGTATTTGCTGGAGCCCTGGAGATATTATTGACCAAAGATTGTATTATGTTAATCTATAAGAATTTCACATTATTAATTCTCCCAGAGTAAATATAATTA
The DNA here is from genome assembly GCA_963662175.1 of Aradus depressus. Taxonomy (NCBI): domain Eukaryota; kingdom Metazoa; phylum Arthropoda; class Insecta; order Hemiptera; family Aradidae; genus Aradus; species Aradus depressus. The sequence continues at coordinate 75,666,930 of OY759214.1, forward strand.
TTCTCGAGTATTCAGAAGTAGATTTTTGTCTCTGAATAAAGTTGAGTTTATATTAAAAAATAAATATGTAATTTCATTCAAAAATTCTTTCTCCTTTCTTAAAGTAAAAAAGTCAAGGAAAGGCAGAGATCACAATTGAAAAAGGCCTTAGCTTATTTCATTCACTTAAATATATGAGGTATTTCATACCTTGGTAGGTAATATTCGCAGAATACCTGCGTTCAAGATTAAAAATGGATTTTTTATATTTTCAAATTGTGGATCAAGCAAAGAATATGGATCTCGCTAATTCAAGCTAAGGATCATTAAGGGTTTGTAGGCTTTGATTAAAGGGTGGTTTTCCACCTCCCTGATTCCAAAAATGAAAAAAAAAAAAAAGTTCATATAGTTGGGGAAATAAAACACTGTCTTTATATTAACAAACTGCAGTTGAAGAATGCAGTAAATATTAATTCAAAGTGATGATGGTTACCTAGATTTTGCAGGTGTTTTGATTGATGACATCGAAACCCTTTTTACTTCCCATGCTATAGGGGGCTATATAGGGGATATTTGGGCGAATATTTATATATAGGGGATATTTATATATAGGAGGGTGTTATGTTATTGGTCACAAATTCAATGTTGAGTTTTTACAGGGATATCATCTTTTCCGACCCTAGACTACAAAAAATAAAATAAGTTTTTAGACAATTTTTTTTTTTTGGGGGGGGGGGGGGCTGACCCTGGTGGAGGCCAGGACACCCGTTCCCCGAATCGTTGGGGTAGAGAGCCTAACAAGTTTATTTATTGAATAAAAGTCATACAAAGTCACATATAAACATTAGATAGCACCTTATAAACAAATAATAAACAAATTGGGGAAAAAAAATAATTCAATTACATAAACTATTATAATGAGAGGGCGCCATTAGCTCAGAGGTAGTGTGCTGTGCTCAAGATCGCGGGTTTGAAACTCGGCCGGGGCCCTTAGGTTTTTTATCTGGTAGGTGAAAAAACCTTGAGCACGACGCTCAAGAATAAACAAGAGTATGAAAAGTTTATTTTACATCCCAGATAAAATAAACTAAGGGCCTCGGTCGGGTTTCGAACCCACGATCTTGAGTTCAGAAGGCAAGCACGCATACCATTGAGCTCTAGGCGCCCTCCTTTTATTTCACTATATTCAGTTCACTTAATAACAGGCTACCCGTATTATATGTTATTTTGTATACTCTCTCATTTCGCGACCAGCCAGTATAAAAGTGTTTGCGCCGAAAATCCTACGATTTGGCTTCCACCCCAGATATTTCTTACTTCGGATAATAATTTGAGGAGGTCCTTCTTATTTCTCGAACCTCTAGGCACTCCACTTGACTTCTGGTTGACCCTAATTCTATGAAAAAAAAATGCCTTCAAGAAAATGTTTGAATGGGGGATTTGCATTAGTAATCCTTGATTCCATGAACTTCATCACGCTGACTAACCTCACATCCTATTAATTATTTTGGCCCTCATTCGACTTTAGAACTTAAATAATTATCAAAATCTTTTGACATCTTCAGTACTTCTTGAGGAATCCTTATAGAAATATCTAGTGATGAGGCAAAATCAATATTGGTCTTGGTCTTGCTCATTTTGCAAGACAAAGACCAAGACACTGATATGATTGCAAGACCAAGACCAAGACTAAATGAGTAAGACCAAAACCTAATCAGCGAGACTGGAGAATAATGTTTAAAATTTAATATCTCCTAAACGAAGTAGTCGAATTATTCGATTTTTTGAAGATAGAGCGTCACGTGTTAAAGATTTGATTGTGTAAATTTCAAATAATCCATAACATTTTGAAAAAGATATCGAAACTCCTTAATTTAATTTCTACAAATAATAAAATAGTGATCTAAATTTATTCATATCTTGATCTGATAAAAATAAAGTAAACATTTCCTTTAACTAAAGTTTAATAATAACAATAATTGCTTATTTTGATAATTCTTATTATCTTCCCAGTTAATTTTTATCTCTGATGGGATATCACGTCTTGCAAGATTAAAACGCAATTCAACAAGACCAAGACCCAACGATAAAAGACCAAGAACAAGACATCTTCTACAAAAACAAGACTCAATGTGCAAGACCAAGACCAAGACTGCTATGGTCTTGGTCTTGCATTTGCTCATCACTGGAAATATTGTTCTTATTTCTTTAAAGTAAGTTCTTATTCTAATTGAAACACATCTTAGCTCAGAGGTAGCGTGCTAGTCTACTGATGCACTACTATATATATATAATTTGAAAACCAAATAAGAGGCGTAGTGGCTGAGTTAGCTGCTTCGGGATGATCTTCCGAAGTTGTCGGTTATGAATCAAGGTAAAACTTCTCCTGCAGTAAGTTGATTTTAGAGCTGGAAAAAGCTTGCAGAAGCTCGTGCCATCTGCCCCAATCGGGAGTACACAAGAACAACAGCGAACAGGAAAAAAGGGGAAAAAATATACAAGGAAACATTGAATATTACCTTTTTAATTAAGTCCATAGTTGAAACTTTGTTTCTCATGTAATCTTGAAGTAACTCTGTAAATAAAGCCACAATACGAAATATCAAAATCTTTGTTGATGATAAATATATAATATATATATAGTAGATCCTCGATTATCCGCGACCCTTGGTTCCAGAGAAAGTGCGGATAACCGAGGGTTTTAAATTTTGGACAATAGATATCTATTTACTCAAATTAAACAACCCTCTGATGAATTATGAGTCATTGTAAGGAAGTTGAGGTTGAAAAAATAAATCATGTATTGATGAGTAAAAAAGAAAACATGAAAATGTGTATTTACATATGTATAGTAAAAAAATACTGAATCGAATCAAAAGAACAAAAATATGAAAATTTCTACGACATACCTATGTACTTACTTACTGTTTTATGAAACTGTTTTGGGAAAAAGAGATGTACTTAGTGTTTTAAGAAACTGTTTTGGGAAAAAGAGATATACTTACTGTTTTATGAAACTGTTTTGGGAAAAAGAGATGTACTTACTGTTTTATAAAACTGTTTTAGGAAAAAGTGATGTACATACTGTTTTATGAAACTCTTTTGGGAAAAAGAGATGTACTTACTGTTTTAAGAAAAAGAGATGTTATTTTTTTTTGGTTTACACTCTCCTTTTGTAAACTTCCCAGCATATAAGGAAGTTATTGAAATGGGTTCGAAAATTGAAATCAAAATTTTCAACAGATTTTTATATTTCAAGCTCACTACAATGTTTTTACACTATTTTTGAAAATAAGTATGTGTGTGTACGTACGTCGTCAATTTTTCCTGCACGATATCTCGCGAATGAAAAATGATATCGACTCCGCTTTGCTGTCAATCGAAGTGTATCAACGTAAATATGATCTGAAAGAAATTTTACCAAATTCAGTCCAACCGTTTTCTTGTTTGAACAAAAACACTACCAAAAAGTGGATTTTATGAATTCTTGAAAAAAGATTTATCCGATCTAATTTGTTCTGGTGGCAATCAATATTTAAATTATATCCCCCACATAAAGAATGAAATAGTAAAAAATAAAATTTCAGCTGAAAAAGTGTTGGACTATTTGCTGAAAAAAAAGACAATTAAGGTTTATTTAGTTGACGATACTTACCTTACTACTACTTATTGTACGACTGGATGACTAAACTGATGAAAATTTTAATTGTTGATTTTTTGTGTTGATTATTTTGTTATAACAAACTAATATTTTGTGTATAGTTGTTAATTGTTTAATTAAACTTAAACTAAAAATATGATTGTGAAATGTAAACTATTGTTTTGTTTTCTCAGTCGTGTTGACCGGCTGCACCCCCCCCCCCCCCCCCCCCACCCTCCCGCTCCAGTGAATAATGCTAGCTACGCTAATGGTAGGCTAGCATGTTACCTCTGAGCTACCGGAGCAAGACATCAAACATAACCTCTATACAGCTCTTTAGAGGGTATTGTATAGAGGTTCTGTTTGATGTCTTGTACTGTATATATTGTGAGGTAGTTGTGAGATGGTGTTGTGTAGTTTAGTTCGATGGCAGTGTCATCGGAGTATATTACTGTCAATGTATGAATGGAGGTGGAAATGTTTGAGATGTATATAGAGAGGGTAGAATATAGGAGTTAAAATAGAACCTTGTGACACCCCTGCTATTATCGGGAGTAATGAAGAGACCACACAGCTGACGGTCGACGAAGATTAACTGTAAAAGAGATACTTAAGTCAAGGAATGCCTCCTGTAAAATGTACTTAAATCCCAAAGTAAAGTGGTTCAAGTGGTAAAGTACTGTTAAAAATAGTTTTATACTTGAACGAGTGATGATTCTATGTTACTCGGGAGATCAAATCAAATGATGTATAAATCATAAAAACCCATCCAGCTGTTTAGTCTCTCCGAGGGGACAAAGAATATAACTCACATACAAACTTGTCCTTCGGATGACACGTTAAGGAAACGGAGGACCCTATGCGACGTCAGGTACTCGTTAAAGATCCCTACCCTAGTTGAATAAACCAAGGTAGAAAAAATTTAGGACTCCCATGGAGTCGGGCTCATGTCCACCAGAGTGACGAAAGAGCGTTCTGGTAGTAGGCGATGATAGTAGCAACGCCGGGGCAAACACACCAATGTTATAAACATTTTTTGAAGAAAAAAAAAAATAAAATAAAGTCAAAATCAGGCTATGTGAAAAAAGGCTGACTAAAAAGAATCGTAAATCTTGCGGTGTTGGGGTGAGTGTGACTGCCTCCCGTACATCAAGATGTCAGTGATTCCCCAGGAGTCTTGTTTACAACAGGCCCGGGCCTCAAAAACATGCCTACTGGGAAATGACATCCTATACCCGGCATCATATTGGCATATAATAGACTTAACAGAAAGTGATAACATACTTACCATGTATATATACCTTGAAATATATGCACTAGGTATAACCTAATCGAAAAGTATGGGCTGTTAAAAAAAAAAAAAAAAAAAAAAAAAAATAGTCGGTGAATTACCATTAATGTAATTCCCGAGCACGAAACTAATCAACAAAATTTTCGCTCACTCTCAGAAACCAATTTGATTGAAAATCGATATTGTGTCGATCGGCAGTTATCTGGTATTTGATTCGAGCCCCCTTTCTCTCTACCAATTTCACGGAAAATTAATAGATGCCATTCTTATGGGGGTTTGAACAACATATAAAATTTGATGTTGATACATTCATTATACTAGCAATTATTGGGATTTTTGAGTTAAGCCCCTCCTCTGATCGTCCCCTCCCCATAGGCTGATTTTGCTGAAAATATATAGGTGGTGTCCTTAGGCGGTTTTGGATATATTACCTATATACAATTTCGTGTTAATACATTCATTATATCAGCAGTTATCGTGTTTACAGACACATATAAATTTTTTTTCCCCCTAGGATTAGGAATTTAGTTGACTCACCTAGTGGGAGAGGATGTGGCTGAACGTAGCGTAGGAAGGTCTTGATGTGAAAATAGGGGTTGAGACCTGGCTCAGAAGGAAACTGGGTGGAGTCAATGGGGCCAGGAGGGCTGAAGGACACTTCGGGGGCGGAGCCCCTTCCCATCATCTGTGCTGCCACACACTCTGTCAACAACAATAGAACGTCTAGACGTCGGTCTGTCTAAGAATTACACCCACTATATGATAACTTAATGAACGATTTTGAGGGCGTCGGTAGCCCAGAGGGAGCTTGCTAGTTCCCACAGTAGAGTCAACCAGAGTGCTGAAACAGAGCATGGTAGTAGGCGATATGACCTCGTGGTTAAAGCCCTGTACTAGTCACAAGAACTTTTTTTTTATATTTATATAGAGACCACTCGAGACCCCTCGAAATGCCCCCGCTTCTCTGTCATCCCCATCCTTCCTACTTAATGGAGGCGGGGGGGGGTGGGGGGGGGGCGAGGGTGAGACCGCGGGGGCTCGAGTGATCCCCCCTGCCTTCTCGCCCCGCCAATCACAGTCCAGCAGTGGAGGCATCCAGTAAGAGGATTGATTACATGAGGGGAGAAGCTGGTCATCACCGGCACTCCCAAGTATATTGTTGCTAGATTACAGTAGCAGTTCTCTCGGCCAGCGCCGCCTCAGTCTTCGGGGGGGGGGGGGGGGGGGGGGGGGTGGGAGGGGGGGGGATTATCTGGATGACAAGAGTCGAGCAACTGGATTGACGTGGGAAGAAAGGTTAGAGTGGAATTTAGAGAAGCTTGATGAGGTCAATAAAATAAGGGATTTTAAGGTCATTATGGAGGGTAAGGTTGGACACATAGAAGGGTGCATTGACAATTGTTCTTAGGATCTTGGATTGGAAGGACTGGATACGCTTGATGTTAGATGGTTTAGCAGTCACAAGAACTAACGAACTAACCCTAATCAATAGACAAGCTGCAGCGAGATATTTAATAAACTTAACATCTTATTACTTGCGGTGTTTATATTTAAAACATTACAGGTGTTATAATATTTTTCTCTCTCAACAATACTAATCATGATTAAGATACCAGGACGAAAGATGACTTCCGAATAACTAAATATTGTTTCTCTGTTTTCCAAAGAAGTATAAAGATCTTCTTTAATGTCCTTCCCCACTTCTTAAAATCAATAAATACATTTAAAAAATTCAATTAAAAATATTTATGTTAGAGGAAACCATTTATTCCGAAAAAGTAATTTTTTTCTCATTGTTCAAAAAGGAAAAAAAAAGCCATATATAAAAATTGAGTTACTTAATAAACTTACGGACTTGAACTGTGGCGTTCTACCAAGGCTTCCAATCTCCAACGCATCCAATCCTTCGTAAAATAGCTAATGCTCCTTATTACGTCTCTAACAAAACTCTTCACACTGACCTTAACGTACCTTTTGTCACCAAAGTCGCTAAATCCAAATATAAAAAATGATTTTCCTTTCTTAGTTCCCACAATAATCCTCTAGTCCGTGCCCTCCATTCTGCCATACTTCCCCAACGACGGCTTAAGCGTCAATGGCCTAGAGACCAGCAGCAGTGACAATGACAGTGATTAGTTACAAATGAGATGAAATCAGTGACTAGGGAGTGTCACCACTGGGTGATTTCTTCCTTCTTGACATTTTGACATTGCCATTATCTCTCTATTAGCATATTTGCTTGTTGTATTTATTTTTATACAGTTGTAAATATCTATTTGTAAATGAAAAAAAAAAATAAAATAAAAGTTTAAATAATGTATAGTTTATTTTAATATGTTCTATAAAAGGAAGATTCTGTTTGACAGAAGGAATAGTTAACCTAAAGAACACATGTATTATACATGATGATAATAGGAGTGCTTCCCAAAACGTTTGTAATTGATATTTTTTGAAAATAGTAAAACTAAATGAGAGAATTGATGCTGTAATAATATATTATATAAGAATAAGGAATATTACACAACCCAAAAATTATTATTATTAAGGGAAGGTACCTGTGGTATCATTGATGGCGGTGGTACAGTTCTGGGCTGAAATCAGACGAAGCCCTGCTAAAATAAAGCAGAGAAGTGTCGGGTTCACCATTCCAACTGGGCCACCAACCCCAGTCAGCTTCATCCTTATTGGGGCTTCACAACTAATCCTATTCCAGGCCAAGTTATGTAACCCAAATCAATCTAATATGGGCTAGTTTAACTTCCTCAAATGTGAACATTTTTATCTAGAAGGTGAAAAAATCTTGAGCAAGCCGTCTTTCGGAGGGGCGATTCTGAAATCTTATAACACCTCCAAAACACACATGAGGCCGGCTCAGCAAGTAGAAAGATGAATTTCTTAGAAAATATATAAATTAAATTGGAAAGGAAGGAGGTATCTTTTGTCCTCAACTCTAGAGAGGGGATAGATTTGTCCAGTCTCACACATACCGTCGGCCTAATTTTCAAACCTGCTAAGTCCGTTTCTGCAAAGTTTACAGGAGGAAGAGAAAACTTAATTATATCAATGCATATTAGTATTACTCCGTTCTCCCAGTTGTGACTCAGATTGAGGACAGGAATAACATATCTGTCCCCATCCATGAAATTTTAAATTGTTCTTTAGATAGTTCTTTATGTACGTTTATTTTAATTTTTATAAAAATCTTATTTATCAAAACATTTCAAATTAAGCTGATCATGCTGATCTTGAAATACCGGAAGTAGCGGAGGTCCTCAAAGAATCCTACATCCGAATGCAGACAACAATGGCCAACCACCCAAATCCACTGGTCCGGGAAATTGCTGAACACCCACCACCTTTACCACTGGAACGCAGACTTAAAAAGAAGCGACCGCATGATTTTCTTCTCATCAATTGATCAAAAGACAATTTTTTTTTTTTTTCTTTCCTATATTATGTTCATTTTATCTACTTTAAAGTTACTTGTTTAGGGCAATTATTGAATTGTACCTGAGTTCATATCTCATGTTAATTAGGCCATTGGCCTAGGTATTATTGTTATAGACAGCCCAACTATAATATTCATGTATAGAATAATAAAGTTTACAATAATTAAAAAAAAAAAAAAAAAAGTATGTTATTTTCAAAATTATTTTACAAGGTATGTTTATTTTTAAACTCTATATATCAATTTTAATTATTATATGACACTTTTTATTAATTTATTTTATTTATAGGTTAGAGGGCACCGGTAGCTCAGTGGTATGCGTACTTGCCTTCTGAGCTCAAGAACGTGGGTTCGAAATCCGACCGAGGCCCTTAGTTTATTTTATCTGGGAGGTCAAATAAACTCAAGCACTCCGTTCTTCGGATGGGAGGTTAAGCGATGGTGCCGAGCCTGTACGATGTTAGGTACTTGTTAAAGCCCAATGCCTAAAGCCCCATGCATCAATGATAAGCTTTGGTTTATGAGATATTGAATTCAGATGATCTGAAAACAATTATTCGCAGGTAAAATTCTTGTCAAATTGTATAAAACATTTGTTATAATAACAAGAATCCTAAGACAGGATGAAGAAAAAACAGAGGAGTTAAGGTGTTATAACATATAGGCCAGGTAAGGAGTTTACGGAGGAGTGATAGTTGTTGTCAGAAGAGATATCTTTCATGGGGGCACAATGTTCCACAAGGTGGGGAATTGTTTGTGTTTAGTGATAGAAGGTCCAGAAAAACACAGGATAGACCTGTCACAACTGACTCAGGTAGTTCAATTATATGGATCGAGCCTTCCTCATTTTGGTAAAAGAAGATTAGCTGAATTGAAGATGGCGTTAAACAGATAGCTCCACGACAACCCACATGGATCCGAGACAACCTAGGTGAATCCGAGGCAACCCAGGTTGGTTCCAAGATAACCCAGGTGGATCCGAGGCAACTCAAATGGATCCAAGCTTACCCAGGGAACTCGGAGGCAACTCAAATGAATCCGAGGCAACCCATGTGACACCAAGACACCCAAGTGGATCCGAGGGAACCCAAATTGATCTAAAGCAACCCAGATGGGGCCTTAGTCTGTCACCACTATTGTGGATCTCCATGTGCTCCACCTAGGCTTCCTGAGATGCTTCTAACAAACCTTAGGAAAGTTACATTCAGCGTCAGTTCTGATGGTCCATAGACGGTGGTTGAGTGTATTCTCCACAGGTGCAACTAGGAGGCGGGGGGCGGGGCTTTTCGCTCAAAATCAAAATTAGCCCCCCCCCCCCCCAAATAAAATAAAACGTTGCTGTAAATGTTATAAAATATAAAGAACAAAAGGCTAATTATTAAAATTGGATACCAATATTATCTCACGAAACTTAAACAAACTTATATAGGGCGCTGGTAGATCAATGGTATGCGTGCTTGCCTTCTGAGCTCAAGAACGTGGGTTCGAAACCCGACCGAGGCCCTTAGTTCATTTTATCTGGGATGTAAAATAAACTTAAGCACGCCGTCCTTCGGATGGGACGTTAAGCAATGGTCCCGAGTCTATACGATGTCAGGTACTCGTTAAAGACCCCTACCCTAGGTGAATAAAAATTTATGGCAGGCAAAATTTAGGACTCCCACAGTAGAGTCGGGCTCATGTCCACTAGAGTGACGAAGGAGAGCTCTGGTAGTAGGCGATATAACCTCGTAGTTAAAGCCCGGGCATGAGTCATAAAACCTAACCTAACAAACTTATACAAAATAATAATAAATTCAAAATCCCATAAGGACGATATAAATTAATTTCTCACAAAATCGACCGAATTGAAGAGAGGAATCAGAGGTGAGTGGGTCGACACAAAAACCAAAAAATTACCAATATAATGAATGCATCTATACAAAATTCAATATGAAGATTCAGAAGCCCCTATATATTTAAGTAATGTTTTTAAGCCCAAACCGTAAATTGGTTTTGGAGGGAGAGCAAAAACTTAATTGATTAATCCTGCTGGGGAAGTACATTGCCGTTGATTCACCGACGACTTTTTATAATATTTTTTATTTTGTTATTTAATCTTAATGGAAAGAACATCCCTAATAGGAACATTGGAACGAGGAATGTACAGATACAAAAAGTTTGAAGGCTGGTTGAAACAGTGCGCTCCTGTCTCCAAACTGGGCTTTTATCTGAGGGCCGGGGGCGGCGAGGGTGGTGCGCGGACTGATGATTTGGTCCAGTCCACAGCCACCATTCAAGCAGTACATATCTTCAATCCCCTCCCTACAATTCGCGTATGTACACTCTATTTTCATTACTTTTATTTTTAAAATTTTTATTTTAAAAATATTACAAACATCTTGTTTAATATAATACTTCTCGTATTTCATTGAATAATTTATTATATAAAAATATATTTTATGTATATCCATTTTCACTACATCATTTTAAAAAATCGTAAATTTGTCGATACATTCATTGCATCATCAGTTCTTAGGGTTTCTGAGTTGACTCTTACAAGTGATCTGATCCTCTCCTATCCTTCGGCCGAGTTCAAGGAAATTAATCGGTGCCATCTTTAAGTATGAAATTTTGTGTCGATACATTCAACACAACGGCAGTTATTAGAGTTTTTGTGTTAAGCGACCCCCCTAATCTCTCCCTTCTTTTCGGGCGATTTGGCTGAAAATCAACAGGACTCTGGATACACATATAATATTTCGTGTTCATTCGATCAGGAGTTACCGTGATAACAAAGATTTTTAAAAAATTTTCGGAATAAGGGCTTCAACTACGACGTCATATCACCTACTAACAGATCTCACTAATGGACATGAGACTCTACTGTTCGAATCCTTAATTTTGCTTACGCAAGTTTAGTTACCAAGGATAGCGATCTCGTTAAAAAAAACGAAAAAAAAAAGAAGTCGGCAAACTTTATATGAAGTCAGATAGACAAATGAGAATAAAAAATTACTCAAATTTGTCGTCAAGACAGCTCAGCGAAAAAATATGAAATTCTTTTTCTTCTCCTATGAAGATCACTTCAAATTTTTGGATTTTTTTTTCCATAACTGCTACTCCAACCTCCTTCCTGAGTATTCTGTTTTTTCAAAAATCCTGCATAGCTTATGAGAAAATTAACAATATTTAATTTTGCCTACCCAGGTTTAATTATCACGGGGTCTTTAACATGTACATTGAGGGCGCCGGTAGCTCAGTGGTATGCGTGTTTGCCTTCTGAGCTCAATATCATGGGTTAAAACACGGCCGAAGCCCTTAGTTTATTTTATCTGGGAGCTCGCCGTCCTTCGGATGGGACGTTAAGCGATGGTCCCGAGCCTGTACGATGTCAGATACTCGTTAAAGCCCCCTGCCCTAGGTGAATAAAAATTTAGGGTAGGCAAAATTTATGACTCCCATAGTTGAGTCATGCTCATGTCCACCAGAGTGACGAAAGAGCGCTCTGATAGTAAGCGATATGACCTCGTAGTTAAAGCCCGGGCATGAGTCATAATAACTAACTTATAGCTTACATCGCACAAGCTCCTAACATCCCATCCGGAGAATAACACTTGGATGAAAAATCTAGGAGCGTCGACCCGCGATCTTGAGCACAATAGGCAAGCAGAAGACTTCCTCGTAGTTACCGGAATATTTTTAAATTAAAATAAGATTTTTATATAATAAATAATAAATAAAAATAAATAACAAATTTGTTGGATCACACATAATTCATGCAAGTACCTCTGCAGTGATCGTTATTAGATTTTTGGCGAGGATTGGAATTTTACTTCCCAGTTATTGTATAAGAAATTCTATATTGTTTTCACCGAAATTTCATATTTCATTTTTTAACTCCCGATAAAATGAATGAACATACATTTTATATGGGTATCAAGAACAATAAAACTCTAATAACTGGGCGATGTAATGACTGTGTCGACACGAAATTAAGTATGAGGATTCAGAATTTTTTTTTCATTAGTTTAATTTTGTATTTTAGCAAAAACTTAATTTATTAATTTGTACTGGGGAAGTATATTACCGGTGATACTACTTTTTTTTGTAATTTATTATCCAGTGAAGGCATAATAGTAATTTTAAGTTAACAAAAAATTTAAGTATAAGTTCAGGTCGACGGTCATGTTTATTCCACATTGACCGCACATAAAAAAAGACACAATGTATGCCGTTGTTATGAGAGTAGCAAAACTGATCCATTAATGTATGGGAGGGTGGGGGGAGGGCACTAAAACGGGACAGGACGATACATAATGACCGAGAGGAACATAGGGCCAATTGGAAAATGATCTTTAAATGGTGATGAAAATGGGGCAGATGATCAGTTCGATCCCATTCCAATGTCTAGTACAGACAGATAGCCCTTCCATACAAACTACGGGTAATATCTTTTATGTATCATCCGTTGAGTACTTTGTTACACGAACCATACACTCCGACTACAAATACACAGATCATACATAGAGTCAAATAGGACCAACTCCTGTATTCACCAGAAGTGCCATAAATTTGAATTGGAACTGTGAGTTTTTTTTTTTTTTACTTCCTCAGCTATACGAAGTACCTATGTGTGTTTGTGAACACGATAACTGCCAAAAATTTATATGTAAATCCGAAATCACCAATTTTTTTTTTTTTCGAAGGGCTTATTGTGTCACCTATTGTGTACCCAGTGTGTGTTGGTCCCTACAGCAGCCCTGTATCTTTAATAAAGTCCAGGATTCTTCTGCCGGTTCCTTCCATTACCTGCGTCGGTTCCATTATGGTAGACCCGAAGCAGTAAAATCTTCTGCTTTCTAGTGCCCCGCACCAGCTTAGAATATGAACCGGAGCCTCATTTTCCTCGCCACATTTCCTGCACAGAGGGCTTCTAGCGATGCCCATATTGTGTAGGTGTTTGTTCATATGACAGTGTCCTGTGATCAGCCCTGTCATAGCTCTTAGATCCACCCACAATAGAGGAGTCTTCTAGAAGACCACTGAGCTAAAATTGTAGCCCCACAACACATTGTGCCTTAAGGCCTGGGGTTTGCGCATCCGGGTCCTCTGAACTGTTTATACCCTGGGGTTTGGGAGAACGTTGTCTGTAACAACCCCTGCTGCTTCATTGTACAAGCATCGCCTGTTGTGGTCTACCGGTCTCGTGTTATCCCCCCCGGTTCGTCCTTGTTCTCTGTGGGTTCCCCCAGTAGCTGATATTCACTCCTACAGCTGCAGAAAGTATGAAGGAATTATGTAATCAATAGAATAGCTCAAAAAAAAAAAATAATAATTACTTAAGTAGTGTGTGCTTGGAACACACGTCAGAAGTGAAACTTCTTTCGCGATTTTTTAATTTTTTGGTTTTTTGATCCATAAATATATTTTTTTATGTTGTATGGGATTTCTCAAGACACTCAATATTTCAGGTGCAAACAGTTTTATTTATTGGTTTATTTTATTTTCCGAACCCATTTTTTGCGTTTTGTGTCGATATAGTGGAAATACTAATAAATAAAATTTAAAAGATGAAACATAAAGAATTTTTTTTATTGAAGACTTATATTGTCTGCCTATCTCATATCTTCATTATTATTGAACCTTGTGCTGACGATGGCGTAAGCCGAAATCGATACACATTTATATATATGTTTGTGGAATTAGACAATGTTGAATGAAAGTGTTCAATGAAAAAAAAGTATATCAAAGTAAAAGTAGGTATATCAACTTTTCAATTGTATCTATTTTATTTTTATTCATTTGTTAAATCAACATTATTTTCGTTGTTAGGAAGATAGAATTTGATTCCAAATAAGACACTATAATGATTCCAAAGTAGAGACAATAGGCCTGTGGTAGAAATGCAGGTTTTTGAACGCAAGAGAATAGAGAATGAGAATTGAGAAAGAAAAAGAGACGCTGTTTATGACGCAATCAAAGCTAAGCAGGCGTACACTCGCCTTTGTGATTTATTATCAGTAGATTGGGTATTAATATGAAAATGTTGTTCCTCCGAACACGATGCAACACTCATTTAAATGTAATTTCTCAACTTAATTTCCTTTTTTTGGACGATGGTCCTGTACCATTTCACTGCCTGTCATGATTTTAGGGTTCACCAAGGGGGTGAGTGAAACGGGAGATTGACGTGAGGAGAGAGGCGCCTCGGGCTGCTCCGGGAGGCGGGGTGGGGAGCGCTCCCCTCTACCAGCCCGCCCAACGATCCCCGCCCAACGATACCACTCTTAGAACTCAAAAAAAGAAATACTTTCACTCACCCCTGAGCGCAAACCACTCGTTCGATTTCGTCCAAATTTGGAATATAGGGTCTTTAATCTGACCTCACAGATTATACAATTTGTTATAAAAAAAAGGACACTTTTTTGGGGGACGAACTGAAACACTGGTGTGGAGCGGATCTGGGAGGTGTTCGTCACATAATTTCGTAACTCATTTACCAGCTTAGTTCCCAGTTTGCTGAGTGCGCGTAAAGAAGTTTCTCTTCAAAAAAAAGGCCACAGCGTTATACATTAGGAAGAGAAGCTTGGAGACTGATGTGGAAGGAGACAACATTTGGTTCATCCTCAGTGGGATCTAATTAATTTACCCTTCCCACCTGACACCTTATAGTGCTCTCATTGGAAAATTTACATCAGGGTTAGAATATGGAGGTTTTGTTGCAAGACACCAAACCGGCTAGGTGCAGTCCACACTCAAATTAGATATTTCAGCTGAAGAGAACTGGAGAGAACTGTTCATTAACGAATGTGTATTTGAGTAAACTATTGGCCTGGAAATACAAACCACATAAATAAGGGATCAGTTCACGCCAGGCTGAATCTTCTCTATTTCTAACCAATTCTCACTACCAAAACACGAGTACTTCGTCCTATTTCGCGTTAGCTACACACAACTAATACGTAGATCAATGGCGGGAAATGTTCTAAAGGTAGGAGCTTTTGATACTTTATAATAAAAAATAATAATAATATAACTGGACTTTCTTATATCTTGATTGATTTCAACTTAAAGAGCTTAAGCTCTCTTCCCCTCTATCTTCTCAAAATCATTTCATACTGGCATTACTGGGTATATGAAAGTAATGAGTTCATTCTACAGCGTAATTCTGAGAGAGACTTTCTTATACCCAGTAATGGTAGTATAATATGATTTTGAGAAGGAGAATGGTTACTACAAAAAAAGTCCTGTAATGGCCACATAACAAATATTTAATTGTTTTCTTTATTTTTATAATTTTTCATAAAAACTATCAATAATAAATATATATAATAAATTGTCTTCTGAGCTCAAGAACGTGGGTTCGAAGCCCGACCGAGGCCCTTAGTTTATTTTATCTGGTAGGTAAAATAAACTTAAGCACACCGTCCTTCGGATGGGACGTTAAGCGATGTCAGGTACTCGTTCAGACCCCTGCCCTAGGTGAATTAAAATTTAGGTTAGGCCAAATTTAGGACTCCCACAGTTGAGTCTGGCTCATGTCCACTAGAGGGACGAAAGAGCGCTCTGGTAGTAGGCGATATGACCTCCGAAGTTAAAGCCCGGGCATGAGTCATAAAACATAACCTAACCTATATATAATAAATAGTTAATTATTTGTTTCGCGATACAATTTAAACATTATTTTGAAATATCTCCTACAAAATATGATCCAAACTTAAATAAGAAAACTCATAAGCGCTTGGAAATTGAATAAGGAACATTTTTTGTAGGAATTAATTTTTTGATAGGGTTAACCGTTTTTGGATAAATCAAAGAAACATATAAAAATACGTGTTTCAAAACTACATTTCAGGACGGTTTTCGGCATGTATCTCCAAAACTGGACGACCTGCGAACAAATGTATTTCATATAAAAAATGTATTTAAATTTTCTCTACAACTTTAACTTTGCAAATAATTTTGATTAGGTCAAAAATACAAGTGATATCTACTAGTTTTCAACTGATTTGGGCCAAAGACTAATTCAACCTAAGTAAACACATGTGACTTCTTAATTCCAAATTTTAGTTCATAGTAAGGAGTGGGGGGGGGGGGGGGAAGGGGGGAAGGGGGGCTCAACTCAAAAATTCTAAAATTTTCCGATGTAATGAATTGGAACTGAAATTTTATATTCAAATTCAAAACCACATAAAGATGGCAACTATTAAATTTTCGCGAAATCGTTTGATGGAAAGGCGAGACCAGAGGAAGAGGGCTGACTCAAATATCGTAACAACTGCCGATTTAATGAATGTATCGATACAAAATTTAATATGAGGATTCAATAGTCACTATGTATGTTAAATAGTTTAGTCCAAACTGTCGATTGGCTTTTGAGGGAGAGAGAGAACGTACTTGATTAATTTGTGCTGGGGAAGTACATAGCTGGTGATTTTTTTTTTTTTTCTATTGGTTCGGATTTGAAAACCCAAAGCAGAAAGTGGTCGCCAAAAATTCGCAGACCCGTTACTGTGAACCATTCTGGAGCTAGAGGCGGCCGCACGTTATTCACAAAGCTCTCAGTCCCTTTGTTCAAATCTACTCCTGAAGAATTCTCAATTTAGAGACTGGAACTTCTTCATTTCAATTTATCATGCAGAATTCAGCGCAATATAAGATTAAAGCACCTTTAAGTCGTGCTCCACACCTATAATAATTAAATTTCGTGGTAATTTTGAACGTGGAAATCAATCATTCTTTGCCCATTTTCCCTTCGTATTACTCTCATTTTCATATTCCGGCATTCCAATCTCTTATGATGTGGGGCTATTCATATTCCGCCTTATTCTTCCTTCTCTTATCCTGTAGAATCCTTATATATCCTTTTGTTTGATTAAACTCCTTATTTTCTTTTTAAACCATAATTTATCGCAATTGCAATAAACCAATAATATTTTTCAAATAATTTTTTAATGTATATCATCAGCATACATTACATCATAAATTGTCGGTGAATCACCGGCAATGTACTTTTCCATCACTAATTAATCAATTGAATTTGCGCTCTCCCACCAAACCAATCTATTTCTTTAAACTAAACAGATAGTTGGCCTAACATAGTAGTTACATTCTGAGTCATACTATATTTTGTGTCGAAACATTCATTACATCGGTAGTTATTAAAGTTTTTTTTATGCCCCCCCCCCCCCCCCCCCCCCCCCCCCCCACGCCCCTTTCTCTTCAGGATTGCTGTAAGAACTAAGGGTGGAAATAACATTTTGCACCTGGATATAGTTACTTCGGTGACGTAGGGAATGCTGAGGTCAGTATAAAGGGTCTTGTTGGAAACATAGTAATAAGTCCACATCGGTTTCAACACTGCGTTGTATATAAGTACAGTAAAATCCGGTTATAACGATATTCAAGAGACTAAGAAAAATACATCGTTATATCCGGAAATCTTAATATCCGGAACCAAACTGTTAAACCTACATACAAATGTATGGGCTTAGTGAAAAAAAATGTGTTTTACAATGATCATAACGAGAAAGTTTACA
Organism: Aradus depressus; assembly: GCA_963662175.1. Classification (NCBI taxonomy): domain Eukaryota; kingdom Metazoa; phylum Arthropoda; class Insecta; order Hemiptera; family Aradidae; genus Aradus; species Aradus depressus. The sequence goes on from OY759214.1 coordinate 75,684,809, forward strand.
TATTTTTATTTACTGTTTAAACTTTACTTGAAATTTACTTACATACATTTGTAACTGTATACATAAATTATGTATACACATGAGTACATATGTATTAACTTTCCACAAAAAAATCAGTTATTTTAGTTTGCTTGCTTTTTTTTTAAGTATACATTTTTGCTTACATGGTTATGAAGTTCCGAAGTCACGATCCCTACGGAGGCAAAGGAAGACTAATCTGAAACTAGGAATATACGCACTAGAAGGGGAGAAGGGAGTTCGAAGAAAATTCTACAAGGGGGAAATGGTATGTTTGGAAATGGTATGACTCATTGCGCTCGGAAAGAGTAAACAAGAACCGTGAAAACCCTTTTCTATAATGTTCGTATTTTTCATCCGTTCAAAACTCATACTTACTCAAACTCATACATTTACTCAATTATGTATGTATGTGGCGTATGTACATATATATTATATCGTTATAATCAGAATGAAAAAACAACTTTTTCTTATGTTTTAGATCGTTTTATGCGGAATATCGTCGTTATACCTAACATCGTTATATCCGGATTTATTTCTTCACTTTTAAATAGCAAACCAAACTAAATACGGGTTTTACATTGTTATATCCGGAAAATCGTTATATCAGGAATCGTTATAAAAGGATTTTTCTGTAGTTTTATTTTCAAAATGAATTTAGATCTTTTGTCTAGTAACTTAGTAAAAGTTTGTAGCGTCTGTTTATTTATTGTCTTTTCAGTCTCGTGTGGGTTAGTCACTTGTCAAGTAGAAGGTCTAGATCGCGGACTTGATGTTATGAAGAGATGGGATTTTTAGGTATACCGGAGGCCAGGTATATTTGAGAAGGAGAGTAAAGACGATCTGAATTGACTTACTGTCTTTACTTTGTCTGTATTTTTTTTTTTTTTTTTGTCTGTATTCAACTTCGGTCTTTACTTTCACGAAATTTAATATGAGGAGTCGCTATGTAACTAAACTATTGATAATTCTCATAGAGTGGTTCATCCCACCCATACAGCACAGCGGTTAAAGGACAACTGTCCGCTGTGCTGTGTGGGTGGTATGAAGCTGATGATGACGTTGTTGCGTTTAAGACCGGTTCAGGTCTAAAATAAAACAGTGGGCATACAACATCTTTTATTTCTATGAGAAATCTCGTCCCACATCTTACTATCACATATGAATTGATAATTAGTCCAAACTCTCCTTTGGTTTTGGAGGGAGAGAGAAAACTTAGATGATTATTTCATATTTGGGAAATAAAATGCTGGTGATTCCCTGAAAATGTGAATTATCTTTGAATATGGGTGGTTTTGTTTCACCTGTATAACTGAATTTCTATTGAAAATATTGCAATAGAAATTCAGTTATACACAATATTCAATTCAATTCTCTGAATAACGAAGTTACTCAATTGTACGTTAGAACGAAGTTATGAGTAAATGGACAAATCATGATGAATATGGGATTATTACAGAAATTGATGTATAAACAAAATAATATTTCAGTCCAAAAAAAAAAAAATGTTTTAATATTATTATTGGAATCTCTCTCTGTAACTACTAACGAGTTCGTTATAATGACTCATGTCCTCGCTTTAACTACAAGGTCATATCACCTACTACCAGAGCGCTCTTTCGTCGATCTACTGCGAGAGGCCTACTTTTGCCTAGTCTAAATTTTTATTCATTTTTAGGGTCGAGTACCTGACAATGCACTGGCTCTGGTTCTTCGGTTAACGGCCCATTCGAAGGACTAAACTTCCTAGATAATATAAACTAAAAACCAGATACCTGTGAGATATCGGCGCACAGTGTGAAATTTATGAGTTTTGATTTTCAAAATTCAAGCCCCCGCTCAATTTTTGATCAATTTGGATGAAACTAAGTGCAAAATATTTGTGAAAGCTGGATTTTTATCAGGTAACTGCGAGTATCACATTCAATGAATCCATTAAAACCATCAAAAGTGCCAAAAATAGCCAATATATTGTATTTGGATCACTTTAGGCAAAAATGACAACATTAGGACCACTTTTGGCTAAAATAAATATTGAATTCGTAATCAGCGACTCAAAAAACATTAATTTAAGTTGTAAAAATCTGTTAACAAAAACTCAGACAAAAATAATTAAAATTTTCGCGGGGTTTTCGCAGCTGTCAATTGGCATATAATACCTGCATTGTGAAACCCGCAGTTACCTGATAAAAAGCCAGCTTTCACAAATATTTTGCACCTAGTTTCATCCAAATTGATCAAAAATTAAGCGGGGGCTCGAATTTTTGAAAATCAAAACTCATAGATTTCACATAGTGCGGCACCCTCTAATATGATTTTATTATTGGTAGTTTTATTATTAAAAAGGATTTTCAGAAATATAGAAAAAATGAAATATGATATGGTCTCTTCTTATACCGGCCACTGGTGCATAGATCAAAGAATGTAAAATAAATTTATGTAGGAAATATTTCAAAAGTTAGGTTTTATGACTCATGCCCGGGTTTTAACTACAAGGTCATATCGCCTACTACCAGAGCGCTCTTTCGTCACTCTGGTGGACATGAGCCCGACTCTACTGTGGGAGTCCTAAATTTTGCCTACCCTACATTTTTATTCATCTAGGGTAGGGGTCATTAACGAGTACCTGACATTGTACAGGCTCGGGACCATCGCTTAACGTCCCATCCGAAGGACGGCGTGCTTAAGTTTATTTTACCTCCCAGATAAAATAAACTAAGGGCCTCGGTCGGGTTACGAACCCACGACCTTGAGCTCAGAAGTCAAGCACGCATACCACTGAGCTACCGGCGCCCTCAGGAAATATTTCAAAGTAATGTTTAAATTGTATAGCATGGCAACGAATTATATTATTATTGATAGTTTTTAGAAACTATAAATCACCGGCAACTCCTCGATGAGTTAACGCATTAATCTATTAACTTTTCGCTCTCTCCAAAACCAGCCGACCGTTAGCGCTAATATTCAACATTTGATTTAAACAGAGCTCCTAATTCCTCATATTAAATTTAGCCGATTAATTCATTACATCGGGCGCTTTTAGGGTTTTTGAAATGAGCCCTCTCTCCTGAACCCCCTCTTCCCTTCAGTTGATATCACTGAAATTCGAAAGGTTATGTCCTCATTGGGTATTTTACCTCCCAGATAAGATAAACTAAGTGCCTCGGCCGGGTTTCGAACCCTTGATCTTATTTTTTCTAAGGGTTCAAACAACAACCCTGGGTGAATACCCATTAATTATTAATTACGACAGTTAGTAGAATTTTTGAGTTAATTCGCTCCCCTTATTCCTCCTTCCCTTTGGCCGAAAATTTCGTGTCGATACATTCATCCTACCGGGAGGTATCGATGTTCACAAACACATAGACAGATACAAATGTTTTTTTTTTTTTCATATTTGGAAACTGGAGTTCGGACAATTTGAAATTCCGTTGAAAACTCCGCATCGAATTTTTGACCGATTACTTAACTTCCCCTATACATCGAACAACTGTTGAAGTAAAACATCAGTAATGATGCCCCTCCGCATTGCAGCGGTGTAGCTACACCACTGTCAATATCATATCAGGGTTTTTCCCATGGAAAATTATGAATATTATATGAAACATTTCCTCTCTGTTAATTACTAAATGTTGATATTTTAAAAAATGTGTTTTCATTGGGGTGGAAAAAAGGGGTGAGCGGAAAAGGGCAATTTTATCTGACCTGCAGGGGCAATATTTTATAAGAATACTCTGGTTTCATGAAATATTTATCGGTGCCAAGAGGAAAGAAGGTTCTTTGATCGAAACTGTACCAGGAAGATACTACTGCGACACAATCAGGAATATACGTCCTCCACTTGTTTCTATATGAAATTGTGGACATATGATCTGAATCATCTGGTATGTCAGGATATAAATACCATATTAAATATAATTCCCTTTACCAATTGTTCAGTGCTTTAGAGTCTCAAGAAAACTTGCTTTCAATAAACTGTCATATCGGAAAACTCCGACTGCTAACAATATAAATTTTAGGATAATATTTGGGGAGGGTTTAGATATGAGTTTTGTCCTGAAAGTGCCTATAGGCTAGGAATGTAAAACAATCGATAGTTCCGATACAATCGGTGTTAAACTATCGATAGTTTAGGAACTATGTATTTCTGGGATCGAAGGAAGGTTACATTTACAGTTCTTGTAGAGTGTTTGGTTGCTTTGAACTGAAAATTTACTATTCTTGTACCGTGCTTTGTTGTTTTGAACTGAAAAATGAGTCGTAAACGGAAGTCCGATGTGTGAAGTTACTTCGATAAGGATGTGGGTCCAAAAAAAACTGGCTACATGTCGTTTGTGCAGTGTTGAATACAGAACTTCCGGGAACACATCCAATTTGAAGGATCACTTATTGAGAAAACATCACAGCGATTACAACGGCAACGCTTTGTGCACACCTACAGATACAGAAGAGAATAGAAGTAGTGGAAGTGGAATTAGTTTTTACTTGAGTTCAACAAAAACATATGAAAAAAACTCCGAGAGATACAGGATTCTCTTGAATCGGATTGTTTCATACATAGCAATTGATTTTCAACCATTCAGCGTAGTCGAATTCGTAAAAGAAATATAGGTAGTTACACTGTAGGACATCTTGTTTATTTGTCTTCCTTAAATTATTTACATGGTACATGTGTGCATATACATGACCATAATGACTTGATGTCACTTCTACTTTTAAAAAAATTTCGGCATTACTATCGAGGATATTGCCATCGATAGTTTTACACCCCTACTGCAGGCTCTCTCTGTATCTACACTTCTCATATAAATAAAAAACGTTGCCTTCCCACAGTTTTATTTTAGACCACAACCGGTTTTCGACGCAACAGCGGGCAGTGGTTCATCCACACAGCACAGCGGTGTAAAGGACAACTGGCGACCACCGCTGTGCTGTGTGGGTGTGAAGAACCACTGATGATGACGCTGTTGCGTCGTAAACCGGTTCTGGTCTAAAATTAAACAGCGGGAAGACAACGTTTTTTATTTCTATGATATATTTTATTCTTTGATTTTTTTATTAATAAAATACTCAAATAAAAAAATAAATGTTATAATCAATTATATCACTTTTTTTTCTTGCTTTGGCTGGTGCGTCATTAGCTCGTTAATGAATGATACAGTGTTTAAAGAGAGAGATCTTTATTCGCCATCTTTTATTCTCTCAATTGAATCATGTTTTTTTATTCGTAATTTATTTTATTATCTTGCAGTTTAATTTCCTTTTTTTATTTATGCTTTATGCCCTTTGGTGGTCTACTAACAAAAATAATTTTAATGACTTACCGAGAAACCATTCTCCCATTTTACTCAACCGCAGACAGATAATTTCTAAATTTTATTTTTTATTTTTGTTATTTTTCAGTTATCTATCTGAACTTTAAATGATATAAGGGAGGCGGTAGGTAGTGTGCTGTCTACTGAGCTCATGATCACTGGTTCGAAACCCGGACGAGGCCCTTTGGGACCATCCGAAGGTTGGCGTGCTAAAGTTTATTTTACCTCCCAGATAAAATGAACTAAGGGCCTCGTCCGGCTTTCGAACCTCCGAACTTGAGCTCAATAAGCAACCACGCATACCACTGAGCTACCGGCGCCCTCTCATGTCGATACATTCATTCTAACGGGAATTATCGTGCTCACAGACGATGATAATCATGATTATGAAATGAAATCTTATTTCCGATAAATAATATAAATGTATTTTTTTGTGGAGGAGGAGGTTCCTGTATTTGGCGCATTTATGTATTTGAACTCATTGTACTGCTGATGAGTGACTGACCCCGCCCCGTGCAGCTAAAGGAGTTATGGTGGGGACGCTGTTTGTTGTATTGTATGATATACAGCAGGGCCGAAGTGCATTTATCACAGGTGCAGTCAACCTTGCATCCCTCCCCCTCCCATATATAAGGTACTTCACATCGTTCCTCCATACAAACTTTTCTGTCGTCTACTTGATCAGGTAGGAGTATTCCTTTAATAGTACTTCGTCGAAATGTCAACTCCATTACAAGACTTTCTTATACCAACCACCCTTATAGATCACTCTCTCTTTCCCCCTCCCACTTCTCAAAAACATTTCATTCATGCATTACTGGTTGAATGAAGGTAATAAGTTGGCGTCAGTAGTATTTTTTGTTTCTTTGTTTAGCATAATTTTAAGAGTGACTTTCTTACACCCAGTAATGTCAGTATGAAATTATTTTGAGAAGGAGGAGGGGGAGAGAGAGTGATAGAGATAGATATGTAAACATGGTTGACATAAGAAAGTCCTATAATGACCACATCATATACATATTTTTTTTTTCTTATTGATGTGTAAACATCTCTCGGTAGGGGCTATGTTATGCCGTGTTTACACTATGTAGCAAAACAGGTATATTGCCGAGCAATGTAGCTGTGCTACACATTTTTGAAAACGCCACCCGAAAACAGCAATACTGTTATACAGCAATATAGTTCAATTCAAGAGCTATATAGCTGGAAATGAGTTTCCCATCGGTTGTCGGTAAGATCAAAGGGAACTATGCAGCTGAGCTATACAGCCGGGCTGGAAGCACGTCTTTTGTTGTAGCACAGCTATATAGCTGTCGCCCGAAGACGCTCGTCTGTAGTGTGCTTGCCATCTCGAAGTGAACTGGTTGATTTCATCAAGTACATGCTCATACAGCTGCTAGAGCTACACAACGAAACGTTTTTAGTCATAGCTACATAGCTCTTTTTAGTCAAAGCTATATAGCTCTTTTTAATCATAGCTAGCTACATATATTGCTCAGCTACATATAGCTCGGCTATATAGCTGTCGCCCGAAGACGCTCGTCTGTTGTGTGCTTGCCATCTCGAAGTGAACTGGTTGATTTCATCAAGTACATGCTCATACAGCTGCTAGAGCTACACAACGAAACGTTTTTAGTCATAGCTACATAGCTCTTTTTAGTCAAAGCTATATAGCTCTTTTTAATCATAGCTAGCTACATATATTGCTCAGCTACATATAGCTCGGCTATATAGCTGTCGCCCGAAGACGCTCGTCTGTAGTGTGCTTGCCATCTCGAAGTGAACTGGTTGATTTCATCAAGTACATGCTCATACAGCTGCTAGAGCTACACAACGAAACGTTTTTAGTCATAGCTACATAGCTCTTTTTAGTCAAAGCTATATAGCTCTTTTTAATCATAGCTAGCTACATATATTGCTCAGCTACATATAGCTCGGCTATATAGCTGTCGCCCGAAGACGCTCGTCTGTAGTGTGCTTGCCATCTCGAAGTGAACTGGTTGATTTCATCAAGTACATGCTCATACAGCTGCTAGAGCTACACAACGAAACGTTTTTAGTCATAGCTACATAGCTCTTTTTAGTCAAAGCTATATAGCTCTTTTTAATCATAGCTAGCTACATATATTGCTCAGCTACATATAGCTCGGCTATATAGCTGTCGCCCGAAGACGCTCGTCTGTAGTGTGCTTGCCATCTCGAAGTGAACTGGTTGATTTCATCAAGTACATGCTCATACAGCTGCTAGAGCTACACAACGAAACGTTTTTAGTCATAGCTACATAGCTCTTTTTAGTCAAAGCTATATAGCTCTTTTTAATCATAGCTAGCTACATATATTGCTCAGCTACATATAGCTCGGCTATATAGCTGTCGCCCGAAGACGCTCGTCTGTAGTGTGCTTGCCATCTCGAAGTGAACTGGTTGATTTCATCAAGTACATGCTCATACAGCTGCTAGAGCTACACAACGAAACGTTTTTAGTCATAGCTACATAGCTCTTTTTAGTCAAAGCTATATAGCTCTTTTTAATCATAGCTAGCTACATATATTGCTCAGCTACATATAGCTCGGCTATATAGTTTTGCTACATAGTATAAACACGGTATAAGACAGTCAGAGCGTGTTTCAGTTGTTAATTATACTGTCACTTACGTATCATATAATTTAATTATGAATGATATGCTATTTTATGCTATATGAATTAGTTTCGTGATTCGAAACTACCCGGGCTTTATCTACGTTGTCATAATGCCTACTACGCGATATAATTAATTTTTTTCTTTACTCCCTTTGCTTAGGAGGAAATTATATATTCACAGGAATTTCATGTTTTCCAATACATTGATTCCAAAAATTAATTACCGGCTGTGTATGAATGAATTAATTAATTTTTGCTTAATCTGTCGACAGTTTGCGCTAATAATCAATAATTGATTTACGTATGGGCTCCTAAATCCTCGTACTAAATTTTCTGAGTTCAGCTCTCCTCTGATCGGCCCTTCCTTTCGGCGAATTTCACTGAAAATTTGTAAGTGTCGTCCTTATAGGGTTTTGAATTAACGTATAAAATTTTGTATGGATACATTCACTTGAGTTGCCTCTCTTCTTACGGAGTTTTGGACACATAAAATTTTGATACATTCATTTAACCGTCCGTTATTAGACATTTTGTGTTGAGCCTCTCCACTAATCTCCCTTTTTCCTTTGATCGATTTGGCTGAAAATCAAGGGGGTATTGAAATGAAAAGAAATTTTATTATTCTGGGACCGAGGTCCCCTAAGAATAAATACATCCAGAGTAAAGAACAGGAAACAATAAAATATAGTATCAGTACAAAAAAATAAAAAGATAGGTAAATAAAATTAGTGCTACATTGGAGAAAAACTATACAATTAAAAAAATAGATAAACAAAAGACTAACAGGAAAAAACATAAAATTAACAACTTCATTATGATGAAAAAAAATAAATAAAAGAGAATAAGTAAAAAAGAAAATCTCTATAACTAAGAAATAAATAAAATTGATGATATAAATCGACCGAGCATAGTACTATGCTGGTTGATTATAAAAGAGAAGGAAGGATGCCCAGCCAAGGTTTGAAATAAAATTAATTTTAGACAGTAGGGGCTCGATAGAAAAGTGTGAGGAGAAGAAGAAAAAGAAAAATAGTCAAAATAAAATAAGATAAGATAAAAAATAAATAAATGTGTAAAATGAACCAAAAAGGAATAATATTGATTATGATCGAATAATTTAGGAAATATGATAAAAGAAATATAATAAAAATGGAGAATGACAAAGACAAAAAAGAGAGAGAGAAAAAAAAGGGACAAGTAATTTGAATGATTAGATAATTGAGGTTGACGAATTAGAGAATACGGGGAAGAGATCAAAGGGGAGTGGATTGTTTAGTGAAGAGGATTTGGAATAGTGAGGATTTGAAAGAAGTCACGGAAGGAGAGTGACGGATTGGGGGAGGCAGGGAGTTGTAGAGAGAGGAGGCCTGGACAAGAAATGAATTGTGGAAGGCTGAGGAGCGATGGGAGGGGATGAAGAGGTCTGAGGTTTTGAATAGACATATATAATTTCGTGTCGATTCATTTATTTTACCGGGGGAGTTATTGCGTTCACAGACACAGAGAGACATCTGGTGGTCGGAAAACATGAAATTCCTTTGAAAACTCCGGATTTAACTAACTGTTGTGTTATTTATAAACAATTATTTATTAAATGCTATTGCCTCAATATTAATTGGAGGTTGAGAGTAGCCATTGTTAATTACATTTAAATGACTAACTTTAATTGAGGAAAACAAACAGGTAATAATTGTTGTAATAATGTTAACAAATAAACAGCCGCAGGGCAGAAGAAAATGTTGATGACTCGTGAACTTCCGAATAAAATAAAAAATATATTGACGGTGTAAAAACTGAAGAGCACAACGCTCGTAAAAGGAAGAATCCGTTTTATTTACTTCCCCGACTATACGATGTATGAACACGATAACTCACGATAGAACAAATGCATTGCTCGAAATTTTTATATGTATATACAGAAACCCTTAAGGACCATATCTATTGATTTTCAGCCAAATCGGTCAAATGGAAGGAATTAGACGAGACATATCACAAAAACTATAATAACTGTTAATCTAATCAATGAGTTAGGATTTAAACGCACATTTTAAAAAAAGTACAGCTTACCAAGTAAAAAAGGTTAATTACACAGTACAAAATGATAAATGCACAGTAGAATGCAACTCTGTAAATAAAATTTTAACCCAATAACTAAAAACGTATTGCCTAGTAAGTTAATCGAATAACATGGGTAATAAGGCGTAGTAGGAAATTTGAGAACACTCGGTAAAAAACTTGAATTTATTGCCGTGAGTGTAAATTTTATATAATTTATCGTTTCCAGATTTACTTTGTGAAGCTCCATTCTAGGAATAGATAATTAAAATACACAATTTCTTTGTCAAACTTCACTTTATATTCTCAAATACTCAACTAGTTTCGCCGTGTTAAGGCATTATCAAGAGTCACTTACAAACTGACAGAATTGGTTGACAGGGTAGAAGGTACAGTTATGGAGGGTTTTTTTTTAGGTAATGACGGAGAATCCCTTGTTTTTGTTACTCTATACATTCCAATAAACAGATATTTACAAGATAATAATAAATATAAACATAAAAAAGAAAATATATATATATATATATATAAAATCTAATAAATACTGTTAGATTCGCTTTATTAGATTATATATATATATATATTTTCTTTTTTACGTTTATATTTATTATTATCTTGTAAATATCTGTTTATTGGAATGTATAGAGTAACAAAAACAAGGGATTCCCCGTCATTACCTAAAAAAAAACCCTCCATAACTGTACCTTCTACCCTGTCAACCAATTCTGTCAGTTTATAAGTGACTCTTGATAATGCGCCTTAACACGGCGAAACTAGTTGAGTATTTGAGAATATATAGTGAAGTTTGACAAAGAAATTGTGTATTTTAATTATCTATTCCTGTAAATTTTATAACTGTGAATAATATATTTTCTACTCAACTGTAATTAATATTATTATATAATTCGACGAACAGCCTAATTTATTTATCGTAAATATATCCTTTTTACACTGCCCTTGTTCTTTTTTACTATTCGTTAAATATTATTCAACTAGCATTTAATTTATTTACTGTGAGTATATCCCTTTTTACTGGGCGTTTATTTTGTTTACCAAACGTTAAATATTATTCTACTAGCATTCAATTTATTTACCGTGAGTTTCTTTTATTTTACTATTCGTTTACTTTTTAATCGCGTCATAAACTTATTACTCTGAATATAATCTTGTAAATGTGAATTAATTTTGTTACTGTGAATAATAAGTTCTCTACTTTAGTATTAAATAATTAAAGTTTACTTTAACTACTGTGCAAAACTTTTTGCTACTGTGCATTTCACCGTAAATGTTTTTCGAATGAGCCCCATTTTATTTGAGAGGTGAATGAACTTTCGGATGGGACGTTCAGCAATGGTCCCGAGCTTGCAAGATGTCAGGTACTCTCTAAAGACACCTTACCCTAGGTAAATAAACTGGGTTTAGAAAATGTAGGACTCCCTGAGTAGAGTCGGGCTCATGTCCACCAGAGCGAAGAAAGAGCACTCTGGTAGTAGGCGACATAAACCCGTAGTTAATGCCCTGGCATCAGTCACAATAACATATGATGTAATGGCATTATTTAAAAAATAACTTTTTTTTTTTTACGTTTATCAGAAAAACCTGTTCTCTTGGTCGATTTGGCTGAAAATCAATAGGTGTCGTCCTTATGGAGTTCTGGAGAGTTATGTTCACAGACACACACACATACACACATAAAGACAGCTATTTTTGTTTCCATATTTTGTATCAAGGGGTTGGAAACTTCCACAATAATATGTGATAGAAAGGATGTTGTGAGACGAGATATCTTGAAACTGTGTCATCATGAGTGGCACATCCCACCTGTACAGTGTGGAGTCTTTATTTATTTTTCATATAAATTATTGTTTCCTCCATTTTTAGAAAATTTAATAACACGTGCCAAATAAATTCACTAGATCAATCCATACTCGTTGCCATGTTGCTAGAGCCATTGTAGAATGCAGTTGAGCTATTTTCTCAGGGGCTAGATTGTGGGCCCTAAGATATAACATTCTTAGCTGTAGGATTTAGGAGCCCCTATGTAAATCAACTATTGATTATTAGGGCAAACGGTCGACTGGTTTTGGAGGGGGCGCGAAAAATTAATTGATTAACTTGTTAAGAGAAAGTACACCGGTGATAAAAGTATGTACAAACATATATTTACATAATTTTTGATAATTGTCGAGCAATTTGATTTTCAATAATCATTGGTAGTCTCTATTCTAACCAACAGACAGTAACAGGAATGAAAACATGAAATTTTCCATCATTAACAAATCCGAGTCAGCTTGAGACAGTAGCACTTTATCCATCTTGTGAAGTACTGTATATTGAAGCATAAAAACAATCTTGACTTTAGTTTAACGCCATGTATGGAGGTAACTCTGGTTTATAAGAGGAGAGACGCAGGTCTACCTCTCTAGCTCCTTCATTTATTTTAACTGCGGATGGTGGAGCTACCTGTCAAGTATGATAAATCACCCTACGAATGTGGTAAAGGGCTCTGAAGACTGAATATGAAATATTACACTAGTCCCTGTGTGACAAAGAGACTCAAAAGTTCGTTAGAGACTGCAATCCAGTTCAACAATGCACCAACACTTGGGTTCTACCTGGACAGTCGCAAACCTGGAATCCCTACAATCGACTGAAACGCCAAGATAAGAACTTAACAAATGATTTGGACAAATAGAAAATTCAAACTGTCTACAGAGAACTTACAATCATACGACCGATAATTCAAAGTCTTTAGAATCATTGTAACCTCCTTTTTTTTTTTCCAACCTCACACTTCCCAACGACCTCAAAGTTCCTTTTGTCCAACACTTCATCAAATTCCGTTTTTCCTGTAAATTTTTACTTGTGGAATGAGGACGGCATCTTTCAACTTTCCGCGAAATCGACCGAAGGGAAAGGAGGAATCAGGGGTGGGGAGCTCGCCCCAAGAACCCCCAAAACTGTTTCGAATGACTCCAAATGGTCAATTGGTCTTGGAGGGAGATCACAACTTAATTGATTAATTCGTGGTGATGAAGTACAATTGCGGTGATTCATCGACGACGTTATTTTTTTTTTTTTGATTCCGGGTGGTCGGAAAATATGAAATTGAATGAAAACTCGCGCTATTCACAATATAAAATAAAATAAAATAAATAAAAAATAAAAACAATAGTACGGGGATAATGTCTTGAACAAGCCGGGGCTTCAGTCGACGGTGTGGTAAAGGTTCCCCAATGCCAAAAGTAGCGGGCTCCAGAAACACTCTGCAGCCTAGTCCTGAATTTTGTTCCTACCTCCAACATGATATCTCGAACGTCGGGAACACCCAGATCCCTGCGTATCTGAGAATTTCGTAGCATCCAAGGCGCGTTTACGGCAAGGCGGAGAACTTTGTTTTCGAACCTGACCAGTTATTGTAATGAAGGTCTGGTTAAACAGGACAGGTGTCTGTGATGAGTGGCCGTATGAGTGCAGTGTAGAGTTGGTTGGCACATTCATGTCGGAGTGTACTCGTAGTGTTCTTGTTTAGAAGTGGGTAGAGGGAGGAGAGTCTGGTGTAGGCATGTGTCAATTTGGAGTTAATGTGTTGGCCCCAGGTCAGTTTAGTAGGGTGTCATCGGCATAGGTTGTCAGTGGCAGACCTGGAGGCTCAGGTATATCGTGGCAGAACAGATTGAAGAGGATGGGACTGAGGATCGAATCTTGGGGGGACTCCTGCACCGATAGTCCTTCGGTCGCTAAGGCAAGAGTACTTTCCCAAAAATGTTTTTTTATAGGTTTTTGGGTTCATGTTAATAGAAAACTTTTTGTTCAAAATTAAATTTCCTATAAGATCCACAAATATTAACTTGTTACACCCTATTCTTATTAAGACTAAACTCCTTCTCAAAAGACAATCTGGTTTTCCCATGAAACAATATGTGTGTCATATAATATTCAGAAACTTTTATGGAGTTTTTCAGGACCATATTAGAAAACTTCTATTTTCTTCTATTATCATAAAAATGTAATTGATATGGTCATAACAGGACTTTCTTATGGCAACCACTGTTGGATATATCACACCCACTTCCAAATTCATGTCATACTGGGCATAAGAAATTAATGTGTTTCATCAGCGGTTTACTTTGTTTCATTGTGGAGCGTAATTTTTAGAGTGATTTTTTATACCCAGTAATACCAGTGTGAAACGATTTTCAGAAGGGTGAGGGAGAGAAAGAGATAGTTTCCCAGCTAAACGAAATATTTCCTTGGTTTTTGGTTGGGACCTTTTTTCTATATGGTGGTATAAGTGAAAAAGTGGCCAGTTAGGTCCAAGCAATATTTATTTTTATTTACGTTTCGACCTCTTATGGGCCATTATCATCAGAAACGATTGCTTATAAACATTTCTCATAAATGTTTTAAATAGGTATATATAAATTTAATTATATTAAGGATGGTTACTTTTGTAGACTGTCTGATGATGAGGGAAACCTCGAAAGCCAGCTAGCTACTTCTAATAAAAATCTGTGGGAGGTCATACCACATTTTATTTGACAAGTGTAATGAATTTATCGACACAAATTTTAGTATGAGGATTTAGGAGCTCCTGTGTAAGTCAACTATTGAATATTAGCGCAAACGGTCGACTGGTTTTAGAGGGGGAGAGAAAAGTTAATTCTGAGGAAGTACATTACTGGTGATTCGCCGACGAATTTTTTTATACTTTTCGAAAACTACTAATAATAATATTATTATTACGAATAAATTTATTTTACATCCTTTGATCTATGCACTAGTGGTCGGTATAAGAAAGTCTTATTATGACCATATCACATGATATTTCCTGTCAATACATTCCATTACATTGACAGTTATAGAGAGTTATTTTATTAAACCTCCCCCCCCCATTTATTCTATCGCGGTTTCAAAACCCGGCCGAGGCCATTACTTTATTTTATCAGGGAGGTAAAAAAAATTGAGCATCCGTCCTTCGGATGGAGATATCACACACAGACAGATAAACTTTTTTTTTTATTTTTGGAATCAGGAGGTCGAAAATTTGTATCCCCAAAAAAATGTATCTTTAAATTTTTTCTACAATCTTCTTATGAATATATTTTTGATTACTTCATAAATATATATAAGCGATAGGTTGTAACATGTACTTTGCCCAAAGTAAAGTTGTCTCAATTTTTGACGTGAAAACGTCTATTGGCTCGTTAAGCACAGTGCTAGCCGGTCAAACTTTCTTGTTCACAAAATACCGTCAGATTTCAGTCGCTAATAACTACGAGACTAATAATGCGATAACAACGGTTGAGGTCACAATGGATAGAGCATGTCTGTATGTTTTTGTTGTGCAGTGTTTGTTTTGGCTGTGACGTTATCGGGATAGTTTGGGCGCCGGCGGATAATTGTTGTGAATTAGCGTTGTGCAAATTTAGAAATTAGTGTAGCGTGATAACGCGTTTAGATAGGACGTTGATTCGGGTGTCATTGTAAAGAGATTGAAAAGCACTACTAGGACTCAAAGTGAAACAATAAAAATAATCGCCGAAATATATGTAAAAATCGGTAATAAATTGAAAATTGTAAAAAAATTAAAGATGTCTCATAATATGCGCGGAATTATAGAATACGCAAATCAGAGGAAAGCTAGCATCAAAAGGAATATATAAAACTTAAAAAGTCTAGTGCCGAGCAAATGTAAGAGCTACGGCAGCATCGAAAAGAAAATGAAAAAACGGCGCAAAGACGTTTTCATGGAAAATCTACGGCGTGGACCTTGACTACGCCTTAATGTTTTTTTTTTTTTCGTGCTTTTCGGTCAACATGTAATCAGGGCTTAGTTAGCACATGTGAAATCTTAATTTCAAATTTCAAGTTCGTAACTGCAATAATTCCTGGGTAGCACTCACAATGTTCCAATCACACACAGACAGATATAATCACGAAAATGGTAAAAACGTGTTCTTTCAAGAAACATGAAAATCCGTGGAAAACTCGTTTTTTCGCACGATTACAATGTATACTACAAGTTAAAGTAAAAATTCATTATGAAAATAAAGTCATGCTCGGTGGAGAAAATTCGTAAAATAATTATACTTACGAGAAGCTTCCCAGTCTAGCGAACTGGGGAATGGCGGAGTACCGCAACCGAGTGATGCTCACAATTAAATTCCCGTAAAATCAATTATGACACACTCTGTCAAGTTCTGTGGGGCTAGGGTAATGTCCCTTCAGTAGGAGGCCTTGTGACAGGGTTCTCATGGCGATATACTCAAAACCAGGCCGGATCTATGGGTTCAGAGAGCTCTTAGGCCGCCCCTTCCAGAAATTTGGTGAGGAAAATATTTTAGAAGAGGTGGTTCGTGAGAGACAGTATAATTCATAAAGAGCTGGACATGGCTCCCATGGACACCGTCCTGCGATCTCTGACTGGGACGTTCCTCCAGAACCTGCCCCTCAGCCCTGGAGCTGTCCACTTCCAATATTGGACCGCACATCGCAGACTGCGACCCAGACTCCCACAGGACATTTTAGCTTAGATTTTAGTTTTATTTATCATTATTGTTTTTTTTTATTTTAATATTTTATTTTGTCACTTTTGTGAAAGGCACTAGAATGCCGGGCCAAATAAATTACTTTATTTCTTTCCCTTTATATCAATTTTTTCGATAGGACTAACTGTTTTTGCGTAAATCCAGTAATCGTCCAAATAAATAGAAATTAAAACGTAATTTTACTATTTCACAGGTTGTCAAATAAAATATAGTATGACCTCTCAAAAATTTTTATTAGAAGTAGGTAGCCGGCTTTCGAGATTTCCCTCATAATCAGTCAGTCTACAAAATAAACCATCCTTAATATAATATAAAGGCAACAAAGATAAATATATTAAATTGTAAAAAATTAATTTTGTTGCCTTTATATTATATTAAGGATGGTTTCTTTTGTAGACTGCCTGTTGATGGGGGAAACCTCGAAAGCCGGCTATCTACTTCTAATAAAAATCTGTGAAAGGTCATACTATATATTATTTGACAACCTGTGAAATAATAACTTCTCACTACATCAGCCATCTTCATATTATTTTCATTTTACTATGGTTTTCAGCACATATTTGGCAAACCGGACGACTTGGCAAAAAACCTATTACATGTACCTATATAAAATGAGCATTATTTTTATGTCTCTTTTATTTGAAAAGATTTTTTATTAGGTCGTCTAAGCAGTATTTTAATTACTGTACATGCCCAAAAAGACAAACAGACACAAAATGTATTCAGGGGACACTAATATTCCGTTGAAAACTCAAAAGAAAGTGTCAAGTATTGAACAATAACATATTTCCATTGTAATAAATTTCAAAAAAAATTGGTCGGATAAATAATAATTTTTTTTGTTGTTATCTACCCCTATAAATAGAAGCTTCACTACTGATTAAGCCTGTCACATATCCTGTTGTTGATCCTGTCTGTTTAACGTTGTTTCAGACTTAAAATGAGGGTAAAGGTTATCATTTAGGACTCAGGAGCACCCCCTCCGTTACCTTCTGAATACTAAACAGCTAGTTCATGTTAGCTACTGAAATATCAGCTGTATCTTGCTTATTATTCATCGAGTGTGGTATCACTTGAATTTGCCGCATGAAAAACGAATTTGATGCTCTCAGAATCTTCCTGGTGTACTTTTTGAGTAATGAATACTCAAACTTTGTATTATGTAGTAGGTCGAACTGTATTTACTCCAGGTTTCTTCCCTTTTCCTATGGGCTGTTTGGCTGAAAATCAATAGTTATTGTCCTTAGAGTGTTTTAGATACAAATATAAAGTTTCGTAATGATACATTCATTCTATCAGCAGTTATCGTGTTCTTCACACTTTTTAATTTTCCAGCAGAGCCGGCTTTCAACGCAACTACGTCATCATTCTACTTCGTCCCTTAAGCTGGTTTGGCTGAAACATTATGCATGTTGTCTTTATGGGGTCATTCATTTCACTTACTGCCGACGGTCAGTGAAATTTTTGAATTAAGCCCCTTTCCCAATCTCTCCTTTTTCTTTCGTCGATTTCGTTCAAAATCATTAGATGTCATCCTTATATCTACCTCAAAACGTCCTGAATAACTAAGTAACAAACTCTGGGAAGACGATATTTACCGATAGAATGAATTTATAAACACAAAATTGTGAATATATGTATGTTGGACAAACATATACAATTGTATCCTTATGAATTCATACTATCGGGAATTATCGTCTTCCCAGACATATATATTTTTTTAAGTGTAACTTCGTTTAGTTACAGCAGAACGTTTTGAAGTTGATGCAGCGTTTTCCCTCTCCAAAACACAAACGAAAAATCGTATCATTCTTGACGTCCACTGAGGAGACTGCGCATACTTGTGCGCACCTTTCACTTTTTTTTTTTTAGCCTTATGTACGATGGATTTTAGCCATGTCACTGTGTTATCTAGTTATATACTACATCCATGGCCCCGGGAGGGAGTTGTATCTATGAAATAAAACTCACTTCCGGACAGGATTCGAACCCGCGAACCATGGGAGACCATGCGACCAAAGCCCTACGCTCTAGCTCCCACGGCCACCATGGCCCCAAACCTTTCACTTGTGATGGTTTAATACAACACGCATATCCGTTTGTGTTTGAATTAATGCAGTTTTTTTTTGAGTGTGCAACGCTTTAAATGTACTTATTCTGCATCGTATAAGTATACTTATTGTGTTAAATTTATTGTGTGTCGCATAAAATGTACACAATACAAAAAAAACAAGTGAAATAGAGATAAAAATTGTAAGTAGTTGATTTTTGTTTTATAACCTGATACCAACTCTCTTCCCGTGACATTCTCGCACGAGCCGAGAACAACTATATAAACTTCCCCAATTTAATATGATTGGCCCGTGATGGTAGTTCACCTTTAAGCTACTAGGTGGAACTACCATCACGTCACTGTCCCCAAACCTTTTAGGCCCCTGGAGAGCGCGGGTGCTGTCCGGGGCTGTTGAGCGGTTGGGAATCCGTGCTAGAGGGCCCCTGGGGTCAGCTGACGCCTGACCCTACCCCTGATCGGCTCCCGCTCCCTCAGCAGCTCTGGATTAAGGGGCCACTAGTCGGAACTTTTGATACCATTGGTCCAACTAGTGTGCCCTGCCCGGCTCGCTCTGGGTTCGACATATATCCAAGAAAACCAGAGGACAACGCCAGTTGAAGTAAACCAGTCTTCAATCTATTCTATCCAGCTGTGAAGCCAAGGGAGTCATCTCCACATCCCCCCCACGCCTTCCGGGGTATTTTTGGGCGGCCGGCTCTGCTGGCCAGTACACCACTCTACATCCCCCTCCGACATCAAACTGTTATTATTCCATTCTACAATTCCGAAAACAATTTTATGATTTTTCAATAACTTTTACTTTTAGATAATAAACAGATGTCACAAGTTAATCTATATAATTTTTTTTTTTTTTTAATGGCCTCATGGACTGAGCATATCAGCCATGACTACAATTGTAAGAAAAGGTTGTTAAATAAAGGGGCATCTTATGGAGGTGATGGGGTACCATATGGGATCTGGAGAAGAGGAGCCCGAGGAGGAACCAGGGGCCGAGAGGTGGCCAGGAAAAAGTAAAACTATATTAAAATATTGTTAATATTAATAAATTTGTATAAGACATTAAATATTACAGGGATTTTGGGATATCTTAATATTAATTGCAAACCAATGGGTAATTAATTATTGCCAACAATAACTTCGAAAATGGAGACACGGCAGGCAATCTATAAGTTAAGAGGGCGCCGGTAGCTCAGTGGTATGCGTGCTTGACTTCTGAGCTCAAGAACATGGGTTCGTAACCCGACCAAGGCCCTTAGTTTATTTTATCTGGAAGGTAAAATACACTTAAGCACGCCGTCCTTCGGATGGGACGTTAAGCGATGGTCCCGAGCCTGTACGATGTCAGGTACTCGTTAAGACCCGTACCCTAGGTGAATAAAAAATTTAGGGTAGGCAAAATTTAGGACTCCCACAGTAGAGTCGGGCTCATGTCCACCAGAGTGACGAAAGAGCGCTCTGGTAGTAGGCGATATGACCTCGTAGTTAAAGCCCGGGCATGAGTCATAAACCCTAACCCTAACCCCTCTATTAAGTTAATAAATTAATGTAACCTTAACTGTAATTAAAAAATGTTAAAAATATATTATATGATTAAAAAAAATTTCTGAATTAAATTATTTCCTATCCTGTACCAATTTTAATAAAAATAGTTAAAATAAAAATATAGTCTATTAACACAAAGAGAAACTGAAACTAGAAGAGTTAGGTATGGAAGTTACACTGTTCTAACTGCCCACATTTTTTTTTTTAATTTCTGTAATCAAATGGTCGAAAAACACGAATAGAACGAACTTCTGACCGATTACATAACTTTTCCTATACTTCGTATAGCAGGGGAAATAAAAATAATGTTATAGAAGAGATTCAGTGAGAGAAATTAAAGGGTTATACAACTGTCAATCAAATTACAGGTTGTAGAGGCAGCTAACAGGAAATATTTGAGAAAAATTCTGCTGATTCGATTTTTAGTCAATAAGAAGAGTCAGAAAATTGCTGAAGAGTACTGAAAAATGTTGGAGCAGCGGGAGTCCCAGGTATCTTGCATTGTGGAGCGGGAGTCCCTGGTATCCTGCATTGGGGAGCGGGAGTCCCTGGTATCCTGCATTGGGGAGCGGGAGTCCCTGGTATCCTGCATTGGGGAGCGGGAGCCCCTGGTATCCTGCGTTGGGGAGCGGGAGTCCCTGGTATCCTGCATTGGGGAGCGGGAGTCCCTGGTATCCTGCATTGGGGAGCGGGAGTCCCTGGTATCATGAATTGGGGAGCGGGAGTCCCTGGTATCCTGCATTGGGGAGCGGGAGTCCCTGGTATCCTGCATTGGGGAGCGGGAGTCCCTGGTATCCTGCATTGGGGAGCGGGAGTCCCTGGTATCCTGCGTTGGGGAGCGGGAGTCCCTGGTATCCTGCATTGGGGAGCGGGAGTCCCTGGTATCCTGCATTGGGGAGCGGGAGTCCCTGGTATCATGAATTGGGGAGCGGGAGTCCCTGGTATCATGAATTAGGGAGTGGTGGTGGTTCCTGGTATCCTGTAAATAGTTGTCTATGATAAGTGTTGTCGTTGTAAGGTTTTGGATACACATATAAAATTTCATTTCGATACATTCAGTACATTGGCAGTTATAAAGGTTTTTATGATAAGCGCTCCCACTCTATTTCCCCATTTGGCTTTCATCGATTTGTTTGAAAATAAATAGTTGTTGTCCTTATGGGAACAACATTTAATTTTTTAGATATAATTAATTAATAAGTAAATTTCAAATTGTATATCTTGTTTTGATCAATTTTAAATAGATGAATTACTTATCAAATAATCTAGGGAATAGGTTAGTCTTCCCTTCTGGCATTTGTGATTATTTTATTTATTTTTACTCCTTTCTTTCTTCTCTTTCTCTATGTAAAGTATATATTTTTTACCTCTGGCAGAAATTTTATTCTGGGCAATGATTTGTGTGGTAAAGAGGTAAAATTAAAAATCTGTCAAAAATTCAATGTTGAGTTTTCACCAAAATTCTCTCTGATCACAAAAATGAAAAAAAACTTCCTTGTCTGTCTTTGAACGCGATATCTCCCAATAAAGTGAATATGTCGGCTGTAATTATTATTAACTTTATTATTATGATACTATTTTATTTGTTTGTGGGTTTGCCAATATCACCAACAGTTTTGAAAAACTAAGATGTCATGAGGTTGCAAAATACACAAAAAGTAACTTACTTCATGATGATTTTATTAAATAATAATAATACATTTATTTCCAATACATGGTAATAGGATACATCAAAAGAATTTATACATTAAGGTTGCTTGAGTCTAACACACCTATGATTAGTAGTAGTAACAAAACTATTAAAAAAAGTAAAATGAGATTAATAAAAACTGAACAAATAAATAGGTACTTAAAAATATATGAGTATATAAAAAAAACTAATACAATATACTTTTATAATTATAAACATATCTTTTATTAATTTTTTAATTAATTATAATAAGTAGACACATTTTACAATTTAATAAAAATTAAGATAACTATTTTTCAAAAAAAACTTTTCGGAAGTGTTTTTATCTCAACGATGTTTCGGGACGTTCTTAAGCCTCATCATCATATTCATCCCTAAGCCCCATCACCATATTCATCAGGTCCCAATGTAACTATAACAATATATGAAAAATAATATATAGATTAATCAATTATGAATGAATATATAAAAAAGCTTCTAAGTTGAGAAACGCGGACATATTGTGGAAACTTGTAATAAATAAATAAAACACTTATTTTTGAAATATTGTCTATTCCACTAAAGATATATATACATATATAACTACCGGTTTCGGCTTTATACCATCGTCAGGTCTAGTTATGAACTAAGTCAGTTTGCAGGGAGCGACCCTTCAAATACATCTCAGGTCAAAGGGTGCTATTAAAACTTGGGAGTCCCCCGGCTGTACCGTTAGCTAACTCATGAAATATTTCTTAACAAAACCTAGTTCTGAATTAACATAAATTAGTCTAGTGACATTGGTTTATGTTAATTCAGAACTAGGTTTTGTTAAGAAATATTTCATGAGTTAGCTAACGGTACAGCCGGGGGACTCCCAAGTTTTAATAGCACCCTTTGACCTGAGATGTATTTGAAGGGTCGCTCTCTGCAAACTGACTTAGTTCATAACTAGACCTGACGATGGTATAAAGCCGAAACCGGTAGTTATATATGTATATATATCTTTAGTGGAATAGACAATATTTAAAAAATAAGTTTGTTTTATTTATTTATATAAAAAAGTCTAAATAAATTATAAATGAATAAATAAAACAATATCGTACATTCGACTGACCTTTAAGTGTGGAGGAACTCTACCCAAAAACGAGAAACGAAAGCTTTGTATCAAATAATGTTTTTTGGATATGAAACATTCTTTTTTTTTTTTTTATTGTTATTTTATTTTTTTTGAACTATTTTATATATATTTGATGAAAACTTTATTGATATCTGTGGTTATTTATCAGAATCCTTTTCTATACTACTTTTCTAGAATACATATGTTTATTACTTATATACAAGTACATTGCTGCGTGGCGTTGTCTACCGCGAATTCTGCTGGGCTCCGGATTTCTTCAATATTCTGCTGACACTACGTTAAACTTAATATATGTTTTCACTTTTTTCCTTATTATAGGATCGTTACATATAATAAAAATTATTATAATGGAACTGACACAAAGTTCCACAACTCACATCTCAAGCAGTTGGGATCTCCAACACATCTACAAAGGTGATTCTAAATGTGAAGCCAGCTGGATGGGTTTCTAGCTCTTCACATCCTTCCGCCATTCTTCCGCCGGGCTTCTTTCCTGTAAACCGATTGGCTACCTACCTTTGTCATGTGACCCACAGCCTTACTTACGTGGTATTGCTGCTGACGTCAGCGTTCTCACTTCTTCGCCAAGACCCCCCCACCTTTTACACTGCTCTCTCCATTGTCAATTTTACTTACAAATTAATAAATTTAATGTCCATATATTTTGGATATTACACGGCATATAATTGTATAAGTAACAAACTTTATCTCTATCTAGTGCAAGTAAGAAGTAATCTCATAAATGGGATAAATAAAATATGTCATACTAAACAAGAAAAATTAACCTGAAACCGTTTTTTTCCCTCTCTAAAATAGACCATTATCTGGCTTTATATTAATCCTATCAGGATTTGTAACATGAAATAAATTTAAGAGTTAATATGAAGTAGATACAATGTTTTTACATAAAGAGCCATAAGTGGCTAATAAAATAAAATTTATTTACCTTGGACGTAGGACAGCAGTAAAAATCCAGGAGTAGGTATTATCATATTTTTTTTTTCTACTTTCATAGCTAACTACAACAACATACGTATCTTCTATCTGAACCACAAATTACTTTATCTGGACACACAGGATTTAGGCTAAATTGGCCTCCAGTGGACTTTAGAAAAACGTGAAGGGGATAGATGAAATAAACATCTCTGTTTACTCAAAAAAAAAAAAAAAATTGTCAGTGTATTACCGGCAGTGTATTTCCCCAGAACAAATTAAACAATTAACATTTTGCTTCCCCTTTAAAGCAATTTGACTGTTTGCGGTAATATATTCAATAGTTGACATTATTTTCTTCATTTTATTACAATATTTAAGCATTTAAGATTTAATATTGGTTCATGTATGTAGTTTATAAGCTGTCTTGATGTATTAAGTTACACTCTTATGGTTTAATATAAATAAATAATTTTATTACAGTGGAAACACATAATTCCTTCCAATTAAGTTATTAGTTATTTTTGAACTCATGTCCGGGCTTTGATTGCATGATCACACCGCCTACTACCAGAGCGCTCTTCCGCTATTTCTGGTGGACATGAGCCCGACTCCACTGTGGGAGTCTCTAAATTTAGCCTACCCAGGTTTAGTTATCTAGGGTAGGAGTCTTTAGCATCTGACATCGTACAGGCTCGGGATCGCGCAACTCCCCTTTCGAAGGACGACATGCTCAATTTCAAATGTTAACTTGCCACATATATTTGTAATTGTGTTTGAAAGTAACTCTTGAGTGGTTATAAAACCAAGAAACAACAGAGAAAGTTGGAAGTTAAGCCTCAATAATGGATATTTTATGAATGGAGCTGAGCCTTGCTTTATTAAGTTGCTTAAAGCTCACTTAATTCTTAACACATCTCCAGGGAAATAAGTTAAAAAAAAAAAAAAACTGCTTTCCAAGAATGCATTATATGGCGACTTTCAGAAAATTTGAGAGGAAATTAGATTTTTTAATGGATTTTTTCTTTTTTTTAACAATGTCAATTAGTAATGTTGCTTTGTATTCCGGGAAAATCAACCCCAGGGGTTCTTGCTGCCCCACCCCACTTCCTATTGGCTAACTGAGCTCAAAATCACGGGTTCGAAACCATGTCGAATCCTTAGTTCATTTTATCTGAGAAGTGAAATAAACTTAAGCACGCTGTCCATCGGATAGGAAGTTAAACGATTGTCCCCGAGCTTGTACGACGTCAAGTACTCGTTAAAGACTAGGTGAATAAAATTTAGGGTAGGCAAAATTTAGGACTACCACAGTAGACCCGGGCTCATGTCCACCAGGCTGACAAAAAATCGCTCTGGTAGTAGCCGATATGATCTTGTAGTTAAAGCCCGGGGTGAATCATAATAACTAACTAAAAATGAGAAAGAAAAAAAAATTAAAAATAGAAAAATTAAATAAATAATCTAAGAATATCAATTTAAACCTCATTCAATTTACATATGAAATTTAGTGTCAATACATTCATTACAAAGGGAGGGTGTTTTAGAGTTTATGTGTTAAGGGTTCTGGAAACACATATAAAATTTTGTGTATAAAATTTCGTGTCGATACATTCATTCTATTGGCAGGTATCGTGTTCACAGATACACACACCAACAGACATATTTGTTTCACCCCCAGCTATACGAGGATAAGTAAATAAGTTTTGTAATCGGTCAAAAAATCGGTGCAGAATTTCATGTTTTCTACAGACACCAAATTTGAAGAAAAAATGTCTAACCGTCTATATGTATGTGTCTGCGTGTCTGAGAACATGATAACTCCCGATAGAATGAATGCATCAACACGAAATTGTATATGTAAACGCAGGCACCCTCTAACGACAACACCTGTTGATTTTCAGCCAAATCGACCAATGGGGAAGGGGTGGATTAGAAGGGAGACATAACTCAAAAACTCTAATAACTGTCGATGTAATGCATGTATCGACTCAAAATTTAGTATGAGAATTTAGGAGTCCCTACGTAGCTACGTACGCGTAGGTCAACTATTGAATCTTAGCGCAAATGATCGACTGGGTTTGGTGGAGGGCCGAAAAGTTAATTGAATAATTCGATCTGGGTTCATAGTGACCAGTAGAAGGAACGTGGAAGTTTCCCGATGTATTGCAAAAAAATGGCACTTCTAGACAAAAACTCCGGAAAAAATCAATATTAATTTTTAGCTAAAATGGTCGATTTTAGAGAAAGATCAAAACCTTAGTTGATAAATTCGCGCTGGGGAAGTACACTTTCCGTGATTCACCGACGACATTTTTATACTGTTAGCACATTTCCTTGGTATTTATTATTTATACAGTTGTATATATTGATGTATTTGTAAATTAAAAAAAAATATATATTTTTTTATATAACAGAGAGAATGCATAACAAATAAAAAATACTCTCATTTGAACAAGAGTGACAATTTTCCTCTCTATATGTAAATTTAAAATAAAATAAAAAATTGTTATTGTTATTTTAATTTTACAATTTTCATGGTATAAAACTATTGATATCTTGGTAGCCTAGATTCCAGGGAATTAATTTTCCTTATTTTTTTTTTTAAATTCCATTCTGCTTGGAAAAGAATGAGAAAATTCTTGGAAATTGTTGTCTGTGTAGAATGTTAATTAACTAATTACAAGGACTTTTGAGACCTCACTGAATTTTGTAATGAAGATTGTAAAGATATCATATCATTCACTGAAAGACATCTTGTTAAAAAAAAAAATATTGAGAGGAAAAAAAGTATATTGCTTTTAGAAATTAGTATCTCAGATCCATTTCTTAAAATGAAATGAATAAGAGAAGGAAAAATGTTGGAAGTCGCAGAGGGAAATAATGTCATTAGACAAATGTCATCGGTGAATCCTCCATTGCAAATTATTTGCAATCTCTTTTTCAACTACCTACCTCTTTTGCAATTTGGCTGAAAAGCTTTAGGAGTGTGCTCAGGGACTTCCTCGAAAATTGAGACCACTTTACTTTCATTCTACAGAGATAGCTATAGAAACAAAAGACGTTGTCTTCTCACTGTTTTATTTTTGACCAGAACCGGTCTTGAAAGCTACAGTGTCATCATCAGTGGCACATCCCACAAGCCTGTCATCATCAGATCCATTTCTTAAAATGGAATGAATAAGAGAAGAAAAAATGTCTGAAGTCACGGAGGGAAATAATTATTCAAGAAAAATGACATTAGTGAAAGTTGTTTGTTATGCAAAAATGAACATTTTTGTTTAGTATAACGTTTTTCTGAAAACCAATATTTTCCGAGTTTTTCTTGAAAACCCCCCAGAAAAAAATATTTTTTTGGGGGGACAAAGCGGTAAAAACACGTTTTTTAAACAATCCAAAAAGATTAAGCTGATAAATCAATCGCACATAAACATTTTTTGTTTGTAACATTTTTTCCCACAATCTATATTTTCCGAGATATGGACGGTTTTTCTGCTTCATTTACTGGACTATTGGTATGAGGCTCCTTACATGTTTTCAATAGCTCCAACTACTAATTTATTGAAAAAAGCGAACGGGGATGATAATAAATTAAAAAATATTGTAATACAAAGCTCTCTACTGCATGAGATTTCGAAAGGTCCTATCGATCCGGTCCGGATCATATCACCATAAAATATGATTTCGCCCCACTTCCTCCGCTGTCAACTCGGATCTCTCCACCCCCCTTGACAAAATCCAGGATACACAGCTGGATAAAATTGTTGCAAGAATTATTATATTCCGATGAAATGAACGGACATACATTGGAGATATGTAAATTTGACTCAACATTTGAAATTCAAATATACTTTTTAGTTATTCATTCTGGGATTCACACTTGATTATCATTGTTCTCTATCTAATTCCTATTCCACACCTTGTAGATTTTCCAATTTGGAACCGAAGTGTAAGTGGATTTTCAATTATCTGTCTTCTAATGGGAAATTTTCTATCTGCTTATTCCATCGTACCACTAGACTGTAATCCTAGTAATTTATTTTTCATTTATTTATATTTTTGTTTAATATTATTTAATACTTCCTTCTACGAAGTTTAGGATAAGTTATGTAATCAGTCGAAAATTCGATGTTGAGTTTGCACCAAAATTTCATGTTTTCTAAACCATGATTTAAAGAAAAAAAAAAAAGTCGTTTAAAAAAATTATCTTTTTGCTCCCCCTCCAAAACCAGTCTCCTACAGTTAACTTATATAGGGACTCCTAAATCCTTATAGTAAATTTTGTGTAGATAAATTCATTACATTGGCAGTTATTAGAGTTTTTAAATTGAGCCCCCTCCCCCTAACCCCCCTTCCCTTCCGATATCCCTGAAATTTGATAGATTATTTCCTCATTAGGTTTTGACTATGAAATTATATGTAGATACAATCATTACAACCCCCAATCTCCCCTTTTCCTTAGACTGATTTGGCTGAAAATTGATAGATGTTTTCCTTATGGGGTTTTGGTCCCACATTGAAAATTTTGTGTCGAGACATTCATTATATTGGTAGTTATTAGAGTTTTCCCCCCTAATCCCCTCTTTCCCTTTGGTCGATTTGGCTGATGAACAATAGGTGTTGTCGTTAGAAGGTTCTGGGTTCACGTATAAAATTTCGTATCAATATATTCATTCAATCGGGAGTTTTCGTGTTCACAGTCACACAGACAGACAGAATATTTGGTTTTCCATATTAGGAATCTGGAGATCGGAAAAGATAAAATTCCATTGAAAACTCCGCAACAAATTTTTGACCGATTACATAACTTCCCCTATATTTCGTATAGCTGGGGAAATAATGTGCCTGTCTGTCTGTGTCTTCGCTAACTTCCGATAGAATGAATCTATCGACACGAAATTGTATATTTGTATACAGATCCTCATAAGGACGACACCTATTATTTTTTACACAAATCGGCCGAAGGAAAGGAGAGATTGAATGGGGGGACACATCATAATGTGTCCATTTAGACTCCATATTGTACGGGTGATGTGCCACTGATGATGACGCAGTTCTTTGAGAGCCGGTTCTGGTCGGAAATAAAACAGTGGGAAAACAACATCTTTCATTTCTAACAGACATATTAATGTTTTCGCAAAATCTGCCGAAGGGAATGTGGGATTAGAGGAAGAGGCTCAACTGTGCCACTGATGATGACGCAGTTGCGTTGAAAGTAAATTCTGATCTAAAGTAAAAGAAGGGAAAGACAATATCTTTTATTTCTGTGAGACACCTATTTATCAGCTCAAAAACCCCAATAATTGCTGATGTAATGAATGTATCGGCACTTTTAAAACGATTCCGAAGTCATTTCACAAAGAAACGAGATCGCGAAACTGAAATTTTCAATATATACCTATTATTTATGTAAAAAGAGAAAGTTGGAAAAATAAATTATTATATTCAATTAGGCCTAAAATTGTTTTCCCAGAAGCTATTTTTTCAATGGGTTTTAGAATGGGCCGGAAATATTTCTCATGTTAGGAAATCGTTAAAATAACTGGAATGTTAGGGAAACGGCCAAGTCGTTACATTGAATTTAATGGTCGCTTAGTTTCTCTCCACGTTTCCCCTCATTTCTCCCAATTCCGTAAATATTTGAATATATCTTTTTGTT
The DNA here is from genome assembly GCA_963662175.1 of Aradus depressus. Lineage (NCBI taxonomy): Eukaryota > Metazoa > Arthropoda > Insecta > Hemiptera > Aradidae > Aradus > Aradus depressus. The sequence goes on from OY759214.1 coordinate 75,714,407, forward strand.
CATTGCTACAGATGAACTGTTTTATTCGGTGTGAACATTTTGAAAAATGATATCTTTAACAATTTTTGAAAAAAAATTGATATGTATACAGCTGTGTCCGTCTTAATATGGATCATTTGAGGCTACTGTAGTATAATATGGTGCTTTTTTGAGAGAAAAATTATTGTAAATGGAATGTAGTGTCAGGGATTTATTTCCATAAGAAATACAGCTTTTTGGATTTCGGCGCCGAGTCATTCCATGCTAAATCAAGATAAAAAATAATAATTTTGAACTTTGATGTTTCTATATAGTTTCCAGGCATGGAAAATATGAAAAAAGTATGAATCCCCAGACGATTTGGAAAGTTTTTAAATTGAGCCCCGTCTGATCCCTCCCCTCCTCTGGTTGATTCCGCTGAAAATTGATGAATGCCGCCCTTATAGTATTTTGAATTTACATATGAAATTTCGTGTCAATACATTATTAGTTGCAGTTATCAGATTTTGTGTTAAATCTCCCCCTTCCCTTTGTCAGATAGGCTGAAAATCAATAGGGTCGTTCTGGATACACATACACAATTTCGTGTCAATACATTCATCTATCGGAAGTTATCGTGTTCATAAACACACAAACAAAGATAGAATTTTTACTTCCCGAGTTATGTAATCGGTCAAAAATTCGATGCGGATTTTTCTAGACTCCAAATATGAAAAAAAATTGTTTGTCTGTGATCACGTAACTCCCGATAGAATGAATGTATCAACACGAATCCAGAACCCTCTAACGACGACATCTATGGTTTTTCAGGCAAATCGATGAAAGGGGAGGGGGGATTAGGGGGGAGGCTTAACTTAAAAACTCGAATAACTGCCGATAGAATGAATGTATCGACACGGAATTTCATATGTAAATTCAAAACCTATAAGGACGGAAATGTTTAATTTTCAGCGTAATCGGCAGAAGAGAATGGGTGATCAGAGGGAGTCAACTAAAAAAAAAAACGATAATTACCAATGTAATGAATGTATCGACATAGAAATTTCATACTTAAAGACAAAACCCAATGAGAACCAAACCTGTCAAATTTTGGCTCAATGAATGGGGATTCAGGGTAGGAGGCTCAATGCAAAAACCCTAATAACATCCGATGTAATGAAGTTATTGACACAAAATTTAGTGTGAGAATTCTGGAAAAGTACATTACCGTTGATTCACTGACGACATTCTTTTTTCATTGTTGGAACCAAGAGGTCGGAAAACATGAAATTTAGTTGAACACTTCACATTGAATTTTTACCGATTATATACATTCCTCTATACTTTGTTTATCTGGGGAAGTATAATTTTTACTGTTAGAGATGAATGGTGGACAGATAGCCTTCCAGACGATAAGCTCCCTATTGTCGTTTCCATGAATTGATTGAGCTAGGTGGTGTAGACCAATTGATTCAGATAGTGGTTATGATGGGGGTGATTGGTGTCAGGGGGATGTCAGCCTGTGAGACTGCAAGGGAAGTGACCATTATCGAGCTGACTGGACTGGATAAACGGAGCCTAGCCAGGAACCAGTCAAGCGCATACTGGAAATCAAGGAATTCCCCTATCTTGGCGACCAACTCGGAAAAACCTTCCTCTTTTTTTCGCATCTTCCTTGTATTCTTCCTTCTTTTATAAAAGGGGTGGTAGAATGTGGAAAAGTACACGATATCCTGCGCATCATGATTTTCACCGAATCAAGATAACCAGTGTCAAAGGGAAGTAGTTTTAAAATCCCACTCAATTAATTAATTCATACCCTAACATTCTTAGAAACTCAGAATACTATCAACATTGTGGGATAGGTAAACGTTGGATTACTCTATTCCCTACAGAAGACATCTAAAACAGTTAAAAAAAGTACCTACCTGGTTTGTGATTCAAATAACTAGTTTTTTCTGTCCAACCATGGAAGCCGGACTCTCTTCATTGTATATCGTGGATAGTGATTCCAGTGATGAAGCCATTATAGTGTATTATCATCGATAGAAATAGAGCGAAGCAGATTCTGGGTTCATCCTTATAGGAAATTAACTAAATAGGAATTCACCCTTTTAGAATTTTTAGCTTTAGTAATAAATATATATATTAGCAATAATACACCTTTTTTATTGTACCCCTGCAAAATGGAAAAATAAAAAATTGCATACCTGTCAGATTGACTGTTCTTCCAACTTCACTCCAGGCCCTTTCAGTTTCGTCTTTCTTCGAATAACCGGGAAGCTTAAAATTATATAAAGCAAGACGCTTTTCCACTCCTGTCACGAATAAAATATTAGGATGTTGATCATTCATGTACATAGGGTGTAAGAAACTGAAGAACCGAGTCACCTGGCGAGTCACTCATTGCCAATCGGTGTGTAACTAGTAGCGCCGTCTGCGGTGTCCCGTTCGATTACATAGGAAGTAACTCAAAGTAAACTGGTTAGTAATTTGCGTCACTGATCAGTTTCTGTTGAGTAGCTCCGTGTGCAGACGGCCTTACAGGCTCTTGCAGCATGAGTTCCATTGGATTCAATCCCTCAGGATCACAGGGATCACAAAGATGCATTACAAATAGTCCTGGAGGACTGGGCGTTGCTAAAAGGAAATTCAACTTGGTGCGAACAACCTGATAGTCGACAGCCAAAAGAGTTGATTAGGGGACCGGACAACAAAAGAAGAATCACTCAGTAAGAATATATCTCTTTAAAATGTGTCTTGTACTGGATCCGTTCTGCTGAATATGTGAAGTGATGAAGGAAAGCATGCCAGTAAATATGAAGTTTATTCATATCTACGATGTAGAATTTTTGATGAGGCGTTCTTCAACCGAGATGCCTTTCAAAGCTTCAAATCCTACGGTTAATTAAAGAGGTAAGAGAGTAGATATTTAAATATTTACGAGGAGCTGCTATATGGGCGTTCAGGAGTTGCATAATATGGGTACAAAACCCATCCCTGCAATTTATCAAAGGTAATATGCATTGAAAAGCAAATCCTCAAAAAAGAATACTTTCTAATACAAATGAACCACTGAAGACAGACTTCGGGACAGAATCTCCTATACAAGCTGCTATAGTGAATATATAGATCAGACAGGTAGCAAAATAAAGATAACGAGTCAATGAACATCTTCAACATTTACGGAGTAAAGGATACGAGGCCTGGGCCTTTCTCTCAATATTCAATCCACAATATCCTGTGAAGGAAATATATAGACATGTGGAAAGCTTAGAAATAAAGTTACATAAGAAACTCGAGAATACTTGTTTAGTACCATTTGTGACTGAGCTATGCAATAAGAAAGATGTAGAAATGCCTAGCTCGCAACTTTTAAATTGTTAATTTTTAAAAATTATATTCTTTTAAATTGTTTATTTCTTCTTTCCCAGCTATACAAAGTATAGGGAAGTTATGTAATTGGTCAGAAATTCGATGTTTTTAACGGAATTTCATGTTTTCCGACTTCCTGATTCCGAAAATGAAAAAAAGTCTTTGGTGAATCACTGGGAATGTATTACCCTAGACGTTAACAGCAATTCTATGAAAGATATTTTATTAAAAAACAACAAAAAAAAAAAAACTAAATATTCATTCTGGGCCCCGTTTTTGGTCATTTACACTCAACTCACTAATATTGAAATGGGAACTGATTTGAAATTGTATGATAATCCCCTCTTATCCGAGGATTATTTATATCAACAAATTTATCCATGCATACAGACTTCAGGCCTCAAAACGTATTTTATAGTATGTTTACTATTATATTATGGTATAGTTTACTTATGTATTTTATAGATAGTTTCATCTCTAATTTAAATAATATTCGCAGAAGATTGTGCTAAAAGTTTAGTAAGCTATAGGAACTTTCAAAAAACTGATGTTTCAGGGGCATACATTACATAAAGTAGACATCCATTTACAGAATAATGTTATGTAGCGCTACCTAATGTCAATGTTGAAATACTTGGTTCAAATCACTTTACTTAGTGGAAGTAAAGAAATAAACACTAAAAAATAATTATAAGTAGGGGAGAAAGAGCCACCATTGGGCTGAAAATAATTTACAAGATGGCGGCCGTCCTAAAATTATTTTCTAGAATTGAATAATTTTTTTATTATTTGGTAGGTGAAAGGGTTGTCACACTCAAAAGGAATACTAACCCGATGACAATAGTTATAAGTCCCTTTAATCAAAAGGAATACTAACCCCATAACTAGTGTCATTGGGTTAATATTCCTTTTGAGAGAAGGGACAACCCTTTCATCTACCAAATAATAAAAAAAATTATTCAATTATAGAAAATAATTTAAATCAGTTACATACAATTATATAATAAACGTTATGGAATTTGGGACAACCCAGCGGAACCGAAACGACCTCTTTCAGACGACGGAGAAGAATACCGTCACTGTATACATAACCATATTTGGACTATTTAATTACGACAGTAATATGAATAAATCACTTCCAATGTCTTGCATTTAATTAACTAATAATAAATATATCGAAGAGCAAATATATTGTATAAAGATGATCCCCCTTCTTTGCCAATTTCGCGGAAACCTATTATGTATCGTACTATTTTGAATTTAATAAATTATTAAGTTCATGTTAATACATTCATTATTTCGGCAATTTTTGGGGAGTTTGTGCCCCACTTCCCTTTGGCTGAAAATTGTTCCTTAGGGGCTCTGGATACACTATTAAAATTTTGTTTCGAGTGCATTCTATCGGCAGTATCGTGTTCACAGAGGCACTAACACAAGCGGAGAGACATTTTCTGTTTTTATTTCCCCAGCTTTACGAAGTTATGTACAAAATCAGATGTTAAGTTTTGACTGGAATTTCCTATTTTCCAATTCCAGATGCCAAAAATGAAAAAGAAAGACTGTTTTTCTATCTGTGGACACGGTAATTTCCAATAGAATGAATGTTTTCATACTAAATTTTTGGGGGTTCAACACAAAAAACCTATTGATAGCGGTTATAATGGATGTACTGACATGACATTTCATATGTAAATTCAAACTCCATAAGTTCAAGACCTATTAATTTTCAGCGGAATCAAAAGGAGAGGGGAGGGGCTGAACGAAAAAAATCCCATTAACTAATGAATACAGTAGACTCTCCCTTATTCGGCGTTCTGTTAACCTGCGCTCTCCCTTATCCGGCGCTCGCAAAATAATATCAAATTTTTTAAACTAAAATTAACATTCAATTATTAGATTATCAATTATATGAGCCACGTGTATTTACGAGCACATAATATTCCGTCTCACGAATCTTTTATGTATACTTATTGTTCATACATACATATATATGTATTATAATGAAGGGAACGCTAATACAATATTTAATTACTACACTTAATTAAATGCAGATTTCAAAATATCTTTTTAATGCTTGGATAAATATATGTACATATGTACGTACGTATAATAAATCAATACGTATAAATACGTATGTACATATTATTGTCAATTTAATAAATGTTATCAACAAAATACATACGTGTTTTATTCCTTAGCTCACCTAAAAACACTTCTTTTTATGCTTTAATTGATATATTTTTTCTCATTAATTGATAATTTCCGTTATCCGGCTTCACGTCGGTCCCGGCACCGCCGGATAAGGGATAGTCTACTGTATATCGATATAAAATTTTGTATTTTAATTAAATAAGGAGGGCACCTATTAGGTTACTTGAAATTGGGACTCAGGTATCCCTAAAAATCCAACTATTGGTAATTAGCCCAAAAGGTCGATTCGAGGAGCGCTTAAAACTCAATTAATTAATTTATCCCGGGGAATTAAATTGCCGGTGATTCAACTACGACAATTTTGGACTGGCGGATTCCTTGAATATAAAATTCTGGAAAATACAAAAAGAAATGAGTTGTATTATTCAACTCAGAAATGTTTTCTAGCATAACACAAAAAAATAAAAAATTAACTGAAGTTAATAATCTCGTTGTCTCTCTCTCATTTAGTGATTCAAAGTTGGAGAGAAAAAGTATTAATAAGAATGAAAAAAAAAAAATGGTTTATTTCTACGTTAAATTTTAATAACTGTCGAATTACAGAGAAATACAATATTGTATTATTAAATCCTAATTAATTCATTTAGACGGAATTAATTATTTTGTATTCTGGCTTAATTCGTTCAGTGGAAAACAAGCTAAATAAGTACATCTCCCGAATAATAAAAAGCCCTCTTTAATTTAATTTACGTATTATTATATTTTGGTAATTATCCACTTCAACTCAACTTGTACCAAAATTGACCTTTTGTCGCGCCATGAAAATATGACTCATATGTCCCAGTTTTTTTAAAAAGTGTTTTTGATTGAATTTCATAAAAAAAAAAGGATATGTTTTTTGATTTAATATTCATTATAGTTATTCTTGACTCATGCTTCAACTACGATGTCATATCGCAACGAAAGAGCGTTTTGGTAAACTTGAGTCCACTACTGTGGGAGTCAGGGGCGTAGTGAGGATTTTGAGCAGGGGGGGGGGGGGGGGGGGATGTTACCAGCACAGCCCGCAGATTCCGTGATAAGCGCTGCAGACTTTTTGTTATTAATTTGAGAGACTCTCACCCCTAGAATCTCCCCCTGAGGTAACCACTGACTGTAATACTTTAGCTGACTTTACATGAGCAGCAAAAATGGCAGAATTAAGTGACTCACAGCCATGGTTTTTTGCTTTGGCCAGAGGGTGCCCTCCTGCTCCCCCTGGCTACGCCCCTTATAGGAGTCCTAAATTTTGCCTACCTAGGTTTATTCACCTAGGGTTGGGGGTCTTTAACAGTGACTCACATCGTGCAGGCTCGGGACCAACGCTTAACGTTTTTGAGGACGGCGTGTTCAAAGTTTTTTCACCTCTCAGATTAAGAACCTAAGGGCCTCGGGCATGTTTCGAACCCGCGGTTTGGAGCTCAGTAAATAAGCACGCTACCCCTGAGCTACCTACTGCTATGCCATACTCATTATATGACTTTTGAACAATTAAATTTCTGTCGGTTATTTATGGTGAACAAAAAAGTCTTTTTTTTTTTTTAATACATAGTATATATATATACATAATACATAGGTGATTAGATAAAATAAAAAATAAAAAACTCGTCAGTGAATCACCGAGAAGTTTTATATTTTCTGACTTTCTGATTCCGATAAACAAAATGTCTGTATGTTCGTGTGTTTTTAACACACTAACTCCCGTGGAATAAATGTATTAACACGAAAATTGATTGGTATATGCAGAACGACATCTATCTATTTTCAGCACAAATCGGCCAAAGGGAAGGAGATATAAGGGTTGTAATGAATGTATTGACACGAAACGGTAAATTCAAAATTCTATAAGGACGACACCTATTAGTTTTCAGCGGAAGGAGAGGAGTGAATCAGAGGAGGACTCTCAAAGCTCAAAACTTTCAACAACTGCCGATGTAATGAATGTATCGACATGAAATTTAGTATGATGATTCAGAAGCCATTTTGAAAGTCAAATTTTGAGTTTTATCCCAAATTCTTGCTGGAAAAGTATGTAGCTTGTTATTCACCGATGACGTTTTGCTCTCCCTGCAGAACCAATCGTCCGATGATTGATTTCATTCAAGCCGAATTTGTTTGAATGTGTTCATACCCGGCTGAGGCCCTCATATTTAATCCATATTGATGGATTGGAACTCCCTTAGAAAAGTTAACAGGAACGGGAGCATTGGATGCTTAGGTCCCTTGGTGTATACTTAATATATTATACACTACGTCCTGAGGAAGCTCATAAATGCATTTACATGCCAACAAATTTTCGGATGTTGTTGTTTTTGTGGTGCTAGTTGTTTACTATTTGCCTGACTGGGTATGTGAAACACTTATTCAGGTCGGGTTACTTGTTATAAACTTAGACAGGAACGCAATTCGAATCTTAAAATACTTTTAGTAAAGTTGAAGGAAGTTTCCAAAGTGGTTACCTACTTTGCTAGCTGAGTTGTGAGGTTCTCATTAGACAAGATGTAATACTGAGGATTTCAACCCGGATCTCATAGATACCAAGTTGGGGAACGGATATAGGTTTTGGACCCTACAAGAAATATTGGCTGGTCTTACCCACCATCTCCGTTGATTTACTATGTGGGTTTGGAAGCCATCCCAAAGCTCGGGTTTCCCCACAACCATAGAGAAAAAGAGACAGTGTCACAACTCCAATAAAAAAAAAAAAAAGGGAAGACACCATATTTTTTCCCACTTTTAGCTACTTAGCTTTTTCTCAGCACATTTGTCAGGATAAGAAATACCCTATTGATCACTGTTGTCAAGAGAAAACCTAAGAAAAATCATTACAAACTTTTAGAGTAGTTTTCTTCAGAGGGAATGCCGTAAAACAACTAACTCCATGGAATGGAGTGAACTTGACTTAAGGCTCTTCTCATGGCCATTAAGTCCCCACTATTTATTGGACAACATGGTTCCAATAGTATTTCAATGGTAATGCATTTTGGGGGGGGGGGGGGGGGGACTGAGAGTGTGGGGGCATCGAGATTGAGCAGAAGAGACGACCACCGATCGCCGTCATAGCCTCAATTAGCTTTACCATGTCCCTGAGCTTCCTCAATATTCTTTCGACGCATGACGTCCCACATGTGCAAGTTGTACCCTCTGGTTATTGTGACACACCCGGGCTTTAATTACGAGATCATATCGCCTACTACCGCTCTGGCGCTCTGCTCAAGACGACATGAGCCCAATTGTACTATGAGAGTTCACTTAGGGTCCTTAACGAGTTACCTGACATCGTATACCGCTTAACGTCCTATCCAAAGGACGGCGTGCTCAAGGTTCTTACATCTCCCGGATAAGAAACCAATGGGTTTCGGCCAGGTTTAAAACCTTCGCTTTTGAGCTCGATATGCTAGCATGCTACCTCTGAGCGACCGGCGCCCTCAATAAAATTTATATTATAAATCAAATGTATTTTATAATGTCCACACGAATTGAATTTTTTTAATAAGATAATAGTTAAATATCTATAACTAATAAAAAGGTTTAATACATTGGGGAGCTTTTAGCTGTAGTATTAATATTTTCAGAGTTCAAACGAAAGCACTAAGAATAATAAATAATATTAATCAAAGAACTAGATGAAAAGATACCTTGCCTTATATTTGAAAAACTATATTTATAAAAAATATAAATATTTTCGATCTCATCAATATTACGAGTATACTAAATGATGTGTAATATAATGAAATAATAATATAATGAAAATAATTTCGAATAACTGATCACACTTTCTAACATTGACATGACAGTTATTGGGACTCATGCCCGGGCTTTAACTAGGTCATATCGTCTATTCACATACCCTCTATCGGCGCTATGGTGGACATACTATACTGTGGGAGTCCTAAATTTTATTCTATGTTCATTCATCTAGGGTAAGTGTCTTTAAGAAGTACCTGACATCGCTTCCCCTCCCAGATAAAAAAATAAGAAACTTGGGCTGATTTTTCGAACCCGCAATTGTAAGCTACTTCTGAGCTACCGGAGCCCTCAAAAATCTAAATTTTTCCCCAAAATGTCAAATAACAGGTTCATCCATTCACCATATTCAATTCACAAAAGTCATCTCTTTGTTAAGAGTCACTGGACCGGACCAGTTGTTCGCTAGTGGACTGGTTGAGTTCATTATGTGTAGAATATCAGTATTCAGGAATGTCTGTCTAAATAGTTCCTTCCAATATGTCCTTTCTCATGACTTCCGAAACAACTGTTAGTGCGTACTTGTACCTCTTCCTACTTTGAGTGTAGATGCGCAGTTAGACTGCTCAAAGTTCGTAGAACTTGTTCCTTAAAGTTCAGCTTCTTCGAAAATTAAGCATTTTCTTCAGGCTCTACTTCTCTCGTGAAGATTTTTACTTTGTTGCTCCTGAGGTTTGTTGTATACAGTTTCAACTTCCATAACTTCGGAAATGGCTGATCCCATCAATAAAAGCCTGGCAAACCAGCTGCTGCTGGATCACAACTGGCGCATCCGGGCAAAAGTTCGATCTCCTAAGTAAGGCATTTCTCAAAGAAGATTAACTCTGACATAAATATTAAGAATGTCCTTGATCAGAATGCTATTATTTACATCGTCAAAGTTAACTTAGGTGTGCAATATATTCTGCTGTTTGCAAAAACTGAGCTGAGTCAGGCATATCTGTACAAAAAACTCAGTGAATGTTCTAATAATTATCAGTAACATCTCACCTTGCATGTTCTTTATGAACATATTAATACCTTAAATAGATTTCAATTGAATTTAATGGATTTTTACTAGCCTTTTTGTAGACAACAACAGCTGTGAATATTTTTATCGAAAAAAAGTCGATTTGTACGTTAGAAAACTGAAAAAACCCGTTCGAAAAAAGTGGTGTCCGATGGTAAACCGAAAAGGGCTTCGCCCGGATTTTTACATTTGAAATCGAAAAATTCTATTTTTCGCGAGAATTTTGTCTCTCAATTGATTTCAATGGGGATTTCGTTTTTTGGTGATTATTCCTCCATGGTATGTTCGATTTCAGATTTTTTTGTAGTAACCCATCGTCACCATGGCAAATTTCAATGTGATCGGTAAAGGGGTTTAGGAGGAGTACGAGCACAACGAAATACATGAGTCGCCTAAGAAGGAACTTCGTAAACTCAGCTCAGTTATTAACATTATTTATTAAATATTATATATTCCACAAAAAATTTATATATGAAAAAAATATATACACATTTAATTCTATCCACTGGGCATACTCAATCCCAAATAGGCCAGAAATGTATTGGAATAAACTGGATATTATGAAGGAGAAAGCAAAAAAAAAAAAATTATATATATATATATATATCTGTTGTCACAGAGAACAAATTGGTAAATCTAAATTCGTAACTTTTCAGGGCAGCACTTTTTTACTTTTGCATTAATAGTATCGTAACAATCCAGTTTTTGGAATAAATAAATTATGTTTGCATCATTTTTAACCATAAAGTATCTTCTAAATCTACAGGAGTGAATGAAAATGAATATCGTTAATCCTTTCTTGGATCTTTCCTTAGTTACCTAATTTTTATACACACCTAATTATAATTATTAATCATACTTTTTGAAATACTCGTGAATGATGCCTCTATAAAGTATATATAATCAAAAACGCCCTCTTCACTTGGAATAGTCTGTCGTAGTGAATAAATGGTTAATTGCAGTTATTAAGTAGATTAAGTTGATTTAACCGAGAACATACACAATTTTACGAGATACCAAGAAATTCACATCTTTATAATTCCGATTAAAGTACTGAGCTCCCAACAGTGCGCAGATGGCTTCAGAGATGATCACACTACGCTTAACTCATTTTGCCATTTTACGACTTAACAACTCATTCCCTGAGACCATAGATATGTGACGTGGCAATTACAAGAAATTTTTTTTTACCAACCACGCTTACAAATCACTTTCTCTCCCCCTCTCCTTTTCAAAATCATTTCATATGTGATCTGTAAAGGGGAGGGGGGATGAGAGAGGGGTAGTCAACTCAAATACCCTAATAACCGCCGATAGAATGAACGCATCTAAACAAAATTTAGTGAGTGCATTCAGAACTCAACTATTGATTTTTAGCTCAAACTTGGATTGATTTTGAAGAGAGAGAATAAAAATTTAATTGATCTGAGGAAGTACATTATCGGTGTTTCATCGACGACGTTTTTTTTTATAAATAAATATTTTCCACTAATTGAAACATTCAAATTGTTTGACATAAACCACTTTTCGTTTCGGCAGGTCATTTGTGAGACAAATTAAATTTGAAGAGAATAAAAGTAGAGAAAAAAATATGAAAAAAAGAAAATAATAAAGCGAGGGAGGAAGCTAAACGAAGTCCAAAGGACTTGAAAAGCCATCCGATTAATGTGGAAACTTTTGGATCAATGGCGAGAGACAAACAATTTTCTTCTTTCTGGGAAGGATAAACTGATTTTCCGAGGGAGTTTTCAACGAAATGTATTTTTACTGATTTAAAGAGGACAGTAAAGTAGAAAAGAAATTTAATGAACTTCTCCATTTGTTTACCTGTAGGTTTTGGTTTAGGTTTTATGACTCATGCCCGGGCTTTAACTACGAGGTCATATCGCCTACTACTAGAGCGCTCTTTCGTCACTCTGGTGAACATGAGCCCGACTCTACTGTCTTTAACGAGTGCCTGACATCGTACAGGCTCGGGACCATCGCTTAACGTCCCATCCGAAGGACGGTGTACTTAAGTTTTTTTTACCTCCCAGATAAAATAAACTAAGGGCCTCGGTCGGGTTTCGAACCCACGATCTTGAGCTCAGAAGGCAAGCACGCATACCACTGAGCTACCGGCGCCCTCTGTCTACCTGTATTACAACCAACGTTTTTCTACCGATGTTTTATGTTATTTGTTTTAATTTGTATGCTACTTTTTTTTCGTCTCCAGCTATATGAAGTATAAGGAAAGTTATAGATTTCTTAATTTCAAAAAAAAAAAAAATAAATAAAAAAAAAAAAAGATTACTTTAAGGACGACAGCTATTGATTTTCAGCCAAATCGGCCTAATAGTGGAAGGGGGAGGGGGGGGGGGGGGTTAACACAAAAACTTTATCCAGTAGTATTTAATATATAATGATAGTATTGACACGAAGTTTCATATGTAAAGGCAAAGCCCTATAAGGTCAACACATATTAGTTTTCAGTGGAATCAGCCGAAGGGAAACGGGAGATTGGAGAAGGGCGCAACTAAAAATGCCCTAAACTGCCGATTTAATGAATGTATCGTCATGAAATTTTATATTTAAATTCAAAACTCCAAGGGGATGGCACCTATTAATTTTCTGTGAAATCGGTTGAAGGGAAAAAGGGGATCAGAGAAGAGGGGATCAACTCAAAAACCCTAACCTTGTACACACTTGTATTCAAAGTCGAGGGATTTTGTACCTAGACACTGTCTATATACAATCGCTCGACATGTCTACTGACAATCTTAGGACAAATTCATGTCTATAGACACGGTTTTGGAATTCCCGTTTGAATTGGGAGACATGAGGCAATTGTTGCGCAATATTTCATAGTGTGGAAGTTTTGGAATGCTTCCTGGTTTTTTTTTTGTTTTTTTTTTCTGTTTTTATTATTAAGATGTGGCCTATGGAGAAGGTGTTATTTTTAATTGAAGATTTTCACGCGGCATCTTGTTTGTGGAATGTGACTAGTCCTTTTCCGCTTGATCTTTTTCCGCCAGGAGGCGACAAATCTGCTGAACACTGGGTAGCCGGTTTCCGTCACCAACTGCCATAGGTTGAGTCCCAGGTACGATCGTGTCCCTCGTATTAAATCCCCCTCTAGGCCCGTCGTACAGTGGACATTCGAGGCCCACATGTTCTGCAGTCTCGACTCCGTCGCACGAACAGTTCGGGTTGTTCTTCTTCCTAAAGAAGAATAGCTTGGAGTTGAAATCTCCGTAACCTGATAATATGCTTAGGTCGTTCGGCCATCTGAGGCCTAAAATAACTGCCGATGTAATCAGAAGCCACTATGTAAGTGTTATATAGAGTTTTAGCAATAATGGTCCATTTGCTCTGCAGGAAGAGCAAAAATGAAATTGATTATTTTTTTGCGGGGGAACTAGAAAACTTCACTTTTTGGAACAATTTTTATTATTACAATTCCTATTAAGAAGTATAATTATGCGAGTATTTCTGGGTATTCAACGCAGAAGATGGAAGCCGGGTTCAATTCGACTTGATGTTGCATCGTTAACCTGCCACTTGATGGAATCCAAAGTATTGTTCTGAGCAGAGGAATGCGAGGGTTGTTCGCTGCTCCCAAAATGGGGGACCAGCCATGTTTCTCAGACCTGCATACTTAACTAGCTCTACTGCACATATTTGTCAATTAAGTAAATTTCTTTGAAAAGGAGTTTCTATTCATTATTCAACAAAGAAAATGTAAAGTCCAAATAAAAAAAAAAAATCTGTGAATCATGGACAATGTACTTCCCCAGAACGAATTAATCAATTAATTTTTTGCTCCTCCTCCAAAACATCCGTTTGTACCAAAAACCAATAGTTGGCTTACATAAGAGCTTCTGAATCATTACACCACTCATTACATTGGCAGTTATTATTCATAGAACAAGCTGCAGAGAAACAAATAAACATTGCTCTTCTCTTTTTAAAAAAAGTATAACACGTAAAAGAATTAATTTTTTCAATGCCCTTCCACACTTCTTGTAGTCACTAGATGCAATAAAAAAATTTAAATTTCAACTAAAAATGTTTATGTGAGGGGAAACCCCTTACACGGAAACAGAATTTTATTCTCACTGTTCAAAAATAATAAAATAACCACAATAGAAATGTGTTTCGTATCCAAAAACCATTATTTGATACAAAGCTTTCATTTTTATTTTTTGTGCAGAGTTCCTCCACACCTTAAAGGTCAGTTCAATGTACGTTATTGTTTTATTTATTCATTTATATATATTTTTTTATTTAGACATTTTTATATATTCATTTATAATTGATTAATCTATATGTATATTTTTTTATATATTCTTAGAGTTACCTACTTTATTTTTTTCTATATCTAGAATATTGGGGGACCTGATGATGGGACGTAAGAACGTAAGAAAGACACTTCCGAAGAGTTTTTTTGAAAAATAATTATTTTAATTTTTATTAAATTGAAAAATGTCTCTACTTATTGTAAACGTATCTGACTCAAGTAGTTATAAATCTATATCTTAATGTATAAATTCTTTTGACGTATCCTTTTACCATGTATTGGTTTAACGGAAATAAATTTATTATTATTATTATTATTATTTGAGTGTTTGAGTTGAGCCCCACTCTCATCCTCCCCTTCCCTTTGGCCGATTTGGCTGAAAATGATGATAATCATTCTATCGGATGTTATCGTGTTCAAAAACACACATTGAGAGAATTTTATTTTTTTTATTTTTGAAATAAGTGGTCGAAAAACACCAAATTCGGGTGAAAACTGAGAATCGAATTTCTGAGCTATTATTTAACTTCCCCTATACTTCGTATAGATGAGGAAGTAAAAAACTATTTAAAGGAAGTCTGCTTTTGAAATACACTTTTTGGGAATTAAATGAGAAAATGAAATCTACTTGAGAAATATAATCAGAATTGCTTCATTCTGTTGAATAGGGAAAATAATGGGCAAAAAAAAATTCTTTCTCTCAATAACTCCATTTATCTCAGAAGTTCAGAAGAAATATTAACGTGGAAACGTTGACGGCAGTAAATTGGAATTCGGTTCGGGAAGATATTCTTTAATGTCTTTTTTTTAGAATGTCGGGGAGGCGGTCGGTGATCTTCAATTTTATTATATGACAAATTAAATTTTCAAAGAAATAATCTAGAAACAAAATTAAATTTAGTAATTCTCATTATCCTAGTATTATGTATGCCAACAAAAGTAACTAAAAATTCTACAAAGTCATTACATTCAAGATAGATTCTCATACAAAGACAAAGAACATTGCCGGTGATTCACCAACGACTTGAGCTATACGTATCAGCCATCTTCATATTAAGTAGGTATAGGGGAAGTTGTGTATTCGGTCAAAAATTCGATGCGGAGTTTTCAACGGAATTTCGTGTTTTTCGATCTCTAGTTATCAAATATGAAAAAAAAAAACATGTCTGTCTGTTTGTGAACACGATTACTCCCGTTAGAATAAATGTATCGACACGAATTTTTATATGTAAATCCCGAACCCTCCGACGACAACACTCATTATTTTTCAGACAAATCGAACGAAAGGGAGGGGGGATTAGGGGGAGGCATAATATAAAAGCTTCAATAACTGCCGATAGAATGAATGTATCTACACAATATTTTATATTTGTGACCAAAACTCCATAAGGATAATACCTACCGATTTTCAGCCAAATTGAATAAGGGAAAAAGGGGATTAGGGGCGAGGCTTCACTCAAAAACACTATTAACAGCCGTTGTGATATATATATCATCAAAATTTCATATGTGAATTCAAAACCCCATATGGACGACACCTATCAGATTTCAGCGGAATCTGAAGAAGAGGAGGGGGTTCAGAAGGGGGACTCAACTCATTAACCTCAATAATTGCAGATTTAATCGATGTCTCTACATGAAATTTTATGTTTAACGTCAAAACCTAATGAGGACATAACATGTCCAATTTCATAAGGAAGAAGAATTTAGGCACCCCTATGTAAGTCAACTGTTGAATATTAGCGCAAACGGTCGACTTGTTTTGGAGAGGAAGAAAAAAGTTAATTGATTAACACGTTTTGGGGAAGTACTTTCCTTTTTTTGTTATAAAAAATTTTTCGTATATGCTCAGAAATAATTTTGAAGTTCCCTCCCCTATCTTGGCTCTGGGAATGGCGCCCTCATGAATGTTATTATTTGGCCGTAACGTGATCCCCTACCAGTGACAACAAATTGGTTCCCTCTATTGATTTACATAAGAATGTTGGCACACAACCAACAAAGAATCTCCCTTATAGCACATAACATCAACATTTTCTTGAGTTCTTACACAAAGCGAAGTGGCTGTGCTTAGAGCATTGAAAGGCTCATCTATTCTCGAGTATTCCTCACAAGTGAGCCCCGTACATCGTAGAAATCATTTCTAGGGTGTCCCAAAAGTCACAAAACTTTTTTGACGACTGTAAACACGAATAGTGACAATATAAATTAAGTGCAATGATCTCCCAAATTTCAATAGGATAATTATCCTTTTCCTCTTCAAAAAAATGCCTTATCCTTTTCGCATGAAAATCGCAAAGAAATTTTTTAAAATGAAAATTAAATTATAATTTTTTTATATGTATATTAGTTTTTAAGGAGGGCGCCGGTAGCTCAGTGGTATGCGTGATTGACTGCTGAGTTCAAAAACGTGGGTTCGTAACCCGACGGAGGCCCTTAGTTTATTTTATCTGGGTGGTAAAATAAACTTAAGCACGCCGTCCTTCGGATGGGACGTTAAGCGATGGTCCCGAGTCTGTACGATGTCAGGTACTCGTTAAAGACCCCTACCGTAGGTGAATAAAAATGTAGGACTCCCACAGTAGAGTCGGGCTCATGTACACCAGAGTGACGAAAGAGCGCTCTGGTAGTAGGTGATATGACCTCGTAATTAAATTCCGGGCGTGATTCATAAAACCTAACCTAACCTATTAGTTTTTAGTTTTTTTTTCATAATCATGTTTTTGATAAAGTAAATAAAATTGAAAATACAATGTTTTAAACTAAAAAAATGTGTTTTTCTTAATTTCTTAAAAAAAATAACTCATAATTTATCCCCCTGACCCTTCATATATAAAATATATGGGAGTACTTTCCGTATTACTCCCATCTTCAGCCACGACTTAACAAATACATTAATTGTTAGTTATTATGCCTCATGCCCGGGCTTTAACTACAAGGTTATATCGCCTAGTATCAGAGCGCTCTTTCGTCACTCTGGTGAACATGAGCCCGTCTCTACTGTGGGAGTCTTAAATACTGCTTACCCTAAATTGTTGTTCACCTAGGACAGGGGTCTTTAACGTAGCTGACAATGTACAGGCTCGAAAGGACGGCGTGCTCATGATTTTTTCATCCCGCAGATAAGTTTAGGTTATAAAATTTCCTAATTTGTTAATACGTTGGTTTTGGAAGTCTTCCATAGTGGTAATCAAAAAAAATTAATAATACTCACTAAAATTAAAAAAAAAAACGATTGAATAGAATATTGATTATCATTTAGGACTTATTAACAATGTAAGTACATAATAGTAATTAGAGGAAAATTCAGAGCAGATGAATTCAGTGGTTAAACTAGTTTCTTTATCTAAGAAATTAATACTGAGTAATTATTAAAAGACTAATTACAAGTAAGAAAATAATTCTAGGCTCTAGGCTAATAAACAGTAATTAGTGTAAAAAATGTAATGTTTGTTTTGTGAGACTAAGAGCGAAGATCTATTTTCTGTACACACAACATTAGTTAAATGTAAGATTAGTACAACATAATCTTGAGACACAATGGTAAATTTTTTCGTACTTTTCATTTTAAAGTACAAAAAAAAGTCATCGGTGAATCACCGGCAATGTACTTCATCAGTACGAATTAATCAATTATCATTTCACTCTCTCTCCAAAACCAGTCGTTCGTTTGCGTTAAATTCAACGGGAGTATAACTTTTGTCGTATTGATCCTATCTCAAATTTGAGACTTACTGGCAATTTAGAATTTTATAAGGAACATTTTTGGTAAGAATTAATTTTTCGATAGAACTAACCATTTTTGAGTAAATTAAGAAAACATATAAACATGTGTGTTTCAAAACTAATTTCAAGATGGTTTTCGGCATGTTTCTCAAAAACCGGACGACCTAAGAAAAATTTTATTTCATATAAATTATGTACTTCAATATTCTCTATAACTATTACTCAAAAAGATTTTTGGTTAGGTCATAAACATAAGCTGTATCTTGTAAAAGGTAGTTAGGTCCCGGGGAAAAGTTGCCTTAATCTTCGTTTGATTTCGCCCAAAATCTAACCAGACCTAAGTTAGAACATGTAATTCCTTCATTCCAAATTTCAAGTTCGTAGCTACAACCGTTTTTGCGGCAGTGCTTTCTGAAGGGGATAAATCTCTACCAACCTACTTAATTCCTTTCCATCTGACTTCGAATCTCAGATCATAACTTTTTCCCATCTTGATTGGTGGCGCGAGGTGGTTTTGGACCTACCCCCAGGGTCAGTGACAAACCCTCCCACCTACCTCAACCAGCTTGGCTAATATAGACCTATACCCTCTTATATACGCCCCGCTCCCACCCTATCTTTTCGAGAAGTGATTTCAAACTTCAGGTTAAAATAGCTACTTTAAAATTCAAATTAAATTTTATAAAAAAAAAATATTTTGCATGGGGTTGCTGAAGTTTTCCCCCTCATCCCCTAAGCATCGCTATATTTTACTACCCTACTACTTTTACCCCAAAGTGTTTAGAAAGTTTTGTAATCGGTCAAAAATTCGATGTTGATTTTCACCCGAATTTCATGTTTCCCAAACCCCCTGACTCAAGTAATGAAAAAAAAATCCCTATATTTGGGGAGGAGGGTTGAACTCAAATACTGTAATAACTGTCGATACAAAATTTAGTATAAGGATTCAGAAGCTGTTATGTAAGTCATTTTTAGTCCAAATGGTCGATGAGGAGGGAAAATGAAAACTTAATTGATTTTTTTAATCGCGATTTCTGTTCTCCAATTGACAATCGGGGAGAAGCGAATGTTAGTTGTTGGAGTCAACATGGCACTAGGAAGGGGGGGAGGAGGTCTACTATTTGCCAACAATTGACGATCGGGATGGGGTGTGGGGGGGAGTTGAGTGAACCCATATCTATCTAGTTTTTAGAATTTTTGAAATGGGGGACATCATGGCTTCTGGATGGTCTGGCTATTGATGAGGCAGAAAACGAGAGGGCGTTCTCGAGTGGTTGCCAACAATTGAATTCGGATTTTTGGGATGGGTGAGCCATGGTAAAAAAATTAACCAGAAAAAAAAAGGTTTTATACGTATTCATTTGAACATATCGCAGATTATACTTGACAGGCTCTGAGTTTATTTTATCTGGGAGGTAAAATAAACTTAAGCACGCCGTCCTTCGGATGGGATGTTAAGCGATGGTCCAGAGCCTGAACGACATCAGGTGCTAGCAAGACCCCTGCCCCAGGTGAATACAAATTTAGATTAGGCAAAATTTAGGACTTCCATGGTAGAGTCGGGCTCATGTCCACCAGAGTGAAGAAAGACATGACATGAGTCATAATAACTAATTAATCACATAACACAGAGCATTATTTAAATTTTTCATTTTCTCATAAGCATTTCATCGTTATGAAAGCACTGAAGATCAATCTTTTTTTTTTTTTTTTTGACAACAATGAAGTTTTTTTTGAAAAGAGGGTGTTTATGTAAATTAGTGATTACAATCTCTTATGACTCTAAGACACTGCTCCTGAATACGATTTTTCATAATTCTCCTTACATACTTATACTCCCGATTAACCGGAGTAATGAGGAGGGTTGGTACCACGGGTAAAGCAAAATTACATTTAGCCCAAAGCCCAAATGTATCATGTTTTTAAAGATCATTCACGCCCTCTCAAATTCATTTCAAACTGACATTACTGGGTATATGAAATATTGTGTTGGCATCAGTAATTCTTTTTTTTGTACACAATTCCTACAGGGATTTATAATTGACATCCCATATCAAACCTTTGAAATTTAATATGAAACATTTTTGGTAAGTAACCGTTTTTCAATAGGACAAACCATTTTCAAATTAAGCAAACATCTAAGAAAATGGATTTCAAAAATACATTTTAGGACGCTTTTCTACATGTATCTCTCAAAAGACGACCTTCAAAAAAATGTATTGAATATAAAATGTAACATTTTCTTGAACTTTTTTTCTTCTTTACAACTTTTATTTGGAAAGAATTTTGATTAGTGTGATAAATATAAGCGGCATCTTAACATAAAATATACTTAGGGTAACTTCAGCGTTGGAAAGTACCGACTCGCTAATCTTCATCGGATAATCACGCCATTCATTCAGTAATTTCTCGTTATGATATTTTTCTATATTCCAAAGTTGAGGCCGCGTTGTTCAAAACCCGGCCGAGGCCTTTAGTTTATTTTATCTGAGAGGTAAAATAAACTTAATTGCGCCGTGCTTAGAATGGGACGTTAAGCAATGGTCCTGAGCTTGTACGATGTCAGGTAGGTACTCGTTAAAGACCGCTACCGTAGGTGATTAAAAATTTAGGGTAGGCAAAAGTTAGGGACTTCCATAGTAGAGCCGGGTTCATGTACGCCAGAGTGACAAAAAACGCTCTAGCTTTTGGGGGGGGGGGGGGGGGGGGGATTTACCCCCTTTTTTGCTTAGTGAAAATTAACCGTCATTAAATCTGAAAACAGAATTCGTCTCAATATTATAATCCATATGACGGGTCGATCGACTGTTATTTTTTGAATAATTGTTTATGCTAATTTTTGATATACAATTTGTACCTATCAGATTTTTGTTGAATCTAAACTTATAAACACGTGCAGAATAAAATTTTGAATTAAACACACACTTTAAATTTGAAATTGGTTGTGTAGATCATACGAATCAGAAATTCGACAGTGGTCGGAATTCCAAAAAAGCTGGCCAAAAGTCGAAATTAAAGAAAACAAGTGAAATTGTGATGTATATATATGTTTTCGAGGACGCTGAATCCGAATCTGACATTGGTTTTTTGAAAACTTCAAAGACAAACACAAAAACAAGATGGCGGATCCAATATGGCGGACAAAAAATTAAAAAATAAATATACGATGGATAATTCTTACATTAAGGGGTTTTTGAGGGCACTGAATTCGAATTTGACGTTAGTTTTCATAAAAAAAGTGATATTACACTCAGAAACAAGATGGCGAATCCAATATGGCGGACCAAAGTCCAAAAAATTAATATATGAATGATAATTTTCCCATTCAAAGGTTTTTGAGGATGATAAATTCGAATTAGACGTTAGTTTCTATTAGAAAAATTATTATTACACTCAAAAACAAGATTGCGGATTAAACATGGCGGACAAAAATCTAAAAAATTAATATATGGATGATGATTCTCATATTAAGAGGTTTTAAAGAGTGTTAAATTTGAATTTGACGTTTGTTTTTATGAAAAAGTAATTTCACACTAAAAATCAACATGGCGGATCCAAAACAAGAGAAATTAATTTTCAAACGTTATTTTATTATACAAAGTTTAGAGATACATATTTTGAAACAAACATCAATCATCGAATAATTCTACATCTCTTTCAGTGTTCTCTGCGGCATCTTTTCCGGTATCCTCATCAGCACCTTGCTCGGCATTTTCTTCGTCGGCAGTACCTGGTTCTTCGCTGCTTTCCTGATATTTCGGAGGTTCTAGAAGTTCCACGGCTTGCGAACTCAAACTTCTGTTTACTTTTGGTGGGGTTTTCCTTAATGAAGATATCAAGGGATCCGATGAAATCAAGAGTCTGCAGAAAACGTCATTCATTGTGTTTTCTCTTGAATTTTTGCGCGCGAAATTTTTCCTGTAATTTTTTATGTCTTTGTTCCTTGATTCCTGTGCGTCTTCCGAAAGTTGACCAATAGGTAACACAGCTGCTTCCACGATGAATGCTCTGTGGAGAAGCACTTTGTGAACTGTTGTGGGCATATGATACCACGGATATTTTTCGTTAAAACGCTTTTACACATACAGGGGCAGGCGGGGGCACCCAATTCTTTAACGGCTGAATAAAATGGACATCCCTTAACACTCTCCACTTTGAATCAATGCGGGATCTTGCGAGATAAAAAAGTTTCCATACTTTGAAACTTTTGGTTATGTTATAATTGAGGTTAACTTCAAAAAGCCGCTCAGGAGATCACTTGATGAAAAAAAATAGGAATACAGCATAAATATTATCTACTAACGTCCACAATTGTCGGCCATATTTTGTTGAATGTTGTTGTTGCGAAATGTTCCGAGAAACACTATTTGTTTAACTGTTAAAATGCATTAACAATTAAAAAGAAAAAATTGTCACGTTTTCCGCCAGCCTACACTTAGAAATATGTAGATAGAATAAATTTTCCACTTCGCAGTTTCATTCAGTGGCTCCCTCTGAAGGTATTTCCGCGGTACTTACGTCTAAAAACGCGCCTAAATTTTTCGACTTTTGGCCAGCTTTTTTGAAATTCCGACCACTGTCGCATCGTTGGATACTTTCCCAGTTGTGAGCTTTCATATGAATTCATACAGTATTTATTTATAGGCATTGCATTATGTGAAAAGACGTCATAAAATCTCTCTAAATTTGACCGTTTCAAAATGTTCATTTTTTCCAGTGGTTTCTTCTTTTTTCTTTTTTTTGACAATATTTCGGGACACTTTCACGTCCCTCCTTCTGGTCACTGACATGTGAACATTTTCCTCCTGGTGATCCTCCTTTTTATAGTCAAACCTTGACTGTGGCGGTCTCTCTCTCTCTTTCAAGAACTAATTGTTTAACAAGCCGAGGTAATTTTCTGATTGGTCCGCCCATAGCCAATTTTGGAATCCATCTCTGATGGTCTCCCTCGACCTTGGCGCCCTCAGTTCCCCTTCAATTAATCGCGGCCATGCAGTTTCTCATTAATTTTTCATCTTCTTTATTGAAATTTTTCGTTTTTTTTTCTTATTTCAATACTTTCACGGAGCAGTCTCCTTTCCCAGGTTTCAATATGTTCTCTATCTGATGAAAAAAAGAGTACAAAAAAAAAAAAACATTAGCCGGTCGGAGGTGCACTGAACACTCCTTTATGTAGTGCGTTTGTGGGCTGTTCCAATGTTACAAAATTTGACAATTTCCCTAATTTCCCAGATTTAATGAGTTTTAGTAGGGTATGATAAAATAGCACATAATTTTCTTAATTCGAGTGAGGTTATTTCCCTTCCTACTGACTTACCAATTTTTCATTTTCACGAAAATGCACCGGTTAACCTATAATCAGTTGATCCGCCTCCGGAAAATCGGGAGTAAAGTATACACCTCCATGCTCATTTCCACTCATTTCCTAAATTCTTGAAAGCCCTTGTACCTAACGAGCCTTTCTATCTCCTGACTTCCTACAGGATCATCAGCCTTCCTCCCTCTCAAAGAGAAAAGTTTTCGGGAAAGTTCTTCTCAGAAGAATCCTTTCTACACAGGCTAATCAAAAAATACCTAAACATAATTTTAGGTTGCAAAAACACCACATAAGACGCATGGTTGTTCTGGGAGAACCTCTGTGGTTCAGTATGCCCAGCCAAGAAGGATGGACAGTATTTTTACTTTTGAAAGTATATATTGAGGGTGGAGGGATTATGTATAAGATAAAGGATAGGACACTGAACTTGGAAATCCCAACCCCGTCTTTAGGAAAGAACGGTTAATTGTTTTTTTATCCGTTTATTTCTCTTGATCAACTTACCGAAAGTTACACATAGCGTAAATGGACAAACAGAAACAATAAAATAAAATAAAATAAGATAAACAAAGATAATTTTACGTTTAAATTAAATAATAAATGCTATCTGCAGTCAACACTCACACTTGAGTACTCTGCATACCTAAATTGCATTTTTTTAATAACAAGGATGATATTAATAATTTTTAAGGATGAAATAAAGTATAAAAATAAAAATAAAATAATAAATTGAAATAGAGAAAAAAATTAGGAATTAATAAATAAAAAAATATTTCAAAAATTAAATAAATATAAAACGAAATCATAATAATCGTGATAAGTGTTTTACACTTGAGATTTGATAATACGAGTACACTTGAGACAGAGTATTGGACAGTTGACAACAATATGTCCTGAGGTAGTCTAGGTTTAAGGCAAAGGTGTTCAGATGGCTGACTCAGTCGGTAGAAGACTACTCCAGGAACGAAGGGAAGAGAGCTTTTTTTTTTTTTTTTTATTTTTTTTTATTTTTTATTTTTATTTTTTTTTTTACGTGTGTACCGGCCCCTGAAGGAGGCTCAAGGACACACGTCCGCCGCGTAGGGGGGAATAAGGGCACTTATTTAAGATTTTATTGCTGTTATGGCCGGTTGTAGGACCCCGCCAATCACCGGAGCGATCGGTTGGGTCCTCCAACCTACCTTTTCGGCGTTTCCCGAGAGAACTCGGGACCAGGCACCTACGTTCTTGGCTGCGTTGCTCCGAGGATGTCGCAGGTGGGCCGTGTTACCAGCATCCAACGGTCATCCCCGGAACCACGTTAAACTGCCTTCTTTACCTTCCTCCAGGAGGCGACGAATCTTCCGAACTCCGGGTAGTCAGCCTCACTCATCATCTTCCTCGGGTTTAGTCCCAGGTACGATCCTGTCCGGCGTATCAACTCCACCCTAGGCCCGTCGTACAGCGGGCATTCGAGAACTACATGTTCTGCAGTCTCGACGCCGCCACACGAGCAGTTCGGGCTGTCCTTCTTCTTGAAAAAGACGAGCTTTGAGTTGAAATCCCCGTGACCCGATAGTATCTGGGACGTCCAGTGGTCCGGCTTTACCCAAATAGACTCAAGTCTTGCCCGGACGTTTGGGAAGTAAGCCCAGGTCGTTCGGCCGTCTGATGATTGTGACCATCGCTGCTGCCATTTATCTACTATCCACTCTTGGACTATGTCTTTACAACGCTCTGGTCTGGACTGTCCGTGTAGTTCCTCCTCCAGGGCTAGTCGCAAAGGCTCGTCGGTGTCTGCTCTAAGGGGCTGATTGCGTCTGCAGTGATACGAGGCGACGGCCCCGTCCAAGACTAAGTCAATGGGTGGGGCTCCCGCCAGTACCTGCAGCGCTGCCGTAGAGACAGTCCGGTAGGCCTTCGTGACCCTTAACAGGGCTGTTCTCTGTGCCTGAACGAGGATAACTCGCTGCCGTTTCGTGGGGTGATGCCACCATCCTGCGGCCGCGTATCTCGCAACGGCCTCGAACACCCCGGTGTAGATAGCTCTATAAGGGAAGAGAGCTGTGGTACCTGATGAAGATCTTCTCGATGTAGTCCTCGATAGTCTTCATGTGGAGGTTACGGTGTATCTGGGAGTTGCGGAGGAATCAGGGGGCAGCCCATTGCTTATTAATCATCTGTAATTGTGTTGAATAATCACAGCTCCAAATTGTAGGTTGAAATCCTCCATTGCCATCAGTATAGAATGTGTTCCATAATACATAGATTCGGATCCAGTACCAAATACATACCTACTGAATTCCGCAGACGGTACCCATTCTCATCTCCCGCACATCCCCCAGAAGCTTGATTATAATTTGACTCCATAGCGAGTCACTAGATACGAAATATAGTGTCTTACCTTCAACAGTGTATATGTATAGAGAGCGCAGGTTTTTTATCTGGTAGGTAAAAAACTTGAGCACGCCGTCCTTCGGATAGGACGTCTGTACGATGTCTCGACAAAAGAGTACTCTGGTAGTAGGGAATATGACTTGGTAGTTAAAGCCCGGGCATGAGGCATCATAACTAATTGTGTATATTGATAGGGAAATTAAATATATAGTTCATCTGTACAAAACAACGCAGTAGTTCTCTAGGGTTGACAAGCAGTAATCCTGACCGTTGGGTGCATAAATAAATAAATTCAGCTAAAGGAGAATTAAAGGAAATAACTTTATTCATTAGTTAAGACCATGAATAATGAATATATGCAATTTGTTCATTAGTTTAGATCCCGAATAATGTGTATAGTGCAATTTATTCAATAGTTAGGACAAAGGCAGGCTCCCCCCAGGCCCAAACTATTTTTTGGTGGAGTAAAAATAAATAAACATTTGACAGATTTTAAAACATAATTATTTTTCAAAACAAAATAAAATAAATTTTTATATTATACTAATAATTTTAAACTATAAATAATCTACCGTTTTCGCCGCTCCAGAAATGTGTGGCATTATCTCAATTTTTTTTCTCATTGAATTGATTTTGTATAACCTATGAGAACAAAATTTGTTCTATTATTATCATTATTATTGCATTTAATGCAATACCGGTACTTTTTGAAACTATTATTTAAGTTTTTTAAATTAATATCCCCGTATTACAAACCGGTATATATAAATAAATATTAGTCAAAAGTTGTCAAATAATATATAGTTAATAAATTTAAAATATAAGCAAACCAAGAGGTTAATAATATTTATGTCATCCACTTCTTTTTTTTTTTTTTTTCATCTTGATTCCCTCTTCAAACCGGGTCCGCTATCTTCGATATCGTCAACTACTTGGACCAAAATCGAAACTGACTACTAACAACAAACTTACGATTTACAAGATCACTATACGTCCAATTTGGACCTACGGACTCGAACTTTGGTGTACAGCTACACAATCCAATATCCAAGCATTCCAGTCCAAACTCCTCCAACGAATTGTCAACGCTCCTTTCTATGTCACCAATAAAGTCCTACACAGAGTTCTCATTATTCCCACTGTCAATGAATTAATCAAATCCCGATTCCAATCATTCCACAGAATCCTTTTCTTCCCATTCAAATCCTATAGCACAAGACCTTTTCTCTCATTCCCATCCTGACAATCCTCCCCTCCGCTTGAACAGGAGGTGGCCTCGCGATCTTCTCTCTGAGGATAGTGAATAATGACAATTAACTTTCGAGGAAGTGTCAGCGCTGGCTGGATTCTCCCATCACCTGACCTTGTTATATTTTTTTCTATTTGACCACATATTTGCTTATTATGTATATATTGTATATAGATTGCAAATATAATAATAAAATTTGAGGGCGCCGGTAGCTCAGTGGTATGCGTGCTTGACTTCTGAGCTCAAGGTCGTGGGTTCGTAACCCGACCGAGGCCCTTAGTTTATTTTATCTGGGAGGTAAAATAAACTTAAGCACACCGTCCTTCGGATGGGACGTTAAGCAGTGGTCCCGAGCCTGTACGATGTCAGGCACTCGTTAAAGATCCCTACCCTAGATGAATAAAAATTTAGGTTAGGCAAAATTTAGGACTCCCACAGTAGAGTCGGGCTCATGTCCACCAGAGTGACGAAAGAGCGCTCTAGTAGTAGGCGATATGACCTCGTTGTTAAAGCCCGGGCATGAGTCATAAAACCTAACCTAATAAAAAAATTTAAAAAAATGTCATCTACTAAAACTATTTTCTTATTGGTCATAAACCTTTCGAGGGATTTTCCTTTGATTAAGGTGTTATTAAACTTATGGAACCTGATGTTCCAAGAGTAATGAATGAATTTTCCAGAGGCCCCAATGTAATAATAACTCTCTTCATAACCGGTCCTCCACTTTTAATAACAACCCCAATCCCTGATTTATGACGAGAGAATAAAAAATAAATAAAAGTCATCGGTGAATCACTGGGCATGTACTCCCCCAGAACGAATTAATCAATTAGCCAACACGAGTCGACCGTTTGTTGAAAAACACCATACTTAATTTACACATGGAGTTTTGAATCCTGATAATAAATTGCGTGTTCCATACACTCAACACATCAATAGTTTCCGAATACATTTCTAAGATCTGTGTCCATATAGAGAAAAGCTAATAAAATAAATAAAAATTAAGAATATGTTTAACTTTTATTCACTTGTATTGTTTAATTTTTTGTCAAAGTAATAGTCAAATAGAATATATTTTTTTTAAGTGAAGTTATCTACAAAATTATTATCATGCCCAGGCTTTAACTACGAGGTCATATCGCCTACTATCAGAGCGCTCTTTCGTCATTCTGGTGGACATGAGCCCGACTCTACTTAGGTCTTTAACGAGTACCTGACATCGTTCAGGCTCGGGACCATCGCTTAACGTCCCGTCCGAAGGACGGCGTGCTTAAGTTTTTTTTACCTCCCAGATAAAATAAATTAAGGGCCTCGGCCGGGTTTCGAACCCACGACCTCGAACCACTGAGCTACTGGCGCCCTCTTATTTATATAGATACAAGTTTCGAGATTTCGCAAATAACATATGATTTGTTTATTATTATTATTATTTTTTTTTTTAACTTTGGCTCATCGACAACTGAGGTCATTAGCGCCTGTACAACTTTGATATTCGCTCGGTGGGAGCGCCTTCAGTACGGCGATCTCTCCTGACTGCTCTGACTGTCAGAGCACAGAGAGCAGCAGTCCATGGTACCGCTCCGTACTCTGTTATATCTGGGTTCTCTCCCTGTCACTTCAAGAGCGGCAGAAGGGGGAGAGAGCACCCACCTCCTATTATACATGTTGATACTTCTTAAAGATTTCTTTTTTTTTTTTTTTTTTTTTTTTTCTTTTGGCTTTATGTACAGTGCATATTAGCCATGTCAATGTGTTATATATAATTATTTAAGGCATCCATGGCCCCGGGAGGGAGTTCTATCTACGAAATAAAACTCACTCCCGGACGGGATTCGAACCCGCAAACCATGGTGAGACCATGCGACCAAAGCCCTACGCTCTAGCCCGCACGGTAACCATGGCCCCCAAAGATTTCTAAATTTTAATTAAATGGGAAATATTTTCCTAGTGTTTACAAAGTACCGAAAAATCTCAAGAATTTCTCTCTTTGAATCCTGTTAACATTTACAACTGAAGGGGTAGCCCACAACCTTGAGCTCAGAAGGCAAGCATGCATACCACTGAGCTACCGGCGCCCTCTAGCGTTTCTTGATTTGCAACTATTTGCCTTCTGGCCACATAATCAATTTTTTCAAAACAATATTACTGTCTTTCCGTACTACATAATAGATTCTTGATCCTATTATATACTATTGTTTTTTAGCCAAAAATGTGTACAGCTGAGAAAGAAGTTTCTGTTACGTACAGCTGAGAAATAAGTTTTAGTTACGACAACTAAGAAATAAGTTTTATTGTTAGTATATGCCATTGATTTTTAGCCAAAACGGTCGATTAGTTACGTACAGCTGAGAAATAAGTTTTAGTTACGACAACTAAGAAATAAGTTTTACTGTTATTATATGCCATTGATTTTTAGCCAAAACGGTCGATTAGTTACGTACAGCTGAGAAATAAGTTTTATTGTTATTTTAATGGATACATTTTTAAATGGAATGAATGTTGGTCTGACCTATATGACATAAGATATTATATATTCAGTGGTATAGCCTGGATGAAGGGACATGAGCACTCCCTCCTTGGCCCTATCCTACAGGCTACATACATTATAATAAATCTGTTAGAAGGCTGGACCCTAGCCAGTATTCTGACGGTTATGGAGCTTCCAGCTATCGGCTTCCTTATCCTTTCCGATTCTCTCCTTGCATTCTCGTACTTTATTATGCCCATCTTTAATTTATTGTTCCATCATGCCTATATGTTATGTTGAACTAAATCTATCTTATGTATTCATTTTAATATCCACCTATACTCACTGAGCAAATCACTATAATTTTTTCTTACACAGTTTGGCACCTCGATTCTCTGTAATAAAAATTACCCTTTACAAGGGATGTAATATGTAATAAAAAATAGTGTGTGCTTGGAACATCCCAGAAGTGAAACTTCTTTTGCGATTTTCTAAATTTTGTTTTTTTGATACATAAATATTATTTTTATTTTGTCTCAATTAACTCAACATTTGCCGCAAACAGCAAACAGAGCAAACAATTTTATTTATTGGTTCATTTTTTTTTTATTCATTTATTAAATCAAAATTATTTTTGCCGTTAGGAACATCAGAAATCACTACATTTGATTCCAAAGTAGAGCCAATAGGTCTATGTTAAGAGAAATAAAAAATGAAAATTTTTGAACGCGAGAGAATAGATAATGAGAATTGAGAAAGAAAAAGAGACGCTGATTATGTCGCTAGGAACGCTAAACAGGCGTACACTCATCATTGTGATTCATTATCAGTAGATTGGGTATCAATATGAAAGTGTTGTTCCTCCGAACGTGATGCAACACTTTTTTGTTTTTCTTTCACAGGATGTCAAATATAAGATAGTCTGACCTCTCACAGATTTTAAAAACATTTCCTCTTTTTGGACGACGGTCTTGCACCATTATCATATTCAGCGTCTTGATCACTGCCTGTCATGATTTTAGGGTTCACCAACGGGGTGAGTGAAGCGGGAGAGTGACGTGCGGAGAGAGGCGCCTCGAGCTGCTCCGGGAGGCGGGGTGGGGAGCGCTCCCCTCTACCAGCCCACCCAACGATCCCCAACTGTCACTCTCAGAACTCAAAAAAATGAGATGCTTTCACTCACCCCTGAACGCAAACTACTCGTTCGATTTCATCCAAATTTGGAATGTAGGGTCTTTAATTGGTGCCCTCACATACTATACACTTTGTTTTCAAAAAAGGACACTTTAAACCACTTTTTTGGGGACGAACTAAAGCACTGGTTCGGAGCGGGTCTGGGAGGTGTTCAGTGCGTCACACAATTTCGTTACTCATTTACCAGCTTAGTTCCCAAGTTGCCCAATGCGAATAAAGAAGTTTCACAAAACTTATAACAATATTTTATTTTATTAATTCAACCCCACTTACCACGTTGTCTCTAGAGATCACCACCAAGTTGATTCCAATATAAGATATATAATGACTCGACTTGAATACTATATTTAATATTTAAAATTGTAGGGATGTTAGTCTCAGTTAGTCTTTGAAGAAGGCTAATTAAACAATTAATTAATTAGTAAACTATAATTAAGTATCCATTTAATTCTTTCCAAAGGTCTAATGGGTTCGTTAAGGTTATCAAGAGTAACTGTTGCAACACGGCTATGGAGCCATGGTGGCCGTGTGGACTAGAGCGTAGGGCTTTGGTCGTATGGTCTCATCATGGTTTGCGGGTTCGAATCCCGTCCGGGAGTCTTATTTCGTAAATAAAACTCCCCCGGGGCCATGGATGTCGTAAGTAAGTAGATACATTACCTAACATAAATGTGTTATACCTGATTTGCAGGAATTTTTCCAACTTTCAGAAATTCCAGATTTGATATAGGACCAATACGACCAAAGTTAAGTCCATATGTCGTAGTTCCCACTATTTGAGTTTAACATAATTCTTACATAAAAACGCATGGTCCGAAATGTCATGTTTTCGTTCTTCTAGAGGTTGAATTTGAACATAATGTGATGAGTTTTATCAATGACCGTTAGGTTGAAATGCACATTTAGAAAAAAATAAAATAATAATAATACAGCTATGTGTAACACTATACATATACATATATGTATCTGCGTGGTAGGTAATAGTAAATAATCCTTTGAGAAAATGTTTGCCGAGATATTAAAAATGCAGGTAATGTTCTAAGTAAAAACCTCTGACCCGAAAAATGAAATGGGAGCGGCTGGCTGGAGCACAAATGTGGAAAACCGGAGCACATTCTCCTGGAAATATAATTGTAAATTAAATTGTCTCCGACCTCTCTTAAATATAACTATCATTAAATATTTAATCTTCATTTGAATTAAAGGTCATTTACCATGATTTAGTACAGCTGAGAGAAATCTTTTATGGTAATTGCATTTTCTATATTTTATAATTATTAGGTAAATTTAACATGTTCAGAATGTAAAACGTGTAATTTGAAAAATAAAAACCCGACAAGGAAGAAGAATAAAAAAATAAAAAACAGTTTTCTCTCTCACTTCAAAACAAATTCATATTTTAGGCTAAAATTAAATTATGATACTTAATATTATTGCAGAGATATTGTGAAACAAATAAAAATAAAAATAAAAACCTATGTTTTTTTAGAAATATTGACTATTTCATAAAATATATGAAATATTCATAGCCAGATTTGTCATTTATTTGTTAAGCCGTGTCAGAAAATGGTAGCAATACCGAAAGTACTCCCATATAATTTATATATTTTGTGAAATAGACAATATTTTTTAAAAACAAACGTTTTTCTTTATGTTTTCTAAAAAAAAATAGTTGTCTTATATAGGGATTTATAATTTTTGTCACCAATAAAGTCCTACCTATATAAAGATCTCAATATTCCCACTGTGAATGAATTAATTAAATCCCGATTCCAATCATTCCACAGAAACCTTTCTTCCCATTCAAATCCTCGCGCACAAGATCTTTCCTCTCTTACCCATCCTGACATTCCTCCCCATCACTTGAACAGAAGATGGCCTCGTGACCTTCTCTCTGAGGATAGAGAATGATGAAAATTATTTTTCGAGGGAGTGTCAGCGCTGGGTGGCTTCTCCCATCATGTGACATTGTTATATTTTTTTTTTTCTCTTATGACCATATATTTGCTTATTTTGTATGTATTGTATACAGATTGTAAATAAAAATATTTAAAAAATAAATTGAGTTGAGGCCCCTTCTTACATTCCTTCTCTTCGGCCGATTTCACCGATAATTATAATTGATAGGTGTTGTTCTTATGGGGATTTGAATTTAAATATAACATTTCATTAGAGTTTTTGTGTACACTCATTTTATAGAGTGTTCAAAGGCTTACAAAAGTACAGACAGATGGAATTAAGGGGTTGGAAAAGACGAATTAGTGCTGAAAACTCAACAACGAATTTCTGACCGTTTACATAACTTCCCCTATGCTTCCTATAGCTGAGGAAGAAAAATTCCTGTGTGTCTAACAACTCGATAGCTCTCAAAAAATTACTTTTTCGACAACAAATTTTTTGTTTGTGCCCAGAGCTTTGTACGGACGACACATTGATTTTCCGTCAAATCGGCCAGAAGGAAAAGGAGGATTAGCGGAGGAGCTTAAGACAAAAACCCCAATAACTGCTTAATGAATGTATTCAAAAAAATATATTGTGTAAACAGGTGTCTTACTCAAGGATTTATGAATTTCCGTACGTTTCGTGTGGATATTATCTCTGAATATATTATATTCACTATTAGGGTTTTTGAGATGTGTCCCTCTTCTCTGATCCTTTTTCTTAGGTTTAAATTCAACATCGAATTTCTTACCAAATAGGTACATGTCTTCCCCTGTACTTCGTATAGCTGTGGATATATGTACATATATATAAAAAATTCAGTAAAACTGAAAAGTACGGCCAAGACGGTATATACTGTATTCGTAAAGATAAATATTGTATTTATATTGCAATATTATAAATATTGCTCCTCTCGCTCAGAAATTTGCGCTTCATGTATGTATATGATATGATAATATACAGGGTGTCCCAGCATGGAGGTAAAAAACTTTGAGGTCTTAAAGGAAATTTAATTTTGGACAAAGAATTTCCTATAAACATAGGTCCAATTCGGAACCGTTTCAGAAATATTCAGCATCTTCCAATTTGTGTACTATTTTTTTGCATAAAATCCCTTATTCCTCCTTAAGTATAGGAGCTAACACAAAGTTAATTATACCATCATAAAGAGCGGTAAATTACCTTTAAAATAAGTTCACTTTATTATTACAATTGTAGTTTGTGAGTTCGTTAACCAGAAAAAATCAAACCATCGGTGGGATGCGAATTATTTTAAAAACTCGTAATTTTGCCTTATGCTCACGAATTTATAATTTTTATTTTAAAATGTAATGCATTTTTCACTCAAATCGGCCTAAGGAGAGAGAAAGACCAAAAAGTTTGGGTTGTACTTAAAAATCCTAATAACTGGCGATGTAACGAATGTATAATGGGTTTAGTTTGAGGATTCGTAAGCCCCTGAATAAGGTAACTATGATTTTCAACGAAATTGTTGAATTGCATTCAGTGAGAAAAAAAAAAAAATGTTTTGGTCCACCTCTTCTCATGATCCTGGTGTATAGCTTACTAATTAATAGAGGAAGTGGGTCCTCCTATATTCATCGCTTCGCTGAGAACGAATACCTACTCGACGGGCGAAATAGAGGAATATAACGAAGCATAGTGAACATGATTGGATATCTTTTGTCTCTATGTATTCCAAGGCAAACTCTATTTGTATCCCTGTGTCGTCCCTCGGTTGTCATTGATACGATGAAAGACACGTGACTATATAGCCTTCTTCTCTTCATATATCTTTTTATTTTCAAGTGAAGATAAATATATATGTTTTTACTTCCTCAACTATTCTAAGTACAGAAGAAGTTATACAATCGATCAGAAATTCTGAGTTTTCAATGGAATTTCATGTTTTACAAACTGCTGTTCAACAAATGAAGAAACTAATTCTGTCCCTCTGTGTGTTCCTGTCAACACGATAACTCCTGAAAGAATGAATGTACCATCACAAAATTTTATATGTCTCACAGGTTGTCAAGTAAGATGTAGTCTGACTTTTCACAGATTTTTTATTTGTATTACGTAGCCGGCTTTCGATGTTGCCCTCATCATCAGGCAGTCTGATAAATAAAAAATTTTGAAATTAACCAAATTAAGATATTTCAGTAAATAAAATTCAAAATTTTTTTATAATAAAAATAAACTGTAAATAAATAAAACTATCTAAAAACTTTAACAATTTAAAATTTCATGGATGGCGACAGATACGTTATTTCTGTTCCCATCTGAGTCACAACTCTTGTTCCCCATCGTGTAGTCGATAAATTTCAGTAAAAACTTTTTACTAAGTGCGACACTAATTAAAACGTTTTGGTTAAGACGTTTTGGCTTCTTCTTCTTCATATAATGAATATGGTGACTACATAAAAGAAATTGAATAATTAGCAAGAAACAAGATAATCTTTATTGTGAATTAAGGAGGTGAAAAACATTTATCAACTTAAATAAAATGAAGTTTCAGTTAGTTGACTGCTCTGGAATCAAATGACAGTCTGTTAATTACAGATTTCAATTTATATTAAAACCTCTCTCAATTAAATATTTCAAAGGCAATTGATGATACCCATCTCCTCTAATAGATTTTTGTGATAAAATAATTCCGATAATTGCAATAATTTGAAATAATTTTAAAACAGCTCCCTAATTTTGTACAATGTTTAATATTAATTTAAAAATGTATGCATACAATAATATTATATGCAAATTGTCGTGACCCAAATGGGCTATGCTTTGCATGAGGTGCTGAAATAACTTTAACTTCACATTTTTGTTGTTGCAGCGATATGGCCTACTACCAGAGCGACAGAGCTCTGGTGGACATGAGCCCAATTTTCCCTACCTGACAACGCACATGCTCGGGACCATCGCTTAACGTACCATCCGAAGGTGGGCGTGCTCAAGTTTTTTTTTCCACCTCCCAGATAAAAAACCTAAACGTTTGGAACCCGCGATCTTGAGCTCAGTAAACAAATACATGCCTTACCACTGAGCTACTGGCGCTCTCACCAATTTTGTATTAACTATTGTGTCCCAGTTTGCCAGAGAAACAAACTACATAATTCGGTTAGAGACTTGTTAACTCTTTCTCTTCTTTGATTGTTTTGATCCGATTAGCAAAAGCGACTTTTACAAACTTGAGAATTGATGATTTGAATTTTCATTTTTATATGGCTCAATTTCTTCCTTGAGGCATTTTAGTTAGTTATTTTGACTCATGCCCGGGCCTCAACTCATGAGGTTATATCCCCTACTTACCAGACTGCTCTTTCGTCGTTCTGTTGAACAAGAACCCAATTCTACTGTGGGAGTTTCTGTTAAGAAAATAAAAAAAGATAACATAAATTAAAACTTTTATGTACAAAAACACGATTTTAAATTATGGTTATATTTTTCCTTCTGAAGATTGAAAAAAAAAATCCGTTTCAAAATGGGCGTTTTTCCTTATCATTAACATTTTTTCATTCATTTTTAATTGAATTTTTAAATGTTTTTATTAGGCAAGGCAATAAAAGAAGTTGATTCCTTTATTGGTTATACTTCTTTCAAAAAGAGAGAAACAATGTTTAGTTCCTTTCTGGTATCATTGTTGGGATTGGGTACAGGTTAAAGAATAAGCCGCTTGGAACACTTACTATATGTTTAGACAACACCTTTATTAACAAACCGCGTAATGACGAAAACAATGTTACTATTCACAATAAGTCCCTTGACAAACCGCGTAATGACGAATATAATGTTACTATTCACAATAAGTCCCTTTATCACCGCGAACTTAGTTTTAACACTTTTTTAGGAACAAAGCTAGACGCGATCAACAAACTGAATGTCACAAGTAGTTCAATCAACAACAAATCGATTCTTTTGGCGAGTTCTCGTATTCACCATCACTCTTCAAGACTCAACATCCCGCCCCCCATGAAGGCTCGGCTTCATTATTGCATTGGGAGCGGGCATAGTCGCGAAAGGGGTCTGCGCACGACCCCGGTGGTCGTCGCGACATCCGCGACTCTCGTGACCCCGTCTTGCCCCGGGTAGAGCTTGGTGATCCGTCCGAGCTTCCATGATTGCGGCGGAGCGTTGTCGTCCCAGATAAGGACGACCAGGTCAATCCGGACGTCCACGTGCGGCGAGATCCATTTGACGCGCTGCTCTTGTTCTACTCGAAGTTCTCATTTAACCTGTACCCAAATCCAACAATCATAATCATGATTACTATTGTAGAGAGGGAAATATTTATATTTTTTTAAATTATTAATGTTTGAAATATAAATGGTAATGGCAAAATTTTAAGTTTATTAAATATCTCTTGATTGTTATTATTATTAATATCCTACCTGTACCAAGAAAATAAAAAAAAGTCGTCAGTGAATCTCCGGCAATGTACTTCCCCAGAATCAATTAAATTTTTATTATTCTTTCAAAGCCAATTGTCACCTATATATATATATGATATTTTATATCCCTATATCCCGCCTCTACTTCCACGACACACTCACAAACCCAGAGTTAGGGGGATATTTTATGTATAATATAATAAATAACGATGTATTAATATAATGTTGTATAATAATATTGTAGATAGAGAATGTTAAAATTGTTTAGAACTTCATGGACCCAAATAAGAAGCTTATAGAACAAATAGACTAAATGGAACATTCTAGAAGCAATGGCTTCTATGACTTATACTTTAATATATTTTCTATATAAGAATCGTGAAATTATGTATGGTGTAATCATGATAAATATATATAGTAGAATATGGTAAAAATAATATGTAAATATAAATACCTGTAGATATAGAAAAGTCAGGTTATGTATAGACCTTTTGGAACATAGGTCCAGAACATTCGATGGCGCTATATATAGTTCCCATATAGTCAGTCATATATAGTCACTCAGATATAGTTGATATAGTTATTCAGTCTCACTCACTATTACCTTGTTATTGTAAATTCTTGTAAAAGCACAGTCTGTTCATTTTATTTTATATCCAGTTTCTTTATTGTTCCTCTGTGTGAGCTGTTGTCCTGTGGTCTTTTGTAAGTAGCAAATATATATAAATTTATGTAACTTGTCTGACTTCTTTAATTTTTTATTAATTTCGTAATACAATCGACCCTTAATATTTGACTTAGTGGCTTCTGAATTGTGATAATTAAATAAAAATTATTAAAATAAATAAATTTAAAAATGATAATTGAATTCCCTAGGTGAATAAAAATTTAGAGTATACAAAATTTAGGATATAGGAGAGTCGACTCATGTCCAGCAGAGCGACGATTGAGCGCTCTGATAGTGGACAATATGACATTGTAGTTAAAGCCCCGAACGGAAAACTTAGTTGATAAAATTTAATAAGTGCTGGGGAAGTACATAGCCATTGTCCAAAACAACGACTATTTTTTCTCTCAGAGCTTTCTCCAGATAAAAAAAAAGACCCAGCATTCAAAACTATGACAACCCTTGGGTTTTTTTCTCCAATATTTCCGACAGATAACCCTAAAAGGAATTATTATTATTATTTCCTTTCCAGACGAGAGATAAACGTTCCAATTCGTTGAAATGGTTTCCAAACATACAGAATAAGTCCATTTTAAAATTGAATTATTCCCTGGGTGGGTGGCAGGAAGCTGTGGTACCCTGGGATTACATTGGGGATGATGTCTGAGAATGTAGAAAAAGATTGATTCTAATGGGGTTCTCTACCTCAGGACTACTACCCCGATTGGAAGTGTGATCTATGTAACGACTGCCCAGTTTAGCTCAGTCTCCAGCAACGACACACTAAACTTAGTTTTTCTTTCTATTATTTTATTACTGTATCAGTAGAATAGGAGACACTTTGGACAGCCAGACATGGACGGGATCCGTCCAGAGACAATACCTCCTCTCCCCTCACCATAAGAGACTCTAAACCATAGGTTCCCAAACTTATTTTGTCTACTGCCCACTTTGAGAATAAATTATTTTTTAGCGCCCCCCATTTTCCACTTACTTAAAAACCACTATAACTTCAAATTAAATTAATTATTGTGAACTTGTGGGATTTTCAATGAATCCGAATTTAATATATTCCGAACAGTATTGCCGTCTCTTCTTTTTTACTTCCGACATTGTTTTGTTTTGAGAAATACGTAAGTAAGTGTTGAACTGAAGTACTGCTTATCTATTACGCGCGAAACCGCAAATGAAAATTACCTATCTAGGAATACTAATAACTATTAAAATGCGAAAGTGTATAATAAAGTAAACAAAACTGAAACTCACATCTATTATTGAAAGAATGCACCGGAACAACTGGTAGACCAAGTGGAGGAAGGTTACGCAGGGCTTTGTTTACCTACATTTTTCCCCGTCACGATTCACGTATCGATAGGTTCGGAAATGAGCCACTAGATGGCTCCTATCCTAAGGACCTAGATGAAATTACAAATCGCCCCCTAAGCCTCTACACAACAACGCCACCATTTTTTTTCTGAATCTCTTACCGCCCCCCTTTAGGCCTGCAGCGCCCACAAGGGGGCGTTATCGCCCACTTTGGGAAAGGCGGCTCTAAACTCTAATAACTGCCGATAGGATGAATGAACCGACGCAAAATGTTATTATGAATGACCTGATCCCTATAAAGGACCAAACCTATCGAAGTTCAGCCAAATCGGATCGAGAGAATGAATGTATCGACACGAAATGTTATATATTTGACCTGAACCCCATGTGGACAACACCTATCGATTTTCAGCGATATCTGTCATAGGGAAAGGGGGTTCAGAGAGAGCTCCATTCTAAAACCATAATAACTGATGACGTAATGAATTTATCAACACAAAGTTTCGTATGAGGACGTAAGAGCTCCTTTGTAAGTCAACTATTGAATATTAGAGCAAATGGTCGTCTGGTTGTGGAAAGGGAGCGAAAAACTGTTGATCCTATCAAATCTTTGGTTCTTACAAAAAATGTTCCTTATTAAATTTCCAACCACCAAAATATCCTCAAATTTGAGATAAGTCCAATACGAAGTTATAGGGCCCCAAATATGCATAATAACAAATTTTCATAGGAAATATTCAAAGTAATTTTTTTAAATTAAAAAGGATGTTAGGCTGCCATAAAAAGAATTTCTTATATCAACCACGTTTTTCCAGATCTCGCTCTCTCCCTCTGCCGCTCTCAAAATCATTTCATACTGGAATTACGGGGTATATGAAAGTCACTCTCAGAATTGTATTGAAACAAAGAAAATCTCTGATGCCAACACATTACTTTTATATTCCCAGTAATGCCGGTATGAAATGATTTTGAGAATGGGGGGAGGGAATGTGATCTGTGAAACAGTGGTTGGTTTAAGAAAATCCTGTTATGGTCACATCACATATATCCTTTTTTTTTTCTGTGTGTGTTTCTCTCCACCAACAATGGCCCCGAGCTCAATTCAATTTCAAAGAATGCGTCTGTCCCCCTTCAGTTGTAAATGTTAAGATTTCAAGCCAGGATTCAAAGAGAGAAATTCTTGAGATTTTTCGGCACTTTGTAAACATTTAGGAAAATATTTCCCATTTAATTAAAATTTAGAAATCTTTAAGAAATATCAACATGTATAATAGGAGGTGGGTACTCACCCATATATAAATAAGAGGGCGCCGGTAGCTCATGTTTCGAGGTCGGGGGTTCGAAACCCGGCCGAGGTCCTTTGTTTATTTTATCTGGGAGGTAAAAAAAAACTTAAGCACGCCGTCCTTCGGATGGGACGTTAAGCGATGGTCTCGAGCCTGAACGATATCTGGTACTCGTTAAAGATCCCTACACTATCTATCTATCTATCGTGGCGCTACAACCCGGTGACGGGTCCTGGCCTCATCCACCAACAGCCGCCAATTGTCCCGGTCCTGTGCGGCTGCCATCCAGTTCCTGGTGCGGAACATGTTTCGGGCATCTTCTGCCACACCATCTGCCCATCTCAGCTTAGGTCTTCCTCGCCGTCTTACTCCATGAATGGGCTCCATTAGCAGCTTCTTTGGCATTTCCCCATCCCTACACTAAGTGAATAAAAATTTAGGGTAGGCAAAATTTATGACTCCCACAGTAGAGTCGGTCTCATGTCTACCAGAGTGACGAAAGAGCTCTCTGGTAGTAGGCGATATGACCTCGCAGTTAAAGCCCGGGCATGATAACTAACTAATTCTATATAAATAAATTCTCCGTGGCATAGAAATAAAAGACGGTGTCTTCCCACTGTTTTATTTTTGACCAAAACGTGAAGCACAGCACAGCGGTTAAAGGACGACGGTTCAAAATTCAGATGGAACTTGATAGGTGAAAATTCGTATTCACATTTTCGAACTATTATTACACTACTTTCTTATACTATACACTATAATCTTGATTTGCAAGAGCTTATATACTTCTTCAGTCTGTATAGTGTGTTTTGGAGGAGTTACACGTATATATAGATTTGATAAATGTATACTTCAAGCTCAGAATTGTGTATCATCCCCGATACTTCGTATCGCTGCGGAAATACAAGCAAAAATAAAATACTATCAAGTATTGCCTAAAAAAGAAATCATGAAATATGTAACGAACCGAAACGGGTTTCTACTCGTTTGATCAACCTTCCATCTTAGTTTTCCAAACGCCCTCTAGTGTATTTTATCGGAAACAATTTCACAGTATTTATTCATTATGACGAAATAAGACGACAGTAACCAAAGTGAATTCGTTGAATCCATTTCCTGGCTGTCAAGTTTTTTTATTTTTTATTCTGATGAAAAATGTGTGAAAAGTCATTAATATTGTTGTGAAAAAAAAAATTCTTTTGATAGCAAAAAATCATGGAAATTTTTTTTAAATCAAATGATGTGGCCATTACAAGACTTTCTTATACATATCACACTTACAGATCACTCTCTCTCTCTCCCTCTTCACAGATTCATTTTATACTGAAATTAGTATAGGTGAAGTTACATATTTGGTTAGAAAGATATTGTGTTTCCACCGAAATTCTTTTTCTCCCTTGAGTCCAAAAATTAAAATCAGTGAATCACCGGCAATGTAATTTACCGGTGCGAATTAATCAAATTTGAGTTGCTGAAAATCAACAGGTATCTTACAGTTAGTGACTTCTGAGTCTTTTGAAAGCTCAGTGTTTTTTTAATATTTTTTTTTGCCCTTAAGTACGATGCATATTAGCCATGACTCTTATACTTCAAATAGTATTTCTATAAAGTATTAAATATAAACATAGTAAAATATTCCAACAATGAGTTACATTTGGTAAAAATATTTTTTACTGAAAAAATTAATGACTGAAATATTATTTTAATAGTAACAGGTTGAGTAACAGTCTGAGTCTGGAAACGAATGACCTCATTAAAGTTTGTGCGCAAGACCGCAAGAGGTCCTTCGCGTTATAATTTAACGTTCATATTTCTTGACTGGAACTGTAACAGTTCGTAAATTCTAGTAATTTTTCAAAATAATTTTTGGTTTATGTATGTGCAGATTTACATCCTGAGGATGGCAAAATGCCAGAACTAGTTGTGGAATAAATAAAATATATTGTTGGACTGATACTTCTTTATTATTTATTTTACAAGTAAGTCCACTACATCCACCTACCAACCAAGGAATAAAGTGATTTTTACATGTTTTTTTTTTGTACAACTGTAGCCTACTTTGGCACCACAAGTGCGGGTTACGTGAGGGCGCCGGTAGATCAGCGTTAGAGTGCTTTACTAAGTAAGTAAGTCTTACTGAGTTCAAGATTGAAACCCGTCCGAGACCCTTAGGTTACTTATCTGGGAGGTGAAAAAACCTAGAGCACGCCGTCCTTTAAAGAGATGTTAAGCGATGGTCCCAAGCCTGTACGATGTAAATATACATGGTGATGGAAGAGAAGTTTTATCTATGGAATAAAACTACCCCAGCGGGATTCGAACCTGCGACTGTTTAGTTAAGTCTACTACTACCTCCAAGAGCATTTCTCTGTTAGGATGAAAGTTACACAAACTACCCTGTAACAATAGCTAGGAGGATGAAAGTGAAATTGTATTTGCATAGCTGCTTTGCTAGAGGTATGAAAATGACACAATGCCTACATTATGAATTATCTGCTCTGCTGCACCTCTGCTCTTTGTAGACAGTCTATTGTCGTCGGTGAATCACTGACAATGTACTTCCCCAGTACGAATCATTCAATTAAGTTTTTGCTCTCCCTTCAAAGCTAAATCGTTAATTTGCATAGAGACTTTTGATACCTCATACTAAATTTTGTGTAGATGCATTTATTACATTGGCAGTTATTTTGGTTTTTGAGTCGAGCGCCCTTCGCTTCTCTCCTGCTTCCCTGCGGCCAATTTGAGCGAAAACTCAATATGAGTCGTCCCTATGAAGTTTTGAATTTAAATATAAAATATTATGTTGTTACATTCATTATAATGGCAGTTATTAGAGTTTCTGTTAAACCACTGACCGCCCTTATCTTTACATGAAGTAAAACTTCCCTCTTCATTGTAAAGATCTTGTCGACTCTATCAATCATTCAACATCCTTTTAAAACTAAAATGTAATCAAATAGAAAATAAATCCATGAGAAATATGTGACGTGTGAAAGCAAAAAAAGTATGAGAAAATTGTTTTTAAATTAAATACTTTATGAGTTAAACTTCTTTCCAAAAATTGAAATAAAGAATAGAAACAACTTGAACAAATGAATTATTTTTTTGCCCAGAAAATTGTTCGTTTCATTACAATCGTAATTTTGAATTTTTTTTGGGGTAAATCAAGGAAACAACTAAAAATATAAGTTTTTAAACTACATTTCAGGACAAAACCGGACGACCAGCAGAAAATCGTACTTCATATAAAATATGTGTCATAGTTTTCTCTACAACTATTATTTGATTGATTTTTGAATAGGTCAAAGGCTACCTTGTAAAATGTATTTAGGCTCATGAGTAAAGTGGTATCAATTTTCGTCTGATTTCAACCAAAATCTAATCAGATCTAAGCTAGCACACATTACGTTTTCATTTCAAATTTCAAGATCATAGCTACAATCGTTTTTGCGGTAGAGGGTTTACTACGTACTAATCACATACACACACTGACAGAAATCATCGAAAAAATGGTTAAAACGTATCGAGGGAAGCTTGAAACGTCAAAATTCGTTGAAACCTCGATTTCGGATTTTTGCACAATTATAATAGTTCCTTATATGGTATTCAAAAGTAAAAAGTAGAGTATTTGAAAAAGAACATCAAATGTGGCTAAACAAACACTGTGGGGTTGGTATTTAGATACTCGTATCTAGGAGGCCGTATTGTACATTCTGGTGTTGATTGTGGCGTCCCAATGTAACAACAACCCTTACCCTCAATTACAATCTAGTACCACAAATTTAGCCGTGAGTTTCCTCCTTGTTGAGGCCGCAATGCGGTGGGGTCCTGCCATGGCTTCATATAAAAG
Organism: Aradus depressus; assembly: GCA_963662175.1. Taxonomy (NCBI): domain Eukaryota; kingdom Metazoa; phylum Arthropoda; class Insecta; order Hemiptera; family Aradidae; genus Aradus; species Aradus depressus. The sequence goes on from OY759214.1 coordinate 75,758,755, forward strand.
GTCAGTCACATTTAGTCTTTTCATTAGTTAGCTGTCTGTCTAGCTAAAGATTAAAATGTCATACTTTACAGAGAAAAAAAGTCGTCTGTGATTCACTGGCAGCGTACTTTCTCAGCATGAGTTAATGGTTGTTGTATATCATATATCAAAAGGTATGGATGGATCTCCTAGATTTTGGAGAAGAGCAAAATATGGTACTGGTGGGCTACTACTCATTGGTTTGAGCTTGTGAACTTATACAGCAAGATGCCAGAGTGTGTAATCAGAGCTTTTAAAGGTATCTTTGCAGTCCATGGGATACAGACTACCGTGATAGCAGATAATGTTCCATTTAACTCCTGTCAATGTCATGAATTTGCGAAGTTGAAACTTTGAAATCGTCACGAGTAGTCCGCATTATATCTAGTCAAATGGTCTGGCTAAGAGGAAACATTTGCTGAGGAAAGCCAGGAAGGATCAGAAGGATCTGTGTCTTCTGCTACTGGAGTCAGATGCTGATGAGGAGACTTCTCCGAACCAAGGTTCCAGTGAGTGAGTTTCTATTGCAGCCTCGGATACCTAAGGATGTTCGCGCAGTCAGAAATGAATATGCTGGGGACATGGTCTACCTCTGGGGCCATGGTTTACCTCAGGAAAGGAAGGTGCTGTCTCCCTGCGGGTGGACGGGGTGCCCAGGTCCTACTTGGTGGAGGACCTCGAAAGAGGAGGAATGTACAGAAGGAACAGCCACCATCTGAAAAAGTGGACGGAGTAGCCGGTGTTGTTTGTGTTCATTATGTTATTGTGTTTCGGGAATAGGGAGATGTATTTAGAACATAATATATATAGATATATGAACATATTATGATATGATAATGATATATATGAACATATTATGTTTTATAATAATTAATATAATAACATATAGGTAATATGTAAACATGTATAAAACATTTTTTTTTTTGTTTTGGCCTTATGTACGTTGCATATTAGCCGTGTCACTACGTCATCTAGTTATTTACGGCATCCATGGCTCCGGAGGGAGTTAAAACTCATTTCCGGACGGGATTTGAACCCTCAGACCATGGTGAGACCATGTGACCAAACCCCTACGCAATATAAAACAGTTGAAGTCAAATATATGAATGATCAACAACAAATAAGTGTCTTTTAATATAGAAAATATAACAATCGTAGTCTTGGCTCTCCTTCCCCTCCCCCCGCCACTTTCCTTTAACTGATGTGTTATGATATAATTACATAATTCTATATCTGTTTACTCTTCTTGGAAATCTTCGAAAAAGACACCCCTTTATTCATAATGAGATTCATGAAATTTAATACTGGTGAAAATTTCTCTGAGATACTAGGAAAATGTTAAGAGTCTTATATGCGATTTATAAATGTTTCGAGGACGTAAAGGTTTGAAATAGTTTCTATCATCTTATTAAATTTTAAGGGAAAGCTAATTAAATTATCTGCGAAGAATGTAAGCACTTATTTGCTTAATAATGGCTACGTCTCAGCTTGCTTCGGTATCTCCAGCCTCGCTTCTGTGAAATTAAACTTATTAGGTTTTCGTTGGTATTCTAATGCGTTCAGCAAATCTCATTCAATATCTCCGATTTATTTTTGGATATCGATAAAATTCTTATTTTCCGAATACTTATGAATTCTTACTCGCATTTCCGATTTTTTTGATGTGTAAAAACATCTTAGCTCTCTCGGTATGGGCTATGTCAGACCGTAAATCTCGTTGAAGTGCTTTTGTATGTGTGTGTCGGACTGTTGCGAGCGCAGCGTACACACTACACATTTCTTTATCTGATGTCAGCTGTTTTTGAACATTTCTATTGTATTTTTACAACATTATTAATCATATTTACTGTTGAAGTGAATTTAACTAAAATATCAATATTAAAAACCACAAAATGATCTTTCGGTAAGAAACTTTTAGATTAAGATTCTTCGATAGCTTTAATTTGTCGCAATAAATAAAATTTGTGGTAAAACAAAAAAATATACAAATAATAATAATAATAAAGTATCAATCTATAAATAATACATTTGTTGTCATATTGTCTCAACAAATAATATAGGTAATATTTTTGCCCATTTCAGGAGATACCGAACAGCTTATTTCATTTTCAAATGACAAACTTAATCTGCAAATGAATACGAATTCAAGCATTTCAACAAGAAATTCGAAAACTACCATCGACGCTGTACTCTCGCGATATTTAGAGACACTACAATCACAGTTGTATATATCTGATTTTAGCTAATACAAACCTATAATTCCATGTATAAAAGAAATTGAGAACAATAAATTTAAAAGTTTAATTCCTCATACTACTTTTCTTATTCTAACATTATAAAACAAATTTTAATCAAAATCAGTGCACGACATAAAATTTTTGAAACTAAAGCAGATGTTTACACATCAATTCTCGTGAGTATTGCCTAAATCACACATGAATTTTTTTTAAACTACACGAAACTCGTTCTTATAAAAAGGAAGATGAAGTTCGTTAACCAGAAAAAAGGGATAAGGTGGACGAAATTTTTTTTAAAACACTAATTTCGCTCTAAGATCTTTATCCCGATATTCGGATCCTCGTGCCCGGGCTTTAACTACGAGGTCATATCGCCTACTAACAGAGCGCTCTTTCGTCACTCTGGTGAACATGAGTCCGACTCCACTTCGGGAGACTTAAATTTTGCCTACCCTAAATTTTTGTTCGCCTAGGGTAGGAGTCTTTAACGAGTACCTGACCTCGTACATGCTCGAGAACATCACTAAATGTCCCACCCGAAGGACGACATGCTCAAGGTTTTTTTACTTCTCAGATAGAAAAGGTAAGGACCTCGGCTGGGTTTCAAACCCGCGATCTTGAGCTACCTATGAGTTAGAGATTGAAGTGTTCTTGTGAAACTGCTACTGGAGACTGCTGAAACATAGCTGATAAAAATATTTTCTTAAGTTTACTTGGAAAAAAATCTTTCTGGAATAAATTTTTTGAATAAATTAGAATAAATTAGATAAAATACTAACAAAGTCCGTGATTTAAATACTTGGTATACTAGTAATGGGGCTGTTTGTACTGCCGCTAAGTCTAGATTACTGCTAAGTTCGCCCTAATTCAGCGACCTTGTCATAATTCAAGAAATACTATTTCTAGTAATAATATATAGGGGTTCATCTCGCAAAAGTCTGTAGAATTAGGGCTTCTGTAATACGGTACACCTTGCCAACATGCGAACATTACAGCTTCGCATGTGGTGGCTCTTCCCCCACATTGGAAGAAAAAAAACGCCAGTTGGTACCCAATTTTATTAGGAGCATTTTTTTTTTTTTGTAAGAACTGATTTCCCGATACAACTCAATATTTTTGCGTTAATATGGCATATTGATGGCTTAAGTGCAAAACTTAGTAACCCTAGAATTTAAAAAAATATACATTTTTAGCGCTATTGAACTCTTCATGTTGTATCTTCATGTTATACTTTTCTCATTGTTTAAAAATAGTGAAATAACCATAATAAAAAAATCGTGTTTTATATTCAAAAACATTATGTGATATATAGCTTTCATTTTTGGTTCCTCCACAAATATCCTCTTTTAAGATGTGTCGAATTATTGTCAAGTTCATTTATTATTTTTCATTACCTACTAATTTTTTATAAGTTGGTTGGTTGGTTGAGGTAGGTGATAGATGTAGGTGAAGGTCTATCGAATCTAAGTTTTAATCCTTATTTTTTATTATTTATACCTATAGGTAGGTACCTTATTTTTTATTATTTATATAGGTACCTACTAATTCATTTTTCTTGTTTTTCTCTTTTATGGATTTTGATTAACATTTTATTTATTTATTTAATTTATTTATATAGATTTATAATTTATTATTAATATTGTTTTTTTTTTAATTTTTTTTATTTTTTTTTTTATTTTGCACATTTTGACTTGTGGATGGGACAAGAATATGTCCCGAAATGTCCTCGTGAAGACACTTCCGGAAAAGTTATCAAACAATATTATCTTAATTTTGATTACCTATATTTTTTAGAAAAATCGACTGTGTTTATTATATAGGTACTTTATCTACGAAAATAATAATTTTATACAGTATTATTTTCGTTCTCATATTTTCAAGTATTATTTTATTTATTAATTTATTTTTACTTTTTAGTAGTATTGTTAATTCTAATCCATGTTTGTCAGACTTCAAGAGTTAATATCTGTTTATGTATCTAAATTATATCTTAATGTAAATATTCTTATGACGTATCCTATTACCAATAAAAAAAATATATTGTTATTATAGCCATATATAGTTAGCAACAGACATATTATGCCTAGGTGCGTATGTATATACATATATATATATGTCAATCCGAGAGCTGTCTGAGGATACAGCGTTTTGCACTTAAGCCATCGAAATGTGTTAAAATGGGTACCGTCTTGAAATGCACAACATCCTTTTATACTTTCTTATATTTTTAGTATAAGGAAGTATTATAATCGTGCGAAAATCTGGAGTCGAGTTTTTAACGGAATTTCATGTATCATGATCACCTGAATACATTTTACCAATTTTCGCGAATTTGTCTGTCTTGGTGTGTTTATGTGATTAGAACTTTGTGGACAACGAAATTTTATAAATTATAAACTATGAACTTGATGGAGCTGGTAGGTCAGAGGTAAAGCGCATGCTTACTGAGTTCAAGATTGCAGGTTCGAAACCCGGCCGTAGCCTGTCGGTTTTATTTTGGAGGTGGAAAAACTTGGGTACGCCTTCCTTCGGATGGAACATGAAGCGATGGTCCCGATCCTGTGCGATATCAGTCGTTAAAGACCCCTACCCTAGGCGAATAAAAATTTAGGGTAGGCGAAATTTAAGATTGGCGCAGTAGATTGGGGCACATGTCCACCATGATGAAAAAGGCGATGCAACCTCGTAGTTAAAGCCCAGGCATGAATCACTAAAACAAACTATGAAGTTGAAATTTGAAAATCTGATTAGAAGTTGGACGAAGTCGGACGAAAATTGAGACCACTTTGCATCGGGGCACAAGTCCATTTTAATATATACTGCTTAAATTTATGATCTAATCAAAAAAGTCATCAAATAAAAGTTGTATAGGATACTATGTTTCGCAGATGACCCACCTGACACTGCACAGGCCCGGGACCATCGCTCCATACCCCATTCAAAGGACGGCGTGCTCAATTCTCTTTTACTTCTCAGAATTAAAATGTTATATAATAAGAAGATATTTGAATGCAAGACGTCAGGAATGGACACATGTTCATAAAAATTGTTTTTAAAAACCTTTAACTACTAAGCGGTTTCCATAGTTATCTGGGCACAAGAAGCCAGTCGTCACAAAAAATTACTGCAATTTTCAAAATTTGTTTATTTAACTTTTGTCCTCTTTGTCATTCAACCTTAGAAACAAAGTAAGAAAGGCCTAAGTGGCTTAGTTACTTTACTGAAAGTACATTCATGTTTGGTGAGAACATGTTGCGTGAGTAATAGTTACTTTGAAAAGTTAAATCCTATCGAACTTAACGTAACATTGGATTTTCATTGACAAACTTTATTAATCTTATGACTCTCACATGGGTTAGAGACAGTTTCATTAATTTGTTTATTACATATATACATAATTTATTTAAAAGAAATGATAATATAAGAAAATAAAAAACAGGACTTTCTTATACCACGCTATCACTCTCTCCCCTCCTCCCCTTTCATTTTGTCTCTTTGTACAGCGTAATACTGAGATTAGACATTCTTATACTCAGTAATGTCAGTATGAAATAATTTTGAGAAGGGGAAGAGAGAGTGATCTGTAAGCGTGGTTGATATAAGAATCTCTTAATGGCCACATCACTTTTATTTATTTTCCTTCATTTTAAGGTAAGACTCCATAACTCTCACAAAACTGCGGCAATGTAAGGGATTGGAAATTTAATAAGGAACATTGTTGATAAGAAACAATTTTTTGATAGGACTAACAATTTTCGAGTAAATCAAGGAAACGTCTAAAAATATGTGTTTCAGAACTACATTTCAGGACAATAACGGATGATCTGATCGAAAAATTAATAGGTTATTTCGTTCTGGGGAAGTACATTGCCGATGAATCACCGAAGACATTCTTTTCTTCAAATAATGGTTTTTGAAATTTGCCCTATTGTTTTTTTGTTTTTGTTTTTTTTTCAATTTTTACTCTTTTTCAATCTTTACTCTCTATAATGATTTTTTATATTGACAAGACGTGACTTTATGAGGTTCATTTTTAACAATGCATAATTTATATTGTAGCCTCACGATGCAGAAAATGCACTCTTATTCATTTTTTTATTGTTATTATTTATTGCAGTTAAACACGAGGGTATGAAGAGGGTATGTTTGACCAAAACCCCATAAGCACAACACCCATTGTTTTCAGTCAAATTGGATTTTAGAGGCTTAACTCAAAGAATTTAATAACTGCCGTTGTGATGAATGTATCGACACAAAATTTCATAAGGACGACAGAAGGGAAGGGGGGTCAGCGGGGGGCTCAACACAAAAAAAACCAATAACTGGAGATGCAATGAATTTATCGATACAAAATTTAGTGTGAAGATTCAGGAGCTCCTATGGTTAGAGTATTAGCGCAAACGGTCGACTGATTTTGGAAGGGGAGTGAAAAATTAATTGATTTATTCGTTCTGGGGAAGTACATTGCCCTTTGTCAACTGGGAAAAATACGGAGTCAATGTTAATGGAACGAAAATTACCAACTTACGATTTGCTGATGACGTCGTTATTTTTGCTAATACCCCAGAGGAGCTATCGAGTATGCTGAGTGAGCTGAATGATGCTGGGAAAAAGGCAGGACGAGATAAACTTCCAAAAAACAGTCATTCTGGCAAATGGGAAAACCGAAGAAATAAGTCTGGACGGGATAAAGTTAAACTGGGTTGAAGAAGCCGTTTACCTAGGACAACTACTTTCATTCAAGAATGGCCTAAAAAAGGAATTAAATCGGCGAATCGCACTTGGATGGAAGAAATATTGGTCCTACAAATATATCTTCAAAAGCAGAATGGCCATGGACCTGAAGAAAAAGGTGTTCGACTGCTGCATCACTCCTTGTCTAACATACGGATCACAAACCTGGGCTCTCTCCCAAGATGTGCTGAGGAGCTTAGAGGTTACTCAAAGAGCAATGGAGAGAAGCATGCTGGGGATTAAGAAAAAGGATAAAATACGTAACTCCGAAATAAGAAAAAAGACAAGAGTACGGGACATGAAGGAAGTGGTGCTGCAACAAAAGTGGAAATGGGCAGGACATGTGGCGAGGATGGATGAAGGAAGATGGGCCAAGAGGATGACAGAGTGGTACCCGATATACCTGAAGAGAAGAAGAGGAAGACAGCTGGTGCGGTGGCGGGACGATCTAGACCGGATAGTGGGGAGTCTCTGGCACAGATCGGCCTGGGACAGGAGTGCATGGAAGAAAATGGGAGAGGCCTATGCCCAAACATGGGCCTAGTTTCAAATTAATATAAATATCTAGAAATACTATTGTTATACTATTATACTAAAGAAGAAATAAAAAAGGCTATTATTATTATTATTATGGTTAGAGTATTAGCGCAAACGGTCGACTGATTTTGGAAGGGGAGTGAAAAATTAATTGATTTATTCGTTCTGGGGAAGTACATTGCCAGTGATTCATCGACGACTTTTTCTTTTACTTCCTCAGCTATATGAAGAAGACCCCAAAGACAGAACTGGGAGGTCCAGTGGACCAGACGAGGCCTCTCGGGACTTGGAGAATCAAGTACGGCTACTGTCGGAAGGAAGGGACGTCATTTCCGCGTAGTGCACTCTCCCTCCCGGAAAAGCTATCTCCCTGGGGAGTCTCTGTTGGCTCTCTACAGATTGTTTTACTTCCCCAGATATACTTGGAGATATAATCGGTCAGAAATTCGATGTTTATTAACCGGGAACTTTGTTTTCTAAAAAATTGAATCTGTACTCCACCACTAATTTTTCTCTCCCCTTCCAAAATCAGTCGACCATTTGCGCTAATATTCAATAGTTGGCTCACACAGGGGTTCCTAAATCCTCATACTAAATTTTACGTCGATAAATTCATTACATCGCACAGTGGGGCAAAACGCATGAATAGCGCGAAAAAAATATAAAGTAGAGCTCTCTTATTTTACAAGCATCTATGTGATAGGAGAAAATTATAATTAAAGAGATACGTGTCATTAGGGTAAAAAAAAAATGAAAAAAAGCACTTGCTTGTACAATAGCAGTTCAATAATGAAAAGTTGGGTTCTCTTAGCAGCGATAACACATCCGTCGGAAAACATTTTCTTCGTAGAACGATACTTTCGCAATTCCGCACTTTTTATGAAATTATTCAATTTTCTTGGAAGAGCCTTCTCATTGATTTTGTTGGATAATCGTTTTTGTAGTGCAACCGCCATTCCCCGAACCGCTACGTTTCGTTTCAGACTCTTGAATTTCAACCATAGTGAAAACATTTAGGAGTTCTTCACTACATTAGAACTTCCTGTAAAAGGAAAAAAAAAATACTGCGACTTATCAAGGAGAGCTAAGGTTCTACTTCTTTTACAACAATTAGAAAACTCAATTAGAGAAAAATGCTAAGTAGAAGGCATGCAATCGCCTGCAATTTTTTTGGGCTGCTATCTTTCTATCTATTTATTGATTTTCAACCAACTCGGCCGAATATATGTGACGAGGCCATTACAAGAAAGCCACCCTCAGACTCTGTTTAATATTGTACAATTGAACATAGAAACCCACTGATGCCACATTACTTTCACATACCCACTATTGCTCTGAAATGAATTTGAGAGGGAGTAGGGATGGTGGAGAGTGCGTTAGATAAGTGGTTGATATAAGATAGTCCTTTTAGTTAGTTATTGTGACTCATGCCCGGGCTTTTAACATTAATGCCATATCGCCTACTACCGAAACGCTCTTTCGTAGTTCTGGTGGACATGAGCCCGACCACTGTTTGAGCCCTAAATTTTGCTACCCTAAATTTTTATTCATCTAAGGTCTCTAAGTACCTGGCAAACCTAAAGGCCTCGGCCGGGTTTCAAACCCACGATCTTGAGCTCAGTAAGCAATGAGCTACCGGCCCCCTACAAAGTCCTGTTGTTTGAGTCTACTCCTAATATATGAGATAAGTTTCATTACTAATTGCTGTGAAGTAACACTAAATTCGATTTATACTCTTACCAATAAAATAAAATTGAGAAAAACCTTATATCATTCGATAAGATGGCAAGGAACACATTCTCCCACCCCAATTTAATTTCATCTCATGTATTTCCTCTCTTCATTTGTAGGCTACATGGCCACTGTGGATAATCCTGAAATTCCTCTCACGTAGAGTAAATTGTTTTCCCATGTAGGCCCCTTAGGGGTTATTACAAATACATTAAATTGTAACTAATAGCTACCAACATAAGAGACCGTTTCTTCATTTTGTCGTAAGAAGTTACCCTTTTCTTTTTCCTGTTTTTTTTTCTATTTTCATTCTCTGAATTTTAAACGAAAATATGAAGATTGGGCAGGGGATTGGATTCTGGACAAGTGACCTAGTATTTTCAAAATATTTGAATTTTTTTTTTTTTTTTTTGGTATTTATTTTTCTGAAGCCACAACTATGCAAACAATGCACAAACAAAAAATAAAAATAAAATAGAATAATAAAAATAAATATGACATGAAGGCTTGAGAGAGGAAAAACAGCCAGCGGTGAACCCTCATGACATCACTTCATAACAGCTTGAGGGCGCCGGTAGCTCAGTGGTATGCGTGCTTGACTTCTGAACTCAATGTCGTGGGTTCGAAACCCGGCCGAAGCCCACAGTTTCTTTTATCTGGGAGGTAAAATAAACTTAAGCACGTCGTCCTTCGGATGGGACGTTAAGCGAACGTCCCGAGCTTGTACGATGTCAGGTACTCGTTAAAAACCACTACTCTAAGTAAATAAAAAATTTAGATTAGGCAAAATTCGGTAGTAGGTGATATGACCTCGTAGTTAAAGCCCGGGCATGAATCAAAATAACTAACTAACTTCATAACAGGAGATCTCTATGTCAAACTCTCTTTAACCTTCTTGGAGTCGTGGTATAAAGTTGCTAACGTACGTTGGGCATTGCTTGATCAGTTCGAGGTCTTGGCTGTAACATATATTTGTAAACCATAGTTCCGGAGAGGTCGGAGAAGATAGATAGGTGTAAATAATTATAAATTTAGGTACCCCTAATTTAAGACCGTTACAATAAATATTGTTTAAACTAGCCAAAATTTTAAATAAAGGAAGGTCTCCGTGCGGTCTACTGAGTTACCTGTGAATGCTGGCTTATGTAGGCCAGTCAGGAAGAAAAATGTCTACTAGAATGAGGAAACATTTGCCCAGCTCTACTAGAGTTCTCGAATTTGAGGACCACCTAATAGTCTCAAGTGACAATATTCTAGCTAACCAAAATGTCGAATTTTTACATTGGACCCAACACTTGAGTGGTTCGAAAAATTAGACTTATTGTAGTAAAAAAAGTTTTATGTTTGAATAAGGGTAGCTCAATTTTATATCCCCCTCGTCTTGAAGTCCCATACGAAGGACGGCGTGCTTCAACCCTATTTCTGACCTACCTACTCTCTACTAAAATAATATTATTTATGAAAACAGGTCGAAGTATGTTTGAAACAAATGTGGAGACCTTGATGAAACATCTCGATAAGGCAAAACGTTTTGACTAATTATGTTCTGTTGAATCAAGACGACATGAGAAATAATGAATTATAATATAAAATAATACTGCTAATCCTTGTTTAGTTATTCAAAAGTTTCATAAGGACAATTCAGCTCAATGAGGTTTAAGTGTTATAATCATTGAGAGCTTAACCAAGGAAGCTTAGAACTTATTAGCTCGTAAGCTGAGTATTGTTCTCCCTTGTAAAGCTCCTGCATCAACTTGAATTGAATTAATTATACACTTTATTCATTCTATGGTAATCTGTAGTTACTATTAAGTATTCACTGTGAACCAAGTTACAATATTCACTCATTCACTTTATTCACTGATAGAAATTGTAATCCAGTTATTTATTTACTATTTTTTAAATTATTGTTAAATAAAATAGATATATAAATAATAATTGAATCAATAAAATTAATAATAATTAAACAAATAATAATTAAATAAAATTACCACATGTCCTGTAGAAATTTTATAGCTGGTCTTTTACTAAATTTTTATTTTTACAGTAGTTTCCGAAAAGGGCCCTAAAAAAATATCAAAAGTTCAAGACGTGCAATTTTTAAGAAAATGAACGTATTTAAAAAAAATTTCAATTAACCAACTTTTCATTTGGATTTCTAAATAGATGCCTTATTGTTTTTTCTAAATTTTGCAAGAATATTAAATCTAATCCAAAGGTTTAGATTATCTTACTGAGCCAACAGGGACAATGAATAGCATAGAATACGAGAACAAATATTTGGGTTTATTAACTTAAATCTACATTGTAAAATAAAAAACTAAGATGGAAATAAAAAATGGAACTATTTTATAAAATTAAATCTTACAAACTAATTACTTAAAACTATATAAAATTTATATATATATAAATACATAAAAGTACCTCCTTTGCGCATCTATTTCAATGTTATGTCACACCTTTTTGGTTCACCACACCTTAAGCCTAAACACTTTTCTCACTCCTAGCCTGTCCGTCCTTCACATCTCATCTCACCAGACTTCCACAACATAGACTCCTCCACACTAATTAGAACAGCTGATGATCATTTTTTGTTTTTCATTTATTGGTTGTTATAATATGTAATACATATATATGTATGTAAATAAAAACTCTAAATAGAAATAGTTAAGCCTCCCCCTAATCCCTACATTCCCTTTGGCAGATTTAGCTGAAAACCAATAGGTCTTTTCCTTATGCAGTTTTGGTCCAACATATAAAATTTCGTATCGATACATTCTTTCTATCGGGAGTTATCGTGTTTACAGACACAAAGACAGCCATTTTGTTTTCATTTTCACCCCGCATCGAATTGTTAGTCGATTACATAACTACCCCTGTACTTCGTAAAGCTGTGGATGTAAAACTATCAGATTCGGTTCTGCCGTTTTGTGAGTGAGTCTGAATTTGTATGTAAGAAAATTAAGTTAGCAGCTTTCCCCCTTTTCTCGCTTCACTATCTGGCTTCTTATTTCAAAGGCTACACAGAGCTCCAAATGGCTTCTTACCTATTTTTCCGGTGGGTCTTCTAAAACTTTTCCTAGTAATGGTTTTTCAAGCTAACCAAGACCAGTCAACAGCACATGATTTGCCATAACTTTTATTATTATTGAAGAACTATCGTGTACTAATTTATTTTATTTCTCTTGATATATTATTTTATGTATTTTTATTATTTCTTATATTTTTTAAAATATTTATTATTATATTCATGAAAGAATATATGTATGTATTATTTTTTTTTTAAATGTAATATATACCTATATTTTTTTATTTTATTATTTCTTTTTTATAGTTGTTATTGTTACGTTGTTTTCTTTCTCTTTTATACAGGGTGTCCCAGATAATATGCAGTGGTGTGAAAAAAAAATGAAAAATTTAATTTAATAGGGCTTAAATTGCCAACGGTAGGAAAGGGTTTCCTTTTAAGCCCATTAAGAATTAACAAAATTTAAAAGTACTTAAAAAGTTGGGAAGAACCCCGCAAAAGAAATCTTTATACCTGTAAAACTACCGGAGATATGTTGGTTCAAAATCTGAAAAGTGTCAAACCCAGTGTTTGACGTGTTAAACCTTTGAAAAGAGTGAGTATTGTAACTGAAGTTAAGAATGGTTCTTAATGTATTTTTTTCTTTACTTAATATAAAAATACTCAGATTGTAATAATTATAATAATAAAAGGGCATTATTTGAGTCATATTTTGAACATTTTCTGAAGATTTGGACAGTATTTTAGGTAATATGGACTCTTGCAAATGTTGGTAAAGGCATTATTATTGTTATTATAAAGTCTGTCTAACCAATAAATAAAGACATAAGAGGACAAAGGTTACAAATCTATATTATGATTTTTTGTTATGACCTTCATTACTTTATTTGTTTAGTTCTTGGTCAGTATAAGATAAGAATTGTTCATTGAATATTGCAAAAAATGTTCAGCGCTAGTGAGATAGTAGATATGACCTTATTGTAGCGGAGTGTCGGAGCAAGTTTAATGCTGCTTCTCAGGTTTACGCCGAGCGATTTCCAGAAAGAAATCATCCATCCCGGAAGGTCTTGAAAAGGATTATTCAAAACATTTTTCAACTGTCCAAATCTTCAGAAAATGTTCAAAATATGACTCAAATAATGCCCTTTTATTATTATAATTATTACAATCTGAGTATTTTTATATTAAAGTAAAGAAAAAAATACATTAAGAACCATTCTTAACTTCAGTTACAATACTCACTCTTTTCAAAGGTTTAACACGTCAAACACTGGGTTTGACACTTTTCAGATTTTGAACCAACATATCTCCGGTAGTTTTACAGGTATAAAGATTTCTTTTGCTGGGTTCTTCCCAACTTTTTAAGTACTTTTAAATTTTGTTAATTGTTAATGGGCTTAAAAGTTATGAGGACGCCAGTAGCTCAGAGTTATCGTGCTTAGTCACAACTTCTATTGAGCTCAAGATTGCGGTATGGGGAAAGTTATGTAATCTGTCAAAAATTCGATGCGGGGTTTTCAAAAGAATTTCATGTTTTCCGACCATTAGATTCGAAATAGGAAAAAAAATAATGCCGTTTGTCTGTGTGTCTGAATGTATCGACACGAAATTTTATATGTGTGTTCAGAATCCCCTAACGACGAGACCTATCGTTTTTCAGCCAAATAGATCAAAGGTAAGAGGGGGATTAGATAAGCAAATATGTGGTCAACAAAGAAAAAAATATAACAACGTCACGTGATGGGAGAAGCCAACCAGCGCTGACACCCTTGAAAATTAATTAAGATTATTCACTATCGACAGAGAGAAGATCGCGAGGCCACCTCCTGTCAAGCGGCGGGGAGAATTATCAGAATGGGAATACGAGGAAAGGTGTTGTGCGAGAGGATTTGAATGGGAAGAAAGGTTTCTGTGGAATAATTGGAATCGGGATGTAATTAATTCATTGACAATGGCAATACCGAGATAACTTCTAAGTTGAGGAACGCGGACATATTGTGGAAACTTGTAATAAATAAATAAATCAAACTTATTTTTGAAATATTGTCTATTCCACTAAAGATATAAATATATATAAATACCGATTTCGGCCTTATACCATCGTCTGAGTTCCTAACTAGACCTGACGATGGTATAAGGCCGAAACCGGTAGTTATATATATTTATATCTTTAGTGGAATAGACAATATTTCAAAAATAAGTTTGTTTTATTTATTTAATACCGAGATAGTTATACATTTGATTTATAATTGTCTTAATGTTTACATTATTATTACGTATCCTATTACCATGTATTGGTTTAACGGAAATAAAATTATTATCGGAGTTTCAACATACTCGACCGTATTTTACGTACCTTGTGTCTTCATTATTCCTCTTGAACCAAAAGCCCATTAAGTCCAGAATTTTCTTTTTGTGAAATTTTTCCTTAGTTGGAATACATAATAATTGAACCTCTTTACAATTTGCCAGATACTTCTCTGTTTCAAACATTCCAAAATGCCTCGAGTATGGCAATTTTAATTTGAGTAGGCCAGAGGAGGAGAGGGAGAGAAGAGGTGATGGCTTTTCTGCCCCTAAACAAGCCCTATCTGCTACACAATGTAATCAGCCCGCCCAGTATAAATAACCAGATACCCCGGCTCAGACTAAACTCTACCCAAACCTTTACCTAAGCCTTCTAAGGGTCTTTCCTACATCTATTTTATTCAAAGATATCTTAAAAGTTTCTCTATTTTTTTATTTCCCCACCTATACGAAGTATAGGGGAAGTCATATAGTCGGTCAGAAATTCCAGTTCTGGGACTCAGTCAAGACATGAAACGGATTCAATCCTTCCAATCCAGAGTCATTAAAATCGTATATACTCCCTTTATTTGAATAAATGTTAATTATTACTATAAAAACAATGAAAATTCATAAAAAAATTGTGATGTGGCCATTACAATACTTTCTTATACCAACCACGCTTACAGATCACTATCTTCCCCTTCTCAAAATTATTTCCTACTGGCATTACGTATAAAAATGTCTACTCTCAAGATAGTGGAAGGAGGAGACTTATAAATGTACCTCAAATATGAAGACTTATTAGAATTGTAAATTTTATATGTAATAATTTTGGTAAGAATCAATTTTGCGATCGGGTAAATCAAGGTAACGTCTGAAAATATGTGTTTCAAAACTAAATTTCAATTTTTCGGCATGTATCTCGAAAACTGGACGACCTGTAAAAAATTATACTTCATATAAATTATGTATTTCAGTATTCTCTACTATTACTTGAAAATATTTTTGATTAGGTCATAAACATAAGTTGTATCTTGTAAAATGTAGTTGGTCCCGGGAGAAAGTTTTCGTTAGATTTTGGCAAAAATTTAATAAAACCGAAGTTAGAACATGTAACTCCTTCATTTCAAATTTCAAGTTCATAGCTACAATCGTTTTTGCAGTAGAGAGCTGACAACGTTTCAATCACATACACACAATGAGACAGACATCATCACGAAAATGGTCAAAACGTATTCAGGGGACCTTGAATCGTAAAAATCCATTGAAATCTCGATATTGGATTTTCTCAAGATTACAATACTTCCTTATACTATTACTATAAGTATTTTTTTTGCCTTGAAAATACTTTATTCTTTATTTCACCAGATCAACAAGAAGTATGTTATACATGGTGCGGATAACATAATATATATATACATGAGGGATCTTCGTAAAATTGAGTTTCCCTTAACTAATAATTTGAAATAATTGAAATGGGATTTGAAGAATAACGGGAAAAGCTATTAGCGTAATGTGTCTTGGAGGAGTCTGGGTTTGAGACGTTTGGTAGTGGTGGGTTGTCCAATGTTGTACGTAGTGGCACCCGGAACAATGGTCAGCCTGTCATAGTATCTGCGGAATTTGGAGTGGATAAACTCATCTACAGAAGGGAGGTCCAGGTCGTGGTGAAGCTGAGAGTTTCTAACAAACCACGGAGAGTTCACAGCCATTCTTAAGATTTTGTTTTGGAACACCTGGATTCTTTTTCGTTTAGTTGGAGAAGCAGAGCCCCAAACTTCACACCCGTAGGTTACGAGCGGCCGGAAAATGGTTTAGTAAAGTAGGAGGCAGTTGTTGGGCTTGAGGTTCGGACTTCCTGTTCAGTATTAGAAAGTAAATATGGACACTGAAAATTCATAAAAATAATTAAAATTAAATATTATGTAATATTTAATGTTTAAAGAGTACCTAAAAGTAGAGAAAGGATAAAAGAAGTTATAGTCTCATATTCTGGTCAAGTTGTGTGCTGATGCGGGGATGCACTTATCAATCAGCAGGGATGGAGGATACAGCAAGCATTACTTTCATATACCCACCAGTAATGCCAGTATCAAAAACAAAATGCATTTGAAAGGGAGAGAGAGAATGATCTGTAAAAGCACGGTTAGTACAAAAAAAGTAGGTACTCTAATAGTCAAACAACTTTTTTTAACGTGAAAAGGTCTATTCGCTCGTTAAGCACAGTGACAGCCGGTCAAACTTTCTTGTGTTACAAAATACCATCAGATTTCAATCGATAATAACTACGAGACTAATAATGCGATAACATCGGTTGAGGTCACAATGGATAGAGCATGTCTATATGTGTTTGTTTTGCCTGTGACGTTTTCGGGCTAATGTGGGCGCCGGTGGATGATTGTTGCAAATTAGCGTTGTGTACAGTTAGAAATTAGTGTAGCGTGATAACGCGTTTAGATAGGACGTTGATTCGGATGTCATTGCAAAAAACTTAAAGAGCACTACTAGGACTCAAAGTGAAATAATAAAAATACTCGCCGAAATATATGTAAAAATCGGTATTAATTTGAAAATTACAAAAAAATTAAAGAAGTCGTCTCATATGAATCGTAAATATGCGCGGAATTATTGAAAACGCAAATCAGAGGAAAGTTCGCATGAAAATTAATTTAAAAAACCTAAAAAGTCTAGTGCCGAGCAAATACAAGAGCTACGGCAGCATCGAAAAGAAATTGAAAACTGATTTTATCCCGACGTTTTCACGGAAAATCTACGGCGTGGACCTTGACTACGCCTTAATGTTTTTTTTTCTTCTTTTTTGAACTCGGATCTGGAAAACATTAAAGTCAACATCGGATTACTGACCGATTACATAACTTCTCTTAAGTAAAATCGAGTTACGGAGTAGGACCTTCAGGACCATTAGGGGTTGAAATGCACAATTAGATTTAATATATTAATGAAGATACACAGGAAAAGAGAATATACATTACAACGAAGGTTGTCAGGTTAATGCGAAATGTGATTTCTGTGTATACACGGAACATACATTACACGGAATATACAGTACACGGAGCTCGACGATATATTATGTGAACATCCTCTATATGAATGTACAATTCCTTTTTGTTTTTTTTAATTTTTAATGCAAATGACTAGTTAGATTGGATTGTAATAAAAATTCATCATTATTGTAATATGATCTTCCACATGAATTAATTTAAATATAAATAACAATCAGTAATTATATTTAAAAAGAAAGTGAAAAATAATATTTATTTCTAGAAAAATAATAGTTTATTCTAGACATCAGTTAAATGACCTAGTTATCTTAGACTCGACTCATTTCCAAGGAAAAAGTAGAAAATCATAATAATAAAGTGAAAAATGGTTAATTGGTCTTCAGAATCATTTTCATGAAAGTAAGTAGAAAATTGGAATAATACGGACTGGTTTATTATTTTTCTTATAACATTAGAATCATTTCCAAGAAAAAAAATAAGAATAAAATAAGAAAGAAAACCTTAATAATAAAGTTGAATAAAGAATTGATAATAAGAAAAAATAATATTTTTCGCTTTAGCTAATGAACATCAAATAAAGAATAGAATAACTTTATTTGTCGGCGTCCAATGTCATATATTTTTGACGCCCTACAAGTGATAAAATTAATTCAATGAGGTGGGTTGTCTTCATTGAGGATAGGACGGGTTCTATAAACGTGTTGTCGTCTCCGAGCATCTCATGTAGGTCCCTTGTTCGCAAACCCATGGCCTGTAGTAATACCTCATATCCAGGGCACTCCTCCAGGATGTGGCTTACTGTGAGAGGCCAGGCCCCACACTTGCCACAACCAGGGGCCGTAACCATGTTGATGAGATGGCCATAGGTTAGCCATATTCTTTATCACTATTTATTTCTTAAGATTAAACTACAAAATCTTTGGCATAATGCAATAAGATAATTTTTATTACATATAATACTTTTTATCATTATAGATTACTCATAAAATCTAATTTTAAGGAAATTCTGAAATTGAAGCTTTCCTTTTAATAAACTCTGATATAATAATCATTATATTTATAAATTTTTTTGTGAATTTATTAAAGACTTACCTGAAAAGGCAAGTTAAAAATCAGTATTATCGGGAAAGGATTAATTAAAAGGGAAGAGGGGGAAATATATCTTGGGAGTGAGAATGAAGCCGCTCTTAATGACCCGGAAGAATTTATGATCAATTACTAAGTTGAATGGACTAAATGAAGGTGAAGACGAACCTCTGTGGCAAGCAGGCACCGTTCCTTCTTAATAAATATAAATGTATTATAGCAAATGGTTAATATTATATTCAACAATAATTTAAATTTTAAAAACAACCGACAAAAAATAAACATTAAGGCGTAGTCAAGGTCCACGCTGTAGATTTTCCGTGAAAACGTCGTGATAAAATCATTATTCATTTTCTTTTCGATGTTGCCGTAGCTCTTGCATTTGCTCGGCACTAGACTTTTTAAGTTTTTTAAATTACTTTTGATGCGAGTTTTCCTCTGATTTGCGTTTTCTATATGTCCGCGCATATTTAGGATTCATATGAGACATCTTTAATTTTTTTGCAATTTTCAATTTAATATAGATTTTTACATATATTTCGGGGCATATTTTTATTGTTGCACTTTGAGTCCTAGTAGTGCTCCTCAAGCTCTTTACAATGACACCCGAATAAACGACCTATCTAAAAGCGTTATCACGCTATACTAATTTTTAATTTTACACAACGCTAATTCGCAACAATCATCCGCCGGCGCCCACACTAGCCCGATAACGTCAAAGGCAAAACAAACACGTACAGACATGCTCTATCCATTGTGACCTCAACCGTTGTAATCACATTATTAGTCTCGTAGTTAGGTTAGGTTTCATGCTCGGGCTTTAACTATGAGGTCATATCGCCTACTACCAGAGCGCTCCTTCGTCACTCTGGTGGACATGAGCCCGACTCTACTGTGGGAGTCCTAAATTTTGCCTACCCTAATTTTTTATTCATCTAGGGTAGGGGTCTTTAACGAGTACCTGACATTGTACAGGCTCGCTACCATTGCTTAACGTCCCATCCGAAGGACGGCGTGCTTAGGTTTATTTTACCTCCCAGATAAAATAAACTAAGGGCCTCGATCGGGCTAAGAACCCACAACCTTGAGCTCAGAAGTCAAGCACGCATACCACTGAGCTACCGGCGCCCTCGTAGTTATTATCGATTGAAATCTGACGGTATTTTGTAACACAAGAAAGTTTGACCGGCGGCTATCACTGTGCTTAACGAGCGAATAGACGTTTTCACGTCAAAATAGTCCGGTCTACGGTTTTAAATAAAAGTCTACTTAAATTTTTTTTTTTTTTTTGGGGGGGGGGGACTTAGCCTTATAAACATGAATTTCGTTGCCATAGTTGTCAAACACTTCCCTGCTCAGAAACCCACTTCGCCGACTCAAACGAACATGGCAGCGATACTTCCTCGGGATGTAGCTTGTGCTTCTGAACGCCATCTATCACAATCATCACCAAATATTACTGTAACATTGTCTGCCATCATGGTTAACTAATAATATTTTCTTTGTAAATAAAATGAAATAAATAAGTTGTATTTTCTTTACAGGTTGCCGCATCGTCCATTGGTTTGAACCGCCACATCATCTACTAATGTAAGTTAACAAAATTTTTATTCTCTCGATAATAATTATCTTTAGATAATAACTATTATATTATAATGAATGAGGCGTTGTTGTGTTAAATTAAAACTACTCAGAATGAAGTTAATTTTGTTGATTAGTTAGTTATATAACTAACTATAATTTTATATTTTCTTGAAATGAATGTTATGAACTGTAAACCGTTAAAACAAGTTGAAGAGATGCAAGTAATGACCATGAATAAATGAAGATGAAATTATATGACCTGTGAACCAAATAATAATAAAATAAAAATAAAAGTTTTTAAACATAGTTTCTTTTATTTTACTTGAATTTATTTTATAGTTTCTCATTTTGTCTAGACTGAAGTGACAAGAAGGATCTATGCCGTAATAACGTCTACAACTTGTAAACGTTTGTAAACAAATGAAATCGTAAAAATGTTAAGTAACTACTGCCGTTTACTATTTTGTTCAGTATTTCACAAACTACATATTAAATTACAGGAATTTAATACACACATATATATGAGGAGTTTGGAGCCAGAGCGGACCAACTGGTTTAAACTGAACAGGAAGAAAATGGCAATTGAAAATTGAGTACATTTTGTTTATCTCCATAAATGGGCCCCAAATATTTATTTATATTTGAAATTTTTGAATAGTATTGGATGAGTGATCCCTTTTTTGTGTTCTATAAAGTTTTTGAAGGCCGTATGATCCATTGTAACTTTGAAAATATATGCACAAAATATTTGTGGACTAAACTTAAAGTGCTGCTATCTATCACTGAAGTGAAAAAACTAAGTGATCCACACTGGTTTTGAAAAAAGGGAACCTAAGCCAACTAGAGGATGGTAATAACTCATTTTCCGAAAAATTGTGGGTTGGTCCGCTCTGGCTCCAAACACTTCATATATATATACAGAAGAGCGTCCTTAATCCGGATCGATCGGGACCCAGACCCATCCGGATTACTGACTTGTCCGGATTTTCAAATGTGCTTTCAATAACTGTATACATACGTATATGTATCGACTAGAGGATACTTGACGCTCTCTTGGGGAGTCTGTCTACTGTATTGCAAAATAGAGACTGAAGGGTTCGAAAAATACAGTACACAAAATATTTTAATAAAGTATATTGAATAAGAACATGTAGGTACATTATATAATTTAGATTAGTAACTCTACAATACTTTTTAGAAAAAAAAAAACAAGAATCTACAGTAATTAATGGAAACTTACTGGGTAAAAAAGTCCTTAATGGTTTTATTAGAAGAGTTGAAGTACGTATATGGACGTACGTTTCTTTGCAGCCATGTCTCTCAGTCTTTTAAGAAGTACGAGTTGTGTCGCCGTCCCCTCAGGTTGCCTCTCTAACCAGTTCATAGCTGTCTGGAATGCTTCATAGGCGTCTGTGTGTGAAGGACCGGCAACTTCTTCGGCATCCATTTCTTCATCGTCGTCACTCTCTTTTACATTGCTTCCATCATCATTGTCCTCAATTACCTGATGACAATACCTCCCACTCCCTCCCACATCCCACCGCCGAGCCGATTCGGATTTGCGACGCTCCGGATTTTTGACGTCCGGATTTCCGACGCTCTACTGTATATAAGATTTGTTGTTTGGTTACATTAAGATACCAAATGTTTTTAAGCACTTTTTCACAAGTTTTTTGTTTATTTTTAATTAATTTATTCTTATTATTTTTATATTATTATTTTAAAGTAGCTTTCGGTCAAATTAGGGGCAAAAAATTCTTGTGTCTGATGGGTACATTGAAGAAGAGGCTGGTAGACACAGCGCTCCCCGAGTGATCCTACCAGCCTCATCTGTCTTTTACCGGATTTCTATAAAAAATCAGTTTGTTTGCTCAAAAGGTCAGTGAGGCGGACGGAACCAATCACCATATTTTTATCAAACATGCTCCCCTGAACCCATTCAAATTCTTATATCAAATTCTTATATAAATATATGTAAGGCATAGATTATAAGAGATGTTCAATTTTTACCCCTAATTCCAACAAAAAAAATTGCATCTCTGTATGACTGCGCGTGAGTGTTTCTGTGAAAACTATTTCTCCCCATGGAAAAAATGTATCGACCAAAAGACAACTATTGATTTTCATACATCAAATTTCGTGTATATATACAGTGAAACCCTTCTTTACGGACACCCCTCTCCTTACGGACAATTTTGTGATGTCCCGGCCTGAAGTAAAGCAAAACAATGTATTTTTACCCCCCTCGCAACGGACGCGCACAACTTTTTCGACATTAAAAGATAAATTTACCTCTCCTAAGCGGACACTATTACTACTTATTAAATTAAAATCCGTAATAACTATTATTATGTTCGATATAATTATCTATTGTTCGTTACTTATATATGTAGTATTAAACATAAAAGCAAATTAAACGTTTTGTATATGTACCTACATACATATCGCACCCGTGCTTCAGAAGTGCCACAACTCAAAAAACTCAGTTTTTCAGTAAAAGCGAAAAACAGCTTCCAGCTAGGTTAGGTAAATTTTAGTTGATCTAGTCACCAAGCAAAACTATGCGTATAAGTTACGATAGATTGTGGTCCTGCAGATTTTCCAAGTTTTCAACTATAAATCTCGGTTTTTTTTAGTTGTGGTCCTTTTGTTGCCTAACAAAGACTAATGAGTGCAAACATAAAAAACGACACAACTGTTACCTAGCGGCTGGATTTTCAGTGCATTATCTGGCGCTTTAGGTGATTGGTATAAACTTAAAAACCAAGTCAAATGGCAGTCTTAACTAAAAAACCCGAATTTTTGAGTTGTGGCACTTTTGAAGCAAGGGTGCGATATATGAAGTTTATTTATTTTATTTTTCGGCAACGGACAATTTTCTTGGTCCCATGACTGTCCGTTGCAGAGGGGTTTTACTGTATATTCATTCTATCGTGACTTATGGTGTTCACGGAAACATACAGACAGCCAGGACATTTTTCTAAATATTTGAATCAGGGTTTCAGCCTATATCTTACTAAGTAGAGAGGTCGCAATTTAAGACTCCCACATTAGGGTCGTGCTTTTGTTCACCAGAGCGACGAAAGAGCGCTCTGATAGTATGTAGTAGGCGATATGACCTCGAAAGCCCGGACATGAGTCACAATAACTAACTAATATCGGTACACTATTTTTGAAAGTTAGAGCCCAAGTACATGAAAGCACTGACCCGAAGATCCAATCTCCGAGTTAATATTCCTTGCTTCCTACAAGAACTCATCTGATTAACCACAAGTTCAATAATTAATTTCCTCTCAAACAGACTTCTTCTTTCTTCGTCTAACTTTCTGTTAAAAGTTTTTTTGGTTTCGCATCCTATAACTTTTACATCAGTTCCAGTGTTAAATGGACAACGAGTAAGAATTATGGAGGATTAAATAATGCAAAAAGATTATTGTTATATACAGAATGTTTTTTTTGTTTTTTTTTACATTCTTATATCTATAGTATAGGTATATAAGTTCGAAGATTCGAGTTCGAGATTTCAATGGATTTTTACGATTCAAGGTCACTTGAATATGTTTTGACCATTTTCGCAATGATGTCCTTGTGTGTGATTGGATTGTTGTGAGCGCTCTCTCAAAACGGATTGTAGCTATGAACTTGAATTTTGGAATGAAGAAGTCACATGTGCTAACTTAGATCTGACTAGATTCAAGCACACCATCCTTCGGATGGGACGTTAAGCTATGGTCCCGAACCTGTACGATGTCAGGTACTCATTAAAGGGAGTGAGGGAGGGAGGGGTCCAAAATGTGTGAATTCTGAGTGACGTATTCTATCGATGGCCCCTGACCGATTTAACGTAAACTTAATAGATGTTGGTTTTGCATTAACAAGCTATTGTCGACTTTAACCAAATTTCCGACTTTAACAGTAAAATACAACCAGGCCATTCCTGTATCCGACACTGCCCGATATCTAAGACTTCATCTAGACAGACGTTTAGACTTCATATCAGACTGAAACGCACAGACCTCAAAAGACGACTGAAATCAATCATCGGACGACGATCGACATCATCGCTTGAAAACAAACTTCACATACACAACACTGTACTAAAACCCATCTGGACTTACGGCATCGAGGTATGGGGATCAGCCAAAAAATCAAACATACAACGTCTTCAGTCAATACAATCCATTATACTACGCCACATTGCCAATGCGCCATTTTAAGTTTCCAACCTCACATTACAAAATGACCTCAACATCCCATTTGTACCTCCTATTATCGGACACGATATCAAACTTTTCACTACAAACTTATACTTATACAGGACTTATACAACAATTATCTACAAACACTCTCCCCACAAATCCACCACGACGCTTCAACTGACATATCTATGTTATGGGTTTAACGAAAATAAATATTATTATTATAGGTATGAGAAAGTAAAAATAATTTTTAAAAACTGGCATAAATTATGGGACGACCTGATACTTCTTGAGAGAAAAATTGTACCGCATAACATTTAATTGAGGTGCGTGAATTTCCATTAGGATCTGTAAAGTAGCTCTTAGTCATGACAAATTTCCCTTCATGGAGGGTAATGTACAGGAGATGGTATACAGAGCATGTATCCAGGGCATTAACATAAATCTCGGGTACTCAAGGAAAATTCCCTAATCCGCTCTTCTAAAACGAAACGACCTTTACATCTGAAAACCTCTCGCTAACAACTCGTTAGCCATAATTCAGCCTCGTATTCTTACTGCCTACAACCCGGTGCATTCAGGTCTAATTGGAAGTATTTTAATTTTTATTATAATCTATAATATATACCTTAAGTACAGAACAAAAAATTGCTGTTGAAAACCGTACATGACTTCCAAGGTTTCAAAATAATTTATCAAATTAATTTTACTTCCTCAGCGGGAAGTTGTGTAATCGATCAGAAATTCAATGCACAGTTTTCAACGGAATTTCATGTTTTCCTATCTCTATATTCCCAATATGAAAAAAAAAATCTCTGTGTCTGTATAACTCCCGATAGAATGAATGTATCGACACAAAATCATAGATGTGAATCCAGAAGTCTCTAACAACGACACCTATTGGTTTTCAGACAAATCGACCAACGGGAAGGAGGATTAGAGGTGAGGCAATTCAAAAGAGGGTGCTCAATTGCTGTTAGCCTATTGAGCTCAAGATCGCAAGGTTTTTATTTAGAAAGTATAAAAAAAAACGATAGGACGAGCGATAGTCCCTAGCTTGTACGATGTCAGGTACTCTTTAAAGACTGTCAACCTAGATGAATTATATAGATACCGTATAAACCTGGTAGGCAAAATTTAGGACTCCCATATGTAGAGTCGGACTTATCTCGACCAGAGCGACGAAAGAGGGCTCGTGTAGTAGGCGATATAATCTCCTAGTTAAAGCCCGGGCATGAGTCAAAATAACTATCTGTGGAAGTCCTAAATGTTGCCTAGCTACGTTTAGTTAACTGGGATAGGGGTCTTTAACAAGTATCTGACATCTCATACAAACAAAATACGTTGTTTTTTTTCCTTTTTATTTGTAATCAGAACCGGTTCTTAACGCAAAGGCGTCATCATCAGTGGCACATCCCACCCTTTATTCCACTTTAGTCAGTATACTGTACGAATGGGATGAGTCGTTGATAATTTTGACTACTTAGGTTTATTTACTTTGGGTAGGAGTCTTTAACGAGCCTAACGTCCCATCCAAAGGACGGCGTGCTCAAGGTCTTTTCACCTCGCAAATAAAACACTCAAGAGCCTCGGCCGGATTTCAAACCCGCGATCTTGAGCTCAGTAAGCAAGCATACTATCTCTCAGCTACCGGCCCACTCTATTATCAACTATTTTTTTTTATTAATTTTATTATTGTTTTTATTATATTCCGAGTGGTCGGTGAATCATCAGCAATATACTTCACGTAATGAATGAATAAACATGAAATTTTATATTCACAACCCACATAAGGACGCCTATTCCTCAAAATCGGCCGAAGGGAAGAGGGGGATCAGAGAAGAGGGGCTTGACTCAAAAACTGTCGACACAAAATTTAGTTTGAGGTTTTAGAACCCTTTAATGATGTTTAGAACAAACAGTTGATTGGTTTTGGAGGGAGAGCGAAACATATTGACCTATCTATGTATAGTGTGCGCACAGTAACATTCATTTACCAATGATTTTTATGGTAAATTTTAGGATAATAAATAAGCATGGCATTGATAAACTCCTAGGCTAGCGCCATTAATTCTATATGTTCACAGAAACCATACTCTATAAGTCAGGTAGTCAGCCGTTCAGTGATCCGCTGACTTCGTACAAATCCGAACACATCCGTCCAATATTTACAATGGCCCCCAGCAAATATGGGGGAGGAAGAGCTGAGAGGACATTCCACTGTTTGGACTTGTGAGTAACCCATAAAAATATTGACACATCTCATGGTTGGTTTATATACCTGCAGTTGACACGAGAGTCTAGTTATCGAAAGACGTATTCACTTTCAGCCAACAACAGTCGAAGGTATGACTGGGGGATTGGAGAAAAGGGCTTAACTCATAAACGCTAATAACTGTCGAAGTAATTTAGCATTCTTTCATTTGTTATTTGTTACTTCACCAGCTATAAGATTTCTGTCACCTCCGGGAGGGAACAGAAAAAGTCCTATTGACCCGGCGACCGCGATGTAGAAGCAGCCCCACTCTCTCCGCGCCACTAGGCAGCCGCAACCAAAGGAGGTCTGAAAGCGCCAGTCTTTCCCGTAAGGGACCCGAGGCTGTCGTCCCAGACATCCATAGCAACACCGAAACATTTAGTTTGTAAATTAAACCAATTAATATCTGTACCTCTTCCCCCGACGATATCGGGCCGGGTGATGTGCCGGAGCACCCGTCAAAAAAAAAAAAATAATAATAATAAATAAAAAAATACCCGTACAGTGTAGAAGCCAGTTATCCTTTAGCCTCTACACTGTACGGATGAGATGTGCCACTGATCGTCATTATGTTGCATTGAAAACCAGTTCTGATTGTAAATAGACGGTTAGAAATTTGATGTTGTTTTAAACGGAATTTTATAGTTCCCTCCCCAAAATGAAAAAACATTAAGGCTAGTCAAGGCCCACGCCGTAGATTTTCCGTGAAAATGTCGGGATAAAATCATTTTTCATTTTCTTTTCGATGCTGCCGTAGCTCTAGCATTTGCTCGGCACTAGACTTTTTAGGTTTTTAACATTTTTTTTGATGCGAGCTTTCCTCTGATTTGCGTTTTCAATAATTCCGCGCATATTTACGATTCATATGAGACAACATCTTTAATTTTTTTGCAATTTTCAATTTAATACCAATTTTTACATATATTTCGGGTGTAACCGAAACCTCATAAAATATCTATTGATTTTCATCCAACAAAAATTACTTTACTACGCTCACTACCCTCACACCGACGTTTCAATTTTAGAGGTCATTGAAAAATTTGCGTCAAATAAGCTTGTAATAATATATTTTGCGAAAATTTTTTTAATGTATTATTCTAAGTTTTTTATTATGTAGAAAAAATATTGTGTTTATTTTCTTAAATCTACATTATTAAAATTAAAAACTAAACATTGAAACCAACAAAAATCAAAGGAAAAATTTTAAAACTAATTCAATCTTTTTATTTTTTTCGCCACTCTCCATGTTTCACTCAGCCCGTCTCCATTGAACACAGGCCTCGACTCTCTCTACAAACACTAAAAACAGCTGATGTCATTTTTTGTTGTCTACATGCATTTAAAGAGCACGGGGAAAGAACCAGGTTTGTCACTTTTTTCTCGAATGTGAGATATCGCCACTACAGTATTAGTATATTAAAGATATTTCACGATTCACCATCGTTACGGGCTTCAAAATGTCGGTTTGTCACTACGAAAACGGAAGCTGAAAATATGACGTGTGGGGAATTGATAAATATGGACATTCAAACATTAAATTTCAGTTTTCTCAATTTCAACATCTGGTGACAAACCTGGTTCTTTGCCCGTGCTCTTAATTTCTTTTAAAAGAAATGTTTCTTACAGAAAAATAAATATAATTAATTTTTTAATAATAATAATTGAATCATTTTAATGTGTGTATTTTTTTTATACATCACAGAACATACTAACATACATAAAATAAACACCTTGTGTGGTCATTGTTTGACCTGAAACAGATAAGACCCAATTAGTTAACAAAAATACCCAACGTACCTACAACCCCCTTTACAATTTTTTTTATAAAGAATCATTTTTTAAATATTAAATTAATTAGTTGATGAATGCATTATTCAATTACGGAACCCTCAATGTTCACCTCATTTGTTGCCTTTTGTTATTTTTATATCAGAATAAAAATGTTTCATTTGGAACAGCTTTACAATGTATAGTTAATTAGTTATTATGATTCATGCCCGGTCTTTAACTACGAGGATATATCGTCTACTACCAGAGCGCTCTTTCGTCATTCTGGTGGACATGAGCCCGACTCTACTGTGGGAGTCCTAAATTTTGCCTGCCCTAAATTTTTATTCACTTCGGGCAGGAGTCTTTAACGAGTACCTGACATCGTACAGGCTCGGGACCATCCCTTAACGTCCCATCCGGACGGCGTGCTCAAGTTTATTTAACCTCCCAGATAAAATAAACTGAGGGCTCGCCCGGGTTTCAAACCCACGACCTTGAGCTCAGAAGGCAAGCACGCAAACCACTGAGCTACTGGAGCCCTTAATATTTAATATATACAGTAGACTCTCCCTTATCCGGCGTTCTATTAACCGGTGCTCGCAAAATAACATAAAATCTGTTAAACTAAAATTAACATTAAATTATTAGATTGTGTATTTAAGAGCAAATAATAATTCCGTAACTCACGAATCTTTTATGTATTTTTATTGTACATAAATACTGTATGTACATTGTATTTATAATGAAGGGAACGCTAATATAATATTTTATTACTTCACTAATATCCTATAAATAAATTATAATAAATACATAGTTGAAAATCAAACATTTATAAAAAATGTTCCCTAGAATAGAAAAACAAAGGTACCGTCCCGCCCGTGGCACAACAATATCGTCTTATCGGGAAATGAACGCTTAACTAGTAAAGTCGAAGTTTAATTTTTTTCCACATCCTTAGCTCACCTAAAAACTCTTTTTTTCTATGCTTTAATTGATATATTTTTTCTCATTAATTGATGATTTCCGTTATCCGGCGTCACGTCGGTCCCGGCAACGCCGGATACGGGAGAGTCTACTGTATATATTATTATTGTATTATATTAAATGTTAGTTTGTTAGTTATTGTAACTCATGGCCGGTCTTTAGAAGGTCACATCGCCTATTACCAGAGCGCTCTTTCGTCGCTCATGGACGTGAGTCGGATTCTACTATGGGAGTCCTAAATTTTGTCTACCCGGGTTTATTCACTTAGGGTGGGGGGTTTTTAACGAGTAAATGACATCGTATAGGCTTGGGACCATCACAACGTCCCATCCAAATGACTTCGTACTCAAGGTTTTTCACCTCCCAGTTAAAAAACCTAAGGTCCTTGGCCCCTGTATATATAAACTGAAATTCCTATAAGGGCGACACATATTAATTTGTAGTGGAATCAGCCAAAAAGGGAGGGGGGTCAGAAAAAGACTCAATTCAAAAATCCAAATAACTGCCAATGTAATGAATGTATCGATACAAAATAAAGTATGAGGATTCAGAAGTCACTATGAAAGTAAGATATTCAGTTTCAGGCTTTGGAGGGAGAGAAAAAAAGTAATTGATTAATTCGTTCTGGGGATGTACATAGCCGGAGATTTTAGTGTGGAAATTATTTAAATAAAACTTTTACCTGACTCATCAATCATTTTCATCCAATAAACTTACCAAGGGAACAATGATTTACCCGACTAACAAAACAAATTGAAAAGGATTACCTTGGTGTCAGTACTACCTGGTCTCTAACCAATGGAATGGTGGTGGGACGAAGCCTCGATAAATTCACAAGGATTGCCAAGGCAGGACCTTTATTATTCTCAGTTGTGTTTGACTATTCCAATTTCTCCAGCCCATAAAACATACAACGTGGTGTTCAAAGTGATGAAGTGACGTTCGTATAGCCACGATTGTGAGCCAATATTGTGTGTGCCTTATCACTTTGTTCGTTCAGTCATTCTTTATAATGTGCTTTTGGTTTGAAATTGTTACATTATATCTTCACGAACTCACGTTCGACTAGATAGAGGCATTTCTGCTTACTTATTTTACTTAACTTTGCAACGATCTTCCGCCATTCTTCTCTATCCTGGGCCTCCCGTCCTCCACCTTCCTATATCCATCGTCCTCTACGTCCTCCAGCGGGGTCTCCATCTTCTTCTCCGGGTATCCTCCTCGGTAATATGTCTGGCTCCATCCTCTCTAAATGCCCCAGTCATCGCAGCCGCCCGTGCTTTACGAAGGCTTTTTACAGGTCCCTAAACCCTGTATTGGACCATATATCCCCTTCAGGATTGGGGTCGTATATCTTTCTCAATACCATCCTCTCCCACGTATTGAGCAAAACTTCGTCCCTCCTAGTCAGGACCCAGGTTTCACTCGCATAAGTGACAACCGGTCTCAGGACGGACTCTTTTATACATTGTAATATCCAAAAAGATGGATATTAATTGTTTTAATATATTTAAACAAATATAATCATCAAGATGGAAATATTTGAAGTGGAAGGCAGGAAATCATCAGGAAGTCAGTAGAAAACCATCAGCAGTCCCGAGTATGTAAGGGTGGGGGGTTTGGGCAACCAATAGGCACTCAGAAGAGTCCCGGGCGGGAAAAAATGGAGGCGAGCGAGCCGCACCCAGCTTGAGAGCACTAGCTTCACTTCGTCAGAGGCCACCGAAGAGGGAGGTCCACTTCTGGAGCCACCAGCGAGGAGGGAGGAGCCCACTCTGGAACCAGCCTTTGTCCATCCAACATCCCAGATCGAGGACTCAGCCGGTCACCGGTCACTTTGCACCTCATGTCATCTTGATTTTTCAAAACTAGTCTTAGCGAACCCACGCAACCAAAAAAATAGCAAAGAATTTTTGCCTATCCAGGTTTATTCACTTAGGATGGGGGTCTTTAACGAGTAAATCACATCGTATAGGCTTGGGACCATCGCTACGTCCCACCCGAAGGACGGCATACTCAAGTCTTTTCCCATCCCAGATAAAAAACCTAAGGGCTTCGGTCTCGTTGTAATAAGTAACTACTTGGAAAGCATGAGGACATAAAAGAGCCTGTACTAAAAGCTTGTAGAGATCCAAATTGCCCCGTTGTCCGTGTCACTTGACTTGGTAACCAAGATAAATCCTCCACATAGAACCTAAAGTCGTACATCTTTAACCCAATGATCCTCTGAACCACACCACCCGCCTCCCTCTGTCTCTAAGTCTTACAAGTATTTATTGCACTCGAATAGAGTAGAAGAAAAGGGTCATCCTGTAGGAAGTCAAGTCTACGAACTGCTAATGGAACCAAGAAGAAAAATAACGGAATTACAGTGCATATAATTTTTAACGAGAGGGATATACAGAAATCAAGATGATCTCTTAAACCTGTTTTTCCTGAAAATTGGAGAGTTTTCGTTTTCTCCTCAAAATTAAGGGAAAAAATGTCGTCATTGTATCAAAAAAATGTTACCGCTGAACCATTGGTAATGTACTCCCCCAGCGCAAATTATTCATCTTAGTTTTTTCTCTCCCGTCCTATGATCGTTCACATACCCTAATTCAATATTATTGATATCTATAATAATAATAAAATAAATGTCTATAGGTTAGGTTAGGTTTTATGACTCATGCCCGGGCTTTAACTACGAGGTCATATCGCCTACTACCAGAGCGCTCTATCGTCACTCTGGTGGACATGAGCCCGACTCTACTGTGGGAGTCCTAAATTTTGCCTACCCTAAATTTTTATTCACCTAGGGCAGGGGTCTTTAACGTGTACCTGACATCGTACAGGCTCGGGACCATCGCTTAACGTCCCATCAGAAGGACGGCGTGTTTAAGTTTATTTTACCTCCCAGATAAAATAAACTAAGGGCCTCGGTCGGGCTACGAACCCACAACCTTGAGCTCAGAAGTCAAGCACGAATACCACTGAGCTACCGGCGCCCTCTAAATGTCTATAGAATAATATGAAACTAATGTAGAATAATATGAAACAACAAATAGGCAAGCACATTTTTATCATAAAATATTTTTTTTAAATTGCAGAGTAATTGAAGAATGGGACACCTGCAAGATCCTACGTAGTGATGAGCAAAATTAGTTTTGGTCAAAATGTGCAAGACCAAGACTGCTATGTCTTACGTTTGCTCATCAATATGTGAGTGTCGGGGCTGGAGAGATTTTTGAGAAAATGGTGGACTAGGGAAAATTTGAGGAATATATGTAATGAACGGGAGAGCACTTGTTTAAAACATTTGAGAAAATGCTTGAAATATAGAAAATAGAGAAAAAAAAATTAAATAACAATAACTAGTGATGAGCATAATCATTCTTGGTCTTGCAGACTTGGTCATGGTCTTGCACATTTTGTAAGACCAAGACACTGCTATGATTGCAAAACCAAGACTGCTATGGTCTCTGTTTCCACTATTTTGTTCTGTTCCAACCCCTGTGTGAATGTATTGTTAATATAAGGCAGGGCCGGATCCATGGGTTAAGGGTGGAGAGTGGGGGTGCTTGCCCTCCGGGGCCGTCACGCCCCATAAACCAAGCATATAGAAAACATATAAAAAAAATAAAACCAAACAAATTTCAGAATTTTATGTGATCATGTTACAGCAAAGTAACTGACCGCTACTCTTTTCTGTTATCAAGAACATCTTTATAACCTTGAGCACACCGTCCTTCGAAAGAGCGCTCTGGCTCTGACTTCGAATTTAAGCCTGACGAAATGGGAGGTGTTGCTTGCGATCCCCTCCCATAGATCAATATAGATCTGAGACTGTAATAATAATAGAACAATTCCCATTATAATTGGCATACCAGGTGGTCTATGTTCGTAAATAGGGCTCTATGTCAGTTGTTGGGGCTTAGAGTCCTGTTCTTTGGATGGACGGGCTTATGATTACCACAACAGCTGGGCTTTAATTAATTAATGTTTTAATTGAATTAAAAATACAATTTAACAAATAAACTCAATCAATTGCACAATTGAATAATTGCTTATTGATTGAGTTGTTAGTAGCAATCAACAGTTTAATTGTTTTTAATTGCAACAATGACAATTAATAGACTGAAGCTTGGAGTTTTAAAGAAAAAACACAAGTTCGACATTAATGGTACGTACTTCCAAACGGATCTGGAATTAAAAATTAATAATTTTCTGTTTTGTAGAGGACACACTTGAACGCCTTTCTACATCCTCCAATAATTATTGATAATTATATGATTATAATCAGGCGAAAGAGAAGAAGGGCTTTTCATTTATTTATTTTTTTTAATTGAAGAAGTTAGATTATTTTCAGTTCAATGATAATTGTAAAGGAAATGCTAATGAAAAATCATTTATCTATCTATAATAAAAGAAAACTACTTATAAGCACACAACAAATAAATCTTGTTATTTAAATTGAAATAAAAAGACTTGCATATGGGTAAACTCAATTATTCGATCAGCAATGATAAGTTCGAATCTTACTACAGGCTATAAAATACTTACATAATTACAGAGAGCAGAAGTAGTTGAGAGGTAGCGTGCTTACTGCTTGTGCTCAAGATAGCGGATTCGAATCCCGAGGCCCTTAGTTTATTTATATCTGGGTGTTAAAAGTAACTTGAACACCCCGTCCTTCGAATGGGACGTTAAGCGATGGTCCCGAGCACAATAACTGTTATAGAGCATGGTGCAAACAAGTGGACATCTCAGGAAGATGTGCCGAATTTATGGAAGAAAAGTTATCGAGTCAATGATCTTGACATGGTGATATCTTGACTCTCAATCTATCCTCATCTCTCTACTATGAGGTGGCTTTAAAGTTCTATTGGATGTCTGATGAACTCCATCGCATTAACTGTGATAAAGCATGGTGAAGAATGTGGACAACTCTGGAGGATTTGCCGAAAATATAGAACAAAAATTATCGAGTCTAAAATATTGACAAGGAGAATCCTTGATCTCTCAACTATGAGGTGGCTTTAAAGTTCTATTGGATATCTGATGAACTCCGCCACAGTAACTCTGATAGGGGATGTTGCCTTGTCCGATAAAGCTGCTGAGTACCTCCCCACATCCTCCAGTTTTACTGGTTTCCACCCCCTCAGTCTAGATAGAAGGGTTGGTTTATTTTCTTGGGATGAGCTCGTGGCAAGACGGTTCCCACTTTAAAACCCCTCTGCTATATATTTTCCTAACCAGGAATTTGTTCATCTCGTTGACGTACCAGAAAGTTTTGATAGACAAGTCAGCAGTGTCTAGATATATTTCTTCTTGCTATCTCGTTTTAAGCAAGTGCAGTTGAATGTCATAATGGAATTCATTTAGAGTTCTTGAAGAAATATAGCTAAAATTAACTCGTTTTGTCTTAGTGGTCTAGGAATTAATTTGAAACATTTCAACGTTTGGTTTGGATTAATAAAATGATTCAGAAATCAGAGAAAATCGCACGGCGCACACTGGGGCAAAAGGCCTCAAAACCTGACCAAAATACAAAAAAACACTTGCAGATTTTAAGGTGGGAGTGAAGGTGGCTTTACTTTCATACACCTGTATAAACATAAACAAGACCATTGCAGCCTTTTAATACTCTCTACATTGCCTCAGTCTATATTTATAATGTGTTAAAACCCAATCTTTTTAATTATTTTATTGTTTTAAATATGAAGGTTTTTTCTCGAAGTAAGTGTACTAAATTATAATTACTATTCTAATATGAATGTATATTTCTCATAAGCTGTATGAGCTACAACACGTGTGATGTATTTGTCAAAATACAGTATTCAATGAAGGGTCGGAGAATTTTTTAAGTATTTTTTTTCGTGTTCAGCACACTAAAAAACATGAAATATATAAGTTTCATAATTTTGGTCAGAAATTTGTTTATTTTGCCCCAGTGTGCGGCGCTACAAACATTTAAAAACATATTAGTTATTATTTTATTTTACTTCCCCAGCTATACAAAATTTAGGGGAACTTATATAGTCGGCCAGAAATTCGATTTTGAGTTTTCACCAGAATTTAATGTTTTCCGACCCTTAAATCCAAACTTTATTTTAAATGTCATGTTTGTAGTGTTGTGCTGTAAATACGATTAGACCCAATCGAAGGAACTTATCGAAACGAAATTGTATATGTAATTCCGAACCCCATAAAGTAAACAACTATTTTCAGACAAATCGGCCATGAGACAAATTTAAGGGGAGACAACACAAATCTCTATATAATAACTTCCGTTGTAATGAATGTACTGACACGAAATTTTATGAGGAAATTCCTTTAAATTAAAATATCTATCGATTGAAAATAATAATTATTGAAAAATACATCAAAATTCGTAGCAGATGATGTTAAACTCAAAGAGAAAAGTAAAAATAAATAAATAATGCTCAGAAAATTATTATACAATTTCTGTGTGTAGCAATGTTACAGGATGCTTTGCTTGTAAATAAAAAAATTTCTTCTTGTTAATATTTTTTTGCAGTTCATTTAAGACCAGTTTCGCAAGGTATCCATTCATCCTCAGGTCAAAAAAAAATTTCATAAGTGAATCACAGACAAAGTTTTTTGCCAAAACTAATTAATCAATTAGATTTTTGCTCTCCTCAATATCAATCGATCGTTTGCCGTTTGAACTGCCGATGCCACAAAATTTAGGGAGGATGTAGGAGCCCTTATGTAAGCCAACTATTGATTATTAACGCAAACTGTCGACTGTTTTTGCCAAAAGTTAATTGATTAATTAGTTCTAAGGAAATTATCTAAACGCCGTGGGTTTGAATATAACTGCTTAAAATTGTACAATATATAAGGGTAGATAATTATGACGTGAGGACCTGAGGCGGTGTATGTAACTTCTATTTAAATAGTACGTGATTGGATGGGACATGTTTGATACCCAGTCAAAATGTGATAAAACTAGTTTTGAACAAAGTTTACAAAATGGAAGCAATATTCCCATATATTTTATCTATTTTGTGAAATAGTCGATATTTTTTAAAAAATATAAGTTTTTTTAAAATGTTTTCTAGTATAGTAGCGCCGGTATATCTTGGCCCTTCAGGGGGGTGTGGCCAGGTCGCTTGGGAGGGGATAGCCAATAGGGAGACGTTCCCATGGCGACCGCTTCGTTTTCATGGGTTCCTATTGGCTATCCCCTCCCGTTTCCCCCCTCCAAGCGAACTGGCCACACACCCCCGAAGGGCCAAGATATACCGGCGCTACTATGTTTCACAATGTCTCTGCAGAAAAAGTTAAGCAAGTTTTCAGCGACTGGAAAATGAACTAATGGACTCTCAAAGTGACCTCACAATCATGAATTGCTTCTATGACACTTACCTATCTGCATATTAATTGAAGGCTAGATTTCATTAGATAATGAGACTCTCAGAGAAAACTTTTTTGATATGAAGAATAATTAGAAATGTGTCGGAACTAGTGAAGCTTTGAGATTTGGTGTTTTTTTTTGTTTTTTTTCTTCGTTTTTGGAGGGCATTTCAACCGCAAAGGATCATGAGTGCCCGGTACGACGATCTTTTGGTCAGGTGTCAATAAGCAATGCTATTCTTCTTTACCAGGTGCGAGACGTAGAAGCCAGGCAGGAACAAGTGGTACCACTTTTAAGGAAAAGGGTTAAAGTCGGTTTATGACTCCGATGTGGTCGAAAAATTTCAGGAGTTTGGTGAGGGTTTCGAGAGAATTTTCTAACAGTAATGGCAGGGAGGAGAGAAGTTTATAACGGGTTCTCACGGCTGAGTAACGGCGACAATACAGTAACATATGCTCGACCGTGAGTGGCTGGATGCACGTTGAACAGAGTGGGGGTGGTTGCCGGGCCATGAGATGTCCGTGGTTGAGCCTAGTGTGGCCGATACGGAGGCGGCAGATCACCACCTCCTCCCTTCTTTGGTGTTGCTGTTTTAAGCCTAGGCCATAACCTGTTAAAAAAGTCGTCGGTGAATCACTAGTTATATACTTCCCTAGAACGAATTAACGTTTGCGCTGACGTTCAACAGGGACTCCTATTGTATATCTTCATACTAAATTTTGTGTCGATAAATTCATTACATCGGCAGTTTTTGGGTTTTTTAAATTGAGCCTCCTAAACTCGCTCCTAGCCTACCACAGCAACAGATAATAATTATTTATGTTTTTATTTTATTTTTGAATGATCAATAAAACTGTTAGGCCCCCTAGGTGGAGGTCGGCCACGCTCAAAAAAAAAATAAAATAAAAATAGGCTATGTCCTCATTGGGTTTTGAATTCCAAAAAGAAATTTCATGTCGATAAATTCATTAAATAGACAGTTATTGGAGTTTTTAAATTGTTCTCCCCTTCTCCACCCCTAAACTACGGCTGATTTGACTGAAAATCGATAGGTATTGTCCATGTGGGGTTTTGAATTAACATATGAAATTTTGTGTCGATATATTATTTACAACGGCATTTATTCGTTTTTCAGTTCAATCCCGCTTACCTGCGTTTCTTCGTTTTGAGTTGATTTGGCTGAAAAACCAGTAGATGTCGTCATTCGAGAGATCTGGATTCACATAAAAAATATCTTTTCGATAGATTCTATCTATCGGGAGTTATCGTGTTCAAAGACACACAGACAGAATTTTTTTTTTTTCATATTTGTAAACTAGAGGTCGGAAAATATGAAATTCCGTTGTAAAATTATCATCGAATTTTTGATCGATTACGTAACTTCCCCTATATATTTATTGTGTGGATCACACTCCCACCGCCTCATCTCCATTTTATTTCAAAGTGGCATTATTGGGTATAACAATGTCACACTTTGAGTTACCCGGGTTGGGGGGAGATCTTGAAATTTGAAATCCCGTTGAAAATTCTATCTCGGATTCTCGCACGATTACAGTACCTCCTGATATTGAAGCTATAAGAAAGTAATATATAAAATCAAAACCTATATAAGAGTATTGTAATACATTTTTCATTTACCTCGAGTACGGAAAAATATGTTACCATTGAGACCAGAAGAACAAACACGAGGTACGGTTTATTACTTGAAGGGCTGGGTCACCGGGTGGAGGAGATTGCATAAAGTATAGAAGAGAGATATAAGTGGAAGTTGGGGGGACTCTGTGGTCTCTATGGAGGACAAATGGAACTGACATGATGGTGGGTAATCCAACAGGTCTCGTCGCTTTATTCAAGGGCACTCCGCCATAGAAATTTGATATAGACCAATCAAATACAGTGTACCAGTTGTTGGAGACTGTATCAGTTGGCCTGATTGGTTTTGTATAGATATTGCGTCAGAATTCATTACTCTCACATAGGGTTAAATCGATACCACAAAGTATCGATACTTTAATTACTTAGTATTGAATAATACTTTCGATACTACTCAAGTATCTAATAAAAAGTACCGGATACCTACTCGTATCGATTGAATCAAGTAGTTCGTTATAATTAATTTTCAAAAATGTATAAATCTATATATAGAGAACAAATATTTGGGTTTATTTTACTTAACCTAAATTTCAAATAAAATCAGAATATTAATATCAAATAAAAAAATCAAATTACTTACAATAAAAAAAAATTAACAAACTAATATCTACAACTACATTAGCCTCTTTTTTTCTGTTTTATAGTGGCCACCAGGGACGTAGCCAGGATTTTGAGCAGGGGGGGGGGGGGGGGGGGGGGGACAAAGTTGCGCTTTGCATTTTTACTGCACATGTAAAATCAGCTTTAAGAGTATAAAGTATAACACAAGTTAAGATTTTGAGCGAGGAAATGAAATGATCGAATTCATGTATATTTAAAAAAAGTAATATGACTTGCTTTATATTATTTGTATATTTACGTTATTTGCTCTGGCCAGGGAGGGAGCGCGTGCCCCCCCCCCCCCCCCCCCTAGCTATGCCCCTGATGGCCACTATTTATAATTCTTTCATATTTTGGGCATATTTACACATAAATAAAAAGTACCTTTTCTCTTCTACGTACATCCAATGTTATAATTTTCACTCCTACATCTTCTCTCACTCAGACTGGTGTTCACTACACTAGAACCCTAAAAACACACATCTCTCCAGACTATCCACTCCCACAACACAACTTCGACTGTTTCTCACTATTTGAAATAGCTGATCGTCGTCATTTGTTCTTCACTTTTCGTTTTAAAACAAAATGCGACTGGTCCATCTTTGTATATTTATTCACTAATTAAGTTATTTCACTCCTAACAGCTGTTTTTATAACAATAATAATATAGGATTTTATTATATATTAATAACCTTAATGTGTGTAAATTTTTTACATCACAGGAGTTCTAAATTTTGTAAACCCTAAATTTTTATTTACCTAGGGGGTGTTTAACAAGTACTCGACATCTTGCAGGGTCGGAACCATCGCTTAACGTCCCATCCAGAGAATGGCGTGTTTCAGTTTATTTTACCTCACATATAAAATAAACTAAGGGCCTCGGCCGGTTTTCGAACCAGCTATCTTGAGCTCAGTAAGCAAACACGTATACCTAAGTGTTAAATAATGCAGTCAAGAATATGAATTTTAAATGAATTTTGTTTTGTTACATAATACGAGAGCTATTGATAGTCACAAACTTGGGATAATTTGAATTTAGCTGTAGGTAGAGAGAGTAGATGTAAACCAGCTATAAAGAGGTCTAATAGCTGTTGGTCTTGCGGATTTGCCTAATTCACTGCCTATTTAGGAGCCAACTTGTTGGATGTCATCTTATCCCCCATTACTACAATTAATAATTTCACAGGTTGTAAAATAAAATATATTCTGACTTCTCACATTTGCTAGCCGGCTTTCGAAGTTACCTTCATCATCAGGCAGTTCAGAATTGGCACCAAAATGTCATCCACGTACCTCCCCAGATGATTGCAGTTACAACCATGAAACAGATACCACTTTTCACTATTACAAAGTATAGGGGAAGTAATGCAACCGAACAGAAATTTGATGTTGAGTTTAAAACTGAATTTTATGTTTTCTTTCGGTTTGTGTGTCTCTGTGTCTGTGAACACTATAATTCTCAATAGAATGAATGTATCTACACGAAATAGTATATGTGTATCTCCCTCAACCAAAAGGGCCAGAGAGAAGGGCGATTAGAGGGGGCTCAACACACATATTCACAATGAATAATTTTTGTAAATTCAAACCACATTCAAAACATGTATTCAAAGCTCTATGAGGATGACGTAAATCTAACTGCGAAATCCTAGTTTATATAAAATATTTTGAAAACATTTTTCTCTACAACTTTTATTTTAAAAGATATTATGATTAGGTCATAAATATAAGCGGTATCTCGTCCGATTTCGCTCAAACTCCAATCAGATATAAGTTAGCACTTGTGACATTACACATCTTCATTTCAAACTTCACGTTCATAACTACAATCGTTTTTGAATTAGAGCCGAACTAGTACCGAACTATATAATATTTTTTTATTATTGATAGTTTTAATTAAAAATTATATAACGAATATATGTGATGTGGTCATTACAGAACATGTTTATATACAGTAATGCCAATATGAAATGAATTTGAGTGAAGAGAAAGTAATCTGTATAAATGTTGTTGGTATAAGAGAAGAATGGCCTCATCACATTTATTATTTTTTTTTAATGATAACATAAAGGTTATATTTTGTTATACATAGTATGTATATAGAACTAATTCACAATATTGTTGGCTTGCTTGTTAAAGCCCTCTCAACCTAAATTGGCTTACCGTGTATGAGGTAAGGGGTTGCGTCTCTTGTGGCTTGTATTAAATTAATCAAGTTAGGTGGATCTGAGAGCAGAACATCGTACAATGTCTAAAATAACTATCAGTGTGTGAAATATGAAAATTAAGACTTGCCAACCTTCAGAAACCTGTCTGCAAATATGTATGCGTCAATACATTTATTTCTTGATTCTTAGGTGGATGTAGTGGTCTTACTTGTTAAATAAGTAATACAGATATATCTGATATGGTATGATAAATATGTATTTTATTTGGGAGGTAAAATAAACTTAAGTACTCCGTCCTTCGGATGGGACGTTAAGCGATGGTCCCGAGCCTGTACGATGTTAGGTACTCGTTACAGACCCCTGCCCTAGGTGAATACAAATTTAGGGTAGGTAAAATTTAGGACTCCCACAGTAGAGTCGGGCTCATGTCCACCAAATGCAATTTAGGACTCTCATACACAGAGTAGGGCTTATGTCCACCAGAGCGACGAAAGAGAGGCAAAAGGGACTTCGTAGTTAACGCCTGGGCATGAGAAATAATTAACTATTTGTATTTTACCTTTTATGTTTTCTGTTTGCGCATACAGGGTTAGAACATCGGTTTTAAAGGGCTAGAAATAAATAAATAAATAAAACATTTCAGACAAAACACCATTTATCTCAGGCTGTAATTACTAAGATAGGAGAAACGGTCAGTTTATTTTTCCAAGCCTCAATGTACAAACACAGTAACGAGGTTCTTAACCTTACTAAAGGCGGACAAACGTCAACAAATGATAGAAATTAAATAACAAAAAAAATGTTGATGTGGCCACTACAGGCTATTGCAATTTCTAATTTCAGTTACCTAATATGAATTGTATATTTCTCATAAGCTGTATGAGCTACAACACCGGTGTACCTCCTCGTATGAGTATTTTTTTCGTGTTCAGCACACCAAGTATATAAGTTTCATAATTTTGGCCAGAAATTTGTTCATTTTGCCCTAGTGTGCATCGTTTGGCCATTCGAGCATCGTGACCAACGTTGTTGCGTCTGCAAAAGTACGAAGCGATAGCCCCAAACCAAGATCAAACAAGTCTATGAGGGAGGGCTTCCGCTAGTGCGCTATCCAGATCATACCATAACGCTTTGTTAATGTAGAGGTTTAGAAGGAATTGCATTGTTGCTCACATTTTTCTTCAAGAAAGAAACACAGCTCATTCAAGGAAAACACTAAGAAAAAAGAAAAGAGGAGTCAACTCCAAATGTTGGACACACCCTAATCCATTGGAGGCGGTTTGACAAAGGGTGGTTGGGGGTGGCGGAGGGCAGTTTCCAACCCCAGGGGAGATGTGAACGAACCTTGCTTCTATCCAGCCTCTGAGTGACAGGCAAGCCGTAGCACTTCCAAGGGTCCACAATGTCATCAACCAGCCGGTACTCAATAATAATTATATTTATTTCTCCTAAACCATAACATGGCAATTGGATACATCACAAGAATGTATACATTAAGATATCATATAAATTAGATACATAAACAGATATTAACTTTTAGAGTCCGACACACAAGGATTAAAATTAAATATACTATTAATAAATAAAATTAAATATATATATATATATAATATATGAGTCAAAATGTATGAGTAAAAATATAATAATATTCATAAGTACAGAAGATAAATTTTCTAATTTACTTAAAATTAAGATAATAATTTTTTGTAATTTTTCCGGAAGTATATTTTTCACGTGGACATTTCGGGACGTTCTTACGTCCCTTCTTTCTGATGTGGCCTGTCACAATCTGCGAATTATAGAAAAGAATAACAATTATTTAAGAATAATATAAATATATAAATGAAAGAAAAGTTAGTTATTATGACTCATGCCCGGGCTTTAACTGCGAGGTCATATCGCTTACTACCAGAGCGCTCTTTCGTCACTCTGGTGGACATGAGCCCGACTCTACTGCGGGAGTCCTAAATTTTTATTCACCTAGGGCAGGGGTCTTCAACTGTTTATTTTATTTGGGAGGTAGGGTCTTGGTCGGGTTTCGAACCCACGATCTTGAGCTCAGAAGGCAAGCACGCATACCACTGAGCTACCGGCGCCCCTAAATAAATAACACAATAAATAATTAAAAAATGGATTCAAGAGAAAGAATGAGAAAAAATTCCGCTTCCGAATAGAGGGTTTTCTCTAACATAAACATTTTTAGTTTATAGTTTGTTATTGTTTGTATTGTCTTCAATACGTGGGGAAGGGCATTAAAAAAAATTAATTTCTTCATGAGTTAGACATACACATATATAAAAACATCATAGTCTTCGAAGCCGCCATCTTGATCACACTAAACATGCTTACTAGTAGCTCAAAAGTAGCGTGTTTGCTTACTGAGCTCAAGATCGTGGGTTTGAAACCCTTAGGTTTTTTATTTATCTGTGAGGTGAGTAGGGCTCATGTCCACCAGAGCGACGAAAGAGAGCTCTGGTAGTAGGCAATAGGGACTTCGTAGTTAACGCGCATATAGGGTTAGAACATCGGTTTTAAAGGGCTAGAAATAAATAAATAAATAAATAAAACATTTCAGACAAAACACCATTTATCTCAGGCTGTAATTACTAAGATAGGAGAGACGGTCAGTTTATTTTTCCAAGCCTCAATGTACAAACACAGTAACGAGGTTCTAAACCTTACTAAAGGCGGACAAACGTCAACAAATGATAGAAATTAAATAACAAAAAAAATGTTGATGTGGCCACTACAGGAATTTTTTTATACCAACCACTTTTGTACAGATCACTCTCCCTTCCCTTCCCCCTCTCAAAATCATTTCATACTGGCTTACGAAAGTAAGATGAGAAAGTCCTGTAATGACTACATCACAAAAATATTATATATGTTATACAAGGTGATTCCAAATTGGGTTAAACTAGACCGAAAATGGAGTAGAATGCCGCCAACCGCACCTTTCTATCTCAATCCGTTGCCGAGATATGATTTTTTAAAGTTTTTTTTCGAGAAAACCACGTTTTTTGCCATCAAGTCCCACATTTCTCCATTTTAAATCTCAACTTTTCTCAACTTTTGACCACATTTTCGGAATCAGCGTTAAATTTCCTATCAGACTAGTGTACGTTCAACTTTGAAAATTACCAACTTGAAACCGAAATAACAGCTAAAACGTTAACATTTTATAAAAATTAAAATTTCGGGAAATACTTCCACATCAACTACTTTCCCGCTCAAGGACCGTTTCAACCGCCCAGGAGGCAAGAAAACTTGCAAATTTAATCGGCTTTCCGTATTGATTTCATGGAGAAATTTAAGGTTGAATA
Organism: Aradus depressus; assembly: GCA_963662175.1. Classification (NCBI taxonomy): domain Eukaryota; kingdom Metazoa; phylum Arthropoda; class Insecta; order Hemiptera; family Aradidae; genus Aradus; species Aradus depressus. The sequence goes on from OY759214.1 coordinate 75,803,339, forward strand.
CGAAAAAACTTGATGTAAGGAGGTCACAAATGCATTTTTTTTTTTAAATATAGAGATCATAAGTGTGGCCAGTTCAGGTCTCACAATAACAAGGCTACACTTATGATCTTATTTAGGGGCACCGGTAGCTCAATGGTATGCGTGCTTGCCTTCTAAGCTCAAGGTCGTGGGTTCGAAACCCGACCGAGGCCCTACCTCCCAGATAAAATAAACGTATGCACGCCGTCCTTCGGATGGGACGTTAAACGATGGCCCCGAGCCTGTACGATGTCAGGTACTCGTTGAAGACCCCTGCCCTAGGTAAATAAAAATTTAAGGTAGGCAACATTTAGGACTCCCGCAGTAGAGTCGGGCTCATGTCCACCAGAGTGACGAAAGAGCGCTCTGGTAGTAAGCGATATGACCTCGCAGTTAAAGCCCGGGCATGAGTCTTAAAACCTAACCTAACCTCTTATAATTCGTTGCTATGTGATACAATTCCTTCGGAAATTTATTTTTCATTCTTTAGGACGCTTTAACTTTCTTCGTATTGTACTCTCAATTCTGTATATTCTCAATTCTGTGGTCACAATTGCGTTTGGAAATTTAACCTTTAAGTAGGGAGGTGGGGTGTTCACAGCACCCTACGACATTAGTTGCTCTATATTTTTAATTAATAAGTTTGCAATGCTGTTGATCTTTTTGCTACCTTCCTAAATAACAGCTGTTTATATATTGAAGTGGCAATGACATCAGTCGGTCACGTACCTCAGCAGTACAGCCACGCACCTGACACTGCTCTATTTATCACAATTGCTAATGGCAAATGTTATTATGCCGTTGTAAATATATAAATAAATAAATAAAATAAATCTTTAGGATCATTTATTGTCTGTGGGTGCTCACAACACCCCACATCCCTACTTACGTTATTATAATATAAAATAGAATTTTTTGTTCGATTTCAGTTTAATATGTCGTATGAGAACTCCTAGATAAAAATTTGACCTATGTCGGAACTATAAAGAAAAATAAACTGGAGCTTCCTACTGAGCTAAGTATGATAAAAGGCAGGACAGAAAATAGCACCATTTTTGCCTACAGTAACCAGCTCACTGCACTTGCTTATAAACCAAGGAAAGGTAAAAATGTTTTACTCAAGTATGCACCCAAATTCTAAAGATTTGGATGCATCGACTGGAGATAATAATAAGCCAGAAATAATTACATTCTATAATCTAACGAAAGGTGGTGTGGACGTCATTGACAAGATGTGGGCTACATATATTGCAGCTCGGCGATGTAAATGTTGGCCCCTAACTGTTTTCTTTAGAATCCTCGACATTGCCGGCATTAACTCTCAGGCAATATATATGGGCAATAATCCTACTACAAACTTGGATAGATCAAACTTTTTGATTGGACTAGAAATTGAATAGAGGTCTTTGATTCCCAAAAACATCAGGCTAAAAAATGTCCGGGAAGAGCACACCAGAACCAGCACCAAAATCAGAGCAGAGACTTTCAGGTAGATGTACTGTTCGCCCAAGAAACGCAGATAAGAAAACTAAGTTTTTTTGTTGTTCTTGCAAAAAATTTATGTGTATGAATTACATGAAAAAAATTTGTTCTGAATGTTTAGAGTAAGTGATAGGTACTACTTTACTGTTTGAATTTGTGTAGTTAGCAACAATATATTTTATAAAAAGTAGTTTTTTTGTCTCCTACTATCCTTTAACAATCAATTGTAACTTAGTTTACAATTGTATATTATTTTACAATATCATATTTTTGATAAAGGTATAATTGGTAAAATTGTATCATTAAAAAAAAGACAAAATTCAAGCATTTTAGTTAATTATTCATTTATATAATATAGGTATAGGGTTTAAAAAATGAAATAGTAATATAGATACTAATTTTCAAAAACGCATTTATTTTTTACGATTTTTTTCGTTTGGGTGTTGTGAGCACCCCACCTCCCTACTTACGTTTGGGTAAACCACCTCCCTACTTAAAGGTTAATAAGGAACAGTTTAGGTGGGAACCTTTTTTCGATAGGAGTATCCGTTTTCGCGTAAATCACCCAAAAACCTAAAAAAATTGGTTTAAAAAGGCAAACCTGCGAAAATTTCATTCAATGTGCCTTTTAGAGTTCTTCACATCTTATATATAACTATAACCCGTGTCGTGTAAAATGAACTTAACCCCGATGTAAAGTGGTCTCTCGATAGAATGAATGTATCGACACATAATTCAATGTGTAAATTCAAAACTAGGACGACGGCCAGTAATTTTTAGCTAAATCAACTAAAGGGAAGGGCATATCTGAGGGGGCTTAACAAAAAAACAGTAATGAACGAAGTTCTGTAATCGGTCAGCAATTGGTGTGTGGTGACGATGGTGTTTTTGTCACAAAAACAGACAACCACTCGAGTCATTGTAAGGCCTTGAAGAAGGAAATAAATAGTTTCCGAAACGTTGGATAAATATTGAGTTTTTTTTTTATTTACCCAACAGAACCTCGATTTCCTTTAATATTGGATACTGTCGACTCTATCAACCATTATAAATTGAACTTCATTTAACTTCAACAAGTTACGCTGAACCGTCGACTCAAAATACTCAACGGACTACTAAATAGACGATCAAAATTATACATGACACAAAAACGGAACTTTTACAATTACTTACTTAGACCATTATGGACATACGGATCACAGATATACGGTTCAGCAAAAACATCCAACATCAAACGAATTCAGGCGTTTCAGTCAAAAACCTGTAATATAAACAAGCCCGTTGCCAAGGCAACGGATTTATTAGCAACGATACATTTATATTAAACCAATTTAGAAAAGGACAAAGAAAATAAAAAAGAAAGAAACCTAAGGATGAAGAACAACTTTAAAAAGAAATCAACAGGAAGAAAGTAAGAATAACTTTAAAAGGAAGAAAAGGTGGCTGTAGGCCTAACCTTACAGTTATCAACCAACATTTTCAACATCAATTACCAGATCCACCGACTTTAAAATGAAACCAAATTTTAAGAAAGGACTATTTTAACACCCAGGAACAAAATGAAACAGCTAAAAAGAAGAAGAATGAAGAAAATTTCAGGAAATTATAAGCAAAATTAAGAAAAGGTCAATAATTAAAAAACGAGTCGGTAGAAGGTTGTGAAAATTTTTAGGAAAAGACAGTTAATTATTAAGAAAAGATTAAAGAAGAAAAAGAAGAGAAAAACTGCCCACATCAGAAAGAAAAGCCAGTAGTAAATTTTGAAGAAACGGTCAGTTCTAAAATACATCGAATCAACTAGGCCGGATCCCATCTGAAATAATACAAGTGATCCGAAAGTGTATACCACAAACTTTAAACACTGTCTTCGAGAAATGAAGAAGGCAAAATTAAAAAGAAAAGTTACATAAAATTAAGATGACAATTTAGAAAAGAGAAGAAACGGAAGAAAGGAGAGAAAACACCAAAAAATATTAATATTTAGAAGTAAAACAAGAGACAACAGAAAAAAGAAACTCGAATTTGCTACCCATAATTCCGTGCGGAGGCAGTTTAGTCAGTCTATGCTGGGTTCTGGTAGAGGTGGAACCGGTGAGAGACTGGTCTCTGTTTTTTTGTTGAAATGTGTGAAAAGTAGTGAGTAAACAATTGAAAGTGAGTAAAAGTGACCGGTAAAAGATTGAAGGGATGTGGAGAGAGTGTGGAGTCCAATTTTTATGTTAAAAAGTAAAATTTATTGTATATATGTTTCAAGTGTGACGTCACAAGGTAGTATCCATTTTTGTATATAAATTTTTCAATATGGCCATTTCAATTTTTCAAATTCATAAAATTTATTTTAGTAAAGCCAATTTATTTATAACCATGTTTTAATTTCTTTTAATTTCCCCAAAATCTCTCTCAATGAAATTCAAATTTCAAAACCCATAGGCCTTGCGAACCCCAATAATACCTTTGGAGGTAAGTACCAATTATTCAGGATACAATAGTTATAATTAATAATCTATTTAGAATCATACCGGAAAATAATTTTTTTTTTTTTTTTGATTGGTACCGGTAACGTAAATTCCAAGAATGAAAAGAGTTATTTATGACATAGTTTTTTCCTTAGGAGCCTCACTCCAAATCAATATATAATTTTTTTTTATCTATTCAATTTAATATAACTATAGTCACATCAACATCAAATATAAAATAATCTAGCAAACCCTCAGACTGATAACACAGTGCCCCCATAAATAAACAACAGAACACTTCATAACGATCTTATGATCCACACAGTACCCGACACAATTCAATCTACTTACATACGTTTTTTTAGAAAACTTTATACACATACAAACCCAGAAATATGTACTTTATCTTCACAACACTTACCACAAAACCCCCCAAGAAGGTTGAATAGAAGATGGAACTGCGACTTACTGCCACCTTAAATCCTATTAGTTCTTAATATTTTTTATTTTATTTTTTTTTACATTATTTTCCTTTACTTTTATCATCCCACCCATCCATCAAAATTGTCTTTCAATTCCTTTTTATTTATGTATTTATTTTTTTTATTTATTCATTTATTTTTTTATGTTCTTGTCCTAATAATTAAGATAAATTTTCGTGGCCTTCCTCTCACATGCCATTCACGCCAACATATCAATACCTACCATCATAGATGCTGGTTGTTGCATCCTAGCAACAGTTGCATCTTTATAAATAAAATACAAAAAAAAAAAAAATGTATCTAGTTTCCTTCATACGTCCTTAAAAGTTAGTTATTATGACTCAAGCTCGAGCTTTAAATACAAGGTCATATCGCCTACTACTAGAAGCTCTCTTTCATCGCTCTGGTGAACATGAGCCCGGCTGGGGAGTCCTAAATTTTGCCTAAGGACGGCTTTCTCAAGGCTATTTCACCTTCCTGATACAAAACCTAAGGGCCTTGGTCGGGTAAGCTCAGTAGGCTAGCATGCTACCTTTGAGTTACCAGAGACCTTGGCAGGGCTGAAGACTATTATTTTTAGTGCCTCCCTAAGATGGTTGGTAAGAAAGACAAGTGAAGGGCTAAAGTTTAGTTGAAAGCTCCGTTTAAAGCTGGCAACCTCAAGGGTCATTACCCAGAACGACCTAGCTTGCCATGGCACTCCAATCATGTCATGCATATGCATTCTCCCTATAACGGCTTCCAATCTCCAATTTACCTCTTTTACAGGGTGCCATTTTCCCCAGACTCATCAGCACACCAACTCGATCAGCATCAAGGCTGATGAACCTCTCTTATAGGATCACCATCTGATTGAAGCAGAGCCGGAAAATATGGAAAACGCTTTGCATAAAATAAGAATTACTTTTACTTCAGCTGTACGATGTACAGAGAAAGTTACATAATCGCTCAGTAATTTGATATTGAGTTTTAACCGGAATTTCATATTTTCCGACCCTCTGATTCCAAAAATGAAAAAAAAAAATTATTTGTGTCTCTGAACTCGATAGAATTAATATATCGACATAAAATCTTAAATGTATGTCCTAAATCTTCTAACAAAAACATCTACAGATTTTCAGCCAAATTGACGAAAAGGAAGAGGAGAGGCTTAACAAAAACTCTAATAATTCCAAGACTTAATGGATAATGGAATAAAATAGAGTAATATATGACAAGTCGACACAAGAAGAAAAAATAATATTAATAAAGAAATAAATTCATATAAAATTGTCTATAAAAGAATATTTATGAATTTATACGTCTCAGTAATATTATACACAAGTAAAAATAAATATACGTGTACAATAATAGTATTAAAAAGAGAAAAATAAATAAATATAACAGTAAAAAGTACATAAGAAAATAAATATTATCCATCATTTTGAGGCCAATGAAAATTGATAGCTGATGTCTGTGATCGTGTCGATACGTTCATTCTATCGGAAGTTTTGTTCACAGACACACTCAGACAGACAATTTTTACTTCCCCATCTATACGATGTATAGAGGAAGTTACGTAATCGGCCAAAAATTCGATGCGGATTTTTCAACGGAATTTCATGTGTTCCAACCTCTAACTAGATTACAAATGTGAAAAAAAAAAAAAAAATTGTGACTGTGAACGCGACAACTCCCGATATAATGAATATTTCGACACAAAATCTTATATGTGAGTCCAAAAACCTCTAATAACACCACCTATTGATTTTCAGCCAAATTTACGAAAGGGAAGGGGGGATTAGAGGGAAGGCTTAACACAAAAACTTTAATAACTGCCGATAGGATAAAAGTTTCAACACAAACATTTATATGTGTGCCCTGAATCCTATCAGGGCAACACCTATTGATTTTCAGTCAAACCGGCCTAATAGGAGGGGGATTAGGGTTGATGCCTAACTCAAAAACCCCAATAACTGCTTACTCTATGAGTAAGAATAAGTTCTCAAGGCAGACATTTACTAAACTTACACAAAGAACCACAAAATTAATTCAGTTTTTGCACTGAGATTATTCAGGTTTGACCTAGGCTTTGTGAAGAGGGAGTTTGAGTGATGGATCTGAGGCTAATGAATGTGTGGCTTATGCTAATCAACGGAAATGATTAATTTCTTAGGGTATAGTTCGGGCCAATCTGTGCCAGGATCAGTTGATCCTAGGATTTGTCAGTCTCCAAACTGACTGGCTAGGTTATTCTCCTCTCATCTGTTACTTTACATTATTACCCTTAGACAACCCTTCTTTCAAATAATTGTATATTAAGGGTTTATTTGGCAATTTTGGAATGACTAGCGGTACTTTAAAAAAATGTTTATTTAGGTAAATAAATATAGGAATACTTTTTTTAATATTAAAAGAAATTATCTTTGGGGAAACAGATCTTTTAGTTCACCACAGACGAATCTCCGAACAAATAGGAAACACCCTTAATAATAAATTGACTTTTCGCTCCAATTCGGTCTAATAATCAATAGTTGGTTTACATAGGGGCTCCTAAATCCTCATACTAAATTTTGTGTCGATAAATTCATTACTTTGGCAGTTATTAGGGTTTTTGGATTGAGCCTCCTCCCCTGAGCCCACCTTCCCTTCAGCGGATATTGCTGAAATTTGACAGGTTATGTCCTCATTGGGAATTTAAATATGAAATTTCATGTGGATTACATTGCCAGTTATTGGGGTTATTGTTTTGAGCCCCCCTCTGACACCCCCCCCCCCTTACCTTCTGCTGATTCCGTTGAATATTAATAAGTGTCGTCCTTATGAGGTTTTGGTCACACATAAAATTTCGTGTCGATATATTTTTTATTCAGCAGTTATTATAGTTATTGTATTAAGCATCTGTCCTAATCCTTCTTTGCGTTGGTCGAAAAAAAATATATATATATATATATATTCATTCTATCGGGAGGTATCGTGTTCACAGGTTCTGGTTCAGGTTTTGGAATCAGGAGGTCGGAAATCAGGAAATTTCGTTGAAAACTTTAGTATAAGCATTCAGGAGCCTCTATGTAAGACAAATATCGAATATTAGCGTAAATGGTCGACAATCGTTTTGGGGATTCGCCGAAGACTTATTTTTTTCTTGCTAAAATATATATTCGATGTTATTGATATATCGCGAATCGACTGGCATTCCTATTATTCAGTAGTAATACTATTCTTATGATTTTCATTCGCTCTTAATAATAAAGCCGAAAATGATAGGAGTGTCTGGTTAGAGAATTTCAATGAAGATTGCCCTATGGTCCTATAGTCAACCATGTGCTGAGAGGTCTCCCTAACTAATGCTCCCATATCCACATCGTCTCCACTTCCTCCCAGGTTCCACACTTTAATGATGATGACATTTCCCTCCCGATTTTCCCCTCCTAATCTCAGTCCTTACTCCGTCATCCGGAGCACATAAAACCTTATCTTCTCACAGCAAACCCACCCATATGCCATCATGTCATCAATGAATGAATTCAATTAATTTACACTAATAGGAAGTTTGGAGTAAATCTTGGAAAATTAAATTTTAAATTTTAAATTAAAATTAAATTACCAAAAAATGTCAACACGTAACATTCGCTCTCCGCCGTGGTGGCTGCCCCCCTGTATTCATTGGAAACCAGCCATTACCTCATACCTCTTCCGTAAAATATTTAGGATTAATCCTCGATAGAAGGCTGACATGGAACCCTCACACTAGGACGACACGACTCACACTACACCGGCGACTTAGAATATTGTACAGTATTTTGAATAAGCGTTCTAAACTATCTACTCGACAAAAACTGAATTGGAAAAACCTATCTTCTTCGACCTCTCTGGACCTATAACTTACAAATATATGGTAGGTACAGCCAAGACTTCGTACATCAAAAGAATACAGGATGGTTCCACACCAAAATTTACTTACACACCAATCGGGAAGTTCGCAAAATTTTAAATACAAATTTACCCCACTATCCCCCAAGAAGGTTATCAGTCAAAGGTAAGGGGGAGCCCAAAGCAGTACGATTTCGATACAAAATTAGTATGTGGATTCAGAAGCCACTATGTAAGTTAAATGTCGAGTTTCAGTTCAAACTTTCTATTGGCTCTGGAGGGAGAACAAAAACGTAATTGATTAATTCTTATTATTATAATTCGTTTATCACAAAACAAGTCATAAGTTAATCAAAATCTGTGGGGAAATATTTATATCACTTTAATAGAATTATTTAAATTATGTAATAAACAATAAATAATGATCTGAGGAACAGAAAATACAACACTTGAATCACGTGATGAGGCTGGTCAGCACCACCGCCTCCTCAGGGGTCTCCACTGACAAAAGGTCGCTTTTTTATTTTTTTAAATTATTTGATATTGTATTTTGAATTATCGAACGGGTTTGGAAACGATGTCCCTTGGGAGCAGTAATTAAATTCTCATCAGCCGAATTCAGATTTAATAATCATTCTGTAATGCCCCCGGCAACGGATCCCCGGCCCTTCAAATTAAAACAAAAAATAAGAGTTTTGTTTTTTGTTTAGTTTTTCTAATATGTTAGGAATTTTTTCTTGTTTATTTTCTTCTTGCGACAACTGTTACTGTGTCCAATTAACGAAAAAAGAATGAAGCAATTTGAAAAAAATGGATGGTACTAGTATCTAGTGTAATGTAAACAAGACATCACCATGGCAACCAGCGAAGAAACGTTAATAGAAAAGAACTCATTTAGAGAAACAAAATTACTTAAAGATTAATTTTAAGGACTAATAAGTGTAGTATACACATTTGAGAAGTAAAAAAATACAAAAACCAGTTTTGAATGTTTAAACTATCATAGAAGTAATTCAGTATAACGTAAAAAGGCTTAATGAGTGAAGAAGTTTCAACACTGATTAAAACTCAAATCAGTAAAACATTGTGAAGAGGATGCAAAAAGAAGATAGAAAATTTGATAAGGTTCAAAATAAATATGAAAGAAACATAGAACAATATCAGCTTAATAACTAATTTAACATAATGAACGCAAGGATTGGAGGTCCACAGACTGGAGTCTTTTTTAACACGAAGGATTCTTGCAAGTTAAACACTGGAACCAAATGAAATTAAAAAGTAAAAGGAATATCGAAAAATAATATGGAATCAATAAAACAAGATAATTATTGAAGGAAAAGGGAATAATCAAGAAGAAGATGTAAAAAGTGGTAAAAAAAGAAAACGATTCGATGGAATCTGTTGGAAATTTTTAAGAAATAACAAGTAATTATTTAAAGAATTTTGAGATATAAAAATGAAAAAAGTTGAGAAAAAAAGAAAATGTAGCTGAAACAAAGGAAATTGGAGTGGGGTAAGGACGTAAATCCAAAAGGAGTAAAACTGTTGGATGTCAAATCGATTAAAGCTTCAATATGAGTGTATATTTTAATTCAAATTATTGAAATAAGTGTTTTACAAGAATACAAAGGATGTAGCAAATTATAATACAATTTATGAAGACAAAAGGAAAAAAAAGGAAGAAAGAAAACAACAAAAAAAAGCTAAAATTTTTCTTTTATCTATATAGCACAAGAGAAGATTGAAGGAAATTAAACCAAATTGAAGGAAGGGTAAAGTAATGAGGAATTGTGTAATTTATGTTTTTCGGAGACGTCACGGGTATGTAAGATTGAATTTTTAAAATGGCCATTGTATTTTTTTAAATAAATTAGTTTTGTTTATAAAAATTTTTAAATTGTTTTAATTTTATTTTTTTCACTTCCCAAAGCTCTCTTAATTTAAGATTTCTAAATTTCTGAGTTCTACGGATCAATGCCTTTGTGAAGTACCAATGCGGGACATATTTTTTTATTAAATAATTTATTATAAATCGCCATCCATTTTTTATTTTTTATTAATTACAGAGTAACGTAGCATCCTTTCTGTCTAGAGTTGTTTATAACAATTTCTTGTAGCCTATAATTCATTAAATTCTTTTTTATCATTAGTTATTTTTTAAAGATTAGTAAACTCAGTAAATTCATTTATTACATTTAAATTCAGTTTGATAAATATTTTGTTTCTACATATATTTATAATTAGAGTCATAATTAACATTTTTATATTTTTTTAACATCAATTATTACTTATGACTAATTATTACAAATTGGCAAATCCCTTGTGTGGATATGTAAATTCATTTTATTTTATATTTTTTATTAAATTCAATTTTTACTCATTAGACTTGTTATAACACTAGTTTGCTCAAGCTCCAAGTTCGCTCTATTAGATCCCAGCTACACGAAATTCGATGTTCAGTTTTCACCGTTATTTTATGTATTCTCACCCCCCTGATTCAATATATGAAAAAAAAGTCAAAAATATACGAGATTAAAAAACAAAAAAAATAAAGCCTATAACTTCCGATAGAATGAATACATCGTCGATATATCGAAATTTCATATGTGTATCCAGAATCCAATAAAGACGACACAAATTAATTTTTACTGGATTCAGGCAAGGGGGAAGGGAGGATGAGAGGTGCTGAAGTCTCCAATAACTGCCGATGTATTTGATGTAACGATACTTCAGTATGAGGATTTAGAAGCCCCTATGTAAATCAACTATATTTTTAGGCTGAACGGTTGAATGGTTTCGGAGGGTGAGAAAAAACGTAATTGATTAGACTGAAATGTTTTTTTTTTTTTTTCTGTTCGTAGAAACTGTTATTGTATAGCAAGCTATGGTTCCTTTCTTTGGCGAAATGGCATGGCCGATGGGAGTTCCGGATCATCCCCCTAGACGAGAGAAATTTCTAGTAGCCCCTTCCCCTTGCAAAGACCATAGAGGACCTGCATTTCGGAGCTGTTATCTGTGCCTAGGGATAACACGGGAGAGTGCCTTACTCAATTCTTCCCAGTCAAGTTGAAAACTCACGCTTCCATTCTCCCTAGATGAATAGCCCCACAACATGCATTACCCTCCCCGAACAGTCCCTTGGCTTTCCTGGACTCAGACAGCGCGAGAGAGGTTTCATACCGGTATGAACCGTATTGAACATCCTTTGAAGTCATGGACACCCATTATTAGTCGGCCACACATGAGCGGACCCTTTTCCGTACCATTATAGCCACAGCAACATGGAAAAGTCTTCCATCAGTTTACTATGAGTGAAGTAGGTCCATAACAGCGCTGCACAGACAGGGTTGGAGATTTCAACAACGCAAAGGAGACCAAGGCGTGCTACAGAGGCGGGTAGGCACGTTCTAGATTAGTGCTACAATTGCGTCACAACTGTAGATACTGATTTGTGAAAAGTAGCAACAGTATATGTCTTCTCGTTCAAACTTTTTATTATAACAATTCTATTTTAGTGTTTTAAGCTATGATCCATTATATTGCAATAGCCTGTTTCAAACCTTTTATTTTATTTCAGTTTAACTACTTTTGTTCAAGTTGTGAGGGAATCGTCGGGCAAATTAGGGACAAAACATTCTTGGAGCAGGTAGATACAGCGCTCCCGAGTGTCTCAATCAGTCTTTTAGCGAATTTCTATAATAAACAAGCTTATCTGGCCAACTTCAACGACAAGGTCTTATCACCTACAATCCTGAGTGTCTCTACCAGTCTTTTAGCGATTTTCTATAAGAAAGAAGCTTATCCGCTCAACTCCAACGACAAGGTTTTACGGGACCATTGTTTAACGGCCTCATCAAGTTTTTTTCACCTCCCAGATGAAAATTCTAAGTACCTCGGCCGGGTTTCGAACCCGCTCTCTCTCTCTTATTTTACAGTGCGTCGTCCTCGAGGGTTGGAGAAGAAGAGTTGTTCTCTGTTATACGTTCCTTTAATCAACTCTCTTAGTTGTCAACAACCCGGTTGTTCGCACCAAGTAGAGTTTCCTTTCCATCAGGATTATTTTGCAATGGACCTTCGTTGGCTTCATTGTATTCGGGTAAAAAGTGATTGCAAAAAAAAAATCGTCGCTGAATCACCGTCAATGTACTTCTCCAGAACGAATCAATAAACATTGTGTTCCCCCTCCAAAACCAGTCGACCGTTTGCGTTAATATTCAACAGTTGACTGACATAGGGGCTCGTAAGTATTCATACTAAATTTTGTGTCGATAAATTCATTACATTGGCAGTTAGTACAGTTTTTGAATTTAGCCCTCTCCTTTGACCCCCTTCCCTTCAGCCGATATAGCTGAAATTTGACAGGTTATATCATCATTGGATTTTGAATTCAAATACAAATATTTGTGTTGATATATTCATTACAACGGCAGTTATTAGAGGTTTTGAGTTAAGCCTCTCCACTAATCTTCCTCTCTTCTCTGGCCGATTTGACTGAAAAACAACAGATGTCGTCGCTAGAGGGTTTTGATTTCACATACAAAATTTCATGACAATACATTCATTCTTTCGCTAGTTATCGTGACTAAATTCACACAGACAGATAGAAATTTGTTTTTCATATTTGGAACTTCTAGGTTGGAAACTTGAAATTTCATTGAAAACTCCGATTCAAATTCTTCCCGATATTGACCGAACTTTCATTGATCAAATGAAATTTGAAACAATTTTTCTTACTCCTGAATGTAAATTATAATTGCATGTCTTTTTATATTTGCTTACCTTTTTTGAAAATTCCTCTTTCCTCAAGAAATACAATGTTATCTCACCTTGATAACTTTTGAGGTAATTCCATTATTTTCTATCCATCAGAAAACTTTCCTTGTTTCCTTTTTCATATCGTTTCAAAACAATTTTCACTAACAAAGAAGTTGATGGAAAAGTTTTTTTTTTATTAAAAATAACTCTTTCTGTCAACAATCAATCTTATATAAACTGGGCATAGACAAGGCAAGAGTTTCAGTAAATTGATTTTTTCCGGCATTTTTTTTCCAGAGGTGTTTTTTTGAAAATATTTTTTTCTATCATGTCCCTTTTTCTAGTCACTATCAACAACTTCTTAGAAAAAGGGAGGTGGAATTGCCCCGAAACGTTGTCGAAAATGGGGAAAAGAAGACACCTTCAGAAAAAAATTGCCAGAAAAAATCATCTTGCTGTAGAATTTTATTCAGGTATTAAGAATTTCACAACTTCTATTCTGTGTTGTATTTTATGTACTTTCAAATATTTATTTATTACTTTCATTTTTATACGTCATTTGATTTTGACGTAATCCGAGTTTCATGAGCTTTGTGACATTCCCGAAAAAACAAAATGACGAACGCTGGCCACAATATTGTCAAACTCTAAAAATCAAAAGTCAACGAATCCCATCGAGTGGTGTATCAAATTAGTTAGTTAATTATGACTCACGCCCGGGCTTCAACTAAGTGGTCATATAGCCTATTACCAGAGCGCTCTTTCGTTCCTCTGGTGGACATGAGCCCGACTCTATTATGAGAGTCCTAAATTTTACCTACCCTAAATTTTATTCACCTGGGGTAGGGGTCTTTATCGAGTATCTGACATCGTACTCGGGACCATCGCTTAACGTCCCATCCGAGGGACGGCGTGCATATTTTTTTTTTACCTCCCAGTTAAAATAAACAAGGGCCTTGGCAGGGTTACACCTCTGGAAAAAAAATGCCAGAAAAAATCAACAAAATAACCATCCCCCCTATTTCACAAATATATACTGTACAATAATGTTTTCATATATAAAAAGTTATATTTATTTTTTTTTTGTTGTTTTCAAGATGTAATGTCAAATACATTTTATCAATCTGTGTGGATATAATGGAAAGCTAACAAAAATAAATAAAAACAAAGATTTATTCAACAAAAATATTTACATTTAGTGTACCAATTTTGACCACTTCAATTTTTAACCATGCTGACGATGTCGTAATCCGAAACTTGTACACCATACATATTTGTGGAATTAGACAATATAAATGTTGAACAAAACTCAAAAAAGAGCGAATTGATTGATTAATTCGTACTGGGGAAGTACATTGACGGTGATTCACTGACGACCCTTGCATTATGTTTTGGACTCCCTCAGAAAACCCCCCTCGTTAAAGAAAAAGGAGGGATGCCACATAGCAACTAAGTTGGGTGATCTTAGAAAGTTTATGCAAATTTCATGAAACCGTTCTCTTGTGAACCTCAGTCAAAAAAATATACAAAAATTGAACGAGTGAACTTATCTATACAACATGAAACAGATTTCTGATCAAACAGATAAATCATTTCAACCGTGTACAGACAAATTAATTTCATATATATAGCTAAATTGAAAATTAACGAAGCATTCAATGTTTTTTAATTTCAATAAATAGATAATTTACAAATGCATGGATGCATTATTCTAGGTTGATTTTAATAGAAAAAATATATTTGGAGGGCATGAACTAGATAATTATTGTGAAATAAAATGAAATTAAAATAAATTTTATTATTCTGGGATCGAGGTCGCCTAAGAATAAATACATATAGAGTATAGAGAAGGAACAATGAGAAATAGTATCAGTATTTCGTAAAATGAAGTAAATAAAATAGTGCTACATTGGAGAAAACTAGAAATTAATAATATAAGATATACAAAAGAATAACATGAAAAAACATAAAAATTCACAGCTTAATTATGAAAAAAAAAAAAAATAAAAGTATCTACTATATGTTTTATATTGTAAAAAATACAAAAAACAGTATATAGATAAGAAAAAAATACATAGATTAATAAAAACGACAGAGCATAATACCGTGACGTTTGATTATGAAAGAGAAGGAAGGATGACCAGACAAGGTTTTAAATAAAATTAATTTTAGATGATTTATGCAGTATATATACTTTATAAATAATTTTATGAATTCACTATAGCTGACGGGAATCGAACTCACCACCTTTCGTCCGCTAACTAGGCCTCATAGTCGACAAATGATTAACTTGGAATCCTCACACGAGACTGAAAAGACAAGAAATGAATATTCAAATTAACTTTGAAAACAAAACGACTTATATACAACGCAGTACTGTAAACCTATATGGACTTACGGACTTGAACGTTGGGTTTCTGCCAAGGCCTACAATCTCCAACGCAAGCAATCCTTTCAATCCAAAACCCTTCGTACAATAATGTCTCTAACAAAACTCTTCACTCTGTACCTTATGTCACCGAAGTTGCTAATCCAAGTTTAAAAATATTATTTTCCTCTCTTAGTTCCCACAATAATGTTCTAGTCCGTGCCCTCCATTCTGCCACACTTCCCCAACTACGTTAAGCATCAATGGCCTAGAGACCTTCTTATCAGCAGCAGTGACAGTGATTGGTTACAAATGAGAGTAACTCAATGACTAGGGAGTCTCCCCACTGGGTGATTTCTCCCCTCTTGACATTTTTACATTGCCAATTTCTCTGTCTTAGCACGTTTGCTTGTTGTATTTAGTTTTTATACATTTGTAAATATATATTTAATAAAATAAAATTAAAATAAATATATTTATATACCTATACATGTCCCTAGACATTCATACAACGCATGTAGGTATACAATAAAATAAACATTATAAAATATTCAGCAACGACCTAATACAAAGCAAATATTTATTTTATTCTGTCAATTTTCATATCAAAATATGAGATTTAACTTCGTTATTCATATTTATTTACAGGAAGGTTACCGTATTGACCGGGAACTTTGCATTATTTTACCTCACATACAATGTACTTCCCCAGCAAGAATTAATCAAGTAAGTTTTCACTCTCCCTCTAAAACCATAAGGCAGTTTTGGCTAAAAGTCAATTATTGACATAATTTCCTTCCTCAGCTATATGAAGTTATGTAGAGGAAGTTATGTAATCGGTGAGAAATGAGAGTTTTCACGTAATTTAATGTTTTCAAATCCTTTGATTCTATCCAGAACCCAAGGACAACACCTATAGTTGTTCAACCAAATCGGCCGAAAGGAATTGAGGGATCAAAGGAGAGTGTTCAACTAAAAATAACTGTCGGTATAACGAATGTATCAAGACAAAATTTATTAAGATGATTCAGAAGTCCCTGATGAATGAGTAACGAAACTTAATTGATTAGTTCGTACTGGGGAAGTACATTGTCGGTGAATCACCGACGACTTTTTTTTATCAATTAACGCCCAATTATGTATAATATCTCCAATCAAATATCTCAATAATGTCAATAAAAATTTTTTTTATAACTTTTATTAACAAATTGGTATAACAGAAACCTCCTGATTAAATTCTCTATTGAATATTCAGCTGGGGTTGGTATCAATTATTTAAAATTTAAATCCTTCTCCCTTTGTGAGGGACGTGGTCGAATTCGGTTGAAGGTATTTCTGGCCCAATGTAGCACAGTCCCTTTGATGTTCACAGCGCCCTTCGAAATAATTAGTTTGCTGAATGTATCAACAAGTCTACATCTACGATTCCTTGGGTACTTGTCACTAGACATTTGTTAACATTTCAGATATAGTGTCCATCTAGGAGATCGTCAACACTATCCTGGTAGTGTGTGGTTAGGGGAGCGCTTTAAAGTATTCACTAGCCTTCTACATTCATCTCCTTTAAGGTTTCGTTGATCATTCACACTCTGCTATCAACGTAAGGATTTCAAACTCAGTAAGTTTAGTATCTGAAGAATTTAGATTCTCTTCAGTGTGATTATTTCCATAAAGTTTCGTATTGAAGACATTGAATTAAAAAACAAATTGTGAACAAAACTTTAGCCAAAACTCCCGTGAGAAAGAATTTATAGACACGAATGTTTGTGTTACTTTCTTCTCTCGCGAATTAACTCCATTCTGGCCTGGTCGCGCATTATTTCCATTCCAGGAAAGCTTCATGTACAACGGATTCGACGGCACCACATGAACCGTTCGGGAAAATCTGAACTTCGAATTAAAATCTCCATGACCTGATAATATATGTGACATCAATGGTTAGGTTTTATCCATTCTGAGTCAAAGCGTACTCGGACGTCCCAAAAGTATGCGTATGTAATGATGTAATGAAAGTATCGACATGGAATTTTATACTTAGATTCAAATCCTTATAAGAACGATATTTACCATAATATTTAGATGTTGCTTCCATATAACTTCACCCAAAATATGCAGGCGTCTTCACCTTGCACTATAGATGCCACAACCATGCAGGTCAAGTATAAGATATAATATAGCTGTGACAACCATAATCTTGTATTAAAAATCTTAAAAAACCAATTCTGGCTAATTATCAATATAGTTGTGGTCCTTAGGTTTCTAGATACATACTTATATGAAATTTTGAATCGATCTCTTTCTAATGGGAGTTATCGAGTCTACTGACATACACAAAAACTGAATCCATTTCTGGATTTGGGATCAGACAACTCAATTTTGAATTTCTAACTGATTAAATAAATACCCTTATTGTACATATAGCTGAGAAAGTAGAAATGGTTCTCACTGAATTTTTTTGTTGTTTAGACTCAGAAACCCTCATTCAAATTTCTTCCAGTATTATTTAACTTTCCCTATGGGAAATTGAAAATATTACCAGTTGTTGGATCAATGAACACCAGTTGTGAACAGTAAATCATCGGAATGTCACTTAGCTTTATTGCAGAACACTGAACTGTGTGCTTCCGATAATATTAGAGGTATAAATCTTACTAAACCTCTTATATTAAATTATAATAATTTATACTGTATCATTGAACAATGGCAACATCACATTGGTAACTTATTTTACTTTCCCCGCTCTACGAAATATAGGGGAATTTATGTAATATGCCAGAAACTCGATTCGGAATTTCATGTTTTCCAATCTCCAGATTCCAAAAATGAGGAAAAACTATTTCCGTGTATGTACCTATGAACCCTCTCTCTAACAACGACACCTATTAACTTTCAGCCAAATCGACCAAAAGAAAGGGGAATATTAGGGAGGGAGGCTTAATACAAAAACTCTAGTAACTGCCAATTTTTAATGTTTCAACGTCTCCCGAATAAGACCGTTTTCACGATGATGCCTGTGCGTATGTGTTTGTGATTGTAAAGATGTGAGCGCTCTACCGCAAAAACGATTGCAACAATGAATTTGAAATTTGGAATTAAGATGTCACATGTAGTAACTTAAATCTGATCAGATTTTGGCTGAAATCGGACGGAAATTTAGACGACTTAATGTCATTTATGTTATTTAATTTCACAAGCATCTTACAGTTTAAGCATTATAAAAAATAATTGTGTTTTGAATGAAATATAATTGACTGCCAATTCACATGCATATTATTATAAATGCTAATTTTGACAATGTATATTCAACCAAATTGGTAAATTGGATTTAGAGAGAGAGCAAGAACTAAGTTGATTCGTACTGAAGATGTACATTGGAGATTCATCGACGACGTTTTTGGGTGTAATAAGATAATTTACAGATACGCGATTAATGGTTGAACTCTTATTGTCTTATAGCCAATTTGCCTTTAGCATCAATGAACTTTAACGATTACTTAAACTAAAATGGTTAGGATCCGGAGATTCCTGATCTTTACGAGTTCAATTTCCTTAAAGAAAGCCACTCTTCGTGCTGGCCTCGTTTCACACACTGCCCGAAAGATGTCGAACTAATAGCCGCTATATATAAATGTATCCTTTTCACGATGTTGGGTTACTAGCTCTGGTATTTTGTGATTATCATGTGGAACATAAACGAAATGTATGTAGAGCATCTCTGGAATGTTCCCAAGCATTAATGTCGAGTTCCTACATACATAGGAAACAGACCGTGTACAAAATGAAATTGTGTGTTCTCAGTGAAGAGGTTTGCCAGGTGTAATTTGCCAAAGATGGGGACAGGATCAAAAAAAATCGGGATTTAAACTGCTCAATAATACTTTAAAACTCTTTAATATCTAGGAGGTAAAATGAACTTAAGCACACCGCTCTTCAGATGGGACGTTAAGCGCTAGTCCCGAGCCTGTACGATATCAGGTACACTCCCCTAGGAGAATGAAAATTTAAGGTAGGAAAAATTTAGGACTCCCAGAGTGACGAAAGAGCGCCCTGGTAGTAGGCGATGTGTCCACTTAGTTATATGAATCATAATTAACTAATTTGATGCCCCACTCGATGGTATTCGTTGACTTTTGATTTTTAGAGTTTGACAATATGGCGGCCAGCGTCGGTCATTTTGTTTTTTCGAGAATGTATCATTAAACTCCATTAACACTCATTAAAATGGGTACCGCCCTTTAGCTCTCTGAGGGAACAAATAATACAAAATTGTGAAAAACAATACCCTCTCTTACACAAAAGAAGTGTTGGGAAATACTTAATTCCTAAATAATAATCTCTATCATGTTGATTTTTCCGGCATTTTTTTTTTTAGAGCTGTTTTTTTTGTTAATACTTCGTTTCATTATAAACTTTGTTGTGGCCAAAAGTACGTGGAAGTGTCTATAGTATCTCATCCAAGTATTACTACCCCTTGAAACTATCATTCGTGCATCATCAATCTCTAAAAATCTCCAAAAATATCGTGTAATCTCTAAAATTTGTAAGTAGAAGAGAATGTATTGCATGACATTTTTCAGTAAATCATTAGGAGATATTTAGAGTTTTCTCGACCCTCTGAGAAAATACCATTTTACGTTTTGATAACGTTAGAATGAGTTTTCTGTAATCTGTATGGGATGTTATCTACATTCCCAACGTGCTTCTTTCTAGCAGGATAGCGGGATAAGGCTAAATGAGGCTCAGCTAGGCGAGAGGCAGAAGATAGATAAATGTATCCCATTTCTCAAAGAGAAAAAAATGATAATTTTATTTTTCAAAAATGGTTTGGCTTATATTTGGCTCAAACGAGTTTTTACCTTCCCAAGTATAGAGGAAGTTATGCAACCAGTCAGAAATATGAGGCTGAGTTTTCAACGGAAATTCATCTTGATTTTTTCAAAAAAAAAAAAAAAGAAGATACCTCTGGAAAAAAATTCCAGAAAAATCAACATAGTAACATCTCGAAAGAAGTTTAAAAAACTGAATTTTATGTTATTCGAAACCCTGATCCAAAAAATGAAAAATAAATCCTGACACTCTTCATCGCTTGAACAACAAACCTCGCGATGTTTCATCTCACTTAATGGAAGAAACCTCGTTGAAGTTACCTGTTTTTTTCCAGAGGTGTCTTCTTCTTTCTTTTTTTGACAATATTTCGGGACACTTCCACGTCCCTTTTAGTGGTCACTATGAAGTGAAGTAAACCATTATGACCAGAAAAAGGGACGTGGAAGTGTCCCAAAATATAGTCAAAAAAGAAAAAACAAGAAACCTTTGGAAAAAAAAATGCCGCAAAAACCAACGTACCTAATACTTTCAGGAGGTAAACATTCTCATGGCGTGCTTTACAATGACTTCTATGTGCAATATTTTGACAAATGATCTTTATTTTTACTTCCCCAGCTATACTATGTATAGGCGAAGTTATGTATTTGGTCAAAAATTGTATACGGTTTTCAACGAAATTTCATGTTTTCCGACTCCAGGATCCAAATATGAAAAAAAAAATCTGTAGTCTGTCAACACTCCCGATCTAAATGAATGTATCATCAGAAAATTGTATATGTGAATCCAAAACCCTCCAACGACGACACCTATTATTTTTCAGACAAATCGACCAAAGGGAATGAGGGATTAGGGGGGAGGCTTACACAAAATTTCGTATGGGAATTCAAAACCTTATAAGGTCTACACTTATTAGTTAAGGGGGTGATCAGAGGGTAGTCAATTCAAAAACCCGATTACTGCCAATGTAATGAATGTATGACATGATATTTCATGTTTGAAGTTAAAACCTATAACTATGGTGTGATCCATAGTGACCAGACGAGGGTAACTAGAAGTGTCCCGAAATGTTGTGGGAAAAAGAAAAAATTAAGACACTTCTGGAAGAAAATGCCGGAAAAATCAACATATTAACATCCCAGAGAAGTTTAAGAAACACGAAAGAAACCTTGTCCCAGTATTGCAATTGTAATAATATTTCCTTATTATAATAATTAAAAATATAAGATATATAAAAACAAGTCTTCTATATACAGACTGAGCGGAGAATCCAAAAAGATATCCAAATACCCAAAATATTAAATACCTCTGTGGGTTCGAGGGAGAACCACTATAAATATTGACAAATGAATGGTTAGGATATGAAAGGACAAGGTTTTTGAAAATTAGTAAAAATATTTTTTGCTATCAAATATATAAAAAGAAAACTCCTTATGCATAAAGTTGCCCAACTAAAAAGAAAACAAAAATAAAAAAAACATATTTGATGAAAAAAATTGGAAGAAATTTTAATTTTCCTTTTTCCACCAACGTATTCAAAAAATGTGTTTACAAAATAACGAGAGATCTGTTGGTATTTAAAATGAGAAAATAAAATACTCTCTCCCATGGAATAATTAAAAATACTAATAAAAACAAATGAAGTAATTAAACAATGTCTACCAAGTTCAGACAGGCACTCAATTTCTTATATAAAAATCCAGGTGATGACTCCCCGTTGAATCGAATTAATATTAATTTAATTTGCACTAAAAATTATTTAAATAATATTGTAATTATTAATGCTACAGCCGAGAGTGTGGCAACTGCTCGACTTGTTGTCATAGGGGATGATACATGTTTGTTTCGTTTGCAAGTAATCTTAGTTAATGCGACTCATGCCCGGGCTTTACCTACGAGGTCATATCGCCTACTACCAGACCGCTTTGAGCCCGACACTACTGTGGCAGTCCGCATAGCACTGAGCTACCGGCGCCTCTAGAATGGTATGGTGACTGAACCAATAGCAAGAATAGCGATGTGATCTAAGTAGCTCAGTGGGGCTTTCAGTAGTCCTTATGTAAACAGTAGTTAGTTGTTCCATACTTAGTAGGATGATAGGAAGAGGGGCTGTATCAAAACAAGTCCCAATGTAAACAAACCCGACCTTGGGCCTTTAAACAACAACATCCAGATGCTTAATTATACATTTATAGGTATGTGAAACATAATACGTTAATTATAATCTATACTGGTGGCAAAGTGGCAAAAAAAATTAACAAAAGGCACCAAATCAGGTCAAACATTCAGGGTTCCGTAGTGGAATAATGCATTTATATATTATATAAAGAGGGCGCCGGTAGCTCAGTGGTATGCGTGCTTGTCTGCTGAGCTCAAGGTCGTGGGTTCGAATCTGGGAGGTCAAATAAACTTAAGCACGCCGTCCTTCGGATGGGACGTTAAGCGATGGTCCCGAGCCTGTACGATGTCAGGTACTCGTTAAAGACCACTGCCCTAGGTGAATAAAAATTTAGGGTCGACAAAATTTAGGACTCCCACAGTAGTCGGGCTCATGTCCACCAGAGTGACGGAAGAGCGCTCTGGTAGTAGGCGATATGACCTCGTAGTTAAAGCCCGGGGATGAGTCATAAAACCTAACCTAACCTATAATATATAAATTAATATATGTATTCATTTTAATATTATTAATAATTATATTTATATTTATTGTATATTTTTTAAATTAAATTAATCAATTATTGATTAATTTAATTTAAAAAATATATATATTCATATGTGATAGTAGTTCTATAGCGAGAGTTCTTTAACGGTTGACTTTTCGAATTTAATGTATAAAACAAAAAATGTAGACCATCAAATTTCGAACAGTTTTTGAGTATTTAACATAATTACGAATTGGGGGAACGAGGGGGGGAGAGGGAGGGGGGGAGGGGCTGCTAATACGCTAAAGTGTTTGTTTAATTGAACATTGAGTGGAACATCGTTTTAAAGGTCTTAAATAGGCCATTAGGCATCAAATATTTTCATTTATAGTGAAAGGGTGGAAAGGAAAGGATAAACCACAGACCTCAAAATCATCAAAAATTTCAAATTATTTCTAAAAACACGTAACATTGACTAACTGGGCAGATAACGATGCCCAGAGTTATGCCGGGAAAAGCCGGGCAACCTGTCACCATAAGGTATATGAAGAAAATTATATGATGAAAATGTTAAAATTTTAAAACAATCCCGAAACAATAGTAGTATAAAACAGTAAAATACTAATACCTTTAAAATTGTGGTTAATTTAAATGATTAAATATCGTTTTAATTAATTTTAGTAGGTAATAAGCAGTGCTTCAGAGTCCCAAATAATTAATAAATATTAATGTACAAGAATTGATGAAAATCCTTTGAAAGCCTTCGGTTACTTTCAATGAATTAGCAAAGTACGCTTTTTGTATAATTAATATTTTCATTCAAGTACCAGTTTCAGAAAGCTCGCCCAGAAATGATTGTTTAGTTTCTCAGTATAGGGAAAGGTATATAATCGGTCAAAAATTAGATGCTGAGTTCCCCTGATTCCAAAAATTAAAAAAAAAAATCTGTACTTCAGTATTTTTGTGAACACGATAACACCCGATAGAATGGATGTACCGACAGGAAATTTTATACAGTAGAGTGTAGATTATCCGAACGTTCAATTATCCGAAATGGCTTCATGGAAAAAAAAAAATCAAATTAGTTTTTCCACCAACTTCCATGAGGGAAGCCTAATCATTCATTGTGAGGTGTACATTGAATTGGTTAGTGGTAACATATTTTAAGTAAAACTTACATATCGACAAAAAGAAAACGAGTAGTGCTTTCATTAAAAGATAAAATGGAAATTATTATGCGGCTGAAGAAAGGTGAAACGGGTCAGGCATTAGCTATGAAGTTCGGGTGTTGGTAAATCAACGATAATGGGAATATAAAAAAATTCTGATTCAATCACTAAGTATGTACTTAATCTTAACAGTGAGCAGGGCAGTTCATGAACTATGAAAAAACCTAAATCCGAATTGTTGGAAGATGCTGCATTTACTTGGTTTTTGCAAAAATGGGCTTCTGGGCAGCCCATTTTTTGCGAAAAAGCAGTGGAATGAAACATGAAGCTTATTCTCTTCATTCATCGCAAGTTCTGGGTGGCTGAAAAATTTCGATTATCCAAACCACCCCACACAACATTAGTTCGGATAATCGACGCTTTACTGTATATGTATCCCCAGATCTCCATAAGGACGACAACTTTGAATTGTCAGTTGAATTGGCCAGAGGGAAGGGCGGATTCAGAGGTGGGGCTCAACTCAAAAACCCCAATGTATTGAATGTATCGAGATGGAATTTTATATTTAAACTAGCAATAATACCCGGCGTTGCCCGGGGAACTTTGACTTTTCTCCCGATATCTCCAATAAGGCTATTCAATTCTTCGGCAGTACATTCATGATGTTATAATTTTCAATTATTCATACGGAATAAGACTTATAGTCCTTCAACTATAGTAACCCTAGTAAGTTTTTAGGACCCCTGGGCACCACAGCCTTTCAACGGCAGAAACCACAGCTAGTGAATACTTAGCATCGCTGGACATCTTAGCCAGTGCGTACTTGACGCTTGTGACCACAGCTAGTATGTGCCTTGCAACGGCGGAACCCACAGCTAGTACATAATTAGGAACGCTGGGCACCAAAGCTAGTACGTAGTTAGGAACGCTGGGTACCACAGTTAGAACATGCCTTGCGACGGCGGACACCACAGCTAGTATGTGACTTGCAACAGCGGATACCACAGCTAGTACGTAGTTCAGAACGCTGGGCACCACAGCTAGTATGTGCCTTGCAACAGCGGACCCCATAGTTTGTACGAAGTTAAGAACGCTGGGCATCACAGCTAGTATGTGCCTTGCAACAGCGGACACCACAGCTAGTACGTAGTTCAGAACGCTGGGCACCACAGCTAGTATGTGCCTTGCAACAGCGGACCCCATAGTTTGTACGAAGTTAAGAACGCTGGGCATCACAGCTAGTATGTGCCTTGCAACAGCGGACACCACAGCTAGTACGTAGTTAGGAACGCTGGGCACCACTTCTAGTATGTGCCTTGCAACAGCGGACCCCACAGATAGCACGTAGTTAGGAACGCTGGGCACCACTTCAAGTATGTGCCTTGCAACAGCGGACCCCACAGATATCACGTAGTTAGGAACGCTGGGCATCACAGCTAGTAAGTGCCTTGCAACAGCGGACCCCACAGCGAATACATAGCTGCTACTACTACATGTGAAATTCATGACAATCCGATTACCCTTTAATCATTCAGTATTATTTTTAGGCTTAGCCTCCCCCCCCCCCTCCAATATTTTTAAGATGTTACATAGTGTATTTTTCTATTTGGCCATAAAGAATACTACATGTGAAATTCCATGACAATACGACCAACCGTTAATGAGCTAGCACTATATTTATACTTAGGCCCCCCCGCCACAACCCCCCCTCCCGTACAAAATTTTGAGCCGTCGCACCGCCTATTTTTCTATTTGGCGTCCAGGAATACTACATGTGAAATTTCGTGACAATCCGATCATCCGTTAATGACTTATCACTATACTTATACTTAGGCCCCCATCAACCCACCCTACCGTTCAAAATTTTGTGACATATACACCCTATATTTCTATTTGGCTTTTAAGAATACTACATGTGAAATTCCATGACAATACGACCAACCGTTATTGAGCTAGCACCATATTTATACTTAGACCCCCCCGCCACTACCCCCCCTCCCGTACAAAATTTTGAGCCGTCACACCGCCTATTTTTTTTTTTGGTCTTCAGGAATACTACATGTGAAACTTTGTGACAATGCGACCAACCGTTAATGAGCTAGCTCTATATTTATACTTAGGCCCCACCACAACCCCCCCCCCCCTCCCATTCAAAACTTTGGGACCCCCTACTACCCCTCTCCCGTTTAAAACATTGGGACGCCACACACCTTATTTTTCTATTTGACCTTCAGGAATACTACATATGAAATTTCGTGACAATACGACCAACCGTTAATGAGCTAGCTCTATATTTATACTTAGGCCCCCCCACAACCCCCCCTCCCGTTCAAAACTTTGGGAAGCCACACACCTTATTTTTCTGTTTGGCCTTCAGGAATACTACATGTGAAATTTCGTGAAAATACGACCAACCGGTAATGAGCAAGTTCTATATTTATACTTAGGCCCCCCCCTACAACCCCCCCTCCCGTTCAAAACTTTGGGAAGCCACACACCTTATTTTTCTATTTGGCCTTCAGGAATACTACATGTGAAATTTCGTGACAATACGACCAACCGATAATGAGCTAGCTCTATATTTATACTTAGGCCCCCCCTACAACCCCCCCTCCCGTTCAAAACTTTGGGAAGCCACACACCTTATTTTTCTATTTGGCCTTCAGGAATACTACATGTGAAATTTCGTGACAATACGACCAACCGATAATGAGTTAGCTCTATATTTATACTTAGGCCCCCCCACAACCCCCCCTCCCGTTCAAAACTTTGGAACGCTACACACCTTATATTTCTAATTGGCTTTTAAAAATACTACATGTGAAATTTCGTGACAATCCGACCAACCGTTAAAGAGTTAGCTCTATATTTATACTTAGGCCCCCCTCAACCCCCCCCTCCCGTTCAAATTTTTGGGACGCCACACACCTTATTTTTCTATTTGGCCTTCAGGAATACTACATGTAAAATTTCGTGACAATACGACCAACCGTTAAAGAGTTAGCTCTATATTTATACTTAGGCCCCCCCACAACCCCCCCTCCCGTTCAAAACTTTGGGACGCCACACACCTTTTTTTCCTATTTGGCTTTTAAAAATACTACATGTGAAATTTCATGACAATTCGCCCATTAGTTAATGAGTTAGCACTATTTATATACTTAGGCCCCCCCTACAACCCCCCCTCCCGATCAAAATTTTGGGACGCCACATAGCCTATTATTCAATCGGGCTCAAGAGAATGCTACTTGTGAAGTTTCATGAAGATCCGACCAGCGGTTTGGGCGTGATGCTGGAACAAACATACATACATACATACATACAAACAAACAAACAAACCCCGTTTCAGCTTTATTAATATAGACTAGCAGTAATACCCGGCGTTGCCCGGGGAACTTTGACTTTTCTACTAATATCTCCTATACGTCTTTTAAATTCTTCAACAGTACATTCATGATGTTATAATTTTCAATTATTCATACGGAATAAGGCTTATTGTCCTTCAACGTCAAACACCCCAGCTAGTAAGTTTTTAGGACACCTGGGCATCACAGCTAGTATGCGTCTTTCAACGGCGGAAACCACAGATAGTGAATACTTAGCATCGCTGGACATCCTAGCCAGTGCGTACTTAAGAACGCTATTGACCGCAGCTAGTAAATGCCTTGCAACAGCGGACCCCACAGCGAATACGTAGTTACTACTACTACATGTGAAATTCATGCCAATCCGCTTACCCTTTAACAGTACATTCATGATGTTATAATTTTCAATTATTCATATGGAATAAGGCTTATAGTCCTTCAACTATAGCAACGCTAGTAAGTTTTTAGGACCCCTGGGCACCACAGCTAGTATGCGCCTTTCAACGGCGGAAACCACAGCTAGTGAATACTTAGCTTCGCTGGACGTCCTAGCCAGTGCGAACTTAAGAACGTTTGTGACCACAGCTAATATATGCCTTGCAACGGCGGATCCCACAGCAAGTATGTAGTTAGAACGCTGGTCACCGCAGCTAGTATGTGTCTCGCAAGAGCGGACCCCACAGCTAGTACGAAGTTAGGAACGCTGGGCATCACAGCTAGTAAGTGCCTTGCAACAGCGGCCCCCACAGCTAGTACGTAGTTAGAACCACTGGGCATCACAGCTAGTATGTGTTTTGCAACGGCGGACCCCACAGCTAGTACGAAGTTAGGAACACTGGGCCCTACAGGCAGTAGCAGCCTTGCAACTGCGGACCCCACAGATAGTGTGTAGTTAGAACCACAGGGTATCATAGCTAGTATGAGTTTTGCAACGGCGGACCCCACAGCTAGCACCTACGTAGTTAAATACGATGGGCCACACTGCTAGCGCCTTGCAACAGCAGACCCCACAGCTAGTACGTAATTAGGAACGCTGGGCATCACAGCTAGTAAATGTCTTGTAGGTGCCTTGCAACAGCGAACCCCACAGCCAGTACATAGTTAGGAACGCTGGGGCTGAGCACTACAGCTAGTAAGTGCCTTGCAACAGCGGACCCCACAGCTAGTACGATATTAGGAACCCTGGGCATCACAGCTAGTATG
This sequence comes from Aradus depressus, assembly GCA_963662175.1. Lineage (NCBI taxonomy): Eukaryota > Metazoa > Arthropoda > Insecta > Hemiptera > Aradidae > Aradus > Aradus depressus. The sequence goes on from OY759214.1 coordinate 75,831,955, forward strand.
CTTTTGCAACGAGGGACCCCACAGCTAGTACGTTTTTAGGAATGCTGGGCCCTACAGGTAGTAGGTGCCTTGCAACTGCGGACCCCACAGATAGTATGTAGTTAAAACCACAGGGCATCACAGCTAATATGAGTTTTGCAACGGTGGACCCCACAGCTAGTACCTACGTAGTTAAATACGCTGGGCCACACTGCTAGCGCCTTGCAACAGCGGACCCCACAGCTAGTATGTAGTTAAATACGCTGGGCATTACAGTTAGTAAGTGCTTTGCAACAGCGAACTTCACAGCTAGTACATAGTTAGGAACGCTGGGCACTACAGCTAGTAGATGCCTTGCAACAACGGACCCCACAGCTAGTACGTAGTTAGGAACGCTGGTCACCACAGCTAGTATGTGCCTCGCAACAGCGGACCCCACAGCTAGTACGAAGTTAGGAACGCTGGGCATCACAGCTATTAAGTGCCTTGCAACAGCGGAACCCACAGCTAGTACGTAGTTAAATACGCTGGGCATTACAGTTAGTAAGTGCTTTGCAACAGCGAACTTCACAGCTAGTACATAGTTAGGAACGCTGGTCACTACAGCTAGTAAATGCCTTGCAACAACGGACCCCACAGCTAGTACGTTTTTAGGAACGCTGGGCATCACAGCTAGTATGAGTTTTGCAACGGTGGACCCCACAGCTAGTACCTACGTAGTTAAATACGCTGGGCCACACTGGTAGCGCCTTGCAACAGCAGACCCCACAGCTAGTACGTAATTAAGAACGCTGGGCATCACAGCTAGTAAATGTCTTGTAGGTGCCTTGCAACAGCGAACCCCACAGCCAGTACATAGTTAGGAACGCTGGGGCTGAGCACTACAGCTAGTAAGTCCTTGCAACAGCGGACCCCACAGCTAGTACGATATTAGGAATGCTGGACATCACAGTTAGTAAATGTCTTGCAACAGTGAACCCCACGAATACATAGTTACTACTACTACTACATGTGAAATTCATGACAATCCGATTCATGACAATACGATCAAACGTTAATGAGCTAACTCTATATGTATATTTAGCCCCCCCCCACAACCCTCCTTCCTGTTCAAAATTTTGGGCCGTCACACACCTAATATTTCTATTTGACCTTTAGGAATATTACATGTGAAATTTCATGACGATTCGCCCATTAGTTAATGAGTTAGCTCTATATTTCTACTTAGGCCCCCCAACTACCCCCCCCCCCCCTCCCGTAAAACATTTTGAGCCGTCACACCGCCTATTTTTCTATTTGGTCTTCAGGAATACTCCATGTGAAATTTCGTGACAATGCGACCAACTGTTAAAGAGTTAGCTCTATATTTATACTTAGGCCCCCCCACAACCCCCCCTCCCGTTCAAAACTTTGGGACGCCACACACCTTTTTTTCCTATTTGGCTTTTAAAAATACTACATGTGAAATTTCATGACGATTCGCCCATTAGTTAATGAGTTAGCTCTATATTTATACTTAGGCCCCCCCACAACCCCCCCTCCCGTTCAAAGTTTGGGACGATGCTGGAACAAACATACAAACAAACAAACAAACCCCGTTTCAGCTTTATTAATATAGATTATATCACAATGTACACAAGTTTTAATTTGTGTTCATATCTATACATACATCTTTTTTTTTTTGGCATTTTTCTTCCATAGTGGATCGGTGTCACCATATTTAAAGTCAGTCTGAACGTTGTGCTGACGTTGGCATAATCCGAAACCAGCACACTCTATGGCTCTGTCAGTTAACAAATATTAAATCTATAAACCGTTAAAAAGCGATAAATTTGAAGAATGGAGTCTACCGAGCTCAGGATCGCCACTTAGAAATCTAGCTGAGGCACTTAAGTCAGATGTTATAATCGGGAAGTGAAAAATAACTATGAGCACGTCGTCCTTCGGATGGGACTTTAAGCGATGTTCCAGGACTTTTTCGAATGTGAGGTACTCGATAATGAGACGTATGTTATGTAAATAAACCTGGGTAGGTGAAATTTCACTTAGGTTGAAAATAGCCTTGAGCACGTCGTCCTTCGGATGGGACTTTCAATGTTATACCCGGCGTTGCCCGGGGAACTTTGATTTTTCTCCCAATATCTTCTATAACGCTATTCAGTTCCTCGACAGTACATTCATGATGTTATAATTATCAATTATTCATACGGAATAAGGCTTATAGTCCTTCAGCTGTTGTAACGCTAGTAAGTTTTTAGGACCCCTGGGCACCACAGCTAGTATGCGCCTTTCAACGGCGGAAGCCACACCTAGTGAATACTTAGCATCGCTGGACGTCCTAGTCAGAGCGTACTTAAGAACGTTTGTGACCACAGCTAGTATGTGGCTTGCAACGCTGAGCACCACAGCTAGTACGTAGTTGGGAATGCTGGGCATCATAGCTAGTATGTGCCTTGCGACGGCGGACCCAACAGCTAGTACGTAGTTAGGAACGCTGGTCACCACGGCTAGTATGTGCCTCGCAACAGCGGACCCCACAGCTAGTACGAAGTTAGGAACGCTGGGCATCACAGCTATTAAGTGCCTTGCAACAGCGGACCCCACAGCTAGTATGTAGTTAAATACGCTGGGCATTACAGTTAGTAAGTGCTTTGCAACAGCGAACTTCACAGCTAGTACATAGTTAGGAACGCTGGGCACCACAGCTAGTAAATGCCTTGCAACAACGGACCCCACAGCTAGTACGAAGTTAGGAACGCTGGGCACTACAGCTAGTAAATGCCTTGCAACAACGGACCCCACAGCTAGTACGATATTAGGAACCCTAGGCATCACAGCTAGTATGCTTTTGCAATGACGGACCCCACAGCTAGTACGTTTTTAGGAACGCTGGGCCCTACAGGTAGTAGGTGCCTTGCAACTGCGAACCCCACAGATAGTATGTAGTTAGAATCACAGGGCATCACAGCTAGTATGAGTTTTGCAACGGCGGACCCCACAACTAGTACCTACGAGTGAAATACGCTGGGCCACTCTGCTAGCGCCTTGCAACAGCAGACCCCACAGCTAGTACGTAATTAGAAACGCTGGGCATTACAGCTAGTAAATGTCTTATAGGTGCCTTGCAACAGCGAACCCCACAGCCAGAACATAGTTAGGAACGCTGGGGCTGAGCACTACAGCTAGTAAGTACCTTGCAACAGCGGACCCCACAGCTAGTACGATATTAGGAACGCTGGACATCACAACTAGTAAATGTCTTGCAACAGTGAACCCCACAGCGAATACATAGTTACTACTACTACATGTGAAATTCATGACAATCCGATTCATGACAATACGATCAACCGTTAATGAGCTAGCTCTATATTTATACTTAGTCCCCCCCCCCTCAACCCCGCCACCCGTTCAAAACTTCGGGACGCCACACTCCTTATTTTTCTATTTGGCCTTCAGGAATAATATATGCGAAATTTCGTGACAATACGACCAACCGTTAATGAGCTAACTCTATATGTATATTTAGCCCCCCCAACAACTCTCCCTGTTCAAAATTTTGGGCCGTCACACACCTAATATTTCTATTTGACCTTTAGGAATACTACATGTGAAATTTCATGACAATTCGACCATTAGTTCATGAGTTAGCACTATTTATATACGTAGGCCCCCCTTACAACCCCCCCTCCCGATCAAAACTTTGGAACGCCACACACCTTATTTTTCTATTTGGCCTTCAGGAATACTCCATGTGAAATTTCGTGACAATCCGACCAACCGTTAAAGAGTTAGCTCTATATTTATACTTAGTCCCCCCATAACCCCCCCTCCCGTTCAAAACTTTGGGACGCCACACACCTTTTTTTCCTATTTGGCTTTTAAAAATACTACATGTGAAATTTCATGACGATTCACCCATTAGTTAATGAGTTAGCTCTACATTTATACTTAGGCCCCCCCACAACCCCCCCTCCCGTTCAAAACTTTGGGACGCCACACACCTTATTTTTCTATTTGGTCTTCAGGAATACTCCATGTGAAATTTCGTGACAATCCGACCAACCGTTAAAGAGTTAGCTCTATATTTATACTTAGGCCCCCCCACAACCCCCCCTCCCGTTCAAAACTTTGGGACGCCACACACCTTTTTTTCCTATTTGGCTTTTAAAAATACTACATGTGAAATTTCATGACGATTCGCCCATTAGTTAATGAGTTAGCTCTATATTTATACTTAGGCCCCCCCACAACCCCCCCTCCCGTTCAAAACTTTGGGACGCCACACACTTTTTTTTCCTGTTTGGCTCTTAAAAAGACTACGTGTGAAATTTCATGACAATTTGACCATTAGTTAATGAGTTAGCACTATTTATATACTTAGGCCCACCTTACAACCCCCCCTCCCGATCAAAATTTTGGGACGCCACATAGCCTATTATTCAATCGGGCTCAAAAGAATCCTACATGGGAAGTTTCATAAAAATCCGTCCAGCGGTTTGGGCGTGATGCTGGAACAAACATACAAACAAACAAACAAACCCCGTTTCAGCTTTATTAATATAGATTAAAAACCCTACTTGGACAGGACCTATTAACATCCCGCGAAATCTGTTGAAGGCGAGAAAGATTTCTGAGGGGGGCTTGACTCAAAAACTTGAGCTGCTTAAAGAAAAAACTTTAATAACTTTCAAAATTTAGTGTGAAGATTCAGAAGCCCAAACGATCGATTCATTTTGAAGGGAGGGCAAATACTTAATTAATTAATTCGTGCTGGGGAAGAAATCGCCGGCGATGCACCTTTATTTTTTTATTTTCCTAGAAATTTGATGTCTTCACCGGAATCTTATATTTCCGACTCCTTGAATATCCTGTTCTTCACACAGATATTCATCAGCTAATAAAGAGATATTATCTATAAGAGTGATATTCATTTTTAATATTACCATTAATTGGTAAGTCACAATGTTTACTTCATAACAACTAACAATTCCTAATGTCCGAATACATTTTTTGTGTTCTGTGTTGATATAGTGAAAATACTAACAAGTAAAATAAAATGATAGATAAAACTCTTTTTTGAACACTTTTATTGACTATTTCCACAAACATATACTTAAATGTGTACCGGTTTCGGCTTCCACCATCGTCAGCACAATGTTCAACAATAATTGAGATATTTGCCAGGCATACATATTTATATTAACCTAAGAGTACCTGAGGTGAAAGGGTCCCATTCCTCTGGTAAAACCAGGGGGTGGAAGTCTCTATTCTAAATGTAATAGCTAACTGTGCACTTATTTGAAAAACAAGAAAATTAAATTAAATTTTTTCAAATAAGTGCACAGTTAGCTTTTACAGTTAGAATAGAGACTTCCACCCCCTGGTTTTACCAGAGGAAGGGGACCCTTTCACCTCAGGTACTCTTAGGTTAATATAAATATGTATGCCTGGCAAATATCTGAATTATTGTTGAACATTGTGCTGACGAAGGCGTAAGCCGAAACCGGTACACATTTATGTATATGTTTGTGGAATTAGACAATATAAGTGTTCAAAAAAGTGTTTTATCTATCATTTTATTTTAACAATTCTTAGCTGGAGAACTGAGTATAAACGGTAAGATGAAGCGTACTATAGATGTCTCCGCAATCAGACTCGATTCAGTGGTTTCATATTTCATATTGTAACTCTAACCTCTTCTAAAATCCTTACTTCCTATGTCTGTGAACAAGACAGTTTCCGATAGAATAAATGTGTCGACACGAAATTTTTTATGTGTATCTAGAACGCCTCCATAAGGACGACACATTTATATTCAAGTAGTAAGGAATGTATTTTAATATACATATATGAAGTTTAGTATGATGATTGATTTTTAATCAAATATTTGGTTCAGAAAGCTATTATTTCTAGAATAACATAAGGATAAAATTGACTGACACTGAATCTTGTCCGGTGTGGTTTCTGCCATGAAATTTGACGGATAGACTTTAGGCGGTTCCTCACAACAGAGCAACCGGCAAACCAGAAACCAGCAACTAGCAACAGGCAACTGGCAATTTGCAACATGCTATCTCACATCGCAAAGCAACCTCAAATGTGTTGTCAGGATATCTTAATCTGAGAATGTCGATATGATTATTTTGCGTTGGCACTAGTCACGATAAAAAAAAAAATCAAAATTGTGGATCCATCCTGTTTTTCTTCTCTTGAAAGTGTTTGTGCTAAGGAATTGAGAGGAATAAACAAAAAATTCACTTTGCAAGATACCGCTTATGTTTATGACCTAATTAAAAATAATTTCAAGTAAACGTTATATAGAAAACTGAAGTACAGCAGACTCTCCCTTATCCGGCGTTGCGACATGTCGCCGGATAACAGAAAACGCCGGATAACGGAAATAATCAATTAATGAGAAAAATATATCAATTAAAGCATAAAAAAACGTGTTTTTAGGTGAGCTTCACGTATGTATTTTGTTGATAACATATATTGACAAATATGTACATACTGAACATTGATTTATTATATGTACGTACATATGTACATACATATATTTATCCAAGCATTAAAAATATATTTTGAAATCTGCGTTTAATTAAGTGAAGTAATAAAATATTGTATTAGCGTTCCCTTCATTATAAATACAATGTACATATGTATGTATGTTCAAAAAAAATACATAAAAGATTCGTGAGTTACGGAATTATTATGTGCTCGTAAATACACGTGGCTCATATAATTGATAATCTAATAATTGAATGTTAATTTTAGTTTAACAAATTTGATATTATTTTGCGAGCGCCGGATAAGGGAGCGGGCCGGTTAACAGAACGCCGAATAAGGGAGCGCGCCGGTTAACAGAACGTCGGCTTAGGGAGCGCGCCGGTTAACAGAACGCCGGATAAGGGAGAGTCTACTGTATGTACATATTTTTTACACAATATGATTTTTCTCAGGTCGTCCAGTTTTCGATATAAATGCCAAAACCCATCCTAAAATGTAGTTTTGAAACACATAATTTTACAACTTTTCTTGATTTACCTGAAAACGGTTAGTTCTATCGAAAAATTGGCTCTTACCAAAAATAATCCTTGTAAAATTTCCAATCGCTAACGAGTCCTCAGATTTTTATATTATATTTGATAAATTCGGAGGTGATAAGTTTACTACCTTGAAGCAATTTTAGTTGCTTTTCACGGTACCTCGAGTTACTAGCAACTTAAGTTGCTTTAGTTATGAACGACGTTGCTTTGCTTTGGTGTGAGACTCTCCCTCCATCTGATTCAATGCGAAATGGTTCCTGGTTCCTAGTTGTTGGTTGCTAGTTGCCGGCTGCTAGTGGCCCATTGCCTGTTCTCTGGAGAGAGTTTCCTCAGAATTTGCTAGTTCTAATTGCAATTCTGTATTTTTAGTTAGCTTTATCTCATTATCTTAATTCGTTTCCAATTTTTTATATTCTTCTATTTCCATTACAACCTGAGTTCTTTACTCTTCAGAGATTCCCACCTCTGGAAATCTAATTCCGTTCTAGCAACCACTCTAAATTGGATGTTTAAAATTCAGTAGAAATTGCCTTGATAATTCTCTGTCTGCTGGAGGCCACAAGCAACCAGAATCTCTGGAATTCTCGCAAACTATTCTTACACGATTGCTTGTAAGTTATAATGAACGAAACAGAAAAATATAAATAGAATTTTTTTGTAGTATTATATTTCATTTGACATCCCCAATAATAATAACAATATCAAATGGGCAATATTGGGATTTAAAAAAAAAAGTCGCTGGTCACTGATATTGTACTTCCCCAGCACGAATTGATAAACTACGTTTTCGCTCTCTCTACTAAACCAATCAAAAGTTTGGGCTAATTATCAATAGTTGACTTAATAATAATAATAATAAATTTATTTCCGTTAAACCAATAAATGGTAAAAGTATACATCAAATGAATTTATACATTAAGATAGCTTAAAAATTAGATTTATAACTACTTAACACATCTATGATTAGTAGTAATAACAAAACTATTAAAAAAAAGTAAAATGAAATTAATAAAAACAGAACCAATAAATACTTAAAAATATATGAGTATATGAAAAAAAATTAATACAAGATACGTTCATAATAAGTAGACACATTTTTCAATTTAATAAAAATTAAGATAACTATTTTTCAAAAAAACTCTTCGGAAGTGTCTTTATCCCTCAACGATGTTTCGGGGCGTTCTTACGTCCCATCATCAGGTCCCAATGTGCGAGATATAGAAAAGAAAGAAAACAATGTAACTATAACAATATATGATAAATTATATATATATATATATACAATGTATATAAAAGTCTAAATAAATAAAAAATATATAAATGAATAAATAAAACAATAACGTACATTCGACTGGCCTTTAAGGTGTGGAGGAACTCTGTCCAAAAAATAAAAATGAATGCTTTGTATCAAATAATGTTTTTGGATATGAAACACGATTCTTTATTGTGATTATATTATTCTTTTTGAACAGTGAGAATAAAATTCCGTTTCCTTGTAAAGGGTTTCCTCTAACATGAACATTTTTAGTTGAAATTTAAATTTTGTTATTGTATCTATTAACTCCAAGAAGTGGGGACGGGCATTAAATAAATTAATTCCTTTATGAGTTATACTTTTTTCAAAAAGAGAAGAGCAATGTTTAGTTATTCGAAAGTCTTCTATCTTCCTGGTATCGTAATCGTGACTAGTATTGGTGAGAGTTGTTCAACTTATGTAGGAACTTCTGAATCCTCATTCTAAATTGTAATCCCATCCTTCTCTTCTGCCGATTTTGCTGAAATTTAACAGATGTCGTACTTATTGGAATTTTAATTGAAGTATGATGACTCTTTCTCCCCCTTCTCTCTCTGAAATGTATTTCCTACTGGCATTATTGTGGCCTATTTATTGGGTTGTAATTAATATTAGTAACAAGTCGGAGTCAACATGTAATGAATATGAGAAGGGGAAGCAGGAGAGTGATCTATATATACATGGTTGTTATATTGGACCAGTATTCCTTTAGCCGAAACACTGTACGGGTGGGATGAGCCTGATAATGAATTAAATTCGATGCGGAGTTTTCAACGGAATTTCATGTTTCCCGACCTCTAGTTTACAAATATGAAAAAAAAAATTATGTGTGTCTTTGAACATGGTAACTCCCCATAGAAAGAATCAATCGAAACGATATTTTTTTGTGAATCTAGATCTCTCGAACGACGTCATCTATTGTTTTTCAGCCAAATCAACTCAAAACGAAGAAACGCAGGTAAGCGGGATTGAACTGAAAAACTAATAAATGCCGTTGTAAATAATATATCGACACAAAATTTCATATGTTAATTCAAAACCCCACATGGACAATATCTGTCGACTTTCAGTCAAATCAGCCGTAGTTTAGGGGTGGAGCAGGGGAGAACAATTTAAAAACTCCAATAAATGTCCATGTAATGAATGTATCGACATGAAATTTCTTTTTTGAAGTCAAAACCCAATGAGGACATAAACTCATTCATCGGTCATTCAAAAATAAAATAAATAATTATTTTCTGTTGCTGTGGAAGGTTAGGAGCGAGTTTAGAAAGCTCAATTAAAAAACCCCAATAACTGCCGATATTATGAATTTATCGACACAAAATTTAGTATGAAGATTGTTAACGCCGTTGCATAGGGTTCCCTACAAAATGTATTCCCAGATGGAATAATGCAACTCACTAATGATTCTCTTATCTCAGGGTAATTATTTAATTAGTTCGTTGGTTCCTTTAAGGAGCGGCTGAACATATACGATACAGTTTCCCTTCTTACCTGATTTTTTTTGTGAATAAAGCAAATCGTCCATTCATCGTCTCTCTACCATGTGCTTTCGGCCACTGTCCCAAGAATGCCTCATGCCTATCCAGAAATATCTTCTTATTCACACGTTTACAGTCCGATCTTATGGGCAATTAGATCCCATACTCGCTGCTGTTTCAGGGGAAAAGTAAATTGAACTAAACTGTACTACTTTAAATGGGATACACAACTTGAAGTAAAGTCGGTCTTACGACCGGAGTCGGGAACTTGTATACACAACTTCAGTTCGGCTAAGACCAAAAAAACCACCGGCAAAGTACTTTCCCAACACGAAATACTGATATTGTAATTGTTATCGCTCTACCTCCAAAACTAATCAGGTTTGGTCTAAAAATCATGAATCCTCGTACTAAATGTTGTGTTATTTTAATTAATGGGGTTAGAATAAAAATGGTCCGAGAGACATTTTTTAAAAATTTTCGTTAAGTGCATAATCGGGTACAAAAATGATACGTTTCCTCTATTTTCTTCGCGTGTTCTCCATCCCTCACAAATCTCATACACCGTGGATACATTTATTTTTAATGCATATTATTAATGACAATATTTAATTATTGTATATTTTTAATTTTTAATTTTTTTTCTCTACTATTTATTTATTTATACAATAGTAATAATAATACAAATACGTGTAAGTCATTCTCTCCATCCCGCCTAAATGTACAAATTTAAATTATATAATTTAATTATTGCTGTTATTTTATAATCAACTTGACGTCTCTTCTGGGTTTCTATCATGTGACAGGTCGTTCAAACCGTCACAAAATATACCAATAATAATAATTTATTTCCGTTAGACCAATACAAAATAATTTAACAATTTTTGTTGCGTTGAAAACCGTTTCTGGTCGCAAAGAAAACAGTGGGAAGACAAAGTCTTTTATTCAATGAGTTTCGTCCCATAACATCTTAATGTCACATATTTCATATTTTCATTTCAAAGTTTACGTTCATAACTATAATCCTAGCATCACATACACTTACGCATAGAAATACATCATCGCGAAGGTTGTGAAAACGTGTTCAGTGGTCCTTGATACGTAAATTCTCTTTGAAAATTCGTTTATGAATTTTCACGCGATTACAGTACTTTTTTATACTAAAGGTATAAGAAGGTTAGAAATTCGTCGGTAAATCACCGGTAATGTACTTCCCCACCATTAAGTTTTTGCTCTCCCTCTAAAATCAATCGACCTTTTTGACCAAAAATCATTGTTGACTTACACAGAGACTTGATTAATCTACTATGTTCCTTATTTTGAAATTAAATATATTTCAATAAAATTCCTTTGAATCGCCTCCCAGTGAGCACTAAAATACTAAAATATATTTCAGTTTCCTCACAATTCATGCCAAACAAATTCCTTTCCTTGGCGTGTATGGAATTTGTAATGTCCCTTCAACATACTGTACAGATGACCCAACCGATATTCCAAAAATTCATTTATTTTCATACCATCTACTCCATACAACATTTAATAAAGATAAATTCTTTATAAAAACGTCGAAGGTGAATCACCGGCAATATACATCCCCAAAACGAATTAATCAAATAATTTTTCGCTCCCGCTTCAAAATCAGTCTAATATTCAATAGTTGTAGTACATCGGCAGTTATTAGGATTTTTAAATAGAGCCTCCTCTTCTGAACTCCCCCTTCTAGATTATGCCCTCATTGGTTTTTGACTTCAAATATGAAATTTCATGTCGATAAATTCATTACATCCAGCAGTAATTGTGGATAATAATAATTCATATCTCTAGTCGTTGTATGCTGGAGTGGTGGGAGATCTGAGAAGTTGGCGCAAGCGCGGCCTTCACCTCATCTCACAATCATATCTACTCAGGTCTCTCACACAATCTTCTATTCAAAAATGAGTGAATAATATATTTCGGAAAACATTACAATCGTAAAATTGAAAACTATTTGAAAACCTCCTTCAAGTCAGCAACTGGGGAACTATTATATATCGTAGTGTGTCGTTTTGACCACTACATCGTAGTGTAAGTAATGTTTGCACAAAAAAGTAATGTTTCAATTAATAAAAAACTAATTTATCAGGGACTTTTTTTTTTTTTTGCACTGGAGGGGGAAATGCCAGTCACGCACATCCAGGGAAGATAGCCCTGGATAGTGTGGGACTCGAGCCGTTTCTCCATACCCACTATAACCCCCTCCCTCGCCGATCCTGATTCCCTTCCGCGGAAATGACGGCCTGTCATTACTTCGCGGAAGGGAGGATGGGTGGCGGGTAACGCCCCGTCTTCTGATCTTATTGCCGCTGCTGTTGTTCCTTGTCAGCCCTCTCCTGGGGCATTTGAGGAGGACATGCTCCACCGTCTCCGTCTCACCAAGGCACGCGGGGAAGTCTGGTGTTGTTGCTGCCCCGATTTTGTGGAGGTACCCCCGGAACCCATCGTGTCCCGTGAGTACCTGGGTGAGGTGGTAATTCCCTCCCCATGCGTCCTGGTGAGCCAATTCTCGACTCGACTACTACCATTTATCAGGGGACTAAAAGATAATGAAATTAATAAAATTAAATGAAATATAAAATAGTTATTGTGTTGAAAAAAAAATAAAAATAGAAAAGAAAATAGAAATGGATGAGGAGAATTTAAATAAAATAATATGTATAATAAAAAATAATTATATATGTAATAATCAAATCAATATATACTGAAGTTTTGTTTTCTCTTAGAACAATGATTTTTTATTTGATGTTTTTGTCTCAATTCCCTTTTACCTACCTCATGCATCAACAACGGATCCTGTGCTCTGTTTAGTATGTAATAATTACTTAATTGCTGGTAGTTGCATAATATCATTTATTATATAACCCAGGGGGACTTGCGAAATAAAATATTAACTGAATTATGTAAAATTACCTATCATTAAAAACTGTTATTACAATATATTGAATTAAAGTTAACACGCTCTCGAAGATTAGAAATTTTATTAAAAATAATTGATTTAATAAGGAATGAACGATTTGCGATCGGAATTTTTTTCTTCGGTAATTTTCATGATGCGTATAATCTGTGTAAATTGTGAATTTTTAATTTAAAAAAATTGAGGATGGGAGACACAGAAAAGTTAACTACATTCTCTGGAGTGCTGCCAATTTTTATTTGTTTAATAGTTCAAAATTATATTTAAACCTATTTGCTGCGGACTTTTAACACACTATAGTTTGTGACAAATATTCCTCCTGGCATTATAGGCCTCCCCCTCCATCCCATTCTTGTCAAATAAATTTCTACAGAACCGTAGTGTTTGGTCTGCTGTACCGGCTGCTCAGCAGACCTCACTTTTTATTGAAAACAAACTATTTACAGGACAATAATAAAACCTATATAGACATGAGGACTTGAATTATAGGGTTGTGCTAAGCCATCTAACACCAAGCGTATCCAGTCTTTCCAATCCAAAGACTTAAGAACAATTGTCGATGCTCCCTTCTAAACTTAAAAATTCCTTTTGTTATTAACCTCATCAAGTTTTGCTTCTCCAAATTCCACAGTAACCTTTCTTCCCATGTCAATCCTGTTGTTCGACTCTTGTCATCCCATTCCCATCCGGGTAAGGCGGCCCTGGCCAAGAGACCTGCTACTATAATTTAGCAAAAATATTTAAGGAGTTCTAGTGGTGGTTCTCCCCTTATGTACTTCTCTCACCTTCAGCTCTCCATTCCTTCTTGGCCTACCTCCACTGCTGGACAGTGACTGGCGGGGCGAGAGGGATCACTCGAATCCCCGCGGCGCCTCCCCTGTCTCCATTAAGTTGGAGGGACGGGGATGAGATAGAACCGCGGGGTGTTTCGAGGGGTCTCGAGCTGAAGGACTTCTTATGTTTATTTTATTTCATTTTTTTTATTATTGTTTATTATTATATAAATTTAATATTTTCACTTTGTTGTATATATATTATAGTTTTTGAGGGCGCCGGTAGCTCAGTGGTATGCGTGCTTGACTTCTGAGCTCAAGGTCGTGGGTTCGTAGCCCGACCGAAGCCCTTAGTTTATTTTATCTGGGAGGTAAAATAAACTTAAGCACGCCGTCCTTCGGATGGGACGTTAAGCGATGGTCCCGAGCCTGTACGATGTCAGATACTCGTTAAAGACCCCTACCCAAGATGAATAAAAATTTATGGTAGGCAAAATTTAGGACTCCCACAGTAGAGTCGGGGTCATGTCCACTAGAGTGACGAAAGAGCGCTCTGGTAGTAGGCGATATGACCTCGTAGTTAAAGCCCGGGCATGAGTCATAAAACCTAACCTAACCTATTATAGTTTTGTACATAGACCTTTATTTTGTTTTCAAGTATATAATTTTCTTACACTTTATTTTTTATTATCTATATATTTTTTGAATTATTATTATTTTTTTTTATTTTTACTATTACCGATTGTGAATATTCAAAATCATGAAAAAAAAAAAAAAAAAAAAAAAAAAAACTGTAGTGTTATATAAATAAATACTTCAAAAATTTGAAATCAAGCAGTTCCGGACGTACGCGTTGCGCAAGTGGCAAAAAGAGGTACGGACAGATAACCGAATGACATTTAAATATGCGATTGTGGTTAAAATTTGAATGCACAATTGTTAAAAGTGGAAAAACAATAGGTCATGAAAATTTGAATAGAAAATAAAGCAAGTACTTGAAGACATTAATGCACTATAAGCTGAGAAGATGGGGAGAGGGAGTGTGATAAAGCGGTTTTGGCATCGAGACTCCGGCTCCAACAGGGTTTATAGTCTAGTCTGTCCCTGGTCTGACACCAGACAGTCCTTGTACTATAATTATACAGTCCTTGGGTGAGTGTCTCTCAGCCAATGACAAACAAATGTCGTCGGTGAATCATTGCCATCAATTAGTAGCAATCAATGAATTTCCGGCTCTCCCACTAGACCCTTCCCCTTACATAAAGTGAATTAAGTGATAATGTTCCTAATATGAAGAAGATGGCTGATTTTTATTTTATTTTATTTTATTAATTCTTGCTAGCCGGCTTTTGAGGTTAGCCTCATTATCAGGCAGTCTACAAAAAACCATTATTTAGCAACCAAGAAACAGGCACAAAGTTCTGTTTGTTAAAATCCAAAAAATATTAAATAAAACATAAATAAATTAAATTAAAAAAAAAGTATTAATTTAATTTATTTATATTTATTTAATATTTTATTACCATATTATTTTATGGATTTTAACAAACAGAACTTTGTGCCTATATTTTTTGTTTTTATTTTACAACCTATGTGACTATGTTCCTTTTCATTTTCCCCTTATTCGATTTGGCTGAAAATCAATACGTGTTCTCCTCATGGGGTTCTAAATACACATATGAAATTTTTTATAGGAATGATTGTTCCATTGACGAGTTACTAGAATTTTTTGGGGTCACCACTCCCTTTACCCCAAGCTTCCCCTTCTTTCAAAAAAAAATTGCAATATCCGATTAGCTCTCAATAGGAAAAACTGATAGCAAAACTGGTTGTTAAATTTATTTATTATTTTTTTTTATTTGCTATCTATATACAATATATACATAATGAGCAAATATGTGGACAAAAGAAAAAAAATAACGTCACTTGATGACAATCTATGACACTCCCTCGAAAGTTAATTTTCACCATTCACTATCCTCAGAGAAGATCGCGAGGCCACCTCCTGTTCAAGCGGCGGGGAGGATTGTCAGGATGGGAATGATAGGATAGGGCTTGAGCGAGAGGATTTGAATGATAAGAAAGGTTTCTGTGAAATATTTGGAATCGGGATTGGATTAGTTCGTTGACAGTGGGAATATTGAGAACTCTATGTAGGACTTTATTGGTAATGTAGAAAGGAGCGTTGATAATTCGTCTCAGCAGTTTGGACTGGAATGCTTGGATTCGATTGATGTTCGACTGTTTAGCTGCACCCCAAAGTTCGAGTCCGTACGTCCAGATGGGACGTATAATGGTCTTGTAAATCGTAAGTATGTTGTTAGTTGGTTGTTAAATAAAAACAAAAAATTGAATAGAAAGACAATCCCTTTATTCACTTTATAACGAAAGCATCCTTCTCCACATTTGGCCGAAGACTTGAAAATTAGAATTGTTTTACTTTTGGAGTTCTGAATCCAAGTATAACATTTCATATTCTAATGTTCATAATAGAATTTTGCAATTTTTTTGAACCAGAGAGGGAGTTTGGGGAGAAGGGATAGGGGTGGACTTGACCCCAAAAAATTCTAGTAACTCTCAATGGAACAATCATTCCTATACGAAATTTCATGTATTCAGAACCCCATAAAGAGGACATGTATTGATTTGCAGACAAATCGGTCAAAGCAAGTAATAACTGGTAGAGGTAACTCACTTGCCTGCCAAGATCACGGTTTTAAAAACAGGCATTTAGATTTTTTTATTTGGGTGAAATAAACCTTCGAATGGGACGTCAAGTGAAGGCACTGAGCCCGTACAATGTTAGTTATACGTTAAAGACCCGTACGATTTAAAAACAGTTTAAATAAAGAACTGAACATAATTTACTACAAACAATTCGAGATGTGGAAGTACATTGTCAAAGATCAGCCTTTTTAATTTGATGGTTCATTTATTTACTTGATTACTAATTTATTAATATTTAATTTCTCATCAATTAATCTTAATTTTCTAATAAATTTTCTCATTTATATTTACTTTTCTTTTTCTAACTGAATGAAATAAAAACAAAAAATGAATTTTACTAAATGGCTATAAAAATATGTTATTTTTTATTGTATAAAGTCCATTCTGTAAAATAATTAAATGACATAAAATGGAATGAATAAATAAAAATACTTGAATTTTTATCTTATCAATCTTTCATAACTTTCTGATTAAATAATAAAAAAATAAATGAAAAAGGCTAAATATTTGAAAAAAATGTCTGACTTGGATTCATGCCTAAGGAAAGAAGATAAAATTCTCAACTTTAGGGTTTTTTTTTAAATCGAAGACCATTAACGTAACGCTAGTGGTAGCAAAAAATTCGTCGGTGAATCACCGGCAGTGTGCTTCCTCAGCACAAATTAATCAATGTGAAATTTCATATTAATGCATCCATTACAACGGGCACAAATATCAAATTTCGTGTCCTTCAGGAGTTCTCGTGTCGACTTGTTACTCTGTAATCTCACAGACATCAAATTTATTTATGGAGTTTTGTTGCCAATTGTAAATATACAAAGACATTTTTTTTTTTTTTAAGTGTATTTAATTAATACATGAACGCAATTATAGTATATGGAACACTTGAGTGTGTGACCTGATGGGCTTGCATGTCATTTGGTAGTTTAATTCCGTTTTTTTTTTTAAGTTCATGGAAACCTATAAAAGGTTAACTCACGTAAATAGGTACCATAAAATTAAATGTTTTTTCTACTACATTAGGTTTGAATGATTTAATCCAATGATGTTGAGCATTCAGTAAAGGAATAAGTGAGGCATTCAAATGTATAAAAAGAAACTTCGAATTAGATTATACAGAAAACTAAAATATCAAACTGGGTTTTGTAAAAACATACAAATGATAGGAGATGAAGAATCTGTGATTAGGTGTATTGTGATGATTTGAAAACCTTCTCAATTCTAACGGAAGAAGGCTTTGCCATTCAAACCCAGATCAACACTTGTATTGAACTGTAAAATGAACGAAACTCAAGGAACTCAACCAACCATTATTTTTCTATTTGGCCATCTACAATTATATAGGGGTGGAATGACTGAGAATAAGATTAGTGACTGTATAAATTATGGATTTCACGTCTTTATTTTCTTTATATGTACCTCATACTTCTACGTAGAAAGGCTACTGGAAAAAAACCCAAAGAGATACCATCTACAGGCGAGCATCTGTAATGGGCGTGACAATACTGGATCTGATTCGGTAACTCTTGAACTTGGATCGGTGGAAGAGCTGGGAGTAGTTGGACTGTGAGAGCAACGTATATGACAGCTGGCTCTAGAATTGCTTGGATCCATCTAGCCCAAGCCCTTATCACCATGGGTCCCATGAAAAATGGAGGGCGTGGGAGACCTATTATTTCTCTTTTAAGCTAGTGACATTCAGTTCCAACTTTGAATTCAGCTAGAATCTGGTGGCCCCAGCAACCACCCTACTACGAATTCAAACTCAGTTGTTGGTTCTTGGAAAGAAACCACCGCCATTTTACCTAAAACTTCAAGCAATCCGCCTTAAGGTCCGGAATGATTGATGACCGGAGATAAATCCCTACGGTTCTCTACCAACAGGTTTAATGTTATCGGTTGGGACTTCCCGATAAACATAATGAGGGATGGTTTTGAGATGGGAACAAGACGAAATGATGAGTGAGAGAGAACTTGGGAAGTGCGCTAGGGTTTCCGCCATTTTTGTGATTTTTTGTGTGAGGTTTTTCGGGAGTGTTTCGAATGTGCATGGCCACCTATTTGTAAGGGTGGGGGTTGTGACGTCGAGATAATCCTTGGTCCTTCATAAGAGTGTGATGTTGAAGAATATGGTCGTGGCGTCACAGCCGCACTTCTCATCTTCCATATGGCTGCCTGGCCTCCCTCCTCATGGTTGAACCCCTATTTTCCTACTACTAATGTGCACAATGATGCGGCAAAAGGGATGGAGAATTTCTGTTCAAGTAATTGTCGTGCTATCTTCCATTTCATCTTGATTGAGTATTTCTCTTTCTTCACAGATTTCTACGCCATTTCAATCTCCTCTCAGATATCTGACGTGGGATATGCAACTGATAGACGGGTTGCTCCAGCTTTTTTGTCTCTTTTCTCCTTACTTTTCCATTCTATTCAAAGACTCGAACATCAGTCTTTCTTCCAGATGATCAGACTCTATTGAAGTTAGAGCGACCAAGAAGTGTCCGAAAAAAAGGACTGTAAGCTGTTTCTTTTCAGGATTCGATTTCCTTCCAGAATCCGATTTTATTTCAGATTGCTCCTTCTTATTCCCTACAGCACTCTTCTTCAAGTAAACATATTTACAAATGACATTATTTTTTTGAAGTAGAATTATTATAAAAATAGATTATTATAGTATAGGAATGAATTTGGTACATAACCTGTTTCTATATTCCAAAACAGGAATGACGCTTGTTCAGTTAGTAGGCACTTCAAAATGGTGTGAGCAGATGGGAAACTGTGTTGGTACCTTGGGGAGCACTTAGAAAAGCTATAGAGCTTAGACCCTCTTATCTCTCTTGTCATGCGGATCTTTAAACTTTAAGTGTCCTGTGTAGATGCGAGAAAAAATGTACTGTGAAAACAAAAGATTTAGGATGAATGACGAGTTATCGGTTCTTTTAGGTACATGAAGCGCTTAATAAGGCTGTGATTACTGCGAAGCACGTGGAATCGAGTCACCAGACGCCGCTCAAATGCTTCAGAGATCTATCAAAGATATGAGCAGAGGAACCTTTCACGCATTTTTCACAAGCAGAGAACGTCAACGGTGAATCACCGGAAATGTACATCGACGAGCACTTATTAATCAACTAACTTTTCGCTCTCTAATCGACCGTTTGAGCGAAAAATCAATAGTTCACCTACTCGTGGGGATCATCTGAATTTAAATCTGCTAAATTTTTGAGTCAAGCCCCTCCTCAGGTCCACCTCTTCCGAAAATATATAAGTATTTATAGGGAATTTACATATAAAATTTATTTTTAAGAAATTAATTACCATAGCGGTTATTAGAGTTTTTGTGTTAACTCCCCCCTCCGGTAATTGTAGGAAGTGTATTTCCACAGAACGAATTAATCAAATAAGTTTTCGCTCTCTCTCCAAAAAGGTAGACTGTTTGGAATGAAAAACAATAATATTAAGATTTTTGAGTTGAGTGCCCTCTCCTCATATATGTATATATATTATATATATATTGTAACGGTAGTTATACTAGCTTACATTTATAATTAATTAAAAATAATTGATAGGTAATTGGTATAAAAAAATAAATAGAAAATAAGACGTACATATTAATTTTTTTGACTAATATATTTTTTTATGTTTAAGAAAACATTTAATTTAAAACGGGTTAGTCACATTTACACACATAAAATTACCCCAGTATTTTATAGGCCTATAAGCTGTATTGATGAATGATGAACGCTGTATTCATGTTGTATCATTTAGGGGATGGAATGACTCATATTCCACTTCAGATGTTTTCTTTTAGCTGATTTTTCTTTATGAGCAATATCTTCAACAATGGCCATAGGTTACTTCTGCACTCGTTGCTTCTTGGTGTCTACCTTCGGATCTTCATGATGCTGAAACACCTACTTGTACCGGCTATAAGCCCCACGACACGGCGAATCACTTCACTGCATAATTTCTACCTCTCTATCTACAGACATCCTCGCACATAGACCACTCTGAACCACCGACACAAACTAGGCACCCTCCTCTGAACAGTTCTCATCTACGACATCCAAGTCTGCCTTCTAGGGACTCCCTCCTCCTTTCATCTCGGCATTTGATTGGCTACCATTTTCATGGCCTTATGTTTTTATATTCTTTAAACAATACAGATATATTTTTTTTTAAATCAATTTTCAGATACATCCATCCAAACTACAATAATACAGTATTGTTTTATACGCACCAATCATCAATAAATATAATTAGCGTTATTACTTCTATGCAATCCGAATAACCTCCGTGCAACCTTACTATCACTCCAGTAGGCGTGGTCTGTTTCGGCAGTATTACTCTCTCTCCACACGAGCTGTTTATGTAGAGTCAAACAGACCGCTACAATATATATAACGAAATTTTATATATATATATAAAATTTCGTGTTGATATTTTCATTATTATTTATTACAGTTTTTAAGTTAAGCGTATCCCCTAATCCCTCTCTTTCCTCTGGCCGATATGGCTGAAACTCAATAGGTGTTGTCTTTAGATGGTTCTGAATACATATATACAATTTTGTATGAATACATTCATTCAATCAGGAGTTATCGTCACAGAGGGATAGACACACACATAAGCTGTGATGTATGTGACACATTTAAATTTATAGGTTAGGTTTAGGTTAGGTTTTATGACTCATGCCCGGGCTTGAGGTCATATCGCCTACTACCAGAGCGCTCTTTCGTCACTCTGGTGGACATGAGCCCGACTCTACTGTGGGAGTCCTAAATTTTGCCTACCCTAAATTTTTATTCATCTAGGGTTGGGGTCTTTAACGAGTACCTGACATCGTACAGGCTCGGGACCATCGCTTAACGTCCCATCCGAAGGACGGCGTGCTTAAGTTTATTTTACCTCCCAGATAAAATAAACTAAGGGCCTCGGTCGGGCTACGAACCCATGACCTTGAGCTCAGAAGTCAAGCACGCATACCACTGAGCTACCGGCGCCCTCTTTAAATTTATATAAATATTTATTTTTCTATAAAATCCAAGAAGCAACTGAATTAGTAAATAAATAATATGAATGTCATCAGGCCAAGAGGTGAAAAAAAAAAAAAAAATGCATTGTCTTTTAAAACAAATGAGTAGAAAACAAAACACGGCCTCAGCTGTTTTTGAATTAGTGTAGAGTAGTCAATGGTGGGTGGTCTGGGTTGAGATGTGAAGGTGGATAGGGAGTTGTTGTTTAGACTTAAGATGTGATGAACTAAGTAGGTGTGAATTAACAGTAATTTATGTTACTGTTATTTATTTATTATTAGAAAATATATAAGCCCAAAAATTATAACTTTGATTTAAAGATTGACCAAAAAATTTAAAAAAAAAAAAGGATTGGAGTCGTTTTAAGAATTTAGTTTTTACGATTTTTCTTTTGATTTTTGTTATTAATTAGTTATTAACTTTATTGTGTAGTGTAAGAAAATAATTTAAAAACCTTTGGATTAGATTTGATATTTTTGCAAAATTTAGAAAAACAATATGGCATCTCTTTAGAAATCCAAATAAAAAGTTGGTTAATTGATTTTTTTTTCAATTACGCACTTTCCTTTTTAAAATGCACTTTCTTAAAAATTGCACGTCTTGAATGTTTGATATTTTTTTAGGGCCCTTTTCGAAAACTACTGTAGAAATCAAAATTTAGTAAAAGATCTGTTATAAAATGTCTACAAGAAATGAGATTATTTACTGTTTATTTCTTTATTTTTATATTTATTATTTGAATTATATATATTTATTTAATTATTTTACTTTTACATAATTTTCATTATCACAAAGCACATGTACCTACATAGAGTGTTAGTTTTCAATTTTTGGGATCAAGGGGTTAGTAAACAATAAATTTCGATCTCAATATCGAATTTCTGACTGTTTATATAACTTCCCCTATACTTCGTATATTTAAGGAAGGAAGTAAATACCATATACTGCTAGTTATTAAAATGTGCTGCTCTAGACACAAAACTTCTCTGTCCATCCACGTTATCCAACCTGGTGCTCTCATTTCATTTTTTCTTTACTCTCTCTGCTCTGTTTAAAGAGATTATGAGCTTTCTAAGAGAGTTAAACTGTTCATACATTTATAATAAGTTTCCCACAAATGACGTTTCCCTTCGTACATTTCATCTTCATCACGTACTTAAACTTTTCAGTTCATCATCACACACTTTTCCCCGACAGAGAAGATTGTCTCTGAAAACTTTTTAACTCTTCATAAAAACAGCCCAACTTTAAGAGGTAAGTTTTCTCCCCAGACGCTATCCGTCACTTTTCCATTTTTTTTTCATGGAAAATTCTATCTCATCTCAAAACGTTTATCCGTCGTATAATTTGCCAGGGGTGGAGATAAGGACCACTCTTAGAAAACACTCAAATTCTTAGAATACCTTCCCTGATTTTCACTTTTTATACCTATCTTATAAGGAAGTATTGTAATTCTGTGAGAATTCGAAATCGAGGTTTCAACGGATTTTCATGTTTCAAGGTCCTCTGAATACGTTTTGACCATTCTCCTTAGATTTTGGTCGAAATCGAACAAAAATTAGCACCACTTTACTCCAAGGCCTAAGTACAATAATTATCAATAATAAGTAAATTATTTACAAGATACCGCTTAAGTTTATAATGTATTCAAAAATTGTTATATATAAAAGTTGTAGAAAAAATTAAAATACATATTTTATATGGAATACAATTATTTACAGGTTGTCCAGTTTTTGAGTTACAGCCCGAAAACATTCGTATAACCCAGTAATGCGAGAGAATGATCTGTAACCTTGGTTGGTATAAGAAAGTCCTGTAATAGCATTTTTTAGATATCTTGGCCCTGAAGAGAACGAAATTGTAGGTTCATCTATGTTCAATAGGATCGACGGTATCGTTTGCAGAAAACTAAACAATAAGATAGAAGGTTCAACTACAATCATATATTTCATATGGCGATGAAATGAATGTATCAACACAAAATTTTAGTATGAGGATTCAGAAGCCATTATGAAGATCAAATATTGAGTTTTAGTCCAAACAGTTGATTGGCTTTGGAGGGACAGTAAATAGCCTGATACATCGACGCCATTTTTTCTTTATTTTATTTCTATCAACGTATGTAAATAAATAATCTTTTTTTTTCTTTTAATTTTAATTTTTTATTTACAACTATGTATATATAATAAGGACAGTTATTTTTTTTCTTAAGAAGCCGCACCTAGCTACTTAATATAAAAATTAATTTCAATTCTATACTCTTGGGAGCGCTAGTGGGCCAATTATAATTTAGAAATATTGAAATGTAAAAAAAAAATATGAGATCGAGGGTTTAGAGGGAGAGCGAAAACTTACTGAGGTTTAGAAGGAGAGGTAGAAGTGAGTCATACAAATTAGAAGAAAGTATTAGGGGCGTAGGAGGAGGGTGGAAGGGAGGCGGAGGGGAGTGGTGGAGGGATGTGAGGGAGTGGAGAGTTGCCCCTGCACTGAAAAAGGATACTAACCCAGTTGCTCTTTATCCTTGCGCCAAAACATACCTATCTCCCCTACCAATATGATACATAATATGTAAATAAATGTCTTGGATGTTGAAAGAGAAATCATTCAATAATGACACTCCATTATCATGTTATTATATATATAAATAAACAAAAAAAATAATAATTAGATGAAAAAGAATTAAGATAAATTTTCGTCCCGAGGACCAACCACTGGGTGGCCTTCCTCTCATATGCCATTCACGCCAACATATCAATACATACCATCATAGCTGCTGGTTGTTGCACCCTAGCAACAGTTGTATCTATATAAATAAAAGACAAAGATGAAAAAGAAACATAAAACGTTTGTAGATGATTAGTTTTCAATCCACTAGTAGGTCTCGAGGCCATTGCCGCCTCAGTCTCCGAACATGAACATTAAGAACATCTTGTGGCAAGTCTGCGGACTAAAGGATTAGGATGAAAGGAAAGGATAGAATGGAATTTTCTGTTGCGGGCTTTAATTACATCCCTTACAAAGGGAATCTGTAGGTCATTGTGAGGGATAGCATTAGAGACGTAGAATGGAGCGTTTGTGATTTTACAAAGGATACGGGATTGTAGGGTTTGGATTCTTTAAGAATTCGAAGGTTTAGTTGAGCCCCAGAGATCAGCTCCTTACGCCCATATTGGCTTCAGTAATTGGTATAAATAATCAAATAATCTTATAGATTATTTTAAAGGTAATAATAAGTTAGTTAAATACAGCCTCGTATTAACGTCAAATCCATCTCAAGATCAAATTTATGGAAAAACGTGCCGATTGGACCAGTATATCTTTTCATCCAGTCCAGTGTATGCCTCAAAATGTAATTACTTCAGTGTGCAATCAAAACTTGAAGGATTATACTAACAAATAAGACTTGAACATCGGC
Organism: Aradus depressus; assembly: GCA_963662175.1. Lineage (NCBI taxonomy): Eukaryota > Metazoa > Arthropoda > Insecta > Hemiptera > Aradidae > Aradus > Aradus depressus. The sequence continues at coordinate 75,856,659 of OY759214.1, forward strand.
CTTTAAAAAAAAATTTACATATATATCGCTGCACTGAAATCGATCCCTGAAGCCTAGACAGCATTATAAATAAAATGATTTATGTGACCCAGGAAAAATAAAAACACAAACAAATAAATATCATTTTTTATTGTTTCCTTTGAGACTTCACTTTTATCGCTCTAGATTTTATGAACGTCAAGTTTTAGAAACCGAAATTGAAATTTTTCAGACACGATCAGAATTTTTATAGATATTGAATAGGTATAAAAAAAGGAATTTTCGATCAGTTAGGGATGTTAAAGAGTTTTTTTTTCATATATTTTAGTGGCCAAAACAAAATACATCTTTCAAAATAAATAGTCATCTCGATATATTCATTATACACCGGTAAGCCTATTCAAGCCGCCCCCTTACCTGTGGCCGATTTGGCTGAAAATCAATAGGTGTTCTCCTTGTGTGATTCTGGATACACACTTAGATTTTCGTGTCGATACATTTATTCTCTCGGGAGTTAGGTACCGTGTTCAAAGACTGATTTTTTTGATTTTTTATATCTGGGTGTTCGAAAAACTGTGAAAACTCAATATGATCATACTAAATTTCATGTCGATACATTCATTACACCGGCAGTTATTACAATTTGATACAAGACCTCTTTGATCCCTCTTCCCCCTGTTGATTTTTCTAAAAATTGATAGGTGTCATCCTTATATGTCAATATGCAGTATCGAAACTGCTGAACAGTCGTGAGGATGTTTATAATAGCAGTTATGAGGGTATTTGAGTCGAGTTCTCCTTCTCTAGGCGCCCCCCCCCCCCTTCCTTCAACCGATTTCGCGGAAACTTTATAGATGCCATGATAATGGGGTTTTGAAATTTAAATATAAAATTTCATGCGTATACATTCTTCAGTTATTGTGATTTTTGTGTTAAACCTCTCCTCTAATCCCCCCTTCCCTTAAGCTGATTTGACTGAAAATCAATATATGTTGTCTTTAGAGAGCTTTGAATTTATATATTTATTTATTGTCATTATGGTAATTATTTATGTCGATACCGGAGATACACACACGACCATTTTTGGAATCAGGGGATCAACAAACATCAAATTCCTGTAAAAACTCTTTTTTTTATATTTTAATTTTGTATTTACAACTATATATATATACAATATATAATAAGCAAATGTGATATATAATAAATAAATGTCTTGGATGTTGAAAGAGGAATCATTCATCAATGACACTCCATTGTCTTGTTATTACGGATGAGAAAGATGAATTAAAATATATATATATAAAAGGGTGCCGGTAGCTCAGTGGTATGCGTGCTTGTCTTCTGAGCTCAAGATCGTGGGTTCGAAACCCGCCCGAGGTCCTTAGTTTATTTTATTTGGGAGGCAAAATAAACTTAAGCACACCGTCCTTCGGATGGGACGGTAAGCGATGGTCCCGAGCCTCTACGATGTCAGGTACTCGTTAAAGACCCCTATCCTAGGTGAATGAAAATTTAGGGTAGGCACAATTTAGGACTCCCACAGTAGAGTCAGGCTCATGTCCACCAGAGTGACGAAAGAGCGCTCTGGTAGTAGACTAACCTAACCTAAAAAAAAAAAAAAAAAAAAAAAAGTTAAATGATAAAGAAACAGAAAACGTTTGTAAATGATTAGTCTTCAATCCACTAGTAGGTCTCGAGGCCATTACCGCCTCAGTCTCCGAAAATGAACATTAGATAGGGTTCTTGTGGCAAGTCTGCGGGCTAAGGATTAGGGTGAAAGGAAAGGGTAGAATAGTGAAAACTTAACATCGGATTTCTGATCGATTACCTTCATAACATTCCCTCTACTTCATATCTCTGTGAAAGTACAAAAATCACTGGTAGTACCTCACTGCAACGGCCTTGTCTCTCTCATTCATTAATTCATTCATAACTGTAATCAGTTGGAACATTTTAATGCCGTTTGAATGGTGAAATATTTTATGGAAAATGCATTCCTTTAGACAAGAGATGTTTCATTTGTTTCGATGCACTAATTCTCTGGTCATTGTTCTAGGACAAATTGCATATTTTCCTTTCACCAAACAATAAATGTTAGTATCTACAGTTATATCAATTTGAATTGTTCTAATGTTTGTTCAATTTCAGACATTTGAAATAGCTCTCGAGAATAGCCGACCAGTCAAGGCGCTTTAAATTCCGGTTGCTCTTATCAAACGCCACCTCTCGTTTTGTACTAGGTAAAAGAGGACGCATAGCGTCACAAAGGCTCGAATATATCTTAATTTATACTTTAAAAAACATTCATAAATCGGTGTACCACCAGCAATATACTTAATCATAACGAATTAATCTATTATTTTTTGCCCCCCCCCCCCAAAATCAGTCGTCCGATTGCGCTGGGACTCAAAAGTTGACATAGGAGCTCCTAAATCCTCATAACGATTTTGGTGTCGATAGATTAAATTTATTTAATCATATTTAAAGTCTAAAGGTCGAAAACATGAAATTCCGTTGAAAACCCAGCATCGAATTTTTGACCGATTGCATAACCTCCCCTATACTTCGTAAAGCTGGGGAAGGAAATATAGTCTACCAATATACAGGGTGTATCGCAAGCAGATGACAATACTCGGGGGGGTGAATGCCCCACTCAAGTACGCTAAGAACCCGGGGTAATAAAAATCCGTTGCAACTTAGTGTAGAAATAAATGAGATTTAAAAATTGTTTACGATAACCACGTTTTTTTAGCAAAATGTCCGTAAATATCACTTTTTGGTTAAAGTAAAGTGAAATCTGACTACGCTGTCGTAATCTACGTTAAATTTCCTAATAGGTGACATGTTTTTTGACATGAAAATCGAAACGAATAAAATAGGAGGCTAACGTTTATTTCAAAACAAACACCTGTTTAGATTTTTCGGCAAAGTTTCAGTTTACCGTAATATGTTTTCTCCATTTGCTAGGATGTTCCAAATTCACCAAAAGTTAGCAAAAATATGGCTCTTTAAAAATACCTAATGTTGTTCTCTTTATTGTCGACCATAGCCGGAATGAGACAGCAGAAAAGATGAAAAACATGGGTAAACCTAACATACACAAAGCGAGACTTTTTATAAAATTAACTAATTCATTATTTCAAAAAAATTGAAATTATTTTCAGAGATAAAAAAAGTTTTGTACTGTACATTGTGTTGAAAAAATTATAACAACATATTTGGCAAATTTTCAATTTACCGTAATTTGTTATCTCCATTCGCTAGGATGTTCTAAATTCACCAAATTACTATTATTCTCTGAAATATTAATTAATTATTTTCTCTGAATAAATAAAGTTATATTTGTTTTCCCTAATGTTGGCTTCTGTCGACGATTAGAGAGTAAAAAAAATAAAAATAATCCTAGTCTGTTCAATGGATTTTGAAACTGAAAACAAACGTTAGACGTATTAGCTAATGTAAACATTATTAGATCCAATAAACAGTTTTATGCAAAGATTCGGTTGAGAGACATTAGTCTAAGAGAATCATGCCGGTTTTACACAGCGCGGGAATACGTAGACATGATTTATGCTTACGGGGCTGCTGGAGGCAACGGTCTGCTAGCAGAAAGAATTTACCGTAATCTATTCCCAAATCGACAAAGATGTCCGGATCGGTGAACTATAGAAAATGCCTATCGGATTATGGGAGAAACTGGTTAGATTCCAAGACAACCTGCTAATTATGCCGGTCGACCACGAAGGGATGTCGATGATATTTTAGAGCGGTTTGACAATGATTCGTCATCGAGCACCTTGCGCGTTGGATATCAACTTGGTATATCTCACTCTACTGTTTTTAGGGCCCTTAGGGATGACGAAAGGCGTCCGTATCACCTTACAACAGGAGTTGCTGCCTCGTGATTATGAATCAAGAATGGAGTTTGCTCAGTGGTTTGTTCAACAGTGTCGCACAGATAGAAATTTTCCTGCTCGCATACTGTGGACCGATGAATCTACATTTACACGTCCTGGAATCTTCAACTCACGCAACTCTCATGTCTGGTCACAAAACAATCCACATGCTGTAAAGGACGCACATTTTCAATACCAGTTCAGTGTAAATGTGTGGTTGGGTGTTTTAGGGAGGTACATGTTGCCCCAGATTATCTTACCCAATCGACTGAACACAGTTGGCTTCCTTACTCTGCTGCAGAATGAAGTATCTCCACTCCTAGAACAAATCTCACCAGAAGCTAGTGAAGGATGTTGGTGGCAGATGGATGGATGTCCAGCCCATAATGGAAGAGTCATAACGGAATGGATGAACGAAAACTTCCCTCGGAGGTGGATTGGACGGTATGGACCTGTGAGATGGCCGGCACGGAGTCCTGACCTGACGACTTTAGATTTTTATGTGCGGGGCACTCTAAAGTCCCGTGTGTACAGCATACCTATTAATGATAATTTTTTTTATTTTTGAAAATTAATAATGTGATAATTTCAATTTTTTTTAAATAATAAATTAGTTAATTTTATAAAAAGTCTCGCTTTGTGTAAGTTAGGTTTACCCATGTTTTTCATCTTTTCTGCTGTCTCATTCCGGCTATGGTCGACAATAAAGAGAACAACATTAGGTATTTTTAAAGAGCCATATTCTTGCTAACTTTTGGTGAATTTGGAACATCCTAGCAAATGGAGAAAACAAATTACGGTAAACTGAAACTTTGCCGAAAAATTCAAACAGGTGTTCATTTTGAAATAAACGTTAGCCTCCTATTTTATTCTTTTCGATTTTCATGTCAAAAAACATGTCACCTATTAGGAAATTTAACGTAGATTACGACAGTGTACTCAGATTTCACTTTACATTAACCAAAAAGTGATATTTACGGACATTTTGCTAAAAAAACGTGGTTATCGTAAAACATTTTTAAATCTCATTTATTTCTACACTAAGTTGAAACGGATTTTTATTACCCCGGTTTCTTAGCGTACTTGAGTGGGGCATTCACCCCCCCGAGTATTGTCATCTGCTTGCGATACACCCGACAATTATCTCGTAATCCGAGTGTCCTTCGGAAAACCTTTATTTCATAAAAAAGATGCCTTACAGTCTTTTCCACAACTTTTAGTGAAAGATATTTTTGATTGGGTCTTAAATATATGTAGCATCTTGTAAAATGTGCTGAGGACCTGAAGTAAAGTGATCTCAAATTTCATCTGATTTCGGCCAAAATCTAATCAGATTTAAAATAGCACATATGACTTAAACATTTTCAGAGTTAGAGGACTCAAAATGTTTTTGTCGCATCAAAAAAAACAAAAAGAATTCAAGGAAACTTGAATCTTAATTTCGCAGGATGTCAAAAATAAGGTAGTCTGACCTCTCACAGATTTTTTATTTAAGTAAGCTAGCCGGCTTTCGAGGTTTCCCTCATCATCAGGCAGTCTGATAAAAAATTTGAATAAACTAAATAATAAAAATAAATAAATAAAAATCTACAACAAACATTAACAATTTAAAATATCATGGATGGGGACAGACGAGTTATTCCTGTCCACCATCTGAGTCACAACTGGGAGAACGGTGTACGTGAGACTCTCGTACACCGTTCTCCCAGTTGTGACTCAGATGGTGGACAGGAATAACTCGTCTGTCCCCATCCATGATATTTTAAATTGTTAATGTTTGTTGTAGATTTTTATTTATTTATTTTTATTATTTAGTTTATTCAAATTTTTTATCAGACTGCCTGATGATGAGGGAAACCTCGAAAGCCGGCTAGCTTACTTAAATAAAAAATCTGTGAGAGGTCAGACTACCTTATTTTTGACATCCTGCGAAATAATCACTTCTCACTACATCAGCCATCTTCATATTATTGAATCTTAATATTTGTTTGAAAACTCTCTCTTGGATTTTGGCACTACAACAGAAACCTTAAAGAACCCCATTTTCTTAATTGAATTCCTTCATTTTCCTAGTCACAGACAGTGCACATAAAGTGAGAATTCCCTTCAATAATTAATTAATTTCAGAGAGAAAACTCAATGCTGTCATTTTGTTTAGAGGTTACCTCCGTGGTTTCATTAAGTGATGAAAGTCAGTTTTGCCCGTCAAAAAGGCAAGACTGTGCTAATTTCGTTACAGCTGAGAGTTGTTCGGAAGAAGAACTCCCAAGAAGTAACTCTGTTTCAACTTTCAAGACAGAGTTACAACTTTTACCACAGTCAGACATCGCTACTGGAATTAACCATTAAAATTGTTTCAGGACCAAAAATCTAGTTGTAACTTTTTGGATAAAACCATCTGAATTCTTCCATTGGGTAAAGTTTTTCAGAAGAAGAGAAAAAAAAAAAAAACTGGATACTTTTATCTGCAGTAAGAATTCGAGCAAATTCGTAAGGAAAAATCTTAGTTACTATTCATGGTATTCAGAGGCGGTTCTGGGGCTAAAATTTTGGGGTGATTATGGAAACTGGGGTACTAGCAAAGGAAAACTCAGAAAAAAACAAACGCATGGGAGAGCAGATATGTTGAAGAGGATCAAACAAAAAGTTCCGCAGTAAAGTGGTCTCATTTTTTTTTTTTTTTTTTAATTTAAAATATGTATTAACCTAAGGGCCTCGGCGGGATTCGAACTCGCGATCTTGGGCTCAGTATGCAATAACTCATACCACTGAGCTACCGGCGCCCTCAATACATTACAGATGTATTTGTTTTATCAGAAATTAATTTTTATTTACATATAGACACAATATAGCACATGGAGGCCATGGTGGCTGTGCGGGCTAAAGCATAGGGTTTTGGTCGCACGGTCTCACCATGGTTTGTGAGTTCAAATCCCGTCCGAGAGTGAGTTTTATTTCATAGATAGAACTCCCTTCCGGGACCATGGATGTTGTAAATAACTAGATAACACCGTTGGATGTGACATAGCTAAAATGCATCGTACATAAGGTCAAAAAAAGTACATTTAAAAAATAAATCACAAAAATAATTTCGGGAATACATTTCGAATTTTATTTGTATAAAACCAAAAATATAGTGTAATATGAAGTGATCGTGATCTGTTTTCCATTTAGATTTCCATTTATGCTGGAATAGGGGGAGTAACAAATCACATCATCTGAACCATTCAAAATTTCTAAAATGGTTCATAATATTCATGTAGGTAACTTAAAAATTACTAACCGGACAGGTAATGTTACTAACCTGTCTGAAGTTCCTCCCGGCGAAGCCTGGTAACCTGCCTATATATAATTGTCCTAAAACCGACACCTGATGGGAGCCATGGTGGCCGTGCGGGCTAGAGCGTAGAGCTTTGGTCGCATGGTCTCACTATGGTTTGCGGGTTCGAATCCCATCCGAGAGTGAGTTTTATTTCGTAGATATAACTCCCTCCCGGGGCTATGGATGTCGTAAATAACTATATAGTTCAGGGACAATGGCTAATATGCATCGTACATAAGGCCAGAAAAAAAAAAAAAAATCATAATTTCTTGAGCAGATGTTTTTATAAAAATTCCAACATTTTGGCGCTCTCTTTTACTGTATTTTTATATTTATAATGTGTGTAATTTTTGCATCTTACATCTTTGAGAAAATGGTCAAAATGTACTCAAGGAGACCTTGAAACGTAAAAACCCATTGAAAAATCGGATCCAGAAAACTGAAAGACAGATTTTATATGGAATACGACTTTTCGCAGGTCATCCTGTTTTTGAGATACCTGCCGAAAGAAAGTAAAAGAAAATTTATCTCCATAAGATACTTAACATTCGAAATTCCATTTTCATTCATGAAGCCACATCAATGTCGTTACGTTCCCCAATTTGAGCCAGAAAGACGTGCTCAACTAGCTGACGTTCTACAGGTAGCCGCCTGACTACAACCCCAAGGGTAATCAGGAAAATTAGGCACCAGCTTGCTGCATTATATTCTGCCTACGTGAGCGTTCTCAGCCTTGACCCTACCACTTAGTATGCAAGACTGCAGTTCGCTCATCTACTTGAATACCGCAATGCTCTACATTAACCGTAAACAAACGAGTTTCACAATATAGTAAAAACAACCACGCTTACAGATCACTCTCTCTTACTCTGAAAGTGACTTTCTTATACCCACTTTCTTTTATCCAATATGAAATTATTTTGAGAAAGGAAAGGGGGAGTGAAAGTTAGCACTGCAAGCATGGTTGGTATAAGAAAGTCCTATAATGGAATATCACATATAGTTTATTATTTTCTTTATTTTTAAAATGTTTTTCAGTCAGTAACAAACAAATATTGTATAATTCATTGCTACGCATTACAATTTAAACATTACTTTGAAATACTTTTTACGAATATTTATTTTGCATTCATTAAAGTGCATTAATTTAATAAATAAATTTAATAAGCAACATTTTTGGTAGGGACCAATTTTTCGATAAAACTAATCATTCGGGTCAAACAAGAAAAATTCTAAAATAATGTGTTTCCAAGCTACATTTCAATATGGTTTTTGTGATTTTTGGCATTTATTAAAAAAAAAAAATATATATATATATACTATAAAATCTTTATATTTTATTTTTTGTATAACTTTTATGATTAGGTTATTAGGTCATAAATATAAGCGCAGTATCTTGTAAAATGTACTTAGGCTCTAAAGTGAATTGGTCTTAATTTTCGTCCGATTTCGGCCAAAATCAAATTAGATCTAAGTAAGCACATGTGACTTATTCATGCAAAATTTCGAAAGTTCATAGCTACAATCATTTTTGCGTTAGAGCACTAACAACTTTCCAAACGCATACAAAATGGTCAAAACGTTACACTGTGAAACGTGAAAATCCGTTCAAAACGTTATTTCTGTTCTCCAGATGTGTCACAACTGCAGTATAACGCATCTGTCCCCATCCTTAATTCATTTCTTATGCCTATAGTAAAAAATGTATAGTGGGAAAATGTGAGATCAATTTTTCAGTTAATTTTCATGTTTCAAGGAACCCTGAATAGGTTTTGACCATTTCTGTGATCTCTGTCAAATCGTGTGTGTGTGATAAAAAATTGTATAGATATGCACATTACGATTGTGCTAACTTAAATCTGATTTGATTTTGACCGAAATCTGACAAAAATTGAAACCAGTTTACATTAGGGCCTAAGTACATTTTACAAAATACCGCTTATATTCATAACCTAATGAAAACTCTTTTCAAGTAAAACTTTTAGAGAAAACTAAAAGACTAATTTTTTATGCAATACGATTTATCCCAGGTTATCCTGTTTTTGAGATATACGCTGAAAACCGTCCTGAAATGTAGTTTTGAAACACTTGAAACTGAGATCCCTGCCTCCAGAAGTTTATTATTGTCAAAAAATAATAAATGATGCGATTTTTTAAGAAAACAATACCTAATTATGTTCATTTCATGTTCAATTTCGGAACCGTCTAAAGACGACATCTATTGTTCTTCAGCTAAATCGACCAAAAAGGAGAGAAGATTAGGCCTCCTAACACAAAAAGTCTAATAACTGCAGTTGTATTGAATTTTTTGAAACGGAATTTCATAAGTATATTCAAAACCCTCTAAGGATGTCACCTATTAATTTTCAGACAAATCGGCCAAAGGGAAGAGTGAAGGTTGCACACAAAAATGAATAATGAAATGAAAGCGAATGACGAGCGTTCGTTGTTGTCCTTACAAAATGTCTGGTACTCCAAAGGAACGGCTCTAACTGGCTCCACTCGATTCAGAGCGCACGAGAATGTCCTTAAAGGTTACAATATGAAAACGTTTTGGAAAAGAAAATAGGGAAAACTCATGGAGGGAAACACAAAAATAACCGTTTACGATTTTAAATTATAATCTTTGTTTTTGAATGTTTATTAATGTATTTTCTATTCATTTCAGTTACTTTGTATTTTTTTTCTTTTCTTTTCTTTAAGAGTTTTTTAAAATTTACTCTCAACAGTAGCATTGTTTTTAATTTAACTGATTATTTTTGATTTGTATATAGTGTATAAGGGTAATGTTTAAGGAAACTTATGATATAATTGTACCTCTGTCAATGCGACTGTTATCTCTCCAACATAGGAAAACAATACTGGGTAGCACATAAATATTATTGGATTGTACTGATTTAGTTTATTCTACTTTAGTCATTATTATTGTTTTTACTTATGTTATTTATTTTCCTTTTTCTTTTATTAGTCCCAAGCTAGTCATTTATTTTGTATGTTATTCTCAACCATATTGCGTATTAACGTATGGCCCCCCATTTCCATTTCTATTATCTATTTCTATTATTTGCACGCAAGAAAGATCTTCATGTTCTTCTCCTGAGTCTGCTTTTTATGTTCTCAATTATTTACTTTGTTTTTTATATTTATTTTGCATTATGTCTATAAGGTCACTATCGTATATAAGACTCCAATCTCTTGCAATAAGATCCATCTTCCTATGCAATAAAGAATTATTATTATATTAATAATATTAATAAACTCTTCTTCTTCTTACAATATGAAACTTGTCTCTACATTGTTTCTACACTATTTTTGAAAAGAAGTATGTGTGTGTTATGTACTTACGTACGCGGTCAATTTTACCTACACGAAATCTCGCGAATGAAAAATGATATCGACTCCGCTTTGGTGACAATCGAAGCGTATCAACGTAAATATGATCTGAAAGAAATTTTATCAAATACGGTCCACCCGTTTTTTTTTTTTTTTTTAATAAAAATTCTGCATAAAAAGTGGATTTTTAGGATTTATTAAAAAGATTTATCCATTCTAACTCGTTCTGATGGCAATCGATACACCAGTAGTATCCTTTTGAGCCAGATTGAGAAATAGGTTATATGGCGTCTGAAAATTTTGAACGAGAGGAGGGGTTGTGAGGGACATAAAATATGTTCTAACTCATTAACGGATGGTCGGATTATCATGAAATTTCACATGTAGTATTATTAAAAGCCAATTGAAATATAGACTATCTGGCGTCACATAATTCTCAAGGGGAGGGGGGTTGTGAGGGGGCTAAGCACACAAATAGGTCTAGCTCATCAACAGATGATCTGATTCAAATTCTTAACAGGAGAGAGGCTAAGGGGGGGGGGGGGGGGGGGGCTAGTCATAAAAATTGTTCTGTTTTGGATTTAAATATATTTTGTCTCATTATATTTATTACTTCGGCAGTTACTAGGGGTTTTGAGCTCTGACTTTCCCCCTCCCTTTCCCTCGGATTCGGCTGAAAACTAATTATCTTCGTCCTTAATGGGTCCTGAATTCACACATGAATTTTCGTGTCGATATATTCATTACTACACCAAATTTAGTATGAAGATTGAAAAATCCAGGAGATTTCCAACCAAATTGGTAGATTGGTTCAGAGGAAAACTTAATTGATTGAAGTAGAGGGGATAAGGGGACTCTGGGCCAATGGCAAATGCGCAAGATGGCGGCCGTCCCATACTCCTCCCCCACCACCCTCCTCCTCCCCTGTTCTTGAATCACTTCCCCATCTCAATACGTTTCCACTCTCCCTCTTAACCCTAATAAGTTTCCGCTCTCCCTCTAAACCCTGCTTTGCATTTTTATCCCACCCCTCCCCTATGCCCCTATTTGTTTTTTAAATTAGCCCACTAGCGCTCCCAAGCGTATATAATTGAAATTAATAATGCTCTCTACTCCCCCACATCAATTGCCTACTCCAGCTTGTCTACACCATCACCCAAGGATTCGTCATAGTCCACTACTCCTAGCCTTAGCAACATCCTTCTTAGCCCAACTCCTACAACCTCTCTAGACATGATTCGTTTAACATTTTTTTTTTTCGGTTTACCCATATATACATCGGTATCATCCTACAGACCCATTCCACTTAGGCCGGGCGTGTTTTATTAGCAGCACCAAGGTTCAGCGGTTTCTAGCCTTTTCGCTCATTTTCCCCTCATCCCAACATTTATTCTAGTCAGTCATTATTATATTTTTCTTTACACTTTATATTGTCCTCTCATAATTTTCAGCTCTATACTTCCCCACATCAACACTTCCTCTGATATTTTATTACAATCCTACTTCTCCACATAACTTATTCTCAATCTCTTTCAATATACCCATCTCAAATGCTACCTCCCCCTCCATTGTACTTCTTCCACTACTACAGATCCGCCCACACCTAATTCTCGGATCTTTCTCCTATTTTATACTTCATAACATCAATTTTTTAAAATTTTTTATCGTTTTGTCCTGACCAATTTTCGGTTCATACCTCCAACCTTTCTACTTGAGTATACAGGCTAGGGGTACAATATATACATGCTACACACATTAGAACACATCATTCAATCTCATGACTACGCTATTTTGTCGTTGTCTTCAATATACATATCGCAGACCATACAGCATTTTTTTTAAATTTTTTACACAAAACAACACATGACAGAGGTCTACAACCTTATTACTACGAAACCACGGTTCAAAACTTCAAACACATTGATACTCATCACCCCGTGACATAACCTTTGGCAACATTGTATATGTTATATTAGGTCTTACATTTCACATTTTCATATACATCACAGGCCTCATCATTATTGAACCCTATACTCATAAAATCATTCATTAAACCTACTTCACTACCTAACTATTTTTTTCAACAAAGCACGTACAGCACATTCGGTAGGTTATAGTTCACACCATCACACATCAATTGCCCCACTTATTCCAATCCTACATATCGAAACAGAGAATATTTCCGGAGACCCCAATAGGAGCCCTTGTACCAAACCTCCCACCTTTCCTTTCTAGAGGTCAGACACTTACAATTTCTTTGACATCTACCCACTTTTTACCCCAAACCAACCTACATCCTAGTCCATCATGCAGCATAACTCTAGCATAGACCACCTAATCCTTAACACGAACTCCGGCATTTACTTTATGTAACCGTCGACATAGCTCAAACCTGAAGGGAGCCGCTTATAGCCGAACACACCCGAACAGTTTAAGCTCTCCTAGCGTCTATTTACTCCTAAGTTTTAATAAAACTTAAAGTCTAGTTGTATCATCTACTGATTGACTCGCTAACAAATTTTATTGCAATCCAACTTCTCTACATAACTTATTCTCAATCTCCTTCAATATACCCATATCAAATTTTCTCACTTATACTTCTCCATATCAAATTGCTCAACAGCCCGCGCCTAATTCACAGTTCTTTCTCTTATTTCTTTTATGACTATTTTCTACTTTCCTACATCAATCGCCTAATGTTTTCTCGACTTGTCCTAACCATTTTAGACCCCCCACCTATAAACCTTTCACTACTACAGACCCGCCCAACGGATTTTCTTCAGAATTCTTCATAGCCTAACCGGTACTTTTTTTTTTTTTTTTTTCCTTAGCATCATCCTGCTTCACCACTGTTCAACTCCCACAATCTCTCTAGATTGTCTGACATTTTCATCATAACCCGGTTTACTCATCCTCTCACTCGCTCTATAAGGTCTAGATGTGCTTTGCCAGAAATATCAATATCTTAGGAGGTATATTTAACTTACATTTATTTTCTTCGTAGGCTGCTTCTCATCTCCAACACTTGACTGGCTTTTCACCAGCATCTCTACATCAGGTGTCTGAAACATACTTTATAGGGGTGTGTATTTCTTTTAGTTCGCTTTATTGACTAATCAATAAACCGGTAAGCCTCTTCACCAGCGCCAAGGTAGAAATACGTCGAAGAGGTGGGTGGGGATAGGGAAGGGATAAAGGCTCGAGTCAGGGCTTCTCTTCAATCTTTAGGTTTTTCTTTTGTACAGGTTTACGGGTTTTCACACCACGCCAGTGACCAATTAGGTTTACAGGTTTTCACACCACGCCAGTGACCATTCAAAACAAGAGATATCAGACCAGTCTAGACTAAAGCCTCAAGAGAATTTTTAGGAATGGGATGGGAATAGGAATGTTTTCCGATATTTGAGGCCCCCCTCGGAAAAACGGGTAGCCAGGTTAAGACAGCACTAGGTTTGAATTGAGTAATGTCCATGAGCTAAGGTATGAATACCATCAGATAAAACTACTCTTTTATCATCTTCCGATGACAACGCCTTTTTATTAATTCTAACGCTGAACAGCTCATGTTTTTTTGATTGAATCATTCTCATGTATGTATATACTATTTTTCCTTCAAAAAGGGATTTCTCAAAATCTTGCAACGATATATTTTTTTCAACTGCTGCTTTTTTAACACCTTTAATACATTTTTTTATTTTTTTACTTATATCCATAGCATACGTCTTCGGTTTGAGTCCTACGAATTTATTAATGATAACACCATTAGTCTCGTCTTTGAACTTGCCAAGAATTTTTTTATTTAAAACAGAATAGCACGGATGCTCTTTAGGGAAGTCTGACGTATCGAAATAATGCTCCATCGCTTTCATGTCCTGATACCAGTCGGGTGTATTAATTAAATAAACTAAACTGTCCGTATCTGTGTACATTAATTTTAGAGTATTAGGATTATATTTTTTCATCATTACATTATAGTGGAAATCATACATCACAGTTTTGGACAAATCTAAAATCGACATGCCTACATATATAGGCTTATTAAATAATAATTTTGTTTTACTCATAGTTACAGATACTAAGTTTTCATGATAAATTATCCTGTCTAGAAAGTTAGCTTTGGCGATGAGTTTCATTAATTTGTTAGAGTCGGTAACCAGTATCATGTTCATACGGTTTCTTATATTTTCCATTGTTTTACCGAACACAGCATTATTCAAAAGTTTATAAAAATCTTTTTCAAAGTCATTTTTTGCCTTTTTCCGAAGCTCAGTATTACAATCAATATATGACTGTAACCAACAAGACTGTCGAAATTGTATCGCCCTATGAATTTTTTGGACTTTCAGACCATGTTTAATCGCTTGCTTTAAGTTGACGTAATGCACAACATATCGCTCACGAGGATTGAAATGAGCAACTAATTTATTTACTTTCCCGCCTGGAGGACTAATCGTCTCAGGTAAAAATGGTGAATCGTTATGAGCTGTGTGTAACTCGGAAGGATAGACTACGTCGACCTCCAGAATACATCCTAATTCGCCATTATCGTCCAAGTTTTCAATATTTATGCTTTCGGGGTCTTTCACCCATTTAAACCCCCCATACGGTAGAGGTCTACTCATCGCATGGCCATAAAGATTATTTGCGTCTAAGTATGCAATGTAAGAGGATTCCTTTTCCGGATCATACTCGGGCATATAACTATTATTAGCACTCGCATACCGGTGGGATACTTGACATAAACCTCCCCTGATCCCCCGCTCAAAGAATAATATCATGTCATAATCCATTAATTGTTCGAACTTCACCTTAGTATGCTTCAACATCGCATCCCATGTCATCCCAGGAGCAGTGAAATAATGTGCGGGGTCTACCTTATGACTATTAAGCATAACATCACGGAAATTCTGGAAAATATCCGCGAGAATGAGTACATCCGTTTTAAGATAGATATCGCTATATTCCCCGAGGGTTGAGCAGTTGAACTGCCGCCATACGTTCTGCGCATGTTGATAGTCTTCATCCGAAACCCCACATTGCTTTAACTGACTGTAAAACGCTGACTGTGGTGGGAGAGACGTGTCATTCAGACGTTCCCATGAATCAACATAATCGTAACAGAAAACCCCCTTTTTGATCACAAGAGGAAGCTGATCCTCAGTAAAGTATTTAAGAGGTTTCCCTAAAGGCTGTTTTCGGAAGCACGCTAGCCATATACTCAAGACTACGACTTAAAAAGCGATAAGAGTCGATAAATCGAAGTTTAACACCGTGCACATGCTTAGTGAAGCTTATGTATTTCTCCTCGGTATTGGGAATCACATCAACCCGCTCTGAATCTTTACCCAGCTCCATAACTATAATGTTTGCGTCATAATTGGACAAATTATGAAAAATTACGGGTATATATGATGGAGTTTTACACCGCAGGTTACAGCTATTACAGGCTGCTCCGCTATATTTACCGGTTAAATGATCGTGGTCCCTAACTTTAGAATTATTCTCCGAAAAGTTGCCCTCACAAAGATAGCACTGAACGGCGGCACCCCACTCTACTTCCTCATCATTCGTTATTATAATTGGGGCATTATTTTTGTACATTTTCGAAATTTTAAGAGCTAACGATTTTACATATAGAAGGAATTTCTTTGGAGCTTCAGGACCACGGTATAGATACGGTTCTAAAGGGGGATTATACTGTTTTGCGACATTTAGGAAAGAGTCAGGAAATTTCAAATAGCAACAGAAAGACATAGCCTCATGCCTCTGATAGGGAACAGTCGCCTTCGATGTATCTTCAGAGAGGGGAGTCAACATGGTTTCAAAATCAGCATAAATAACAAAGGGTAGACGAAGCTGCCGTTCAACATTTTTGAATTCCAAAATCGGATCCTTAGGGAGCTCTATCCTAACTGGATTGTTTTTATCGCAATACATTTTATGTTCTCCTAATTTATTCTCACTCAACCTGCCATACTGATTGTCAAAATGCTTAAAGCATCGCTTACAAATTATAATTTTGTTTTTATGCTTAGTAATTTGTGACCGTACGAGTCTTTCAAAATTTTTAATGTATATGTAATGCTGCTTCTCCCCTTCTGTCAAAAGAAGTAAATCACGATGGTCTTCTAATTCGTTCTTCACTATTTTATTGGAAAAACATTATTATTTTCGTCCAACCCAAACACATTTATGGAAATATTGTTGGATTTTTCAAATTTCCTAATTTCATTGAGCGGAGTCGGGAAAGAAATGTCTGAAAAGTTATACCGATGCTGAACGCCAGTATATTTAGTCACACGCTGAGGTTTTTTTTCTACAAATTTAGATAAAATGGAATACATAAAACAGTGGTGATCCTCGTTTTCAACATTAATACAAGCATTTCTAGACTCAATGTTCTTTGGTAGAGGAACGTAGGTACTTCCACGAAGGGGTCGATATCTGTTTATTCGTAATCTCAATCCATCTACGGCAGTAAGAAACCATCCGCTCTTCTTCATTTGCGCTTCTTCCATCTCCACAGTTAATCTCTTAAAAGATACATCTAAGTATTTGTCTATATCTGTGTCCTTGAAGATAGGGTGATTTTTAGTCTTGAAAGCTTTATCCGTTAGATCGCCTACGACATTTTCAAACAAGCACTCTACTAGGAAATTAACTTTTAAAGCCGAATGTATCTGAAGCTGTTCCAAGATTTTTTCCTTTAGACAATCGCGCACATCTTCCAAAAAGCATTCTAGGTCTCCGTGTTTATTGGATCTGACAAAATAAGACTTAACTCTACCCTCGAAAGAAGTATCATAGAGAACTAGATTAGACTCATTAGGTACAAGTTTTAATAAAGTTTTCTTAAGAGGTTCATTCTTGGGTTTTTTCATAACCGGGGCATCATTACACACAGACTCATGTCGACTACCATTAAACCTATTGGAAAATTCATGTCTACAGTGTTTACACTTATAGACCGTTCCACAACTAAGTTCATGACGTTTTAGACTATATGATTTAGTAAAACTTGACTTACAATGTTTACAAACAAAACTAGGTTTAACCCCATGATTTAAAGCCATATGTATGTCAAAGTCCATTTTTAAGAGTTTTTCGTCTCCACAATAATTACACTTATGCATGATAAATGAGTATTTATCCCAAGATAACAGAAAAACAGGTCACCTTCGCAGATCTCAACGATGTTGACACCTCAAAGACTCAATCAAGACTGAAAGAGACTGTCACGCAGACTATTTATATAGGATGGAGGACCCGATCAAACCCGAAGGGAGCCGATGATTGCCGAGCGTACCCGATGATAGCCGAGCGAACCCGATGATGACCGAACACACACCGATGATAGACGAGTCAAACGACCAGAGGACACCTGTTAACAACGTATACCAAGTTAAACTAGATAAAAATTCAATATTTATATAAAAAATGCGGAATTACACATAAATCGGGCCAAAAACGAGATAATTACCGAAAAATGTGAGATTTTACATAAATCGATCGAAAAAACGAGGTAATGGGGCAAATTAGACATTATCAACTGGGTAATGATGACACATCCGACAGAAGACTACTCGCCGAGGGAGAGAGTGCTCAGATGTATACAGTTTAAACTCTCCTCGCATCTACATTTTCGAAGGAGTTTCATATAACTTAAAGTAAATTTTTAACATCAATACTTCGGACGATAACGCTTGTCCCAAATTATCAGTACAAAAAACGCATTGGAAGCTATTCAACAGTTCTCTGAAGGGCAGCATGTTCATATGTCAGGGTATAGGGGAGTATCACAGGATGGAGGAACCGATCGAACCCGAAGGGGGCCGATGATGACCGAACATACACGATGTTATGATCGTGGGACACATTTCAACAACGTATACCAAGTTAAACTAGATAAAAATTCAATATTTATATAAAAATGCGGAATTACACATAAATCGGATCAAAAACGGGATAATTACAGAAAAATGTGGTATTTTACATAAATTAGACATTATCAGTACAAAAACACATTAAAAGCTATTCAACGTCCCATCCGAAGGACGACATGCTCATATGTCCGGGTAGAGGGGAGGTATCCCTGAATCTAAATTTCCTTTTAAATCTAAATCAGGTGCGAGCAAATTTTTACGATTAATATATTAGGCGTTAGGTCCTTATACACTCAAAACGCGACCGGAAATACAAGGCAGTAGGCTAGTCGGAGGGGGAGCCAACGAACCTTGAACAGCTTCCCCCACCCTATCTCGCCACAACTCCTCTCCTGCTAGTACATACAGTATCCTACGACCCATAGTCAAGTCAGTATAATATCAGTAGAGGTTGAACATGTGTGGCGGACCTCCATACACTGGAAACATCAATTACATGGATAGAAGAGAGAAGAGAGTTGAAGAGACCCGTAAGTAACCTTTGTGACAATATTAACAATTATTTTTATACCTACTACTTCCGGTCTTCTTTAAGGGGACGCAACTAAGAAGTTCGTTACGATTCTAACGTAATACGAATTTTTCATTGCCATACTTTGGCTATGCATAGGATGTAACTGGGGAAGTACATGTGATGAAGAGTTGAGGTGGGAGGGTACATTGATTGTGATTCAAAGTGAACAACTCTAGTATAGGTTGACCTCATAGTGGCTTCTGTAATGTGATGAGGGGGTCTGAGAGATAGAAATGTTTTGAGAGGGGGCGATTGGCTACGCCAACTTGAGAAAAAAGGTTTAAAGGACACCATTGAAATGATGCGTAAGACTAGATTGAAATGAAAAATTAGAAGAAATGAGCATCTGGTCATAAACAGTGAATGACCTTGAATAGGGAGAGCGTAAACTTACATTTTTGGTCGAGTGGGGGCTCTCTGGTTAGGTCTCCTTCAACCCAGCTGAGCGCCCTCAAGGAATTTTTTGGGAAGGGGGCATATTACAATACTTTGTCTATACAAAGGTAGAGCTGGGGAAGTACATCATAGGAAAAGCAGGTCTAGACATGTCGGTGTGACGTCATGGACTATATTTTCTCCATACACTTTGTAGAAAAAAATTAATGTCTGATGGGTCCGAAGGTGGGGGTGCTCAGAGATTGAGCTGGGGAGGTACATTGATTCAGAGCTATGGAGGGGGTACTCGTACACCACACGCACACTTACATACACTTTACACACACATACAATAGTAGAGAATATATGGCGGAGCCTCACAGGGGAGCCTCAAGGGAGCCACACAGGGGTGGGGGGAGGTGCCACCGATGTGGCGGGGGCAGAACTCCCATATATTCTCTACTATTGTATGTGTGTGTAAAGTGTATGTAAGTGTGCGTGTGGTGTACGAGTACCCCCTCCATAGCTCTGAATCAATGTACCTCCCCAGCTCAATCTCTGAGCACCCCCACCTTCGGACCCATCAGACATTAATTTTTTTCTACAAAGTGTATGGAGAAAATATAGTCCATGACGTCACACCGACATGTCTAGACCTGCTTTTCCTATGATGTACTTCCCCAGCTCTACCTTTGTATAGACAAAGTATTGTAATATGCCCCCTTCCCAAAAAATTCCTTGAGGGCGCTCAGCTGGGTTGAAGGAGACCTAACCAGAGAGCCCCCACTCGACCAAAAATGTAAGTTTACGCTCTCCCTATTCAAGGTCATTCACTGTTTATGACCAGATGCTCATTTCTTCTAATTTTTCATTTCAATCTAGTCTTACGCATCATTTCAATGGTGTCCTTTAAACCTTTTTTCTCAAGTTGGCGTAGCCAATCGCCCCCTCTCAAAACATTTCTATCTCTCAGACCCCCTCATCACATTACAGAAGCCACTATGAGGTCAACCTATACTAGAGTTGTTCACTTTGAATCACAATCAATGTACCCTCCCACCTCAACTCTTCATCCCATGTACTTCCCCAGTTACATCCTATGCATAGCCAAAGTATGGCAATGAAAAATTCGTATTACGTTAGAATCGTAACGAACTTCTTAGTTGCGTCCCCTTAAAGAAGACCGGAAGTAGTAGGTATAAAAATAATTGTTAATATTGTCACAAAGGTTACTTACGGGTCTCTTCAACTCTCTTCTCTCTTCTATCCATGTAATTGATGTTTCCAGTGTATGGAGGTCCGCCACACATGTTCAACCTCTACTGATATTATACTGACTTGACTATGGGTCGTAGGATACTGTATGTACTAGCAGGAGAGGAGTTGTGGCGAGATAGGGTGGGGGAAGCTGTTCAAGGTTCGTTGGCTCCCCCTCCGACTAGCCTACTGCCTTGTATTTCCGGTCGCGTTTTGAGTGTATAAGGACCTAACGCCTAATATATTAATCGTAAAAATTTGCTCGCACCTGATTTAGATTTAAAAGGAAATTTAGATTCAGGGATACCTCCCCTCTACCCGGACATATGAGCATGTCGTCCTTCGGATGGGACGTTGAATAGCTTTTAATGTGTTTTTGTACTGATAATGTCTAATTTATGTAAAATACCACATTTTTCTGTAATTATCCCGTTTTTGATCCGATTTATGTGTAATTCCGCATTTTTATATAAATATTGAATTTTTATCTAGTTTAACTTGGTATACGTTGTTGAAATGTGTCCCACGATCATAACATCGTGTATGTTCGGTCATCATCGGCCCCCTTCGGGTTCGATCGGTTCCTCCATCCTGTGATACTCCCCTATACCCTGACATATGAACATGCTGCCCTTCAGAGAACTGTTGAATAGCTTCCAATGCGTTTTTTGTACTGATAATTTGGGACAAGCGTTATCGTCCGAAGTATTGATGTTAAAAATTTACTTTAAGTTATATGAAACTCCTTCGAAAATGTAGATGCGAGGAGAGTTTAAACTGTATACATCTGAGCACTCTCTCCCTCGGCGAGTAGTCTTCTGTCGGATGTGTCATCATTACCCAGTTGATAATGTCTAATTTGCCCCATTACCTCGTTTTTTCGATCGATTTATGTAAAATCTCACATTTTTCGGTAATTATCTCGTTTTTGGCCCGATTTATGTGTAATTCCGCATTTTTTATATAAATATTGAATTTTTATCTAGTTTAACTTGGTATACGTTGTTAACAGGTGTCCTCTGGTCGTTTGACTCGTCTATCATCGGTGTGTGTTCGGTCATCATCGGGTTCGCTCGGCTATCATCGGGTACGCTCGGCAATCATCGGCTCCCTTCGAGTTTGATCGGGTCCTCCATCCTATATAAATAGTCTGCGTGACAGTCTCTTTCAGTCTTGATTGAGTCTTTGAGGTGTCAACATCGTTGAGATCTGCGAAGGTGACCTGTTTTTCTGTTATCTTGGGATAAATACTCATTTATCATGCATAAGTGTAATTATTGTGGAGACGAAAAACTCTTAAAAATGGACTTTGACATACATATGGCTTTAAATCATGGGGTTAAACCTAGTTTTGTTTGTAAACATTGTAAGTCAAGTTTTACTAAATCATATAGTCTAAAACGTCATGAACTTAGTTGTGGAACGGTCTATAAGTGTAAACACTGTAGACATGAATTTTCCAATAGGTTTAATGGTAGTCGACATGAGTCTGTGTGTAATGATGCCCCGGTTATGAAAAAACCCAAGAATGAACCTCGTTAAGAAAACTTTATTAAAACTTGTACCTAATGAGTCTAATCTAGTTCTCTATGATACTTCTTTCGAGGGTAGAGTTAAGTCTTATTTTGTCAGATCCAATAAACACGGAGACCTAGAATGCTTTTTGGAAGATGTGCGCGATTGTCTAAAGGAAAAAATCTTGGAACAGCTTCAGATACATTCGGCTTTAAAAGTTAATTTCCTAGTAGAGTGCTTGTTTGAAAATGTCGTAGGCGATCTAACGGATAAAGCTTTCAAGACTAAAAATCACCCTATCTTCAAGGACACAGATATAGACAAATACTTAGATGTATCTTTTAAGAGATTAACTGTGGAGATGGAAGAAGCGCAAATGAAGAAGAGCGGATGGTTTCTTACTGCCGTAGATGGATTGAGATTACGAATAAACAGATATCGACCCCTTCGTGGAAGTACCTACGTTCCTCTACCAAAGAACATTGAGTCTAGAAATGCTTGTATTAATGTTGAAAACGAGGATCACCACTGTTTTATGTATTCCATTTTATCTAAATTTGTAGAAAAAAAACCTCAGCGTGTGACTAAATATACTGGCGTTCAGCATCGGTATAACTTTTCAGACATTTCTTTCCCGACTCCGCTCAATGAAATTAGGAAATTTGAAAAATCCAACAATATTTCCATAAATGTGTTTGGGTTGGACGAAAATAATAATGTTTTTCCAATAAAATAGTGAAGAACGAATTAGAAGACCATCGTGATTTACTTCTTTTGACAGAAGGGGAGAAGCAGCATTACATATACATTAAAAATTTTGAAAGACTCGTACGGTCACAAATTACTAAGCATAAAAACAAAATTATAATTTGTAAGCGATGCTTTAAGCATTTTGACAATCAGTATGGCAGGTTGAGTGAGAATAAATTAGGAGAACATAAAATGTATTGCGATAAAAACAATCCAGTTAGGATAGAGCTCCCTAAGGATCCGATTTTGGAATTCAAAAATGTTGAACGGCAGCTTCGTCTACCCTTTGTTATTTATGCTGATTTTGAAACCATGTTGACTCCCCTCTCTGAAGATACATCGAAGGCGACTGTTCCCTATCAGAGGCATGAGGCTATGTCTTTCTGTTGCTATTTGAAATTTCCTGACTCTTTCCTAAATGTCGCAAAACAGTATAATCCCCCTTTAGAACCGTATCTATACCGTGGTCCTGAAGCTCCAAAGAAATTCCTTCTATATGTAAAATCGTTAGCTCTTAAAATTTCGAAAATGTACAAAAATAATGCCCCAATTATAATAACGAATGATGAGGAAGTAGAGTGGGGTGCCGCCGTTCAGTGCTATTTTTGTGAGGGCAACTTTTCGGAGAATAATTCTAAAGTTAGGGACCACGATCATTTAACCGGTAAATATAGAGGAGCAGCCTGTAATAGCTGTAACCTGCGGTGTAAAACTCCATCATATATACCCGTAATTTTTCATAATTTGTCCAATTATGACGCAAACATTATAGTTATGGAGCTGGGTAAAGATTCAGAGCGGGTTGATGTGATTCCCAATACCGAGGAGAAATACATAAGCTTCACTAAGCATGTGCACGGTGTTAAACTTCGATTTATCGACTCTTATCGCTTTTTAAGTCGTAGTCTTGAGTATATGGCTAGCGTGCTTCCGAAAACAGCCTTTAGGGAAACCTCTAAATACTTTACTGAGGATCAGCTTCCTCTTGTGATCAAAAAGGGGGTTTTCTGTTACGATTATGTTGATTCATGGGAACGTCTGAATGACACGTCTCTCCCACCACAGTCAGCGTTTTACAGTCAGTTAAAGCAATGTGGGGTTTCGGATGAAGACTATCAACATGCGCAGAACGTATGGCGGCAGTTCAACTGCTCAACCCTCGGGGAATATAGCGATATCTATCTTAAAACGGATGTACTCATTCTCGCGGATATTTTCCAGAATTTCCGTGATGTTATGCTTAATAGTCATAAGGTAGACCCCGCACATTATTTCACTGCTCCTGGGATGACATGGGATGCGATGTTGAAGCATACTAAGGTAAAGTTCGAACAATTAATGGATTATGACATGATATTATTCTTTGAGCGGGGGATCAGGGGAGGTTTATGTCAAGTATCCCACCGGTATGCGAGTGCTAATAATAGTTATATGCCCGAGTATGATCCGGAAAAGGAATCCTCTTACATTGCATACTTAGACGCAAATAATCTTTATGGCCATGCGATGAGTAGACCTCTACCGTATGGGGGGTTTAAATGGGTGAAAGACCCCGAAAGCATAAATATTGAAAACTTGGACGATAATGGCGAATTAGGATGTATTCTGGAGGTCGACGTAGTCTATCCTTCCGAGTTACACACAGCTCATAACGATTCACCATTTTTACCTGAGACGATTAGTCCTCCAGGCGGGAAAGTAAATAAATTAGTTGCTCATTTCAATCCTCGTGAGCGATATGTTGTGCATTACGTCAACTTAAAGCAAGCGATTAAACATGGTCTGAAAGTCCAAAAAATTCATAGGGCGATACAATTTCGACAGTCTTGTTGGTTACAGTCATATATTGATTGTAATACTGAGCTTCGGAAAAAGGCAAAAAATGACTTTGAAAAAGATTTTTATAAACTTTTGAATAATGCTGTGTTCGGTAAAACAATGGAAAATATAAGAAACCGTATGAACATGATACTGGTTACCGACTCTAACAAATTAATGAAACTCATCGCCAAAGCTAACTTTCTAGACAGGATAATTTATCATGAAAACTTAGTATCTGTAACTATGAGTAAAACAAAATTATTATTTAATAAGCCTATATATGTAGGCATGTCGATTTTAGATTTGTCCAAAACTGTGATGTATGATTTCCACTATAATGTAATGATGAAAAAATATAATCCTAATACTCTAAAATTAATGTACACAGATACGGACAGTTTAGTTTATTTAATTAATACACCCGACTGGTATCAGGACATGAAAGCGATGGAGCATTATTTCGATACGTCAGACTTCCCTAAAGAGCATCCGTGCTATTCTGTTTTAAATAAAAAAATTCTTGGCAAGTTCAAAGACGAGACTAATGGTGTTATCATTAATAAATTCGTAGGACTCAAACCGAAGACGTATGCTATGGATATAAGTAAAAAAATAAAAAAATGTATTAAAGGTGTTAAAAAAGCAGCAGTTGAAAAAAATATATCGTTGCAAGATTTTGAGAAATCCCTTTTTGAAGGAAAAATAGTATATACATACATGAGAATGATTCAATCAAAAAAACATGAGCTGTTCAGCGTTAGAATTAATAAAAAGGCGTTGTCATCGGAAGATGATAAAAGAGTAGTTTTATCTGATGGTATTCATACCTTAGCTCATGGACATTACTCAATTCAAACCTAGTGCTGTCTTAACCTGGCTACCCGTTTTTCCGAGGGGGGCCTCAAATATCGGAAAACATTCCTATTCCCATCCCATTCCTAAAAATTCTCTTGAGGCTTTAGTCTAGACTGGTCTGATATCTCTTGTTTTGAATGGTCACTGGCGTGGTGTGAAAACCTGTAAACCTAATTGGTCACTGGCGTGGTGTGAAAACCCGTAAACCTGTACAAAAGAAAAACCTAAAGATTGAAGAGAAGCCCTGACTCGAGCCTTTATCCCTTCCCTATCCCCACCCACCTCTTCGACGTATTTCTACCTTGGCGCTGGTGAAGAGGCTTACCGGTTTATTGATTAGTCAATAAAGCGAACTAAAAGAAATACACACCCCTATAAAGTATGTTTCAGACACCTGATGTAGAGATGCTGGTGAAAAGCCAGTCAAGTGTTGGAGATGAGAAGCAGCCTACGAAGAAAATAAATGTAAGTTAAATATACCTCCTAAGATATTGATATTTCTGGCAAAGCACATCTAGACCTTATAGAGCGAGTGAGAGGATGAGTAAACCGGGTTATGATGAAAATGTCAGACAATCTAGAGAGATTGTGGGAGTTGAACAGTGGTGAAGCAGGATGATGCTAAGGAAAAAAAAAAAAAAAAAAGTACCGGTTAGGCTATGAAGAATTCTGAAGAAAATCCGTTGGGCGGGTCTGTAGTAGTGAAAGGTTTATAGGTGGGGGGTCTAAAATGGTTAGGACAAGTCGAGAAAACATTAGGCGATTGATGTAGGAAAGTAGAAAATAGTCATAAAAGAAATAAGAGAAAGAACTGTGAATTAGGCGCGGGCTGTTGAGCAATTTGATATGGAGAAGTATAAGTGAGAAAATTTGATATGGGTATATTGAAGGAGATTGAGAATAAGTTATGTAGAGAAGTTGGATTGCAATAAAATTTGTTAGCGAGTCAATCAGTAGATGATACAACTAGACTTTAAGTTTTATTAAAACTTAGGAGTAAATAGACGCTAGGAGAGCTTAAACTGTTCGGGTGTGTTCGGCTATAAGCGGCTCCCTTCAGGTTTGAGCTATGTCGACGGTTACATAAAGTAAATGCCGGAGTTCGTGTTAAGGATTAGGTGGTCTATGCTAGAGTTATGCTGCATGATGGACTAGGATGTAGGTTGGTTTGGGGTAAAAAGTGGGTAGATGTCAAAGAAATTGTAAGTGTCTGACCTCTAGAAAGGAAAGGTGGGAGGTTTGGTACAAGGGCTCCTATTGGGGTCTCCGGAAATATTCTCTGTTTCGATATGTAGGATTGGAATAAGTGGGGCAATTGATGTGTGATGGTGTGAACTATAACCTACCGAATGTGCTGTACGTGCTTAGTTGAAAAAAATAGTTAGGTAGTGAAGTAGGTTTAATGAATGATTTTATGAGTATAGGGTTCAATAATGATGAGGCCTGTGATGTATATGAAAATGTGAAATGTAAGACCTAATATAACATATACAATGTTGCCAAAGGTTATGTCACGGGGTGATGAGTATCAATGTGTTTGAAGTTTCGAACCGTGGTTTCGTAGTAATAAGGTTGTAGACCTCTGTCATGTGTTGTTTTGTGTAAAAAATTTAAAAAAAATGCTGTATGGTCTGCGATATGTATATTGAAGACAACGACAAAATAGCGTAGTCATGAGATTGAATGATGTGTTCTAATGTGTGTAGCATGTATATATTGTACCCCTAGCCTGTATACTCAAGTAGAAAGGTTGGAGGTATGAACCGAAAATTGGTCAGGACAAAACGATAAAAAATTTTAAAAAATTGATGTTATGAAGTATAAAATAGGAGAAAGATCCGAGAATTAGGTGTGGGCGGATCTGTAGTAGTGGAAGAAGTACAATGGAGGGGGAGGTAGCATTTGAGATGGGTATATTGAAAGAGATTGAGAATAAGTTATGTGGAGAAGTAGGATTGTAATAAAATATCAGAGGAAGTGTTGATGTGGGGAAGTATAGAGCTGAAAATTATGAGAGGACAATATAAAGTGTAAAGAAAAATATAATAATGACTGACTAGAATAAATGTTGGGATGAGGGGAAAATGAGCGAAAAGGCTAGAAACCGCTGAACCTTGGTGCTGCTAATAAAACACGCCCGGCCTAAGTGGAATGGGTCTGTAGGATGATACCGATGTATATATGGGTAAACCGAAAAAAAAAAATGTTAAACGAATCATGTCTAGAGAGGTTGTAGGAGTTGGGCTAAGAAGGATGTTGCTAAGGCTAGGAGTAGTGGACTATGACGAATCCTTGGGTGATGGTGTAGACAAGCTGGAGTAGGCAATTGATGTGGGGGAGTAGAGAGCATTATTAATTTCAATTATATACGCTTGGGAGCGCTAGTGGGCTAATTTAAAAAACAAATAGGGGCATAGGGGAGGGGTGGGATAAAAATGCAAAGCAGGGTTTAGAGGGAGAGCGGAAACTTATTAGGGTTAAGAGGGAGAGTGGAAACGTATTGAGATGGGGAAGTGATTCAAGAACAGGGGAGGAGGAGGGTGGTGGGGGAGGAGTATGGGACGGCCGCCATCTTGCGCATTTGCCATTGGCCCAGAGTCCCCTTATCCCCTCTACTGATTGATTAGCGCTGGGGAAAAAGATTGCTGTTGATTCACCGACAACATTTTTTATTTGTTTGTTCCATTTGATTTTTTTTTGGCTGATAATATAAATTTTAATGTTAACTTATTTGTTATTTTACCTTATATTTCAAATATATATCGTCAAACGTACCTAATTCATAAAATATATAAGCTACACAGAGTGTTCTGTTAGACACTACACTATGTGGGTGATATAACCTGTCAAATTTCAGCGACATCGGTCGAAGAGAAGAGGGATTCATATCGAAAACCCTAATAACTGCCGATGTAACGAATTTTTCGATACAAAATTTTTCTACGTGGATTTAGAAGCCTTATGTGAGTCAACTATTGAATATTAGCGTAAACCGTAGACTGGTTTTGGAGGGCGAACCAAGAAATTGTATGGATTAGTTCTTTCTGGGATCGTACATTGCAGATGATTTACTTTTTTATTTATTTTTGGAATTGATGGTTGATGAATATGAAATCTAAACATCAAATTTCTGATCGATTACATAACTCTCTCTATACATCGCTGGGAAAGTAATAAGCTTTAAATGAAATTGGGATAAATAAATTGTGATGTATAAAAAAAAAATATACACACAATAAATCATTAATAATGAAAAAAACTAATTATATTCATCTTCTACAAATAATAAGAAACCATTTCTTTTAAAACAAATGCATGTAAAAAACATAACACGGCCATCATCTGTTTTTTGTGTTTCGAGTGACGAGTGGAGGCCTGGGTTAAATGGAGACGGGTTGAGTGAAACATGGAGAGTGGTGTTTAGGCTTAACGTGTGATGAACTAAATAGGAGTGAATTGATGGTGAAATTGGTCCGCAAAGAAGGTATTGTTGTTTGTTTATATGTACAGGATATATACCCAGAAATATATAACTTGAATTTTTTAAAAAATGGTCAAAATATAAAACAAAAAAAGATTGAACTAGTGTTAAGAATTTAGTTTTTAAGATTTTTCTTTTGGTTTTTGTTTGTTTCAATGGCTAGTTTTTTAATTTAAAAATGTAGATGATTTAAGAGAATAAACCCATTATTTTTTCAAATACGTGCACTTTCTTAAAAATTGCACGTCTTGAACTTTGATACTTTAAATAAAAGCAATAAAATTTCTACAGGAAATGTGGTAATTAATTGTCTATTAATTTATTCTTTTTGTTTTAATTAATATTTCATTATTAATAATTCAATTATTATTTATATTTTTTTTTATTTATCATTTATTGAAGATTAACACATAAACCTCTACTTTTTTACCACAAAATAAATATTTATTATGTTACCTGAGGTATGATACATGTAGTGGAAATATGTATTTTGTGTTTCAATTGTAGTATATGCTCTATGTATTCTGTTGTATTAGGAGGGTGGGAGGGTCAAGTAAACATAACTCTAACCGCTCCTGCAGGAAGTCAGGGGGCCAACTATGTCATTCTCTATGTGTCTTTGTTCCAGAGGCTAACACTTTCTGAACATAGTTTGTTGGTATTTCCGTGGGCGTAGCCAGCATGAGGGAGGGGGTGTGGCGAAATTCGTATCCCCACTCTGAATTTTTGCGTAGGGAAACATGTTATAAATATGTGTTCGGATAGAATCATCTGCAAAGAAATGTATAAGAAACTCCTGTTATGGCATAAATATTTTATTAGGGGGCCGGTAGCTCAGTGGTATGTGTGCTTGCTTACTGATCTCAACATCGCGGGATCGAAACCCGGCCGAAGCCCTTAGTTTATTTTATCTGGAAGGTAAAAAAAACTTGAGCACGCCGTCCTTCGATGTGTCGTTAATTGATGGTCTCTAACCTGTACGATGTCAGATACTCGTAAAGATCACTATCCTAAGTGAATAAAAATTTAGGGTAGGCAATATTAAGTTAAATAATTAAACATCTCCCATAGTACAGTGACGAAAGAGCGCTCTGGTAGTAGGCGATATGATCTTGTAGCTGAGGCTATGAGCCATAATAGCTAACTATATTTTATGTTTGTTTCCCCAGCTATACGCAGTGTAGGGTATTATAATTTAAATAATTTCTGTCAGAATTTCGATGTTAAGTTTTGAAGGGAATTTCATGTTTTCTGATCCCCTGATTCCTAAAAAAGAATTTATCATCACGAAATTTTATTTGTGAATCAGGAACCATATACAACACTAATTGGTTTTCAGCTAAAGGGAAGGGGCGGAGGCTTAACATAAAATCTCGAATAATTCATATAATAGAGTGCTTAAGCGATGGACCGAACCTGTACGATGTCAGCTACTCATAAAGACCCCCCTATCCTGGTTGAATAAAAATTTAGGGTTGGCAACATTTAGGATTCCCACAGTAGAGTCGGCCTCATGTCCACCAGAGCGACGAAAGAGCGCTTGAGAAAGAGCGATGAAAAAGCCAATGAGACAATAAATAACTATAACATAATGAATTCATATCTAAAATCAAACACACTTAAGGGCGAAACCTATTAATTTCCCGAGGAATCTATCGCGGAAATTAATCTATGGGAATCCCATGTCAGTCTTCTGTATAGATGGAAACCCAGATTGTAGATAGGAAGAGAGATATTGTTGAAGGAAACAGGTGAGCTGAAAGGCAGGAAATTAAGAAAAAACTGAGTCAGAGGTAAAGAAGTCCGTGACAATATGTATGAGTTGGAAAATAAAATTGGAAACTATATGAAGTTGAAAGGATTTGTACGACCTCAATCAATGAAAATACCATTTGTATGAGAAAAGATTACATAATATGAACAACTTACGACACTTTTATCTGTATACATAAGCTTCACAAGGAGTGTCCACAATAAAACATTGTTTTATTTTTTATGACATCTATAAACTTGGATCTTATGGAGCATTGCGGTGGAAAGTAGTATGACTTCTTTATTTTTTTATTTTATTTTTTTTATTATATAATAACTACTTTATTATCAGTTTTATTAGTCCTTTAATTTTTATTTTCTTCTTTTATATTTTTTTATGTTTGAGAAGTCTGTTAATAAAAATGTTAATGACGGTTAAACAGACTTATAAGAATTGACATTTCTGTAGCGCCTCAGCACTTTCCATAAGTTACTTTCTCTATGAATTATTCCTCCTGTATGTCACAAAGTGAAATGAAAAGTAATTTTATTCTGGGAGGTACCTTAAGAATAAATGCATACAGAGTCATAAAGTATACCAGTAAGCCGTATAAAGAAATAATTTTGATAAAATAAATAAATTAGTGCTACAGTGAAGAAAAAATAGACAATAATAAATATAGATGAATAAAAATTAGAATAAACAGCATAATTATGAAGAAATAAATGAAAACAAGTTTATCTATATAAATAGGAAAATAAATAAATAGCAAAAACATCCCCTGGACACCAACAAACCAGGCGGTAAAGTATCTAGGAGTGCTCCTAGATATTAATTCATAACATAGGTAATCCATTTTCGGTAACATCTCTTGTCACGAAATTAATTTGTCACATTTTTTATTAGTCATTATCATCAATCAATCAATTTATTTGGACCGGCCAAAAAATAAATAAAAAATTAAAATAAAAAATTATGAAAAATAAAGAAATAAACGTATGTTATTTAAAAATATTGTCTATTTCACAAAATATATATAATATTGGTGTACTTTCGGTATTGCTACCATCTTCAGCCACCACTTATATTACGCTTCAGCCACGACAAATACTAAATGGAACTTGAACAAGTTAGGTACATATACACTTTTTTAAAAATATTGTCTATTTCACGAAATATATATAATATGGGAGTACTTAGGTGTATATGTAACCTACTTCCTCAAAAAAGTGTGTATTTTTATTCGTATACTAGCAGTAATACCCGGCGTTGCCAGGGGAACTTTGACTTTTCTCCTAATATCTCTCGTTCGAATCCTATTCAATTCTTCAACAGTAGGTACATTGATGATGTTATAATTTTCAATTATTCATACGGAATAACGCTTATAGTCCTTCAACGGCAGACATCCCAGCTAGTAAGTTTTTAGGACCCCTGGGCATCATAGCTAGTACGCGCCATTCAACGGCGGAAACCACATCTAGTGAATACTTAGCATCACTGGATGTCCTAGCCAGTGCGTACTGAAGAGCGCTTGTGTCCACAGCTAGTATGTGCTTTGCAACGGCGGACCCCACAGCTAGTACGTAGTTAAGAACGCTCGGCACCACAGCTAGTATGTACCTTGCAACGGCGGACCCCACAGCTAGTACGTAGTTAGGAACGCTGGGCACCACAGCTAGTAGGTAGTTACTACAACTACATGTGAAATATAATGAGAATCCGATTACCTTTAATGAGTCAGTATTATTTTTATGCTTAACCCCTCCCCCACTCCCGTTCAAATTTTTGAGTTTTGATTTTTCACATAGTGTATTTTTCTATTTCGCCTTTAAAAATACTACATGTGAAATTCCATGACAATTGGATCATATATTAATGACCGATCACTATCTTCGTATATAGGCCTACTCCCACAACCCCCCTTCCGTTCACAATATTGCGCTAAAACAATTTTTATGCTTAGCCCCCATTGCAACCCCACCTCCCGTTCAAATTTTTGAGATGTCACATAGTGTATTTTTCTATTTCGCCTTTAAAAATACTACATGTAAATTCAATGACAATTGGATCATCTATTATTGACCGATCACTATCTTCGTATTTAGGCCTACCCCCACTACCTTTCAAAATTTCGAGATGTCACATAGCGTATTTTTCAATTTGCCCTCTAGGAATACTACTTATGAAATTCCATGACAATCCGATCATTCGTTAATGACTTAGCACTATCATTATAATTAGGCCTACCCCCACAACCCCCCCTCCCGTTCAAAATTTAGGAACGCCACATAGCCTATTTTTTAACTAAGCTTTTAAGAATACTACATGTGAAATTTCATGATAATCCGTCCATCCGTTAATGCGCTAGAGCAATTTTTATGCTTAGGCTCCCCTTACAACTCCCCCCCTCCAGTTGACAGCTAGGAACTCTCTTCATAAGAACCTTCCTCGAACTTCAACAAATATTTGAAAAAAAAAATTAGCCGAATTGGTCCAGCCGTTCTCGAGTTTCGCGCTTAGCAAATTTAGCCATTCATTTTTATTATATAGATTTGTTAATTTTATCTTGCGTGGGTCTATGGACGTGGTCCCGCATCTCTTCCGGCCCACTACTGACTCCCCGGTCGCTCCCAAGCTGGATGGGGCTTGTTCCATGGCTGCTGTGGTGCTGGTGCTAGGACTAGCAAGGGCCCCAACTGGGGTTTCTCACTTTCCGCCACCATTAAAATAATATATACATACTTCCCGCACAAAATCACAATAATTAAATGAAAATAGTATTTGTAAAGGTTACTTCTAACACTTCAAAGCCAAAAAAAACACTAAAGATAAAGAAAACATAACGAAATGAAAAAGCACTTAACGAAACGAAATGTCTAGAAAAAACGAAACAAGAACTATATACAATAACTATTTACACACTTTGTTTTTGTCATTTATTCACTGAAAATAAAAAAAAATCTAACGGAACAAAATATTTAAGGTTTATCAAGTTGGTTGCCAAACAGCTGTTTTTGAACCAATTTGTATTTTAATCACCTCATTCTATTAAACCTTTATATTATTAAGATTTCAATTTATTATTTATTTTTTATGTTATCCTTGTTTTTAAGAGGCTACTGTACAGGAGGGAAAAAACCCTTGGGGGCTGTAAAAAGCGTCAGTTAGGATTATAAATGGTTGAAATTCCATTTAGTATTTGTCGTGGCTGAAGATGGTAGCAATACGGAAAGTACCTACTCCCATATTATATATACTTTGTGAAATAGGCAATATTTTAAAAAACCAATTTTTCCTTTATGTTTCATAATTTTTTATTTTATTTATTTTTTTTTGCAGGTCGAAATAAATTGATTTTTCACCTATTAAATAGAAAACCTAAGGACCTCGGCTAGGTTTCGAGCCCGCAATCAAAATACGATACCTATCCATTCTCAGCCAAATCTTTCAGAGAGAGAGCTAAACCCAGGAGAAGTGCCCCCACTTTTTTTGAGTTCAGTGGGATGTGATAGTGTGATCCGTTGAAAACTTAACATCATATTTCTGACGGATTATATACCTTCCCCTAGACTTTGTTGGGGAATTTAAAAAAAATTATAAATGGCTAAAAGGGGCAAAAAAGGAAATGTTGCTTAAAAGCCTTTTTTTTACCTTTTTTTTTTTTTTTGAAGGAGTAGGGGTGAAAACCAAATTAACGGAATATACTTTAGGAGCTTTAGGGGGCATTAATTTTATTATCCATATTCAAAGAGCAGTATGAAGCCCGGGGGTGTGGTAGATAGCTGGATGGGACTGGAATGTATATGAGGCACGTTACGTAGGGGATTTGTATGCCGAAAGACGTGCTCTTTCCACACAAAGGACAACACTTCAGACCCAGTTATCTGTTTAAGGCAGTGTTGTGTTTATCTCCCTCTATAAAAGATCATAACTGTTATGTGCCATGAAAAATCTGGCATTGATCAACTTTTAGCCAACACTATTGAAGACAAAAGTTGTATTCAGGGGTGTATCGTGAGGTGTTGGAGTTTGTATTGCGTAGGTGATACTGCCATTCCTGGAAGAACTGTTTCGTTGAATCATCTTCCAGATACAAGGCTTTTTCCATGAATTCATCGATAAAGCCGAGTGGCTCACGTGTGTGAAATGATACAATCTTCAAAAATTGTAGTCTTAGGAATATCATACCAGACAGACAGCATCATACTGTTAGAATGTAATGAAGATAGAATGCCTGTATTCGGGGAGGTTGAAAATATATTCATATATAATAATAAAAAATTACTTTAAATAAATCACTACTCGAAACTGAAAATTATAATCCAAAATGGAATGCCTATGAAGTTAGTCGATTTTTGAATAATAAGAATAATTGTTTCCACACATGTTGTTTTAATTGTATTGGCACTAAATATGTGCCATTGATTAGTATACAGCATTACTTGAATTTTAAATTAGTACAATTCTTATAATATAAGAATTGAAGAAACTGTTAATGTTATACTGTACAACATTAACAGTGGCTTGAAGATGATGTCTTCACATCGAAAGCGCTCGCCAACAGTACTCGACCAACAGCGAGTGAAGACGGTATCCACCGAAAAGAATTAGAGTGAAAAATGTTTTCGGCGATTTAATGTAATTTTTTACGAAAAGAACATATTATGTTCTTTTCGTAAAAAATCACATTAAATCGCCGATAACATTTTTCACTTTAATTCGTTTATTAAAGTTACCCTTCCAAAATAATAATTATTCCATATTTATATGTATATATTTCGACTATATAGGATTTACTCTGTATTATATATACTGAGCTCAAGTATATAATATAAGCTAGCCCCTTAGATCCGGTAGTAAATATGTTACTGTTGTCATACCTTTCGGTGGATACCGTCGTCACTGGCTGTTGGTCGAATACTGTTGGCGAGCGCTTTCGATGTGATGACATCATCTTCAAGCCACTGTTGTACAGTATAACATTAACAGTGGCTTGACGATGATGTCTTCAAAGGTATGACAACTGAGCTCAAATTTGCGGGTTCGACACCCGGGCGAGGCCCTTTGTTTATTTTATCTGGGAGGTGAAATAAACTTGGATGGGACTTTAAGCGATGGTCCTGAGCCTGTACGGTGTCAGGTACTCGTTAAAGACCCCTACCCTAGATGAATGAAAATTTAGGGAAGGCTAAATTTAGGTCTCCCATAATAGAGTCGGGCTCATGTCCACCAGAGTGACGAAAGAGCGCTCTGGTGGTAGGCGATATGACCTCGTAATTAAACCTCGGATCATAATAACTAACTAATACAGAATAAAGCCTATATACACTCATTAAACTGTTTGAAAAGTATAATTATATTTAATGTGTATAATCTCCTAATGTGTGCAATTCACTGAATTGTGTAATGTCGCAAACTGTGTTAAATAATTTTACCTGAGATGCTTCAACATGTTTTACTGCATACTGAATGACATGTGTGTTGCTCTCAGACATTGAGAAATGTTTTATACTTTAACACGGATGAATATTTTATTTTTGAAGATTACACGTGTTGTAATAACACCTAACACGCTTATTAAAAATATTTTAATACACTAAGGACAAATAACACGTTTATGTGTGTAAAAACAACAAGCGTGGATATGTTGTACAACAAACTTAGCATTTGCAGTGGAGTTTTCAAGTTTTGCGACCACCTTAATCCAAAAAAAAAATAAAATAAAAAAACATTCCTGTCTGTCTGTTAGTTAGTTATTATGACTCATGCCCGGGCTTTAACTACGAGGTCATATCTCCTACTTATCAGTGCGCTCTTTTGTCACACTGGTGGACATGAGCCCGACTCTACTGTGGAAGTCCTAAATTTTGCCTACCCTAAATTTTTATTTACCTAGGGCCTAGGGTCTTTAACGAGTACCTGACATCGTAAAGGCTCGGGACCATCGGTTACGTCCCATCCGAAGGACGATAGGGCAGATAAAATAAACTAAGGGCCTCAGTCGGGTTTCGAATCCACGACCTTGAGCTCAGAAAGTATACAAGCACGCATACCACTGAGCTACCGGCGCACTCCCGATAGAAGGAATGAATCGACCCGAAATATTATATACTAATATAACATTTTGGCAGAAATCAGGCGAAAATTGAGACCAATTTACTCCGGCCTAAGTACATTATACAAGATATCGCTCATATTTATGATCTAGTAAAAAATATTTTCAATTAATAGTCGTAGAGAAAAATGAAAAAACTCATTTTAAATGCATTACTTTTTTTTTGCAGGTCATATAACTAACTATAGGTATGCATTTTATGGGGCTATAATCAGTTTTATTTAACTAAATAATTTCTTTTACAGGTGAACTTCTTGTAAACGTTGGATTATATATAACCTGTCAATAAGGTTAGTTGTTTTTAAGTTATAACTAGTAATAGTAGTAGATTAGATAATAGCAGTAATTCTTTTTTTTCATTACGCATTCCAGGATTCTAACAAGCTTGTTGTCCGATTTTGTGCAAAGGATTACGACGAACCTATTCAATATTCACATGACTTTTTCTTCCCACTCTATATGATGTAGAAAGTTATGTAACCGGTAAAAAATCGAGTTTTTATATGTGAATCCAAAACTCTCTGACCATCGATGTTCAGCTAAATCGAACAATGAGAAGAAGGAGATTAGTGAGGAAGCTTAACACAAAAACGTTTATAACTGCCGGTGAGTTGAATATATCGACACAAAATTTCATATGTGAATTCAAAATCCCATAAAGACATTACCTGTAAAATTTCAGCAAGATCGGCCGAAGGGAAATAGGGTTGAGGGGAGGGGACTCTATTCAAAAACCCTAATATCAGCCAATGTAATGAATATATCGATATTAAAATTCATATTTGAAGTCAAAACCCATTGAGGACATAGCATGTCAAATATGAGCAAATTCATCTGGGGGTTCAGGGGAGGGGGCTGAATTAAATTTGTAATTAATTTATCGAAGCAAAATTAATTCGTTCTGAGTAAGTAAATTGCCGGTGAATCACCGTTGACTTTTTTTTAGAGTTTTGAAGGCTAACGACAAAAATAAAGCTTATGGTTTCAGTCGTGTGTCAGGCTGACAAATGGGCAGCACAGACAATTGTGGCTACATGCAACTAGAACTGTGACCAGTTCTAGAAACATTTTCAAACAGCGTGGTTATAAAAAATTCCCTCTTCCTCTCTTTATTAACCATTGATTAATAATAATAATAAAAAGAAAACTAATAATGGTATATACTACCCATACAATAATAAAAAAAATATATATGTCGGCGTCAAATAATGTTTGTTGTCGAATACTGTGTCTTTAGTGTGTCTCATAATACATTTTATGTCGATACATTCATTACATCGGCAGTTATTGAAATGTTTGACTTGAGCCCCCCCCCCTTCCTTTTGCCGATGCCACTGAAATTTAATGTGTCGTCCTAATAAAGTTCTAAATTAATATATTAAATATTGTGTTGATACATTCATACTATCGGGAGTTCACAGTGTCGTGTTCACAGACACACTGTCACACAGACAGAATTTTTTTTTTTAATTTGGTATCTAGAGGTCGGAAAATAAGAAACTCCGTTGGAAACTCCGCATCACATTCAGAAGGGAGGTAAGATGGTAGAGATGGGGTGAGGGGTATTCGGAAAGGTAAGAGGGCCCCTACCCCTGCGCTCAAAATGAATACTATACCAGTGATCCTTTAGCTGAAGCCTCCAATTTAAGATGGCCGCCATCTTGTACCAGAAGCTTCATTTCCTCCCTACTAGAGTTAATATTCAGTGCAACTTTATTGACTACAAATTCAAGCGAAGAAGTTGGTTACTAAAGAAGACAAAGTTTTCACTTGGATAGCTTCAAAACCTAAAGTGTGATGTTTAGCGACTATCTGGGAAGGGTGTTTTACGCGATGGGAGATATCGGAAACACAACATGACGCCACAGATAATAGACTTTACGAAATGTGTCAGGGATAGAGGTTCCACTAAGATACCCCGTCAGATCCCATGTTCTCTAACTTACGATATCTCACCAAACCTCTTTTGACACTATTTTCTTCCCAGAATGTTCCGAAAAAATATATATATATATCCATCGGCTAGAATGTTTCCCTCAGAAAATGAAACGGGTTCTGGGAACGTAACAATATCCAGGGATTCGTGTTTTTTTGCCTGAATGTTGATTAAATGAATTATTCAACCAATGGGCAATCACAGTGAATAGCTAATTGACACCGCACTGACTCTTCACAAAATGTTGTGGAAGAGAAATTGTGAAATATCGTGCAACCTGTTGTAATACGTGTATGACTCAATACAATTTTTTTTCCTCTTGATTTTTTTTTTCGAACTTTATGGGATTAAGACCATTGGAGTCTATAATCCTTAAGAAAGGTTTTTTGAAATGTTTGTTGAAAAAGAAGATCTGCGGTTTAAAGATAACTTTAAAGGACTCCGTTTTCAACGGAATTTCATGTTTTCAACCTCCTGATTCCAAAAATAAAGACAAAAAATGTTCCTGTGTGTGTGTATGTGTGTGAACACAGTAAGTCCCTATCATCATCATCATAGGCGCTACAGCCCGTCAAGAGCCTTGGCCTCCTCCAGGAAATGTCCCCATGCAGCTCTGTCCTGGCCCAGTCTCCACCAGCTTTTTTTTTTTTTTTTTAACGCGTCTCTGTTCACGGTCTTCAGCCATCTTCTTCTGGATTGTCCCACTCTTCTCCTACCCTCCGGTGTCACATTAACGAGTTTCCTGGGTATAAGATCCTCGTCCATCCGTCTTACATGTCCAGCCCAAAGGAGTCTAATCCAGTGTGACAATTTTGGCTCTGTGTAGAGTGCGTACAACTCCTGGTTGTATCGGATGCGCCAGACGCCCTCCTCCTGGGTGGGACCTAAGATCCTGCTGAATATTCTGCTCTCGAAGATGTCAACACGCCTATCTTCTGCCACGGTGAGGGTCCACGTCTCCGACCCATATGTCAGCACTGGCCTCACAAGCGTCTTGTATAGCAGCACCTTGTGTTCATGGGGAGCAGCCGGTATTGAAATTGTGACTGGAGGCCATAGTATCTCCAGCTAGCCTCCAGTATCAGCCGGCTCACCTCTGCGCCCACGTCATTCAGGAAGT
Organism: Aradus depressus; assembly: GCA_963662175.1. Lineage (NCBI taxonomy): Eukaryota > Metazoa > Arthropoda > Insecta > Hemiptera > Aradidae > Aradus > Aradus depressus. Next base: position 75,896,627 of record OY759214.1, read on the forward strand.
CCCTATAGAATGAATATGCATATGAAATTTTATATACGTATTCACCTTCTAAGGGCGGCACATTGATTGACACAAAATTTAGTATGCTAGGTAAGTCAACTACTATTTGTAACCCAAACGGTCAAATGGTTTTGGAGGGAGAGCGAAAACATAATTGATTTATTCGTGCTCGGGAAGTACATATCCGATGATTCACTGACGACTTTTTGACTTTTGTTATCGGATAGGATTATCGTAGCTTTTTCGAGCCTACATCATATTCTATTAAAGGCACTTAAGAAATTAAATTCCCAATATTTCAATATATCGTATCAATCTTCTGAGGTGACGGCAAGTTTTTCTCCAAGAAAAGTTGATATAAAACAAAATTATAAACACATCCCACTTTTGGAAATTTGTTATTAAGTTCCGCATATTTTTCTTGGACGTTGTTTTAACTACAGTATTAAAAAAATATTTTATTTATTTGTAGGAATATTGAGGGTTAGTCAAACATGGAAGAAAACAGGCAATACTATTCAAACACCAACGTTTCGATATATTTTATACCATCATCAGGGCCTACAAATATGGGGGGGGAATCAAGATTAGAATCACAATTAAACAAACTTAGTGTGTTGATAAACATTATTGTACGTTAAAATAGACATTGTAACAAGTTAAAAATTGAACTTGACTTACTATGAATACATTACTAAACATTAAAATTAAATATAGATACATTGTTAACCATTAACATGAACGTACACTAATACAAATTAAAATTAAATATGAATACATTACTAAACATAAACATTAATAATGGAAATAGACAAATAGGTGGAACATAATAAAGAGTAAACATTAAAATGACTTACTATGAATAAGCAGGGTTGGGGAGAAGGTATATATGTACACTGGATGGAGTCTTACATTGCAAGGAGTCTTATTATTGTACCATTTAATTGCAATGTAAGACTCCATCCAGTGTACATGTCTTCTCCCCAACCCTGCTTATTCATAGTAAGTCAGTTTAATTTTTTCTCTTTATTATGTTCGACCTATTTGTCTATTTCCATGATTATTAATGTTTATGGTTAACAATGTATCTATATTTAATTTTAATGTTTAGTAATGTATTTATAGTAAGTCAGGTTCAATTTTTAACTTGTTACAATGTCTATTTTAACGTTCAGTAATGTTTATCAACACACTAAGTTTGTTTGATTGTGATTCTAATCTTGATTCCCCCCCATGTTTGTAGGCCCTGATGATGATATAAAATATATCGAAACGTTGGCGTTTGAATAGTGTTGCCTGTTTTCTTCCATCTTTGACTGACCCTCAATATTCTTACAATTAGAATCTACAGCCGCTAATCAACATCTACATCTTATTTATTACTATAAAATGTATTTTAGATTCTTTGAGGCTTATTACTTTAATAAAATAATATATTATAATTCGTTGACATGCGATATAATATAATTAAAAAATAACAATTTTGTTTTATTGTGACAAAGATGCATAGTTATTTTACTTAGTGAGTGACTATGACTCATGCCCAGGCTTTAACAGGGTTATTTCGCCTACTACTGTAGCGCTCATTCGTCGCTTTGGTTGACATGAGTCCGATTTTGCATTCACAGAGGATCCTCCGAAGGATAGCGTGCTAAAGGTTTTTTCACCTCTCAGAGACTTAAGAGCCTCGTTCGGGTTTCGAACTCGCGATCATGAGGTCACTAAGCTAGCACGCTTCCTCTGAGCAGATATTTATTTTAGTTATTGTATATACTACGAGTATATTAGTTTCGAATGAATGTTTTATATAAATTTGTCTCCCCACTTCTTTAAGCTATTAGCCAGTGTTACATTAGGCTCCAGTGTTACATTAGGCTGCTGTACAGATGGGGTAAGCCAATTTTATTTTATTTTAATTTATTGTCATTTTGTACTCTGATGCAATTTCTATTTTATAAGTATTCATAGATGTGCTACTGATGATGACATTGTTACGTTGAAAACCAGTTTTTCATCTTCTATTTCTATGAGAAGGTTGTGTTTCTTATTTTCAGCTGTATTTGTCCCGTTCGGCGGGTTGCCGAAAGTGTGTCAGTTAGCCGAGACTCCTCCTCTGGGACTCGCCAGTAAACCCAAGTGTCCCCAAACCCTCCTAACCCATAACGTTCTCTCCGAATACAAATTGTCCTAATCGAGAAAAACCCACAACAGCTCCCTCAAAACGAAGCGGGGACCAGTGCAAGTACCCACACTTTTTTAACATCCTCTTTTTAAACGATCCTTCCCCAATGTCCTGGAGAAAAAAAAAAAGGGAAATCACCCTTTCTCACATTTCGTTTTATTGAAGGAATATCAGTAAAACTGGGAAATGCGGAATCACCGATTTTTTTTACTTCCCCAGTTATACGAAGTATAGGAGAAGTTATGTTATCTATCAAAATTCAATGTAATTTCATGTTTTCCAACCCCTTGATTCCAAAAATGTAAAAATAAATGTATGTCTATGTGTGTGAACACGATAACTCTCGATATAATAAATATGTCGACACGAAATTTTATATGTGCATCCAGAACCCCAAAAAGAGCTATCGACTCTCAATCAAATTGGCCAAAGGAGAGGATAAGGAATGAGGCATAACATAAAAACTGCAGTTGTAATATCAACACAAAATTTCATATGTAAATATAGGGAGTGATAGCTATTGATATATATTTTCTGAATGGTATCATTGTTGATCTGGAGAGTACTAATCATAGATGTTCTCATCATAGATGGTTCAATCAGGCAGTGATAGTCATTAGCCATAAATAGTCCAGGAGCAAAGTGCAAAAAAGGTGATTTATTTTATGAGAATTTTTATTATGAAATTTTCAAAATATCCATCCTCAAGATCCAAAAAATGGCAGTCTGAAATCTCAAAGCCCCTGGAATACAAAATGGCGGCCAATTAAAACCCAAAAAACCTCGAAATGTTAGGATTTTTTGGGTGTTTTTGCCTATAATTCCTAAAAAATGCATCCTAGCGAAAAAGTTACAATGTAACAAATTGAAGAACATTAAATTCTTCGTCGATTGGGTACCACAACTTAATAATTTGATCAAGTAGTATGGTCGAAAACTACGGTCAAAAACGACGATTTTTTCCAACTTTGTCAAAAACTGAGATATAGTACTATATGTATATGAGTCTATAGCATGGGAATGAGTATTCTAAGAGAAAAACTCATGGAATAAAAGTTGTAGAGTATCAAATTCTGCGTTCTGTATCCCGTATTTCATTATCCTCATTACTACTTGCTCTATGGATTGGTTATTGTCCTTCCAGACCAAAATTAAGAAATGAGATTGATAAAAAAGATACTTTTGGTTTGGTTGGCTAGAGTTGCAACTCATAGGTACCTTCATATGCCAATTGCCGGACTTCGGGAGATTGCCAATTTCAAAAAGTATACGTCACCGAATTCAAAAATGTTGGTACTCAGTAGAGTAGAGAGAATTTGATGCTCTAACATTTTATTCTTTGTTTTTCTTTTAGAATACTCATTCCCAAGCTGTAGACTCATATATAGTACTAAATCTCAGATTTTGACAAAGTTGGAAAAAATCGTCGTTTTTGACCGTAGTTTTGGACCATACTACTTGATTGAATTATTAAGTTACGATATATCAAATTGAAGAAAATTAAATTTTGTGTCGATTGAGTACCATAACTTTTTCGCTAGGATGCATTTTTCAGGAATTATAGGCAAAAACCCCAAAAAAGTCCTAAAATTTCGAGGTTTTTTGGGTTTTAACATTTTGTATTCCAGCGGCTTTGAGATTTCAGATTGCCATTTTTTGGATCTCGAGGATAGATATTTTAAAAATTTAATAACAAAAATTATCATAAAATAAGTCACCTTTTTTGCACTGGGCTCCTGGACTAAAATGAGTGCGACTCAGTGCCTAGGGAGTGACACCCCTGAGTGGTTTCTGCTCTCTTGATATTTTGACATTGCCATTTTTTTCTATCTTAGCACACTTGCTAGTTGTATATATGTTTTATACAGTTGTAAATATCTCTTTGTAAATAAAAAAAATATATATTCTCAGTTTTTCCAAGAAATTAACACATGCCTCTCCTTTTTAATTATCCTCCACATTGAATTCTTTTTCATCATACTTCAATTTTTCTTCTCATTATTTGGGAGCTGTGTTTTAACATATATAATTTTAATTATATTTGCTTTTTAGGCAATGAAAATTCTTTTACATTTTTTTATTTTTATATTATGAAAATAACTTCCGAAATTCTTCCAGGAACAGAAGCAATTGTAGAATTTGTTAACACTAAGTAGCTCTTTTTTTTTTTTTTCGGGTGTACCGGCCCCTGAAGGGGGCTCACCAACACCCGTCCGCCGCGTGGGGGGGAATTTAGGTCATATTTTAGGTTATTAATTTATTTATTTGTTGCTACGGCCGGCTGTAGGACCCCGCCAATCGCCGGAGCGACCGGTTGGGTGTTCGAACCCACCTTATCGGCGTTTCCCGAGAGAACTTGGGGCCAGGCACTTATGTTCTTGGCTGCATTGCGCTGAGAATGGTCGCAGGTGGTCCGTGTTACCAGCACCCAGCGGTCATCTCCGGAACCATGTTAAACTGGCTTCTTTACTCAGCTTCAGCAGGTTTAGTCCCAGGATCCTGTCCGGCGTATCAACCCTAGGCCCGTCGTACAGCAGGTATTCGAGAACTACGTGTTCTGCAGTCTCGACGCCGCCGCACGAGCAGACTAATGGTAACGAAAGACAGCAGACTAACACTAAGTAGCTGCCTCTCCCATAATTATAAAATCATTGTATAAGTAAATTCGATTTTAGAATTTTTTTGGCACTGTTCGATGTAGTGGGGTAATCCGAAGATTACATAAGAAAAATATAGTCTTTTCCACACAAGATATATATGAGGGTCAGCGCTTTAGGTTGTTACACCATCCTCAGACCCATTTTTAAATTTTTTAATTACATATATATTTTTAATTTTTAAATAGAAAAAGGCATTTTATAAAAGAAATAGTCGACTGGAACTTCTTCTCCACAAAATTGGTTAATTTTCCCCGATCGTTGTCTAAACGTTATGGTAAATAGATCGATAGATAAATATGTTTATTTCAAATAAAAATATACAATGACCAGAAAATGACATCACTACATCATTAGACAATGGTCATTTGAGACCTGTCGGGTCGGACCATAATCTCTCCTAGCTACTGTTATGGTTGATAATGTAATTTTTTTGTTTCACTTCCCCAGCTATTCGAAGTATTGGGTAAGTTATGTAATCGGTCAAAAATTTGATGCGGAATTTCGATAACTCCCGATGGAATTAATGTATCGATAGAAAATTTCATATGTGAATCCAGAACCCTCTAACGACGACACTTTTTCAGTCAAATCAACCAAAGGAAAGAGTGGGATTAGGGGTGAGGCTTAGCTCAAAAAATCCTAATAACTGCCGATATAATAAATGACCCCTATAATAAACTTATAGAGACAGAATGTAGTATGAGGATTTAGGAGCCCCTGTGAATGTCAACTGAAGATTATTAGAGCAAACGGTTGACTGGTTTTGGAGGGGGAGCGAAAAGTTAATTGATTAATTCGTTCTGGGGAAGTACATTACCGGTGATTCACTGAAGACTACTTTTTTTTATGATTATGAGGCATTTAAAGAAATAAAATAAAGATATAATAATAAACAAACAAACAAACAAATTTTGGAGAATAAAATAAATTTAAAAATAAATTAAAAAACTAGTTCTAGCGAATAAAATTGATTTAGAAAAACGAATAAATATATACATTAAAAAAATAAAGTAAATACAAATAAAAAAAATTTATTAAACAAAATAAGACAAATTGTCATCTAATGAAATAAAAATTAACAAAACATAAAAAATGACACATTGAAGTATGTTTCTGCTACGCTATTGACCCGTAAGTTGAAGGTGGTCGGTCACGAGCCGCAGCTAGTTTCACACAAATCGGTTCAACAATTTGTGGCTATTTCTGAGTAGAGCCTGAACTGGTTACTGCTTCCAAGGGATTTTGGTAACATGTCCCCCGGGGCGAATTAGGATCTCCAGCCGCCCTGGGGTAGGAACATTTATCAAGCCCCGCAACATACCCTTTCTTCACATTTAGTGCCAGTTTTACTTCCCCAAAACTCTAAAGAAGTTTAGGGGAACTTTAGTAATCGGTCACAAATTCGATGTTGAGTTTTCATAGGAATGTCATATTTTTTGATCCTATTTGAAGTATAGGTGAAGTTATGTAAACGGTCAGAAATACGAATTGGAATTTTTAACAGAATTTCATGTTTTTCGACCTCCTGATTCCAAAAATGAAAAAAAAAAATCTTGTATTGACACGAATTTTTCTATGTGTTTTCAGAACTCTCCAAATCTGGCAAAGGAAACTGGAAAATTAAAGGGCAACACAAAAATTCTAATAACTGCCGTTGTAATGAATTTATTGAAAATAAATGTTAAATTTAAAGTCAAAACCCCATAGCGATGGCACCTATTGATTTTTCGCGATATCGGTCGAAGGGAAAGGGCGGATTAGAGAAGGACTCAATTCAAAAAAAGGATTAGAGGAGACTCAAATTCTTCAATAACTGTCAATATATTGAAGACGGTAGCTCAGAGTAGCTAACTTCAAGATCGCGGGCTCAAAACCTAGTCGATGCCCTTAAGTTTTTTATCCGGAAGGTGAAAAAACCCTGAACATGCCATACTTCAGATGGAACGTTAAGAGATGGTCCCGAGTCTGTACGATGTCATGTACTCCTTGAAGACCTCTACACTAGGTGAATAAACCCAGATAAGCAAAATTTAGGGCTCCCACAGTGGAGTCGGGCTCATGTCGACTAGTGCTTTGATAGTAGGCGATATGACCTCGTAATTAAAGCCCGAGCATGAGCTTCAATAACCAATCAGAAACAACTATCGAGTCCATAATTGAGTTTTAGATCAAACGTTCGATTGTCCTTGAAGTGAGAGCGAAGATGTAATTGGTTAATTCGTGCTGGGTAGTAGATTCACCGACAACTCTTATATATATATATATTTTTTTTTTTTTTGCATTGGAGGGGGAAATGCTGTGACGCACATCCAGGGAAGGTAGCCCTGGATAGTGTGGGACTCGAGACGGTTCACCATCACCATACCCACTAAAACCCCCTCCTTGCCGATCCTGATTCCCTTCCGCGGAACTGACGGTCTGTCATTACTTCGCGGAAGGGAGGAAGGGTGGCTGGTAACGCCCCTTCTTCTGTTTTATTACCGCTACTGTTCCTTGTCAGCCCTCTCCTGAAGGGCCAACCCGCCCATGATGAGCGCTGCAAAATCGCAGCCTTCATCCCACGACTCCTGGGAGCGCAGCATAGCGTCCACGTAACTGGTAGCAGTCAGTGGGGCGCCCATGCTGCACTCCAGATTTTTCCTTCCCTCCTCAAATCTGGGGCATTTGAGGAGGACATGCTCCGCCGACTCCGTCTCACCAAGGCACGCGGGGCAGTCTGGTGTTGTTGCTGCCCCGATTTTGTGGAGGTACCCCCGGAACCCACCGTGTCCCGTGAGTACCTGGGTGAGGTGGTAATTCACCTCCCCATGCTTTCTGGTGAGCCAAGGCTCGACTCGAGGGATGAGCCGATGGGTCCACCGTCCCTTTGTGGACTTGTCCCATTCTTCCTGCCACTCCCTAATTGTCCTGGCCCTCTCTGGCTCTGCTGGACCAGGGCTGGCCCCCGCGTCCTGATAGAAGACCCGGTTTCCCCTGTGGTCGAAGCGCTGCACCACCTCTTCCACCTGAACCTGGTCTTGTTTCCTTTTGAAGTGTCGCGTACGTTCCCGTGCCAAGAGGTCAATGGGGGGCAGCCCAGCAATTACATAGGCAGCGTCGCCAGAAACTGTTCGGTAGGCGCATGCGACTCTCAGTGCGCTTCGCCTGTGAGCGGGGGCGATCAGCCTCAGGTATGAGGGAATCCTCGTTGCATCTGCCCATGTCGGGGCCCCGTGCAGAAGGATGGAAGTGCTGACTCCTGCCAGCAGTCTTCTCCTGCTCTGCCTAGGGCCACCGACGTTGGGCAGAATTCTCGAAATCGCCGCCGATGTCCTGGCTATATATATACATACGTATAGTATATACTTCCATCTTGTTTCCTCTAGGAGGCTTTAGCTAGTCGTTTCGCTCTGGGTATGTCGTTCTCTGTTTTGGCAGCCCCTACTGTAAGAAAACCCTCCGGACATGTTTGCCGTCTCATAAAACCCCATCAACATCTGAACCTCACCCAGATCCTACACATCTCTTAAACTTTAGGACTAACTCTACTGTGTTCATAGTGACCAAAAGAAGGGTCGTGAAGGTGTCCCGAAATATTGTCAAAAAAAGAAAAAAGAAGACACTTCTGACAAAAATTTTGGAAAAAATCAACATAACTCTACTAGAGCGAAGGCGAAGCTAGTCGGTTTGCCTGGGACTTGTCAACTAACTCTACTAGTGCGAACACAAAGCTAGTCGGTTTGCCTGGGACCTGTCAACTATTCCTCGCTAACTTACTCAGAGTCAGTCTCAGACTCCCATTGAACATCATCATTATCAAACCTAATAATTGCCGATGTAATGAATTTATCGACAAACAAAGCAGAGCTGTTCCAAATACAATTAAGAATATTTAAATACTAAACAAATGTATTTACATAAGTTAAATACTTGTATTTAAGTTTGAGTATTTATTAATTGGTGTTTTTCCAGATACAAATACTTGTAATTATAATTGTGTTTGTAATTATTAAATAAATAAATACATTACCATAAAGTCAAAAATGAACTGGACGAGATTGTGCTACTTACGTTCAAGGCTAAATTATTTTCGTGGCAGCTTTTCGTCCTGTTAAAGTGACATTGAAGCCTTTGAATATATTAACAAAACTAAGATTTTCGATAATAGAAATTGGGCTCATTGTGTTAATAATATTATTTATAATTATTACCCTTCCTAAAAACTCGCTTTGGGAAATGTTTTCCGAAATCATTGGAACATTATTGGGAATTGGAGTGATTCGTTGACTTTCTCTTAGCTGATATATCTTTCGTTTTTTTCTATGTTTTTCGGAATGTTTATACGTTTCATATTGATCCTCGTGGAAACGTTTTAAGTGTTTAAGAAAATTACTTGTTGCCAGCTCATAGCCTTTAACTATTTTTTAAATTGGTTGACATAAGTAGTTGGCAAACGGCTAAAAGGTATGTCCCATTACGAGAATGGATTTTATAGAACCCTCCATTTAATATTGATAAAATAGAATTTTCATTACCTTCATCAATGCTGGTAGAGGTAGATAACTCACTGTCCATTTTGCACTCTTCATTAAATATTTTCCTAAAATCACTTGGGCTCTTCACCACTCAATAGGTAAACATAGAATGCAAACAGAATCTTGTTCTAAATGCAATCAGTATAAACATAACTACTTTGATATTTGTTTACAATTAATGCAGCCTTTGATATCTAGCACAACAAAGAATAGGGAAAAATTACATTTCAAAACAACTTAATGTTATTTGAACCAAAATGGTTTGGCCTTTTTTTAATCAATTCATTGAAAATGAAACATTGTCATATTTTAATAAGATTTATACCGTTTAATATAAATAAATAAAATCTTTATTCGGTTCAGCGCAAGGGGCGCTATACACAATTAAAAAATATATATAGGTACATATTACATATTGTTAAAATATGATGTCTTGTAGAAGCCGGGGCTTCAGACGACGGTGTAGCAGAGGTTCCCCAATGCCAAAGGTAGCGGCTCCAGAAACACTCTGCAGCCCAGTCCTGAACCTTGTCGCTAACTCCAAAATGAAGTCTCTAACGTCCGGAACACCCAGAAGTGGGTAGAGTGAGGAGAGTCTAGTGTAGGCATGTGTCAATTTGGAGTTAATGTGTTGGCCCCAGGTCAGTTTAGTGTCTAGGAGCATCCCTAGATACTTCACGCCTGGTGTGTTGGTGTCCAGGGGATGTTTTTGTGGTTGATGGTTGATGGTTAGCAGTGTCAATGTATCATGGTTTATGCGTCGTAGTGCGAAAACCTTGGTTTCTGTATTGTTTGCGTTTAGCCTCAGGTTCCATTTGTTGAACCAATTTGCCAGGACATCCAGACCCTCTTGAAGAGTGCGCACGATGCCGTTTAAAAAAATAATTATAATTGATATCATATCGTAAGGTTGGCATCGGGTTCTATTTTTAGGTAGGTAGTAGTTTTCTTCTAAATACAAGGAATTGTTAAATACTAAATACAAAATATAATTATAAGTATTTAAATACTCTTAATTAAATAAATGTATTTAAGAAGTTAAGTGTTTAAATACATGTATTTAATTATAAGTATTCATTTAAACTTCTAAATAAATACTTTATTTAAATAAATTCTCAGCTCTGAAACAAAGTGTGTGGATTTAGGGTTTTATTGTGGAGGGGAAGCGAAAAGTTAATTGATTAATTCTGGAGAACTACATTGCCGGTGATTCACGGACGACGTTTTATTAAGGGCCACTCACCCGCAGCCAGGATTATTACCTTAGCTTACCTCTCAAATTAAATTAATAATAAAAAAAACTCATTTTGGCTTGCCTACCTGTTTTTATAGTTGTTTTGGTTCGGTGCTGCTTAACGACCTTCACAATATCAAAATTGCTAGGGTGGGTGTTTCAGCCTCTAGCTTACAACCTGTAATATCTAAATTATTGCTTTTTGGTACAAAAAAAAGTTTTATTTTTATTATTTAGATATAATTTACTTGCTTAAATTTTTGAGAATATCAATGCACTTATTTGATAAATGGCTTATATTTGAGGAACACTCGGTATAATTTTGTTATCGTTAATTTCAATTCTCCATATTTTAAGTCCTACTTTTTGTAAAAAGGAATTGTAATTGGGCGATAATCTGTAATCGAGTTTTTAACAGATTTTCACGTTTCCAGGTCTCTTGAATACGTTTTGATCATTTTCCTGATATTGGGTTTAGTAGGTTATTGTGAGTCAAGACCGTGCTTTAACTACGAGATCATATCGCGCAGGATGTCAAATATAAGGTAGTCTGACCTCTCACAGATTTTTATTTAAGTGATAGCTAGCCGGCTTTCGAGGTTTCCCTTATCATCAGGCAGTCTGATAAAAAATTTTGAATAAACCTAAATAATAAAAACAAATAAATAACAATCTACAACAACAAACATTAACAATTTAAAATATCATGGATGTGGACAGACAAGTTATTCCTGTCCACCATCTGAGTCACAACTCTCAAGATCATATCGCTTACTATCAGAACGCTCTTTCGTCACTCTGGTGGCCATGAGCCTAAAACTACAGTGGGAGTTTAATGTTTCCTAAGTTTATTCCCCAGGGTAAATTGACATCGCACAACGTCCCATCCGAAGGGTATTTAAGGTTTTTATCACTTGTCTGATAAAAAAACGAAAAGGCCTCTGCCAGGTTTTTCGAGCCCACGATCTTCAGCTCAGTAGGCTAGCACGCTATCTCTGAGCTACAGGCGCCCTGCGTATAATATATTATACATGGTATGTATTATATAATATAACATATTATGTTATCAGCAAAGTGTATAATCCGGCACTGCCTAGGGATTCTACTGAGCTGAAGATCGTAGGCTCGAAAAACCGGAAAAGTCGGAAAACCGGAAATTCTGTTCTAAACTCCGCATCAAATTTTTGGCCGATTACAAAACTTCCCCTGTGCTTCGTATATCTGAGGAAGTAAAAAGGATCTCAGATGAAGGATAATAGAGTAGTATTTTTAATCTGGACGAGCTCTCTTAAAATTGATGCTTGGGCCTCCAATCGATCTTGGACCTGATTGGGTTTGACAAGACAACCCTCATTTTCAAAAGGATTTCCAGGAACTTTCCTCTCGGATGATTTTTGACTTCCACCAACCTCAGAAAAATGTTTTTTTCATTCTTTAATACCATTTTGTTCTGAAGAAATGAATATCATACAATCCCATTTTCTTCCTTCAATTCGTTGACGTACATTCACGGATTTTATCAAAAATTCTTAACATTTTCTACAACTATAATTTTTTCATATTATTTTAGTATATATATTTTTTTAATTTATTTTTTTTATTATTATTTTTTTATTTATTCATTTTATTATTTTTTTTATTCTTAAACTTAAGCACGCCGACCTTCGGATGGGACGTTAAGCGATAGTCCCGAGCCGCCTGTACGATGTCAGGTACTTTTTAAAGGCCCCCAAAACTCCTTACTCTAGGTAAATAAAAATTTAGAGTAGGCAAAATTTAGGACTCCTATAGTAGAGTCGAGCTCATGTCCACCAGAGTGACGAAAGAGCGTTCTGGTAGTTGGCGAATTGACCTCGTAGTTAAAAACCCGGGCATGAGTCATAATACCTATTTTTTTTTTTTTTAGTTTCACAGCTGTACGATTTATAGGGAAAGTTATGTAATCACTCAAAATTTCATTGCGGAGTTTTCAACTGAATTTCATTTTTTTCGAATTCCGGACTCGAAATATGAAAAAAAAAGTATTCGTATTTTATACATATGTACCTATGTGTGACCTGAACCTTATGACGACAAGACCTATCGAATTCGAACCGGTTGTGAAGGGGATTGATCAATTCGTTCTCTTAGAGAGTATTAAATTTCATTAAAATTTTGTTGTGTAACAAATTAAAAAAATAAACGTTTTTTAATTACTGTAATTCCAATTTTGAGCTGTTAAAGGGCTGGTAATCTGATATTTTCTTTTTTAATTAAACTCTTATGTTGTACAGAAACACGAAACGACCCTCACTTACCTGGGCCTCCTCTCAAAAAGTGCCTAATAAAATATTAAAATTGTTAAAAAAGCGCTCCATCTATTTTCCCAGCCGGACGAAGTATTAGGAAAGTAATCGGCCTCTAATGTTTTCCTACTCCTGATTCGAAATATGAAAAAAAAAGTCTGTCTGTCTGTATGTGTCATTGATCACGATAACTCCAGATATAATGAAAGTAAAAGACGGTGAATCACCGGCAATGTACTTCCCCAGGACAAATTAGTCAATTTATTATTCACTCCTTCTCCTCATATTAAATTTGTGTCGATAACTTCATAAAATTGGTCGATATCGCTGAAATTCGGCAGGTTGTGTCTTCATTAGGTTTAGACTTCAAATATCAAATTTCATATTGATACATTCATTAGATCGGCAGTTATTGAGGTTTTTGAATTGCGCCCCCCCCCCCCCCCCCCCACCCTGAAATATTGTAACATCAAAACGAGGATCAAAATAGCAATTTATAAAACAGTCCTGAGACCGGTCGTCACATATGCGAGTGAAACCTGGATCCTGACTGGGAGGGACGAAGTCTTACTCAATACGTGGGAGAGGAAGGTATTGAGGAAGATATACGGCCCTACTCCAGAGGGGGATAGATGGAGGATACGGACCAATAGCGAGCTGAGCGACCTGTAGAAGAGCCCGGACTTGGTGGCCTTAGTGAAGCAGGGACGGCTGCGATGGCTGGGGCATTTACAGAGGATGGAACCAGACAGATTGCCGAGGAGGATACTGGAGGGACACCCAGACAGATTGCCCTCAGAACGATGGGAGTGAGAAGATGGAGACGGGAGGCCGAGGACAGAGAAGAATGGGGGAAGATTGTTGCGGAGGCCCAGGTTCTACAAGGACCCTAGCGCCAGGGAAAGTAAGTAAAGTATATGAAATATTGTGTCAATACATTCATTATATCGCCAATTAGAGTTTTAGTATTAAGCCTCCCTTATCCACCCTAAACCATGGTCGATTTGACTGAAAATCAACAGGTGTCGTCTTAAGAGTGTTCTGAATTCACATATAGAACTTCATGTCGATACATTTATTCTGTCAGTAGTTCTTTGTTCACAGAAACCCGCACATAGAAATACAACGTTCTTTTTTCCATACTGGGAAATCGGAGTTCGAAAAATATGAAATTCCGTTGAAAACTCCGCATCTGTCTGCCTGTGTCCAAAGGGAAGGGGGGAGTAGGAAGAGGCATAACACAAAAGATCTAATAACTGTCGTTCTAATAAATGTATTGACACGAAATTTTGCATGTGTATCCAGAACTCTCTAAGGACGACACCTATTTATTTTAAGCCAAATCGGCCGAAGGAAAGAAGGAGTAGGAAGAGACATAACACAAAAACTCTAATAACTGTCGTTCTAATGAATGTATTGACGCGAAATTGTATATTTAAATTCAAAACCCCATATGAATGACACCTATTATTTTTCCGCAAAATCAGTTGAAGAAAATAATCAGATAGTAGACGATATGTTGTAATTAAAGCCCGGGCATGTCACAATAACTACTACTGATATACTACTAGACTATCGAGAGTATTACCAAGAAATTGATTGTAACAAATGAATATATACACATAGGAAGGCGCCGTGCTCAGTGGTATGCGTGCCTTCTGAGCTCAAGAACGTGGGTTCAAAACCCGACCGAGGCCCTTAGTTTATTTTATCTCGGAGGTAAAATAAACTTAAGCACGCCGTCCTTCGGAGGGGATGTTAAGCGATGACCCCGAGCCTGTACGATGTCAGGTACTACCGACCCCTACCCTAGGTGAATAAAAATTTAGGGTAGGCAAAATTTAGGACTCTCACAGTAGAGTCGGGCTCATGTACACCAGAGTGACGAAAGAGCGCTCTGGTAGTAGGCGATAAGACCTCGTAGTTAAAGCCCGGGCATGAGTCATAAAACCTAACCTAACCTATACATATAGGTATAACAAATTATACAACGTGATTTTATTTGATTATATATATGTACCTATATATTGCGTGTACATGACGTAAGTATGTCTATGTTTTACATCCTGTATATTACCTACTTTTTTGATATGGATTTTATTTTAGTTATTATAAGCCAATTACATAAATTTTACCAAAACATAAATTGTATAAATAAAATATTGTTACATTAAAAGTTTTGTTTCTGAAATTTTATTCCTTCCTCCTTTTCCATTGAGCGCACGTTGATTACACATAACTAAGAGTTAGTAATTGCACTCGCTAATTTTCGCTCAAGATCGTGGGTTTGAATGAGGATGAGGTTTATCTGGGAGATAACAAACCCTTGAGCACGCGTTCTTCGGAGAGGGTGTTAAATGGCGGTCTTGAACTTGTGCGATGTAAGTTACTCCTCAAAGACCCCCTTACATTTAATTAAATCGGGTTAGAGAAGATTTATCACTGCCAGAGTTGAGCTAACAAGAAAGGAATAAGAACATTGGATGCTTAGATCCATAGGTGTAAGACCATCCCACTGTTCCAAGCTGAAGTATATGCCATCCTCGGGTGTGCCTGGCTCATCAAGAAACGGAACATCAGAGGAGGACGGATCCTAATATTGTCTGACAGCCAAGTAGCGCTCCAAGCACTATAAACCTAGATTCCAAAATCGTCCTGGAAGCCTTCAAACACTGGAGTTCCCTGATGGACCAAAAGAGTAGAGTTGAGATTGGTGCCAGGACATCAGGGGTTTGAGGGCAACGAAGGGGCTGATCAACTGGCCAGGTCAGGAGCTGACAGAGGACCTATAGGACCGGAACCCTTCTTCGGGGTCTCTAAGAGCACCCACAAGGGCAGCAATAAGTGTAAAGTGTAAAATTGTAGATAGCAAGAGGTTTCACTGCTTTGGGTCTGCCATAACAGAACCGAAGCAGGCAGATAGATAAACTTTTATTGCACCAAAGATTACAACCTTTATGGCAATGAGTGGTTTTTTTTTTTTTTTTTTTTATAAAATAATTATTCTTATAATTAACTATACAAAATAAAATAAAATAAAATAAAAAATATCTATATAAAGAATTGTACAAAATAAGCAATATAACAACTGAATAAAAAGATACCAATAATATTAATTCAAAAATTATATAAAACAAGATATGACATGAACATGAATAAATATAAATAAAATAAAAAATATATATATCCATCTTCATGCAACAAATTAAATTATATTATTCTTTATTTTCAAGGTAACAGTAAAAAATAAAAATAAATTGTTAATTTTTCTAATATCTAAATTATTATAATATGCTCAAATGTTTCTGAGTAATATTCTGTTCTATTGGTGAGATAATTGTGGAGAAATGCTTACCTGGGGATACACAAAGAGGGACAATAGAACAAAAAGTGTATGAGGTCGTCCTTTTCATCTAAGGTACAGAGCCTGCAGACACTTTCAGGACAAAACTCATACCTAAACCCTCCAAGTAATATTCTAAAATTTCTATTGCTATTGTGGCGACGAATTTGAGCTAGAAGTCGGAGTTTTTCAATATGACACTTTAATGAAAGATAGCTTTCCTGAGAGCCTAAAGCACTGACCAATCGGTAGAGGGAGTTGTATGATGAGTCTAGTCAAAAAAACATAATTCAGATAGTGCTAAGAACCATCGCTGATGCTCCCTATTATGTTGTCACCTTATCCTCCTTAATAAACCTAAAGTTTCTTTTGTCACCGACTTTATTAAGTTGCACTTCTCAAAGTTTCACTTCAATCTTTCCTTCCGTGACAATCCAGTTGCTCCATCCTCGTCATCGCATTCTCACCCATTATGATTTATCATATTATTTTGTTTTATGATTTCTTTAAGTACTTCCCTTTTTTCACGTAATTTATTTAGTTTTATTTTATTTACTTAGTCTTACCTTAATTTTCATTATTTTTCTTACACATAGGTACCTACTTTATCTGAGAAGGGTAGCTCAGTGGTATGCGTGTTTGTCTTCTGAGCTCAAGATCGTGAGTTCGAAACCCAATCGAGGCCCTTAGTTTATTTTATCTGGGAGGAAAAATAAACTTAAGCACGCCGTCCTTCGGATGGGACGTTAAGCGATGGTCCCGAGCCTGTACGATTTACGGGATTTAAAGACTCCCGCCCTAGGTGAATAAAAATTTAGGTTAGGTAAAATTTAGGACACCCACAGAAGAGTCGGGCTCAAGTCCACCAGAGTGACGAAACAGCGCTCTGGTAGTAGGGGATATGATCTCGTAGTTAAAGCCCGGGCATGAGTCATAAAACCTAACCTATATTTTATATGTATTATTTTTGTTCTTGTTTTCCTTTTTTATTATATTATTTGTATAAATATTACTTTGTAATCACACAGATATTATATTCACTTATGGTTTCTTGTAGTCGATTGTAAATATCAAACTATTTGTTTTATGTGAAAGAATAAATAAAATAATACAATAAATAAAAAATTAAAAAACAACTCAAAAATGAACTATTTAAAACTTCATCGATGTTATTCATGCGTGATAGCAGACAAGTTGTGCCCGAGGACCCGCCAATACATTATGGCATTTTCCTATGTGTGTTGAACCTTGAGCTAGAAGTTATAACTTCGGATTGGCTTGATTTCATGAAATGATCACATGAAAGTTTGGCGGAGTTGGCAATTAATTCATTAGATTGCAGTTATTGATTCTTGATACTACACTAGCCAGAACAATGGACATCCAATTATTCTGGAACCTTTTATCAACTAATAAATAAATAATAATAAAAAAAAGGTCGGTGAATCATCGGCAATGTACTTTCCCAGCATGAATTAATCAACTAAGTTGTCACTCTCCCTCTGAAAGCAGTCAATGGGTATTTTATGCGAGATATCTATATCCCTCAGGGGGAGCTTCTAAGGGTCTGAGTCTCCCAAATTATGTAATAACAAAACGTCTGTAGCGCTAACCACGGAAACTGCGGGCTGTGCCCCCAAGATTCTATACCCCCACCTCTGTAGCCTATCTTTGCCTCCCCCCCTCCCATCATCATCATCATCAACATCATAGGCGCTACAGCCCTTCAAGAGCCTTGGCCTCCTCCAGGAAATGTCCCCATGCAGCTCTGTCCTGGCCCAGTCTCCACCAGCTCACCGCACCAAACCGTCTTGCGTCTCTGTTCACAGTCTCCAGCCATCTTCTTCTGGGTCGTCCCACTCTTTTCCTACCCTCCGGTGTCACATTAACGAGTTTCCTGGGTATAAGATCCTCGTCCATCCGTCTTACATGTCCAGCCCAACGGAGTCTGGCAACTCTAATCCAGTGCGACACTTTTGGCTCTGTGCAGAGTGCGTACAACTCCTGGTTGTATCGGATGCGCCAGACGCCCTCCTCCTGGGTGGGACCGAAGATCCTGCCGAGTATTCTCCTCTCGAAGATGTCAAGACGCCTATCTTCCGCCACGGTCAGGGACCACGTCTCCGACCCGTATGCAGCACTGGCCTCACAAGCGTCTTGTATAGCAGCCGGGATTTGAATTGTGACTGGAGGCCATAGTAACTCCAGCTGGCCGCCAGTATCCGCCGGCTCACCTCTGCCATTGGCCCGGTCTATATATGAGCCCAGGTAGATAAACCCCTTAACCGTCTCGAATGTATACTCGGCAACTTGAAAAGGGTTTAAGTCTCTTCTTCGTCTTTCACCTGCCAACATTTTTTTTTTTTTTTTTTTCGTTGACGGTTTGCTCCCCTCCCCCCCCCCCCCTGCTTAAAATTAAAATCCTGGCTACGCCCCTGGGCTCCTGGATACACAGTTAAAATTACATGTCTACATATTAATTCTATCGGGAGTTACCCTGTTCAGAGACATATGACAGACAGGAGATATCTTACTTTCCCAACTAGAATATAGGGAAAATTCGTCAGTATATCGTCGATGTTTCGAAACCTCAAAAACATTATAAAATCAAAATTACACTAATTTTATCCATGCTAACAGTAACATGGAGAGATTATGTTCAAACACGACAGACGATGTTTTGTGTAGTGTTCTTTTTTTTTGAGAACATTGTCTATTTTACTTCCCCCAACTAAACAAAGTATAGAGAAGTTATGTAATCGGTAAAAAATTCTATGTTGAGTTTCCCCTGAATTTCATATTTTTCGACTTATATTTCTTTTTTGACTTTTTTTTTGTTTCTGCAAGTTTTATGCCGCATTATCCATCTGCACTCTTACATTCAATACGGATAAAAATACGCCCAATTGTTCACCTATGTATTCAATAATGTAGTGAGTACAAATAAATAAAAATATAAAAACAAATAAAAATAGAAATAAAAAAGTCTATGTATTGGTCTGAATCCTATTGTGAACGCGCATTTGAACCTACAAATGTCAATTTTTTTTAAAACAATTCTTATGGATTTCATTTTACACGAGAATAAAAAATTGGACTTTCAATACCATCAAAATTATTTATAAGAGAGGAAAAAATGGGGAAACCTAAAAAAAAGTATATATTTATTTTTTTTCCCCTTAGTCATATGGAACAATGCCCTGTTCAGTTTATCTCCGTATATTCAGGCCTACCTCCGAACATTGGCTATTGAGGCATCTAATCTCCTATTGTAATAGCTTTAGCCTTGAATATATTTTTTTGCTCCCCATAAAAATATAGTGGATGTTATATAATCCGTCTTAACAAGAAGCACATCTGCACTATTTAATGATCTGTGATGAATGGAAGCTTCATCATATTTATTTGTTTGTTTTGCCAAGTTTGGAGTTATGAAAAACTCTAAAAGACTAATGTTTCCCTACCTAATTTTTATAACCTTTCTGTTTTTATTTACTTTTTTGTTAATATTAACAATATATAATAATGAATATAATTCGGCGCATCAACAACTGAGGTCATTAACGCCAGCACAACTTGAACATCCGCTTGGGGGCATCTTCAGTGTGGCTATCTCTCCTGACTGCTCTGTCAGAGCACAGAGAGCAGCCACCCATGGTACGGCTTCGTACTCTTTATATCGGGGTTCACTCCCTGTCACTTCTAGAGCAGCAGAAGAGGGAGAGCACAGTACAAATCAGCAGAAGATATATATTGTAAATGTAGGTATGTATATTATATTTTATTATAGAAATCAATATTCCGCAAGAACTGCAGTAACTGCATCGTTATGTGATCATCATCATCATCGGAGCAACAACTCATCTCTGAGTCATGGCCTCCTGGATCAGTCTTCGCCAGTCGCCTCGGTTCTGTTCAGCTGCCCTCCAGTTCCTGACTCCAAGTAGGATCCTCGAATCATGCGCAACACCCTGGATTTCCTCCAGTAATGTCGCATAGTATATGGAGAACCAATTTTTAATACTGCTGAAGAATATTCGAGGCAATCTTTCTCTATTTCTCTAGGGCTTGAGTGCTATGCAAGTTTCCAATATGTGCAGAACAAAGGCACACGGTGGTTCCTTGCAAAGAAGACATTTCGGTGGCCTCTTTCACATTAAAATGTAGACGTGCGTTAACCACGTAACCTTTAACCATGTTTTTATTAATATCAGTATTGTATTTTTGTTCTTTGTTTTTAGAATCAAGTTATTGTATTGTATTATGTAGAAATCTCTCCTATTGTTTTGTTAATTAATGTTATCTGCTTTTTTAGTTTTTTCCGGCATTTTTTCCAGAGGTGTCTTCATTTATCTTTTTTCTAACAATATTTCGGGACACTTACACGTTCCTTTTTCTGGTCACTATGAACCCGTTCGTTCATAGTCACTAGAAGAAGGGACGTGTAAGTGTCCCGAAATATTTTCAAAAAATGAAAAAAGAAACCTTTGGAAAAAATGCCGGAAAAAACCAACAATTCAATATCCCAGAGAAGTTTAAGAAACACATCTGCTTTGTTATATTTCAGTTCAGTCCTTATTGTTTAGAAATTTTTTGTATTTATGATTATGTATCGAACTCCTTGCTGTAAGATAATTCTTTATGAGCAATAAAGTTATTCGTTCATAATTTTCATCGGAATTTCATGTTTTTGAGTTTTTTGATTCCAAAAATCAAATCGGCCGAATGGGAGGGAGAGATTAGGGGTAAAGGCGCTATGACGTTGGTCGTTTTTTATCAATTAGATAGGACTAACTGTTTTTGGAAAAATCAAGGAAACGTCTAGAAATATATGTTTCAAAAAGACATTTTAGAGAACAGAAATCATGTAATTTGGATTGCTATGTGTGTCTGTGAACATGATAACTCCGGATAGAATGAATGTATCGACACAAAATTTTACATGTTAATTTAGAACGCCATAAGGTCGACAATTATTAATTATATCGCCGTTTTATGACATGTATCTGAAAAAATTTAGTTCTTATTTTAAGAGATTTTTCATTAGGTTGTAAATATAGTCAGTAACTTGTAAAATGTACTTAGACTGTTCTCGTCTAAACGAGACAAAACGCGCAATGTACTTCTTCTTTATTTTGTGTTGATACATTCATTCTATTGGGAGTTATCGTCACAGATACACACACAGCAGTCCAAAAAATTATTATAACGTAATATCTTATAATCATTTATTATATTATTATATTTGCTTATAATCATATAAATAAATGCATTCTGTTGTTAGTCCTTATTGGATGTAAGGATGTTAGAACCATTATATTCCAAGTTGGATAAGTTAGCCTGAAGACTAGCAGTTTGGGACGAGTCAAACATCAAATAGTATCAACTTGTGGAAAGTTGGAGCCAACTTTAGTGTGACCGCAGAGCCGAAGAGGCGCGGTGACATCTGTTCAGGCTTTGTTGGGCGAAGTTGGGAGGCGCAAGAGAAACCAGGGATACAGGAGGTACATACAGTATATGTGATGAGATCAAGGGTAATGTACTTCCCCAATACGGATTATTTATACAAACCGCTCTCCCTCTTATATCCTTCTTCTACTTTGCTAGGTGTAACTGATGAAAGTTGACGGTGAATCACCGGCAGTGTACATCCCTAAAACAAATTAATCAATCATGTCTCTGCTCTCTTGCCGATAAATTCATTACATTGGCAGTTATCGGGGTTTTTGATTTGAGACCCCGCTAATCTTAACTTCAGCCGATTTATCTGAACATTAATAGGTGTCGTCCTTTTGGGATTCTCTCTCTTAATTAGTTATTATGACTCATGCCCTGGGTCATATCGCCTACTACCAAAGCGTTCTTTCGTCACTTTGGTGGACATGAGCCCGACTCTTCTGTGGGTTCTAAATTTTGCCTACACTAAATTTTTATTCACCTAGGGCAGGGGCCTTTAACGAGTACCTGACATCGCACAGGCTCGGGACCATCGGTTAACGTCTCATCCGAAGGACGGCGTGTTTAAGTTTATTTCATCTCCCAGATTAAATAAATTAAGGGCCTCGGCCGGGTTTCGAACCCACGATCTTATGGGATTCTGGATACACATATACAATTTTGTCTCGATATATTTATCATATTGAGAGTTATTGTATTCACAGACAAACGCACACAGCACCCACACAAATCATCCCATAAAATTCCGGTTAAAACTCAACATCGAATTTCTGACAGATTATACAAATCCCACTACTTCGTTTAATTGCAATGTCGGTGCGTCTTTGTGAGCGCACTAACACAGAAACTGTTTTGAAACATATTTTTTAGACACGAAAAGATTATTTCTATCAAAAAATTGGTTCCTACCAAAAATGTTTCATATTAAATTCCTTTGTAACGAAATGCCCTCAAATTTCAGATAGGACCAATATGAACAAAGTTCCAACTCACCAAAAATGTAAAATACTTTTTTTATGTTTATCTGTAGTTTTTAATAAAAATGATTTACCCTCTCCTAAATTAATTTCATACTGGCATTACTGCATACAAAAAAAAAAAAAAATAACATGTGTGCAGTTCACACGCGGTAGAAGTGAAACCTTCAGAAAACGAAACTGCGAGACAAGGGGACGAATGCAGTATCAGGAGTGGGATAATTATAGGGTTTATTTATTATAATATTGGTACCAAGTTTAGAAATTATTTTAAATTTTATTATTCAAACTCCATGTTTTTAGTTTCAACAAATGACACGAGTGGCTTATGGTAACTAAAGTATGAAATAAATGTTTCCTTTTTTTTTTTTTTTTTGCTTTATGTCCGATGCCTATTAGCCACGTCAATGTGTTACATCTAGTTATTTACGACATCCATGGCCCCGGGTGTTCTACCTACGAAATAAAACTCACTCCCGGACGGGATTCGAACCCGCGAACCATGGTGAGATAAAAAATGTTTCCTTAATAAGTTCTTAAAAGTCTAAAAAAAAATCACAATTCCAATCTTTTTGGAGGGAGAGGAGGAGGCGATGGAATTTTTCATGATTATCTTTTTTGTGTCGCAAGACTATAGAAGAAGCATTATCGGCAACTTTTTTTCTCTTCACTTTCAGTTACAAGAAGTCCGTATGTTAGTATTTCAAACAGACGACTAAATAAAACAACTGTTATATATATAGAGAGAGATAAGGCAATAGTGTCGCTTTTTCGTTTCATCGAGTTTCAAATCACTTCAAAAACAATCAGAATTAACCTGTACTTTTCTTTTGTTGAGGACTGATGGTATCACCGCGGCCAGAGTTGGCCTATTGTGTGCCCTGTATATGTTGGTCCCTAAAGCAGCCCTGTATCTTTAATAAAGTCCAGGATTCTGCTGCAGGTCTCTCCATAGCCTGCTTCGGTTCTGTTATGGCAGACCCAAAGCAGTGAAACCTCTTGCTTTCTACAATTTTACACTTTACACTTATTGCTTATTGTGGGTGCTCTTAGAGATCCCGAAGAAGGGTTCCGGTTCTATAGGTCACCTTTCAGCTCCTGACCTGGCTAGTTGATCAGCACTTTCGTTGCCCTCAAACCCCTGATGCCCTGGCAACCATCTCAAATCTACTCTATTTTGGTCCGTCAGGGACTCCAGTGCTTGAAGGCATTCCAGGACGATTTTGGAATCTAGGTTGATAGTGCTTGGAGCGCTACTTGGCTGTCAGACAATATTAGGATCCGTCCTCCTCTGATGTTCCGTTTCTTAATGAGCCAGGCACACCCGAGGATGGCATATACTTCAGCTTGGAACAGTGGGATTCATACCCAAGGATATATTAGTATCTCCCCGAACTGTCCTCCCATGTATTCAGGCTCTAACTCCTCTCTCCATCTGTGAACCAGACCAGCTTACCCTCGTTTTTGATATTTAAATTTTTTTATAAAAGTTGGAAACTGGTGTCATATTGTCTGTGTACATGTTTCATACAGTGTCCTCCAAAATGTCCCTGAGATTTATCCTGTACCTTGAAAAATGAAACCTGCTGACGCCAACACATTACTTTCATATAACTCAGTCAGTAAGAAATGTATTTGAGAGAGGAGAGTGGTCTGTACAAAAGTGGTTTGTATGAGAAAGTCCTTATGACCACACATATCTTTTTTTTTTGCAACATTTTAATGCTTTGAAAAAGTTAAATGTTCTAAAATTGAATTAAGGGAGTGTGAAAATGGCTTTTTATTACATAATCCTCTCAACCTGGCTGTAAGTAATGCGAAACAGAATACGTAAGTAGCCCACAATCAGGTGAGTTACGCCTCCTCAATTTGAAAATACTCATTACGTCATGGTGTTCCCAACCTTAAAATGTTTTATTATTTATAACCTGCCTTCCAGGATACTTTAAAATAATACCATCCTTTCTAAAAACGACCCGTCTGTTCGTTATCTAAGTCTCCTAAACGACAGGCAATTAACATGACACCCTCATACAAAAGACGCTACAAACTTTTACTAAGACTAATAGACAAAAGATCTAAAATAACTTTGAAAATAAAACGACTTATAAACAATCCAATCTTCACATAATACAATCCAAAATTTTTCGTACAATAGCCAATGCTCCTTACTATATTTCCAACTAGATATTGACCTCAGCTTTTCCTACCTCACCGAAGTAGCTAAATCCAGGTACAAAAAGTTATTTTTCTCCCTTTGGTCTCTTAGGTTACAAGGGAATGCAACTCAGTGTCTAGGGAGTGTCACCACTGGGTGATTGTCTACTCATTTAGTAAATTTGTTTGTCGCATATATCTATACAGTAGTGAATAATATTTGTAAATTAAAAGAAAAAAAAAAAAGTTATTTATTGCGACTCATGCCCTGGCTTTAAATAAGAGGTCATGTCATCTACTACCAGAGCGCTCTTTCGTCGCGCTGGTGGACATTGAGCCCGACTCTATTGTCACAAATTTTGCCTACCCAGGAGTATTTAACGAGTACCTGACATTGTACAGGCTCGGGACCATCGCTTAACGTTCTATCCGAAAGACGGCGTGCTCAAGTTTTTCGGATTTCAAACCCACCATCTTGTGCTCAGTAGGCGAATGGAATTTTTTTTTTTTTTGTTGAACAAGTCATTAGAAGAGAAGGTGACGGCTGTTCTGAGAATTCTATCTTGACTCTCATGAATCAGTTCCAACTTTGTGAATGAGAGCTTAAGTTTGAATGGTTTTAATTTACACGGCCAACTTCTAATGAATGAAAGAAGATCGAAGTTCATTCATCAGAATCCTTCTTGCCATTACCACTTCTGAAAATTCTGCCTCGTAACAATCAAAGACAAAAACTCCTCGGTTAATCACCATTTGTAATCTTCCAAGTTTTTGCTCTCTCTTTAAGCTCTTCGGCCGATTTTGTTTAAAATCAACAAGTGTCTCATCCAGGAACCTCTCTCTATGAGCGCTTTAACGCAGAAACAATAATTGTAATGAACTGGATTTTGGAATGTCAAATGTGCTAACTTAGATCTGATCAGTTTCTAGCAGAAATCGATGATAAATAAGACCTTGGGGAACTAAGTACTTGTTACTAAGTACTTGTTACAAAGTATTTAGGGCTCTCTCTTCAAATAAAAGTTGTAGAGAATAATATAAGTATGTATATATTTTTTTTAAATTTATTTTATGACAACATCTCAATTACGAACTATACTGTCATGTGAAAACAACATGATGTCAGCAATAAAAATTATAAGTAAAGTAATAAATTATAAAGAAAAAAACATAAGATTTGTAAAATATTTACAGATTCTAAATAAATCAAAGTACTACTTCAATGTCTTTAAGAAAGTCTATTATTTTCTTATATTTTTCTTTGACGGGGTTCTTCAGCCAATCTTGCAGTGTGTCCGTCCGGTTGAGGTCTGGATACTTTCGTCTTGTCTCTTCCTGTTTCAGACACTTCAGTAACCCGTGGTCCATATCCTGCTGCCTCACCGGTCGCACTGAGAACTATTGGTCACCTTGATGATATCTTAAGTTTCTGTTGACACGCCCGTGGTTTGTCCGGAGCCTGCTCAACTGAACTATCTCACGACGACGCAAGCCCATGTCCTGGAACCATGGCTTTAGCTCTTTTATAGTTGTAGAGAATAATATTGGCAGAGTTAATTTAAAATACATTTTTTTGAATTGGTCATAACTTTTGTCTTTTCCGATTCAAGAAGAGAATGCATCATAGTTCACAAAGAAATGATAGAGTATGTGGACGAATACCGGTACCTGGGGCAAACATTGACTTTCCAAGCACGAACAGAGAAAGAGGTGAACTGCAGAATTAGAGCGGGATGGAGAAAATACTGGTCTCTGAAAAAAATACTTAAGGGAGATATTGCAGTTGACCTGAAAGCCAAAATCCTGATGAGCTGTGTCTATCCATCCATCCTATATGGTGCACAGACCTGGTCGCTAACACAAAAGTAAACCAACTTAGGATGATGAGAAGCATGCTTGGAATAAAGATAAGTGACAGAATAAGAAACAGCGAGGTTCTACGGAAGGTGAGGCTAAGAAGCCTCCAGAAGGAAGCACACTTGATGAAGTGGAGATGGGCCGGGCATGTGACAAGGATGAATCCTCGACGATGGGCAAAAGTCTGCACGGAGTGGATTCCTAGAGACGGAAGAAGAGGAAAAGGAAGACCAGGACTGCGGTGGAGGGACGAGATAGTGGAGAGAATAGGGGATGGATGGTGCACAGTGGCAGGAACAGAGAAAGATGGAACAAATGTGTTACAGCACTATTTAAGAGATAACCCTCATTTTACTTTTTGCTTTTGTTTTGTTTTATCTTGTTTTATTTTTATTTTATTTTAATCAAGAAGTAACAGTTATACTTAAGAAATAATGTAATTTAATTTTGGAACATTCGTTAATTTCTTTTCTGATCTCTTCTGTTGAAAGAGCACTAGACTCAAAACCTCCAAAAGGAGAGGCTTTTGTTTTAAAAGAATGTCAATAAAGCTATTTTATTTTATTTTATGTTTATTTACATATTATTTTTTGAAGGGCGCTGGTTTGCGAGATAAATGCCAAAAACTGACTTAAAATGTCGTTTTGAAACCTATTTTTCTAAACGTTTGCTTGATTTACGCAAAAGATATCTGTCCTACAGAAACATTAGTTCCCACAAAACATGTTCCTTATTAATTTCCCAATCGCTTAGTTGCCTAGGTAGAACCAATGCAACAAAAGTTATGGCGGAAATGAAAATGTACAATTAATTTGAATAGGAAATAGATATAAAAATAAAATATACGTAATGTGGCCATTATAGTACTTATTTATACCAACCACTTTTGTACAGATAGCTCTCCCCCCCCCCCCCCTCCCTCTCCCCTCTTAAATTGAATTTTACACTGGCATCAATGTCTACAGGAAAAACACAATCAGACATGCCGACAGCGTAAAACTCAAAAACTGGACGGCCTGCGAAAATATATTATATATAAGTATGTTGTATTTCATTTGAAATATGTATTTCAGTTTTTCTAAAACTTTTCCTTGAAAATATTTTTTATTTGGTCATAAGCATAAATAGGATTTTGTAAAATGTATTTAGGCTCTTAAGTTAAGTGATCAATTTTCGTCAGATCTAGGCCAAAATCTAATCAGATCTAAATTAACACGTAAGACTTTTTCTTTTTAAATTTCAAGTTTATAGCTCCAATGGTTTTGGAGGTAGAACACTCACAACTTTCCAATCGCATATACACATACGCACAGACTGACATCGCGAAAATGGTCAAAATGTATTCAGGGGTCCTTGAAACGTGAAAATCCGTGATTTTTCGCATGATCATAGTACTTCATTATACTATAGGTAATAAGAAAGTAATAAATATAATAATATTATCTTTAGTATAACCACAAATGAAATGTTAATTTCGCCGTTCTTTTAGCTCCCATTATCCATTCATTAGTCCCCAATTATGTATCCCATTACACTTCCCAGTTTGGGGGAATTCTAAAACATGCAATTTGTTTGCTAATGCTAATTTGTCTCATTCTGATTTGCCTTTTTAGTAAATTCATTGGTCCCAAGTTCTGTACTGGGCAGTTCTGTTTCTGTTTAATAAATTACCATTCAGTTATTGCAAATTTTGGAAGGGGGAAATGCACATCATTTCGTCAGACTAAAAGTTATAAAAATAAATAAATATGAATTTGCCAAAAATATAAGTAGGGATGCAGCATGTGATGATGAGGCAGTCAGTGTCCTGTGAAACGTTGGAAGAGAAACGTCATGGTTTTTGGCTTTTTCGACCTCGTGAGTAAATGTTTTCTTCTTTGTCCCATCCGAAGGACGACATGCTTAATGTTTTTTACCTCCCAGATAAAAAAACTTAGCACGCTATCTCAGAGAGCTCTCTATTCTTCTTATTCGTAGTTTGAAAATGAATATTTTATAATTAAATGTATATTTGATAATTATCATTATGGCGTATTTCCATACTTTATATATAAGTGTAAGAGACGTAAACGAATACTTTCTTCAATTCTAAATTGCGCAAAAACGAAATAAAAAAAGAACTCAAGACACATTTTTTTAGCAAACCCGTACTTTCAAAAAGTTATCATTTTGACCTTTGAGATACCTTTGTAACTATTTTAAGTGCAAAAATTGGGTGCCGCCATTTTTTTTTTTTTTTTTTTTAACTATGAAAAATAGATCCCTCGTTTAAAAATCTGTAGGATCCTACATTTTTAGAGTGGGAATATAAAAACTCTTAAAATTATAGCTATTTTACTTAAAAAATCCCATTTTTGTTTTTTGGTTTAAACGCAAAAAAATGTCATTTACAAACTGAAATTATTTCTAAAAATTACATTAAAATTCATTTATTATTTTATTAATAATTTAAATAATTTAATATTTACTTTATTAAATTATAAAAAAATAATATATATTGTAACCACCCTTTCCCCTTCTTGAGAGTGTGTGAGTGAATTTAATTAGTAAATAAAAATTTAAAATCGGAAAATTTATTAAAATTGAAAATTATTAAAATCGCGCCTTTAAATGAAAAATGCCTTGGATAGCTGAGTACACTCCTCACGGGAAGAACGGTTACAAGTTCCTAATGTGTAGTTGTCACCAGTAATTAATAATAATTAATTACTGTTGCGAACTAGAAGAAGAATGGAATGAATCAAACTTAGAACTGTAACATATTTATTTTAATAAGAAAAAAATTTACAAAGCAATTTACAAAATATAATTTACAAATGAAATGGGCCTACGTCGGAAATACTGAATCGTTTCTAAAAACATCTATCCTAGAATCGATATTACAGGTACCTTAATTATGATATCCCTGGCGATGACAATGCGATCAGCTTTATCTGGACATCCCGCAGAAATCATCCAATCACATAGTCCTTGAAGGTCTGTCTGGTTTCGAGGCTACATTAGATGTTACATTTTTCACTGGCTTTACACCGTCCGAAATACACTATATCTCACTGACTAGTTCGAAGTCGGCCTGAGCGGCCCAAGCATGAAGAAGGAGTTGATTTACTCACATATTTAAAATTGAACTGTAAAATCTAAAAGAAAGATATAACTGACGTGGTCTGTCTGGCCCCAACTCTCAACGTATAAAGCAATCACATATTTAAACTGTAAAATATAAACTGACGTGGTCTGAGCTGCCCCAACTCTGAACTTTGACTGATGACTGAAAAGGGTGGGTTCTTTATTTTCGTGGTGGTGGGGGACGGATCCCGACATCTCATTGGCTGTTTGTTCCCGCGCAATTTACTTCCAGCCAGTCACCGGTCACTGGTTGCATCAGTCACTTCTGAGAATAGGGGGTCTCAGCCCTCCTTGGTTGTTCATGCAACTCCGGATATAAACAATATCTTGCTTCCTTCCTTTCCTCTATATCCTTTGTTCCTTGTTTTCGCTCCTAGCTATCGCGATTCACTCGCAGGCATCGATAGTTCCGAGCATGTTTTAAATCAGCTCCAAGGGGCCTCGATTCGCTCGTAGTGTCACTGGTCCTTGCTGTATAATAATAATAATAATTGTCTGTAGGGTAGTACATGCTACAATATACCTACACATAAGTTTACTTACCTACTTAATTTCATGAAAACAAGAAAATTAAACAACTAAAATATTAAGCTGATTTTCTTCTTACAAAGTGGTGCAAAATAATACCAAATGTAAAGCCTTAAAATAATAGGAACTCTTTTGAGGAGGATACATTTGTATATCTCCGTGTCACATTTAGTTTTAATGTTGTAAATATTGTATACTGTTTATGTTAAACTCAAAAATATCAAATTGAGTTTTGAATTTCAAATTGTAATTAATAAGATGAGAATTAATAAATTGAAATTATACCAATAGTTGAGATGTAGTTTTAATGTGTGAATCCCTTTATATTAATCTTATATTATACTAAATTTTATAACGACGTTCTAGTTAGTTGGTTAATATGACTCATGCCCGGGCTTTAACTTAATGTCGCCTACTACCAGAGCGCTCTTTTATCACTTTGGTGGGTATGAGCCCGATTCTACTGTGGGAGTCCTAAATTTTTATTCACCTAGGGTAGGGGTCTTTAACGAGTACCTGTGTGAGCCTTTAACCTCTTGCAAAATACGCGAAGCATATAAGTAGATACTAAAGTCAGATAGGTGAAGTATCTAAGTCGCAAGTGTCGTTCCACTTAACATTAGAATACCCCTTCACATAATATCCTTAATTTGTATCTTCACAAGTAGTGCCTCATAAGCTTCTCTTTATCTTCTTCACAAGTGCTGAAGGCATTGAGAACTCTCCTGTAAGGCGGCCACTTCAATTGATATTCTTCTTTCATAATTTAATTGTTTGTCATTAGCCTATTCGGATATTATCAGACTTCTATAATAATATTTAATATTAATTATAATATTTATTTCCGATAAACCAAAACATGGTAATAGAATGTATACATTAAGATAGCTTATAAATTAGATACATAAACAGATATTAACTATTACAATCTGACAGAAATGTGAATGTTAATAACAATACTATTTAATAAATAATTAGTAATGAAAAATAATGATTAAACTTAAAGTATATCAAGTTTGACAGACCTTAAAAAAGGATATCTCTGGAAAAACTCTGCCAAAAAAATAAAATTAAATCTATGTATCAAATAATGTTTTTGGCTATGAACCAGGATTTGTGTACACTGTACTTCACCAGCGTCTGTTTGACATGGGTCAGACTGTTCTGTATACAAGCAGAACAATGTCAATATGTCGAAATCAAGAAAAAGAGAACGACAATGAACTCTTTCTGATGCTCCAGCCTTTATCTCTCTTCTGAAGCTTAAATAAACGGATAGTTATTTGTAATAGAGCCCCAGAGGAAATTGCCATAGTTAAGGTGAGACTGAAATAGTCCATAATAAACTTGCTTCGTGACATTTCGGTCCACAACTGGGACCAACTTCCTCGCCAGTTCAGCTTCCTGGTCACCGTGTCTATGTGATCCAGCCCCAGTCCAACTTTCTGTCTATGTCCAGTGTCAGTCCCAGGAGATTAACATTTTCTAAAAAGGGGTCACAAGGATCTGGACCCAGACCAAACTAGATCAGGAGGGGCTCTTATCAATAACTCCCAAAACTGCCTATATATTAAATGTTTTGACATGAAATTTCATATTTGAAGTCAAAACCCAATGGGGACATAACCTGTCAAATTTAGCGATATCAGCAGAAGGGAATAAGGGCTTAGGGAAGAGTGGTCATAACAAAACCCCTAATTATTGTAAACCCTAATTTAGTATGAGAATTTAGGAGCCTCTACCCAAGTCAACTATTGAATATTAGCGCAAAAGATCGACTAGTTTTGAAGGGGGTGCAAAAAGTTAATTGATTAATTAGTTCTGGGGAAGTATATTGCAGGTGATTCAACGACTATTTTTTTTTGTGTACTTCGCTGTAATGTCATAATGTAGGCGTTTTTCTGATATAAAACTGGAATTTCTGATACCACTATAAACCTTTGGAATTTGAGAACGAACAAAGAAATGGAAATTCACAAAAGTTTATCTTCCAAGACAATGAGAGTGCTAGAAGAGTAGCAAACTCCGAACTTACAGACAAAACAAACAACAGACTACCGATTAAAGAAGTGCCCGACTCTTGAATGTCGACTAACGCGTGTCTGACTCTAGATTTGTCTTTAAGATTTCTATTGTTCCCGATTCCATAACCAGCCTCTATAGGCTACAACAGACGTTGGACTTTTCTCTACAGATAA
Organism: Aradus depressus; assembly: GCA_963662175.1. Taxonomy (NCBI): domain Eukaryota; kingdom Metazoa; phylum Arthropoda; class Insecta; order Hemiptera; family Aradidae; genus Aradus; species Aradus depressus. The sequence goes on from OY759214.1 coordinate 75,929,145, forward strand.
AGTTATTTTCATGAATCTGAGATATCTCTTTGATTGAGGACTATGCCGAAACTATTTTGACATTTATACGATAAGTATAAAAGCGTGTTCAATAAAACATATTTTATTCACAGAATGAAATTACGTTGACAATATTTACAATATTTTACAAATATTTCTTTTTGTTAAAAATGTTCGTCATTACATTACTAACTTCTGACTGTCTTTTTTCGGTTTATATCATCCGTTATATTACAGTAGCCAAATGAATTAATATTTTTATAGGTTTAGGTTTTATGACTCATACCTCCCAGATAAAATAAACTAAGGGCCTCGATCGGGTTTCGGACCCACGATCTTGAGCTCAGAAGACAAGCACGCATACCACTGAGCACTGCTCAGTGAGCAGTAATCAGTCCGACTATATATTTTATATTTACTACAACTAGTTTCGGCAACTATCCGGCATCCTCAGATAGTGATTAAACTAAAAAAATAATTTTTACCTGTTCGAATGCCGTCCCGGAGAGAGAAAGAAACTCTTTCTCTACTTTTTAGTAATTACAATTATTGTTATAATTTTAATGTGTCTTTTTAATATCTCAATGTCTTTTTTATATTAACAATTAGCATTTTATGATTATTCTCTTAACCTAATTATTGCAAACTGTTGAATTGATCATTTTTTAAATGATTTTTTGGTTTATGTATGCTTAGATACACAACCTGTTGATGGCAGAAAATATATTGATGGCCTGATACTTCAGTATTACTTCTTTACTGTAGATTTATTATAAATCATAAAATTTATAGTTAGTTAGTTATTGTTACTCATGCCCGGGCTTTAACTACTAGGTCATATCGCCTACTACCAGAGCGCTCTTTCGTCACTCTGGTGGACATGAGCCCGACTCTACTATGGGTGTTCTAAATTTTGCCTACCCTAAATTTTTGTTTTCTTAGGGTAGGGACCTTTAACGAGTACCCGACATTGGGACCATCCCAGATAAAATAAACTAAGGGCCTCGGGAGGGTTCCGAACCCACGATCTTGAGCTCAGAAGGCAAGCACGCATACCCCTGAGCTACCGGCGCCCTCTGTAAAATGTATAGTTGTTAATTGGTAGAATAGTGTTAGGTCATGTTGTAAATGTGTCTTTCCAGACTGAGCTACATTTATTCTCAAGTGTGCGCGATGCCGTTGTTTCTTAGATACGAGCGCTGTATAAACGTATTTTTTAATTCATTGTTTGAAATTACGAGTAGCTTTGTACCAAAGATTCTGCATACAATTGCATACAATTAGTATCAATTTGAATATTAATTAATTCTTACTAATTGAATAGTAATATTAATATTATTACAGAGTGTGTATTAATTATAGGAGAGGTAATTCTGACCTTATTATTACTCCACCCTTCACACTCCACTATAGGGACATATTTTCACGTTGGGTTCGGCACGCTTTTTACTTTCTTATGCCTTTAGTATATGAAGTATTGTAATCGTGCAAAAATCCGAGATCGAGCTTTCAACTTATTTTGACGTTTCAAGGTCCCCTAAATTCTGTCTTACCATTTTTGCGATCATGTCTGTCTGTCCGTGTGTGTGTATGTGATGAAAAGTTGTGACCTTCTACCGCAAAAACGATTCTAAGAACTGGAAATTTGGAATGAAGAGAATGTTCTAATTTAGGTCTGATTAGATTTTGGCCGAAATCCCTTTTCTCCGAGACCTAACTAAGTACATTTTACAAGATACCGCTCATGTTCATCACCCAATCAGCCAAAAACGATCTAGAAATGTACTTTTGAAACACATATTTTTGGACCTTTCGTTAATTTACCCGAAAACGGTTTGTCACGTTGAAAAATTATATATTACCAAAATTGTTCCTTATAAACTTTTCTAATGAGTACTCATAAATGAGATGAATCAATAGAACAAAAATTATGACGCCCCGAAGATTGTAAGCTAAATGTTTATAAGGAATATATGAGGAGTTTGGAGCCAGAGCGGACCAACCCACAATTTTTCGGAAAAAGAGTTATTACCATCCTGATGTTGGCATAGGTTCCCTTTTTTCAAAACCAGTGTGGATCACTTAGTTTCTTCACTTCAGTGATAGATAGCAGCACTTTAAGTTTAGTTCACAAATATTTTGTGCAAATATTTTCAAAGTCACAATGGATCATACGGCCTTCAAAAACTTTATAGAACACAAAAAGGGATCACTCATCCAATACTATTCTAAAATTTCAAATATAAATAAATATTTGGGGCCCATTTATGGAGTTAAACAAAATGTACTTAATTTTCAATTGTCATTTTCTTCCTGTTCAGTTTAAACCAGTTGGTCCGCTCTGGCTCCAAACTCCTCATATCTAATTGCAATTTTTAAATCGTAATTCATAGAAACAAACGTTAAAATAAGGTTTATGTATTGGTTGACGTTTTTTTTTTTTGGTTATTTTGACTCATGCCCGGGCTCTAACTACGAGGTCATATCGCCTACTATCAGAAGCACTCTTTCGTCACTCTGGTGGAGCCCGACTCTACTGTGGGAGTCCTAAATTTTGCCTACCCTAAACTTTTATTCACCGGGGATCTTTAACGAGTACTTGACATCGTACAGGCTCGAGACCATTGCTCAACGTCCCATCCGAAGGACGGCGTGCTTAAGTTTATTTTAGCTCTCAGATATAATAAACTAAGAGCCTCGGCCGGGTTTCTAACCCAAGACCTTGAGCTCAGAAGGCAAGCACGCATACCACTGAGCTACCGGCGCCCCTGACCTTTTTAATTATACAAATTAAGAAAAATATATGTGATGTGGCCATTACAGGACTTTCTTATACCAACAACGCTTACAGATCTCTGTCCCTCCACCTTCTCAAAATTATTTTATACTGGCATTGCTGGGTAAAAGAATGTCTAATCTCAGGATTACGCTGTACAAAGAGACAAAATGAAATGATTTTGAGAAGGGGAGGGAGAGAGAGTGGTATGTAAGCGTGGTTTGTAATAAGAAAATCCTGTAATGGCCAGATGGAAAATTTTCTCAATTTTCGTCTGATTTCGGCCAAAATCTAATTAGATCTAAGTTAGCACAAGTAACGTGAATTCTGTTGTTATTTATTTGGTATATCTACAATCAGTTATATATTTTTTATATAATATTATTTTTTTTATATAATATTTTTTTTTTTTTACACTCATTGTTATCAAATTTACTTATAGTTATAATATAACTATATAAGTAAATTTGATAACAATGAGTGTAAAAAAAAATATGAATAAATAAAAAAAATTACAGGAAAAAAATAATAATAATAATAAATACAATGGCGTGAATTCTAGGTTCATAACTACAATCGTTTTTGCGGTAGAGATCTCACGTCGTTTCAATCACATAGATACACACTCACGCACGGATAGACATCGCGAAAATGGTCACAACGTATTCAGGGGTCCATGAAACGTGAAAATCCGTTGACAACTCGATCTCGGATTTTCACACGATTACAATACCTACTTCTTTATACTATAGGTATAAGAAAGTGAAAATATATATGTATATGTGATTTGGCCATAACAGGACTTTCTTATACCAACCACTTCAGAACAAATCAATCTCCCTTCCTCTCCACCCTTCACTAACATTTCGTACTGACATTACCGGATATAAGTAAGCCTCTCTCAGAAATGTGATGAAACTACAACGAAACCAATTACATAGACTATGACCTTCATAGGACATTCTTATACGCAGATATGTCAGTTTAAAATTAATTTTGAAGGACGCAAGGCAGGGAGAGTTGTCTGTATAAAATGTGGTTGGTATAAGAATGTCCTATATTATATATTTTATTTAAATTATTTTAAATTCTTCTACTTTTCAATATTTAATCATTATGTTATGTAAGGTTTAGTTATCATGAAGTCATTTCAATATTGGAATGGTTCAATTTCCTGTGGAAGTATATAGAGGCTCCTAGGCCAATTTCGCTCTATCCGCTAGAGCAGGTTAATGCAACCTGCAAAGGATGGGCTACCTAGACCATATCTCCAGGGCTTTCTAATGCTGACTTATGGATAACTTGTAACGACCTTTTACCTTCCCCTCCCTCCCGTTTATCCATCAGGAGGCCAGATTTATCCTTTTCCAATTTTCTCGTAAAAAATTACATCCATTTGGAGGTTTATTTTAGATCCATTTTTTTTTTTAACAGGATTGATTGGATTGTTTCAGACCGGATACTAAAGATACTCCTCTGTAAAGGGGTCAGAAATTCGATGTTGATTTTTCACTGGAATTTCATATTTTCCGACCTCCTGATTACAAGTCTTCTGTGAATCACTTCCCCAGAACAAATTAATCAATTAACTTTTCGCTCTCCCTCCAAAACCATTTGAACGTTTACGCTAATATTCAACAGTTGACTTAGAGGGCGCCGGTAGCTCAGTTAAAGACCCCTACCCTAGATGTATAAAAATTTAGGGTAGGCAAAATTTAGTAGTGTCGGGCCCATAGTAGAGTCGGGCTCATGTCCACCAGAGTGACGAAAGAGCACTTTGGTAGTAGGCGATATGACCTCGTTGTTAAAGCCCGGGCATGAGTCATAAAACCTAACCTAACCTAACAGTTGACTTACATAGGGGCTCCTACTAAAATTTGTGACGATAAATTCATTACATTATTTGGAAGGTCGGAAAGTATGAAATTCTGTTGAAAACTCCCCATCGAATTTTAAGCCGATTCTGTAAATTCAATCCCACTTGAGGATGACACCTACTTCTTCCGCGGAATCGGCCGAAAGAAAAAAAAAACGAGTGGGACTCGTTAAAAACACTTATTACTGCCTCTGTGATGAATGCAGCGACTTAATTGATCAATTTGATTTGGGGAAGTGCATTGCCGGAGAATCATCGTCGACTTTTTTACTCTACTACTCATTTGTGAGTTCAGACTATATTTTATTTTAGTTAGTTATTGTGACTCATGCCCGGGCTTTAACTACAAGGATACTACTACTAGAGCGCTTTTTCATCCCTCTGGTGGACATGAGCCCGACTCCACTTTGAGACTTCTAAATTTTGCCTGTCCTAAATTTTTATTCACCTAGGGTGCGATCTTTAACGAATACCTGACATCGTACGGGCTCGGGACCATCGCTTAACGTCCCATCCGAAGGACGACGTGCTTAAGTTTATTTTACCTCCCAGATAAAATAAACTAAGGGCCTCGGTCGGGTTTCGAACCCGCGATATTGAGCACAGTAAGCAATCACGCATACCATTGAGCTACCGGTGCCCTCAAAAATATGTATACCTTTAGTGAAAGGATTTGTTGTAATCTTGTGAAAATCCGTTATCGACTTTTCAACCGGTTTTCACATTTCAAAGTTCCTGAATAGGTTTTGATTATTTTCGCGATGAAGTCAGTTTTTGAATGGAACTTAGCCAATAGTAAAAAAGGATGGAGTTAGGGGAGAGAGCTCAATTCAAAAATTCTTTCCATGTTGTGAATCTATCGTCCCTACATAAGTCACAACATCTATTAATTTTCCGCGGAATCAGCTGTAGGGAAGGGGAGGATGAGAGGGCTCAACACAAAAACTCCAATAACCTCCAATGTAATGAATACGTAGGTCAATTATTGATGTTTAGCCGAAATGGATTGGTTTTGGAGGGAGAGCAACAACATATTTGATACTGGGGATGTACATTCCCGGTGACGACTTTTTTAATTTCCTTTGTTCAATATAATTCTTGTTGAACTATCTGATTAACTTGAATTTGATTGAAAATAGACAAAATCAGTTAGTTAATAAATCAAAACCCATTGAATGTTTTAGGGCTGATTAATTCATCGAGACACTTGACCAGAGCCTCAATGAAGCCCTAATTCGGCACTGAGACACTCCTCTGGCAGGTTATTGCTGTCAGATCAGCTATTCATCCCCTATTCAGAGATTAGAGGGCTCTAGAATTACCAGGACAATGGGGTTAATTTGCTGTGGAATAAGTCTGGAGATATGTGCCTTCCTCTCAGGTGGTAAAGAGCTCTCTCTCATATCTTGAAGCGGATCTTCACTTTCGGGGCCATGTTGCTTTACTTTTGAAAGAGGCCCCCCTTTAAACATTTTGGATGAGCAAGAAGTAAACAAATATTAGGAAAATATATATCGGATCATACTGTATCCTGTATTTACCTTATTTACTTTCTTATACTTAAAGTATAAGAAATCGTACGAAAATCCAAGATCAAGGTTTCAACGAATTTTCACGTCTCAGGGTCTCCTGAATGCGTTTTGACCATTTTCGCGATAATGTCTGACTGTGCCTTTGTGAGTGTGTATGTGATTGGAAACTTGTTTGCGCATTACCACAAAAACGATTGTAGCTATGAACTTGAAATGTGGAATAAAGGAGTCACATGTGTTTACATGGTCTGATTTGATTTTGGCTGAAATACGACGAAAATTAAGACCACTGTCCTCTGGGACCTAACTACATGATGACTGGGACCTAACTTATGTTAGTTCAAAAACTTTTTTTTGTAGAGAAAACTGAAATACATACCCATTTTATAGGAAATACGATTTTTCGCAAGTGGTCCGGTTTTTGAGATACTTGGCAAAAACCGTCTTGAAACACACATTTTTAAATATTTCCTTATAAAATTTCCAAAAGCTAATAAGTCTGAGGACTTGAGATAGAGTCAGACAGAAATTATAGCGCCTCAAACAATGAAGAATAATTATTGATTCAAACAATATAATTGATTTATTTATATAATCATAGAATATGAAGAATATGAGGAAATGTTTTTGTAGTATAGTGAAGGAAAATATTCAAAGAAGCAGAGTAGCAATGTGTCATCTATTTTTTGTTCAAAATTGTGTTACGCAAAAATGGTTAGTCCTATCGAAAAATTGATTCCTTCCAAAAATGTTCCCGAGAAAATTTACAATCTCATAAAATTCCTTAAAATTGTGGTAGAACCAATACGCACAATGTTGTAGCGTCCTAGAAAGCGTAGAATAAATTTCAATATGAAGATAATTTTTAGGAGCGTTCATGGCAGCGAATTTCAAAATATGAGGCTAGGAGATGCGTTGGCGTGCCATCTGTTCAATATTGCGCTGGAAACACCAGTGAGGAAGTCAGAAGTGCAGACAGAAGGGCACATATTCCATAAGTCCGTACAAATCCTGGCCTATGCGGACGACATAGACATCATCGCGAGGAACAAGCGGGACTGGGAAATGGCCTTCCTTGCCCTCGAGAATGCAGCCATGGAAGTTGGACTACAGGTGAACGAGGACAAGACGAAGTACATGGCGGCAGGGAGTGGAGTAAGACAGAACCTACCCACCATGAAGATCTGGACACACTCCTTTCTGGATGTCCGAGGCTTTGTATACCTGGTCTCATACGTCAGCTTCGACAACAAAGTGAGAGAAGAGATAGACCGGAGAGTTGCTGCGGCCAATCGAAGCTACTATGGGCTCCAGCGTCACCTCAGGTCTCGACTGCTTACCAAGCCAACAAAGGTGCAGCTCTATAAAACTCTGGTCAGGCCTCTCCTCCCTGTAGAGACCTGGACGATGAGCAGATGAGAGAAGCCTTGAGATATTCGAGAGAAAGGTTCTGCGGAGGATTCTTGGTCCGGTCCAGGAGAACGGCATGTTCAGAATTAAAAATAATGCCGAGGTCGCTACGGAGTTCGAGAGAGTGATAAAACTGGCGAGGTTTCTATGGGCAGGCCATGTGCAAGATGCTGAAACCCCACGAAGACTCATGCTATTGATCCCGGAGGGAAACAGAGGACGAGGAAGACCCAGGAAGAGATGGATTGACGCAGTCGATGGAGACGCAAGGAACCTTCTGATGCAAAACTGGAGAACGCTTTGCTCTGGAAAAAATCTTTGGGAGAAGTCTCTGGACAAGGCCAATGCTCGAAAGGAGCTGTAGCACCGAAGATGATGATGATGAACCTTGAGCATGCGATATATTTCGTGTTGATACATCCAACAGTTATTATAGTTTTTGATCTGAATCCCTTCTCTGATTCCACTCTTTCCGATCGGCCGATTTCGCTGAAAAGTAATAGAATGTATGCATGAGTATGAATAATGAATTTATATAATCAATTTCATGTCAGTACATACATTACATTGGCACTTATTGATGTTTTGGGGGAAGCCACCAACAATAAAGCAGGACAATTTTTTAATAATTTTTATAATCTCGGGGTCTGAAAACATGAAAGTCCTCTAAAAACTCATTATAGAATTTGTGATCGATTACATAACTTTCCCTATAGTTTATAGAGCTATGAAAATAACAATAATGAAAAGATTACATGAGAAAACAACCTTCTTAGTCAGATTGTTTTTTTTCGAAAACACTATTTAGATGAATGTGAAGCGTTCAAAAATTGTTTAAAAATTAATTTAGCGCTGAAATATACTTCTAAACATCTTTCAGTTCCAATTCAAATAAATTTAAAGAAGATACATTTTTCACGTATAATATATATTCTTAAAAAGAAAAAAAAAATATCTAGTTATTTTAACTTTTTCTTCTCTTGTCAAGGCCTAAGGTGGTCATGAATTTAAAACGAAACGAGCCGTGGAAGATTTAGGTATAATTTCCTGGAGGCCCTTTTCACCCAACTGAGCCTACCTTTTCACCCTACTGAATCTACTTTTTCAGCCATTTATGCTTTGAAATTTATGAAACTGTTCTTTTATATGATAAAGTATTAACAGGGGAAAGGATGTACCTTATTATCTTTCAAGCTAAACAAGCTAAGGACTATTTTCGATTGAATGAACAGAAATATACTAAATTCTTTTTTGTGTCTCCATTGAAACAGAACAAGATAAGACTCATTGAGATTTGCATTACAAATTGTTAGTATATATTATCCTTTGAATCCTGGAGTAAAGGAGACTACAGTGAAGACAAACTACTCTGAATTACATTACGCAATGGTGTTAAGGACCTTTCTTAGGTTCTTTTACATTTAGTATAAGAAAGGATTGTAATTTTGCCAAAATACCAGATAGAATTTTTCAGAAATTTTTTGGATTTACTCAAAAACTGTTAGTCCTATCAAAATATTTGTTCTGATCAAAAGTGTACCTTATTAAATTTTACATCACTGAATGCTACCAATTTTAGATAAAGGTGATAGAAACAAAGTTATAGCGCCCCAAATAACGTACAAGAAATTTTTGATGGAAATATTTCAAAATATATATATTTTTTTATAAATTTTCTTTATGGCATTTTTACCATGTGTGTCATGGATGACTATGGGGATACTAGTTTTGATAGGCGCAAGTTTATAATAAATGTCAAGATGCTGTATACGAAATAAAAAAGCTACGTGAGGAAGACAATTTTGTTTGATAAGTTAGATAGGAGTTTTGTGAAGTGCAAAAAATGAAATAGTCGGCTAATTTGGGAGCTATTATTGGAAAGAATTTTGGAAATACCCATCGCAAGGTTCAAATTCTCCAGCTGAGAATTACCTATGTGCTATGCTTTCGGTAAGGCTCCCGAGCCATCAGATATCCATCAAAATTAGTTCTTCTTTCCATATTGAGTTGTTCCTGACTCGAGTGGAGCTTTTGATGATCCTTAGCATTTGATGAGCTAACGAACCTGCCATTTGATCCGTACTTTTTTCTTTTTTCTAGGTAACTCACTTACGAGGACTACGGATGTGGGCAGTCCTTCAAGTATGGCGCGCCTGGCATATAGCTGTACGATTACAAAATATATATCTGCAATATAATCTTTTAATGTATATGTATTCAATATAATTTTTATATGTACGTTGCTTTTTTCCGGAGATGTCTTCTATTTTCTGTGATTGGTTCAACCATCAAAATTCACTGAGGAACCGCATGACCCCCATTATTTAAAGGTGAACTGAGGGCGCCCCGGTCGAGGGATACCATCAGGGATGGATTCCAAAATTATGATTGGCTGGTGGGCGGACCAATTAGTAAATTACCTCGGACTTGTTCAACAGTTAATTCTTGGGAGAGAGAGAGAGACCGCCACAGTCAAGGTTTTGGCAAAAAAAAAAAAAAAAAAGGAACGTGCCCAGGGCGGCGCTGATTCGCCAGACAGGATCGTACCTGGGACTGGACCTGCCGGGACTGATGACAGAGGCTGGCTACCTAGCTTTTGGTCGGTTCGTCTCCTCCTGGCGGAGAATCAAGAAAGCCTACTAACCCGGTGCCGGGGGCCCCACCGACCACCGACAGGCGTGCGGCGGCTGCCCCCGGCTCCGGGACACAGGCAGAACAGAACCCCCGATAAGATCCCGAGATCACTCGGCGTAAGAAGCCGGGAGAACATAGGGTGATGTGACCGACCCCCCTAAGGGGTCAGGAGCACCCGAAAAAAAAAAAAAAAAAAAAAAAAAAAAAAAAAAAAAAAAAAAAAAAAAAAAAAAAAAAAAAAAAAAAAAAAAAAAAAAGGCTATAAAAAGGAGGATCACCAGGAGGAAAATGTTTATAGTGACCAGAAGAAGGGACGTGAAAGTGTCCCAAAATATGTCCAAACGCGTTTTTGTGAAACAAGTTTTTCGTGTTGTACCTGGTGGTTTTAGTGAAGCATGGACGGCTCCGATGGCTGGGGCATTTACAGAGGATGGAACCAGACAGATTGCCGAGGAAGATACTGGAGGGACACCCGGGAGGACAAAGAAGAAGAGGTAGACCCCGCTTACGTTGGATGGAGGACGACCTCAGAACGATGGGTGTGAGAAGATGGAGACGGGAGGCCGAGGATAGAGTAGAATGGCGGAAGATTGTTGCGGAGGTCCAGATTCTACAAGGACCGTAGCGCCAGGGAAAGTAAAGAAAGTGAAAGTAAAGTAAGTAGTTTTTCCTGTTTGGCTATTTTGTGATCTTTTGTCAAAGAATCAAAAAGAAGAGCAACGCGTTTGTATCAGGTTTTGTGTGAAGTGTGGTAAAACTTTTCAGATGTTGCAAAAGGCTTTTGGGGATGAATGTCTGAGTTGATCAAGGTGTCATGAGTGGCACAAGAGGTTCGAAGAAGGCTGGACATAGTCAGAAGGCAATCCTCGTTCAGAATGCTCATCAACTTCGACTAACGACGATCATGTTGCCAGAGTGAACGTTCTCGTGCGATCAAATCATCGACTAACCATCCTTGAAATGGCAGAAGAATGCAACATTTCATTTGGCTGGTTGGAGGAAATTGTTATTGAAGAACCAATAACTTCTACATTTTTTAAATAAATTAGAAAAAAATTAGTCTTGGAACTTTTTGATCACCCCTCGTATGCAATATATTTTTTATTAAAGCAACGCCCGGACCAACATTTTTCAATAGCCTACAGTGACTGAGCAATATACGATAGTACACTTTGAGGGCTTAAAAACAGAAAATAATCAAAAAATGTTTGTTATGTAGTTACATAACTTCCCAGAAACGTGTACTCGTATAGCTGGAGAAGCGATAGAATCGTTATATCCTCCATTGAAAACTCATAAATTCAATTCAATCTGGGAAAATAAGAGCCCACAGACTTTCTCTATGAGTTTAAATGTATATCCAACCGTTTTCCTTCCCGGAAAGTGCATACTTTGGACTTTTTGAAGAGCCATTAAAAACAGAACCATTACAGGATTATGCGATGTCAAAACTTTTGTGAAAAAACAGGATAAAGCCCTGTCCAAACAGTGTCAAAGAGTGGGAAGAAGTTTTCGCCAAGTTTTCTAGGTTGGACGGCACTCGATATGGATGGCAGTTCAACAGGACGGTTCTCCTTGAACCTTGTCTTAGTCGAACAATGAAAGTCAAAATAAGGAACAGCTGATTTGGAACCCAACTTCTCTCACACTTCTCTTGATAACTTCCCACAAACAATGCTTTTGTATAAGACTTATGAAAGACTACTTATGAACTGATATTATTTATCATTAATATCAAAAGTCTGAAGTAGTAATTATTTGTAGGTCCTGGCGCATGAAGAGGAAAAGGTCAAAAGTCACCTACATTATCTTATCCCATCATCAGAACTCTCCCAGTGAAGACAAAGGTCCATCACTAGAGCTCGGATTTCTTGCAGTAAAAAAATTAAAAAACATGTAATAGAAAGTGCAAAAATATGCAACCAAAAATAAAACCTGGCATTAACCGTTTTTCTGAAAAAAAAAAATTGGGTCTAATGTGTAAATTAAATAACTCTTTTTTCAGCATAAAATTGGGTAGGATTTAAAAAATAAATCTATAAAATAATTGCAAATTGCACGGTTTAAGTTTTAACTTCACAAAATTGTATATAGATCTTGACATGCCTATGTAGTGAGCGCCGATAGTTCAGAGGTAGCATGCTTGACTTCTGAGCTCAAGATCGGTTTGAAGCCAGGAATGATAGGTACTCGTTAATGACGCCTACGTTTGGTAACTAAACTTTTGTAGGCAGAATTCTGGTCTCTCATAATAAAGCTAACCAGGAAGGGATAAGACCATTGGATACTTAGGTCCCTAGGTGTACACACAAGCCCTCCCAATATATATATGCCACTGTGTGCAATATAATTTTTGTTAACAATTTCTTCAACATTTGAAGACCATAATAACGGTATATATTCCATAAAAGAAATTACTGAAAAGGCATTTTATGGTATTTTTTAATGGTATTTTGAGGGCATTAAAACATGGATCTGGATTCATATATAACATTTTGCGTCTATAAAAAAAGAAGGACTTTTTTTATTTGAACCTAGAGATCAAAAAACATGAAGTTTCTTTGAAAACCCAGCATCAAATTTTTGGCCGATTACATAACTTCCCTTATACTTCGTATAGCTGGGCAAGTATAACAAAACAATTTTGTGCTTGGCAGGTTGATATGATACCCTCTTTATGCTTTTTTTATTTATTTTATTTTATTTATTTTTTTTTTTTTCGAAACAAATGCAGGTTATTTTCATATGATAGTAGATACTTTTTTTCTCTGAGAACCATATGGAGTCAATAGAAGACATATATAAGAGAAAGAAACAGAGGGGTTGGAACGGGGATATGGAAATTGGAAATCTGGGACTTGTAGGTGAGGTCTCCAGGAATAAATAACATCCTCTCCAGTTCCAAAGTCAGCGAATCTGGAACAAATCCTACCCAAAATCATCCAAAAATATGAATTACCCAACCTGTCTATCTGTTCATATTTTTAGATGTTTTTTTTTTCACTCTCAAAATACTAATTACAATTCATAAATTATTTTGTGATTCTTCCTCAAATTATGGGTTCTAGATTTTTTCTGATATGACCATAAACATGACTGATACTAACTATATTCTTATGATTTTTTTTGACCATTTTGCGAAAACGTCTGTGTGTATGTGACTGAAACTCAGAAATATTTTACAAATGAATATGTGATCTGAGTAGATTGAGGCGAGAAACCAGAAGAAAATTAAGACCTTTTCACATCGTGGCCTTAATATATTATACAAGAGACGCTTATATTTTTGATTTTAACAAAAAGGCACATTTTATGTGGCACAAATACATTCACAATAATGTCCGTAGGGAATAGTTTAAAATAATGTTTAAATTGTAAGGTATATAAATGGGATATTGGGTTCGTCACGCCATAGAGTATATATGGCCGCCATTACATTACTTTGTACTATATGTGTATATATATATATATTTGTTTATTTATTTCGATTGGTTAATGTAGACAAAAGGAGTTTCACTTCAACCGTGCGCTTATTTGGATGAGGCACACCTTCTTTTTTTTCTTCGTTGTGGGCTATGTCCACAGAAGCGCTGCAGTGAGAACGCCCTCCATTTTCACCAACCATCCCATCTGAACCCACCCCAACCTCCTCATGTTTTACCTTACCTTGTCCATTCTGAGCCCTTAATGACACCCTTTGTCCACAGAAGCGCTGCAGTGAGGACGCCCTCCATTTTCACCAACCACCCCATCTGAACCCACCCCACTTGTCCATACTGAGCCTTTCATGACACCTTTTTGTTCATTAGTTCAATAGATTCTCATCACTATTTACAAACGAGCTACTCCACTTCTGATATATTTATCCCCCTCTGGACATGAAGTGAGTAGCTCTCATTACTCAGTTTGGTTAATGTTTGCTAAGGGGGGCGGTCACTGCTCATCCTGCTCAGAGCTCCTCACGTGCCTCCTACCATTTCCACCTCCAACTCTAAATCTTACTCCTAAATCCTACCTCAGACGTGACAACGGGATGTGCCTCTTCTTCTTTACAACGTTTTACACCTCAGTTCTTGTCTTTTGTATTCTTTGTTTTTTTATTATGTTATATCTATAGTATAAGGGAGTACCTATTGTATTTGTGCAAAAATTCGAGATCAAATATTCATTAAATTTTTACTTTTCAAGGTCCTCTGATTACGTTTTGACCGATTTCGCAATGATATCTGTGTGTGTGTGTGTGTATATATTATGTATTTGTATCGCTTATGAGAGCGATAGCAGCGCCACTAAAAGCTCCTATTATCTAGTTAGAGAATCCTAGATGTATAACAAAGTAAAAGGAAAAAGCACGTGTTCTGAGGTCGCCGCCCATTAAGCGTGGCGCCCTGGAGCTGTCGCTCCTTTATGAGAGCGATGGCAGCGCCACTTGAAGCTCCTATTATCTAGTTAGAGAATCCTAGAGGAATAACAAAGTAAAAGAAAAAAACACTTGTTCTGAGGTCGCCTCCCGTTGAGCGTGGCGCCCTGGAGCTGTCGCTCCTTTATGAGAGCGATGGCAGCGCCACTTGAAGCTCCTATTATCTAGTTAGAGAATCCTAGAGGTATAACAAAATAAAAGAAAAAAGCACTTGTTCTAAGGTCGCCGCCCATTGAGCGTAGCGCCCTGGAGCTGTCGCTCCGTTATGAGAGCTCCTATTATCTAGTTAGGGTAGTGAAAGTGGTAAAGGGGAGAGATTGCCTCCCCATTTCCTCCCCTTTGGTAATAGAGAACTTCTCCTACCCATTAGCCGATAGCTATTAGGAACGCAGTTATGTATCCGGTATCTAGAGCTCGTTGTTACCCTACTGAAACTATCCTGTAAGTAAGAGGCTTGTTACAGTCCTCCACCAGGACTTGGGGGGAACTTTAACTGTCAACCGTCCGCTTATATACTCTATAAGGACTTACTACAAGGACTGAGGATGTCCTCCTTTTGTAATAGAGAACTTCTATTATCCATTCGTTCGCGACTATTAGGAACGCAGTTATGTACCCGATATCCGAGGCTCTTTGCGTCCCAATTGAAACTATTTTAAGAACCTTGTTATACGATAGTTCATACTAGTTAAGCCAACTTTGACTATCAGCCGTCTGCTTATCCATTTATCCACAAAGTCAGAAGTTCCTCTCAGTGCTTGCCTCTTTGGTGTTACAGATCTTCTCTCTCTCATTAGCTTTTGACTATTATGAACGCATATCCGCGGCTCGTTGTCTCTTACATTGAATTATTTTGTAAGACCTATCCTACAGTTCACATTCAAGGCGTCGTTGTGTTTGACTTTTGTCGTCTGTGACAACAGACTGCTTCTCAACAGGACCGGCGACGTCGGGACCAAGGTTTCGCCGGGTATGTGAAATATGAGAGGGAGTTGGTTTCATTGGCTTCTCTGGAATGTTTGTAGGTTGAGTTTTTCCGTCATTTCTTCCAGAATTGTCTTCGGGCTGTCAGCAGTTCGAGACTATTTCACACCCTTTCTTCTCGTCATAGGGAACGTCGAGGTCGAGACATTTAAATGGGGGGGGTTGATGATTAGTAGATCTTTAGAAACTAATGTTTTCACCAGTGTGTGTCTGTGAACACGATAACTTGCAATAGAATGAGTCGACACGAAATTTCATATGATTATCCAGAATCAGTAGAAAACTCTAATAACTGCCGTTGTAATCAATGTGTCGACACGAAATTTCATATGTAAATTCAAAAATCTACAACAAAGACGTCTCTATTAATTTCAACAGGATCGGTTGAAGGGAAAGGGGTGATCAAAGGTGAGGCTCACTCAAAAACCCCAATAACTACGGATGTAATGAATGTATCGACATGAAAATTTATATATTAATTCAAAACCCCATAAGAACAGTGACTTATTAATTTTCCACGAAATTTAATTTGGACATCATAGGAAGGGGCACGATTCAAAAGCCCTAAGAAATGCCGATGATTCATTACATTGTGTTTCGCCCCAAAATTTATTATAAAGATTAAGAAGCTCCTATGCAAGTCAGTTATAGGTTTTTAACCCACACGGTATATTGGTCTTGGAGGGAGAGCAAATACTTAATTAATTAGTGCTGGGGAAGTACATTTCCGATGATTCACTCTAAACTTTTTTTCTATAATTTTTTTTTACCTAAAACATTTTCAAGAAGCGAAGTAGGATGGGAGAGGAGTGAGGAATGGACTTGGCTCGCCTGATCAGCCTAACTCATTCCCAATTTTTCCTCAACCCCATTCTCTCTCACTGTCTACTGCTTATCTACAATTTATTTACTAGTAATATTATATTTAATATTCATTTTATATATATATACATATTTACTTGAAATCGGTGTACACCCGTCAACAACCGGTAACACGGCTAGTTTATTACTAAGACTGATAAAGTCTTCTGCATTGGCACTTTCAGTCTCTAAGAATCTTCTCTTCCATCTTAGACTACTTGGGACGAAGTATCCCGCAGCTTGTAAGAGGTTATTAGATGCATTATCACTTCAAAGCGGCTTAATACAAGAACTTAAGGAGATTGCAAGACTGCTCCCGTGGAGTGTAACTAGAGATTATGTATCGTTCATAGTGCTCTAGTATAGAAGAACGCTTCGGTAGTAGGCGATGTGATCTCGTAGTTAAATATGTACAATAACTAACAAACCTTTTAAACATATCATAGTTTTTATTTAATAGTTGTTGATCTATATTTTTTTATAGTTGGGGATAGCAATCTCTTACTTCAGATTTCAGAAAAATTAATAGTCAGAAATTTTGTAAGGAATATTTTTGTAATATATGATTTTTCAAAAAAACCAATTGAAGAGCACGGGCAAAGAACCAGGTTTGTCATCAGATGTTGAAATTGAGAAAACTGAAATTTAATGTTTGAAAGTCCGTATCGTATCAATTCCCCGCACGTCATATTTTCAGCTTCCGTTTTCAGTTACAAACCGTCTTTTTGAAGCCCATAACGATGGTGAATCGTGAAATATGTTTAATATACTAAATACTGTAGTGGCGATATCTCACATTCGAGAAAAAAATGACAAACCTAGTTCTTTCCCCGTGCTCTTCAATTGTTTTCGCATGAAACAAGCAAGAAAAGACTTTGATGTGACGTTCCTCAATCCGGTTGTGTTGAGGAAACTGATCGAACCGACCCTGCGCTTAATTAAAGAGGAAGGAGAGTAGATAGTTAAGTGCTGTTTTATGGGCCATCAGGCTTTGAATAACCTGGGTACAAAACCCACCCCTGCAACCAATCAATGTTGTTTTAACGTTCAAGCTAAGTATATAAATAGATAAATATGTTTATTTTTTGAAAAATATATAATGAATAGAAAAAGATATCACTAGATGATATCATTAGGCAACTGTAATCTGAACGACTATAGGGTTATGAATATTCGTGGATTTTTTTTTATTCTATGAAGTATTTAAAAAAATAAACATAAATCTATAAAATAAATAAACAAAGAAATACTTAAAAATAATATAAATAAAAAATATATATTTTTTTTTGAGGGGGGAGGCTTTATGTTCTGTGCATATAGCCATGTCAATGTGTTATCTAGTTATTTACGACATCCATGGCTCCGGGAGGGAGTTCTATCTACGAAATAAAACTGATTCCCGGACGGGATTCGAACCCGCAAACCAAGGTGAGACCATGCGACCAAAGCCCTACGCTCTAGCCCGCACGGCCCCCATGACCCCCAAAATCTCTCAACAAATTCTTGATAGTAAAATAAAATTTAAAAAAAAAATTAAGGTTTAGGTTAGGTTTTATGACTGATGCCCGGGTTTTAACTACGAGGTCTTATCGCCTACTACCAGAGCGCTCTTTCGTCACTCTGGTGGACATGAGCCCGACTCTACTGTGGGAGTCCTAAATTTTGCCTACCCTAAATTTTTATTCACCTAGGGCAGGGGTCTTTAATGAGTACCTGACATCGTACAGGCTCGAGACCATCGCTTAACGTCCCATCCGAAGGACGGTATGCTTAAGTTTATTTTATCTCCAGGTGGAGGAGCCAAACAAACGGAGGGATATCCCTCAGTGCCACCGGTGCCAAGAGTACGGCCATACAAAGGGGTACTGCGGCCACCCTGTCCGGTGTGTCAAGTGTGCGGGCCTGCATGCCACTGAGACCTGCCGGAAGCCACGAGACCTCCCAGCAAAGTGTGCTCTGTGTGGTGGTCAACACCCCGCCAACTACAGAGGGTGTACCGTGCACACGGACCTGAAGCGGCTGAGGACCTCCGCCACCGCTACAGGGCCCAAGGCAGCGCAGCCCCTTGTCCCGCAGTCCTTCGCCCCTCTTCCCAAGGACTACCCAGCCCTGGCTTCAGGACATCAGGGTGCACCACGACCAGCGCCTCCTCGGACAGCCCTTCCCATGTCAGCCGCCGCTCAGCCAGGTCTCTCCTATGCCCAATTGGCTGGGGCCAGGGCTCAGTCCCCTCAGTCTTCAACTTTCTACCCGCCCCGTCCTTCAGCCTTCATCCCTCCCCCTACTTCCGCCACCGAAATAACATCTGTCCTCTCCTCCTTCATGACGAAGATGGAGTCAATGTTCACCCAACTCTTCAACCTTCTGACCCCAATCATAACCCTACTTGCCAATAGATCCCAATAGTGCCTCCTACCCAACATTCCTTATCCATCCTCCTTTGGAACGCCAATGGCTTACACAACCACAAAGACGAACTCGACGCTCTACTACACAACAAAAAGATAGACGTAGCTCTTACTACAGAAACTCGACTGACCACTAGAAAACACTGCGACATCCCGGACTATATCACCTACAGGACGGACCACCCGGATGGTAGAGCCCATGGTGGCACTGCGGTACTTGTCCGCCGAACCCTCTCCCACCATATCCTGCCTTCTTATTCCTTCGCATATCTCCAAGCAACCCCTATTTCAATTGGCCTGTTTCCTTTTCCTCTCACCATATCAGCAGTGTACTGCCCTCCTCAAACTGTAATTTCACCTGACCAGTTTCATGCATTCTTCCGAACCCTCGGTCCACGATTCCTATCTGGTGGTGACTACAATGCGAAACATCCTCAGTGGGGCAGTAGAGTGGCTAATTCGAGAGGCCGAGTCCTCAACCGAGTCCTGTCCTCCAGTAATTATGATTACTTCTCTCCTGATTTCCCAACTTACTGGCCAACCGATCCTAACAAACTCCCAGACCTGTTGGACTTCTACGTCTCTTGCGGCCTGGGCGCGCTTCACTCGAATATTTCCCACCTCGATGACCTTTCCTCCGACCACAGCCCTGTCCTTTTGGTATTAGATCTGCATCCTATCCCAAAACCTTTACCCCCTTCCCTAACACGAGGTCCTGTTGATTGGAAACTCTTCCAAAACTCTTTGGAAAATTCCATCAACCTCAATATATCCCTTAAAACCCCAGAAGAGCTTGATGAAGCAGTTTCTTTATTCACAACCCTCATCCAAGAAACTGCTTGGAAATCTTCCTTCCCAACACCTCATCCCACACGTTCCCAGAACCACCTTCCTCAAGACATCCTGAACCTCATCTCCTCAAAACCTCGTGCCCGAGCCACATGGCAGAGGACACGCTATCCCACAGACCGCCAAACCTATAACCAACTTTCCTGACTTCTCAAACAGCAACTCTCATCCTACCGATCCCAAAAATATAACTCCTATCTGTCCTCCTTATCCACTCAGGATAAATCCTTATGGTCATACACTTCATCCAGTCCTTACCTACAAGAAGATCTCCAGGGTATGACCTCATCACTTGTAAAATAATTAGAAATCTTCCCCGCAAAGCCATCATTTTCCTGACATATATTTTTAATTGTGTATTTCGAACAGCCTACTTCCCTGCCCTTTGGAAATTTTCTACCATTATCCTTTTCCCCAAACCTGGAAAACCCCCCAACGTTCCAAGCTCCTATCGTCCTATAAGTTTGCTACCCATCCTTTCAAAAATTCTAGAAAAAATTATTCTAAAAAGAATTTTTCCCATCCTCGACTCCAAAAATGTTATTCCTGACCACCAATTCGGCTTCCGAACCCATCACTCTACTGTACAGCAGGGCCTTCGCATTGTAGACCACATTTCCTCTTCCCTGGAGTGTAAAAGCTATTGTTCGAGTGCCTTTCTGGACGTGGCTCAGGCTTTCGACCGGGTTTGGCACCCTGGACTGCTCTTCAAGCTAAAGAGACTCCTTCCCCACACTTATTACCTCATACTCAAGTCCTACCTTTCCAACCACTTCTTCAAAGTTCGTCAGGGTAATGAGTACTCCGACTACGTGCCTGTTGAGGCGGGGGTTCCCCAAGGAAGTGTTCTCGGTCCCATCCTTTATACAGTTTACACTGCTGATATTCCTACCAATCCTAACACACTCCTAGCAACCTTTGCTGACGATACAGCTATCCTTGCTTCCAACCAAGATCCTATCATAGCCTCCCAAAAGCTCCAACAGCACCTTCTCCACATAGAGGATTGGTGTCCGCAGTGGCGTGTGAAAATTAATGAAGAGAAGTGTAACCATGTTACCTTCACTCTGAGACGCCAATCCTGTCCCCCGATTTCCTTCAATAACGTTCCCATCCCTGCCTCCAATCAAGTCCGCTACTTAGGGTTCTACCTAGACCGAAGACTGACATGGAACCCCCACACACGATTAAAACGACAGGAGCTGAACAGACGGTTTGGCCTGCTCTATCAGCTGCTCAGCAGACAATCCAGACTTTCTATTGAAAACAAACTGACCATTTACAAGACTATAATAAGACCTATATGGACATACGGACTGGAACTATGGGGTTGTGCTAAACCATCTAACATCAAGCGTATCCAGTCCTTCCAATCCAAAGTCCTAAGAACAATTGTCGATGCACCCTTCTATGTGTCCAACCTTACCCTCCATAATGACCTTAAAATTCCTTTTGTTATTGACCTCACCAAGTCCCGCTTCTCCAAATTCCACTCTAACCTCTCCTTCCATGTCAATCCCGTCGCTCGACACTTGTCCTCCCGCTCCCACCCAGAAGGCTGAGGCGGTGCTGGCCGAGAGACCTGCTAGGTTAAGATAGCATATACATATAACTGGGAGTGCTGGTAGTGACCAGCTTCTCCCCTCATGAACTCGTACTTTCAGCTCTTCTTTCCTTCTTGGTCTACCTCCAGGGTGGAACAAGATGGCGAGGGGATCACTCAGCCTCCTGTGGCCTCCCCTGCCTCCATTAAGTTGGAGGAATTGGGATGGCAGATAATCGGGGTGTTTCGAGGGGTCTTGAGTTGAAAGCTATTTTATTATTATAATTATTTTGTATATATTTTATCTTAATTTGTGTATATTGCTATTCTAATTATTATTATTATATTTATTTATTTATTTATTTATTTTACTTATTTTATTATTATTATTATTATTATTTATTTTTTTTTTTTTTCTGTAATTTTGTATTTATTTATTATTATTATTTTATTTTTTATTTATTTATTTATTTTTTTTTTTTACACTCACTGTTATCAAATTTACTTATAGTTATATTATAACTGATTGTAGATATACCAAATAAACCTAAAGTTATTTCTTAAAAAAAATATAAAAGGTTGAAGAGAAGATGGAAAAAAAAAAAAAAAAAAAAAATTTATCTCCCAGATAAAATAAACTAAGGGCCTCGTTCGGGTTTCGAACCCACGATCATGAGCTCAGAAGACAAGCACGCATACCACTGACCTACCGGCGCCATCAAAAATAATAAATTAATAACATTGTAAAAAAATAAAGTAAATAATAATGTAAAATAAATAAATGAATAAAACAAACTTATTTTTGAAATATTGTCTATTCCACTAAAGATATATATATATATATACAACTACCGGTTTCGGCTTTATACCATCGTCAGGTCTAGTTGTGAACTAAGTCAGTTTGCAGAGAGCGACCCTTCAAATACATCTCAGGTCAAAGGGTGCTATTAAAACTTGGGAGTCCCCCGGCTGTACCGTTAGCTAACTCATGAAATATTTCTTAACAAAACCTAGTTCTAAATTTACATAAAACAATATTACTAGACTAATCGTGGCAAAACAACTAATAAATAAGTACAAATACAAATAAATAATAAAAATAGAAATAAAATTAATAATAATATTAAGATTTAGATAACATTAAATATATATGTGGAACCAAATATTAATAACAGATAATACAAACATATATGTGGAAACAGAACTGGATCAGGGTGTTAACAAAGGGGAATAGTTGAAATAAATTTGGTCATTCATACAAATGTTCCTTTTGTTAGCTTTATTTATTTCTAATTGTTCTAAGATATTAAGTAGCCTGCTTTTTGAGCAATAGTGGAGATATTTGATGCCTGTAGATGGGTCGAAAGTGTGGCTATTGTCAATTATGTGGGTCGCGAATGTAGAACGGTTTCTTCGGTTCTTTATTTCGGCCGTGTGTTTTTTAATTCTTTCCCTAAAACGACGTCCTGTCTGTCCAATGTATAATTGACTGCACGTCGCACACTCTAGACTATAAACACCGCTTTTATTTTCAATATCTGTTTTGTCCCTACCTCTCTCTAGGCACTGGCTTATGGGATTGATAGTTTTAAACCCGATATTGAAACCTTCTTTTTTCAACTCTTTACCTATTTTTTCTGAAATTTTTCCGTGGTAAGTTAAGCTGACCCATTTATTATAAACTTTATTTTGTGTTTCTAATTTGGTCAGTTTGTTCCTAAAATTATGATTTTTGACCTTCTTTTCAATTTTATTTATTGTTTTTTGTGGGTAGCTATTGTTATTGGCTATTTCCTTAATAATCTTAAGTTCTTTATCTTTTGATTGTTGGGTCATTGGAATTGAGTAGATTCTGTGGAACATGGAATAAAAGGCCGTGTATTTGTAACTGGAAGGACAGTTAGAAGATGGGTGTATTACCGTGTCTGTTGTAGTCGGTTTTCTGTGAATGCTAAATTCGAATTTCTTGTTATTAATTTTGATCTCCAAGTCCAGAAAATTTATGGTTTGACCTCCTATTTCCAACGTGAATTTTATTTTGTTGTGGACTTTGTTGACATAGTCAAAAAATAAGTTAATTTGTCTTTCTGTTCCGTTAAAAAGTATCAAAATATCGTCCACGTACCGCTTCCAAAACATGGCCTTTTATTCCATGTTCCACAGAGCCTACTCAATTCCAATGACCCAACAATCAAAAGATAAAGAACTTAAGATTATTAAGGAAATAGCCAAAAACAATAGCTACCCACAAAAAACAATAAATAAAATTGAAAAGAAGGTCAAAAATCATAATTTTAGGAACAAACTGACCAAATTAGAAACACAAAATAAAGTTTATAATAAATGGGTCAGCTTAACTTACGACGGAAAAATTTCAGAAAAAATAGGTAAAGAGTTGAAAAAAGAAGGTTTCAATATCGGGTTTAAAACTATCAATCCCATAAGCCAGTGCCTAGAGAGAGGTAGGGACAAAACAGATATTGAAAATAAAAGCGGTGTTTATAGTCTAGAGTGTGCGACGTGCAGTCAATTATACATTGGACAGACAGGACGTCGTTTTAGGGAAAGAATTAAAGAACACACGGCCGAAATAAAGAACCGAGGAAACCGTTCTACATTCGCGACCCACATAATTGACAATAGCCACACTTTCGACCCATCTACAGGCATCAAATATCTCCACTATTGCCCAAAAAGCAGCCTACTTAATAGCTTAGAGCAATTAGAAATAAATAAAGCTAACAAAAGGAACATTTGTATGAATGACCAAATTCCCCTTTGTTAACACCCTGATCCAGTTCTGTTTCCACATATATGTTTGTATTATCTGTTATTAATATTTGGTTCCACATATATATTTAATGTTATCTAAATCTTAGATCTTATTATTATTAATTTTATTTCTATTTTTATTATTTATTTGTATTTGTACTTATTTATTTGTTGTTTTGCCGCGATTAGTCTAGTAATATTGTTTTATGTAAATTTAGAACTAGGTTTTGTTAAGAAATATTTCATGAGTTAGCTAACGGTACAGCCGGGGGACTCCCAAGTTTTAATAGCACCCTTTGACCTGAGATGTATTTGAAGGGTCGCTCTCTGCAAACTGACTTAGTTCACAATTAGACCTGACGATGGTATAAAGCCGAAACCGGTAGTTGTATATATATATATATATCTTTAGTGGAATAGACAATATTTCAAAAATAAGTTTGTTTTATTCATTTATTACAAGTTTCCACAATATGTCCGCGTTCCTCAACTTAGAAGTTGGTAAAATAAATAAACAAAATAAGACAAATTCATCTAACGAGGTAAAAATAAACATCTGTTTGTGTTAACACGATAGGTCCGACACGAAATTATATATGTGAATCTAAAAACGTAACGGCGACACCTGTTGTTTTTCAGCCAAATCGCTGTTCGGTCAAGAGAGAAGGGGGGATAGAAGAAATATTTAACTCAAAAACTCTAATAACTACCGTTGTAATGAATGCATAACACAAAATTTCTTGTGTCAATTAAAAAAAAACCCCATAAGGACGACAAGGGGCATTTACCCAAGTGGATTATATTTTCGCCTTTATCAAGATTACATAAAGGATACTTGGAGATATATTTTACACGCCATTAAGGTTTAAGGTTACACACCGGATCTTTAATATTGTACTTATTTTTTTCAATTATCTTTCCATCCTGTGTATAGTCCACACTTGTGAAAAGATCCCTGTCTTTCGTAACGAGCTCTCGATATACGATCGTATATGATGTAATGTCAGGCTAGATAGTCCAACTAATCGTATAATCTTACCTATGTACGTTTATAAAGGACCTTGTTTTCCTGGAATGACCCTTCAAATACCATTCAGTCCCTTATTTACTGAAAACTCCATTTTCCCGAGCCTTAAATCAGCTTAGGAGGGACGTACTAACCACCGGCAAACCACTTTAGTCTCTAATTAAATTTTCAAGAGGGTAAAAAACAGGGGTAGAAAATCTCCCTGTATGGGCGAAAAACTTGTATACACAAATGTAATGTATTTTTTTAATTTTTTAATTTCTTATACCTATAGTATAAGGAAATCCGAAATCGAAGTTTCAACTGACTTCAAGGTCCCCTGAATGCGTTTTGACCATTTTCGCGATGATGTCTGCCTGTACGTGTTTTTGTCTGTGAAAGTGTATGTGATTGAAATGTTGTGACCTTTCTACAGCAAAAACGATTGTAGCTATGAACTTGAAATTTGGAATGAAGGGGTCACATGTTCTAACTTAAGTCTGGTTAGGTTTTGGCTTAAATCGAACATAAATTGAGACCACTTTCTCCTGAGACCTAACTAAATTTTACAAGAAACAGCTTATGTTTTTGATCTAATCAAAAATCTTTCCAAGTAATAGTTGTAGAGAATAATAAAATACATAATTTATATGAAATAACATTTTTCAGAGGTTGTCCGGTTTTCGAGATACATGCCGAAAACTTGGAAATGTAGTTTTGAAACACATATTTTTAGAAGTTTCCTTGATTTACCCGAAAACGGTTAGTCCTGTCGCAAAATTGATTCTTACTAAAATTGTTTCTTATAAAATTTTCAATCCTATTAAGTCTTTAGAGTTGAGATAAAATCAATACGACGAAAGTTATACCGCCCCAAAGAATGTTAACTAAATGTATATAAAGGATGGGTCTAAGTAAATCTTAAATCGTAACTCATAGCAACGAACTTTAAAATATTGTTTTTCTATTGGTCGTTTTTTTGAAAAATGATAAAAATGATTTTTTTCAGAAGCTATAAGAATTTTTCATATTTGAGACACTTGTGGAATTGTGCAATATACTTCTCCTCTTATTAATCAAATAAGTGTTCTCTCTCACTCTTAAATCAATGAACCAATTTGATGAAAATCAACAGGGGCTCTTTCTCAGGGGCTTCTGAGCCAACGTATTAAATTTCTTGTTAATTAATTTGTAACATTGAGAGTTATTATGGTTTTTGAGTTACGCCCCCTCCTCTGATCCCAATTTTGTGTCGAAAAGTACGGCAGTTATTGGGCTCTCTGTATTGAGCACCCCCTCCTAGTGACACACACACACACAGGCAAACAGGAATTTAGTTGTTGACCGATTGCGGAACTTCCCTGTGGAAGTAAAACCTACATATTATGAATACGATGAACCCTCTTTGGGTGACCGTAAAACGTTTATCTCACGTCTCATTCCTCGCTGTGGTAGACGGAACTTGATAAGCCATTAAGCATGATGGAGTAAGAAAAGAGCATTAGAAGACTCGACTTAGAAGAGAGATGAGATTTGAGAAACCAGAACGTGGCTTAGTGCAGAAGTAGCAGGAAGTCTTTACGGATTATGGCACTTTGATAACTATGAAGTCTGTCCCCACCAGAGAAGGTACTCTCAATCGATTTGTAGAAAGTCGTCGGTGAATCACCGACAAAGTAATTCTTCAGCACGAATTAATAAATTAAGTTTTCGCTCTCCCTCCAAAACCAATTGACACTGGCAGGGGCGTAGCCAGGATTTTGAGCAAGGGGGGGGGGGGGGGCAACGTTAGGCTACGAGGGTGGGGGGTATAGACTCCCGGGGGCACAGCCTGCAGTTTCCCTAACCACGGAAACTTTTCCTAGTCCATGTTGCAGACCTTTTTGTTATTAATTTGGGAGACTCGGACCTCTAGAAGCTCTCCCTGAGGTAACCACTGACGGTAAAACTTAAGTTGACTTTACATGAGCAGCAAAAATGCAAAGCGCAGCAGCAGCAAATGGTGGTTTCTGTGCTTTTAGAATTAAATGACTCACATCCAATAGAGTGCATTTGCTCGCGCAAAAAAAAAGTTATTCGGGTTTTTGAGTTGAGTCCCCTCTGATCCCTCCTCTCCTTCAACTGATTCCGCTGAAAATTACAAATATGTCGTCCTTATGTATTCTGAAATTTACATATGAAATTTTGTGTCAATGCCATCCATTACAATTGCCGTTATTAGGGTTTCTGTGTTAACTTCCTCCCCCTCACCCAATCTACACCCTCCCTCTGGCCGATTTGGCTGATAATCAATAGGTACCGTCCTCATGGGGTTCTAGAAACACCGTAAACACGATGTGATCGTTGTATAGACATATACACACTGTCAGACAGATATTTTTTTTTTTTTGTAATTAAGGGTGAACATCGGAAAACATGAAATCCCGCTGAAAACTGAACAGCGAATTTCTAACCGATTTCTTCATATAGCGGGGGAAATATAACCGATTGTTAATTCTCCAGCAATGCAAGTTATTAAGTTATGTTTTCGGTCGAATATTCGATGCGGCGTTTTCAGCGGAATTTCATGTTTTCCAACCTCATGACTGCCGTTGAAATAAACTTATTGATACACAATTTCATATGTGAATACATAACCCTCTAAGGACAACACATATTAGGTTTAGATTAGGTTTTATGACTCATGCCCGGGCTTTAACTACGAGGTCATATCGCCTACTACCAGAGCGCTCTTTCGACACTCTGGTGGACATGAGTCCGACTCTACTGTGAGAGTCCTAAATTTTGCCTACCCTAAATTTTTATTCACCTAGTGCAGGGGTTTTTAACGAGTACCTGACATCGTACAGGCTCGGGACCATCGCTTAACGTCCAATCCAAAGGACGGCGTGCTTAAGTTTAATTTACCTCCCAGATAAAATAAACTAAGGGCCTCGGTCGGGTTTCGAACCCACGATCTTGAGCTCAGAAGACAAGCACGCATACCACTGAGCTACCGGCGCCCTCAACAACAACACATATTGATTTTCAGCTAAATCAGCCGAAGGTAAGGATGGGATTAGGGCGGAGAGTCAACACAAAAACTCTAATAACAACAGATAAACCCCATAAGGATGGCACCTATAAATTTCTGCGATATGAAATGAAGGGTAGGTGTTCGATACAAATACTCTAATAACTGGCGATGTAATAAATGTATGGACATAAAATTTAGCATGAGCGTTCAGAAGCCACTATGTTATTCAAATGGGCAAGGGTTTTATCGCAAACGGTCGATTGGCTTTTTGGAGGGAGAGCGAAAACGTTATTGATTAACACATACTGGGAAGTAATCTCAGAAGGTTCAACTACAGGACTTACCGCTGCAGTGTTTGCAGTGTCTGCTCAATTATGGATCCACTGTTTGTGTTTTACTGAAGGTTATGGGTTAGGCCAAACTTAAATTAATATTGATCAAGTCATTTATTTTAATTACAATCAGCAAACAATGTTAACCTCATTAGATTCCAACAAAAAGATAAGCGAACATCAGACTCTACGTGTTTGCTGTTCGCTAAAATATTTCTGTTTGCGAAAAATCTGCACATAAAAGACTGCATTCACCTGTATGTATTTTTGTTTGTAATGTATTCTTCCCGACCGAAGCCCCTAAAAATTTGAACCTACATTATTTCTCAAATCCTATCACAGTGCCAATTTGCCCCAGGAGGTATGGCCCACAACTGGGGTAAGTTAACGTAGTTGGAACACTTTCGTAAACAATTTTTTACGAGTAAAGTATGCAATTTTAAATTATATTTTTCTCATTAATTTGTAGCCAAGGAGCATCGGCAGCATTGCTCACATTCGCTGAACGTATAACAGAAAAAAATGAAAAAATCAAAAAGTAAAAACTATGCCGACTAGCCCCGGTCTCCCCTACCCTTATATTCAGGCTTAACCAACATACATACTTATTGTGGGAATATTGAGGGTCAGTCAAAGATGGAAGAAAACACTATTCAAATGCCAACGTTTCGATATATCATCATCAGGGCCTACAAACATGGGGGGGGGGGGGGGGGGGAGGGGGGGGGGGGTCAAGATTAGAATCACAATTAAACAATGTAAGACTTCATTCAGTGTACTTGCCTTCTCCCCAACCCTGCTTATTCAAGTAAGTCAGTTTAATTTTTACTCTTTATTATGTTCCACCTATTTGTCTATTTCCATTATTATCAATGTATTCATAGTTAATTTTAATTTGTATTAGTGTACGTTCATGTTAATGGTTAACAATATATCTATATTTAATTTTAATGTTTAGTAATTTAGTCATAGTAAGTCAGTTTCAATTTTTAACTTGTTATAATGTCTATTTTAACGTTCAGTAATGTTCATCAAGACACTTTTGTTTATTTGTGATTCTAATCTTGATTTCCCCCCCATGTTTGTAAGCCCTGATGATGATATAAAATATATCGAAACGTTGGCGTTTGAATAGTGTTTTCTTCCATCTTTGACTGACCCTCAATATTCCTACAATTAGAATCTACAGTCGCTAATCAACATCTACAATACATACTCATATTATATTTATATTAGTTACCTTCTTTGTATACATTTTTCACCTGAGAAATCATTTAGAATCATTATTTTAGTTACGTTTAAATAATAATTTTTGCACTGAAGAATTTCTTGTCCAATGTACAAATCGTAAGCATATCCTTACGACTCTAATAAGACACTAAGTGTGGAGAATTAGGATGCAGACTTACAGGATTAAGGTTGAAGAGGGACTTAAGAAACGAGGGCTTGGCTTTATACAGAAGTAACAGAGGATCATAGTGGATTAGAAACTTCAATAACTAGGACTTTGCTCGACGGTACTTGAACTGTTTGCTTTAAGTTCAATAATGGCGTCTCCATGTTTGTGTTTTATCTAAGGTTATAGGTGAGGGCAAACTTCAATTAATTTTGATTGTGTAAACTTCCTGATTATAATCAGTGAGCAAGGTCCTATCTATCAGAGGCTACCTCAAGAAGGTATATGATATTTTTTTAAATAGCTGTTTTACTTCCCCACTGTATGGGGTATAGAAGAAGTTATGTAATCGGGCAAAAGGAGAAAAAAAGCATACAGATCACATTCTCTCCCTTCTCAAAATAATTTCATACTGGCATTACATGATATACGAATGTCTACTCTCATGCTAACGCTGTAAAAAAAGACAAAATTAATTTTTTTTTGAAAAAACTATCAGTGCATAAATCATATTTTAAAGTTCTTGTTATTAGTTACAATTTAAAAATAACAGATATATTCTTTATAGATATTTAGTTTACATTCTTCGGGGGGCTATAACATTCGTCGTATTGATCCTATCTCAAATCTGAGAACTGCTATAACATTCGTCGTATTGATCCTATCTCAAATCTGAGGACTTAGTGATTGGAAATTTTATAAGGAACAATTTTGGTAGTAATCGATTTTGCGATAGGACTAACTGTTTTTGGGTAAATCAAGGAGACATCTAAAAATACTTATGTGTTACAAAACTACATTCCTAGATGGTTTATGGCATGTATCTGGAAACCGGACAACTTGTGAATAATCGTATTTCATAAAAATTATGTACTTTAGTATTCTCTACAACTATTACTTGAAAAGAATATTGATTAGGTCATAAAAGTAAGGGGTATCTTGTAAAATGTAGTTAGGTCCCGACGGAAAGTGGTTTTAATCAGCCAAAATTAATGAGACCTAAGTTAGCACTTGTGACTCATTCATGCCAATTTTCAAGTTCATAGCTACAATCGGTTTTGCTGTGGAGAGCTCACAACTTTTCAATCACATACACACAGACAGACATCATCGCGAAAATGTTCAAAACATATTCAGGGGACCTTGAATCTCGGATTTTCGTAGGATCTTGTAATCGCAGGAGTATTGTTACTTCTTTATACTAAGTATAGGTATATGAAAGTAAAAAAAATATTTAAAAAATAGGTACCTTGCCTTTTCTTATGAGGTTTTGGATACTTTGATAAAATTTTGCCTCGAAAGATTCATTCAACCAGAAATTATCGTTATCACAGATACAAATGCAAAATTTATTTAATAATTTCTAATTTTTGGGATCAGGTGAAATTACGTTGAAAACTACCCTTATACTTCGTATCGCTGGGAAAGTAATAATATGATAACCGGGTAAAATTTTCTTATTCCCTACATTTCCAAAAATGCAATTGGAAGACTTATACCACCTGTTAATATCCTGTCCGATCTACTCCCCCATTAGAAGCCATTTCCTGCCTCATAGTATCAGTATAGACCGATCCAAATTTCACACATTACTTCTGGCCCATAATAAGAATGATATCTCAAACATTTTTCATTATCTAATCAGCGCTCTGAAACTTAGATTACTTATTGTTAAGAATAATGTATTTAACTTCCATAGTATATTGATATTCAATACCTACATCCCTACTCCATATTTACTGTATTTGTTATATTATTAGTATTATTGTTAATTTGTAATTACTTATTTTATTTATACTTTATTTATTTATGTTATTTATTTAGTTTGTTATAGTTTCCTGTATATATGTCATTTTTGTCCAGCTGACCAATATATAATTTTGGAAATGTTAATTTCAATATTGTAAAAGTAATGGTCACTGACTCATTTGTATAGGGGTGATCCCTTTAAACAATAAAAATTATTATTATTATATTTCCGAAAATGCTTAGGCATTGCTTTATAAATCTTCACAAAATTCAAAGGAACGTCAACATTTGAACATAATTCAATATTATTGAAAACAGATTAAATTAATTACAGACTGATCCAAAGTCAATATGTATAACATACATATGTACATAGAACTGAATATATTAATTACATGTCAGACTAAGTGGATTTTCCCATTGATTTAATGCTGTTGGTAATACAGGGGAGAGGTTCGGAATATATTACCGGAGACATACCTAGGCAAAGTTAATTCCAGGTGGACATGCCTTCGTATTGTCCAGGCACTGACAGTTCCATGGTGAGACATTTTTCAAAATTTGATGGATATTTGGAGTACACACGGCGTAATATCAACTATGGTTGCGAGATTGATAATATAATATATCAATACAAAATAGAGGGCGCCGGTAGCTAAATGATATGAGTGCTTGCCTTCTGAGCTCAAGATCGTGGGTTCGAAAACCGGCCGAGGCCCTTAGTTTATTTTATCTGGGAGGTAAAATAAACTTAAGCACGCCATCCTTCGGATGGGACGTTAAGCGATGGTCCCGAGCTTGTGCGATGTCAGGTACTCGTTAAAGACCCCTGTCCTCGGTGAATAAAATTTAGGGTAGGCAACATTTAGGACTCCCACATTAGAGTCAGGCTCATGTCCACCAGAGTGACGAAAGGGTAGTAGGCGATATGACCTAGAAGTTAAAGCCCGGGCATGAGTCATAATAACTAACTCAATACAAAATTTATTTATTTAGGGGTTCCACATGTCGGAATGAGTGAATTCCTAAATTCTGGTATCTTAGAAAGTGGTGTAATGAGAGTGGCGGATCTACAGTTTTGAAAATTTTGTGGTTTTGAAGGAGGCGTTCAGAAAGTTGAGAAAAGCATGTTGTGTAAGGTTGGATGGGGTAGTACAAGAAGTAAATAAATATTAAAACATGTGTATTGGATTTTATCCTTTATCGTACTTCTTCTTATAACAACATAAAAATATATGTGATGTGGCCATTACAGGACCACCTTCAACTAACCACGCTTACAGATCACTCTCTCTCCCCCTCTCCTTCTCAAAATCATTCCATTTCGTCTCTTTGTATAGCGTTAACATTCTTTTACCGAGTAATGGCCAATTGTAATAATTTTGAGAAGGTTCTTTGGAGAGATTTGGCCATTGTCAAAATCTATCTCAATACTTCGTTTTTATAAAAAAAATTTGAAAATTTTTACAATTTTTTGACGTTTTGTTGGTTTATTGCATACTCCATAACGGCGCAGTTAATGACTGTCAGTCTTAGTTATAAAACTAACTGACAACCAGATGGATGATAACTTTGTCAGTTTCAGTTTGATGTTTACTTACTTCAGTTAATTAGAAGGATCTAATGAAGACAGATCTAAGTATGGTTGAGTTAGGCCCCTCTGCGGCTGTCCTGAACTTGGCAACATCCCTTGCCAACTTTCTTATAAAGGGTCACTCGGGAAAGACATATCTCAACTGTGAAGCTTCAAGAATTAGAAAAAAAACTTTATACTCTCTTCAACTCGTATATCAATAATTTTTCCTTAATCCAAATTCCAGAGTGTGAGATGATATAACATCATATATTATTATGAATTGTGATAATTATATATTAATATATTAAATAAAAATAAATAAATATATAAATATTAACTAAAACGAAAAGAATTTTCCTGTAGAAATTGTATCTCTAATATTTTGATTTCTACAGTAATTTTCAGGTCCTAAAAAATATCAAAAGTTCAAGATGTGCAATTTTCAATTAAGTGCACGTAATTTAAAAAAAATTTAAATTAACAAACTTTTCATTTGAATTTCTAAAGAGATGCCATATTGTTTTTTCTAAAGGTTTTTAAATTATCTTACTGGGCCAACAGGGAAAAATGAATAGCATAGAATTACGAGAACAAATAATTGGGTTTATTTACTTAAGCTACATAATACAATTAATAACTAAGAGATAAAAAAAAAATCAAATTGTCTACAAAAAGAAATCTTACAACCTGATTTTTTACATTTATGTTTTAGTCTCTTTTCTTTTTGAATATTGGCCATTCTTCAAATTCAAGTTATTTTAAGGCATATAAAATAAATAAGTAAATTAATGTACCTCTACACTAATTCAAAACAGCTGATGGTCGTGTTTTGTTTTTTATTCATGGGTTGTTTTAAAACAAAATGCATTCATATATTTATTTACTAATTTAGTTGCTTCTTTGTTTTTTTAATAGAAATGTTTTTTATAGAAAGCTGGCCATTCTTCAAATTCAAGTTATTTTAGGGCATATATAACATATAAATAAATTAAAGTACCTTCTTTGCGCATCTTAAATTTCCAATTAATCACAATCAATTCACATCTACTTTGTTCACCACACCACCTTAAGCCTAAAAAACCACTCTTTGTCCACCTTCACATCTCAACCCAGACCGCTCCACAACATTGACTCAGACCTCGACTGGTCTACCCTAATTAAAACAGCTGATGGTCGTGTTTTGTTTTTCACTCATTGGCTCGTTCCAAAACAAATATGACTTCTTATAATTATTCACCAATTTAGTTGCTACTTTGTTTTTATAATATATGTATATTATAAATATTATATATCATTTATATTATAAATAAATATAATTAATTTTTATAATATTAATAATTTTAATGTGTGTTTTTTCATACATCACAGGATGTATTTAGATCGAGTTTTCAACAGAATTTTAGATTTCAGTGTTCCGTGAAAACGTTTTAAACAATTTGCGATGATGCTATTATAGCAATGAACTTTAAATTGAAATGAATGTGCTAATTTAGTGATTAAATTTTGCACAGAGGAAAATTAGGACCACTTACTTTAGAGCCTAACTAAATTTTACTGAATACCGCTTATATTTGAGACTTAATTAAAAATATATTTGTATAAAAGTTCTAGAGATTTCTGTAAAGCCCATTTTATGGGAAATGTATTCTGAATGTATTGAGAGACACATTTCCCAAATCGTCTCAAAATGACGATTTTTCTTAAACCTATAAGATAGTAGGTATTGTAATCGTG
This sequence comes from Aradus depressus, assembly GCA_963662175.1. Classification (NCBI taxonomy): domain Eukaryota; kingdom Metazoa; phylum Arthropoda; class Insecta; order Hemiptera; family Aradidae; genus Aradus; species Aradus depressus. The sequence continues at coordinate 75,964,019 of OY759214.1, forward strand.
CGAAAATCCGAGAGTTTTGAACTTTTTAATGAATACTTTTTGACAGTTTTTGCGATGATGTTTGTTTGTGATGAATAGTTATGAGCGCCATTACAGAGAAACTAGAAATTGTCAATGGACAAGGCACTGATTAGATTTTGAAAATTGAAACCACATTACTCTGCCTAAGTACATTTTACAAGATGCTGTTTATATTTATGACTTAACTAAAAAAATTTTCAATTAAAAGTTGTAGAGATAACTAAAAGTCATATTTTATATTAAATTAAATAAAAATTATTTTAAAATAAAATAAAATAGCGTTATTAACATTCTTTTATAACAAAAGGCTCTCTCCTTTTGAAGGTTTTGAGTCTACTGCTCTTTCAGAAGAAATCGGAAAATCAATCCGAAAGGAAATCAGAAAATGAATGAAAAAAAAAATGGAAAAAGGGGAAATGACAACTAGTTGATATTGAATTTTAACGATTTTCCTAAATTAAATTATTTCTTAAGTAAAACTGTTACTTCTTGAATAAAGACAAAATAAAAACAAAACAAAAGTAAAAGTACGATTAAAAAGATTTCTGTAAAGTATTTACTTTTGCATGATTTTCGCGTAAACTTGGTTTTATAAAATGTTCACATGGGCAAAAATAATTATCTACACTCACTAGAGTACGATTTCAAGTATTGTAAAGAGGGATCATTATAAAACTCTCTGTTTGAGGGCTCAGATCAAGCCCCACATTCCTTCTTGGCCCCCTTGGAATTTATATTAAATGTCTTTTTTCATCCCCTCAGTCATGCCTGCCACTTATTTATCACCCTTTGTTATATTTTCAACAAATTTCTTTTGATTTAATGTGAAATTTGTGATATCATTTTGATTTATTTGACTATCTAAAGGAATTCCTCTAAATACTTTTTATGTCGACATGGTTTCAATGCGTTGATTTCACAATGAACGAAAATAATTTTCGTTCCAAAAATTTTAATTCATGTCATGAAACATGATAAACTTATTTCATATGTGATAGTAAGATGTTGTGGGACGAGATTTCTCATAAAAATCAAATACGTTGTCTTGCCATTGTTTTATTTGCGACTAGAACCGGTTTTCAATGCAACAGCATCATCAGTACTGCATCATCGGCACCCGTATAGTTTAGAGGCTAAAGGAATACTGGCTAGTAATAGGCCAGTAACAGGCCATGATAAACTTATTTCATAACAACGTAAAAACCTAACTTTAACTTCTTTAAAGCTTAAATAACTTCCCATCAACTGCTAGAATCCTTGTGTCTTTCGCTACAAGAAGCCTAAGGGCAAGGAATATAATCCATTCAGCTAATCTAAAAACTCGATCGTCAACTGAGCATGCCGTCCATTGGATGGGCTGTTTAACGATGGTTTTGAGCCCTTGCGATGTCCGGTACTCGTTAAAGACCCTTATACTCTAGCTAACTAAACCTGGGTAGTCAACGGCGACGAATGAGCGCTCTGGTAGTAGACGATATGGTTTCGTAGGTAAAGCCCGGGCATGACTAATATTACAATAACTAAGTAGACTTGCATAATATTTTGTGTAAGCCTTCAGTGAGGATAGAAGCAGGCTGGAAAATGAGTTACAGTACAGAAGAGATTTATCTACCGTATGAACTGTGAGATTGGTATGGGATAAGATGTGTCTGGCAATCGTATACCATACATAATACAAGATATTGCATCTAAGCTTGGAGAAGTGGTGAACTAAAAAGATTTACTGCATCTCATTTTGTCATTGTGGATTGGATAATGCACTTTGAATAAGAATGTGCAAGTTGGAGAAATGAGACGTTGTTGTAGTGTGTAAGAGGAAGTAGTATAGAAGCCACTCAGGACCGCCAGACGTAGACAGCCTCCTGACATGTAGATGGATTTCATTTTAGCCATTTTTCGTTATTTTTTTTCTCGGCGTGTGTTTTACCGAATGAAGAGTTCTCTACGTCATTTATTTTTGTTTTTTTTCTCAGATTTCAGAAAAAAACATTTTCACTTTGATTTGAGCAGTGAAAAGATAAAAACATATGTTGACTCTCGATAATTTGAAACTCAAGGGGCCAGAGGAAAAGTTCAAATAACCGAGAGTTCAAAATAATAAGAGTTCAAATAACGAGACTAAATATACTCAAAATAAGACGGAGTTAGGAAAAAATTCAAATAAACAAGAGTGTGATTAAAAGTATGTATGTAATATTGTACATAAGTGATATTTATTTAAAAATTTACAAAATAATATACATATATACATACATAATTATGTACCTACATATATGGTACAATCGGTACCATATGTATGGTACAAAAACATAAAATTGAAAATATTATAGGGAAATGTTCATTTTGAAAAGAAGTCCGTAATTTTCTTTTGAGTAAGCGACTTCCATCTTGCATTGTCCAGGGAGTTTTCTATAGTGATGAGAGCTGAGAAAAAATCGTCATTCGTTTCTGTCCTGTGGGCGTAGGAGCATAGAGTGTTAAGAGAAGACCTTGCCTCGCTCAATGTGACCAGATTTGGCGGTTGCTCTTCTTCAATTTGTTCCTGACAGGCCAACAGTTCAGCATCAGTTAGGGCACCGTGGACACCGATGTCTTTGTCATCGGCTTTCCGCAGCAGTTTCTCACCAATTGAAAGACATTTATTCTTTCTGGAGCCCATTTTGATTTTAAAAATTAGAAAAACGCTGTTTAAATTTAACTAAAGAAAGAAAACAGCAAACTCAATTAATCTAGTCCATGGTATGTAAACAAAGGACAGGTCTGTTGCATGATCAAATGACTCAAATCAGAAGTGGGCACTTAAAATTATAGAGAGTTGGGGAGCCCTGACTTCAAATTATAGAGTGTTGGCGAGTAAGATGCCATTGCTACAACTTCAAATTACCGAGGGGACCAAATGTACATTAATTTGTTTCAATTTATCGAATGTTTTTCAAGGGACCTGGATAAAACTTCAAATTATCGAGAGATTCAAATTATCGAGTGTCAAATTATCGAGAGTCGGCGTATATAATTGAAAAACAATTTTTCTAAGAGAACATGGTCGGGAAAATATTTTTCCCAGTGGAATTAGACGAAGGGAAGGGAGGATCAACTAAAAAATCTCAATAACTGCCGATTTAATGAATGTATCGACATAAAAATGAGTATGAGGATTTAGGAGCCACTATGTAAATCAAATATTAAATTTTAGCCCAAATGGGAGATTAGCTTTGGAAGCAAAGTGAAAATATAATTGATTAATTCTTGTTAACTGAAAACCATGGATTCGGCTTCCGAACACATTATATAAAAGTACAGTGAACCACATTATTTTCACTCCTCGGCCTTTAAAGAAATATAATTTATTGTAATGAAACAACATTTATTTATCATGAATTTATTTTAATAGAGACACTTTAATTTTTCATATTCAATCTGTGAAATTAAACTATGTTTTGAATAAATCTTTTTATGAAAAGCATACTTTGTAGTCCATTGCATAAGCAAATAATTAAATTGAAGCTCATGACTTAAATATTAAATTTGGAGTTGATTTAATTAGAGTAAGTAAGGATGAGATTAGCAAGTGTAACAGTTGGGGGGATGATGAATATGGATAGGAGACAGGGCAGTAGCGGAGGGCAAGGGCAAAACCTGCACTGGGCAAATCCTCCCATCGGGCAAGATATCCAAGGGGTAAAAAAAACAATGAGCGGCATTGCTGACTTTGCACTATGGAAGATATTACTTAAAAGTGAACTATTTAACCCAGCAAGGCTGATAATTTATGTTACCTCTCCAGTATCCACTGACGGAAAATTAAAAATTCCCTACTTTTAAAATATTTGTTGAGGCCAAAAAATGGCCGGATGCGCTGGTAGGTCGCAGGGTTGCTCCACACACTCGACACTCCTCAACTCATCCCAATTACTATATATATCAATACATCAATGCATCTCACTATCACAAAAACCTTATGTAGTAATGACTAATTTGTATTTTATTAAACAAATTGAGTCAAATCAATAATCATTGATATAGAAGATATCCCTGCAACAAGAGCTTGTCCGCCTTCCTTATCAATTATTATTGAGTTGACTCAATTTAAATGAATAAAACAAACTTATTTTTTGAAATATTGTCTATTCCACTAAAGATATATATACATATATAACTACCGGTTTCGGCTTTATACCATCGTCAGGTCTAGTTATGAACTAAGTCAGTTTGCAGAGAGCGACCCTTCAAATACATCTCAGGTCAAAGGGTGCTATTAAAACTTGGGAGTCCCCCGGCTGTACCGTTAGCTAACTCATGAAATATTTCTTAACAAAACCTAGTTCTAAATTTACATAAAACAATATCACTAGACTAATACGGGGAAAATAACAAATAAATAAGAATAAATACAAGTAAATAATAAAAAATAGAAATAAAATTAATAATAATATTAAGATGTAGATAACTTGAAACATATATGTGGAACCAAATATTAATAACAGATAATACAAACATATTCCTCAACTTAGAAGTTGACTCAATTTGTTTAATAAAATACAAATTAGTCATTACTACATAAGGTTTGTGTGATAATGAGATGTATTAGTATTAATTTGGAAAACAATTTGCATTTATTTACATATTTACATTGATATATTGATATATAATATATTATAGTAATTGGGATGAGTTGAGGAGTGTCGAGTGTGTGGCTGTACTACTGAGGTACGTGACCAGGAAGGATTCCAGGCTAGTCCTGTATCAGGTCCCTCTGTCATGCCCGATTGAGGCGTCATGGTGGATTTGTGGGGAGAGTGTCTGTGGACATAAGGGAATATGTAGTAGTGATTTAAATTGTAATTTTTAAATATATCTTATAAAAAAATAATATCAGAAATAAAAATCATCTGGGATTATTAAAAGAACGAAATAACATTCAATTTGATTGCTTGCAGAAAGGCGATGTTCGGGGGCAATCAGACAGGTTCAAGTGTGGCAAAAGAAGGAATAAGGTTTCTAAAGAGTAATCAGCAAGTTCTTCCTGAAGCCCTCCACATCCGTGGGGAGTTATAACGAAAATACTAGCGATTACAAAATAAATAGCATTCCATTTATGAGAAATGCATGTGCTGTTATCTACAAAACTTTGTGTCGGTACATTCATTAATAACGGCAGTTATTAGAGTTTTTGAGTTATGCCTCTTCCCTAATCCCCCACTCCCCATTGGGCGATTTGACTGGAAATCTAAAGGTGTTGTCCTTATAGGCTTTAGGCCACTCATATAAAATTTCGTGTCGATACATTCATTTTTTTGGGAGTTATCGTGTCCAGAGGTAGACATCCAGAGGTCGGAAACATGAAATTCTGTTGAAAACTCTGACTGATTTCATAACTTCCTCTATACTTTGTATAGCTGGAGAAGTAATAAAAATAAAAACAATAGCACTGCTCATGTCATAATAAAACATTAGTCCCTTATCAGGAAACGTGATAACGAAGGAGCAAATTGGAACTCTGCTATTTTTTCTGTCTCTCAAAGGTAGCCATAAGTAGTATTAGAAATTTCAAAAGGAACATTATTTGAATTTAATGATTTTTCGATACCTAACTTGGCAAGTGAACTATTCACTTTGATGTGAGCCAGAGTATAATTTGCGGTTCTCAATGACAAAGGGACGGCTGTGTGATTAGTAGACGCGCCTAAGTGTGAAGTAATAGTTCCGAGAGATGTCTGTCTGAAGGATAATTAACAGAGGCCACTCAGCCAAACCGCAGTTCTCCTCAAGGCTTTCAGGTCAGGAGGAATATCTTGACCTCTGTAGAACTCCTGAAGCTAGTCAAATGTGTGAGCCATTCAATAGATTCAATCAAAGAGATGTTGGTCTGAAGGATAATTAACAGAGGCCACTCAGCCAAACCGCAGTTCTCCTCAAGGCTCTCAGGTCTGGGGGAATATGACCTCTGTAGTACTCCTGAAGTTAGTCAAATGTGTGAACCACTCAGTTGATTCAATCAAAGAGCTGTATTTCTGAAGGATGATTAACAGAGGCCACTCAGCCAAACTGCAGTTCTCCTCAAGGCTCTCAGGTCTGGGGGAATATGACCTCTGTAGTACTCCTGAAGTTAGTCAAATGTGTGAACCATTCAGTTGATTCACTCAAAGAGATTTCATTCTGAAATATAATTAACAGAGGCCACTCAGCCAATCCGAGTTCATATTATATACCTATATATATTTATTTACAATATTAATTTATCTTTTTAAATATTGGTTGAAGAATATAGCCGCCCCAGTTCAGATAATGCCGGGTCTAAATAAACGGTATTCTATCTTAATGAAGTGAAGGAATTTAATGAGGCAGACCATTAAATTTTATAGCGTAATGCTTGGCTTTATAATGAACTGAAAAGCCTGCATTAATTTCAGCTCTGTCAACTAGAAAAAAAAAATCAGATCACTCAAAGTGCAATGAAAAATGTGTTAAAAGCCCCCACTCTTGTTAAACGATATCCATTAGTTAAATAATCTATTGATTACTTCCTCGAAAATCATAGTCCCCCGCCTAATTCAAAAATGTTATAAAGGATTTTAGAAAAACTGGGTATATAAGTTCTGTTAGATAGATGGTCCCATTTAAAATTTTGCGAATTTGAGTAATTTTCGCGATGAGCAACATCATGAGCGCTTAAACCCCAAAACGACTGTAAGAATGACTGTTAGATATGATTAGATTTTGGCCAAGATCAGTCGCAAATACCACTTCACTTCGAGACCTAAGTACATTTCATAAATAACGCTTATAATCAATAATCTCTTCAAATAAAAGATGTAAAGCAAAATGAAAGCTGCATTTGATGAAGAAATTAATGTTTTCTGACGGTTAATAAATTCGGAAAATTCGGTCCTTACCAAAAACGTTCCATACTACATTTTCAACCATCAATATGCCCCCAATGTTATGGAGCCCAAAATTACAAAATATATTTTTATTTTATTAAAAAGGATGAAGAATGAAGAAAAAATAAAACATATATGTGGCCGTAACAGGACTTTTTTTATAGCGACCACCCAGTCTTCCCTTCTTTCCTTTCAAATACATTTGGTATTGGAGTTACTGGGTATAAGAAAGCCACTCTCAGAATTAAACTAAACACAGAAAAAAAAGCTAACACCATCACCACGTTACATTCATAGTGCGCAAATCAGTTAAACGTCCTAGGAAACTGCAAGAAGATTGGACTCTACTGGGTTCCCGGACACTAGGGGATTCAGGGAAACGAAGAGGCAGACCGACTAGCCAAGGAAGGTTCAAGTAAGCCTTTTATGGGGCCAGAGCCGGTGCTGGGAATATCTCGGGAGACATACCGAACCCGAATCAAAGAATGGACTAAGGATCTTTTGGAGCGTACATGGAGAGAAAAGATCACATGCAGGCAGTCGAAGATGTTCCTGGGAGGGGAGTCCAGAGTTCTGAAAGACGGTATACTGAACCTCAAAAGGAACAAGCTTAGACAACTGACTGGAGTTCTCAGAGGACATGGTCCGTTCAATAGACACCTACACACTCTGGGAGTCAAGGACAGTCCTACCTGCGATAGATGTGGGGAAGAAGACGAAACGGAGGCACACTTCCTGGGCATCTGCTCGGGATATGGGCAAATAAGATTCCGCATCTTTGGTGGAGATGTAATCGCAGAGGAAGACTTTAGAAGATTGGACTATGAGAGCATTCTCAGGTTCATTAAGAAAACTGGAAGACTGAGCACTTCATGAAGAGCTTGGTTCAGGTAGTATAAGTACAAACATACAGTTAATATAATAAGGGGGAAGCCCAGCGCTTCCAGGTAAGGGATAAGAGCACTGGATGCTTAGGTCCCTAGGTGTAAAACACCAGCCCACCACATATTTTCTTCCATATAGCCAGTAATGCCAGTTTGAAATAAATTTTATAGGAGGGAGAATGATCTGTACAGAAGTGGTTGGTATAAAAAAGTTCTGCTAGGCCACACTGAATATTCATGTTATGCTTCAAATATATTATTAAACTGGAGCTGATACTGATCAGAAAATGTTGACAATGTGTGTATATAAAAACGGAGACTGTACAAATTGTATTGAGGATAAATTTCAAATAAATAAATCAGTTCCTTGTAAGTATAATATATTTATTTATATTAAATTTGAGGGTGGGTGTTCTATGATTGGACATAGGAGAGACACACCTGGGCCAGAACCGATTTGACCTACATAGAGTGAAGCCACACCCAACCCCTTGGGATAGCATTCAATATGCAGCAAAGATTCCATTTAACCGAGGAACCGGTTAACCGAGCGTAGCACCTTTTTTTCAGTTCACTGCCTATTAGAAAATAAGGTGTTAAAAATTGGTAAAATATCACACACTAAAAATGGATGCTCGTCAAAACCTTTTCCTGCACCCGTTCATATGGAAGTTTCCAGGCAGCTCAGTATAAAAAAAAATGGAATCCGTGAATCAATCAAATACGTTTCCTCTCTCCCTTTAAAACCAATTTAGTGAATTGGTTGAAAAATAATAGGTGTCTCATTCAAGGGCTTTTAAATCCTCATATTAAATTTATATTGTGTGTAGATACATTCTCTATATCGACTTTGAGTTTATGTTTTGAGGCCCCCTTCTGATCCTCTCCTTCCCCTCCGGCCGATTTCATTTTGGATTCCGAAAAATAACGAAAATTTTCGGTTTTTGAAAAGAGTTTTATTTATTCGTCTACATCAATGTTATCCTCTTCAAAATAGTCCCCATTAGATATCATACACTTATGCCAGCGCTTCTTTCAATCTCCGAAACACTTCTGGAACTCGATCTTTGAAATAGCATTTAGCTCTCTCGCGATGCGCTTCTAATCTCATCTATGCTTGTAAAACGACGGCCCTTAAAAGTTCTCTTTATTGTTGGGAACAGAAAAAAGTCACACGGAGGCTGGGGCATCATTACAGTGTTGTTTTTGGCCAAAAATTCACGAACAAGTAATGAAGTGTGAGCATTATCGTTGTGCAAAAGCCATGAATTGTTTCGCCACAAATCCGGGCGTTTTTTTCGGATTGCTTCATGCAAACGGCGTTGCACTTGTAGGTAGTACTCCTTATTGATCGATTGACCTTGTGGCTAGAATTCATGGTGCACTATGCCGTTAAAATCGGTAAACACAGTGAGCATGACCTTCACATTCGTCCGTACTTGTCGAGCTTTTTTCGGTCTTGGCGACCACTCGTAAACCCTAGTTCTACTCATCACAGACTCATCAAAAGCAATATTTAACATTTCTAAAACTTTGCTGCACTTCCATTATTATAGTAAAATTTCGACGGCGGTGAGCAAATTTTCAGAACATATCCCTATTCATTTTTGAGTAGTTTATATATAAATAGGTGTCCTTGGTTCTGAATTCGAAATAAAATTTAATGTCGATATCTTTATTCTTTCGAGAGTTATCGTTTTTACAGGCTCACCGACATATCTCATTTTTAGAATCAGAAGATCGAAAAACATGAAATTTCGGTGAAAATTCAACATTAAATTTCCCACTAATTATATAACTTTCCCCTGTACATCATGAGGCCGCCGGTAACTCAGGGTAGCGCGCTAGCTTACTGAGGTCATGATCATGATAAAACACAAACCCAGCCCGAGATCTTCAGTTTCTTATCTTGGAGATAAAGAGTGCTCTCTCGTCGCTCTGGTAGTAGGCGGTATGATCTCATAGTTAAGCCCGGGCATGAACCACAATAACTTATACTTTATATAACTGTAGAAGTAAGAGAAAAAAAATGTCTTTTTGTTGCTAACATTTTAATTGGTGGCGCACTTCATTTTCTTCTATGGAAAAAAAAATGCAAATGGTACAAGTTCCTTATCTGAGGTGAATTCCTCCCGAAACAACATTTGGCGAACGGCCAGACACTGTGTTTCTTAAGACAAATTTGTTTTTCTCCTCAATGTTGCCTTGTTCTCCGCGCCTGATGAAAGCCCTCGTTCTTACACAGTCTTATTCCTTTCTTAATTAGTTGACAGTAGCAACTGCTTCCTTTGTAAATTTTTTTAACACAATATTAGCTACATTAACTTTTTTTCACCTCAAAGAACAACAGAACAAAACGTCTACTATATAATTGCACAAAGGATGCAAACCTACCTTAAATATTTGTACTCACCTTCCTCATACAGATTATTACTTAAATTATTCCTAGAGAACAGAAACTGTATGGTGTCTTCTTCATTGCATTTTTTTGGAGATCAAAGCTGGAGTTCCCCAAGACTCCTTCAGTCCTCTGCTCTTCCCTCTACACATCACACATACTGCCATTCTCCCATCGTAAGCTCCACACTTACAGGAACATTTACGCCAACTAGCAGATTGGGTCAACAAATGGAAAAATTTGTGATGTGGGTCCATAACAGGACTTTCTTATACCAATCATCTCTGTTTCCCCCAACAGAGAGAGAAAACTGAAGAAAATAAACCCATGACAGTTTGTTATAATACATTATTAAAAAACATAATTTAGTAAATAACCTATAAAATTCTAGTTGCCAAAATAACTATATACAAATATTGGCCAGATAAGCTAACTACGAGGTCATATCGCCTACTTCCAGAGCGCTCTTTCGTCACTCTGGTGGACATGAGCCGAACTATACTGTGGCAGTCCTAAATTTAGCCTACCTTAAATTTTTATTCACCTAGGGCAGGGGTCTTTAACGAGTGAGTACCTGACATCGTACAGGCTCGGGACCATCGCTTAACGTCCCATCCAAAGGACGGCGTGCTTAAGTTTATTTTACCTCCCAGATAAAATAAACTAAGGGCCTCGGTCGGGTTTCGAACCCACGTTCTTGAGCTCAGAAGACAAGCACGCATACCACTGAGCTACCGGCACCCTCTAAATATATTATATAAAAAGCTTTAAAAGTTAACGTACCAAAAAAAACATAATTTAAAAAGTGAATAAATAAATGAGATAAATCTATTCAATAAATAGAAAATGAAGGGTACAGGGGAAAAAACCCGTCATCGCATTTTTGGTCGAAAATGAGCTGAGGGCGCCATCTGTTGTATTTTAAGGTGTAGATTCTGAATATGCTGTCCTTATCAGTGATAAAACCCATCATTGCACTAAAGTAAGGTTGAATATTAGCTGTGTCGGGGAAGAATCCCGTCATCGCACGCGCGTGTGGGGAAGAACCCCGTTATCGCACGCGCGTGTGGGGAAAAAACCCGTTATTGTAGTTCAAGGGGCCTCAACCCAACTATTGACGAAGTTGCAAAGCTGTTATCTTCGTTCTTCTTTTCCCCATGATTCACGTTGTGTGCCCAACAAATGACTTAGTGTTTGTTTATTTTAGTGGGTAGATCATATCGCCTACTACTAGCCAGACTACTGTGGAAGTCGTTAATGAGGTTTCGAACCCGCGATCTTGATCACCGAGCTACCGGCGCCCTCCAGGAGCATGTAAGAAAAACATTTGTCGAGAATTGTTATCGGCACTTAAAACTTTCATATAAATTGCTAATTGTTTGTAATTAAGTTTTGACTTGTGTTCAGTAACGTAACTTTTCAATTCAACTTGAAACTTGTTTCATTATTGAGAACAGCCTGATCAAAGGTTCAAGGTGATGGCAGATATTCTTCCAATTTTTTACTACAGTATAGGCAACATTTCTTAGCCTTAGTATTGAGGACACATGAGGGTATGAAGTATAGGGGATGTTACAGAATCGGTCAAAAATTTGTTGCAAAGATTTCGCCGGAATGTCATGTTTTCCGACATCCAGATTCCAAATATGAAAAAAAAAATGTCAGTGTTTCTGTGAACACGATAAGTCCCGATAGAATGAATGTATCGACACAAAAATTCATATGTTAAATCAAAACTTCATATGAACGACACATCAATTTTCAGCAGAATTGGCCAAAGATAAGGAGGGGATCAGAGGGGGTCTCAACTCAAAAAAAATCCCCAAAAAACACTGATGTATGAAATTTCATTTTTGAATTGAAAACCAAATGAGAACAAGTCAAATTTCAGCGATATCGGCCGAAGGGATCGGGGAGTTCAGGGGAGAGTTCTCAATCAAAAAACCTAAATAACTGCCGCTGTAATGAATTTTTTGACATAAAATTTAGTTCAAGAATTTAGAATCCACTATGTAAGTCAACTATTGAATATTAGCCCAAACAATCGATTTGATTTGAAGGGAGCCAAAAGTTTATTGCAGATTAATAAACCGAAGACTTTTTTTTTGTAATAGCTCCATGTTTATACGTCCTAAATATTTTAAAATTATACATTAACCTACACATTTATTACTTTTCAACGTTATATAACATGTAAATTTTTCTCCCTTAATTTTAATAAACAATTTTCAGGAGGCTTCATGTTTGCTGAACCATCCAAAGATACAGTGCTGAGACACAGACCTACGGACGGACAGATAACCAAGTGACATTGTAAGCTCGAGACTATATACCCTAAATATTGAGAGGGCTTCCCCGGAACTGTGAGTGCTTAACGATTCCTCGAGGTTTTACTGCCTAAGCCCCTAAAGTCTCCCCGCTTATTCGACTTAAACCACCATTGATTAGAAATTGAAGTAGACTAGTTTAGATTGGGAACCTTCATTCATGTTTCTTTTTTTTCCTCCGAAATTACAAAATTTCATGGATATTTGTGTGAAGTATGACCCCCTTATTCCTAAAAGTTATTCATCACACATGTTTAAAAGTAGGTATATATTTATCAAGAAATTTCTGAACACGAGAGTATCGGAGAATTTAGTTTCTGATTTTTGATCCCAGGATTTCCGCATTACTAAACCCGAAATATTTGAGAATTAAAAATGGTCAAATTTTTGCTAGCTGGCTTTCGAGGGTGCCCTCATTAGGCTATCTCATAAAATATTTTTTTGAAATATAACAATTTAAAAATAAACTAAAAAAAGTCGTCGATTAATCACTGGCATTATAATTACTTCCCCGAATAATCAATAGAGTTTTAGGTTTCTCCCAATAACAAATCGATCCTTCACGCCAAAAATCCATAGTTGATTTACATTGGGGCTTCTAAATCCTCATACTAAATTTTGTACCGATACTATGTACCGATTTTATGTTGAGCATTACCCCTAATCCCTCTTCCTTTTGGTCGAGTTGACTGAAAATCAATATATATCGTATTTATGGTATTACACGTATAATATTTCATAACGATATTTTCATTCTATCGGAAGTTATCGTGTTCACGGACACATATACACAGTTTTTTTTTTTTACATTTTTAAAATCGGGGTAGGAAAACTTGAAATTCCGTTGAGAACAGCCTCGAACTTCGTATAGCTGTGGAAGTATAAATAACTTCAAGATACAAAGTTTTTTTTGTGTTATGAGGAACAAATATTATGTATCTGTGCTCATACATTTAAATAACTAAAATACAGGAGTTGTATTTGTGTTATGAGGAACAAATATAATGTATCTGTGCTCATACATTTAAATAACTAAAATACAGGAGTTGTATTTGTGTTATGAGGAACAGATATAACGTATCAAGTTATAGAGGGATAGCAAAAACTTAATTCATTAAAGATAATTAAACTGAAAGAGACAATGTTATTTTTTTGCCTGCCTGTGATATAATCAGTACGTTCTGGTCACGGTGACTTTAGCACCTATTTTAGCCAAAGTTCCCTAAAACATATCATGTCCTCACTGCCATAATTTGGCAACTTCTTGTACTTCGTAACTTTCCTCTGCCCATGTATAAGTTTTGCTTGAATTGTTCCTAACTTTGTTTTGTTCATCGAGACACTAATGGCTCTGTTTAAAAGTTGAAGTTCCGGCCTTCATATGAGGAATTTCTCAGTGCAGGAAATATTTCAACGATAAAATTCTCATGATAAAAAAATAATTTTGAATGAAGAAATTATTAACAATGCAAAAATAGTGTTGGATAATTGTTATTGATAAGTCCCTATAACCTTTTATGATTTAACTCCTCTCCCTTTAAGTTCATTTGTTAAGCACTAAACACCCCCTCTCCCTTTTAACCAATTTGACTGAAAATCCATAGACGTTTTCACTAACCATGAAGATTTTTTTTATTTTTTTTTTTTTTACTTCTAATTTAATTTGTTTTTTTAAATTTATATTTATATATATTTGTTATTTATTTATATTATAATATATATTAATTTGTTTTTATTTTATTCATTATTTGTTTTTTATTTTTATTAGTTTCTGTTTTCTTCCTCTTTTTTATATTTCGTTGTGACCCGATGAAGGGACGTAAAAGCATCGCAAAATATCGTTGTGAAAAAGACACTTTCGGAAGAATTATAAAAAATGTTTATCTTAATTTTAATTAAAATAAAAACTGTATCTACTATATGTATTAGTATTAATATTTGCATACTTATATATTTCCAAGTATTTATTCATTTCACTTTATTTTTTACTAGTATTGTTATTGTGTTTGATGAGGCAGAGTCTAAGAGTAAATTGCTGTTTATGTTCCTAGTTTATAAGTTTAATGTATGCATTCTTATGATATATTTATTAGAATATGTTACCATGTTATGGTTTAATGAAAATAAACATAATTATTAATATAAACCCATGTACACTAAGAGGTCTGAGTTAGTATTTATATAAATGAAATTTTGAGTCTACGAGTTCAGTTATTCTGTCAAGTGCCACACACATAGATGCTCATATATTGACCTACAGTGGTAGAGTAAGGCTGCAGGTCAATATCAACAAGAGTGACTCATAGTCAGTATGAGACAGGAGTTAAAGTGGGCAGGTTCTCTTTTCTAAAAGTTGGAAACTCCAGGTACCTTCTGGCATGTCCATAGAGTGTAACTTTCGGTCATTAAGCTACTGCGATTCAGAGCCCTGTCGAAGAACCTGAACCACAGAATTTACAGAGCTCCATGATAAAGCCAGTCCTGAACTATGCGTGTGAAACGCGGTGCAGGACTACTCATGGATCAGAAGAAACAAGAGGAATAGAGACATCTTCTAGCAATACCCGTTCAAAAAATTCACGCAGTAAAAGAGATCTTTCTGGTATTATGGTAATCCATTGAATGCAGCGAGCTCTCTTCTCTCGAAAAAGGGAAGAGGGGTCCTAAAAGTAGAAAATAAAGATAAAAAGAGTTTCATAGACAGCATCTTATCTTAAATCCAGCAAGATCTCCTATCCTACAGTTTAAGAGAGTTGCTCCAAGAGGAAGGGGGCTCTTTCTAAACATGATACTCTAGCCTGGAGAATAATAGAGCCTAGAGCCTCCAGGTCAAGTACTCCGACAAGGACTCGAGCTCTTTAGACTTTGCAAGTCTTGGTTCAGAGGAGTGAGGGAGTGCAGTCTAGTGTAAATAGATGCACAAGGGAGAATACCTCTTTAGCTCCACATTCCCGGCATAGTGGTCTCCCGCTTCTCCTTAAGGCTTCTTGGAGAATGGCAGTAGGTAAAACCAAAATATACAGTTTTCAAATGGTTCCCTCTTGTTGGATTGTTATAAAACTATAAGGATCTCTCCAAGGGCTTTATGCAGTTATCTGCTTAGAACCAAGCGCTTGAGCAATCTTCTAAAACTATAAACATGCTTGCGTCAAATATGATACTGCGGAGAGGATAAGATAGGATTTGGAGTTTAAGGACGCAAAACAGCAAAGGTCATCAGCGTACAATATATTTGGCGTATCAAGCTTGATAATTAAAAGAAAAATGTGTGGCAAATCTGTATCTATACAATTTCAAGGTCATGCTCCAATTCGATATTTCTTTATTATTATTTTTTTCACATGGACGCATTCATACTAGTCAGTGGAAATAAATAAACAATAAGCATTTTTTTTTCACTATTATTATTTACCCTTCTTTCTATTTTTTCCCTTATTATTATTATTTTTTTTTTCCAATTCATATGTACATAAACATAGGCCACGCGCACAAATACACAAATGTAAGCAGAAAATATACGTATATGGTCATTTTTTTTTTCCTTATTTTAATATAGGTACCTCTTCTTATAGCTGCGATAACATTCTTATATCATTGAAGAAGTTGAGGGTGCTGTAAATTTGCTGGGGGTTGTCTGCCAGGGCTGCAGATAGACGCCGGGGGATGTTGCTCTGGGACAGTTGGACCAGATAGTGGGGACATTCCTCTATGATGTGCTGAATGCTGCGGAGAGGTAGGCTTTGTAAAATCACCCATCTACCTATACTTTAGCAAAACAAAGTGAAATAGAGTTTTAAATGATGATGTCTGTTTGTACTTATTTCTCTGTGTATGTGTCTGAAACTTCATTAGCGCTCTAACTCGAATTTTAGCAAACTTAAAACTTAAATTGAAGATGTCACTTGCGCTAACTTAGATCTTATTAGATTTTGTATGAAAATCAGATGAAAATAAAGACAACTTTCCTCCGGTGTATGTATTTTTCCAAAAACGTATTATTTATTTATTTTTTTGATGGCGTAGAATGATAATAAAAAGTTATAAAACCTTGAAGAGGGAAAAACTATCAACTACCAGCTCGAATCAAACAGTAAAACCTGAAAATCAAGCTAAATTCCACAAAATTACCAGTTTTTCAATTAAACTATTGAAGGAAAATGATGGAATATTTTCGCCTCACTGATTTCTCACACACTCTGGAAGATATAAATAAAAAACAGTTTATCTAGTTTTTTGAGTCATAAAACAAAATTTTTTTTTGGGGCGATGTACTTTAGGCCCTTTTCGTCCCATTGTGCGCCGTCTCCACATCTGGGATTGTCCTTGACTCCTACAGTGTGTGTCTATTGAGAACTACAGTTAGTTGCTTAAGCTCGTTCCTTTTGAGGTAAGGGAGAGATCTGGGTGCTCAGGTCCCTTGGTATGCACCATCTCAACATTTATATTTAAAGTGTGAGCTCAACTCTAACTAAAACAGTGTGAAGGCTCCTAAAGACAACTATACAAGATAATTGACGTGATTTATTGATACAACGGTTTGAGGAAAATATTGACGTACATGGGTCAGTTTCGTCAATATTTACCCTGAAGTGACGTCAGAGACTGATGGCATTTCCGTCATCCCCTTCAATTAATTCCCTCTTTTACTTTCCCCCAGTTATACGAAGTATAG
Organism: Aradus depressus; assembly: GCA_963662175.1. NCBI lineage: Eukaryota > Metazoa > Arthropoda > Insecta > Hemiptera > Aradidae > Aradus > Aradus depressus. The sequence goes on from OY759214.1 coordinate 75,981,202, forward strand.
GGGAAGTTATGTAATTGGTCAGAATTTCGATGTTGTTTTCTCCCCGACTCACCGGCTATGTACTTCTTCACCACGAATTAATTTACTTTTTCACTCTCCCTCCTGATGGATATTTGACTTACATAGTGACTTCATTTTCAGCCAAGTCGACCAAAGATAAAGGGGGGATTAGAGGGTAGGCTTAATATAAAAACTCTAATAACTCCCTATGTAAAGAATGTATTGTCTTGAAATTTCATGTTTATATACAAAACCCCATAAGGACACAAATACTCTAAAAACTGTCGATGTAATGAAAGTATCGACACATTTTAAAGGTGTATACAGAACACTCCAAGGTCAACACCTATTGATTTTAATCCAAATCTCGGACAAAGGGAATAGGGGATTATGGGGAGGCTTAATAAAAACTCTAAGAACTTCCGTTGTAATGAATGTATTGACATGAATTTTCCTATGTAAGTTCTATTTCTCATAAAGACTACACTTATCAGTTTTCAGCGAAATCAGCCAAAGAGAAGAGGGTGCTCAACAACATGAAATTTCATAATTAAATTCAATAAGATGACACCTATAATTTTTCCTCGAAATCAGTCGAAGAGAAAAGAAGACCAGAAAAAGAGGTCGACTCAAATACCCTACTTATTTAGTATGACTATAATTTAGTATGAAGATTCAGAAGCCATTATGTAAGTCAAATTTTGAGTTTTAGCTCAAACGGTCGATTGGCTTTTGAGAGAGAGGAAAAACGTAATTTATTACTTCATGCCGTGGAACTACGAGATTCACCGACGATTTTTTTTTTTTTTTTCATTTTTGTTATCAATCAGATTTTTGTTATCAGAAAACGTGAAATTCTGGTGAAAACTCAACATCGAATTTTTGACCGATCACATATATCGGAAGTCTCGGTTAAGCTAGGGAAGTAAGAATCCTCAAGTTTTTAGTTCTACAATTTTAAAGCCAATAAAGTACTGCTGTTCTATACATATTTGCAGACTAGGTCAACCTGTGCTATAGCCAGTGTTGCCAGATTCTTGACTACAACATATCGTATTGAGATATCGAAAATTATCGTACGATTATCGTACGGTGAAAAATGAAATTATCGTACGTTTTATCGTACATTTTTTTTTTAAATCGTACTAAAAGATAATACAAGTTTCTTATTAAAATTAAAAATTAAAAAAAGTTGCACGTGCCCGAAGAAACCGTTTTCGAAATATTGTTTTGGTTTTTCTACACGATAAGATTAGCAGAGGACATTCAAATACTTTGCTCTTTGAATAAAACTATGAAGATAGTGTTGAATCGATACTCTGAACATCGATCTATCGCTGCATATAGAGACCTACAGTTACATAAAATAAGTGGGAAATTTTGAAATGGATTGAATTTGAATAAAGTAACCATTTTTATTTTTTATCGTACAATATCATACTTTTTTTGTTATTATCGTACAAAAGTTGTACGATAATCGTACATCGTACATTTTCCTAATTTTGCTTGAATTATCGTACATGTACGATAATTATCGTACGTCGGGCAACACTGGCTATAGCTTAAATTGGAAGCACAGGTGATATATTTAGTTTAGTATTGTGTGAAGAGGGAGGTGTAAGTTGATATGGCTGAAGGTAACGGACAAAGAGAAGAAGGATCTATCGTAACTGTATAAGTGTCGTGGAATACTAATGAGGAGATTGTGTTGGTGAACTTCAAAGGGAAGACTTTCAGATACTTTATTCAGATAAAGGGCTTGTCTCATGAAGGGCTCTTAAATGTTGTCAAAGCTAACACAAGCTGCTCCACCTGCCATGAGGAATATTATCATTATTCATAGGACAACCAGTCATAAACAGACGCAGTACAAACTGGATCGGGTCTTGGCTTCGTCAATCTTACTCTGTTGCTTGCTTCTTCCAACTTTCATACTAACTTTTTCAGAGCTCAAAAGGAAACAAAGAATAATAAATAATAATAATCAAGAAACAAGCTACAAAGAGATATTTAAGACGAAATGGGAAGGCAGTTTAGGTTTCTGAGATAAATATGGCAACACTTTCACTTCTTAAACCCCCCCTTTTTTGCCTAGTAAAAATCAACAGATTCCTAATCTGAAAATAACATTTTACAGATGATACTGCTATCCTCTCTCCTCATCCCGACCCAGTCCTATCATCCCGATACCTCCTAGAAGTGGAGAGTGAAGGTGAACGACACGAAATCAGTTCACACATCGTCTTCACCCTTCGTCGAAAATATACCTGCCCTCCAGTGTACCTTAACCAAAATGCCATCCCTTTAAAAAACGAAGTCCGCTATCTAGGCCTCTTACTCGACAAAAGACTAACATGGAATCCTCACACGAGACTGAAAAGACAAGAAATGAACAGACGTTTTAAACTTTTACTAAGATTACTAGACAAAAGATCCAAATTAACTTTGAAAACAAAACGACTTATATACAACACAGTACTCAAACCTATGTGGACTTACGGACTTGAACACTGGGGTTCTGCCAAGACATCCAATCTTCAGCTCATCCAATCGATTCAATCCAAAATCCTTCGTAAAATAGCCAATGCTCCTTATTACGTCTCCAAAAAATCTCTTCACACTGACCTTAACGTACTTTTTGTCACCGAAGTCGCTATATCCAAGTATAAAAAATTATTTTCACTTTTTAGTTCCCACAATAATCCTCTAGTCCGTGCTCTCCATTCTGCCATACTTCCCAAACGACGGCTTAAGCGTCAATGGCCTAGAGACCTCCTTAGCAGCAGCAGTGACAGTGACAGTGATTAGTTACAAATGAGAGTAAATCACTGACTAGGGAGTGTCACCACCTGGTAATTTCTCCCCTCTTGACATTTTGACATTGCCTTTATCTCTATATTAGCATATTTGCTTGTTGTATATATTTTTATACAGTTGTAAATACCTCATTGTAAATCAAATAAAAAAAGAAATTGGTTCAGTAAATCAAACCGAAACACTTTTTATTCATGTGTTATTTTATATGTACTGTATAAATAAACATTTATAGTAGATAAAACAAATTTTCCAGATAATATATCTGATAGTTACTTCTGTAATGTATTCGGTAATAAACTGGGAGTCAACCACCTTCATCGAAACACACTATTTTTTTTTTTTTTTTGTATGGCAAATCAACCACAAGGGTCATTGATGCCTTGCTGTTCAAATAAGTAAGAGATCCCGCAGAGAAACTGAGGGGCGAACGGAGGGGGGTCCCCGCACAGGACCCCGGGGCACCCAGTGAGCGTCCCAACCAGGCCAGGGGACAAGCAACGGCACAACCGGGCGTCTCTCTTTAGGCATTGGGCTTAGGCCCCGGTGTAGCTAGGCCTGTTAGAGAGGGTGTGCTTGTATGTGGCACCGACCACACCCTCCAAGCCCGGGACTATATCAGTCCAGAGATCCCAGTGGAGCCGACCAAGCCCCCCAGCCCAGCCACCGCCCGCACACCGAGACACCCCAGGGGCCCCACACAAGGCCCCCGCCACCGCCACCCCCCCCCCCCCCCCCCCCGTCCCCAGAGGGATCCCAGACGTAAGGGATCTGTGTTATCAGCTATTCTTCGGTCATTGATCTATAGAGTGGGACAGGCAATTTGGAGAGAACACACTATTAAAACACACTATTAAATAGTGTGGAAGTACAAATTTTGTACTTGACCTTGACTATGTCGGTCGTTCTTATTCTATTATGAAGAGGTGCAAGTCTTTCAGATGTAATTATCCGTTTCAGACAAAACTATTCATTTTTGGAATTGAATTCAGATTTTTTTATATTATACTAACTGTACCTCGTTTTTTCGGTAAATATAATACATAACATTTTAAATAAGGGGGCTTCATAAAAACAAATCCATCGATTTATTCAGTTTATGAATGTAAACCAAACCATTTTTCAAATCCAAAATAGGATCATTTCTGCTGCTCTGAGAAGGGGGATAAATTTATCTTCTGTCTTTCTTGCGTTAGGATCTTGATTGAAAAAATGGATGGCAGTGTCTTCGGCTAAGGAGTCTGTTAGGACTGTCAGGAATATCAGCAGTTTAAACTGTGTAGAGGAATTCATATGCTAATGAACTTTTTTACAATCCTCTCTCCCCTTCCAAAAGTATCACACTATCAACGGAGGGATGCCTCCATGATGGACGAACTTGTACGTGATAAATGACAAACGAACCCAAACATCATTTATAACAGTTGTATAATCCTAAAAAAAAATGTATAGATCACTACTTCAAAGTTATGGTAATTTTGTTAAATCAGTGAGCTTAACCTAACAACATTTTGAAACAAACTTTTCAAAAGTGGACCCCACTTCTAACGATTCTCGCCTTTCCAATATTTAATTAATGATCAGGGTGTAACTTTTCAAAAGTTGGTTTTACATTAGTTACGGGGTATCTTTCTGTCCAATTTGTAACTTTTTCATTGATCCCCCACTAAATTGACTACAAAACTGTGGACTCGACTAATACCGTTACTTATACAGCACGGATATTGGTTTCAACTTACAAAGCTCTAAATTGTAACTTTACTAAGCTTTTTCTTTATTTATTTTGTTTTATAAGTTACTTTCCAATTATTGACCGATTTATCTTAGGTTAGGTTAGGTTTTATGACTCATGCCCGGGCTTTAACTACGAGGTCATATCGCCTACTACCAGAGCGCTCTTTCTTCACTCTAGTGAATATGAGCCCGACTCTACTATGGGTCCTAAATTTTGCCTACCCTAAATTTTTATTCACCTAGGGTAGGGGTCTTTAACGAGTACCTGATATCGTACAGGCTCGGGACCATCGCTTAACGTCCCATCCGAAGGACGGCGTGCTTAAGTTTTAGTTTATCTCGAAGATAAAATAAACTAAGGGCCTCGGTCGGGTTTTGAACCCACGATCTTGAGCTCAGAATGCAAACACGCATACCACTGAGCTACCGGCGCCCTCCCGATTTATCTTATAAGTAATAAGATCTTCAATGGTCATTCACTTCGTTGGCTTAAGCTCAAGATTGCAGGTTCGAAACTCGGCAGAGGCCCTTAGGATCTTTATCTGGAAGATGAAAAAAACTTGAGCATGGCGTCCTTCGTATGAGACGTTAATCGATGAACTCAAGGTTCTCGTTAAAAACCCCTACCCTAGATGAATAAAAATTTAGGTCTCCCATAGTCGAGTCAGACTCATGTCCATCAGAGCGAACGTTCTGGTAGTGGACGATATAACCTCGAAGTTCCGCGATCTTAATCTCAAAAGCCAAGCATGCTACTTCTGAACAACTTGCGCCCTCACTTCATTAGTGTGCTTTAACCAATTACTTTTAATTCAATACCAACAATTTAAATTGAATTAATTAAAAATATCTCTGGAGATGTATACAGTTCACTGCCCACCGTTTAACACGATTAATGTAAATGGTTCAACTAAATTTTCACTGGAATCGGGAATACAATCAAGTTTCATTTTCCAGGAACTAAACATAATATTCGTAATTGAGTATCATCAAATTAATATTTACGTACATAGATTGAATTCTGAAGGCAATAAACATTCTGGAAACAGAGAAAATTGGAAGAGTATTCCTGCTTATATTACACCGAATTATTAAAACTCTTTTTGAAAATATATAAAACTCATGAGGTAATTAATACTTCTGACGCCTTACCTCACTTCTTGAAAACAATAGAAGCAATTAAAAAAAAAAGTCGTCGGTGAATCATCGACAATTAACTTCCCCAGAACAAAATTTTGAGTCCTTTTCCCCTAAACTCTCCTTTCCTTCTGCAATATCGCTAACATTTGACAGGTTATGTCCTCATCCGTTTATGAAATTTCATGTTGATACATCCGCTGTTATTAAGGTTTTTGAGTTGAGCCCCTTTCCTTTTGCTCATTCTGCTGAATTCACATAAAAAAAAGTTTTTCTTGGTGGTAGGCGGATGTAGTGGACTTACTTGTTAATTTTTATTTTTAACTTATCGCAGCACATCACATTTACACTTTGACGAGAAACATGCCCCACCGTTTTCATTTACGACAAGCCCCTCCCTCAAACTAATACTGTAAGATACCTAGGACTGACATTAGATCGAAAACTGACATGGAACCCTCACAAGAAACACGCTGAACCGTCGACTGAAAAATACTCAACGGACTTCTAAATAGACGATCAAAATTAGACATGACACAGAAACGGAACTGTTACACTTACTTACTTAGACCATTATGGACATACGGATCACAGATATACGGTTCAGCAAAAACATCCAACATCAAACGAAGTCAAAAACCCTCAGACTGATAACTCAGTGCCTCCCATACATAAACAACAGAACACTTCATAACAATCTTATGATACACACAGTACCCGACACAATACAAACAACTTACGTACGTTTTTTTAGAAAACTTTACACACATACAAACTCAGAAATACGTACTTTATCTTCACAACACTTACCACAAAACCCCCCACGAAGGTTGAAGAGAAGATGGAACCGCGACTTACTGCCACCTTAAATCCTATTCGTTCTTAATATTTTTAATTTTTTACATTATTTTCCTTTACTTTTATCATCTCTCTTACCTATCCATCAAAATTGTCTTTCAATTCCTTTTTATTTATTTATATATTTTTTTAAATTTATTATATTATTTTTTTTTTTTTTTCTTGTTCTATTAAATAATATCAATTTTTGTCCCGAGGACCTACCACTGGGTGGCCTTCCTCTCACATGCCATTCACGCCAACATATCCATACCTACCAACATAGATGCTGGTTGTTGCACCCTAGCAACAGTTACATCTTTATAATAAAAAACAAAAAAAAAAAAAACTTATTTATTACCCTTAATGATTGACATGAGCTGTGAATTCTAATTTTAAGTCTAATTTTTGGCTTATATATGTTCAGTTTTACCATCTGAGGATGGCCTCCACCTTGGTCGGCAACCACAGAAAAAAAAAGAAAAAAAAAGTGGATGGGACCAAGATCACTCATTTGCGGAACCTGTACTTACATTGTTTGAAGAAAGTTGCTTCAAGCTTTTAGCTAGTTGGCAGGTTTTCTCTAAAATAGCTAGGAACTCAAACCGAGGTCATGAAAATTATAGCTGTCATTCCCAGGAGTTTTGATCAGAGCGAAAACTAATTTTCTAGTCGTCTATTATTTCCTTGGCTTCTCCCCGACTTCCTGGACATTTTAGGGGAAAAAAAGCAATTAGCACAACGAAATGGGTTTCTCGCCCTTCGACCCATGACATGCCTACTTATAAAAATCAGGGCTATGCATAATATACGGGAAGTTATGTAATCGGTCAGAAAATCAATGTTGAGTTTTCATGTTTCCTAAACCCTAAAACGGAAATGAGGGCCAAACATATTTATTATAAACCAAACAAAAACAAAAATAAAATAATTATCTGTTGCTGTCGACGATCGGCGGCCACTTCCAGCCCACCTTAATTTCCTTGGCGCGCCGAGAGAGCTCGAGATAAAAGAGGGGCGCTCGCTGGCTGTAGTGCGGCGTGCCTATAGTCGTCCCCGGCGCAGGATCATATTGCTTTCTTCTTTCTCCGCCAGGAAGCGATCAATCGGCTGAACATTGGGTAGCCGGTTTTTGTCAGCTGCCATAGGTCGAGTCCTGTTATTTGAGGCTTTTTGGCGTAACAAGTTTTACTTCCCCAGCTATGCATACGGGAAGTTATGTAATCGGTCAGAAAATCAATGTTGAGTTTTCATGTTTCCTGAACCCCTGATTTCAAAAATGAAAAATTATTGATTTTCAGCGAAATCAAATCAAAGAAAGGTGGGAAATAGAGGGAGAAGCTTTATATAAAAACTTTAATGACTGCCATTGTAATGAAAGTATCGAAATGAAATTATGTTTAAATTCAAACCGTATAAGAACGACAACTACTGATTTACAGCCAAATCGGCCAAAAGAAATGGAGGGATTTTGGGGAGGCATATTACAAAAACTCTAATAACTGCCGTTGAAATGAATATATCGCTAGGATGGTATTAATTTTCGGCGCAGTCGGCTGAAGAAGGCATGGATATCAGAAGAACGAGGATCGACTCATTACCATAATACCTGCAGATGTAATGAATCAAGTCAACTAATGATTTTTAGTCAAAACGGTAGATTGCTTTTGGAGGGAGAGAGAAAACTTAGTTGATTAATTCCTTCTAAGGAAGTACAGTGCCAATGACCTACGACGTTTTACTTGCCCGACTATGCGAAGTACATGGGAAGTTATATAATCGGTCAAAAATTCGATGAGGAGTTTTCAACAGAATTTCATGTTTTCTGTTTATAGGTGAGCCCAGAACTTCATAAGCACTACACCTATTGATTTTTAGCAGATCAGCCTAAAGGAAGGGGGTTATTAGGGGGGAGGCTTAACACAAAAACTCTAATAACTGCCATTATAATGAATACATCAACACAAAATTTCGTTTGTAAAATTAAAACCATATAAGGATAATAATATAGGTATATATTTTGATGAGTACTCTCCCCCTTCTTCTGCTCTGGGAGTGACAGGGAGAGAACGTGTATAATTTCGTGTTGATCGTACATTCTATCGGGAGCTATCGTGTTCACAAAGATGTTCACACACACAATAATAATAATAATAAATAGTAAAACCTTGGAAAACATTCACACACATTTATTTTCAGCGGGATCAGCTGAAGAAAAGAGGGGAATCAGAGAGGGGGTTCAATCAAAATCCTAATAACTGCCGATGTAATGAGTGTATCGACATGAAATTTCATATTTAAAGTCAAAACCCGATGAGAACAATAACTGTCAAATTTTAGGGAAATCGGAAAGGGGGAGGGTTCAGGGGAGGGGGCTCTACCCAAAAAACTAATAACTGCCGATGTAATGAATTTTTCGACACAGAATATAGTATGAAGATTAGGAGCCCCTATGTAAGTAAACTTTTGATTATTAGTGTAAAACATCGACTGGTTTTGGAGGAGCGAAAACTTCATTGATTAAATTCTTCTAGGGAAGTACATTGCCGGTGAATCACCACCTTTTTTTTTCTTGTCATATTTAATTTTGAAGGAAATTTCTAATTGTCAATATAGTTTTGGATTGTACAAAAACAATGGAGAGGATGTGATTCTTATTAGGCTGTCCGCCGGTCCTTTTGTTTAGTGGTCTCGTTATCCCACCGGCTGGAGCGGTAATTGTCCTCAGTCCGCTGAAGTCCTGGTCATTACCGCGCTCTATATCCAGGCCTGCAGCCTCCATAACTATTAAATAATTGTTAACAAACCAACCACTTGAGCATCCACCACCAATATTACCTTTACAAATTATGCACACATTTAATATAATTTAATATGAGATAGTTTATTTTTTCAAGGTTTTGCTATTTATTATAATGTTTAGGATAATATCTATTATCAAAAAAAAGAAATTGTGTGTGTATAGAATGTATGATCAACACAAAATTATATATCTTCTCTCCCTGCCACTTCAAGAGCAGAAGAAGGGGGAGAGTACTCATCAAAATATATATTTTATTATATAAATCAATATTACGTAGAAATTGCAATAACTGCATCGTATTTGGAGAGCCATTCTTTAATACTGCTGAAGAATCATGAGGCAAACCTTCTCTGTATTTATAAGGCATATGTGCTATTCAAGTTTCCAAAATATGCAGAACAGATAGTGGTTCCCGTCAAAAAGGATATTTTGGTGGCTTCTCCCGCATTAAAATATGGACGTTCATTAACCAATTAATTAAGATTCTCCCTGACGGATGCTTCAACTCGTGGTTTGAACTTCTTTAGGTTTCGCTGCTCTCATCCCATTGTTTTTGCCAAGTGCATTTGACAGCGGACTTGAGTGCTTCCTTCATGTCTGAGAGATGGACTGGCATGCTTGCTGCAGCTACCGCAGCTTCCTTGGCGGCCTTGTCCGCTGCCTCATTCCCGTGAATACCTACTTGTCCTGGTATCCACGCAAAGATGATTCGATTTCCACAGACAAATATCATTTAGATTTTTCAAGGAATCTGAGCAAATGAGGAACCTGTTGCAGTTCTCAGTAACGCCGTAATCTAGAGACTGGTTTATTACTGTCATTTTGGCAGTGTATACAGTGGCAACTCGGGTCCATGAACAAGTTCATCCATTTGAATAGAACGCACATCTAACACCATCAGGTGTCATCAACCCCTCAGTGAATATGAGACTATTAAGGTATGTATTTAGCAGTCAAATGTCTTTTGTAAACAATGGGTGGTGTAGTTTCATTAGGAAGGGTCGCTAAGTTTAAACAAACGTACTTTCGGTACGTACCACGGTACTCTACTTCAATACAGGAGCTAACACCATGCAGATTCTGGAGATGACTAGGAGTTCTGGTAGGTAAGCCTGGAATATTTCATACTGAATGGGTTCTTAAAAACAGTATTAAACAGGAAATTATCACGTTTTTCCCATATACCAGCCGTTGAGTGTGAACCGAAGAGTTAGTTGCTATCTACGGAAATTGGGAGTATCATCAGTACCTGCATCGCTGTTCAGGCTGAGGATCGGACTAATCCGAAAACCCCCACTGCTATTCTTATCGCAAAATTGTGCAGTCTGTCGAGGTTTTATTATTGTTAATGAGTTTTGTAAATGTTTCTCAACATTGTTTTCTGTTATAAGAAAACGATCTATCCTATGTTTATCTTCGGACAACCTTAGTATATTTAAGAAGATTATTTCATGTATTTATCACAGTATTTGGCAAACGTTGGTTCAGTTACAGCACAATTAGAATAAAAAAGTCAACAGTGAATCAAATGGAATGTACTTGCCCAGTACGAATTAATCAATCCCTAATCCTCCTCTTCCCCTTTGATCGATTGGGCTGAAAATGAATTAGTGTTTTACTTATGATGTTGTGGATACACATATGAAATGTCGTGTCGATTTGTTCATTCTATCGGCAAAGTAGTTCCTCAGAACAAGTTAATCATTTATGTTTTAAAAGTCAATAGTTGACTTACATAGTGATTGAATCCTCATACTAAATTTTATGTTAGAATTTAAAAAAATAATAATGTCGATCCATTCATTAAAACGGCAGATATTGGAGTTGTTTTGCTAAGCCCAGTCTGAAAATCAATACGTGTCGTGCTTATGGGGTTCTGGATACACATGTGTTGCATTCATTCTATCAGGAGTTATCGTGTTCATTAGGGTGGCCGTTATTTTGAAAAAGTTTAAATTTCTCAGACCTCCACCCGGAATTTTGTTTAGAATGTTGAAAAAATGACTCCTGAATTTTTTCAGATTTTTTTGACCATATTAAACCGTGCCTGTAAGGTGTTAAAGTTTAACATTGAGTTTAAATGGGGATTTTGCGATTCGAGAGACTTTAGAGCGTAACTTTTGATGCTTCGAATGGATTGTTCTGAAATTTCGGGGACGCTGAAATCAAATTTGATGTCAGTTTTGACAGTTACAGTTGTCAAAAAACTCATTTGTTTTAACTAATAAACAATCTCCTCAAAACCTATAAAATCATATCACGGATGGATTTTTTAAGAAAACTGTTCATTAATTAAAATTAATGACAGTTTTTTGACAAGTGTAACTGTTGATTTTTGACATTAAATTTGAATTCAGCGACCCCCAAAACGTAAGAATACGAAATTTCATAACAATCCATTCGAAGCATCAAAAGTGACGCTCTAAAGTCTCTCGAGTCGCGAAATCACCATTTAAACTCGATGTTAAACTTTAACACCTTACAGGCACGGGTTAATATGGTCAAAAAAATTTGAAAAAATTCAGGGGTAATTTTTTTAACATTCTAAACAAAATTCCGGGTTGGAGGTCTGAGAAATTTAAACTTTTTCAAAATAAGGGCCACCCTAGTGTACCCAGACACACACATATCAATATCGAAGTTGTCACCAATTACATAACTACCCCTATACTTCGTTTAGCAAGGGATGTCAATTATACCCGGAAAGGCAAACATTTTTCTCATGGAATTGAACACTGCTCATACTTACCAGAGTAAAGTGATAGCCCCATGGGGAAATTTTATGAAACTTGTAACAGCAATATTTAACATAAATAATTAGCGTTCATTTATTTAAGTGAAACTTTTTAAATTCTAAAGTTGAACTTAGATTGAAACGTCATACATATTCATGAACTCGACATTTTTCATTTAAATTCAAATATTTCAAAGAATAAAAGTAAATTCATTTTCACTTTAGAAGCTTCCTGTCCTCATTCTCCTTCTTTCAGGAATTTTAAAGAAAAATATATACATTTTGAGATTACATAAGTACTTTATTTACCATAATATATAATTGTATTCTATGCTATTTTAATTAGATTTCTGTTTGTGTATTAAACATTATAAAAATACTGTCGGTGAATCACTAGCAATGTACTTCCCCAGCAAGAATTAAGCAATTAAGTTTTCGCTTTCGCTCCAGAACCAATCGACCGCTAAATATATTTTTTTTTTTATGTACGATGTCTAATGGTTTTATTGTTTATTCACACAGGGAGTACTATCTATGAAATAAAATTCTCTGCCGAATGGGATTCGAACCCGCAATTATTGTAAGGGGCCTTTCACACCGAAGATGCAAGACGCAAGATGCATGCATCCTGGAGGCAGGAGGCATGTGCGTCCTGCATCTTCATGAAAAGCCTTTCACACCAAAGATGCACGTGCCTCTTGCACCTTCTGTTCAGTTCTTTATTTCTGTTTGGAAGATTGTGAGTTTGTGAGATGAATAATCAATCATCCGACTCTTCAGACGACGAAATTATAATTCTGGCTTGTGTAGTCAGAATAAGACGAAGACAAAGAAGCAATCGTTTATGGCAGCATCCCTACTGGACTAATGCTGGAGAGCATAGCCCTGCTATTGAGTCTCAGCAATTACTGAACCATCCAGTAAAGTTTCAGGTGTATTATAAAATGGAGATTCCGACTTTTAACAAGTTGTTGGATCTCATGGAGCCGTCGGGATACAAATTATCGGTTGTGTGTATCTGCGAAAGAAAGACTACTGATATTTCTGAGGTCACGTTGAAGTTCTCTGTGTCTGGTAACATAGTTGAAGGGTGGATGGAAGTTTCGTACTTGGAACACAACATCTAATCGAAGTCTGAAATGAACTGAAAAGAAACTGTGCGAGTCAAGCACACATACAACGATGTGAATCACAGAGTCGGGTGAGTCAGGGATGGGTCGGACGGGGCGAGATGGAAGGGGCGAGTATGCAAGACCAGCATAACAAAGACGCACGCTGAAATCTCCAGCCGGCTGGTACCCGAGAGGCATGTGCGTCTTGCGTCCTGGCTGCAAGACGCACTTGCATCTTCGGTGTGAAACCTCTCATTCAATTACATGGTCCAGTGTTCTAGGATGCATGCATCTTGCGTCTTGCATCTTCGGTGTGAAAGGGGCCTAAGACTTACTGTATTTTGTATCGAGACTTTCATTACATCGATTGTTATTGGGGTTTTAGAGTTGAGCCACCCCCTGATTCCTCCTTCTCTTTGACCGATTTGGCTGAAAATTGAGGTTTTAAAAATATCGTCGGTGAATCACCGGCAATGTACACCCCCAGTACTTATTATTTAATTAAGTTTTCACTCTTCCTTCCGAACCAAAAAAACAATTGATGATAGACTTTTGAATCCTCATACTAAATTTTGTGTCGATACGAGTTCATTCATTATATCGGTAGTTATTAGGGTTTTTGAGTTGCGCCGCCAAAACAAAAATATCAACATTAGTTTTGGAAAGGATTAAGAGATTAGTGGTCACCAGATTTTTTATCTAGGTCTCCGGACTCTTCCTGGTCTTCCTCCACTACCGGACAGTGTAGTGAGAGGTGGGATGTCATGTGACATCTTTTCCTAATCATACTTCCTCTTATTGAGAAGCATTTCATGTTCCAATTCCATTGAAAAGAGAAACTTTCTTCTTTTTCTTTTTCTCTTACTTTCTACATTACATCATAAAACATGGTAGATGAGATAATGACACTGGGATGACAGAGAGATCCTCAACAGGTCCTCGAGTCCCATCGTCTCTTGAATACAAACGAACTGAAAACCCTATTTTCTTACATTTTCCTTGGAATATCTCCAAGGAAGCAATGCCATGAAGCCTTCGGAATAAAGAAAAGCCCCTAAGACGTGCTGTTCCTCCCGCTGTCATTGGTTTCGTAGAAATGAAAGCTACAATGTGGTTACACCAAGCAAGCTTGTTTGTCTACCTAGGTTTAGTCATCTAGATTTTAAGACGATTTTAAGTCCTTTATTATTAAGTATTCAATTTGAAACGACATTTTATTTTTAATGTTTTTATAGCTTTTAAGGTTTTAAGACTTTACAAGAGAAAGGGACAGGGAAAAACCCCTGGAGGCTGAAAAAGGGACAGTTCGGAAAGTAAACTTGTAGAACTTTCACTTAGTATTTGTCAAGTTGAAGATGGTAGCAATACCGAAAGTACTCCCCTCCCATATATGTTATATATTTTGTGGAATAGACAATATTTAAAAAAAACAAACAAAAAAACATTTTTTTAAAAACTCATATTTTAAAAAAACAAACAATTTTCAAAAAATATATTTAATATTGTTTCAATAACTTTTTCACGTAGGATCAACAGTAACTGAGTAAACATGAAATAATATTTTGTGTCCTAGTACACCCTCATGTATTTAGTTATTTTGAAATATGTACCCTATAATGTATTAATTACTTAATGTTTCAAAAATTGAATTTTTAAATATGACCACCGTATTCCGAGATTATGAGACAAATAGACACGAAAGGTAAAAACTATATGTATGGTTGTTGTTTCATCTGAATAAATATTTTTCTAAGATACAGTTTTATTAATTAAGATCACTAATTAATCAATCGTTAGTTTGATTTCCCCCAAATTTGAGAAATCATTGGTTTCTCTAATAAATGATTGGCTTAATGGGCAGTCGAACTGATCCAGGAACGTTTGGTGATTGCTGGGAACTGTGATAAATGAGGATGCCGCAAGAGATCGTTAACATTGCGATCCTTGGACCATTGAACTCTTATCTGAAATGGTCTCAATCATCGAATTTACAACTGATCTCTTACGGTGAATCCCTAATATAATCAACATCATATTTTAGAAGGATTTTAATTAAACCTTTCGCAGAAATTATTCTAAAGGATGTATTTTGAGAATTGGCAAAATAAAAATGTTGTCGATGAATAATCAACAAATTTTTTAACCAGCAAGAATTAATCAATTTAGTTTTCAAGCTCTCCTTCCATAAAATTCAATATTTGACTTACACAGTGACTTATGAACGCTCATACTAAATTTAGTGTCGATACATTCATTACATTCTCATAGAAATAAAAAATATTGTCATCACTGTTTTATTTTAGACCAGAACCGGTTTTCGACGCAACAGCGTCATCATTAGTGGTTCTTCTATCATAGAATAACAAAATATACAAACAATAAAAAGTATAAATAACTCTTAACCCATTTTTGCCCGAGTTTTTTTTTCGCTGTAATGTTTTAATAAATGGTGAAAATACTTCCAATAATGTATCCTGAGACTACTTATATCTATTTTAGACAATAATCATGCTCAGATTTTGTAAAAAACGATGTTCTCAAATGGGAACACCAGGACTACACACCTCAAAAATATATCGATTACAAAGAAGACAAATAACTAAATAAATTAAACTTTATTGATCAAATAATATATCTTTTAGGATAAAAACGTCCGATAACTTCTTTCTGTAAAAAGAAAAGTCATATTTATACATAGTACTCTTTGAAACAGTGTTCGTGAAGAATTATGTTGCATTTATCACACATTTTTTTTGCACACAGCGCATCTTCCTTGTTTTGGGGAACTTATCATCCAATGGTGCTTCCCATCATAACGAATAGTGTCCATTGTTCTCTTCAAAAGATGTTTTGACGACTTCGGTCATCCTCCTTACGAGGGGGTGGGTGGGGGGGTACCATACTTGGTCAAATAAGTCCTCACGATCTGCCTGCGAAACAAAATGTGATCTAGCGGGGTTGACTTCCTATATTTCTTCGGTAAAGTTGCCAAGAATGTTTTGAGAAGAGGTACATGGTTGAGCGGGATTGATGACCACTGTTGAATCTCCACTACTGGAGGAATTAGGTATCCAAGTCGTCCGTCCTATCACTGAGGTAATCTACCCCATCCACCCTTCTTATCCTTGCCTCTGCAGATGCGGTCAGCTGTCTCCCAGAGAGATTATTGTGAGTTCCGCCAGCCTCTTCATACCCACGGTCTTCCTCAGTGTCATTGCTATCATCTGGGGGCGTGATGAAAATATCTGCTTCGACGAATTCTTGCGCTTCCAATATGGCAATAAGTTCCTCTGCAGTCCAAACTCTGAAGTAGAAGAGAAGGGGGAGTGTTTGAAGGAGTAATGGAAATAATATAAATTACAAATAATGTTGACTCAATAAAAAGGCCAAATATAGCTGGTTTCGTAGTTTTTGTTAGCTAGAAAAACTCTCGCAAGTTATCTAGAGGTATAATTCACTGAACAGTTCTCAGGACCTGGAGTTCCCATTTGGGAACATGACACTTCAAAGTTCAATAAATAAACAAAAAAACGTCATGAATGGGCTATATTGTACTAAAACTTGAAGATTTACTATAAGAAAGGTGACAATTTAAGTCAATTTGATGTTTTGATGAAAACCATTGACAAAATACTTACTTCTTTGAAGACATCTCAGGCGAAAAAAATAGCAATACCTTTATGCAAGCACAGAACCAACAGGTTTGAAATCAGAAACACAAACGAGCACTAATATGCTTCCACTGAATGTAGACTCGAAAGTGAATAAGCCTCTGGGGTCTAAAGTTCATTTTTGTGGTGTCAAAGTAGAAAAGAGTGAAGTCAAGTCTGTTGTTCCCAAATGGGAACACCGGGCAAAAATGGGTTAAAGCATCAGGGTACAGAGTAAGAAGATAAAAATTATAAAATTAACATACCCCACCCACACAGCACAGCGGTTAGAAGACAACTGGCATAGCTCTAAGGGGTGGAAATAGGTTCACCCACTCTCTCATCATGCAAAAACCATTCATTCTAATATATACAATAGGTAACTAAAACAAGTCTGAACACAATATTAACATTAAAAAAAAAATTTTCCACCATACATCCAAAAAAATGTTTGTTGTCATAAAATTTAAGAAAAAAAAATTAAATGAATACAATATTAAAAATATTATAAAAGATTTGAAATAAAGTACACATGATAAATATCATTATAAAAACTATTTATAATTTTTATTATTTGTATATTTTGTTATTCTATGATAGATGAACCACTGATGATGACGCTGTTGCGTCGAAAACCGGTTCTGGTCGAAAATAAAACAGTAGAAAGACAACATATTTTATTTCTATGAGAAATCTCGTCCCACATCTTACTATCACATATGTTCATTACATTCAATAGTTATGAGGGTATTTAAGTCAGATTTTCTGGAAAATTAATAAGTTATAATCTTATGAGGCTTTGAATTTTAATATAAAATTTCATGTAGATACATCCATTACAACAGCAGTTATTAGACTTTTTGCCTCCCCCCCCCCCCCCCCCCCCCCCCATTACTTTCCCTATACTTCGTATAGCTGCGGGAGTGAAACAAATAGATTGGCTTTTATTTACGATAAAGTATCGATTTCCATGAGCATATATCAGAGAATGAAAGGCAAAAAGTATGAAATTATTTCTTGAAGAATAACAACAAACTTCTAGTTCAACTTCTTGACAACAAGTATCAAACCACATATTTCTGAGAAAGTCGAGTCAAGTGAACAATAAAAACATACTTTTTTCCTTCTATGGGACTAGGAAGGAGACAGACAAGGGCTTGCCTCTTCTGCTAAGGGTCTGGGTTATGAATTCCATCTGTCTATTTCTCCTGCTAAGAGCTAAGTTTCTGTATCGACAGGAAGAAGTAAAACTTGGAACTCCCTTGTCTCTCTCTACCAAACTGATACAACTTACATAATATATCTTCAGTTTGTCACAATACATAATTCAAAAACAAATGATCATTTATACATAGATATATATATATATATATATATATATGTACATACATATATATATATATATATATATGTACATACATACATATACATCTATGTACATACATACATATACATTATATATATATGTATATATATATATATAATGTATATGTAGAAGTCACGGGACTAAAAAACTTATAATTGATAAAAAAATTGTTAAACTCGAATAAAAACAGCAGGTTCTCGGATGTGTGTGTTTTGTTTCTTTCCACCCTAAATCTGAGGAAATTACTGGGCCCGTGACTTTTACATATACATTATATATATATATATATATACATATACATTATATATATATTATATAATGGGGCCGTGTATGAAGACTCTACAAAGGTGGTGGCATTTCTAACTAAGTGCGGCCCTTGAGGTTCACACGGCAAACTTCCCAGCATGGTATCAATATCATTAATAATAATATCACAAAATTAGGCATTTTATTCAGGACAGAATTATTTATTCATTTAATTTAATTTAATCTATACATAGATTTTTCATTGATATGCACATAGGTCATACAGTCTATATTTTTAAATTTGCTTTTAAAACTACTTCATGTAAAATTTCATGACAATCCGATAATCCGTTAATGAGGTTGAACTATTTTTATGCTCAACCTCCACTCACAGCCTCCCCTCCCCCCCTCCGGATAAGATTTTTGAGACTTTTTTTTCAATTTGGCTTTTAAGAATACTACATGTTAAATTTCATTAAAATCCGATCATACATTGATGAGTTAAAGCTATTTTTATGCTCAACCCCCTCACAACCCCCTTCCCCTTAAGAATTTCGTGACGCCAGAGAGTCTATATCTCAATTGGCTGTTAAGAATACTACATGTGAAATTTCATCACGATTCGACCACCTGTTTACGAGCTAGCACTATATTTATGCATAGGGAGCCCCCCACAACCCCCCCCTCCCCTTAAAAATTTTGAGACCACACACCTTATTTTTCAATTGGCTATCAAGAATACTACATGTGAAAACATAACCCACCCTCCCGTTCAAAATTTTCAGACGCCATAAAGCCTAGTTTTCAATTTGGCTCTAAAGGATGCTACATTGCCACCAGAACAAATTAAATCGGATTAATCTTTTTCAAGAATTCCTAAAATCCACTAAAACAAAAAAACGGCAGGACCGAATTTGATAAAATTCGTTTCAGATCATCGTTTCGAAATCATTTTTCATTCGCGAGATATCGTTCAGGAAAAATTGACCACGCACGTACATACACATACTTCTTTCCAAAAATAGTGTAATGACCTTAAAACATAAAAATATTATGAAAATTTTGATTTCGATTTTCGGACCCATTACAATAATTTCCCTATATGCTGGGAAGTTAAACTAGTCCTTCGGATGGAACGATAACCAAAGGTCCCGAGCCTGTACGATGTCAGGTACTCGTTAAAGAACCCTTCCATGTGAATAAACCTGGGTAGGCAAAATTTAGTGTACCATAGCAGTCCACCAAACTGATGAAAGAGCGCTCTGGTAGTAGGCGATATGACCTCGTAGAGTCACAATAGTTAACTGCTGATTTTTGAGAAGACAGCTAATCAGTTTATTCTTAGTGAACTACTCGGAAACTGTATTCCGGATTTTCTTCTCTTCTCATTTTTTTGAATATGTGTCAAAGGACAATTTTCGCAACAGTTTGTATTAACTGTTTGCACTTTTTCCTTGTTGTGCAATTGAAAATTCAATTTATATGCAAATGTGCCTCATTCCAGTAGGGCGAGTAGTCACATTTATCTATCGTGAGACAACAAACTACTTTTTATATGTTAATATAATTCTTTACAGTCAAAATTTATTTTATATATGGTTTCCATTTGTGTCGCTCTCTACGTGCGCTGTCGACTCCATATGCTGTTTTCAGTAGGGTACCCTCTTTTAAAGTCCAATAATTCGGAAAGAAATTCACAGTATTCTTGATGTGAATGAGGTTTGAATTCTCATGTGGGCAGGATTGTCTATACTCCCTACTCTTTCGTCACTCTGGTGAACATTAGCCCGACTCTACTATGGGAGGACTAAATGTTGCCTAGCTAAGTTTATATATTAAGGAGTACCTGACATCGTACAGGCTCGGAACCATCGCTTAACTTACCATCCGAAGGACGGCATGCTCAAGGTTCTTTTACATCCCAAATAAAAAACTTATAGGCCTCGGCCGGGAATAGAACCCGCGATGTTGAGCTCAGTAGACTAGCACCTACGCCACCTAAAATATCCGGTATTTTGATTAACACATATCCTGCTCCTTGTGTGAATACATGTTCCAAAATATTAGAAATTTTGTAACTGGCTTTTGTCTTTCCAGCTCCTAAGCTGAATGCATTTGTGAAATAACTGTTCCTAAATAATGGGTATTCGTAACAGGTATTATTTGGAGCAGTAACAACTTTTTCTCTTCACATTAAGAGCAGTTTTCTAAATCTTTAGATTAGCCTTGCATGCTTCATTCATCTTTAATTTTAAGCATATATAATTAGGTAAAGATTCATTTCCCAAAATAACACATTCACGAATGGCGAGATTTGCGCTTTCACTGACAGTTAATGTCGCGAATATTATAAAATAGTACTGCGAGAACTTGGCAATTCGACGGAAGTTTGAACCCCGATATTTGATGACACCCGTCCTCTACTAAAAATATATCTTTTTTCGAACTTCGTAATTCCACAGACATGATGCTTGTTACGAACTATAATACTGACTGAACAAATCCCACGATAGGATTGGGAATAATGCGTCCTAAAACAATCAAAAACCAACATGCCCTGCAGAGCTGAACCAACGGCCGAGCGACGCACGCTATGCAAGCCTTGACACGCAGTCCAAATACCTAATAAGAAATATATTTTCTGAGTGTTTTAAAATAAAACGAAAAAAATGAGAGGGTATGCGTCAAAAACAATTAAAGTCGAAAAATAAAGGACACCCTAAGTGGGGTTTCACACCAAAGCCGGGCCGAGCCGAGCCGAGCCGGGCGGAAAACGCTTGAGCGCTAAATACGCAGGGTTTACATGGGAGTATTCAAACCAAGGCCGAGCCGCGCCGGGCGATGCCGGGCGAGGCCGAGCGGTTTTGAGCAGTACTACCTACCTCCAATTCGAGCGTTTTCTGCCAAGCGGTTTCTTCCGTCATTCAGTCTAGTTCGGTGTTTTAGCCCAGTGAGTTATACATCATATTGCGCAATATATTGTTTTTTTATTGTTTCAAGTGGTTTTTGTTTTTTAAATTTTTTAATGTTATACTGTGATTCAAGTATCGCCTTCTTTCTCCCACACATTCATCAAGTGATGAACTATCCAATAACACCATCATCATCAAAGTTGATGACATTATTTTGCACCACGTTTCAACTGAGACTGAATAGGAAAGAAGCACCTCTCACGACAAGGCTAGAAAACCTACTGAGAGCGAATCGGCTTCGGTGCGAACGCAGGCAGATTCCGCTCGGCCCGGCTTCGTCCGGCCCGGCTCGGCTCGGCTTTGGTGTGTAAGAAGCCTAATGGAGGCAGATAAAAATTTAGTGTAGGCAACATTTAGGACTCCCATAGTAGAGCCGGGCTCATGTTTACCGACAATAGAGCGCTCTGGTAGTAGGCGATACGATTTCGAAGTTAAAAGCCCGGGCATTAGTCAGTATAAATTACTAGATGAATTGACGTCTACTTACATATCCCATATTTATCATATAATACAACCGCTTAGTGACCATAGGACGGCATGCTCATTGTCTTTTCAACCAGTTACAAAACCTAAAACAAAAGCGAAACCCTACCCGTTTTTTATCTGGGAGGTGAAAAAATACTATAAAAATAATAGGGAATGGACTGTATAACTTAAAGATAAAAATTAATATACAATGAGAAAAAGTTTGTTGGCGTATTTGAGGTAATCTCGAAAACTACTTAACCGATTTGGATAATTCTTTCACCGTTGGGAACGTTATTTCATTTCAGAGGTCATAGGCTATACATCTTCATTCATCAAAAGGGAACAGTGATGGTAAAAATGAAGCAGATTCGAGGAGAAACGCCCTTCAGGGCTCTATTTATTGCATACAGAACTGTCTAAACAGTTCAATATACTCGTATATATAAAAAAAAAGTAGTGTATGCTTGGACATACGCCAGAAGTGAAACTTCTTTCACGATTTTTCAATTGTTTTTTGTTTTGACCCATAAATATTATTTTTATGTTGTATGGGATTTCTCAATTAACTCAACATTTTATGTGCGTACAGTTTAATTTATTGGCTCATTTTATTTTTATTCATTTGTTAAAACATTTGATTACAAAGTAGAGACAATAGGCCTATGGTAAGAGAAATAAGAAATGTAGGTTTTTGAGGCGATAGAATAGAGAATGAGAATTGAGAAAGAAAAAAAGACGCTGTTTATGACACCAGCAACGCTAAGCAGGCGTACACTCACCTTTGAGATTCATTATCAGTAGATTGGGTATTAATATGAAAATGTTGTTCCTCCGAACACGATGCACTTGTAATTTCTGAACTTAATTTCCTGTTTTTTGGACGACGGTACCATTATTCTTATATTTAAAGTCTGTATCAGTGCCTGTTATGATTTTCAGGTTCCCCAACGGGGTGAGTGAAGCGGGAGAGTGACGTGAAGAGAGAGGCGCCTCGGGCTGCTCCGGGAGGCGGGGTGGGGAGCGCTCTCCTCAACCAGGCCGCTCAACGATCCCCAACTGCCACTATCAGAATTCAAAAAAATGAAATGCTTTCACTCACCCCTGAGCGCAAACCACTAGTTCGATTTCTTCCAAATTTATAATGCAGGGTCTTTATTCGGGGCTTTCACAGATTATGCACTTTTTTTTTTTTTAAAAAAGGATACTTTAAACCACTTTTTGGGAGGGCTAACTAAAACTTTTCTTTAAGAATTTCGGGACACTTCACGTCACTACTTCTTCTGGTCACTACGAATATGGAATATGAACCTTGGTTCATATTGACCAGAAAAAGGGACGTGGAAGCGTCCCGAAACATTGTTCAAAAAAAAAGAAAAAAGACACCTCTGGAAAAAAATGCCGGATAAAATCAACATAAGAACATTACAGAGAAGTTTAATGATATTTATAATAATTTTATTTCCGTCATAAGAAATTTCCGTCGAAAATATATGGGCAATATATCGATATATTTCCTAATATATCGAGTATAAATATATCAATATTTACCCAATTGAATGTATTGATATATCGTTGCCATCCCTAGTATTGTTCTCTCATTATTATTATTTCAAAGATAGTAAATATTTAAGGAACCAAGACAAAGGGAACATGAGGGACGCATTTATGAGACGAGGATTTCCAGTCCCTTGACCCGAAGGAAACAGCCACAAATGGCACTACCAGCTTTTCTTTTTCCATTGAATATCCGACTTCCGAGCTCAGTTATTTTCCGGGTTTCCACCATTCAGTAGGAAGACTGATCATGCTAAATTTATTCTCTTAATGTAAGTCATTTATCAAGTTGTTTTTACTTTCTTAGCCGCAAGAAATGCAGAGAAAAATCTATGAGGCTGAAAACAAGTTTATTCTCGATATTTTTCTGGATTTCTCTGTTTTTAGTTTAAAAAAAGAACAAAAATAGGGTAGCTCTAGCCTTTCAGCCAGAGCGTTGAAAACTCCGCATCGAATATAAAACTTCTCCTACGCTTTGTATAGGTGGGGAGTTAGAAATAAATAAAATATTCTTATAATTAGTTATTTATTGTGACTTATGCCCGGGCTCATATCGTTTACTATCAGAGCGCTCTTTCACCTAAGGGCCTTTAACGAGTACCTGACATCGTACAAGCTCGGAACAACGTTCAACTTTCTTTTTTTCATTAAGAATATTTCGGGACACTTCCACGTCCCTTCTTCTGGTCACGACGAATTTGGAATATGAACCTTGGTTCATATTGATCAGAAAAGCGAGGTGGAAGCGTCCCGAAATATTGTCCAAAAAAAGAGAAAAAGAAGACACCTTTGGAAAAATATGCCGGATAAAATCAACATAAGAACATCCCAGAGAAGTTTAATGATAATAATAATAATTTTATTTCCGTCATAAGAATATTTACATTAAGATAGCTTATAATTTAGATACTTAAACAGATAATAACTCTTAGACTGACACACATGGATTAAAATTAACAATACTACTAACAAAGTAGTAAATAAAAAATTTAAAAAACCGACACAAAAAAACTTTTTTTGTTCATTCACTTTTTTTCACTGAAACCTTGATGGGAAGGGCTTCTTAGGGGGGGGGGGGGGGGGTGGAGGGGCGTGAAGGGCTTGGGGGGGGCTGGGGGGGAGGGGAGTGGCTTGGCCTTATAAACATTAGACCTCAAACTCCAAGTCTCTAGCTGTAATAGAGGCTGAGATCCATGCACAGGCTCTGATGAAACCTGAAGATCTTGGAAACGGCATACCCAATTTTCACCAAACATGGCTAAGAACCATCTCGCAAATACCAGCTTTAGAAACAAAAAAACCGTTTTGAAATAGGTTCAGCCCTCTTGGAGCTACGATGCCAGACACAAACACACACTGACAACGGCTCCAAACTTATAACACCCCTCCTTTTGCGTAGGGGGTTAAAAAGTAAAAAGAAATTAATAAATAAATACTTGAAAATATGAGTAAAAAATTAATAATTTTATACGATGGCAAATAATTTCCAAAACTAGTTGTGAAATAAATAAAATGACATAGTGTTGAATCGATGCCTCTGTAATTCTTATTCAATAAGTCCACTACACCCGTCTATTTATCAAGAAATAAACTTACTATTGGAAGTATGCGGTTCATCCAGTTTGGTTGGAACCTGGTTATAATTGGTATCGATCAGAGTATAGGACGTAGGAGGGAGCCAGAGGCTGGTACAGGGAGGAGAGACTGGGACATGACGTTTGATTTATGGATTTACTAGCGCTAGTAGCTCTAACAATGCTATGTGGGGGTTGGGGCATAGTATGTCCCCAGATGGCCAACCTGGCACAATTACCAAAGTTTCACCTCTAATTAGATCTCACCAGAGGGTGCACTCGTTGTATTGCATTAACTCACTAATCGGATACACCCAAATGAGATTAATTGACAAAATAATTTATTCTGGTAGGTGAAAAAACCTTGATCATGCTCCTTCGGATGTAACGTTAAGCGTTGGTCCCGAGCCTGTAAGATGTGACGTCGTTGAAGACCTCTGTGTGACAACAAATAATAGAAAATTGTAAGAAAATAAACGGTGAACGATTTTGATGAATTGAAAACTTCATATAATTTTTGTAAGTGATGAAATTTGAAACGAGTTATTTGAATCGATACAAGTAATATCTATTCGATATCAGAAGTACTTGGTATCGACTAAAAGTATCGACAATTTACTTGTATTTACTTGTATCGATAGATCCCTAGTTATGACCTGTTAAAGTTAATGCATGAGTCATGATCGCAGGTACGAAACCCGGCCTAGGACCTTAGGTTTTTCATCTTGGAAGTGAAAAAACGTTGAGCATGCTGCCCTTCGGATGAGACGTTAAGTGTTGATCCCAAGCCTGTTTGATGACAGTTACTCGTTAAAGATCTCTACTTTAAGCAAATAAAGTAGGCAAAATTCAGGACTTTCACAGTTGAGTCGGACTCATGTTCACCAGAGTGACGAAAGAGCGCTCTGGTTGTGGGCGTTATGACCTAATAGTTCAAGCCCGGGCATGAGATATAATAACTAAATAACACTTCTTATAGAAATTTAATTTACATTTTCTCTGGGGCTCTATAATTTTGATTATATTGGTTTTATCTCAAATCTGAGGACACGGGAGCCATTGGAAATTTAATGAAGAACATTTTTAGTTAGAATCACTTTTCCTAGCAACCATTTTCCCGTCAATTGAACAAACGTTTAAAAAAATAGATTTTCAAAAACGATGTTTCAAAACGGTTTTCGGCTTGTATCTCCTCAAACCGGACGTCCTACGAAAATTTATATTCTTTATAAAATGTGCCTTTTAGTTTTTTCTACAACTTTTATTTGTAAAAAATATTCGATAAAGTCAAAAATATAATAAGTATTTTGGAAAAATGTTCTTAAGCCCAGAAATAAAGTGGTTTCGGCCGAAATCTATTCAAATTGGAGTTAGCACACTATTACAATACTTCTTTGTATTACAGGTATATGAAATTATAATAACTTGCGTTCCATTTGACATTTTCCATTATAAATATTTCAACATATTAAAATTCTTTTGAAATACTTCAATGTTCTCTTACAATGTTCTCGTGCTTCAGGCTTCTCTGGCATTAGGGGACAAAAGCAATATTATTCGTTATGTATTCATAGATGTTGGTGACTTAGAAAATGATATTCCATGATATTCCTTATTATTCATAATAATTTACTCAGTTTCAATTTTTTTTCTAATTGCGAAATAAAATCTGTAAGATAAAGAAAGCTCTCTTGGGCTGTCTTTTACGTTAAGATCAAAGCTTGTATTGAAGAGCATTTTTCATAAGCAAGGAGTGATACAATTACAGAGTAGAATGTCAAAAGAAACTTCATCAATTCCCCCCCCCCCCCCCCCCCCCCCATTTCTGAAATTGTAGGTTCAACAATTTCTTACAGAGTAACTAAGTTCCTAAGATTAAGGTTAATTTTTTTCGGCATTTCTTTGAAAGATGTTTTTTCAACTTTTGACAATATTTCGGGACACAAGAACCGAAGTTTTATGCTATCACAGACTTTTTCATCAGATTTTTTAGATCATGATGTAATTTATTGCACTTTAAATACTAAAAAATCAAACATACAACGTCTTCAGTCAATACAATCCATTATACTACGCCACATTTTACGTTTCCAACCTCACATTACATAATGACCTCAACATCCCCTTTGTACCTTCTGTTATCAGGACACGGTATAAAAATTTTCACGACAAACTCCATCATCACGCCAATACACTTATACAAGAATTATCTACAAACATCCTCCCCACAAATCCACCACGACGCCTCAAGCGGATATGGCAGAGGGACCTGCTCCAGAACTAGCCTGGGCTCCTCTTCGGTCACATATGTATCGCAATTGCGAATGGCAAAAGTTATGCCGTTGTAAATAAATAAATAAATAAATATGTGATGTAGCCATTATAGTTTTTCTTATAACAACCACGCTTTTACAGATCTCTCTCTTTCCTCCCCTCCCCCTCACTGACGTTACTGGTGGAAGAAGTCAATCGCAGAATAACTCTGTACAATGAAACCAAGAAAACTGCTGACGCCCAAAGCATAAATTTAAATTTAGGGTTTTTTGGCATATATCTCGCAAACCTTGCGAACTGTGAATAATTGTATTTCGTATAAACTCAAGCTCGGGTTTTAACTACGAGGTCGAATCGCCTATTACCAGAGCGCTCCTTCGTCACTCTGGTGAATATGATTCCGACTCTAATGTGGGAGTCTTGCCTTCCCAGGTTAATTTACTTAGGATGTCTTTAACGAGTACCTGACATCGAACAGGCTCGGGATCATCGCATAAAGTCCCACGCGAAGGACGGTGTGCTCAAGGTTGTTTCACCTCCAAAATAAAAAAACTAAAAGCCTCGGCAGTGTTTTGACTCTGTGGTCTTAACATATAATAATAATAACTGCTGAAAATATCTACCAATAAATAATATATTTGTTGTCAGATTGTCACAACAAATAATATAATGTTTTTACCCATTTCAGGTAAATTAATTGGCCGATATGCCTCAGCATAAGGCCATAACTGAGAAAAAAAAAAAAAAAAGGTGAATTAATGACTTTATATAAATAACTTTAATCATCAAATTTTTTTTAACTTAATCTACAAATGAATACGAATCGAAGCATTTCAACAACAAATTCGAAAACTACCATCAACGCTGTATTCTCGTGGTATTTAGAGACACTATAATCACAGTTGTATACATCTTATTTTAGCTATCACAAACCTATAATTTCATGTATAAATGAATTTTTTTCAAAAACAGTGCACGACAGCAAATTTTCGAAACTAAAGCTGATGTTTACACATCAATTCTCGTGATTACTGCATAACTCACACATTATTTTTTTTTTTCAATTAAACTTTGAATTTATGTATTAAGAATTTATGTAATAAATTTATGTTGCAATAATATGTTCATGTTTAAATATTATCCCTCCCTCTTTTTCATCCCACGGTGGCCGCCGGAACTCCTGCATTTACCCTCCTAGTAAAAAAGGTTGCCGACCCCTATCATAGATTTTAACATTTTCCATTGACATAAAAATACCCCAGTTAAGCTGCAACACGTTCATTTCGGGAATATAGTGTATCAAAATGCATACCAAAAAGGTAAAATATGTTTTTGTGTTGCTGTAAGTTAAACTAAGGCAACATACATATAACCTTATGTAAATTCAAAAGATGTAAACAAGTATCTTTGCCTAGATCTTCTCTATGTAAACGACTTCAGTGAAATAGAGATGGGAGGAATGTAGACTAGGTGTAAGTTAACAGCCACCAGACAAACACCAAGAGTACCTCCATATACCAACCACAATATCCCTTACCTGCTTCCTCTTCTACTTTATTCACTTCCTGTTTCTTTCCTGACATCCTGACATAAATATTTTGAAGAGATGTCTTCTTAAAGGATTCCAATTTGTATTATTATTGTTAGCAGGTTACTCAGCTTTGCCCTCTTGTTTGCTCACTTGGAGGGGTGTAAAACTATGAGAGTGCCCACTCAATATATAAAATGGATATTTTCCAACAGAAATAAAAATATATGTGATGTGGCTAACACTGGACTGTTATAGCAACCTTTTTATTGTTTTTGGATGCACCTTGCACGTGTGCACCATCACCCATCTTCATCTTTGTAGAGGGGGCTCGAGATCTGAGAAGTGAGGCTATGGTGGGCCGGTCGACCAACAGGGGCGAATGGTAGTCGCCATAGCCCGTTACACCGCTTTTTTCTGCATTCGGCAATCGAGGACTACATGTTCTGCAGTCTCGAAGCCCCTCATGAACAGTTTGGGGTGTTCTTCCTCCTAAAGAAGAAGAGTTTGGAGTTAAAATCTCCGTTGACCTGATAATATCTGGGACATCTAATGGTCAGGCTGTAACTACGTCGAGGTGTACCCGGACATCCGGGAAGTATGCGTAAGTCTGGCTTCGTGACCATCATTGTTACCATTTTCCAGGCAGGGCAATGCCTTGCAACGCTCTGGTCTGGACTGTCCGCGGATCTCTTCTTTCAGGGCTAGGCGTAAGGGCTCATCAGTATCTGCTCCCAAAGGCTCCCTTTACTTTTACTTTACTTACTTACTTTCCCCGGCGCTACGGTCCTTGTAGAACCTGGGCCTCTTCAACAATCTGCCGCCATTCTACTCTATCGTCGGCCTCCCGTCTCCATCTTCTCACACCCATCGTTCTGAGGTCGTCTTCCACGTCCTCCAGCTAACGTAAGCTGGGTCTACCTCTTCTTCTTTGTCCTCCCGGGTGTCCCTCCCTAAAGGCTCCTCGCCTACAATAATACGAGGTAATAGCACCATCCAAGACCAAGTCTAGCTCCTGTAGCGTAGCGGTAGAGACAGATAAGCTCTTGTTACCCTTAAAAGGGCTCCTCTCTAGGCTTGCACAGAATCAAGCGTACTCGCTTTGTGTGGCGATACCACCAAACAGCTGCAGCGTACCTTGCTACTACCTCGAATACTCCAATGTAGATTGTCTTACACGCAGAGTAGCCCACGTCGCGCGGGCTAGGCGGCTCTGAGCCATACCATCCAGTATTGAATAGATAACACCCTTTCATACTGTCATTACAGGATATATAAATGTCAGCATGAAATGAGAAGGGGAGGACGAGGGAGGGTGATTTTTACAAAGGTGATTGATATAAGAAAGTCCTATGTTTGTCACATCACGTATATTTTATATTTTTTTTCTTTTATCCTTTTATTAAAAAAACATTATTATTAATATAAAAAATATAGAAAAAAATTGAGAATAGTATAATATATAATAGAATAATAGTGAAATATCGCTGAAATATATGTCCTCATTGGGTACAGACTAAAAGTATGAAATTTTATGTCGGTACATTCATTACATGGGCAGTTATTAGAGTTTTCAGAGGTAGACCGAAAAATAAGTTGATTATTTCGCGCTGCTTTATAAATTCCTGTTGACAATGTTTTAAATAATAGTCCTTTCATAGTAATAATAGCTTCTTTTTTTTTCTGTTTCAGATCAGAAAAGGACCTCAGAAGAAAAAAAACATCAGACAAACATTTAAGACATCAAAAAATTAATTTTTTCTAAATTTTGTAGCATTAATTTCAAAAAAAAAAAATTATGTAATCAATAACTTGTGGTAATGGACTCAATTTGAACACAAAATATAAAAATTGTAAAAAAAACTGAATATATAGTAGAAAAAAAAAAAAAAAAAAAAATTGTACGTTAATGGAAAAATATTCAGATAGTGAAACTTCATGACATTTCGATATATAAATTCGTAATCAGTGTTGCCAATAATATATCGGCAACATTTTTCGTGATGCCATGGATAAGACGAATGTGATGGTAGCCCCTCTTCTGCACAACTTCAGCTGCTCCAAGGCTCATCCTGGACATATCTCTGTCGGGTCAGTTCTACAGGCTGCCTTCATCCTCCTTCTGTCTGCAGGGATATGCATCGCCAATCTTCTCGTCATCTTGGTCATCAACAGCCGCCGATACTCAAAATATATACATCAACAGGTATAGTTTTTCTTTTTACTTTTATTTTATCTAGAAGATAATATACAAAAATAACAATATTAGTTAATTAGTTATATTATGATTCATGCCCGGGCATTAACTACGAGGTCATATCACCTACTACCAGAGCACTCTTTCATCACTCTGGTGGACATGAGCCCGACTTTACTGAGGGAGTCCTAAATTTTGCCTGCCCTAAATTTTTATTTACCTAGGGCAGGGGTCTTTAACGAGTTCCTGACGTCGTATAGGCTCGGGACCATCGTTTAACGTCCCATCCGAAGGACGGCGTGCTTAAGTTTATTTTACCTCCCAGATAAAATAAACTAAGGGCCACGGCTGGGTTTCGAACACGCGATCTTGAGGTCAGAAGGCAAGCACGCATACGATAATAATAATTTTAACAAGTAGATACATTTTTTTTAAATTAAATAAAATTATGATAATATAATGCCTTTTTCACGATGACAATTTGT
This sequence comes from Aradus depressus, assembly GCA_963662175.1. NCBI lineage: Eukaryota > Metazoa > Arthropoda > Insecta > Hemiptera > Aradidae > Aradus > Aradus depressus. Next base: position 76,012,687 of record OY759214.1, read on the forward strand.
TCTTACGTCCCTATATCAGGTCACACTGTGCGAAATATAGAGAAGGAAAACAAAATAACAATAACAATTGTTATATAGGTATATATACATATATATAAACAGATAAATAAAAAAATTTTTAAAATATATTAAAAATATATAAAAGATAAAACCAAGAGAAGTAAAATAAATTAGTATATAATAATCAAAAATTATGACTAAAACGTAGATTCGACAGAGATTAAACATGATAACTTTGGGGGAACTCTTCCAAAAAAATTAAAATGAGAGCTATGTATCAAATAATGTTTTTGAGTATGAACCAGGATTTTTTTTTCATGGTTATTCTATTATATTTTAACAATCAGAAAAAAAATCCGTTTCCAATTAGAGGGTTTTCTCTAACATAAACATTTTCAGTTGAAGTTTTAATTTTTGGTATTGTTTCAATTGTCTTCAAAGAGTAGGGAAAATGTCGGTTTTTGTATTTTGGGATAATCTCAATTCGATGGTTGGTGGCATCGCCCCACGAAGCGGCAGAGTGCAGGTTATGGCGAGGCGATTTATTTAATTTTAACAATTTTTACTTTTTTCTTGTCATCCTTGTTCTCATCCAGATGATATTCACCGTAGACTGAGGCGGTGCTGGTCGAGAGACCTGCTATGATAAGATCATCGGTCACTCTCGGTCTGCCACCACTGCTAGTTAGACAGTGTTCTGAACTTCAAGCCTAGTCCACACTAGTAGACATGTTGCGCGATTTTGGTCTCTGAGACGTGTCTCAGGTTGTCTACGTAGACATGTCTATAGACCAATCCCCGTCTACGGGCCTGTTGCGAGACCAAAAATTGCAGGTCTAAAGTCTCCCGATCGGAATGGGAGACAGCATGCAACGTAAGACATATTGCTCAACATTTTGACAGTGTGGACGTCACTCGGCGTTTTAATGATGAGATAATCGCTTCGCAAACCTCTGGTACCATTTTCGATATTGCCTGCTTAGATATTCTGAAGGTTTACATGAGGCTCGTGAATGAGTCTCCACTTGCTAGGAAACGCACTGTGATTGCCAGTCGAAGAGAAGCTGTGATGGTTTCTCTAAATTTTGTATCTTGCTTCATTATTATCCCTCCAACCATCAGAAGCAAATCTTCAAAATCAGTAGGCGACAACCGGGTGAAATTTCGAAAAATTTGAAAACCCATGGCGTCTTCCAATCTTCATTTATTTAATAATGCATTATCGAACCTAGGTCCTTCTGCGAGCACTTCGCGTTCTTTCACTTGTAATTAGCACTATGCAGGAACTCATTCCACACAAAACAATGTCCTCCATGGTGGTCTGCGAAGATGAGACTGAGAAATTCACATCGTAGTGTGGACGCTAGACGAGACAAAGAACGGTGTCTCTAGACTATAGACCGAGTCTCGAGACCGCCTATAGACAAATCGCGCAACATTGTCTACTAGTGTGTACTAGGCTTAAAGCTTTATTATTATTATTGCGATGATGTCTATGCGTCTTCTGCTGAATGAAAATAAGACGTCTCATGTGCTAAGTTAGATTTAATTAGGTTTTGGTCGAAATCGTATAAAAATTGAAGCCACTATCCTTCGGGGTTTAAGTACATTACAAGGTCAGGTTTCTAACCCACGATCTTTAGTTTAGTAGGCTACCTCTGAGCTATCTGGCTTAGTAGGCGATCTCCATCTGAAATTCGTTTCACCAGAATTTATTGTTTTCCAACCAGCTGATCCCAAATATTATAAAAAAATATATTCTCTGTCTGTGTACCTGTGAACGCGATAACTCCCGTTATAAGGTAATGTCGTTCCAATTTTAGTTTATGTACCGCCGAAGCGATTTTCCGCGAAATCAACCGAAGGATAAATGGATATCGGAGGAGGAGGCTCTACTCGAAAACCCTAATAATGCCGATATAATAAATGTATCGACACAAGAAGCTCCTATTTAAGACAACTATCGATTTTTGGCCCAAATGGTTTTGGAGGGAGAGCATAAATGTAATTCATTAATTTGTATTGGGGAAGTACATTGCCGGTGTCTCATTGATGAATTTGTGCGAATTATACAAAAGAAAATGAACCCGTAATGTTATAATTTCAAAATTTATATTGTGGAGAAAGGAAGGAATATACGTCAAATATTGGTAATTTCATCACTCTTATTGACTAACAAACTCACCATTTACAATTCGCTTCTCAAGCCGATATGGACGTACGGCTAGGAACTCTCGGGATCTGTGGGCTAAAATAATTTGAACCGGATTCAAGCCATGCAGTCCATCATATTATGGCACATCACTAACTCACCATTCTACGTCACTAACAACACCCTTGCTGAAGGCGCCTGTAGCTCAGTGGTATGCATGCTTGTCTTCTGAGCTCAAGAACATGGGTTCGAAACCCGACCGAGGCCCTTAGTTTATTTTATATGGGAGGTAAAATAAACTTAAGCATGCCGTCCTTCGGATGGGACGTTAAGCGGTGGTCCCGAGCCCTGCCCAAGGTGAATAAAAATTTAGGGTAGGCAAAATTTAGGACTTCCACAGTAGTGTCCACCAGAGTGCCGAAAGAGCGCTCTGGTAGTAGGCGATATGACCTCGTAGTTAAAGCCCGGGCATGAATCATAAAACCTAACCTAACACCCTTGCTCTTTGGGAGCCATGTTGGCCGTGCGGGCTAGAGCGTAGGGCTTTGATCGCATGGTCTCATCATGGTTTGCGGGTTCGCATCCCGTCCGGGAGTGATTTTTATTTCGTAGATAGAACTCCCTCCAGAGGCCATGGATGTCGTAAATAATTAGATAACACAGTGACATGGCTAATATGCATCGAACATAAGCCCAAGAAAAAAAAAGGAATGTTGATAAATTTTATATGTCCAGAACCACCAAGCACGACACTTAACAATTTTTAGCCGAATTAGAAAATGTTCATCGATGTAACGAATGTATCAACACGGAGGATTCAAAACTCCCTTAGAAATCTATTAAAAAACTAAATAATGTCGCGCAGACGAAATACATTGCTAGTGTTTTACTAATGACTTTTTCTCATTTAGGAATCTTGAGTTACGGCCTAGCAACACCCGATGTACCAACTAGTATTTTAATAAACATAGTTATATCAGTTATTACATAGATAAGCAAGTTGAATGCAAATTTGTTTGAATTGTCAATATTGTAAGATGAGACAGGAGCGGAGGTATTAGGTATTAGTAACGATGAGTTGTCAGCATGTCTATATGCAAATCTCTTGAAACAGTTTGAGTCAAGTTTGTAAGTGGAACAATTACGACATCTTGTAACATAACATCTGATATTGCCATAGACCATAGCGTAATTCAGCATGGATGTATTTCTCGAAAAGGATCAATATGCCACAATCTAATTTATTTTTATTTTTATTTTGACACTCATGCACATCCCTTACTTTACAAAACACTGATACTTCCACTGTTAACTTAAGCTTGGAGGGCGCCGGTAGCTCAGTGGTATGCGTGCTTGACTTCTGAGCTCAAGAACGTGGGTTCGTAACCCGACCGAGGCCCTTAGTTTATTTTATCTGGGAGGTAAAATAAACTTAAGAAGGCCGTGCTTCGGATGGGACGTTGAGCGATGGTTCCGAGCCTGTACGATGTCAGGTATTCGTTAAAGATCCCTGCCCTCGGTGAATAAAAATTTAGGGTAGGCAAAATTTAGGACTCCCTCAGTAAAGTCGGGCTCATGTCCACCAGAGTGATGAAAGAGTGCTCTGGTAGTAGGCGATATGACCTCGTAGTTAAAGCCCGGGCATGTGTCATAAAACCTAACCTAACATACGCTTGCCCCGTATGGTTCTGCACTAGCCACATCAATATAACAGAGATTACAAACATTTCAAAACAAAGTCCTCCGGATAGCGGTGAACGCACCCTGGTTTATCAGGAACACCCAAATCCATCGGGAACTGGGAGTTGCTCCTTTTGCAGCCCACATCGAAAAACTCATCCGAGACTTCCATGAAGGTCGGCCAGCCTGCTCTGGAGCGGTCCACTACCACGGCGATAGGCCAAGCACAGGTTCCCCAATGTCCGGCGCCGAGCTAGCAAGACTGTTTCGCAAATTTCACGCGGCACGCGCGGTGAACTTAGGCGCGAGCACCTCTACCGCTTCTATACCTGAATTCATTCCCAGCACGAATTAATCAATTACTTCTTCGCTCCCCCTCCAAAACCAATCGACTGTTTGTGCTAAACATCCATGTATCCTTATTTTGTGTCAATACATTCATCACATCGGCAGTTATTAGGGTTTTTAAGTCAATCCCCTTCTATTCAGTCGATTCCTCGAAAAATTATAGGTGTCTTCCTTATAGATTCACCAAAAACGTATTTATCCTTATTTTAAATCCATCATTGAACTTCCTCCTACCCCTGGGGAAGCTGCGCATTCTCCTAAACTTTATTTTCCAATGGGATGCCATGTTTTTCTTTTCAAACTCTGAAACTAGATTTTCTGAAATGAGAAATGACATAAAAATGATTGGATAACTAAGTACTTCTGAAAATATTCAGAGTGGTCGAAATGTCAACAAGATCGGAGCCCCACCTCTCCGAGCTTGAATGGTCGATTTAAATATATGACAAGTGTAAGAGAGAAAAATGAATATCGTATTGAAATTTGGGCCCCCTCTGTATTTCTCAATATTATTTTTTTACCATTTTTAATTTTAAAAAATCTAATTTCAAAATTTGAAAAGAAAAAAATAGCGTTTCAATGGAGGGGGAGGGGGGGGGGGGGGAGTTGGGGCGTAGAACGCCTAGGGGAGGAGGAGGTTCAATGAAGGATTTTAAACAAGGATAAAAAATTGTTAAAAGGCTTTATTTATCTCTGAATAGTCTATAGTTTTACGATAGAAAAAAACTCACTACAGTTGTGGCAATGAAACATATCAGCTGGGGAGGCTGACTTGTTGATGTAAAGTGCAGCATTGCCAAGACGTGCAAACCTTCCCTGCCGTTTAAATCTTTGCGTTGAAATAATTTCACCTATGTTATATAATTATTAATAGTATGAATTTAATACTAAACTCAATAAATAAAACTACTAAACTATTGAAAGAGTAAAATTGAATAAAACTAGGCTAATAAATAGAGGACAGAAGCAAGCGACTAATGAACCGCTCTAATAACCAGTCTCAAATGTGGACTGGCAACATGTTGTACAGCAAACGTTCTAATGACTAACACTCACCCTAGTGCACATAATATCGACAATGGGGAGTGGTCAACAGCCAAATGGACTCAAAAAAGAAATCTTTTTCTTCTATTAATCGCCCCAGTTAATTTGTTTTTCACAAATTTCATTAAAAAAAACGGAATGCTTTCTTCTTATTTCTAAATAGAATGGGGCACGGGGGTGAGTTTTTCTAATAACAACAACAATCGGAAGAAATAAAAATGAAATACGAGGCGGGCTCTGAGTCACCAGGCCATTTAAAGCCCCTCCCCACAACGTAAATTGCGATAAACCAACTTTCTATGTCGAAAACCCACTTCTACAGAGTAGTAACCCATTTAGGTGTAACTTGTACTAAGTTTTATGTCGCCCTAAGCACACAAATTTTCAGCAGTTCCCCAATACTTTTCTTCTCTCCATTTTTCATCTGAACAAGAGAACGTAAACGTTAAACCACTTAAGGTGTAAATGCATTGGAAGTGCATTATGACGACTAGGCCCTATTAAACAATTGTTTAATAATAATATTTATTTCCTATATAATAGAGTTAGTTATTGTGACTCATACCCGGTGTAAGTTAACTTCGAGGTCATATTGCCTACTACCAGAGCTCTCTTTTGTCGCTTTGGTGGACATGAGAACTATTCTATTGCATACCCTAAATTTTTATTCACCTAGGGTAGGAGTCTTTACCGAGTACCTGACATCGTACAGGCGCGGAACCATTGGTTAAGGTCCCATCCGAAAGACGGCGTGCTTAAGTTTATTTTACCTCCCAGATAAAATAAACTAAGGGCCTCGGTCGGGTTTCGAACCCACGATCTTGCACTCAGAAGACAAGCACTCATACCACTGAACTACCGGCGCCCTCCCGTATATGACGTATAGAAGAAGTTATATAATCGCTAAAAAGGATTGGATGCTGAATGTTTTTTCACATCTTTCATGCTGAAAATTATCAGAAATTTAACCTTGAGACAAATTACATTTTATAAGATACTGCTTATATTAGATACCATCCACAAATACCGTGGTTTGCCGACTGAGAGCTAACCACGGTATTTGTGGATGGTATCTTCACAGAATAGGTCTGACCGAAACCTCCAGGTGTAGGCATTGTGACCAGGTCGAGACTCTGGAGCACATGATTATGAGTTGCAGCAAATACCAAATAGAACGATTAACAATGTTATCCAGTGTACATTAGTAACACAGCCTTTTTGCTACACCACATTATTGGCACCAAACAATACTGAGATATATGGTAGTATTGTGCAATTTTTAGGGTCGGTGAATGCAAAAGTCTAAATTTAATATTACACAGACTGGCTATGGTGAAAAGCTAAGGCCAAGAAAAGAAGAAAAAAAAAAAAAATAAAAAAATAAAAATAACTGCTTATATTTATGACTTAATCAAAAATCTCTACGAATAAAAGTTGCAAATAATACTAAAAGACAAATATTATACGCAATATATTTGTTCGATAACCGTTTTCTAGACGTTTACATGATTTACGAAAAAACTGTTATTCCTATGGAAAAATTGGTTATATATAATTACCGAAAATGTTCCTTAATAGATTTCTATGTCCATTTGTTTAGATACCACCAAAGATAATAAATTTCTATTGAAAATCTACTAACGAATTTTAAAATATCTTTTTATTATTGCTAGTTTTTTATTTTAATGGATAAAAAACATAAAGAAAAATGTGCAATGTGGTCATAATAGGACCTTCTCCCCCTATCTATCGGCCAAAGGGATGAAGGGATTAGGGGGAAGGCTTAACACAAAAACTCTAATAACTGCCGTTGCTATGAATACGAGTATATCAATAAGGAGGAAGAGAAAAAACTTAATTGATTCATGCTGGGGAAGTTCTTTGTCGGTGATTCACTGACGAAAATATTTTTTTGACTTGTAATCTTAGTACAAGAAGGATTGGCCAATGCCACAAAAGTAATAAAATATAAGTTGAGCGAACCAAAATTCACAAAAGGATATTTCACAAGAATAATTAGCTTTGCAAATATGTTTTCAAAGATTGTTTATATTCAAGTTTTCTAATCAGGATCATAAGTTTAATTTGTAGAAGCATTCAGGTGTTTCTAATTACGCAGTAACTTTTTCCAAGATATCCAAGACGTCATCATTTTCAGATACCATTTCATACTAATTAAACTTTCTGAAAACGAAGAAGTACTTATATTTCTTAAACCATATATATATACATATATATATATATATTGTGATGTTTCGTTTATCCATACATAAATGAAAATACAAATGTACAATAAAATACCGAAGGAAGATGCTGGCTAGGCTATATTCATAGTAAAAAAACAAAAATAAAAACAACTGAGATGATGTAATATTTATTCTTTAAATTGTATAATTGTTATAAGGTTGTTAATTAAAAATAATTGTTATATAAAAATATATTATTGTTTAAATATTATTTATATAAAATAAATTTACAATAAAATTATATAATAGCTGATAAAAAATGGAGGAACCAATGAAATTGGAGAAGCTCGGAGAAGGGGGAGGCTGACTAAAAATGTAAGGAGAGAAAACAAAACGTGGGGCAGACAGGTGTAGAAGGTTGTGTGTGTGGTCGAATTGTTGAAGAGAGAGAGATGTGAGGAATTGGGAGTTGGACAGTGAAATGAGGTGAAGTGATGAAGCAGGAGTAAAAAAAAAAAAATCATGATGGAATTTGGAGAGATGAAAAGTGGAAGATGACGGACAATAAAGTGAACATCCCTTTAGGAATCGCCCTCTAAGAAAGATAATAAGAATAAGTTCCATCAGATGGGGCGAGGATGCATGCAGTTTTTTTAAAATATTAATTCTATTTTGTATATATGTGCACCAACCATAAAATTAAGAAAAAAAAATGTTTTTAATAAAATAAAAATTATCAAATGTGACACCCTTTTTTTTTATTTATTTTTTTAAGTCTCTTGCAGATAATATTAATTTATATTAATTTTTCTAACCATGTAACAATAAAAAATGTCACTATAATATTATGTATATATATACATAAGCCCACTGGTTTATGAAATATAAGTACTTCTTCGTTCTCAGAAAGTATAAGGTACATTATATACATTTGAAACCATAATAATAAAAATAATGGAGCCTTAGTTCATGAAGGTAAGACATTTGTTTTGCGAATTTTTGACCAAAATAAATTTGAAAAGGAAGAAAGGGGACATTGTGGAGGTTATAAATACTTTGAAAATTGATAGTGACAATAGAAACATTTTTTATTTATTAAAACCGGGTCGGCTCGCTGCTTCTTTGCAAAATTATTGCTATAAATATTACTTTGAATTAATTTTAGCCACTTCATGTAATTGTTTTCTGTAGTTGCTTTGTCCTTAAACCAATGTGCCTGTGAAAAATTCATATATCATCATCGTGGTGGCTGGCCGATATCCCTCAGCATGTCATAACTCGAAAAAAAACATATTAAAATTTGTATCGATAAATTCAGTACATCAGCAGTAAATAGAGTTTTCAAACTGAATCACCCCTCCTCTTCTCTTCTGCCGATGATACATGATAGGTCCTCATTGGGTTTTGACTTTAAATATGAAATTTTGTGTCGATACATTCATCATCAGTAATTATGGAGGTTTTCAAATTGAGTCCCTCCTTTGATCCCCTTCTTTGCGGTGGCCGAAATTGTTGAAAGTTAGTAGACTCGTTTTTATAGGGTTTTGAATTTTCATGTGAAATTTCGTGTCGAATTTTCTCTATCCTTCGGGTATTCCGGTACTTTCCCAGAACGAATTAGTCAACTATCTTTGCTCCCTCTCCAAAACCAGTCGATCGTTTGCGCTAATATTCAACAGTTGACTTTTATAGGGGCTCTTAAACTTTATTACATTAGATTAGCGGCAGTTATTAGAGTTTTTGAGTCGAACCCCCCTCTGATCCCCTTCATCCCTTCAGCCGATTCTGCTGAAAATTAATAAATGACGTTCTTATGAGGTTCTGAATTCACATATGAGTTTTGTGTCGATACATTCATTACAACGGCAGTTATTAGTGTTTTTATTTTAATCCTTCCTTTTAACCCCACCTTTTTTTGGTAGATTTGGCTGAAAATAGGGGGTGTTATTAGAGAGTTCTGGATTTACATATAAAATTTCGTGTCGATACATTCATTCTATCGAGATCTATTGTGTTCACAGATACGTAGACAGGCAGACATTTTTTTATATATAAATAAAAAAAGTTAAGTTTCGTTGAAAACTCCGCATCGAATTATTGACCGATTACGTAACTTCCTCTATACTTCGAATCGCTGGGGGAAAGTGAAAGGAAAAGCTTAGCTTTTCTTCAAATTGGAAAAGAAAAGTAAAGTGAAGATTCCCAGTATGGCCTGTCTATTGAGAGGAAAGTGAAAAGCAAGACTTCGGGAAAAGTCTCTATACTAGGGCCTTTCCCAGACGTTGTTACTTCATTGAACTCAACTGTGAGCAAACAGTAATTGAAAATATATATGTGACAAAAACGTAATATCAGTTATTCTTTATATGCAAAAAGAAAGAATATTACAGATAAATGTGATCAGATCACACATTCATGGGTGTGATCATGGGAACAGTGACTTAATATTGCTCTTTATTGTTTCGGGTGCACCTTGCTTTAGTGCAACATCACCCGTCTATGTCTGTAGAGGGAGCTCGGGCTCTGAATAGTGCTTAAGTGAGGTTATGGCGGGCCAGGTGCGACCACTTGTGGCGATCGGTTGGCGCCCCAGCCCGTCACACAGCTTTTTTCTGCTCCCGCCAAGAGCCGACAAACCGGCTGAACCTGGTCTCCGTGACCAGCTGCCGCCGATCCAGGCCCAGGTATGACCCCACATGAACAGTTTGGATGGTTTGTGTTTGTTGAATGACACTTTTTCAATGTTAAATTATTTTATTTGTTTAATTAATGTTTTTTGATTAAATTGATTCCTTAGGGTTGTAATAATAGTTAGGTTAGGTTTTATGACTCATGCCCTGGCTTTAACCACGAGTTCATATCGCCTACTACCAGAGCGCTCTTTCGTCACTCTGGTGGACATGAGCCCGACTCTACTATGGGAGTTCTAAATTTTGCCTACTCTAAATTTTTATTCACCTAGGACACGGGTCTTGAACGAGTACCTACCTGACATCGTACAGGTTCGGGACCATCGCTTAACGTCCCATCCGAAGGACAGCGTGCTTAAGTTTATTATACCTCCCAGATAAAATAAACTAAGGGCCTCGGTCGGGTTTCGAACTCACGTTCTCGAGCTCAGAGGACAAGCACGCATACCACTGAGCTACCGGCGCCCTCACGAAAATAAGTTAGTTATCTGTAGGAGATAAATATATCTCCAAATAGAGTATTTATTCATTTATAATTTATTTGTTACAATTATATTTTTTGTCAATATTTACGTGTTAATTATTGTGACTCATGCCCGGTATTTAACTACGAGGTCGTATCGCCTACTACCAGAGCACTCTTTCGCCGCTTTGGTGGACTCTACTATGAGTGTCAGCTGAGGCCTTCAAGTTTTTTTTATCTGAGAAGTGATGGCACGTTAAGCGGTGGTCCCGAACTCCTGTTGAGCTCATGCCATCAGAGCGACGAAAGAACACCCTGGTAGTAGGCAATATGACCTCATAGTCAATGCCCGGGCATGAGTCACAATAACTAAATAAATTTCTTCAATCTAAAATTGTAGAAAAAAATGATACTTTTTTTACATATCACAGACCGCCAGGTTTGCGAGATATATGTCGATAATAATACTTAATTCAAAATCATGAGTTGGACTTCAGCGGTTTTCTTTCTCTCATTGTACAACGTAATTCTGAGAGTGACTTCTTCCACCAGTAATGCCAGTACGAAATGAATTTGTAAGGGAAGGGGGAGAGCGAAAGATCTGTAAAAGCGTGGTTGTTACAAGTTTCGATAGGTCTAACCATTCTCGGGTTAATCAAGGAAACGGCTTGCATTTCGAAAACAGATCGATCTATGAAAAATCGTGTTTTACTTTTTCTCTACAACTATTACTTAACGTAAAATTTACTTAAGCCCCGGTGGAAAGTGTACTTAATTCTCCTCTGATTTCGTCAAAAATCATATAAAATCTAAGTTAGAGTACATGTGACCGCCTTAATTTCACACTCACACATATACAGAGACTCACGCACAGACATCATCGCGAAAATGGTCAAAACGTAATCAGAGGACCTTGAAACGTAAAAATCCATCACGGATTTTCGCACAATTACAATATCTTCTTATACTATAGTTACAAGAAAGTAAAAATAGTATTATTTTTCCGAAGTGCTAAAAACCGCAAAATGTATTCATGTTTGTTTCAGCCGAGGTACCTTCTTACGTCTCTGGCAAGCAATGATTTGGCGATAGGGGTCCTCGTTACTCCATTTGGATTCCTGCCAGCCCTTTTCAGATGTTGGCCCTACAGCGAGACTATTTGTCAAATTCAAGTAAGTCACTCTTTCCTAGTCATTACTTTTTACTAAAGTCTAAAGTATAAAAAATGGTTTTTTTTCAAGAATGTAAATCTTCTATTCAAGGTATCAAAAAATTTAGGATTTTTTTCTTTAGTTTTCTATGTTCTGTTCCGTTTTCAATATCTGAGGATATTGAATCGAGAATTGATCAGTCTTATTCAGATTCATTGTTATTATAATGTTTTTTTAACCCCCTGACGTATTATCACGAGATATCTCGGGTTTTGCTAATTTGTATCTGAATATTATCCTTATTATTAGTTAACTCGGGCTCAATTTCTTTTTTTTTTTTTATCTGGGTGTACTATCCCGTGATTGCTCTTTGTAGTTTTTCACAATGACACATATAGCGCTTCTAGTACAGTTGCCGATAGATGGCGCGAGTCGTGAACAGCGCACCCCCTGAGAACAGAGAGACAAATTGCAAAATTAATTCCTCCTACTGAAAAAAAACGAATCCCACTAGCACACGTGCAATATGCAATAAAAAACGAGACCATCGTGGTAAACCCATTCGACGAGAAACGCGATACTTCTGCCCCGACTTGTCTGGTCGCGCTGTGTGTGGCGCCATGTTTCAAAACATATCACACCCAATTTATACTTTATTTAATTTAGTTAATAATTTTTTTATAAATTTAGTTTAAGCTTTATTCATGTTTATGCACTTCTGTAAGAATAATTAAAACATTTTGCATGGTTTTGTTAGTATAACTTGTATTTTTTGACCTGCCCGACGAGTTAACTCCTGATAATTTAACATTTTTTGGGACGCCACTTTTGTACATAAATAAAAGTCAAATTTGAAAAATGTGAGAGGTCTCTTTTATATGATATAAAGAGTAGAAATTAGTTATAATAAAAATGGCTAATTTCTGAAACGCATTTTGGAAAAACTGGTTAGTCAGGGGGTTAAACTGTTATCCGACTAAGTTTAACTACAAGAAACTACATACAAAAATGCTTGAAATAAGTATATCTGATGATACTTAACATTTTTGCAGAGATATTGAGAAACACTTAAAAATATAAAGAAATACGTTTGTTTTTTTAGAAATATTGTCTATTTCACAAAATATATAAAATATATCGGGTACTTTCGGTATGGCTACCATCTCAGCTACGAGTTAACAAATACTCAATATGGCTGAAGGTGGTAGTAAGACCAAAAGTACTCCCATATATTTTATATATTATGCGAAATAGACAGTATTTATAAAAAAATGTAGAGGGCGCCGGTAGCTCAGTGGTATGCGTGCTTGTCTTCTGAGCTCAAGAACGTGGATTCAAAACCCAACCGAGGCCCTTACTTTATTTTATCTGGGAGGTAAAATAAACTTAAGCACGCCGTCCTTCGGATGGGACGTTAAGCGATGGTCCCGAGCCTGTACGATGTCAGGTACTCGTTAAACACCCCTAACCTAGGTGAATAAAAATTTAGGGTAGGCAAAATTTAGGACTCCCACAATAGATTCGGGCTCATGTCCACCAGAGTGACGAAAGAGCGCTCTGGTAGTAGACTATATGACCTCGTAGTTAAAGCCCGGGCATGAGTCATAATAACTAACTATAAGACTGGTTTTGGAGAGGCAAAAAAAAGTTAATGGATTAATTCGTTCTAGGGAAATACATTACAAGTGATTCACCTAAAACATAATTTTTAAAATGAGGAGATTAGAAAACATGAAATTCCGCAGGATCAACTACTAACATCGAATTTCAGACCAATTTCATAACTTCCCTCATACTTCATAAAACTGTAAAAGTAAAAATTATAAACAAAAGCTACCATCGGGACTTATTTGGACTAATTGTCTAAATGCAGATGTATAAATAAAATAATATATAAAAATCCAATAACTTAACTTTTATTTCGAGGAAAATCTCCACCCATTTTTTTAGGGATCACTTGAAAAAGTAACAGTTTTATTGCCTTATTTAAATAACAGAAAATACCGTTATTTTTTCCTTTATCCTTTATGTTAATAAAAGAAATGGTAACTCTTCTATCCTTTTTAACTTAATTAAATTTACCTCTTAAACAAATTATAATTAATGTATAATATTTATATTTATTATTTATTTTTCTTACAATAATAATTCATAAATAATCTATGTAAACCAATATTAAGCTGAAATGTTGACCATTTTTACGTTTTTTTTTACGACTACTTCGCCCGGTTAGTAACTTTAAGCAGTTTGTAACTTTAACTTACGATTAGATGATTTTTAGGATGCAGAAGTAATGTATCACCCCCCTCCGCATAATATCTATTTAGATAGAGCACCGTGAGCTCAAGTGCTTGTCTACTGAGCTCATGACCGCGGGTTCAAAGTGAAAAAACCTTGAGCACGCCGTACTTCGAATGGGACGTTAAGAGATGGTCCCGAGCCTGTTCGATGCTAAAGAGCCCTACCTTAAGTGGCAAAATGGAGTGGAATCTCGACGAAAGAGCGCTCTGGTAGTAGGCGATAAGACCTCACAGTTGAAGCCTGGGAATGAGTCACAATAACTAACTATATAAATTCCAGTTAGATTTATAGGTTAGGTTTTATGACTCATGCCTGGGCTTTAACTACGAGGTCATATCGCCTACTACCATAGCTCTTTCGTCACTCTGGTGGACATGAGCCCGACTCTACTGTGGGAGTCCTAAATTTTGCCTACCCTAAATTTTTATTCACCTAGAGTATGGGTCTTTAAAGAGTACCTGACATCGTACAGGCTCGGGACCATCGCTTAACGTCCCATCCGGAGGACGGCATGCTTAAGTTTGTTTTACCTCTCAGATAAAATAAACTAAGGGCCTCGGTCGGGTTTCGAACCCACTATCTTGAGCTCAGAAGACAAGCACACATACCGCTGAGCTACCGGCGCCCTCAGATAGATTTATACATTTTTATTCTCTATCTGGGATTTAGCTGCAGGGGAAGTACGTTTCATTTATTCTTTATCATTATTTCTCCATTTTATTTATACACGAATCAATTTTAATAAAATGAAAAAAAATATATTCATTATCTTCGGATTTAGAATATTAAAAAGAGAATAGCTTCATATTTTATTGGCACCAACTTAAATTGGGAATCGAACAAATGGGTTCGAAGGAATAAAGTCTATAGCAGTTTTTTTAAAAAGAGAGGATATTTCATTTTTATTTTCCGACTACAGAGTGTAAAGTTTTTTTATCATACTTTGTATGTTTGACTGTTTATGCCGCCATAGCTTCAGAGTATAGTATATAGTTTTTCTTAACATTTTCAGATCAGCTGTTTTGAGCTAATAGTGTCACAAGGTTATTTTTTTCGCTCTATATTTTTTTATCAAATTTAAATATATACTTATTATTTAAAATATTAACAAATTGGTGAAATTGGACGGTTTCTCTCCCTCACTCAAAGTGAAGATGAAACAAAATGTTTCATCAAGACCGAAAAGAAGTCTGGATGAAAATTCTCAAGCCAACCTGAAGAACATGGCAAACAATTATCTAGCCGACAGAAACGACACCAGTACAGGTGAGATCCTTGTGTTAACAATACCAAACTACTGTTTGTAATGTGTTAACACATTGTTAACACATTACTATCCACCGAAGATGGAGGATACACCACTTCCTGGGACCTCCGATATGGAGTACCAACTGTTCCCTGACAACTCCGAAGAACCCAAAATTAAACGAAACAGATACAAACTCAGCACACCCACATCCAAACCAACACCTATCACTACACACAACAGATTCACTCCACTATTAACCCTTACGGACAAAGACACGACTGACACACAACCGAAAAGCGAACCCAAATTAAAGATTCCCCCAATTTTTGTTTTAGAGGCAGACGACTACCAACAGATTATTGCCGACATTAAAACTGTAGCCTCCTCTTCTTTCGAAGTTAAGCAATGCTATCAAAAAATTAAAATTAACCTCACGACATCGGACGATTTCAGAAAAATGACGAAATTTTACGACACCCATAGTGTGAAATATTATACATTCGCTAATCCCGAGGACAAGAAACTGTCTGTGATAATCAGAGGCGTACCATACTCCCTTACTGACACGGAAATACTTGAAGAACTTACACCGACGTACCCCGTTCTGAAACTGACTAGACTATTGACCAGGGACAGACAACCAACCCCATTGTATGCGGTCGAGTTAGAGGACAACTCGGCGGGTCGCGCGATTCTTCTGCTCACTCGGCTCTACTACACCGTGGTGCATGTGGAGCTGCGGCGGAGGTCACAGCGAGCCGTCCAGTGCACAAACTGCCAGTTAGTAGGGCACACTAAGAATTTTTGTCATCTGGACCCCCGGTGTGTCAAATGTGCTGGTAATTATCACTACGCGGCTTGCCCCCTACCTACCTCCAACTCCACGGACACCAAGTGTGCCAACTGTTCTGGCCAACACCCCGCTAGCTACAGGGGTTGTTCCTTTTTTACAAATACAAAGAAAACCAGGCCCCAAAAACAACCTCCTGCCCCCCAACCCCCTCCAGCATAGACAAAACCTCCAAGAAATCCTTCACCTCCACCTACCTCCCCGGAGCCCAAACCACCTACGAACTTTTGGTTTGACAAAAATCGAAGTAGGCCAACACCACCGCAACCTAATACTGCAAACAATGGAATCAGCTCTGAGGCAACGACTGACCTGACTAGACTCATCATGAACCTCATCAAACCATTCATCCCCCACATCCAAGCATTCTTATATAATTTATTCACCAACCTTTTGCGATGAATCATGGCAAACCTTAATCTGGGAACTTTTCAAAATTTAACTATATTAAACTGGAATGCGGACGGCTTAAAGATAAGGCAACCGTCATTAACCAACTTTTTATCACGATATAATGTCGACATTGCATGCATAACTGAGACCCATCTCAAACCGACAGACAAACTCAAACTCTCTGGCTACTGTTCATATAGACTGGACCGACCGACACGTTTCGGTGGTGTTGGCATTTTCATCAAACGTCACCTGAAACATTCACAGATTATCATTCCCCCTCTCCAGAACTTGGAGGCAGTTGGAGTCACCCTCACCACACTCTCCGGCACACTCAACATCATATCAGCATACCATCGACCGAACACAAGACTGGTACAGACTGACTTCGAACATATTTTCACAGGATTACCGACTATAATGATCGGGGACCTCAACAGCAAACAAACGCTATGGGGATGCAGAAGACAGAATAACAACGGGACTAGACTACAATCCAACTCAGAAAACCTGGGGATACAAATATCGACACCTGACGAACCGACATTCTACCCAACTCAACGAACATACCAACCCGACATACTGGACATAGGACTGATACACAACTTTAACTTGCCCCTGTTTCACGAGACACTGACCGACTTAGACTCAGACCATCTCCCAGTTATCTGCACCTTCCTAGCACGGCCACAGAAGGAGGAATATCTTCCAAGGTTGATCACGGGGAAGATCGACTGGGCCACGTTTGAAGACGGAATGAACTGTCTCGGGGTCCCCCATCATTATAGCACGACGGACGACATTGACAATGCAGTTAGGACGTTCACACAAAGCATACACACCTCAGTACATGAAACAACATACCGACATTTCACTGATAAACGACACCTATTCCACAACAAGACACCAACACACATAATGGATATGATCCGTACAAAGAACACACTACGACAACACTGGCAAAGAACAAGAGATCCCCTTGAGAAAATAGAGCTGAATCGCCTGACCCGACGCATACGATTGGAACTTGACAACGACAGAATCACGAACTATCGAAAATACCTGACTGACATGACTCCGGGCGACAACAACTTATGGAAAGAGACACGACGACTTCTAGACCAAAGGACACCCCTACCCATCTTAACTGACGGACAAATGACTGCCACAACTGACAAAGAGAAAACCGAATTACTGGCGACCCATTAAAAATAAATTCACAACGACAAACGCTGACGATCATGAAACACTCATCACAGTTCAATCATACCTCTCCAACACACTTCACACAGTCGAAGCACCCATACAGCATACCACACCATCAGAAATACACGCCCACATTACACGACTACACACCAAGAAGGCCCCCGGTGTAGACATCATCCCCAACCTGGTGCTGAAGAAGCTTCCTCCGAAGAGCATAGCCTACCTGGCAAGTGTGTTCAATGCCTGTCTTCGCCACGGCTACTTTCTTGCAGACTGGAAAAACGCCGTTGTTCTAACATTTCACAAGCCAGGTAAGGCGAAAAACGATCCAGGCAGCTATAGACCAATAAGTCTTTTAAATAGCCTCTCAAAACTTCTTGAGAAAATAATCCATAAGAGGCTCCTCCGTCATCTGGAGACTGCAGGAACCATTCCTGCCCACCAGTTTGGGTTTAAATCGAACCACTCAGCCGTCCATCAGCTGCAGAGAGTTGCTGAGACCATTGTGGGAGGCTTTGAGCGGAAGCAGTACACGGTAGCAGCCTTCTTGGACGTCGCAGCTGCCTTCGACACCGTCTGGCACGAGGGCTTGCTCTTCAAATTAAAACAGACCTGGCCTCCGCAATACATCCAGAACATCATTAGCTCTTTTCTTCTTGACAGAACATTTCAAATAAGGGTGAACAACACATTGAGCTCCAGAAAGAAGATATCAGCGGGAGTCCCACAAGGTGCGATCCTCAGTCCACTCTTGTTTGATCTGTTCTGTCACGACATGCCAGAACCAGTCTCTGCAACCCTGGCGACTTACGCTGACGACACGTTGATCCTCAGCCAAAACATAGCTCTGGAAGCGGCCATCGACTCCCTACAAACCCAGGTGGATAACATCGGCCAGTAGTTTGGAAAATGGAAGCTTAAGTTGAACGGTGGGAAGACGGAGGCGAAGGTGTTCGCTTTACGCCGCTTCTCGATAGAACACCTCAGAAGGCTGCAAATCGATCAACTCCCAATTCCATGGAATCCTAAAGACCAGGGTGTGCGCTATCTTGGAGTGCACCTTGACACAAGACTAACATGGTGCCTACATATCAACATAAAACTCCAACAAGCACACACACGACTCAGGCTCATCTACCCACTCATAAACAGGAATACACCACTCAGACACACATGCACATCCTTACTTTACAAAACACTAATACTTCCACTCTTAACCTACGCTTGCCCCGTATGGTTCTGCACTAGCCACACTAACATAACAAGATTACAAACATTCCAAAACAAAGTCCTCCGGATAGCGGTGAACGCACCTTGGGTTATCAGGAACACCCAAATCCATCGGGAACTGGGAGTTGTTCCTTTTGCAGCCCACATTGAGAAACTCACCCGAAGCTTTCATGAAGGTCTGCCAGCCTGCTCTGGTGCGGTTCATTACATTCTTGGCCAGCCTGTAGCTCGCAGGCTGCAACCAAGACTGTACCAAGACTTTTTGTTTTAATTATAATTTTCTTGTTTATTTGCCCATTTTGTGTAAAGTACATATTTAGTACTGGTCCAAATAAAAATGTTTTTCTTCTTTCTTCTCTTAACATTTTCAGTGGTGGATAGTTACGTATTTGTCTCCTACATCTTTGGCACACGCCTCACTAAAATGTATAAGTTTGATTTGATCACACAAAATTTTCCACTCGAATACAGATATGTTAATAATCAGATGAACAATAATTATTATTAATTATAATTAACGGTAGGTTTACTTTTGATAAAATATTTTTGTTGTGACTATAGTTCTTAATTGGAAATGCGGTCTAATAACGTTCATTCCAAAAAACACTATGTTCATTATTGTAAAATAAATAAAATTCATAAAAGTGTTGGTAAAAATATCAAACAATTATTTAATTAGTTGTTTTCTTATGGGCAATGCAGTGGCGTCCCCTGACCCTTATCTTGACAAATCTCTGACCATAGGACGAAAATCCATATTTCATGAAAAGAACGGAAAAAACATAAAATTGTTTGATGTTCTTCCTCTGAGTAATCCTCGAAGAATATTTTAGCCTTTTTTTTTTTTTTAGAATAAGAAATGGGATAAACTGATGGCTAAAAAGCGAATACAAGTGACAATTTTATACTGTGGATATCTGTCTTGTTACTTGGCCTACAGTAGGCCTTCGTCCATCCCCATAAAAAACTGTCTGCTTATACGAGTAGATTGACTTCTCATGGGAAAAGTATCATTTTGCAGTTTTTTTCAAGTAATTTGAGCTTCTATAATGAAAGTGGCATTTAAGATTTAAATATTGATAGAAAACATCAAAGCAATGTGATAAAATATTTATTATTTATATGTTTATTATTATTATTATTATTAAAAAAATTAATTATTTTTATAATCACATAAGATATAACAGTATGTTTGTTTCAAAAGTGAGCCTCAAAATCTTCTTTTTTTTTTTTTTCTCTTGTTTTTGACTTTAGCATTGTGCCATTAGCCACTTCAAAAAACAATTTAATATATGATTGGTCTCTAAAAAGTGAAACTTAAAAATCCACGCCTATCTCCTGGAAAAATGAATATAAATTATCGGAATGGAGATTGGGGAGTCTGAGCAGGGGTATCCTTTGTGATCTTCCGTACCTTATCTATAAATTTGGTCCTTGCATACGAATATTTACTGCAACACATGGATAATATGCTCTGGATCCTCGGTCATTGCAAAGTCCTCACAGAAAGGAGTCTCACCTTTGACGATCCTTAGCAAATATTTACGACAAAGTGTATTGATCTGACTCTGCAGAGATTTTTTACAATTCTACGAGATCTGGAAGATTTTCCGAATCAGGATGGTATTTCTACACGTGCATGGACTGCCTTATAAAATAATTCTTCGTCAATACTAGAGAGGGAATACGCCTATCTGCTCTCACACACTATGCTGTCAGTTATCACTCAGATGGGGAACAGGAAAGATTGTCTGTCCCCCAATTTTCGTTTAGTTTATTTATTATAGAGTTTTATTTAATTTATTTATTTAAATTGTTATATTTAAAAAAAATGTATTATCAAATATTTTAATTTTGAAGCTTCGTATATCACTGTTTTTACCTTACTTATTTTTTGAGATTATTTATTCTCTGATACTTCCTTAACAAACTGTCTCTTATTATAGTTAGTTATTATGACTCATGCCCGGGCTTTAACTATGAGGTCATATCGCCTACTACCAGAGCGTTCTTTCATCACTCTGGTGGGCATGAGCTTGACTCTATACGTGGGAGTCATAAATTTTGCCTACCCTAAATTTTTATTCACCTAGGGCAGGGGTCTTTAACGAGTACCTGACATCGTACAGGCTCGGGACCATCGCTTAACGTCCCATCCGAAGGACGGCGTGATTAAATTTATTTTACTTCTCAAATAAAATAAAATAAAATAAGAGCCTCAGCCTTGGAGTTTTATTTAATTTATTAATTTAAATTGTTATATTTAAAAAAAAGTTTCGAACCCACGACCTTGAGCTCAGAAGGCAAGCACGCATACCACTGAGCTACAGGCGCCCTCGTCTCTCATAATATATTATTATTAATTTCCTTAATTTTCATTTATACATATTATACGAACACAGCAAAACTATACCCCGGGCCACGAAGAACAAAGTTAGCGAAATGAGACTTCAGATCCTGAAAATTTGTGAATCTGCACGTTTTATCGTTCTTCGGAAGATTATCGGAATAATTCAGTCGAATTGAAGTTAACCACGAAATTCATTTGGTGATAAGCTTCATCAAATTTGTCAGGGGTAAATGTTGATTCATCTGGATGATTTTTTATTGAATTCATTTGGCCAGAGATAATTTTCCAGAGATACATTTTTAACAGACGATTGACAACCAATAATTCAAGAATTTTATTATTTACAATTTTTCTGCTCTAAAAAGTCGGTTTCCATTGTTAACTCATGCAACAACGAACTTCAATAAAATTTATCAAAAAAAGTAACCAATGAATCACCGGCTATGTACTTTCCCACCACGCATTAATCAATTATGTTTTCTCTCTCCCTCTAGAATCAATTTTCATTTTGGGTTAAAAATCAATAGTTGACCTACATAATATGTAGGTCAACTATTGATTATTAATCCAAAATGAAGATATATTATATCCTCAAACTAAATTTTGTGTTCATGCATTACATTTGCAGTTATTTAAGTTTTCGAGTCGAGTCCCCATCAATAAGTGATGTCCTTATAGTGTTTTGAATTTATATATATAATTTAATGTCGATACCTTCGTTACATCGGTTAGTTATTGATGTTTTCGAGTCGAGTCCCCATCAATAAATGCTGTCCTTATAGTGTAATGAATTTATATATATATAATTTAATGTCGTTACATCGGTAGTTATTGGTGTTTTCGAGTCGAGTCCCCATCAATAGGTGCTGTCCTTATGGGTTTTGAATTTATATATATAATTTAATGTCGTACGACCATATAAATGTCAGTTGTTAGAGTTTTTGTGTTAAATCTCCCTCTAACACTCCCCACTCTTCCCATTGGCGAATTTGACTGAAAAGGTGTTTACACATTTCGTGTAGATATATTCATTCTATCAGGAGTTCTTGTTTTCATACAAACAGATAGAGACAGGACATTTTTATTAACATTTTTGTATACAGGGAATTGGAAAACAGGAAATTCCTTTGAAGAGAACATCGAATTTCGGACATTGTATAGCTGTGGAATTTAAAAAAAAAACGGAAGGGCCTAAATGGAAGTTTATGCTTTATTATATCGAGACGTACAATTGAATAATCCATTGATAATAGAGAGAATTATCTTAAGCATCTTTGTGTTTTAAAAACTTAAAAGCCATTAAATATCTTTGATTACCATTGTTAATAATCTGACTTATATGTCTAAAAGGTTTTAGTGCCTTAAAGAGCTTTCAAATGACTTTAATAACCATTGTTAATAACCTCACTTGTGTGCCTTAAAAGGGTTAAATGTCTGAAAGGGGTTTAATGCCTTAAAGGCCATTGTTAAGGCATTAACTCTCCAAGAAAATGATTAATACTAAAACTGACTAAGAATATAGATCTCATCAATGGGGAGGTTCTATGACTAAAACTTTAGTATAAGTCTGCTCTTTTTCTTTTATTATTAATTTTTTTGTTAATAATAGAAATTATTTATTATTTTACTGAATGCATAGACATAAACACTCCTGTGCACATTGGCATAATTCTTGTTTTTTTTTAATCGATTAAAAGGGGCCAAAATATAGTTTTGAAGATGTAGGTCCATACGTAAACTCATTGCAAATTCGTATTTCTAATTGAAGCCCTCATATACAATTTCGTGCTGATACATTCATTGGGGTTTATATCAATGGGGGATATCAATACAATATACATATGTATACACAATATCCGTATGGATTTATTCATTTTATCGGGTGTTATCGTGTCCGCACATAGACAGAAACACATACACACATGAAATTCATGATGATCATATATTTAATTTGTCATTAAAAAACTACCAATTATAAAAATATATTTTATAAATCGTTACTACTCGACGCAATTTAAACATTACTTTGAAATATTTTCTACTGAAATTTATTTTACATTCTTTGGTAAGCTATAATTTTTGTCGCATTGGTCCTAACTCAAATTTGAGGACACATTAGCGATTGGAAATTTAATAAAAAACATTGTAGCAAAGAAATAATCTATCGATATGTTTCAAAACTACATTTCAGGGAAGTTTTTGGCATGTATCTCAAAAACCGGACGACCCGCAAAAAATCGTATTTCATATAAAATGTCTTTTAGTTTTGTCTACATTTTTTTGAAAAAATAATCAGTTCGAAGTCAGCACATATGACTTTCTCAACCCAAATTTAACGTTCCTAACTATAATAATTTCAGCGTTAAAGCTCGCACAACTTTCTATCACATACGTACAGACAGACACCATAGCGAAAATGGTCAAAACGTAATCAGGAAACGTGAAAATCCATTGAAAACTCGATCTAGAATTTTCGCTCTTTACAATACCTTTTTGTACTATAGGTATAAGAAAGTAATAAATAAAATAAAAAAGGTTTTCTTTATTCCTTGCCAGTATAGTTCTTTCCTCTTTTCGCAGCCTGTTATTACTTACGTCTTCCTGCAAATTATCCAAAAACTTTCTACCTAACAGGTTGTTCGCAATGTGAAATGATTTCTTGGTAAAGGTCCGCAAAGGTAACTTACAACCCGCAAAGTGCCTACTTACAGTAGGCCAGTCACTTTTTAAGGAACCATTTACTTGAAATGTCGTCTTTACTGCTAGCAAATTGCCTGGTTTCTTGTAAAACGACCTTTTAAAACTCCCTCGATTCCTCATAAACTTCAAATAGCTCATTCTAAAAATGTTCTTTTTTTTTTTACTTCTCCTGTTATACGAAGTATAAGGGAAGTTTTGTAATCGGTCAAAAATTTGATGCTGTTTTCAACTTTTATTTCCAACCTCTAGAGATTCCAAAAATGAATTGAGAAGAAAAAAATGTCTGTGTATTAACACAAACAGTCCCGATAGAATGAATGTAACATCACGAAATTTTATGTGTGACTTCAAAACCGTCCAGTGACAACACCTATTGATTTTCAGCCTAATTGTAATGAATGTGTCAACCCGAAATTTCATTTTTGAATTCAAAACCCCCTAATGACGGCACTTAATAATTTCACCGGAATCGGCTGAAGGAAAGAGGGGGATCAGAGAGGGCTCATCTCAAAAACCCTAATAACTGCCGATGTAATGAATTTATCGACACAAAATTTAGTATGAGAATTTAGTAGCGTCTGTGAAAGTCAACGGTTGAATATCAGCGTAAACGGAGAGCGAACAGTTAATTTATTATTTTGGTCTGGGTACGTTTACTGCCTGTGATTCATCGACGACATTTCAGTTTTTTATATGATGTTGTGAGAGTTTATACGTTTAAAAAACGTTTATACCTGTCGAACTCTTTAGCAAGATAAAAGAATTTCCAATGAAACCTTTCAGGGCGTGGTCAGATCTCTTTTACCTGGAATTTTTTTGTTGATTTAAAGATCTAAAGATTATTGGAATGAGGTCAGCTATGGATATACAAGGTGTGTCAACAATCTCTGGCAATACTTCGGAATATAGTTCTTCTTCATTTGAAACAAAAAAGTTCCAATAAACCAAGGTCCGATTCGTTTACCTTCAAAAGGTATTCTTCATTTCGTAAAATTTTCAATTTTCCTACTTTTTCTCATAAAATCGATCATATCTCAAAATCTAATTCAATTACACTATTCGAAACAACAATAAATTTTATAAGGGACAGAAGTTTTATTCAAATGTATTTCATTGTAGGTTTTTACGGCGACTTTGAGCTCAACTGTACAGCGTTTCGACTTTTAAAAACAACTTTTGAATGGTGTATTCCTACAATTTCTTCAAGGGTAGCTACGGTCCGATTACGGAAAAAATATCTACATTTCACCAACTTTCCAATAAATATAAATATCATGGGTTTTTTTTTTTGCAGATCAGTGTAATCGGTTTAGTGAGACATTTTTTCATGACATGCTTAAATAAAACGTCTGTCCCTTATAAGAAATTTAATGCTGTTTCCAGTGGTGTAATTGAATTTGATTTATGACAAATACGTTTTGAGATATGATCAATTTTAAGAGAAAAATTAGGAAAGTTGTAAATTTTACAAAATCAAGAAACACTTTTGAAGGTGAACGAATCGAACCTCGGTTTATTAGAACTTTTTGTTCCAAATGAAGTGAAGTACCATATCCCGAAGTATTGCCAGAGATTGGAGACACACCCTGTATATTAAATCTAATATCACAACCCCTAGTTGTGTATACTAACTAAAACAATGACAATAGATACTGTAAGATCATTAATACAGTATTATGAGAAGGGATAGTTAATTAAATTTGAAAGGTATTATAGGATTATTGGTAATAAATAGAGCTAAATCCATATCGTAGTTGGCCATTAGATTATTACTTGTCTTGAGCGACTGATGAAGGCATTAGCTGGATTAGAAAGTGGGATTGTCTGTTTAATGGTCTCTGTTTCGAGTATCAAGTAAACTGAAAGACATTCTCAACAGTAATAATATTGTTCGGACACTCATTTACGTTTGTCAGTAGTATTAATCGTTTTGTGTTCGATTCGACAGAGCCCTTGATCCAAAATGAATGTTGTTCATCTACATTCCACGGAGAAGACTGACTGAAGGAGGAGGCAGATCATATAATTGACGGGGTTAGAATAAAAATGGTCTGACATTTTTAATGCTTTGAAGAAACTGTGCATTAAGTTCTTAACTCATTTAAAAAATATATAATTTATCAAAACCGGAAATATTAGTCTTCTGCTTTTGTGGTGAAAGTTGCTGTTAGCAAACCATAAAATTGAATAAAAATCTTAATTTGAAGGTCACTATTGATATGTTTAAGTTACTAGTTCCATGTCACCAAAATGGTATAAGTGATGTGCCACTAGATCTCAGCACTGACTAGGATTTTACTTGTAGAACTTTTTTCCTGGATTGAATTATCATTTTTGTACCCGATTATGCACATTGTCACATTGACCATTTTGATTCTAACCCCATCAATTGTCTCCTCCGTTTCTATCGTATTAAGATCGCTTTCTTTCAGTTGAGGCAAGGCAGTGTCTTCTCGGATATTCATCCCAACATCGTCAAATTCAATGCCTTCCAAGGGCACCTTTTGATTTTCTGCCACGTCGTTCAAAGTGGCCGGGGAATAAAGGGGATGCTTAACACAAAAAATCTATTAACGGCCGTTGTAATGAATTTATTGAGGTTTTATATTTAAATTCAAAGCCCCATAGGGTTGGCATCTTGACTGAATGTTTTGTTATTATTATTTATTATTTCCTTATAGTGAAATACTGAATAACAGCTACCTCTTATCTCCTCTATAACAGTGCATAAAATGTTAAACATTTTAAAATATTATTATTATGATGTTAAAATATTATTATTATTTAGTATTTCCTTGTAGAACTGAATAACAATACCTCTTCTCTCCTCTATAACAGTGCAGAAAATGTTAAACATTTTAAAATATTATTATTATGATGTTAAAATATTATTATTATTTAGTATTTCCTTGTAGAACTGAATAACAATACCTCTTCTCTCCTCTATAACAGTGCAGAAAATGTTAAACATTTTAAAATTTTATTATTATGATGTTAAAATATTATTATTATTATTTAGTATTTCCTTGTAGAACTGAATAACAATACCTCTTCTCTCCTCTGTAACAGAGCAGAAAATGTTAACTCCGGACCTGAAGCTCACTTAGATGTACCTCAATTTAACACAATATCTTCATCTTCTATCTTCCGCATCTCTGAAATATGCTGTGTAACTTATACCTTAGTTTAATAATCTAATTTATAATTTATTATAATATTCTGTATATTTCGTGTCTTCTCTTGAATACTGGACGTTTCTTCTCGTGGCAATTCGTGGAAAATTCTAAAGGAAGCATTTCCTGAAACATTTCGACGGGTTGCCCCCACATTTTAACTTCCGGATTCCAACAGTCGTTGGTGATTCACCGGTAGTGTACTTCCCCAGTATGATTTAATCAACTAAGTTTCTGCTCTTCCTCCAAAATCCACTTGGTTTTGTATACATATATTCAATAAATTAGCAATTATTAGGGTTTTTGAGTTGAGCCCCCATTTTTGAACCTCTTTTCCTTCCACTAATTTTTCTGCAAATTGGTGTTGTTCTTATTAGGATTTGAGTTTAAATAAGAAATTTCATGTCGATACATTTATTACCCCCACTAATCCCCCCTTTATTTTGGCCTATTTAGCTGAAAATTGATAGGTGTATTCTGGATACATAGAATTTCGTTTCATATACAAAAACATTATTTGATACATAGCACTCAAATAATTGTAAAATATTTTTTATTATTATTATTAATTTTTATGAAATACCATAAAAATAAATAAGCAAATGAAATATATGTAATGTGGCCGTTATAGGGCTTTCTTATATCAACCACTCATCAAAATCATTTCATAATCACAATACCGAAAATAAAAAAGCAAAGCCTGTAATGGCCACATCATTCTATACAGTGGTACAGGCAATGGTATAAAATTGTCTGCAACTGAAACTTTAGTTTAGAAGAAGTTGGTTTGAAGTGTCCTACAGAAGCTCCAGACAATTACTTAGGTGGCTTAATATTTTATCCGAATGTGGCTTTTAGGTGTTTTAACTCTCTCGGGAAACACAACCTGAGACAGACTGTGTTTCTTTGTCTTTCTTATATCGTCTTGTGTTAAGAGTTTTCGTCAACCTGTTTCACGTTTGTTATCACAAGGCCACAAGAAAACTTTTTACGAACTGTTTTCAGTGTGCCGCGGGTTGGAAGTCCTCATGTTTTTCATCTGAAAGGTAAAAAAAACAAAAAACCTAGAGCACGCTGTCCTTCAGGCGGGAAGTTAAGCGATGGTCCCGAGTCTATGGGATGTCTGGTACTCGTTAAAGACCCCAATTATCTGGTAACTAAACCTGAGTAAGCAAAATTTAGGAATTTCACACAGATGTCCACCAGAGCGCTCTGGTAGTAGGGGATATGACATCATAGTTAAAGCCCGGGTATGAGTAAGTTAACTAACTCAAGGAAACTATTAGTTATATTCCTGAGACTTTGAAGAAATTTAAAAAAAGGAAATGAATTATAAAAATTGATACCAACTCTCATCCCGTGACATTCTCGCACGTGCCGAGAATCACTATAAAAACTTCTCCAGTCAAACTTCATTTTCCGTGATGGTAGTACAACTTTACGTTACTAGGTGGCACTACCATCGCGCCACTATACCCAAACCTTTTTTGGCCCCTGGCGAGCGCGGGTTCTGTCCGGGGCTGTTGAGCGGTCGGGAACCCGTGATAGAGGGCCCCTGGGATACTGGACTACATAATAAATTTGAGTAAAAATATTTTACTTAAGTGTGACACAAATCAAAACGTTTTGGTAAAGAAAATAGGGAAAACTCAGGGAGGGAAACACAAAAATATCCGTTCACGACTTTTAAATTATAATATCTGTTTTTGAATTGAGTTTTTTAAAATTTACTCTTAAGCAGTAGCATAGTTCTTAAATTAACTGATTATTTTTGATTTGTATTTAGTGTATAAGGGTAATGGTTAAGGAACCTTATCGTATAATTGTACCTCTGTAAATACGACTGTTATAATAAACTCTTCTTCTTCTGAAGGCATATGGAAATAAAATTTAGTATTATCAGCATCCCTGGAGGGTGAGCTACGTGGACAGAACAGACCAGAGCGTTGCAGGGACATTGTCCAAGACTGGATAATGAGCAAGTGGCAGCAGCGATGGTCGCGCTCCTCCGATGGCCGAACGACATTTGCATATATACCTGTCGTCCGAGTCCGCCTGCGCTCCACTTGGGTACAGCCCGATCACTGGACATCTCAGTTACTATCAGGTCACGGCGACTTCAACTCCAAACTCTTCTTCTTCAAGAGGAAGGATAGCCCGAACTGTTCGTGTGGCGGCATCGAGACTGCAGTACAAGTTGTCCTCGATTGTCCGCTATGCGACAGGTCTAGGGTGGAGTTGATCCGCGCGACAGGATCATATCTGGGATTGACCCTGCCGGAGTTGATGACGGAGTCGAGCTACCCGGCGTTCGGCCGGTTTGTCACCTCCTGGCGGGAACAGAAAAAGGCCCTTTGACCCGGCGCCGGGGGCGACTGACGGACGGGCCTGAAGTCAACCCCCGGCAACCGCGATGTAGAAGCAGCCCCACTCCACCGAACTCGAGCTCTCTCGGCGCCACCTGGCAGCCGCAACCCAAGGAAGTCTGGGAGTGCCAGGCTGTCCCGTTAAGGACCAAAGGCTGTCATCCCTAGACACCCACAGCAACACTGTGATTATATAAATAAAACTCTTATATATGTACTTCCTCCTTCCCCGACGATAAGCAGGCCGGGTGATTTACCGGAGCACCCGTAAAAAAAAAAAAAAAAAAAAAGTATTATCAGCAGTGGTGCCAACTTTAGGGGCCTACCTAGTGCACTTTCTACATACTCAGAACCCCCACTCTATTCATTCATTACTTTTCCACCGTTATGTCTTTCCCAACTCTGGACTTTTCCATTACAACTCCTGGAAGTGGGTTACGATGAGTGAGTGTGATGAATAATAGTTTATGATAATATTTATTATATATATGTTTAAAATTATTTTGAAATATAGCCAGAGAGTGTTATAATTGAATTAACGTGTATGACAAGCGAGGCAGAGTTAGAAGCAAAACAACGAAAGTTGGATGCTAAAAGGGATATAAATCCAAGTGATTTCGGCAGTAAACCAGAGAGCCATCTGCTTGGTTTATCCAGGCGAGAGGAATAGAGCACATCCCTATTTGTACAAAATAGGGCACACACTTATTTGTTCAAAATAGGGCACATCTCTTTTTGTATAAAATAGAACATACCACTATGACCTAGTTTCTTTTTTTTTTCCGTTCTATGAACCATATTGCACGGAAATGAAGTCCATCGATGTTTATGACTCATGCCCGGGCTTTAACTACGAGGCCATACCGCCTACTACCAGAGCGCTCTTTCGTCGGACATGAGCCCGACTCTACAGTCGGAGTCCTAAATTTTGCCTACTCTAAATTTTTATTCACCTAGGGTAGGGGTCTTTAACGAGTACCGGACGTCGTACAGGCTCGGGACCATCGCTTAACGTCCCATCCGAAGAACGGCGTGCTTAAGTTTATTTTACCTCCCAGATAAAATAAACTAAGGGCCTCGGTCGGGTTTCGAACCCGCGATCTTGCGCTCAGAAGACAAGCACGCATACCACTGAACTACCGGCTCCCTCCCGTATATGACGTATAGAAGAAGTTATAAAATCGCTAAAAAATGTTGTATTTGCCGGAATTTCATGTTCCTCCAACAATGCTTCTACAGCACGAACTAATCAATTACGTTTTCGCTCGCCAATATTTGACTAACTTTTGTGTCTATACATTTATTACATCGGCAGTTATTGAAGACAGATACCTGCGGGAAAAAGTAATCAAAAATTATTCTTAAAAAAACTGCATTATTTTAATTATTTTGCTGTAAATCGGTAAAAATCCAAGTATGTAATCGATAAATCGGTTTTCAACAGAATTTTTTTAGATCGAGATTCCAAATATGAAAAAAAAAATCTTTCTGTCTGTATGTCTGTGA
Organism: Aradus depressus; assembly: GCA_963662175.1. Lineage (NCBI taxonomy): Eukaryota > Metazoa > Arthropoda > Insecta > Hemiptera > Aradidae > Aradus > Aradus depressus. The sequence continues at coordinate 76,043,725 of OY759214.1, forward strand.
ACACGATTACTCCTGATAGAATCAATGTATTTTTTATATGTGAATGCAGAACCCTTCAACGACGAAATCTACTAATTTTCAGCCAACTCGACCAAAGGTGAAGTGGGGATTAGGGGGGAGGCTTAACACAAAAATTCTAACTGCCGATAGTATGAATGTATCGATACAAAATTGCATATGTCAATTCTTCCCCCTCTGATCCCCCTTTCCCTTAGGCTGATTCCGCTAATAATTAATAGGTGTCGTCCTTATGGGGTTTTGAATGTAAGCATAAAATTTCATGTCGATACATTCGCTACATAAGAATTTATTGGGATTATCTTATCCTCCCCTTCCATTTGGCTGATTTGGTTGAAGAGGGTTCAGGATAAACATAGAATTTCGTCTCAATACATTTATTCAGATAAACAAAATTTTTTCTTTTAGTTTTGTGATCAGGTGTAGGAAAACGATGAGAAATTTCATATGGATTGTTCAACGGAGTTTCATGTTTTCCGATTACATAACTTCCTCTGTATTTCATTTTCCTGGGAAAGTGAAAATATTGTCGAAAAACGTCGATAATCAACGCCCGATTGTTGACGATGAAAATTTGTGATTTGTTTTTCAAACTGATTATCCGGTTTCCTCTCTCTCAAATTCAGATCATTGATGATGAGGGCAATGATATGTAGACGACGGATGGAATTATTCCGTGTAACTTCACTAAACTTCCATCCGAGGATTCAGGAAAGTTTCGAGGGCTTCCTCCATCTCCTTCACTAAAACTCAGAAACCCCAATAACTGTCGAAGTATGGCAAAGTTATGTAATCGATCAGAAATTTAATGTGAAGTTTTCACGGAAATTTCGTATTTGATGGCAATGAACTTCCCAGCACGGTTTAATTTCGTATCGATACATTCATTACATCGGGAAATATTAGGGTTTTTTAGACGTCATCTTTTTTTCCGAATCGGCTGAAAATCAATAGGTGTCGTCCTTATGGGGTTTGAATGCACATATAACAATAAGAGATTCACATACTTTACTTTTTTTACGTCATCATCATCATCATAGGCGCTACAGCCCGTCAAGAGCCTTGGTCTTCTCCAGGAAATGTCCCCATGCAGCTCTGTAGGCCTATCTCCTCATCTCCTTCTGGGTTTTTTTTTTTTTTTTTTACTTACGATTTTATTTCCTCAGCTATACTACGTATAGGGAATGTTATCTAATCGGTCAGAAATTCAAATTAGAGTTTTCTTTTTTTTTTTCCCAAATGTTTATTTTCAGAAACATGATAATTTGAAATGTCTTAGTATTGATCTATGAATTTGATGTTGTTTCATAAATGTAGTTGCATTCCAATAATATGAAACAAAAACAAGAAGTTCAGAAGCTAACGAAACTTTCAAATGAGTTTTCTCAAAAATCAATAATTCTGAGATATCCCACTTCTGAACTACTGTATCGATATATAAAAGAATCTTTGCACAAAACTAAGAATAATTATATAAAATAAACAATAAAATAATTTCGATAAATCAGTACTAAGCTCTAAGAGGAAATAAAGTACAAAATATGTAAATGACAATAATATGAATTTAAAATAGGGAAATAAACGAAGGTTATTATATTGAATAAGAGAGAAATAAAATAAAATAAAGAGTAATATTACAGAGAAAAAGAATACAAAATAAGTAGAAATACATTATTCATTAACAATGAACGTCTAAGTTTTAAGGCGCTGATTAAATAATAGAAAATGTCTGAAATCTCACTAATTTTATGGGCCAGAAGTAATGTATGGAACTTGAATCTGTCCAGACTGACACTCTGAGGCTAGAAGTGGGTCACAAACTAAGTAAATAGCATAAATAAATTTTAAAAAAGTGTAAATAAAATAAGTAATTACAAATTAACACCTTGACTGCGGCACATGTCCCCGGTGTACTGTAATGCGGCATTAACAGAATGCGGCCTAAAATTTTATAAAACCTCTTCAAAATGCGTAAGCTTTTTACCCAGTAGACTTCGTTAGTTTTCATAATCCTAAGTCGTGAATAAAATATATTTTTTTTTAGAACCCGGAAAAGCGGATTTTTCCGTACATGTCTCCGGAGATATGTTTCGCATACAGGTAACAAACTATTATCTGTGTGCGGTACATGCCTCTGGGGATCTGTAGAGTCAGGTTTGTTCATGTTTCTTTCCTGTAAGGGCATGCTTCCTGCTTCCCTTTTCTTTCAGTATCATTTTATAAGTTGAAAAGGAGTGTCGTAACTATGTCGTCGTGAGTTAAAAAAAATACTGGAGTTAGCTGCAGAAAGGCTGAAGGAGCAGAAAAGGCAGGAAGAGGAAGAAGAAACAAGACTGGCGGATGGGCGGAGGCAAACGGTGAGTGTCCCGATAGAAGATGAATCTAGTGAGGAGGATGGTGTTGGAGAATGGTAGTGAAGACTCGCTGGTGGATTTAGATTACAGACCATCATCTACTGAAGAATCTGAGTCCGATGATGTTGTGACTCATCGTGAAGTGTCTGCACCGGAAAGCGGTACAGTAACTCGAGGTACGAGTAATGATTCTATGTGGGCTGACATACAATCTGCCTCAAACAGTTTCTAAATGTATACCGAAGCCTCCACACTCTGTCCTGACATTAATTCTACTAATTTTACAAGACCTTGGTTTTTTAAAGTACCTATGTCAAATGACGATAATTTCTGGAGATTATTTAATTTTTTTAATGAAGAATATATCGTAATAAAGTGTAAAATTTCTAATAAATGTTTGTAGTGTATTGTTTCTGCGATTATAATATGTTACGCCTCTAATAATAAATTGATTTTTATCACATTTGTGTCATTCGAGGAAAACCTCCATTTCATGCTAAACTGATCGCCGGAGATATGTGCGACGGAAACAGGAGAACGATCAAAGCTCTATCTATCAGTAAATACTAGTGACAGTTCTTAGAAGTTAGTCTATTTCTCAAGAGATAGCACCATTTGAAAAAAAGTACATATCCCCGGAGATATGTATCGCACACAAATTTAGTTCAGATACCGGATCTCGGGGATATGTAACGCAGTCAAAGACAAAGCACGTAATACACATGCCGCAGTCAACGTGTTAATAATAATAATAATGTAACATAGAAGGTAAATATGGAGTGGGGTTGTAGGTATTGAATATCAATATAATATGTAAGTTGAAATACATTATTCGTTAACAATGAATGTTCTAAGTTTCAGAGCGCTGATCAAATAATAGAAAATGTTTGAGATATCATTCTTATTATAGGCCAGGAGTAATGTATGAAAGTTGAATCGGTCTATACAGATACTCTGTGGCAGGAAGTGGCTTCTAATGGGGGTGTATATCGGAGAGGATATTAACAGATGGTATACGTCTTCCAATTTTTTATTACAGATTATACAAGGCTATTGGAGATTAAGGGTGTATACATTATTTTTGTCACTGATTTTAAGATAATACTTTCCAGATAGACGGAGTTGAGCCAGTGCTTTGATGTGTGAGAAAGGAGCATTCAGAATAGGTATGGTTGGAGTTGACTTGGGTTGTATATATTAAGATAAAAGGTGTTATGGAGGGTGGAATTATTTCGAGGTACTTCGCTGTGCTTCAATCCGAGGGGTGTGTGTTTCAGGAAAGTTTCAGGGGCTGCCCCCACGTTCCTTTAGGATGGAAAACTTGGCTAAGTGCTCCCGCCTCCCCCCCGTCAAACTTATGTTTACAATTTCCCTCCCTCTTTGTTGACATTTTCACGATTAGACATTAATTTGTTGTTAATAATGCCATCAATTCCATAACTCTAACAGAATTTTGAAATCAAAAATTTTACTGTTTTACTTCACCAGCTATACAAAGTATATAGTGTATATATTTTCCGACACCCACAATTCAAAAAAAGATACTTCTGAATCCTTATATTAAATTTCATCTCGATAAGTTTATCACATCAGTTATTGTGTTTTTTGAGTTGAGCCTCTTTGATCCCTCCCCCCCCCCCCCCCCCCCCCCTTTAGGCTAATTCCGCTGAAAATTAACGTCCTCCTCAGGGAGTTCTGAATACACATATTACATTTTGTCTTGTTACATTTATTCTATAGGGAGTTGTGTTCACTATATATACGTATATATTAGGGTGTCCGTTATTTTGAAAAAGTTTAAATTTTGATGATTTCCAAACGGATTCTGGTTTAGAAACACGAAAAAATTAATCTCTCAAAACTTGGAATTTTTTGAAATGGAAAAACCGATGCCACCAATCATTTGAATTCGGAGTTTAACATTCGTTTTCGACACTTAAGCACTGGGTGCTGATAGAATTGCAGTTTTTCAGTTGATGTTTAAACAGCAGATTTTATTATTTTTTCAAAGTCGAGAGCATTTTTGACAGTTGTCAACTGGAAAACTGCAATTCTAACACCGGATTCGTGATCAGCACCCACCAAAACCTAAGAATACGAATTTTGAAGCCGAAACATTATAAATTAAACAAACCGCGCTGTAAAATTTCTTGAAGTGTCGAAAACGAATGTTAAACTCCATTTGAAATTCAAATGATCGGTAGCATGAGTTTTCCCATTTCAAAAAATTCCAAATTTTGAGAGATTTACTTTTTCGTGATTCTAAACCAGAATCCGTTTGGAAATCATCAAAATTTAAACTTTTTTAAAATAACTGACACCCTTGTTTATATAACAAGTGTGCATCTTGAGTTCAGAAGCAAGCATATCACTGAGTGACCGGCGCTTTCAACATCGTATTCCTGACCAATTACATAACTGCCTCCATATATCTTCCTAGAAAGTATCCATTAAAAGTTTAATTTAGCTCCATAAGCAATTATATTATTATAATACCGTCGAAACTGGGAAATAAATATCTCATTGTTATATATGACAATTCTATTTCACAAATGAAACATGTTTCAGGTAATTTACATACAAGTACATAGTTTATAATGGGCTATTACGGAGAGATATCCTGAAACTAACATCGTACAAAGTTTGCTCCCAGATTTATCAACCCTTCAAAGAGTTCACCACCATAATACCATTAATTAACACTGAAAAACTGTTTTATATTTTTCATTTTTCCTTTTGGATCTTTTGGAGTATTCATGGAGAGGAAAAACCACATGCAGACAGTCGAAGATGTTCCTGGGAGGGGAGTCAAAGGTTTTGAAGAATGGGATCCTGAACCTTAAAAGGAACGAGCTTTGGCAACTAACTGGATTTCTCACAGGACACGGTCCGTTCAATAGACACCTACACACTGTGGGAGTCAAGGACAGTCCTACCTGTGATAGATGTGGGGAAGAAGACGATACGGCGGCACACTTCCTGGGTATATGCTCGGCATACGCGCGAACGAGATTCCACATTTTTGGGAATGGTGTAATCACAGAGGAGGATTTTAGAAGATTGGACCACGGGAGGATTCTCAGGTTCATTAAGGAAACTGGGAGACTGGGTAGGCCTCCAGGGAAAGGGTGAGAGCATTAGATGCTTAGATCCCTAGGTGTAAAACACCGGCCCACCATATATATATATATATATATTAGGGTGGTCCTTAAATATGGCATTTCGCGATTTTGAAACGTGCGCACCCTAGAAAATTTCTTCAACCCGAAACAAAATTTGTGGCGCTAAAAAAATTTAAAATACCATTAAAAAACCCGTGCCCCACAAGGGTTGAAATTTTAATGGAATTTAACATAGGATTCAACGACTATTGCTTTCGCGCATGCTTAGCTCCACCGGTTTTCATTGGTATTTTTAAAACTTATGGTATTTAGAGGTTTTTGAGGTCGCTGAATAAGATGCCGTTGTCAAAAAGTCGATTTTGACAGTTGACAGCTGTCAAAACGCTATCAACAAGGCTCCAATTTTCAAAAAAAGCCGTATAAGAATGCTTTTTATATGTTTTCGCGGTCACTGAGGTCAAATTTCGGGTCGAAATTTAATTTCAACACATCCCAGTTTTAAATAGAGTTGTAAGAGAAATTTTGAAATAATTTCATTTAAGGCATGATCTTGGGGTAGTTTTTAAAGGCACATAATGCAAATATCACATAGTAATTTAATTTAAAGAAATAATATTATTACAAAAAATCATGTTGAAACATTATCCCTTTGTTCGAATAACAACGATCGAACAAAAAAAAAATTAATATTAATTAAGACTTATTACAAGTAAAAAAAAAAATACTTTGATTAATTTTATCGTTTTATTGTTGTTACACAGTACAATAATTGGTCTTACTTCATATTTTCATGCATGACATTCCCATTGTAATCAACCATTATAATTAGTTATTGATTGAAAAAGTTTATCATAATTTACTAAATAAATTTTTGTTGACATCAACAGTTGTGATGTGTTGAAATTGAATTTCGACCCGAAATTTGAGCTCAGTGACCGCGAAAACATATAAAAGAGTTCTTATACGGCTTTTTTTGAAAATTGGAGCCTTGTTTACAGCGTTTTGACAGCTGTCAACTGTCAAAATCGACTTTTTGACAAAGGCATCTTATTCAGTGACCTCAAAAACCTCTAAATACCATAAGTTTTAAAAATACCAATGAAAACCAGTGGAGCTAAGCATGCGCGAAAGCAATAGTCCTATGTTGAATCCTATGTTAAATTCCATTAAAATTTCAACCCTTGTGGGGCATTGGTTTTTTAATGGTATTTTTAATTTTTTAGCGCCAAAAATTTTGTTTGGGGTTGAAGAAATTTTCTAGGGTGCGCACGTTTCAAAATCGCGAAATGCCATATTTAAGGACCACCCTAATATATATACATATATACTATAACAATTATAAATTGTGATTAATTTCTAACTACGGGTAACTAAATGTTTTTATTTCATACCTACGTACTAAAAAAAGATGTAATTGAAACACAATGAATTTTAATATTCATTATGTATCTTAGGGAGGGATTCTAACTTTTTAGCATATAGATGGCGATACTAGGTAGGTACTTATAATAAAACAAAACACACCCAAACATAATCACGTTATATATCATCATATATTGAGATTGACTCATATAAAAACAAAAAGAAGGGGAATAAGAACTATAATTGATCAAAAACTCGCATGCATATTTGTTCAAAAAAATACTATTCTCTCCTCTATTAAAAAAAACGTTCGCAAAACCTTTTCAAATTTCTTCGTCGAGTCACACTCATGGATACTTAACGTGTCGTCGTCATGTTGTGTTCTAGGCCAGGCTGGTCCTGTGTCCTCAATGGTCCTATGTAGTGTGCTCCTCATGAGATTTGGCCAACATCCTCTCCGGAGAACACTCTATTGTCTACTGCCATCTTGTTTCCACTTCGGGTTCGTTGGCCTGTACTTTCGGACATCTACGCAACGACATCAGTGTCAGCTCATAGCTCTGGTTCCCTGCACTCGTACTCATTGTAATTATACTTAAAATATCCCAAAATGTGGATACTGAACATTCAGTATCGTCACAATACATATATGATGATTATCGATTGGAAAGCGTACTCCTGTATTATGCTCAGTAGAGTGGTGCACTTGTAGCTCAGCCTACACGAAGAGATCGTGTGAGTGGCCGGGTGATGTAAGACATGTCTAGAAAACATGGCCTAATTGGATTGGAACATCTCGCCCCTTGAAGAAGTGCACTCTTGGGAGCTAGTCAAACCAACTTATGCACTATAAATCTAGACCTACACTCCTCCAACTTAAATTTTATTTATTTGTCTCTAGACTCTCTATACCAAAAAAAAAAAAATATATATATATATAATATGGCCATTACAGAACTTTCTAATACCATCCAAGCACGCAGACTCCCCCTCCCTGTTGTCAAAATCATTTCATACTGGCATTACTGGGTACATAAATATGTAGTTACCGTCAACGGTAATTTTTGTTCAATTGTACAGCATAATTCTGAGAGTGACTCTTTTAAATTTGAGAACACTTTTACAATCGGAAATTAATTAAGAAACATGCTTGGTAAAGAAAAAATTTCCGATTTTTTGGGTAAATCAAGAAAATGTCTAAAAGTAGGTTTCAAAACGACATTTCAGGACGATCTTCGTCCTGAATATCTCAAAAACCGGATCACCAGCGAAATCGTATTTCATATAAAATGTATATTTTGGTTTTCTCTACAACATTTACTATAAAAGATTTTTGATTGGGTCATAAAATAAGATATTTACATATAAATATTCTGCTGGAAATGGATAAGTGTCGTCCTTATGGGTGAATTCACTTATGAAATATTATGTCGAATGCTCAAACACTCATTAAAACGGAAGTTTTTTGAGTTTTTGAGTTAAGCCTCTCCCCGAATTCCCCCCTTTATTTTGTTAGATTTGGCTGAAAAACAATAGGTCTTTTCACTAGAGGGTAGTGGATTCACATATAAAATTTCTTGTCAGTATATTCATTCTATCGGCAGTTATCGTGTTCACAGACTTTTTATTTTTTTTTTTGAAATCTAGAGATTGGAAAACATAAAATTCCGTTGAAAACTGCGCATCAAATTTCTGACCGATTACAAAACTTCCCTTATACTTCTTATAGTTGGGGAAGTAAAAACTATGGCTGCTAATGGAAAGCACGCTTTATTTACCAGATAAGATGATATTACACACGTCGAAACAATAGGAAACGTCTGCTCTAACCGACTCTACTATAGTAGTCCTGTTCATATAACAATAAGAAAAGTCTGCTCTAATACACTCTACTATAGTAGTCCTGTTCATATAACAATAAGAAACGACTGCGCTAACCCACTCTACTATAGCACTCCTGTTCATATAACAATAGGGAACGACTACTCTAATACACTCTACTATAGTCAGTTCTGTTCATGTAACAATAGAAAAAGTCTGCTCTAACCCACTCTGTTCATATTGAACCATATATCTGAATTATTTCACTATTTCCAAATTAAACCCCTTTTTGTCTTTAGAAATGATAATATAGACTGCGAAATTCAAATTAGATTTGAGAGAGGAGGCTGTGGAGCAGAGGACAGAGAAGAGTAATAAGTAGGGTTAGAAAGAGGAATTGATGTCTTTGGTAAGACAACCGTGGTAATCCAGACAGAGTGGAGACCACTTTATCAGCTAATGAGATAATTAAATGTCCCAGGGTTAACTGTGGGTACTTGAGGTGGCCCTCTGTAGGGACAATTACAGTTCAGGAAAGTAGGTACAATATGTATGTTCTGGGACATTAGTAGAAAGCGAGATATCTACATCAGCAATAGGAGATGATTGCATCCTTCGGACTAACTCTATTCTGTGTGTGCAGAAGGTTTCTGTGTGTAATTTGTTATATTGGAACGTAAGAAAAATGACATGTTTTGGGATAAAAAAATTAGGTATGGCATAGAGCCTTTTGATTAGATCATTTATATTTGTCGAGACATTGCAAGAAGGTTCAGGATATCTCCTAACATTTTCTCTCTTAGCAACAGTCCTGTTCATATTGTGCTATTTATTTGAATTGTTCTCTGTTCCAACCTAGAACCACTTTAGTCTGCAGAAATGAAGATGTAGACTCCGCAGTTCAAATTAGATTAGAGAAAGGAGTCTGTGGAGTGGAGGACAGAGGAGAATAATGGGTAGGTCAGAAAGAAGAATTGATGTCGTAGGTAAGACAAGCGTGGTAATCCAGACAGAGGAACCAGTTTATCAGCTAATGAGGTGATTACATGTCCCTAGGAAAACTGTGGGTACTTGAGGTAACCCTCTGTAAGGACAATTACAGCTCAGCAAAGTAGGTACAATATGTATGTTCTGGGACATTAGTAGTAAGAAATGGGGGTACCTACTTCATCAGCTATTGAGGTCATTGCGTCCTTCGGACTAGATCTTTTCTACCTTAGATTGTTTTTGTAATCTGTTTGTAACATGTTCTGAGCAGCAATATGAGGCAGTACTGGATGAAAATGGTACACATTGAACGATTGATAAGAACTGAGTCCATTGTGTTTTATCAGGTAATGTGATTGAAAGTGGACGTGCTGAAAGCAAATATCAATTCATTCTGTCTCTTCACGCTTCATGATTTATTCAGTCGTTTGAATATTATATTCATTTAACCTTAAGAATGTATCTACTTAGAATGTGACATCTGAAAAATTTGATTAAGGGGAAACCTAGTGATCTCAGAGGCAATTCTAGCTGACGAAGTGCCATTTTTCAACGTTTTTATTTAAAGAAATTCAACCCCACCACATTTTTCTAGATACCCAGCTCTATTTGAAAATGACATTTATAATTTTTTACACCTTACTCAAAGTTAAGGAGGAGGACCTCTCCGATCCATTCGAAATATGACAAAAGGAAGCTACAGACTTAGGATGCACTACTCCACTTTCAAGTCGTTTTCATGTTGTTATTAATTTAATAGATTGTTTTGGATTAAGTAATATTCTTGTTAGTTTCAGAATATGATAAATCTATAGGTATACCTTTAGAAATTCTGTATATATCGCCTAAAAGAGATAGGGAAAGTCAGTTAGCTGTTGTATGAAATGTGTTAGTGTAGAGTGTTAAATGAGTAAGTTAACGCACAAATATTTGAAACTAGTAGCTTTCATTGTGTATTTGCGCTGACTTTTAGTACTTGGATGACTTTTGACTTAGAATTTACTTTTCAATATAAAGTAGGTAATGTTTCTTTTGAATTTGTTGTTTTGTGTGAGTTTGTTGCTATGGCTGGAAATTAAGAGTATATATCCACCATAGCTAACTAAGAAGCTCTAGGTTTAAGTCACAATAAAATTTTATAGAAAGAACACTATATATTTTTACAAAATTCACAAAGTCAAACATTACAAGCCGAGCACAACACAAACATGGGAGAGACGAGTAAACAACAAGGTTACCTCTCTATACACAAGTGTCATCAGATATATTTTATACAATTATTAATTATAATTACACATTAAGAAAATAAGGTAAAAATAAAATACAAAATAATATAAGTATGCAAATAAAAAATACAAATAAGAAAATTAAATAAGAAATATATGTTGAACCACAAAGAGATTATAAAACAAATTATAGTATGACGTCACAGCCACAAGTTCTTCTCACATTATGAGCTTGTCAAGTTTTTTTTTTGAACTGACCAAGTTTTTAAGAGGGGAAAATTGTCAAATAATAAATAAAAAGTTACTTACTGTTGATTATTTATTAAGTCACAAATAGAATATATGATAGATTATACACATATCTTGTAAAATTTACATATGTATTAAATAAAACTGTCTTATAAAATGTAAAATTTCTGAGGTATTCGAACGTACTTTTTATAATGTCAACTTCAAAAATTTAATTAAGTTAAAAAGGTTAGAGGAGTTACCATTTCTTTTATTAACATAGGGATAAAGGAAAAAATATAGTTATTTTCTCTTATTTAAATAAAACTGTTACTTTTTAAGTGATCTTTACAAAATTTGGTAGAAATTTACTTTGTAATTAAAGTAGGTGTCATTATGCGAATATAATTAGGAAATAGTGAATGTATAGTTAATCACTGTAGTGTGGATTATCCTACAGTGAATAAGTAGTTATTCACTGTAGTGTGGATTATCCTACAGTGAATAAGTAGTTATTCACTGTAGTGTGGATTATCCTACAGTGAATAAGTAGTTATTCACTGTAGTGTGGATTATCCTACAGTGAATAAGTAGTTATTCACTGTAGTGTGGATTATCCTACAGTGAATAAGTAGTTATTCACTGTAGTGTGGATTATCCTACAGTGAATAAGTAGTTATTCACTGTAGTGTGGATTATCCTACAGTGAATAAGTAGTTATTCACTGTAGTGTGGACTATCCTACACTGATTAAGTACTTATTTACTATTTCCTAATTATATTCGCATAATGACACCTACTTTTATTTTCTACCAAATTTTGTAAGGATCACCTAAAAAGTAACAGTTTTATTGCCTTATTTAAATTACAGAAAATTACTATATAATGAATAAAAAATTATTATTATATATATATATATATATATATATATATATATATATATGTTTAGACCAGTTCTCTATAAGTTCCTCCTCGCCCGTCATTATATTCTCTATATTTTGATCTTCAGGTTCACCTTGAATTCCATTTCTAAATACCAGGATGTTTGTTGACATCTATACAAACAGTATAAAGGATTCAAGTTGGTCCTCAATGTAACCTGAAGTCAATTTTGTGTGAGGGTTTTGGCAGCTATGAAGTGTAAAGTGTATTTATCCTGGGAACTCATATTGATCCTTGAGGTACTCCTGCCTTTATGAAATCCCAATAAGAAACCATGTCTAAATGTAAATGATACATTTGCTTTTGCAAGCCTATGATGAAAAAGTGAATATATATCTTAGAAGGATAGATTGTATTGATTCTGTATAGAGGCGTAGCTACGCGAGGGCACAATTAAACATAAAATAATTTTTATATGTAAGAAAAAAAAATATAAAATAAACATTGGTCATGTGTAAATAACTTGAATATAGTTGATTCGTGTTTTCAAAGTAAACCAATTTGACGGTGATTATTTTCAAAATCAATCTGAAAATGGATGATTTTTTATAAACAAAGCTTATCAAAACAGCCTAAAAATTGAATTAAATTGTTTGTTTGAATTCACTGAGGCTTCAGGAAAAAATTAATATTTTCTTACAATTTAAATTCGGTTTAGAAAATATATATTTATTTACATATATAAAAATGATTCTGCAAAGCTTACCTATTTTAATTTATCATTTCTGTTTATTTTTGCAAACGATTAAAAGGGAATACAATATTTTTTTTCTACAACTGAAGTGACAAAGCGTTATTGTTACAGCTCTTAAATTATTTTTGTATTGAATGTTATGTACCAGTATTTTTTTCTCGATTATTTTTAAAATTCGATTATACAATTTGTCTTCACCCACCCATCCGTCGAAACGACTCCACACCTTTGCAGATGACACTGGTCTTCAAGCCTTAAGCGTCAATGGCCTAGAGACATATATAGTAGCAGCAGTGACCGTGAGTTATAAATGAGTGCAACTCAATGCCTATGGAGTGTCACCACTGGGTGATTTCTCCCCTCTTGACATTTTGACAATTCCGTACACTTTAAGCTAATTTGAATGTTGTATATATTATTTCTACCCTCTTGAAATTTTGACAATGCCATACACTTTAAGCCAATTTGCTTGTTGTATATCGTCAGCATAAACGTGATACCTACCTCGTAAGCAGCATTTTTCCGAAAATCGTTTTTTTACAAAAAAAAAAAAAAAGAAAAAAACTCTATTGATCTAATGGGACCTCTTATACGACATAAAACGAAAATAGCATGAAATACGGTTTGAATAATCGTACCTTGCAAAAGAAATGGGAATGAAATTCTGGTAAAACCTCGTAACTCCGCCAAGTACGTTAATTCTTTACTTGGATTTGCAAACTAGCTTAAAAACAATTCATGGCATGCATATACATCTCACTTAATACAAATGTAGAAAAAAATGAGGTTTCGTATAAAGAATATTTTTTTTATCAGTTTCTTGTCTCTCCTGTAAAGATGGCTTTTTGCACATACGAGGGATCACGTTTAGACCGACGATATATTATTTCTCCCCTTTGAAATGTTGACAATGTCATACACTTTAAGCTAATTTGCTTCTTGTGTATGTTATTTATATAGTTATGAATACACATTTGTGAATAATAACAAATATACATATATACTTGAGCAGCCTTTAATCTGCATCCATCTATCTGACTTTTTTTTAAATTCCGAAGAGCCTCATACTTTTGCCGCTCTTATTGAGGCCCAGGTTCTACTAGAACAGTAGCATCTGTGATGTAAAAAAATTAGTGAATAAATATACAAAGATGGACTAGTCGCATTTGGTTTTAAAACGAAATGTGAACAACCAATGAATGAAGAACAAAAGACGACGATCAGCTGTTTTAAATAGTCAAGACAGTCTAAGGATGAGGACAGTCTAGAGAGAGAAGTGTTTTTAGGATTAAGGTGTGGTGAAACATGTAGAAGTGATTTTAACAATAAAGTAGATGCGCAAAAGTACTTTTATTTATTGTAGTTTATATGCCCAAAATAACATTGAATTAAAGAATGGTCACAATATTTAAAAAGAAAAGAGACTAATGTAGATGTAGAAATTAGTTGGTAAGATTTATTGTAAATAATTTGATTCGATTTTATAATGATATTCTAATTTTATTTATATTGTAGGTTTAGGTAAATAAACCCAATATTTATTCTCTTATTCTATATACTATTCATTTCCCTGAGAACCCAGTAAGATAATTTATACCTTTGGATTAAATTTAACATTTAAAAAAAGAAAGAAACAAGATGGCACATCTCTTTATTAAATTTAGAAGAAATCCAAATAAAAACTTTGTTGATTGAATTTTTTTTTAATACGTGCACTTTCTTCCAAATTGCACGGTCTTTTTTTAGGGCCCTTTTCGGAAATTACTGTTCAAATCAAAACTTAGTAGAAGACCAGCTATAATTTGTACAGGAAATGTGGCAATTTTATTATTCTTATTATTTATTACTTGTTTATTTATTATTTTATTTATTATTGTTATGTTATTTGTTATTTTATTTTCATTTTTATTTTACACCAATTTCTTTAATTATCACACATCATGGAATAAGTTGCGATAACAGCGATATTCAATATTGATTTTGTATACGCTTACGTGTTTACTTCCCCAGCTACGCCAAGTATTGAGTATTAAAATTATATTATTATATAATCGGTCAGATATTTGATGTTGTTCTATATGTTCCGACACCAAAATTCCAAAAATGTCCAGTCTGTGCGATGAATATAGAGGGCGCCTGTAACCAAGAGGTAGCGTGCATGTCTTCTGAGTTCAAGATCGATGGTTCGAATCCCGGTTGAGGCTCTTAAGTTTTTTTTATCTTGGAGATGAAAAAACCTTGAGCACGTTGTCCTTCGAATGGGACGTTGAGCGATGTCCCGGAGCTTGTACGATGTCAGGTACTTGTAATGATCCCTATCCTAGGTGAATAAACGTGGATAAGCAACTTTTATTATAGTCAGAGTCCTGAGATGCTGAGTCACAATAACTAACTGTAATTAATGTATTGATAATACATTTTAAGGACAATATTTATTAATTTTCTCCGAATTCGGCCGAAAGGAAAGGGGGATCAGAAAGAAGGGGCTAAACACAAATATCCCAATAACGGCCGAAGTAATGAATGTATCACAGAAATAAAAGACGTTGTTTCCCAACTGTTTTATTTCCGATCAGAAGCGGTTACCAGAGCAAATCAATCATCATCAGTGGCACATTTCATACGTACAGTCTAGTATCTAATGGAACGCAGTTGCGTTGAAAATAGGTCCTGCTCGAAAATATTTGTGAGAAATCTCGTTTCACAACATTTTACTATCAAATATAATAAATGTATCGATACGAAATTTAGTATGAGAATTCAGATATCCTTGTGTGTCAACATGAGTAATGTTTTAAAGTGGTTTGATATTAAAGGGAGAGCGAAAACTTAATTTATTACTTTGGCTGGGAAAGTACACTGCCGATGATTCATAAAGGATGTTTTCATTATTGATTTCAACAAATGTAATTAATACACTTAATTGCTGACGTACTGCTGAAATGTTGTCACTGAACCTATTTGTGTTAAGTAATATAATTTTAATTAATTTACAATTATAGGTAACAAATTAACTAATTTCCACAACTATGCACTTCGATTATTACATAGATGTAAATATCAATTGATTGGTTCTGAGTGAATAAATTGTTAATGATACATCATTGTCAGACCACTCTGAACTATTTTGTGAAAAGGGTACGTCATATATATTTGCCATTCGTGCTGTGCTAAGCTGGTGGGCAGCACATGATAGCTATGAGAGTAAAATTTAGCCTCTGGATGTAAATGTACTTCAGTAATGAATACCTGCAGCTGCCTCGAGGCTAAATGAGAATGGAATAGGGCGTTGAGTGGGGGACACAATCGATCAGATACTAGCTGAAATCGAAGTCAAGAAGAGTAAATGTTCGAAGTGTCTCTTAAGGTGTTGGTAAAACGAGGAAGTAGACAAACTGGTCAAAAAAGGATCTAGCCTTGATGAGAGGATGAAAAAGGGACTAAAGACCTTTTGAAGGTCATGGAGAGAAATACCTACATGCAGACAATCCAAGATGTTCCTGAGGGAGGATTCCAAGGTGTCCGTGATGATATTTCAGGGTCAGCTCTCCAAAGGAGCGTGCTTCGGCAACTAACAAGTATTCACAGGACACGGTCCGTTCAATAGACCTACGTATAGGAAACAAAGCCATCTGGGATCGATGTGGAGAAGTAGTCAATACGGCCCACATCCTATGTAGATGCCCGGAATATGCTCGGACGAGATTGGATGACAAAGGAAGGAACCTAGCGCTTCCAGGAACTGGATACTGTCGGGTCACGGGGATTTAAACTCCAAGATCTTTTTTAAGAAGAAGGGCAGCCACAACTGTTCGTGCGGCGGCGTTGAAACTGCAAAACACGTAGTTCTCGAATGCCCGCTGTACGATGGACCTAGGGTGGAATTGATACATGCCGGAAAGGATCGTACCTGAGACTAAACCCTCGGAAGCTGATGAGTGAGGCTAATTATACGGAGTTCAGTCGATTCGTCGTCTCCTGACGGAGGATAAAGAAGGCAGTGTAACCTAGCTCTAATAACTAACGCAGCCATAAAACATAAATGCCCTGGTCCCGAGCCCTCTCGGGAAACGCCAACAAGGTAGGTTGGAGGACCCAGGCGATCGTCCCGGCGAGTGGCTGGGTTTGAAGGTGAAGACCACCGGGCCGGTACACCCGAAAAAATAAAAAAACGTGCCTATATCAGCCCCCAGAATTTATTTTTTTCGTCAATTTTAGCTAGAATGTTGGAGAATCGTTAAACCCATATTTCATAGGGGCTATTATTGACAAAGGATGGGATACTTGGAAATATCACACAGAAGGGTTGTCATATCACACATGGAAAAGTTTCGTAATTGCACTTTCACAGGAACAAGAGTAATTAAAAAGTGCAATTATGCTTCTCTTTCTGAGGTTTGATTTTACTTCCGCTGCTATACTGAGTATAGGTAATCAGTCAGAAACCCGATTTTGGGTTTTCACCGAAACTTCAAATTTTCCGGCCCCTGATTCAAAAATGAAGCAAAAAATGTTTCCTGTCTGCGTGCATATACAATAACACCTGATTGCATGGATGAATCGACACGAAATTTTATATATAAAGAACGACACATATCTATCTGTCTTAAAATCGACCAAAGAGAAGGGGACCTTATCATTAAAACACAAATAACTGTCGATATAAATAATATATACGACATGAAATTTAGTTTGAGGATTCAGAAGTCCCTGTGAAAGGCATCTATTGATCTTAAACCGAAACCGTCAATTAGTTAGAGTGAGGGCGGAAACTTAGTTGTTTACGTGTGCTGGGGAAGTACATGGGAAGTGATTCATAATGAACTATAACTATTAGATAAAAAGAAAATTAACACCTTCCTTACAAATCCTTACCATCTCTTCATTTTATCTATTCTTCTCAAAAGAGAAAAAAGTTTATAGCGGAAAGTACAACGTTTAGGGCGGAAATTCCCACAGAACAATGGATAAGCTTGACATACCATCCAGGAGTATTTGCGCAATTAGCCAATCTGTTTGAAAAAATTTAAGAAAAAGATAGGATGGAAGGTACGCAGTAAACTTAAAGATGTACTTGGGAACACCAAAGAGAAAAGACCTAATGAAGAGAGCTCAGGAATCTATTCTATAGGTGCGTAATGGATGCGAAATGGTCTACATAGGACAAACTAAGAGAGCTATCAAGGTTAGGTTCAAAAAACACATAAGAGCTGTGAAAAATGAGTTCATTTTAAGTGGCGTCGCAGCCCACATAAGGGACGCTTCTCATCTTTTCATACCACAGAAAAATTAAAGTTGGTGAAAAAAGTTTACAACCCAAATCAACTGGATGCATGGGAGTCTTTGTTCATCCACCAAGCGAAGAAGAAAGGAATCAACTTGATGAACCTGGATAATGGCCCCATACCCATATATAGTTTGTACGGAGTGTTATAATCTCTTACAGAGCAATATTTATAGTGGAACAATTAATTTATGGAATTGTATTTATTAATGTGTAATTTAGATGCAATGTTTCCTTCATAATTCTTACTTTACTTTATTTTAATTTTTTTTAAATGTTTTATTGATATTCATAATAATTTTGGTACCAACTAATCGATTGTTGTTAGATTCAATTAAGAGCAGTTTTGATTCTGAACTATTGTTTACCATTTATATGTAGCTCTGATGATGAACGCTTTTGCGTTCGAAATGCATTAGTTAATAAAGACTATTTTTGTAAGGAAGGTGTTAATTTTCTTTTTATTGGTTATCCTTACAGTGAGGTGCGATTGTTTATGTAACTATTAGAGTTCATTCATAAAATTATCTTTACAGAACATGTAGCAAAATGTATATTCTTGCCGATATTCATAAGAAATGGATTTACTTACATATTTTTTTAATGTAAAAATTTTCCACCTCCGCCCCTCCCCCTTTTTTTAGATGAGTTATCCGGACGTGCTTGGACTGGGTAAATTAGTTTTCTTAAGGGAAGCTGTATCTACTAAGCCCCGCATTCCATGCATTTTTATTGGTCCATTAACAATTTTATTTTATTTTTTTCCTTTATTCTTTTATTTTGTTTAATTTTATTTCCAATTAGTTTAATTCCTTCTATAATTATATAATTTTTACTTTTTTATATCTTTAGTACAAAAAGTATTTGTAGAGGGTGCCGATGGCCGAGAGATAGCGTGATTTCCTATTGAGCTAATGATCAATAGTTGAAAACCCGGCTGAAGCCTTTAGGATTTTCATCTGATAAGTTAAAATGTTGAGCTCGCCGTCCTTCGAGCGGGACATTATGAGATGGTACCTGTACGATGTCAGGTACTGGTTGACCCTAGATAACGAAACATAACTAGACACAATTTTCTAATTCCCACTAGAAGTTGGGCTCATGCCCTGACGATTTAGCTGAAAATCAATAGGTGTCCTAATAGGGTTCTGGATAAACATAAATAATTACTTATCGATACATTCATCGTATTTTTTTTTTCCAGATGTGTATTTTTTTTTTCTTTTTTTGACAATATTTCGTGACATAGTGCGGGCTAGAGCATATGGCTTTGGTCGCTTGGTATTGTGTATCAAGTTCGAATCCCTTCCTGGAGAGAGTTTTATTTCATAGATAGTACTCCCGGGGCCATGGATGTTGTGCAAATAATCAAATAACATCGTTGTGGAAGCATTGTACATAAGGCCAACAGAAAAAAAATCTTTAAAAGTACCTATGAAATGTTTTTGGCTATAGATAGAGAATTCGAAAAATTGTCTTAATTTATGCAGTAGCCATCATAGCTTTATTATTATTTCTAAGGTCGAATGGTGAAAATAAAAAGGAAAACTTTGTGAATTTCTTCAAAAAATAGAAGTAAAATACAATAAAAATATTTTTTTATTTAATGAAGATGAAATAATTCTTATTTTTAATAAAAAAAATAGCACTTTTACCAGTAAAAACTAACCACGTTCAAAGCAATTGTACAAAATACTTTATAGGTTTTTGAGCTAAAAGCTGGAAATTTTCTGTTCAGAATAAAATTTCCTATAAGATTAACAATGTATCGACTTTTCAACTTGTTACAACCTGTATAATTAGTTAGCTAATGTGACTCATGCCCGGGATTTAACTATTTGGTCATATCGTTGACTATCAGAGGGCTTTTTCGTCGCTTTTTTGAACATGATGTTGTCTATACATCAAAAAATGTTGTTTATTCACCTAGGGTAGGGTTTTTTTACCTCCAAGGTAAAAAACCCAACGGCCTCGGCCAGGTTTCGACCCCTCACTCTTGAGCTCAGATGGCAAGCACTTTTGAGCTACCGGTGCACTCACAACCTATATGTTTTAAAGATTAATGTTAAACTGAGCTTAAAAAGTTAAGCTGGTTACCGTTACGATTTTTAAGGTACGCAGAATATGTGTTAAAAAAAAGGGGGGGATTGTATAATCCTACAAGAGTGGAATATATGAGACACGTAGGTATATTAAGTGAAATATACGGTTGAAAAAAGTAGGTTGGGTGTGCCACTAAGTGACAGTTTGTGAGAGGGGTCCACCGGAGAACAAAAAATAAGAAATATGGAGATCGAAATTTGTTTCTCCAACACAACTCCATTTAATGCTGTCAACATGTGTTTCAATATATTTTTTTTTATTTTTACATCATACAATTTCTGATCAATTTTGTTTTTATTTACTTTTTTTTTGTTAGTTATTGCGACTCATGCCCGGGCTTTAACTACGGAGTCATATCGCCTATTACCAGAGCGCTCTTTTGCCGCTCTTGTGGGCACGAGGCGACTCTACTGTGGGAGACCTAAATTTGGTCTACCTAGATTTATTCATCTAGGGTTGGGGTCTTTAACGAGTACGTGACATCACACAGGCTCAGAACCATCGCTTAACGTCCCATCTCCAAAGATGGCATACTCAAGGTTTTTTCACCTCTCAGATAAAAAACCTAAATGTGAAATAATTCAGTTTTTAATGCAAGGAGCTCACTGTTGTAAGTCCTGGCAAAGCTCCTATTTCACAGCTGGAAGCACAAATTGCTTGTATCTCATGTCTGATAATCTTCTGCTTGATGACAAGCAATACACAAATTTCTTGTATTTCATGTCGGGCATTCTTCTGTTTGATGCTTATAGTTTATTTTTTATTTTTTTGGTCTTATGTTCGATGCATTTTAGCCATCTCACCGTGTTACCTAGTTGTTTACGATATCCAAGGCCCCGGGAGGGAGTTCTATCTACGAAATAAAATTCACTCCCGGACGGGATTCGAAAACCATGGTAGAAACCATGCGACTAGAGCCTCTAGCCAGCACGGCCACCATTGCCCCCCAATAAATTGATGCTTCAAACCGAAGAAAATACTGTAATATAACTTTTGTTCGCGTTTTTATTAAAAATATAATTTTTCTTTACTTTACTTCAAATACGCGGAGATTTTCTCTAACTGTATAACTGATTATTACTAAAATGAAATATTAATGGGATGCCAGATCGTCTATCTTACTTAAATTACTGATTTTAATATATATATAATTGGATTTCTAAAAACCAAAGGTGAAAGTTCGATCAGCCAAGAATGTTTTGAAAAACTAAATTGTTAAATCACTATTGACTAGGTTTGAGCATGGGAAACAAACTACTAAAATCTAAAAACTCATAATAAAAAGAATATATTTACACAAAATAAACTAAAAATTATACATACAGTAATCATGTCAACTCAATACCCTCATGTCCTGATGCACGTGGTCGTGCCTGACGCTGGATGTTCCACAACTCCTAGTTTTTCTTTCCTTTTGTTGCTTCTTCTCCTGCTCTTCTTAGATATTGTTCATCAGTCTGCAGGACATAATTTGGGAATCAAATAAGGGAGCAAACATCACCACTGTTCATGGGCGTAGCCAGGGGGGGGGGGGGGGCACGTGCCCCCCCCTGGACAGAGAAATAAAAATATAAAAATTAAATAAACTAAAAAAATAGTTTTTATTAAAAATGCATTGCTTGCAAGTTACCATAAGATCATCAAATTTCCCGTTCTTCTGACGCCTACATCAGCAATCAGCTGTTGTAAGTGCAGGCCGCAGGCCATGTGCTGTAACTGTTCACTGTGTTTGTGTTCACGTGACAGTTTGTTTTGAGGTTTTGACGAAGTTTTCGTCTAAAGTTCCGTTCCGTTTTGACTGTTTTCCATATTTGCATAAAATTATTAAAATTAGCATGGATATTAGGAAGTTTTTTAGTAAGTATCTTGAATTATTTTATAATTGAATTGAAGACCCTAAAGATTCAGACAGATAACCTAATAGTCCAAGCTCCCATGGCACAAAAAGAAGGTACCCCATCAAACATCTCAAATTTTAAAGGTGAAAATGCTTGGAAAACATGTAAAAAAACATTTTACCCCCGCCAGACTAGAAAAAATGTATTAATTGATATGTTGAATGAATTTTTGAAATTAGCTAAAAAAAATGAATTTACTTTTTAACCCCCCCCCCCCCCCCCCCCCCTGCTCAAAATACTGGCTACGCCCCTGCCACTGTTACTTCACTTCACAAACACGGAGACTCTTGAGGAGGGAGAAGCCACGGCAAACATCTAGACCTTTCTGTCCATAGCATCCGCCAGCATCTCACAATATGGCCGACTCAACAAACATCACTGCCACATACATTAAATTTTCCTTTTTCAAACTTAAATATTTTTAAGTATATTTATACTTAAAATTTAGGGTAGGCAAAATTTAGGACTCCCACAGTAGAGTCGGGCTCATGTCCACCAGAGTGATGAAAGAGCGCTCTTGTAGTAGGCGATATGACCTCGTAGTTAAAGCCCGGGCATGAGTCCTATATTATTACTCAATCAATGAAACATGTCGCAGTTTAATTACATTACAATACATTCCTCGTTTAGACAAAGTAATGTCAGACATTTCCAAGCTTCTATTTCACAGCTGGAAGCACCAATTTCTTATGTTTCATGTCTTTTGGAGCAATTTCTTTTCCTTATGTTTCTCAAGGTGGCCGGATTGAAAAGAGACAAAAGTGAAGTGAACTGAAAGAGTTGTCTTTCCTTTGTTTCGAGCGGGCGGACATTAGCTCCTTCTGTTTGGGCATCACTGAACAAAAGCATCCTCAAAGACAGTTTGTTTCTTGTTGGTTAGCGACTCCTAAGAAAAACAGTGACACTCTTCGATTTAGTAGACACGGGGTGTCTTTGGAACTCTGCCCGCTTCTTGCTTTCTTCTGAAATATATACCCCACTGCTTCCTCTCTGAACAAACAGAATCCTCGTTTTGGGTCTGAACTCAAAAATGAACTCACTTCAATGGTCACATAAAGCATGGATGGACTAACAAGAAGGTTTTCCTCATAGCTTAGTGAACATTTTTATTTCCTCAGCTATACGAAGTATAGAGGAAGTTATGAAATCGGTCAGAAATTCGATGCTGAATTTTCACTGGAATTTCAAGTAAAGTTGTCGGTGAATCATTGACAATGACTTCCCCAGAAGGAATTAATCAATCAACTTTTCGCTTCCCCTCTAAAACCACTCGGCCGTTTGCGCTAATTTTTAATAGTTAAATCCTCATACTAAACTTTGAGTCAATGAATTCATCACATCAGCAGTTATTTTAGATGAGCCTCTTTCTCAAAACATCCCTTCCTTTAGACCGATATTGCTGAAATTTGACAGGTAATGCCTCATTTATTTTGGCTTTGATTATGAAATTTCATGTCGATACATTCATTATAAAGGAATTTGTTGGAGTTTTTGAGTTAAACCTCTCCCCTAATCTCACCTTCCCTTTGGCCGATAAGGCTGAAAAACAATATGTGTTCTCTTTATGAGGTTTTGGGAATACATATCAATTTCGTGTATATATATATTTTTTTTTAAACAGAATTACGCGACACAATGAAACAAAAGAGGTCAACAAAATAATTCCAGTACGAAATGATTTTGAGAAGAGGTAAAAAGAAATGAAAGAGATCTGTAAGCGTGGTTGGTATAAGAAAGTCTTCTAATGGCCACATAGTATAAGAAATATATCTATAGCGACAAAAATTCGAGAACAAGTTTTTAACGGATTTTTAAGTTTCAATGTTCTCTGAATACGTTTTGACCATTTGATGTCTGTATCTGAGTGTGTATTTTGAAAATTATATAACTTCAATTTGTAATTATAGTCATATAAGTTAACTTAGATCTGAATAAATTTGTTTGCCGAAATCGGACGAAAAATAAGACCGCTTCACTCGTGGGCCACAAGTACATTTTACAAGATATAGATAGATGGCTGTGTTTTGTTTTTTTACTCATTTGTTTTAAAATAAAATTGTTTTTTATCGAAAAATAAATATAATTATTTTTTTAATGTTTATATTAAATGTATCGACGTGAAATTGCATATATAAATTCAAATCCACATCAGAACGAGACCTATTAATTTGCAGGGAAGTTGCCTGAAGCGAAGGGGAGAGTCAGAAGTATGGGCCACAATTCAAAAACACAAATAACGTTTGATACGAGTCTATTGGTAAACAATTTTTTCTAGTCCAAAGAGTCGATTGATTTTAGAGGAAGAGCGGAAACTTAGTCGTTTATTTTTGGGAAGTACATTGCCGGTGATACACCGGCGATATTATCTTCCCGTTTTCTGAAACCTTACTCCTTCTTTCTCCATACAGGAGTGCTCATTCCATTACAGTGAGTATAGGATATGGTTTTGTCACATTAAACCTTTTGACATGTTACCTGTGCTACACAAATGTAATTGAAAAGTATATATTAAAAAGGGAACTTCTCCAGTGATACAAGTATGGAGACGTTCCTCTTTCAAATCAAATATCTCTTAGTTCTTTTCCCGTTTCTCTCGCTTGCAGGACCGGATCAAGAATATTTGGAGCTAGTCATTATGTCTGGACTCTCATATTTGGATGGTTATTGTCACTAGTATTTTTTTTTGCACTAAAAACGGTATTCATTTACTCCCCTAACTATACGTTTAGGAGAAGGTATATACCATGATGAGTTTTCTCCAGAATATCATGTTTTCCGACCCTCTAATTTCAAAAATGAAAAAAAAAAAAAAATTGCTGTCATAATTCTGAAATATTTTCCAAGAGAATTGATTGTACACTCATTGGACCTATTCAGTCGTATTGGTCCTAAGTTAAATCTCATTAGGCGATTAGAAACGTTTTGGTAGGAACCAATGTTTCAAGATGACTAACCGCTTTCTCGTTAAACAAATAGTTTTTAGTGTATTATTATTTTTATTAATTATTATTCTATTTATAACGTATTGACATGAAATTTCATATTCAAATTCAAAATCTAATGAGGCATTACCTGTCAAATTTCAGCAATATCGGCCTAAAGGAAAGGATGTTTTGAGAAAGAGGCTCATCTCAAAATAACTGCTGATGTGATGAATTCATTGACTCAAAGTTTAGTATGAGGATTTATGCAAGTAAACTATTAAAAATTAGAGCAAATGGCCAAATGGTTTTAGAGGGGAAGCGAAAAGTTAATTGATTAATTCCTTTCTGGGGAAGTCATTGTCAATGATTCACCAATGAATTTCTGACCAATTTCATAACTTTCTCTATACTTTGGGTACCTGCCAAAGTAAAAGGTGCTTGTACGTCTGAGCTTAACGTACGTATGTACTCCAATACCATAGGGTACACACTCTACATTCTGTCTCATCTCTGTTTTTAAAAAATGAAAAAATTTGGAAAAAGTTGTTAGCAAATCCATATACATATATAAATAATATTATTATTTGTTGCTATGCGATACAATTCTGTGCTGTTTGGGTAAAGGGGTATATGTCAATTTTTTGTGAAAATGGGTAACACCTATCTAAAGCAAGTTATGACTTGCTTTAGATAGGTGATCTCTATGTTGGGGTAAAGAGAAATAAGTCAGAATCTTATGACATCATTGAAAAAAAAGGAAGTGAAAAGGGGGACAACTGAGAAACATGGGAGTTCTCTGAAAACTGAAAACAGAAAAACTGACATATACCCCTTTACCCCAACACCACAGAATTAAAACATTACTTTAAGATACATAAAGAGTACATTGCCAGGGATTCACCGAAGACTTTATTACAGAGAACCTTTTAATAAGTCAATGTTTTATTTAATTTTACCTTTTTGTACCTTTATCACATACAGGACGCTTTTGTGAAGATGTTATGCCATACATTATTGTACAATGCAAGAAAGAAAAGTGGAATAGTCGTTGGAAAATCAGAGTTGTACGATATCAATGGATGTACGACATAAGACGAGACCAAACGGAATACAAACCAGCTCCAAGGGGGAATCCATCATTCTTTCAATGTCAACCACTTTAACAGAAAATACCGTTTTTATCTCTTGTATCTAACATTTTTTTTATAATTTTTTTTTTACTTCACCAGATATACGAAGTATAGGAGACGTTATGTAATCGGTAATAAGATTTAATCCTGTATATGTGTGTAGGTGGCTGATTCCTGATAAAATGAATGTATCGCAACTTGAGCAATGACGACACGTATTAATTTTCAGTGAAATCGGCGGAAGAGAATGAGGGATCATTAGAGGGGGGCTCGACTCAAAATCCTTCGTAAAATAGCCAATGCTCCTTACTACGTCTCCAACAAAACTCTTCACGCTTAACGTACATTTTGTTACCAAAGTCGCTAAATCCAAGTATAAAAAATTATTTTCCCTTTGTAGTTCCCATAATAATCCTCTAGTCCGTGCCCTCCATTCGGCCATACTTCCACAACGACGGCTTAATGTCGATTTACACACAACAGTGAGGTGACAGTGCTGTGACAGGCCCGTGATTGCACCAGCCGTGATCTCATATTGATTCAGGTTCACATTCGGTCAGTGTTCCATCCGTGGTGTGGCCGAGTATGGCGAAGTTCTCGGACGATGATCTCTTGTTGATTGCTCTGATATTGGATGAAGAAGAGGAAGAACAAGTGAAAAAAAGGAAGTGGGTCCATGAGGCAACACAGAGGAACGGAAGGGGAATTTGTCACTCTCTACAAGGAATTGATGGACGATGGAGCAAAGTTTTATGATTACATCAGAATGTCAGAAACTGTAACTTCATTGCTGTCGATGTAGGGGCATACGGCAAGAATAGTGATGGGGGAGTGCCTATTCAAATTTAGAAAAAGCACTTCAACAAGGCTGTTTGAATGTACCAGCAAATTCTGCCATACCAAATACAGATACGCAAGCTACATAAGTTATTGTAGATGACGAGGCATTTCCCCTTAAAACGTACTGATGCGACCTTATCCAGTGGCTAATTTGAATGATCATAAGCGTAACTTCAACTCTCGTTTGAGTCGTGTCAGGAGGATATCAGAAAGCGACAATGGCGTGGAGACCTCCTTAGCAGCAGCAGTGACAGTGACAGTAATTAGTTACAAATGAGAGGAAATCAGTGACTAGGGAGTGTCACCACTGGGTGATTTCTCCCCTTCCGACATTTTGACATTGTCATTATCTCTCTATTAGCAGCTTTGCTTGTTGTATTTATTTTTATACAGTTGTAAATGGCTATTTGTGAAAAAAAAAATATATTATCACATTTGCTTGTTGTATTTATTTTCCTCTCTGGACCTATGGCTTACAAATAAATGGTACAGCCAAGACTTCAAACATGAAAAGAATACAGGTATTTCAATCCAAGACTCTCCGACTGATCACGCAATGCCCACCATACGTTAGCAACAAGACTTTACACCGCGATTTGAACATCACACCCATAGACACAACCATTAAATATTTATCCCAACGTTTCTACACCATAATTTACTTACACACCAATCCGGAAATTCGCAAAATCTTAAGTACAAATTTACCCCACAACCCCCTAGAAGATTAAACAGAGTTTGGCATAGAGATCTCCTGGTATGAAGTGATGTCATGAGGGTTCACCGCTGGGTGTTTTTCCTCTCTCAAGCCTTTCATATATTTATTTTTATTATTTTATTTTATTTTTATTATTTTTGTATAGTACCTACATGTCAGCCCAGCCGCTGGTTGTGCATTTTTTACATAGTTGTGGCC
Organism: Aradus depressus; assembly: GCA_963662175.1. Taxonomy (NCBI): domain Eukaryota; kingdom Metazoa; phylum Arthropoda; class Insecta; order Hemiptera; family Aradidae; genus Aradus; species Aradus depressus. The sequence continues at coordinate 76,071,574 of OY759214.1, forward strand.
GCTGGTTGTGCATTGTTTACATAGTTGTGGCTTTAAATAAATAAATACAAAAAAAAAGAAAAAAAAAAAAAGTTTGATTGTTTGTAGAGAGGGAAAAAATGTTATTGATTGATTAGTTGATTCGCAGACGATTTTTTTTTATACTGTCGCATAAATACTACTCAAAATCAGATTACTGACTGTTTACATAACTTCCCCTATACTTCATTGGGAAAGAAAAATAAGAATTCTGAAACAACAGAAGAAAACGAGGGCGCCGATAGCTCAGAGCGTGCTTGCTTACCGAGCTCAAGATCACGGGTTCCCCATCAAGGGGCCGAGGCGGACGATGAAAATACCCTGAGCCCGCCATCCTTCGGAGGTACTCATTAAAGACTCATACCCCAGGTGAATAAAAATTAAGGGTTGGCAATATAGATTCTCATAGATGCGACTGGTAGTAGACTTGACCTCATAGTTAAACCAACAGGAGAAGACAAGTCAACCTATTCGGCTGTCCATAAGTATTGTAGAATTATTATTGTAGAATTTATTGTTACGTTAACAATTATCGCTAAAAGAAATTTCATGCAACACAAATATCAGTGTGCAAGAAACAGTAAAAATCCTAATAATTAAAATTTGAAAGGTCAAAGGTACTCAATTTCCCGCGTCACCGAGCTCAAACACAATAACAGAGGTTTCAATATCCAGTACAAATATCTAGATGAAACATTGCAAGATTAAAAGAAAATTAAGGCACATGAACACGTTTTGGCCTTTTTGGTGAGTTTCCGCAGGAATTTTATGTTTTTCGACACCCTGATTCCAAAAATGAAACAAAAAAAGTCTGTTTCTGTCTTTGAACACAATATCTCCCGATAGACTGAATTTGGGGACCAATCGGCAAAAGGAAAATGGGGGATTAGAAAAATTTGATTAAACAAAAACTATAATAACTGCCGTAGTAATGAAGATATCAGCACAATTTTTCATGTGTAAATTCAAAACCCCATATAGATGTCATTTATGAATTTTCAGTGAAATCAGTTTGAACGGAAGGGGGGGACCAGAGGTGAGGCTAAATTCTAGGTGAAATTTTGTATTTAAATTCAAAAACCTACAAGGAACGTACCTATTATGAGGAATTTTTTTTTTTTTTTTTTTGGATGTTGTAAGCTGTATTTAATAAAATGTTGAGCAAACAGGTAGATCTTTTAAAACCCGGGTGAAAGAGCACCTAAGGCGGGAAGACTCACGGTTTTTGCAACACATTGTGTCGGAACACCATGCGCAGCATATAGAGCACAAGGTCCAAATTCTCCACAGGGCTGAAAAAAACAAAAAGCTGAATTCTCTTGAATCTATGGAAATCAAGAGAAATTTTTATCAAAGTTTCCAAAATCTTAATACCAGATTCGAGATTCCATTCTCTCCCCTCCACCTCTCTCTGACCAGTCCAAGATGTGTAGTAGCAATCAGAAACTGGTGGAGACCACTACCTTTGTAAAGTGGTAAGTTTTGTTGTATACCTAAGAAATTTCATTGTTTTTGTTATATTTGCTGAATTATTTAACTTGATATTTTAATGACTAAACTGTGACTTCAAATCTTTGATTTGTTAATTGATATATATATATCAATATATATATATATATATATATATATATATATATATATTTTATATCAATATATATATTTTTTATTTATGTTGTTTTTGTATGCACATATTTTTATTTTAACTTTTACCTGTCTATTGTAGTTAGCACTGAAGATGGTCTTATAGGACCGAAAGCTGGCTATGCTAATAAAACTTGTGAGTGGACAACAACTCTTGGCCCTTTTATGTACGTATTATGCTCTTCCAGCACCTCCTAACTCATCAAACGTCTGATTCCCAGGCTAGCATCCTATGGGATAGTTCTCGTCCTTCCATGAGTCTCTCAGTCTACAGCTGGACTGATGTTACTCTACAGTTTCATCATCCCAGTTGGATCACATGTTCTTTTTAGTCACTATATATTTTTATTTTACAAGTATTCTTTTCTTTCTTTTTATTTATTTATTTCAGTTCCATGCCGAATACTGTAAGGTGTGTGTTATTTTGGATATATAACTGTAAATAAATTGACCCTTCCTGTCATCTATATTTATTTTTGCTATTACTTATTACTTTATAATTATAACACTGTTCCTCATTTATTTTAATATGATTTGTTTATCCTTATTTCTAACTGTTTTTGTTTCTTTAGTTGCTATAGGCCCTTATTTTTTATCTTTTACTTTAACTTGGTTGATACTTGTATCTCTTTTGTTTATTTCTTATGTTGTTATTCTTAGGGGACGTATTTCCCATAATAAAAATTGTTTTTTTCATTTCATTTCATTCATTTAATTATTTTCCGGGATATCCGACGAAAGCTAGTAGAGGATCATAGAAGGGGGACTAGACACAAAAACCCTAATTATGCCGATGAAATGGATGTTTCGAAGCGAATTTAGATTTAGAAACTGTGTAAGTCAACCTATTGATTATTGAGGGAGGGCGAAAATTTGATTGATTAATTCTTTCTGGGGAAGTACATTGCCGGTGACTCAGCGACAACATTTTTTTCTATCATATCTCAGTTAAAACACCCCTTAATTTTTACTTCCCCAGCTGTACGAAGTGTAGGGGAAGTTATGTAATCGGTCAGAAATTTGATATTGATTTTTCAACTGAATTTCTTGTTTTCCGAACCCCTGGTCTCAAAATTTAATATAATAAAATATATATTCCTGTATGTCTGTGTATGTATGAACAGGATAACTCCCGATTGAATTGTATTATCACGAAATTTTATATGTGTATTCAGAATCTCAAAGGGACGATATCTCTTGAGTTTCAGGGAAATCAACCAAAACGAAGTTGAGGATTAGGGGTGAGGCCTAACATAAAAATTATTTAGTGCTGGTGATTTACCATCGACATTTTGGCTTTATTTTCGCCATTATCTCCATACTCGCTACATGTAAATAATAATAAATAAAGCAGATATAGGCAGAGAGAAGGCAGTCAAGTCAGACATATGAATGCCATTTGTGAGGAGAGAGTGGGGTGGGTTCCTTGCTGTCATCAGGCCAAGTGCCCCAGCCACGTTCTAACTGCCACAAGAGGCCTCTACTCTACTCACCAGCTACATGTCGCCCGCGACATATACTGATCTGGTCCAGTTGTTACTCTCCTCTTCAGAGCACTCTCCTCCCCAAAGCTCATTAATCTTCCCCCAACACACACCCTCTCATCTGCATACACAATTGGCAACTTTTTTTTAAAAGCCCTTTGTTTTTATTTCTGTTTGGTATTATATAAACCAAACATTTATTTGATTCAATACATTGAAAGTTTCATTCCGTCCATATTACGATACTTCTAACAACGTTCAATACAATGGGTATATATGAGGACGCCAGTAGCTCAGTGGTATGCGTGCTTGCTTACTCAGATCAAGATCGCTCAAAACATGGACCTCCGGATGGGACATTAAGCTATGGTCCAGAGCCTGTACGTTGTCAGGTAACTCGTTAAAGAGCTCTAACCTAATAAACCTCTAGCCTGGATAAAAATTTAGGGTAGGCAAAATTTAGAACTCCTTAGTAGAGTCAGGCTCATATCCATCAAAGTGACGAAAGAGCGCTCTGGTAGTAGGCGATATGATCTAGTAGTTAAAGCCCGGGCATGAATCACAATAACTAACTACAACCGTATAAAAATATTAGAGCCGAATTGAACATTTTTATTTTTTCCTGAGAGGTGTAGAAAAAACGTCTTCATAGGCTGCGAAGTAAAGAAGTCGTAAAAATCAATGGGTGTCTGAGTTCTGGGAGTTCTGAGTACACATATAAAATTTCGTGTCGGTGAACATTTATTCAGCGATACGAAATATAAAGGAAAGTATATAATCGGGCAAAACGTCGATCCAGAGTTTTCAACGGAATTTTACACAGAATGTTATGTGAGTGTGAGAGATGAACCTAAGGCATGCTAGCAATTTATCGTAACGATCGAATTGTTTCGATTTATCGTTGGGTGTAAACAAGACATTGTAGCGATTTATTGGAATTGGAATTGGATTGGATGGTTGATACCGGCCGGCATTTTTGCGAATCGTAACGACATGTTGGAAGGTGTAAACAAGTAGCAGCCATTTCTCGCTAAGATTTGACTCAGTTTGCATTCGTGCGGAGATATCGCTCTTCTCATAACGGTATCAGTTTTCGCAATAAACGGAGAAACTAACCTTAAAAACTCTTGGTCTTCGCGACTTTTTCACTCATCTTGCTAAACAACCGATATATAACGACAACACTACTTCCTCCATGGCAAAAGCTTATTTAGCGGTCGATAAAGAATATTTGATAAGAAATCGTTACGATTTATCGTAGCGTATAAACAGTACTCACTCTTTCGATTTATTGGAACAATAAATTTGTCAATCACATCGTCACGATTTATCGTAGCGTGTAAACCTGCCTTACCACTCCTTTCACTTGACTGTTAACACTTGAACTGCTCGCTACATCTCACACTGTAACTGTCTTAACTCTAACACAACTCTCCTTAGACTGTTTGTCTAAATAAAACAGCTGATCGCCGGCATTCGTTTCGATCGTTGGTTGTTCATTCATTTTTTAAACAAACGCCAATGGTCCATGTTGTATATTTTCTTCATTATTTATTCACTTATTTATTGATGTTCTAACAGCTGTTTTTATGAAAACTTTTACATTATAGCTGTTTTCATAAGAAAAATCAACACTTTTTCGATTATTTCCTTCAAAAAGTAATAATTAATTACAGAATGTTTTAATAATTATAATGTGTGTAATTATTACATCACATTTGATTATCATAAAGTTTATAAACCTCGCCTTCCTTGATCCCGAGCTTTCTTGACGCACGACAGGATAATGTCCAACAAGAGGCACCCAAAAAAAAAAAAAAAAAAAAGTCTACTTACATTCTATAATAAGCAGATTTTCATCAGCGTGATAGATAAATATGATATATTTATATATATCTGTATGTAGGGAGGGGGGGGGGACTTAGGTTCTTCATTTTCGTCAGGATATAGAATTTCCCACTCTCTTAGGGGATGAATATGTATTTCCTGGCAATGAAGAGATGAAGGAAATGCAATCTACCAGCTTCCCCTTTCGAAGGAAATACCACACGACTGAAGGTTAATTGAATGTGAGGCCATTTCGTATTTTTAGAGGGAATACAGTCTCGAATAAGAAGTTGAAATTGACTCCATCGGGTGGATTTAACCTGGAGAGCTTAGAAGATAAGCTTCTTTTCGCTAGTGATTTGATTTGAAGATGTATAATATAAAAAGGGAAAAAAGATTCAATAACTCTTACAATAAGATACTGAAACTTGCTATAAAAAGTTCAAAGGGTCATAACTGGTTTAGAGCAGTTCGGAATATGATGCTTGTTACTTTCGGTATCATTTTATGATTACTTTCTCTCCTAAATATAGGATATAATAAGGGAAAGTTATGTGATTCGTCAGATCTGTATTGGATTTTCAAGGAAATTTATGTTCATCTCTTCAAAAGTTACGTGTAACTTGGCCATTAGGACGATGTGGATTTAATAAAATATGAACATGAGCCCTTGGGGGGCCTCAGGAAAATATGAGTTGGAAAAAACTTAGCTGGTCTCTCATAAGGCTGTATTAAAGCGGCTTTACACGACGCTAGTAACTCGTACGAGTCACTGGGGCGAATACTGGAGGCGAGTGTTTCACAGGGATAGTGGCGTCTACACGCTAAAATTGGTTTTTAACGTCTAGACGCCACTCGGTTTAGAGGCAATTTCCAGTAGTCGAGTTTTTTCTCTTATTTTCTTGCAAAGATGAGCACTATTTGCAAAAAGGCTTTGATCAAAAAGTGTTTAAAGACGTGTATTAAAGTGTTGTGCGAAGAATTGTTCTTATAATTATTCAGGCTCGTATTCCATAAACATTCTTCGTCTCTATACAGTTCCACAAATTTTAAAGTGGTATCTTCACCCCACTTAGCCATTTTAAAAAACTACACGAAACGATCAACTATTACAAAACACGTCGTACGTACTATCAACGATTTCAGTAGCACTAAACTAACCAACTCGTACGTGTTACTCGAATCGTGTAATCGGTCTCCAACGGTGCTAGTACGTCATACAGTCGAGTATTGTCTGGGGGAAGTATTGGTGGGGGAACCAACTCGTTCCAGTAAATAGGATTTCTTTCTATTCACTCGACTGGCATGGACACTTGCAGCGATTACTCAACTGGAATACAGAACACCAATTTACACAAGGAGAGTACTAAAAGTGAGTACTCGGTTTTAGTGACTCGTAAGAGTAACTAACGTCGTGAAAAGCCGCCCTTACACTCGCCAAGTACTGGGCCGAGTCACTCGGCCGAGCATCTTTTGTACAGTGAGATGACACGGAAAGAGGGACAGTGAACGAGTCAGTACGTTTTGAGATTGTGCGTACAAAATAAAAGGAGAAAATGAAAAAAATGAAGAGAGTTTTTGAACATTATTGTAATTTCATCATAGCTGCCTTACTAGAGAAAATCTAACCCGAAACCAGCCGTAATATAAAATGATTATGAACAAGACCGTTGTAGAAAAGATGTTAGGGAGGAACAGCAAACCTGTGAAGAGAATTTGAAACAGAATATCTTAGAGAATACAGATCTTTTTTTCGAGGGCGCCGGTAGCAGAGTGGTATATGTGCTTGTCTTCTGAGCTCAAGAACGTGGGTTCGAAACCCGACCGAGGCCCTTAGTTTATTTTATCTGGGAGGTAAAATAAACTTAAACACGCCGTCCTTCTGATGGGACGTTAAGCTATGGTCCCGAGCCTGTACGATGTCAAGTACTCGTTAAAGACCCCTGCCCTAAGTGAATAAAAATTTAGGGTACGCAAAATTTAGGACTCCCTTAGTACAGTCGGGCTCATGTCCACCAGAGTAAAGCTAGTTAAAGCCCAGGCATGAGTCATAAAACCAAACCAACCAGATCTTTTATGAGCACACCAAAGTGCGCTAAATTAATGGCTTCTACCAATTTGTGATATGCAGGATCACGCAAGTTTTTGTCTTTGTAGCCAACCGCTTTAAAATTCCACAAAACCTGGTGGGTTTTATATTCTTATACGAATTTTAAAGTAATTTCACTTGACCACTTTTTAACAATAACAGAAAAAATAAAATAAAATAAATTAGTAAAAAGAATTGCACAGTGACACTTGACTGACCAAACTGATTACACAGACCGAGTGAAAGACGACGAGGAGAGTGGGGTTGTGGAAGGGGAACTTATCGGCCGAGTAAATAGAACACGGTTCTATCCACTGTCTTCGATCATATCACTCGGCCGTTACTAGAACGAGTACTGACTGTACTGATCACATTGTGGATTACACGGAACGCACTGTCTCGGCCCAGCACTCGGCAGATGTAATACGGCCTGTAGCAGTAGTGGCGGCACTCAGTGGAACAAAACTGGAAAAATCGACACCGGTTACGTTCTTCCCCAAGATACAAAATTTAGTTTGAGGGTTCAGTAGTCATTAGGTAAGTCAAATATTGAGTTTTAGCCCAATCGGTCGACCGGCTTTGGAGGTAGAGAAAAAACATAATTGATTAACTCAAGCTGCGGAAATACGTAGCCGGTATTTCAGTTTCGTGCATTCACTGTTCCGGAAACAGACAGACGTTTCTTTCTTTACGGAATTACAGTTTCAGGATCCCCTCAACACGATTAGTCCATTTTAGCAACAATCTTCGTCTGTATTTGTTTGTTTTTGTTTAATACTAACTTCAATGTGAATACATTTAAGCTGAAATGAGACTAAAATTAAGACGACATTCGAGATCTATGTACACTATGTCGCTTATATTTATAACTTAATCAAAAATGTTTTTTAATTAAAATTTCAAAAATACTAAAAGATACCTACATTTTTTTTCGGTAACATTTTTTCGATAGTTGTTCGGTTTGTGAATTATATGCCGAATACCGTCTTAAAATGTCATGAAACATTTTGGAATTTTTTTAGATTTACACAAAAATGGTTAATCTTTTCGAAAATTGGTTCTTACTAAAAATGTTTCTAATTAAATATCCAATCGGCCAAGTATCTGGTATGGTATGCGTTACAGCAACGTAAAAACCATAATTCCATTTATTATTGGTAGTTGTTTTAATAAATTAAAAAATAAGAAAAAAAAATAAGAAAAACATTATACATGGGCATTTTTTTTTATGTGGCCATTACAGGATATTTTATACCAACCACTTTTTTACAGATTTTTCCTCCCTCCTTTCAAATTAATTTCATACTGGCGCTACTGGGTAAGAAAATCACTGTCAGAAGTATGCAGTACAATGATTCAAAGAAAACCGCTGATGCCAACACATTACTTTGTAGAACAGGATGGTAACCTCAAGATAGCCCTTCGTTGCCCTAACCAAAGCAGCTGATGCGACCAAAATGAAAATAAAATGAGATAAATCCACAACTGACCTACAAAACCCTTCATAACATGTGGCCCAAACCGTTTCTATTGGTCAAACTTATGTGTATTTTATGTTGATAAAAATATATTTCAGACGGAGGAAGAATTTATCAATAGTTAAAAGAAAATTAAATCAAATAAAATAAACAAATTTAGAAACAAGCAACTACATTTAATATTATTATTTCTTTAAATAAATTATGAAAAAAATAAAAAAAATTATAAACACTTAAAAAAGTCATGAATCACCGGCAATGTACTTCCCCAGAACAAATTAATCAACTAAGTTTTTGCTCTCTCTTCAAAAAATATAGTTCAGGCTAAAAATCAATGGTTGGGAGTTTCGAACCCGCGATCTTGAGCTCAGTAGGCTAGCAAACTACCTCTGAGTTAGTGTATCGAAATAAAATTTCATATGTGAATTCAAAAACTCCGTAAGGACGACATTTAATAATTTGTTCAAATTACACTAAAACTCCAATAGCTGTCGACGCAATGAATATATCGAAATGATATATCATATTCAAAGTCTAAACCCAATGAGGATATTCATTCATTCATCATCGGCGCAACAACTCATCTCTGAGTGAAGGCCTCCTGAATCAGCCTTCGCCAGTCGTCTCGGTCCTGTGCAACTGCCCTCAAGTTCCTGACTCCAAGTAGGATCCTCGCATCATGCACAACACCGTCCTTCCAACGTAGCTTCGGCCTCTGGTCACGTGGGTTTCCTCCAGTAATGTCATGGTCTCCCATTCTTGCCAAGTGTCCGCCCATCTTAGTCTGTGAAGTCTTACAAACCTTACTACGTCCAGTTCTTGCGACAAAGCGTATAGTTCCTGATTTGGTCTTCCCTTCCAGTCCTAGACTCGTCTATAGATGCAACGTTGGATCTTCCTTTCGTGAATCAGGAGTGCTTGTTCGTCGGTCTTTGTTATTGTCTAATGAGGATATAACCTGTAAAATTTCAGCCACATCGGCTGAAAGGAAGGGGGGGGGGGGGGGTTCAGGAGAGGGGACTTAATTCAAAAACCCTAATAACTGCCGATGTAATGAATTTATAGACACAAAATTTAGTATGAGGATTTAGGAACCCCTATATAATTCAACTATTGAATATTAGAGGAAATGGTGGTCTGGTTTTGGAAGGGGTGCGAAAAGTTAATTGATTAATTCGTGGAGAAGTATACTTCCGGTGATTCACTGACGACTTTTACATTAGGCAATGTTCCTTATCTCTACAGTAGAATCCTTCTGAATTCCATTGGCTGCCCAAATTGCCGAATATCTCCATTCCTCTCAAATTCCTCCAGTAATCCTTTACAGTGACACAATGGCCCTTTATTCTGCCAGGCTCTCGAGTAATTCCGATCTATATCTTAAGCCCCAATTGCCGAAACCAAGACTCGGTGTAAACTGGATTCATCTGTGTGATGTTTCCTCCCGATGTACACGATCACTTCATTGTATAGATGGGTGATTCTCTGAAACTTAGAAAATCGCTGTCCCAAGGACTTTGTGACTGGTGTGATAGTATTTTTGGAATTTTTCTTTTTCCATGAGGTGAATAATGGCCTAGGGGACTTTTTCAATCATTTATTATCATTCTAACTCTTGTTATTGTAGCAATAAATTTCTTTCAAAATGGTGGACTCTCAGTCCCTTACTATGGCCTACACTCGAGGTCGCTGTGTTCAACAAGCTCACACCTATCCATAATCACCTAAAAATTAGATGAATGTACATATAATTTGTCAAATTAGGTCTCTACTTTTGGTTAACTTGGGGAATTTGGTGTAACATGGTTATAACTGGTCGAAAATAATTAGTATATCCTTGTCCCAAGGGGTTTTCATCAATCCCTAACATATGTTTGAAAACGGCGCCAAAGCTATACTGTGTCACTATTCTACAATTTGAGAGGTCGGCAACACTTATTCACTTCCCTCCTAAAAGTTGCTATTTAACTTACGCCTTGACTTTCTTATAATCATTTTATAATCAGAATTTCAAGACTGAACTTGTGGTCGGTCGTTCATCCACCTCAGTCCCTCAACAACCTGGATTTTGTTTTAGTAAGTATCATATTTTAATGTTCTTCACTTCAGTACATGTATGATGGGCTATAATTGTGGCTGAAAGTTGATTTCTCCCAAATTAAATGGTAACGTGTAATCTACGTTTTACTAAAAATTTATCAGTCCCTCATACCAGATTACGAAATACATTAATCACGAGGCCATTTTCGTCCATCAAGCTCGGAACTTGAAATTTTTAAAGGAGAATTTGTCAGCTAATGAAATTTTGATTTCCGAGATGTCTACTAAGTCCCTCTAAGAGATATATCATTCCCTCCTCCACCCATTTTCTCAGTCCCTCACGCTACTTCTCAGTCCCTCACAACCCCTCACATGGACAATTAAATTAAATTAAATCTTTCTCATAAACTATGAATCTCTATGAAGTTCTTTCGCAGTAATTCATGTAAGTAGATGAGATTATTCGAAATTCACCAGAAAAAGTTAAAAATTTAAGTAAACAATTTTTTAACTTTTATTTCCAGATTTCCTTAGTTTCAGAGAATCACCCAGATATGTTTTAGCCAAATCAGTAGTTAACATTTTCTAAAATATTGTCTATTTCACAAACTATATATATTGTAGCGGTCTATGTGACCCTACATGGATGTATGAGAGTAGAGGGGAGTATTACTGCCGACTAGACCACGCCTACTAGAGTTGCATAGGGGTTATCCGTATTGCATTTTTTTCTGTCAATAAAATTAAATAATGTTGATGATTGGCCTGCATAAAAATAATGATGTAAACCTGTGATGTCATGAAGTTGTATAAAAAAAAAATATGTTAATGGTTTTAAAAGAAAAAAAATTGAAAAGGCACTGTAACATGTGACCAATGAAATGTCGACATGATATAAGGAGGCCATGTTTTCTAGGCATGGTAAAAAAAGAGGGTTGTTCGTTGTGAGAGTGTGAGTGGGGAGGTGCTTAGAGGAGTGACATACTAATAAAAATGTGTTTAGTGAACGAGTGATATGCCTGAGGACCCGGAAGCACCGCTAAAGAGTATCACGTTATGATCGATGGTCATGTGATGACGAGACATTGAACGAGAGTACGAAAGTCGAGAGAACAGAACATGATATAATTCAAGGGATAAACCCCAGGAGTCAGAAGGCAACGCGATGGACATACCTGCAACCTATTTTCGCAAATGAAACAACAACTGGATCATCTTGCCATCAGTTGGAATATTTCAAGCCTGTATGTGTGGTAAATCTATGTGTGTACACTATGTAACTAACACCAAATTTTTTTATTAAAAAAAATATAGATAAAAAGGAAATTTTAAGATATAAAATAAACTAATTTAAAAAAATGTAATTTATTGTTCATTGTTTCTTTTAATGTTATAGCAACCATTTAATTTCATCTTTTTTATTATGAATTTATGAATGTAACTTCGTTTTATAGTATCTTTTTCTTTTCGCAAATTGATAAAATCAAAAGGTAAAAACGAGCGTTACAATATATATATATGTATACATTATACGGGAAGTACTTTCGGTATTGCTACTATCTTCAGCCACTAGTTAGGAAAGTTCAAAAGTTCACCTTCCGAACTGTCCTTTCTACAGCCTCGACGGGTTTCTTTCCTGCTTCTTTCTCCTGTACAGTAAGGTCTTAAAAAAATGAAAAACATTAAAAATAAAATGTCATCTCAAATTGAAATCTTAAGTGCATAATCGTAAATTAAAATATGAAATAATTTATTATATTATCATATACACATATATATTTGTATTTTAATCAGCACTGATACCATTTTACCTTTTTCTTATTGAGAGACGAAGTCAATTTGTGACGACTTTATTGTAGAGGAGAAAGGAACAGGAAAAAAAAACCGTTGGGGCTGGAGAGGGGATAGTTTGGAATGTAAACTTGTTAAACTTCCATTTAGTATTTGTTAAGTCGTGGCTAAAGATGGTAGCAATACTGAAAGTTTTGTCAAATAGAAAATATTTTTTTTAACGTACGATTATCTTTATTTTATTATATTTTTTTGTTGTCTCCCTAATGATGAGGGCAACCTCGAAAGCCAGCTAGCATATCATGATAGGAGAGAGGATCCGTCTTATTTTCTTTCGTTCACTTTACATTTTAAGAAGGCTGTCTACATGACCCTTAAGTCAACATTTTTGAGTAAGAGATGCTTTTAACAGGTCACTCTGGAGTAGAGGGGGTGGGGGTGCAGTGTTCAATATTTCAAGTGGTGGGGTGACGTGAGGTGGGCTCCTGAGTGGATCTACCCTTCGGATATAAAAGGGTTACCTGGGGGGGGAGGAGGGACTTATCAAGGCACCCAGAAAAGGAGGCAAAAAGGGTCGGCCAGCCACTTCGTACTTGACCCTTAGAAAAAAAAATCTGAATCACCGACAATGTACTTCCCCAGAACAAATTATTTAATCATCGTTGTCCCACCGAAACCAAAATACCATTTGAGCAAGAAATGAATAATTGACTTACAAAGAAGCTGCTGAATTTGTATACTAAATTTTGTGTCCATACATTCATTACAACGGCAGTTATTAGGTTTTTTTGTGTCGAGCCCCCTTCTCTGATTCACTCTTTGCCTTCGCCCGGTTCAGCTAAAAATTGAAAGATCTCATCCTTATGGGGTTATGAATTTACATATGAAATTGTGTGTCAATACATTCATTACAACGGCAGTTATTACAGTTTTTGTGTCGAGCTCCTTTTCCCTCTTACCTTCGGCCGGTTCAACTCAAAATTTCGAAAGGTGTCTTTCTTATGAGTTACCTATCGACACGAAATTTTATGAAAATTTAAATTGTAATTTTAACATATACATATTTTAATGAATGTATTGTCACAAAATTTCAAAACCATATAAGGACACCTTTCAATTTTCAGCTTAATCGGCCGAAAGGAAGAGGTTCAAAAGGGAGCTCAACTCAAAAATCCCAATAACTGCCGATGTAATAAATGTATCTACATTAAATTATATATTTAAACTCAAAACCTCATAAGGACAACAACTAATAATTTCCTGCTATAAACGATAAGAGGGAGGAGAAGGGGGTTCAATTCAAAAAATCTAATAACTGTTTATGTAATGAAGATCTGCACAAGGTCAAGTATTTGATATTATCGTAGTGGAAATGATAACTCGGTTAACCGGTTTAGGATAACTTGTAAACATTGGCGTAGCTGGGGGGGTGGGGAGGGGGGGGGCACACGGTCAACACGAGATAATGAAACAATAGTTTACATTTCACAATCATATTTTTAGTTTAATTAAACTTAATAATTAACAATCGGGTAACATACACAAAATATTAGTATGTTATAACAAAATAATCAACACTTTAAATCAACAATTAAAATGTTCATCAGTCAAGTAAGTAAGTATCCTCTATTACATGTATGGGCAACCTTTGACATGTTGCGGGCCAAACTTTAGTGTGCAAATACGTTCGCGGGCCGCGTAGATGGTTCAAAATAAAATAACGTCGGACTTTAAAGTAGTGTTCATATTTTTTAGCGATAGATATCAGACATGAAATAATAAGACAATGTTATTATAATACAATTTATTAAAATAACAAAATGAAATGAAAAAAAATAGGTACAATATTATAATTAAATCGTGAAATTTGGAATTATTACAAACTACGAAAGTTAAGTAGCGACACCGAAATCAATGAGACACTTGAGCTTGAATTTGGGAAACTAATCCATTGATGTTTGGATTAATTCCACTGATACAAAGACGTAAAGAATTTTCCAAATTATCTTTAGTGAGCCTTGTATGATGTTTTGATTTATTAACTTTCATCATTGAAAAGAACTGTTCGCATTTATAAGTACTGCCAAACGCACAAATCAATCTTCTTGCGAATCACATGAATACGATCGCATCCGCAAACACGCACATTAAAAACACAAAAAAAAATACGCAAATTTATTGACCATAAGCAAACACGCAATGACATGAATTTTTCCTCACTCGCCTTGCTCGCTCACTTGATTCCGCAGGAGCAAGCGACAAACCCCATCCTACTCGATCTTCCTAATTTGGAGTGAGTGTGAGTAAGTAGTGTAATATTATTTTTTTTTTTTAATTGGGTTTTTCAAAATGTCTCGCGGGCCGGATCCGGCCCGCTGTAAGATTTGGTCCGGACTTGGGCCGGTTGTTGCCCACATATGCTCTATTAAATAAGCCGTAATTTACTTTCTTTTCAGCAAATCTGTCCAACACTTTTTCAGCTGAAATTTTATTTTTGTATCATTTCATTCTCTACGTGTATCAGTGACACATGAGAGAATCGTTCCTGAAGCATTTCCCTTCTAAGACACGTTTTTATCAGCCTCATGGCAGAGAAACTGCTTTCACAATTGGCTGAACTACTTGCCGCGCGTTTTGTTATGACACGCACAACGATGCTGACATTAAGAAAGCGTAATTCGAATCCGAATAACGTTTGACTGGGAACTGAAGCTTTCAGTAGGCATTCTGGACAGGATTCAATAGCAAAGATTGTAACCATTTTTACGACTGATGGCAAAGTTGTTTTTTGCAATTATTGTTCAAAACAAGTTCCATGTGAAAGAAAATCACAGATTTTGTCGTTTTCTCTTGCTTTTTTATCAGCGCAGCGCGACCAGGGAAAGGGTTATTTTTTGACTATTTATGTTATGTTTCTTTTTTTTGTTTGTATTATATATTTTCATATTTTGTTATAAGAAAAAAAAGTGTTTTATAGAAACTATATTATGTTTTAATCATTTTTTTTTTATTATGTACATTTATATTTTGTTGTTTTTTGGTCGTCCAATATTTGTATCATCATATTTTGGTGTAAAAAAAAAAATACAACAAAATTTTGAAGTCATTTTTGGTTTAATTTTTGAATTTCCTCCTCCAATTTCTTTTTCAGTTCAGAACTTATGGAATTATTTTACTACACATTAATATATTTGTATATTTTTGCTGTTTTATTGCATATTTTGAGCTTTTTTGCTGCATATTTTCCTGCATAGTGTACGGTTTTTTTACTGCATATGATATGGCATATTTCGCAGTTTTTGACTACATAAAAATCCAGGCTCTGCCAATAACTGTCATCATCACGGAATTCAGAGACGACTGAGAAGTCCCTGAGTAAGAGGAGGAATTTGGACCCAAATGAATAAATTGGGTTCAGAGGAAGAGCGAAAACTTCATCAAATCGAGCTGGGGTAGTAGCATTGCCCGTGATTTTCCGCTTAAAAAAACTAATATTTATTTTATGGAGAAGCTCCATAGGTGAAAAATCTACTAAACGCTCCTCAGGAACGCCTGTAGGCATTCAGAGACATTCTGGTGGGGGGAGGGGAGGGGCGTTCCCACCTCTGCCCCCGCCCTAACTACGCCAATGCTTGTAAACCTATAACTTGTAAACCTATCCGAAAACAGATACCGAAGAGTATCTTACTTGTCTTTCAAGAAACACCGCTCCTAGTGTCTTAGAAACCACCCTTCTTCATGCTTTTGAAATAATCTGATTTGAAACTTTTTAATTCAAGTATTAAGGGATTGAATTTTAATCCAATTCTTGTCCTCTAAAAGTTTTAGTAAGCTACTTTACTCATCACTTTCAAACCAAAAGCAAATTCAATTAAAAAATTTAATACAAACTTTAGTTAAAACATTTCAAATCCTTAGTAAATTAAACATTTTCACAAATTGGAATGTAATTCAGGATGTGCGATGACCTATGATAACTTGTTGCACATGAAGAAATTTCGAATTATTGAGTAGGCAAGGCATTTCTTTACTCATGCCCGGGCTTTAACTATGAGGTCATATCGTCTACCAGAGTGCTCTGTCGCATGTGGGAGTCCTAAATTCTGCCTACCTTGGTTTATTCATCTAGGGTAGGGATCTTTAACAAATACTTGACAGGCTCGGGAGCATCGCTTAACGTTCCAACCGAAGGACGGCATGCTCAAGGTTTTTTCATCTATAAACTAATAAAGGTAAAAAATATAAGAGACATTTTCTGAAGATAATACTAATTATGATGACAATTTAGGGTGGCAATAAGTCGCGGTTTCACCTCATCTCCAACCCTCTTGGTGTGTTATGACTTTGGTGAATGCTCCTTTATGTATTTAAACGTATTTGTGGGTTCGTATTTGTGTAAAGTAGTACAGAGAAATGGTGTGTAAATAGTCTGTATTGTTTCGGGTACTGCGTTAATCATGAGATCGTAACGAAGTGTTCTATTGTGTAGGCATGATGGGTACTGTGTCATCAGCCTGAGGGTTGTAGATTGAAACGGCTGAACTCGTTTTCTGCAGAGATATTGTGAAACACTTAATAACAAATAAATAAAAACATACGTTTTTTAAAAAAATATTGTGCATTTCACAAAATATATCTCGGGTGTTTGGGCAAAAGGACAGTCAGCAAATTTGAATTTTAGGAGGGGAATATCTGAAGGTTCCAAAAATTCCTGCAAATCAGGTAAAGCACGTTTATGTTACTTGAAATATTATTTCTATAAAATATTAAATATAAACAAAGCAAACTATTCCAACAATCAGTTATATATAATAAATCACTACTTATTAAATTTAAAAAAAATATCTTAAACGGTTATGAAATTAATTCAGTAACTAATATATAATATATATTAGTTACTGAATTAATTTCCTCTTGCATACTGAGCTCAAGTTCGCGGGTTCGGAACTCGGCCGGGGCCCTTAGTTTATTTTATCTGGAAGGTAAGATAAACTAAAGCACTCCCTCCTTCGGATGAGACGTTAAGCGATGGTCCCGAGCCTGCACGATGTTAGGTAGGTATCTACCCTAGGTGAATAAACATTTAAAGAAGGCAAAATGTAGGACTCCCATAGTAGAGCTCATATCCATCAGAGTGGCGAAAGGTAGCGGCGATATGACCAGGCAGTTAGAGCCCGGGCATGAGTCATAATAACTATGTATATAAATTTATTTTTGAGCTGAGAGGTAGAGGTACGACACCTATTGTCTTTCAGCCAAATTGGCTTAATGGAAAGGAAAATAGGGCTTAACTTGACAAATCTAATAACTGCTGTTGTAATGAATGCATCGACACAAAATTTCATATGTGAATTCAAAACCACATAATGACGACACTTATTAATTTTCAGTCAATCAATCGGCAGAAGGGAAGGGGAGATCAGAAGGGGTCAAAAACCACAATATCTGCCGATGTAATGAATACATGCACCTGAAATTCTAGATTTAAAGTCAAAATTCAACTAGGACTGTCAAATTTCAGCGATATCAGCTAAAGAGAATAGGGAGTTCAGGGGCGGGGGTTCAATTCAAAAACCTATATCTGCCGATTTAATGAATTTATTGGCACAGAATTTAGTATGAGGATTTTGGAGCCCCTATGTAAGTCAACTGTTGAATATTATCGCAAACGGTTGACTGGTTTTAGGGTGTGGGGAGTGAAAAGCTAATTGATTAATTCGTTCTGGGGAAGTACATTGCCAGAGATTTACCTATGATTTTATTTTTTTATTTTGGTAACTGCGGGTTGGAAGTTCTGAGCGATAAAATAACTTCCTCGATACATCGTAAGGGGAAGTAAAATTAAATTCACCTAGTTTTGTGAGCAGTTACACCAACATTGTTTTGTATATAAACAATATTTAAAATGTGGACGTATGTACTGAAGGGATGATGTTTAACAAATGGAACTACGATTAACTTGATGGAGACGGGGACGTCTGCTTGTGGTCTTGGTGACCGAACCACAAAGATTCTCCCTGTGTGCTTCCCGTTTGAAATATTAAATTAAAAAGCCATTATGTCACGGAAACATCTACATTAAAATTTATTATAAGGTGTAGTTTCAGAGCAAAACGAGGGGTAAAAGTAGTACATTTTAAGTAGGTACTCAAAACTAGGCTTGGAAAAGTAGTACGACAAGCGATTATCGCGCAACCTATATTAAAACAAAGTAGTGCGACAAGCGATTATCGCGAAACCTATATTAAAACAAAAGTAGCAGGAAAAGCGATTATCACGCAACCTATATTTAAAAAAAAGGTATCATCGGCTATTTCCTTCTCCACCAAAATTAGTCAATTACATTTTCGCTCAATATTGAACTTACGAAGTGTTAGAAATATGTGTCTATTCATATTTTTTATTGATTTAAACTGTGTTTTCCGTTTAATTATTAATATGTGATTTTTCAATGAAAAGAATATATTTCTAAAAAGTCAGTCTTTCGAAAAAAATCTAATTGTGTTGTTCAGTAACTTTAATATATCTTGTCTGAGAGGGCGCCGATAGCTCAGTGGTATGCGTGCTTGTCTTCTGAGCTCAAGATCGTGGGTTCGAAACCCGACCGAGGCCCTTAGTTTACTTTTTCTGGGAGATAAAATAAACTTAAGCACACCGTCCTTCGGATGGGACGTTAAGCGATAGTCCCGAGCCTGTACGATGTCAGGTACTCGTTAATGACCCCCTACCCTAGGTGGATAAAAATTTAGGGTAGGCAAAATTTAAGACTCCCACAGTAGAGTCGGGCTCATGTCCACCAGAGCGTCGAAAGAGCGCTTTAGTAGTAGACGATATGTCCTCGAAGTTAAAGCCCGGGCTTGAGTCATAAAACCTAACCTAACCTATCTTGTCTGAGAAATTTTGAGTTAGTTATTATGACTAATGCCGGGGTTTAACTACAAAGTCATATCGCCTACTACCAGTACTCTCTTTTGTCACGCTGTTGGACATGAGCCCTCTACAGTGGGGTCTTTAACGAGTACCTGACATCGTATAGGCTCGGGACCATCGTTAATTATCCGTAGATTGGCGTGCATAAGTTTATTTTACCTCCCAGACATAATAAACTAAGGGCCTCGGCCGGGTCTCGAACCCGCGATCTTGAGCTCAGTTGCCACTGAGCTACCGGCGCCCTCGAGAATTTTTGATTTTAAATAATATAGGTAATAGAATTACTTAGTCCATTTTCATCACAGTAGCTTCATTACTACATCAACTTCATTACTTCCTTATACTAAAACGTAAAAAGTAGATTAATAAGCCATCTCAGGAAATTATATAAATAAATAAATTTGTACAAACGCTCGGGGCTGTTATTAAAGACGGCGGTGGTGTTTAATTAATTCCTGTTGAAACAATAAAACAGTAGAAGACATTTTTTATTGTTTTTAAACAAAATGGAAAGTCAACAATTGGGGGTATTACTTTTTTTTTTCTTCACCAATTGTAGGCCACCTTATAATTGTTATTTTCACTTCTTTTGTTGAGGCTGTTAGGTTTTTTATCTGGGAGGTGAAAAAACCTTGAGCCTTCCTTCGGATTGGACGCTAAGCGATGGTCCCTAGCCTATGTGATGTCAGGTACTCGTTAAAGACCCCTGCCCTAGGTGAATAAAAATTTAGGGTAGGCAAAATTTAGGACTCCCACAGTAGAGTCGGGCTCATGTCCACCAGAGTGATGAAAGAGCGCTCTGGTAGTAGTCGATATGACCTCGTAGTTAAAGCCCGGGCATGAGTCAGAAAACCTAACCTAACCTATAGATTATTTTTTACATATTTTCTTCTATTTATATAAATACTTTTTTTCTTCATTATTAAGCTCTTAATTTTAATTTTTTTCATGTTAATTTTTCGTTTACCTATATTTATAGTTGTCTAGTTTTTCTCCACTGTAGCACTAATTTATTTATTAATGTATTTTATTATTTGTACGTCATACTGATACTATATTTCATTATTTCCTTTTCTTTTTGACTCTGTATGTATTTATTCTTAGGGGCTTCGGTACCAGAATAATAAAATTTCTTTTCATTTAATTTAATTTTCATTTCATTACTGGATCGATTTTTTTTGGTTTATTGTACAGCGTAATTAATTCTGAGATTAAAATCGACTTTCTAACCGAATACATAACTTACCCTATACTTTCTACAGCTCAGAAAGTAAACGTTAAACCTTTCCACCCATCTTCGATACAGTTCGAGAGTCGATCTTGATCAATATCGATTGGT
Source organism: Aradus depressus (assembly GCA_963662175.1). Classification (NCBI taxonomy): domain Eukaryota; kingdom Metazoa; phylum Arthropoda; class Insecta; order Hemiptera; family Aradidae; genus Aradus; species Aradus depressus. Next base: position 76,092,211 of record OY759214.1, read on the forward strand.
AAACATTATGGTATTGCTAATTACCTCCGTTGATACAGGATTTCTCTGTATTCCTTCAACAGCCTGAATAAATTAGTAACATAATTCAAAGTAAATTAAGAGCAGCTTTAATTATAATTTCTAATTAGGTTATGTAATTTATGGGATTTGAATTGGAGCCAATAAAGAGGGTCAGGAGGGTTGAGTAGGTAATGACCTTGCCTTCAAAGCCAAGATAAGGGCGAATGTTAGGGTAGTTTATGTAATAAAAAGTAGAAGATCGTTGTAGAGTTTTTGCAAGAATTTCCAACCCCCTGTTTACAAAAATAAATAATTGGTATAGAAAACTAGAAAAATCTGATATCGCGTATACAATGGAATTTCACGTGTCAACGTCCCCTGAACACTTTTTGAACATTTCATGTATGTGTGTATTTAATTAGAAATTGTTCAAGAGCATCGTATAGGCCCTATACTATAGGGTGTCAAATGAAAGAAGAAGCAAGAACTCAACAATATATATGATGTATTATTTTTTTTTTTTTTGTTTACAAATAGCTATATACAACTGTATACAAATACAACAAGCAAATGTGATAATAAAGAGGTAATGGCAATGTCAAAATGTCATGATGGGAAAATTCACCCAGTGGTGACACTCCCTAGTCATTGTTTTTCTCTCGTTTGTAGCTAATCACTGTCACTGCTTCTGCTCAGGAGGTCTCTAGGCCATTGTCGCTTAAGCCGTCGTTGAGGAAGTATGGCAGAATGGAGGGCACGGACTAGAGGATTATTGTGGGAACTAAGAAGAGAAAATAATTTTTTATTCTTGGATTTAGCGACTTTTGTGACAAAAGGTACGTTAATGTCAGTGTGATGAGTTTTGTTGGAGACGTAGTAAGGAGCATTGGCTATTCTACGAAGAATTTTGGACTGAAGGGATTGGATGCGCTGGGGATTGGAAGCCTTGGCAGAACCCCAGAGTTCAAGACGTAAGTCCACATAGGTTTGAGTAGTGCGTGAGGATTTCAAGTTAGTCGTCAGAAAAATCTAAAAAAAAATCATAAACATTGAGAATTTGGTGAAGATTGAGCCACAATTATCAGGATTGTAAAGCTTCTAGTGTGATCAATTGTTATAAACAATTTGTTTATTTCCTTATAACTGCTGAACCGTTGGTTTACCTACCTATTAATAATTTTAGTGGGGGGGCTGATGGCACGGAACACTAATTGTGCAAGTATAGTTTTCAATTGATCGATTTTTAGTGTTTAATTTGAACACTAATAGTATATCTAAAGTTTAATAAACCTGATTTTGGATATAGACTTGTTTTTTATGAATTATAACCAAAAATTAATGTTTATTCGGTTCAAATGTTTGTTAGTTAATCATCCTTATTTTGTTTTTATAAAATATTTAACTACTAAAAAAATGTAATATGACGAACTACTTCAAAGAAACTTGGATTTGACAGTGAAAAGATAAGATAGATTAATCCCGCATTTTTATTTTTGTCCATTACCTTTGACACTTATTACATCAAAGGATTTGATTGGATGGTTAGAGAAAGATGCGGGTTGAAAGTAACCTTTTTACTGCAAATCCCAACTGACAAAGACAGACAATATGTACAATTAACAAAACATAATTGTACATCTATAAACAAAACGTAAAGAGGGCGCCGGTAGCTCAGAAGTAGCGTTGTTATATGGGAGGTGAAATACCTTTTAGCACGCCGTCCTTCGTTTGGGACGTTAAGCGGTGGTCCCGAACTTGTGCGATGTCAGGTACTCGTTAAAAAACCCTGTCGTAAGCTAATAAACCTAGATAGATAAAAATTAGAACTCCCAAAATAAGAGTCGAGCTCATGTCCACGCAATGTGTTCTATGTCAGATTTTGATGTTAATCAGAAATCTTTTTCATGTTATATAAAAGCTTTACAGAGGGTGCCGGTAGCTCTGAACTCAAAATCGCGGGTTGGAAACCCGGCAGAAGTTTTTTATCTGAAAGGGTTAAATTCATGTGTGAATTCAAAACCTCATGAGGACGACATTTAATAATTTTCAGTGGAATGGGCATAAAGGATTGGGAGGATCAGAGTGGGAGGCTCGATTGATAAATTCAACTCAAAAACCCTAATAAATGCTGATGTAATGAATATATCGACATGAAAATTCATATTTAATGTCAAAACCCAATGAGGACTTAAGCTGTCAAATTTCAGCAATATCAGCATGAAGGAAAAGAGGAATTCAGGGGAGGGGGCACAATTCAAAAACTCTAATAACTACCGACGTAATGAACTTATCGACACAAAATTTAGTTTAAGGATTTAGGAGCCCTCATGTAAGGCAACTATTAGCGCAAACTGTCGACTGGTTTTGAAGAGGACCCAAAAATTAAATGTTTAATTCGCTCTGGGGGTGATTCTCCAACGACTCTTTGTTTTACTCTGTTCATTGTATTTCATAGGTTTAATTGTTGATTGCACTTCACAGATTTAATTGAACCCTTACTTAGCATATTTATGTATTATACATTCATTTGATTGATATTGTATCTGGTCATTAAAACGTAAGTTTATATACATAAGAAAAATACCAAAGGGCTTAAATAATGTTATTTTGTAGTTCATATAATTTCTCAAATTTTAACAATTTGTACCTATTCTTTTAAAATCTAAGTCCCGATCAGCAAATTATACCTGTCCTAAACTCTATTAAAGTTGCCAAGTCCTGCTCTTACTTATAATACGCTAAGTTCTGTTAGATGGGGTTACCGTAAATATTTAACGATTAATAAAACTTGAGAAAGTTAATCAACTATTGACAGAGTCAATTTTATTATTCAATTCTTAGAGGAAGACGGAGGTTAATCAGTTTTGATTGCGCAATCTGAGAACATTTTGATAAATTAAACTTGACTCAAGTTCACTTTCATCTCTTTCCTTCAAAATGATCAAATCATTTCATCCTTGGATACAGTTTCAATAAATAAACAAATAATAAATCCTCCATCTTGGCAATTTATCAGACATCAAATTGAATTTGACCCTTCAGTCAATTTAACTTCTGATAGATATTTTTACCTGAAGGTCCCAGGCATCCAACTTGGAATATATTTCCAAATCATTAAAAAGTTTGAGAGTTGCTAAATTGGTTTCATTGTCTTTTTCTTCAACATTTTATTCTATTATAATTTTTATTTTTTTTTTACTTTCTCATACCTTTAGAATAAGAAAGTATTTTAAAAGTACGAAAATTCGAGATCGAGTTGATAAGATTTTGGCCGAAACCTAACGAAAATGGAGTCTAATTTACTTTCAGAGCTTAAATACATTGTTGGTTAATTCCGGCATTTCTTTCAGAGGTGTCTTCTTATTCTTTTTTTTCGACAATATTTCGGAACTCCTACAAGTCCCTTCTTGAGGTCACTATGAAGGGACTTGTAAGAGTCCCGAAATATTGTCGGAAAAAATAATAAGAAGACACCTCTGGAAAAAATGCCGGAATTAATCAAAATGCAACATCCCAGAGAAGTTTAAGAAACACAGCTTAAATACATTTTACAAGATACCGCGAATATTTACGTACGAAGCAAATATCTTTTCAAATAAAAGTTGTAGAAATACTAAGAGGCACTTTTTTTTTTTGAAATACCGTTTTGCGTGATAAATGTCGAAAACCATTTGAAAAGTAATTCTAAACCCAATTTTTTTTTACACCCCATTTACATGAAGTATATCGAAAAATAGGTTTCTTCCAAAAATGTTTTTTTTAAATTTCCAATCGCTAAAGGCGCGTACACACTAGGCGAACGCATGCGACCGAATGGATGCGGCCGAATCTGTGCGGTGTTCGTTAAAAAAAATTGCTTGCTGTCCACATTACCACGAATGAATGCGTTTGTAGTTGTTCTTTAGCGTTCGCCGGTTCATATGATGGTGACACACTTTTTTATATCAAGTGAAGTGTTTTATAATAAAAATGGCATCAGAAGACGATATAATAATTGCTTGTGCATCGTACATTATTATTAATGAGGAAAAACGAAAGCGCAGGATATCACAAAGACGGTGGTGGATGACATCTTTGTTCAAAAGCAGAAATCGGTATAGAGGGACAGACTTGATGAACGATCTCACAAGTGAAATTGAATAAGGGATTTTTCAAAATTCCTGCAGAATGAGGTCGACCGACTTTGAAACTTTATTGCAGCAGATTGGTCCAAGTAGTTATCATGGATGGCGTTCCACAAACATTCATGTTGTCTGTACAAGTCTATTAATTTTAAGGAATCAGAGTTGCACCACTCCATGTTCAACACAATACAACAGTGAATAAGAACGAAAGTGCGTTATCACGTACACACTATAACTGAAACCGAACCCGTGCGGTCCGCATTTTTCCTTGATGTACCGCCTCCCGAGCGAACCCCACCCAAGGCAAACGCATGCATTCGTAAATGTTCGTGCGCCTGCGTTTTGGCGTACACATTGTGCAAACGCATGCGTTCTCTCTGGTTCGGTCGCATGCGTTCGCCTAGTGTGTACGCGCCTTAATGTGCCCTCCGATTTGAGATAGGACCAAAAGTAGTTATTATTTATTAATGTAATATAAAATTCCGTACAAAATATTTCTAAGTAATATTTAAGTTGTAAGGAATATGAAAATATATTTTTATTATCGGTAGTTATTTATTAAAATTGGTTAACAAATAAAGAAAAATAAAATAGATATGATGTTGCCGTAATAAGAACAACCACTTATGTAAAAATCTGTAAAAATCACTCTCCCCCTCCCTTCTCTCAAATTCATCTCATACCGGCATTACTGGATATTAGAAAATCTCTCGATTTACTCGATTAACGCGAGAACGGTTAGTCCTACCAAAACATTGGCTCTTACCACAATTGTTCCACATTAAATTTCCAGTCTTCAGATTTGAGACAGAACCAATACGAAGAATGTTATGGCGATTATCGAAATGAATTATTTTAAATTATTGTTTAAATTGTATCGCATAGGAAAAAATGCTTTTACCGCCTGCCCTAAGCCCTTAGGTTTTCTATCTGAGAGGTGAAAAAACCCTTGAGCTCTCCATGTTTCGGATGGGACGTTAAGCGATGGTCCCGAGCCTCTTCGATGTCAGGTATTCGTTAAAGACCCATACTCTAGATAAATAAACCAAGGTAGGAAAAATGTAATACTCCCATAGTGGAGTCAGGCTCAAGTCCAGCAGAACGCTCTGGTAGTAGGCGATATGACCTCGTATCTGAAGACTGGTCATGAGTCATAATAAATAAATAACTTCACCGCAGTGAAGTCACATTTATTATTTCACAAGTAAACTCAAAAGTTTGAAGTTTTTGACAATAATATTACTTATTGTTGTTTAGTCAAGAGAATATAATATAGATATTGAAGTAGAAACAGTACTAGAGAAAATAAGGAGAGACAGAAATATTGGAAGGGAGTGATACGTGAAATCCATGGATCAACAAGGAGTCTTGGGAATTGGGGAAAATCCATGTTCATTTTCTCCTGAGAAATATCAGGACGTAACTGTTACTTGAAACAGACATGAAAATCCTCTCTTCGTATTATTGCTACATTTACTCCACATCACAGCTAGGCTTCAACAATATCCCATTGTGAGGTTTAGACGTATTCGTTCTTCATTGTAGAAAAAAAAAACAGGTTTCATATTCCAATAACTCAGAGGCGTACCCAGGATCAATACTTGTCAAAATTAAAGACTTAATAAAAAAAATATATATATACGTGCATGTATTTTAAATTTTTTTAGGCTGTAATGCATAGATTAGAGTATTTTTTTGTTTTCTAATATTTCGTTGATCTCCACCAAAAAGACAGAAGAGCGCACTGGTAGTAGGTAATATGACTTCATAGTTGAAGGCCGGGCACGAGTCAAAATAAATTTCAAACTTTACTATTGTAAAGTTTTATTAATAACGATTAAAAATATAGAAAAATTATTGTGATGGCCACAACTGGTCATTCTTATACCAAATTATTTTGTACAGATCACTCTCTCTTCCTCTTCTGCTATGTATAAGAAAGTCATTCTCAGAATTTAGCTGTACAATGAAACATAGAATATTGCTGACGTCAATAAAATACTTAGTTATACCAGAGGGAGAGGGAGAGAGAGTGATCTGTACAAAAGAGGTTGGTATAAGTAAATCCAGATATGGACACATCACATAATATGTGATGCATATTATGTTTATATTCTAATACATAATATGGTATATATTATGTATACATATTATCGAATTACATATTATTGAAAAAATGACATGTATATCTATGAGAAATATGAAAAAGCTATAGGCAGATTTGACGTCACCAAACCGAATTAATATAAGCTGTAAAAAAAATGTGAGACTTTGTTTGAACAACAAAATTTGTGGGCAGACATTGATTTATGTACTTTTATAACCATAATTTTCAATTTCACCGTTTTTCAGAAAAAGAAAACGGTGCATGAAAAGATAAAACGAGGAATAATAATGGGTTAAGGGGGAAAAAAACAAAAATGTAGATAAAAGAGGGTTGTCAAGAAAATAATTACTTGACCGGTTCTACCTTATCTCGGAAAATTTACATTATGAATCCTGTTTACTTTCAAAACTTTCCTTCGTCCAAGAAGATAACAGTCAACAGTTTACTGGACACCGTTTATCATGATTTTTACTTTATCACAGTTATAGGAAGTAATCTGATCGGTCAGAAATTCGATTAATGTTTTCGATACCCTGATTCCAAATATCGAAAAAAAAAAAAAGGTCGGTGAATCATCGGTCATTATATTTTCCCAGAACTAATTAATGAATTACGTTTTCTCATAGAAACAAAAGACGGTGTGTTGTGTACACCCGATCACTCAAGTGCCCCACCTGTGTTGTGACCATATAGGCGCCGATGAAGGTGTTAGTTAAGCGTCTATGCGCGTGTTTGTCGCCAGAGCCCTATCCGCCATTTCAGGCGCAATTCCACTGAGGCAACTTTTAGGGGAACATGTAGCATGCGGCATTGACGTATGCCACACACATCTTTCCATTGAAGGAACACGAAGCGACAAGAAACAAGTCTCCTTGCCGCATGCTACAAGTTGACTGTTGTTGTCGGGCCGCATGCGTCACCTCTCGACAGGATTCAACGTGTCGAACAGTGTCGTCGTTATCCAACAGTCAGCGGTTCGGTGCGGCTTGTATCGTGCGACATGGATTGGAATAATGAAAGAACCACATAATTTATTGAAGATTACCATAATTCACCCGAATTATGGAACAAAAAAATTAGTGATTATAAAGACATTCGAATAAAAAATTACAAGTTAAAAAACCTAGCTAATAAATATAATTGTACTGTGGCTGAAGTAAAAAAGAAAATCAAGAATTTGCGTTCAGCATTCCATCGTGAGCGAAAAAAACTACAAACAAAAAAACAAAAGAACAAAACAAAAAAACTAGCTCATCTCCTAGCAAAAAAGAAAAATGGTTTGCTTTTGAGAGGCCCGATTTTCCGTTTGGAGCTACTAGGGGGTCGAGTCGCTAACTCTAATAACTGCCATTGTAATGAATGTATTAACACGAAATTTCATATGTAAATTCAAAACCAAGTAAAACGACATCTATTAATTTTCAACGGAATCAGCCGAAGGAGAGAGGGGATGAGAGAGATACTCAACTCAAAAATCCCAATAACTACCGATGTAATGAATGTATCGACATGAAATTTTATGTTTTAATTCAAACCCTCATAAGGATGGCAATTTCTAATTTTCCATGAAATCGACCGTAAAAAAAAAGACCGTATGAGGATTCAGAAGCTATTTGAGTCAAAAATTGGTTTTTGAGGTAGAGCGAAAGTGTAATTACTGGTGATTCACCGACGACCTAGTTTCTCTGTAATAAGGTGACCAAACTAACTCCATTTCAAGCAACTATATCCAGGATCAGTTTGATGTTCTTACATGGTTTTACTGCAAATTTTATAGTAGTAACGCTCTGCAGAAAAATTGCCATCATTATTTGTCACGTGAGTAGCCTCATTGTGACACATTTTTATGAGCCCACCTTTCCAATCATACTAAAATCTTCCCTTTTCTTCCCCTGTAATTTAAAAAATAATAAACTGTCTAATCAAAGAGCAGCTGTAAAATTCTCGAATTGGCTTTTTATCACGTTCATCAAATGTCTCCTGTCATAAAAGCATTCTTTTTTGTTCTCCTTGGCAATTTTTCTACTAATGGGACAAATTCGAGTTTTTTTTTGTTGTCTTCATTTACTAAAGTATTGTAGCCGAGATACTCTCTATCCTCCCCATGAAGAGGCTTATGAGACGGGCTGAAGGGGTGGTTGGAGAATACCAATGCGGGTTCAGACATGGAAGATCGACGATAATGTTGGAAAAATGCTACGAAAATGACGTCGACCTGCACAACCTCTTAATCGAGTACAAGAGCAAGCCTACGACAGTATGGATAAAGACCAACTCCTACAAAGCATGCATGGCTTTGGCTCTGCCCAAAATTGATAAGGCTGGCAAGGTTGACGCACACTTCTGGGAAGATCAAGGTCCAGAACGCAATCTCTGAAAGCTTTGAGGTCAGGCAGGGTCTTAGACAGGGCGACTCATTATCCCACTTATTCTTCAATATAACTCTGGATAAAGTTATTAGGGGCATCCGCAAGAAGAAATGGCATGATCTATAACAGGCTCAGTCAGCATCTCGCATATGCGGTCGATTTGGGCATAACCAGGCGAACGAAAGCTGCATTGGAAGCTAGGACTTCTTGTCAACGAAGGCAAGACCAAGTACATGAGAACCACTAGAAAGGAAGTAAGAGACAAGGAACTCGTACTTGGAGGTTGCAGGTATGACCGGGTGGATAGCTTCAAATACCTGTGAGCCGTTATCATGGAAAGGAATGATGTTAAAGAAGAAATTAAAGCGAGGATAACCTCTACCGGTCACTGCAGAAGGTCCTCGGATCGAGGAGGCGGCTGCGATGACTGGCGCATTTATAGAGGATGGAGCCAGACAGATTACCGAGGAGGACACTGGAGGGACCCGGGAAGACAGAGAAGCAGAGGTAGATCCCGCTTATGTTGGCTGGAGGGCGACCTCAGAACGAGGATGTGAGAAGATCTTTGCGGAGACCCAGGTTCTACAAGGACCTTATCACCAGGGAAAGTAAAGTAAATATTGTAGTAGAGAAATATACATACATGATGTATATGATCTCATTCCCACCTCAAACATTAGTTTTGGTCTATTAAATAAATAATAGGAAGACTTGCTCTACCTTCATTCGGTGTACAATATTGTACTCTCTCGAAAATTAATTTTGGTCTATAAAATAATTTATTAATAATAATATTATAAATAATTTACAATTATTAGAAAGACATCCTCAACCTTCATTGTCCTGTTTGACCAAACCATTTCTCTTATTTAAAGCTAACCAATAAGAACTTTGAGATCAATCTCATGGAAATTTTTGTTACGGCCCATAGATAAAAGCTAAGATGTTAAGAAAAGAAATATTCATTTTTCACGTCAAAGCACCTTCTCACTGAGTTATTGGAATTTCATTTTACCTTAGAATTGAGTAACTTTTTGAAGATCTTTCTTATGTTTTTTATTACTTTTTCTTCTTTTGTCGAAGAGGCGTACTTTCCTTTTGTTCTTGTATTGCATTAACTTGAAAAAGGAAGTAAAAAATCTGATGTTGATTTAATCAAAGTAAAAAAAAGTCCTTAACAATATGTTTTAAAGCACCGTTGTTCTTGGAAGGAATTTTACACCTAACCACCTATAAAGGCTCTTGTAAAAGATTTAATTAAAAAGCTAGAATACAACATGATATGGAGGCTATATAAACTTCTTGTTTTCGTTTTTTGTGACTACAAACACAAACCACAATGTTTTTTCAGAGTTAAATGTCTAAAAGTGTTAAAGGTTATTTGATATCATAGCCATTTATTTACTTATTATCCTCTCCTGAAAAATGTCTTTGAGGAGTCTTTTTTATATTGATTGGTCAAAATGTGATCCCTGAGTTTTAGTTTTAGTTTGATTAACAAAAACAACACTAAGAGCGTTGGTAGCTGAAAATTAATAGGTGTCGTCCTTATAGAGATATAGTCAATGCATTCATTACAACGGCAGTTAATACAGTTTTTGTGTTAAGCCACCCCCATAGTCTTCTTAGGCCGATTTTGCTGAAAATCAATACGTGTCGTCCTTGGAGGGTTCTAGAAACACTTAAAAAATTTAATGTCGATACATTCATTCTATAGGGAGTTATCGAGTTCACGCCGGTAGCTCAGTGGTATGCGTGCATGCTTACTGAGCTCAAGATCAAGGCCAAGGCCCTTAGATTATTCTATCCGCCATCCTTCGGAAGTTAGGCGTCGCACAGTGGGCCAGATCCCAAATCTAGCTGGACAAAAGTCCGAAAATGAAGTGAGAAATTTCGGGAAGAAAACAACCTGGTTCAACAATTAGTATGTGAGAGAGAAATAAACAAAGGGAATTCGAGAGGACAAAGTCAATACAGCGCAGCGATGAAATAAACAAACCATGCTAACAGCCGTATTATCTTGGAGGTGAGCCTGTTTTACTCGATCTCTCACCTGTGAGAATCGCTTCCGAACATTACTGATCTTTTCTTAATTATTCTTCCATGGAAAGCATTCAAAAAGGAAAGTCTTAGCAATTTTTGTTTTGTCTTAAGTCAGTCACAAAGTGTTGAAAGGGCCACAAGAATAGTGCACGTTTGAAAAAAAAAGTTCATTCAAGTTCAGAAAGCCGTAACTTCTTTCGTACCTCTCAGTACCTCGTAAACGTTCATTATTCTTGATTGTTGACATGTAGATAATTGAATGGCACTAAATTTAACGACCCGTTTTTTGCCGATTTTTTTTTTTTTTTTTTCACAAATTTTATCATATTTGTAACTGCAGGTGTGAAAATGTCTATATGCAGAAGGGAGTTGTACGATGTGTTAAGAGCCAGAAATCGTCCTATTGGAAATACCCTCGAACAAATTACATTCCTTTTTGAATATACGAAGAAAAAATGTAGACTCGGCAGCTATTGATACGCCAAAGCAAGGAGGTGGCAATACAAATGATGGCAATGCAGCTCGAAGGTTTTTCAAAAATCCTTCCTTAACAGCTGAAACCACTGGAGTGGATGAAGAATTAATCAAAAGGTTTAGCATACTCCTACAGGCTTTGCCATCAGGGTATGCAATTTATTTGGAAGCCTTTGAAACTTTCGCTGCAGAAACTGATCGTAGGTACGCCTTGCTGTATGATTGGACACTGTGCCTGTCAGTGTTCATACACTACTTATACATGGGAGTGCTGTTATCAAACATTTTCTAATACCTTCGGACAGTTGGCCGAAGACGTTCAAGAAAGCCAACATAAGGAGATAAAAAGGTTCAGGGAACGCTTTTCTAGAAAAATGAAATGGATCGATTTTCTACTAAGACTGACATTTTAAACAACCTGCTTATTTTGTCTAATCCTTTTATTGGCTCCCTCAGACCACTACCTAACAAAAAAAACTGGTATAAGTGAAAAAGTAAGACATTTACTCTTAATTTCAACAACGATTTCGGCAGAAATTAGCAATGAAGAAAACCATTCTGTTAGTGATTTTGGTTTGAGAGACTGATCGCTCTAATTATAATAACCAATTAAAAAAGTAATTGACAAACCGTAGTGTTATTCGTTATTTTTCTACCTTTTTATGCCCTTCTGAATGATTGAAAAATAATAATTTAACAGTAACTTACTCACAGGACTTTTGACCCGCTAGATTCGGGATCTGGCTCACTGTGCGTTGGTCCCGAGCTCTAGAGATAGGCGATATGATCTCGTAGTTAAAGTACGAGCATGAGTCACAAATTACTAACCACACAACCATAAACCAGTACCTTCGCGTTGTAGGTCCCATTCACGTTTCAAGGCCTCATGAAGTTGTTTTGACTATTTTCGCAATGATGTCTAAATGTGTGTTTGTCTATGTAGTCATACAGAAACGATTCTGAAAGCGAGCGCTCACAAATACTTACACGCACAGGCAGACATCGCGAAAATGATCGCAGAGTGGATGGAGGGACAGTACTGGTCTCCCGTGGCCATCTCCCTTTCCACTAGTTGGATAGTGGTTGATGGCAGTGTGCGGGATTCTACTTGTGATGTCCTCGTCCAGTTTCATGTAGTTTTTATTTTACTAATTAAAATTATTTACTTTGTGTATATATACATTAGACTGCGGCTTATTTTATTTATTTTTTAAATTTTGCCATGCCGCCTCTTGAAGGTGGTCGAAATCCAAAAAAAATACGATTCTGAAAATTTGAAACCTTTAGGTTACTAACATTAACCCGTGTCACGGTTTTTTTGGCTTCTTTCTGAGCTCTAGTGGCACGGATAAATGTTGTTAAAATTAATTAAAATTGTTAAAATTAAAATTAAAAAATCATATTTAAAATTGTTAAATCAACAAATTAAAAAAAAAATTGAATTTGTTGAGTGGAATTAATGAAACTCATGAAAATCCTTTTATTCTTTTTCAAATTTTACTTTTTTGAGAGGTCTGGCGGCACAAGAAAAATTAAAAAAAAAAAATTAGCCGCAGTGTAATATATATAAAGTTTATTATTTTTTATAATGTGTTTTTGTATATATTTACTATTATTTTATATATGATGATGTCGAAGGGTAGTATCATGAACTGGCCAGCAAAGCCGGCCACCCCGGAAGGCGTGGGGGGAATGTTGAGAAGACTCCCTTGGCTTCAGCTGGATAGATTGTAGACTGCTCTTCTTCCACTGGCGTTGTCCTCCGCACTCTGCTTCTGCTTTTTTTCTTGAATATATATGTCGAACCCCGAGCGAGCTGGGCAGGGCCACTAGTTGGACCAATTGTATCAAAATATTCCAACTTGCTGCCCCTTAACCCAGGGCTGCTGAGGGAGCGGGAGCCGATCAGGGGTAGGGTCAGGCGTCAGTTGGTCCTAGGGGCCCTCTATCATGGATTCCCGACCGCTCAACAGCCCCGGACAGAACCCGCGCTCGCCAGGGGCCTAAAAAGGTTTGGGGACAGTGGCGTGATGGTAGTGCCACCTAGTAACGTAAAGTTGCACTACCATCACGGAAAACCGAGTTTGTCTGGGGAAATTTCTATAGTGGTTCTCGGCACGTGCGAGAATGTCACGGGATGAGAGTTGGTATCAATGATCGTTTCTATATTACTTCTCACTTTAATTCTGCTTATATTTTTGTACAGATTGTAGATAAATAAAAAGGAAGAAAATTCTAATAGAAATAAAAGACGTTGTCTTCCCACTGTTTTATTTTATACCAGAACCGGTTTTCGACGCAACAGCGTCATCATCAGTGGTTCATCCACCCACACAGCACAGCGGTTGGAAGATAACTGGCCAGTTATCTTCCAACCGCTGTGCTGTGTGGGTGGATGAACCACTGATGATGACGCTGTTGCGTCGAAAACCGGTTCTGGTATAAAATAAAACAGTGGGAAGACAACGTCTTTTATTTCTATTAGAAATCTCGTCCCACAACATCTTACTATCACATATGAAGAAAATTCTCTTGGTCATTACAATGAGGTTGCTTGCCTTTCTGACTCCACCATGAGCTGATTTAATAAATGCAGAAACAAAAGAACCTCGTTACTTTTGTTAATGTTCATTATTCGGAGCCTAGTAAAATGCACCTGCCCTTTTTGCATTAATATTCCATCAACGGAGGTACATACCAAAACAGTAATTATGCAACGATTCCTAGCTTTATGAGGTCCCCTGTACAATCAGGAGTAACACTGGTGTAATCTAATTTCAGTTAGGACGAGAACCTATTGACTGCATTACAGACAATGGAAGGAAATTAACCGGTCCAACGTTTCATAACTCATCAAATTTTCATGAATGGACTGTAAGTTGTGGCTTAGACTGGAACTATATTTAAAAAAATACATGTGATGTGGCCATAATAGGACTTTCTTATACCAACGACGCTTATAGATTACTCTCTCTCCCTCTTCCCTTCTCAAAATCATTTCTGGGTGTATATGAAAGTAATGAGTTGGCGTAATTCTGAGAGTGACTTTCTTATACCCAGTAATGGTATTATGAAATGATTCTGAAAGGGGGAGGGGGTGAGAGAGTGATCTGTAAGCGTGGTTGGTATCAGAAAGTCTTGTAACGGCCAAGCCACAGATATATATATATATATATATATATATATATATATATATATATATATATTTTTTTATTTTATTTAATAATTTTTTGTAAAAACTACCATAATGAAAAAATATTTTATAATTCTTTACAATTTAAACATTATTTTGAAATATTTTCTACGGAAATGTATTTTTTATTCTTTCAGGTGCTATAACTTTCTTCAGTATCAATTCTATCTCAAATTTAAGGTCTTATAAATTGAAAATGTAATAAGGAACATTTTTGGTGGGGTTCATTTTTTCGATAGGACAAACCGTTTCGGGGTAAATCAAGGAAACGTCTAGAAATATGCGTTTCAAAATTACATTTCAGGACGGTTTTTGGTATGTATCTCAAAAACTGGACATCTTGTGAAAAATCATATTTCATATAAAATATGTATTTTAGTTTTCTCTACAACTTTTGCTTGTAAAGATTCTTGATTAGGTCGTAAACAATCTTGTAAATTGTCTTAGGCTACGAAGAAAAGTCGTCTCAATTTTCGTCCGATTTAGGCCAAAGTCTAATCAGATCTAAGTAAGCTTATGTGACTTTTTCTTACAAAATTTCAAGTTAATAGCTGCCATCGTTTTCGCGGTAGAGCGCTCACAACTTTCCAATCACATACACACACAGGCACAGACAGATATCTTCGTGAACTTAGTCAAAAAGTATTCAGAATACTTTGAACTCTGATTTTCGCACGATTTCAATACTCTCTTATACTATAGATGTTAGGTTAGGTTTTATGACTCATGCCGAGGGTTTAACTACGAGGTCATATCGCCTACTACCAGAGCTTCACTCTGGTGGACATGAGCCCGACTCTACTGTGGTGTCCTAAATTTTACCTACCGTGAATTTTTTTTCACCTAGGGTAGGGGTCTTTAACGAGTACCTGACATCGTAGAGGCTCGGGACCATCGCTTAACGTCCCATCCGAAGGACGGCGTGCTTAAGTTTATTTTACCTCCCAGATAAAATAAACTATGGGGCTCGGTCGGGTTTCAAACCCACGATCTTGAGCTCAGAAGACAAGCACGCATACCACTGAGCTACCGGCGCCCTGCAGATATATGAAAATAAAAATATATATTTGTTTGAACATCAACGTCATCAATCAATGTTGACCAATCCAACCTTTTAATGTGTGACCTGAGCCTACTTCGATAGAATATATTTATTTATTTTACTTTTTATTGTTTCAGGCACTTTTAAGAGGTGCACTTACCCAGCAAAGTGCAATGATCCTCGTGTGCATGGCTGTTGATAGGTACACCTGCATGCGTCACCCAGGGCGCTATCACAAACATTCCACAAAAAAGGTAAGGTTTAATTTTGATTTATCACTCTGATCAATGATATGAATGGGATAATCGCCAAATAATATATATATATATATATATATATTTTATATATATATATATATATTACCGGTAACCTGATAGCTTTAGATATAATCAATATATATATATATATTGATTATATCTAAAGCTATCAGGTTACCGGTAGCCCGGTCTAACTTTAAGCAGGCTAGTAACTTTAAATATAGTTTGAAGCAGGTTACGTTATGTGGGCAGATTTTGTTATCAACTTACAATTAGCTATAAAACGCAAATAACCTGAAATCCCCATAAAAATAAATAGCGTACATTGGCTCTCATCATATCAAATTCTAAAAATAAAAAAAAGCTATATAACCTCGTAGTTAATGCCCGGGTATGAGTCACAATAACTAACTATTATAGGTAGTTTAATGAAAAATTATAAAAATAAAGAAAAAATAAAATTTATTGTAAAAAAGAGGATTTCCTAATTTCACAGCTCCAGTGTATGTGACTTGGCCATTACAGTACTTTCTTATATGCTTGCTCTGTCGTCTCCTCCCCTTCCTCAAAGTCATTCAGTGTAAGAAAGTCACTCAGAATTACGCTGTACAATGAAACATAAAAATACCACTGCCGCCAACTCATTACTTTCATATACCCAGTAATGCCAGTATGAAATGATTTTGAGAAGGGGGAAGGGAGAGAGAGTGATCTGCAAGCGTGGTTGGTATAAGAAAGTCCTGTAATGGCCATATCTCATATATTTATTGTTAGATTTAATTGTTATCGTTAGTTTAAGAATTCACTCGTTTGTTTGCCTTTCGTTAGTTTGAGTTCACCGGTTTGACCCGACTTTGATTAGGTTGCTCTACTACCTGCACCAAACGAAATTTAGCCCCTTTTTGACATTGAATACCAACTCTCCCCCCCCCCCCCCCCCCCCCAATAAAACTTCTGTCGCCCCCCTTTCTCCAGAACTTTCCTCTGGATCCGCGCCTGACTTTACACTCGCATAAACTTATACAAGACTACTTCCACTTTTAACATAGGCCTGTCCAACAACAAACATACGTGTCAGGAATCACAAAATCCACGAAGAATTTTATGTTTCCTCCAAATAGAGGAGGTTGTTAAAAATTACCAGAAAGGTCTTTTGAATTGACGGGGTTAGAGTCAAAATGGTCCAAGTGACATTTTTGAAAATTCTTCGGTAAGTGCACAATCGGGTACAAAAATGATAGTTCTGTTCAGGAAAAAAGTTGTACAAGTGAAATCCTTAGACCGGTGTTAGACCTTAGTGAAATATCACTTAGACCACTTTGATTCTAACCCCGTCAATTGTTCCTGAACTGTACACTAGTCTAGGTTAGCCTTCTCCTGAGAGGCGACTCAAACAGAGACTATACCAGGACTTTCTACTTTAACATTTTTCATCCTTTATATATTTGTGCTTAGCATCATGTATTTTGTGATGCAAATAAATGTAGTAATAAATAAAGGGGTCCTGAGATTTCGAGACGCAAAGAGGCCAACTTAACCACGTATCATGGGAAAGTTGTGTAATCGATCAGAGATTCAGAAAATATGAAAAAATAATTTTCTAACACTGTCCGTATGTTAGTGTGTGCCTATAGTTAGTTATTATGACTCATGCCCGGGCTTTAATTACGAGGTCATATCACCTACTTCCAGAGCGCTCTTTTGTCACTCTGGTGGACATGAGCCCAACTCTACTGTGGGAGTTCTAAATTTTGCCTACCCTAAATTTTTATTCACCTAGGGCAGGGGTCTTTAACGAGTACCTGACATCGTACAGCCTTGGGACCATCGCTTAACGTCCCATCCGAAGGAAGACGTGCTTTAGTTTATTTTACCTCCCAAATAAAATAAACTAAGGGCCTCGGTCGGGTTTCGAACCCACGATCTTGAGTTCAGAAGGCAAGCATGCATATCTCTGAGCTACCGGCGCACAGTGTGAAATTTATGAGTCTGGATATTCAAAATTCGAGGATATTCAAAATTCGAGCCCCCGCTCAATTTTTGATCAATTTAGATGAAACTAGGTGCAAAATATTTGTGAAAGCTGGCTTTTTATCAGGTAACTGCGGGTTTCACAATCAAGGTATTATATGCCAATTGACAGCTGCCAAAACCCCGCAAAATTTTTAAAAAAATTTAATTTTTTTGTCCAAGTTTTTGTTAACGGATTTTTACAACTTAATTGAATGTTTTTTGAGTCGTGATTACGAATTCAATATTTATTTAATCAAAAGTGGTCCTAATGTTGTCTTAATTAATTTTTTTTTAATTTTCGCGGAGTTGTGGTAGCTGTCAATGGGCATATAATACTTTGATTGTGAAACCCGCATTTATCTGATAAAAAGCCAGCTTTCACAAATATTTCGCACCTAGTTTCATCTAAATTGATCAAAAACTGAGCAGGGGCTCGAATTTTGAAAATCAAAACAGAAATTTCACACTCTGCGGCGCCCCTGAAATATAATATTTAATTCGTGCTGGGGAAGGTATTAGCGGTGATTCACCAACGACTTTTTTTTTTTATATATATTCTCGTATATTGGAGAGGCGACAAGCTTTCATAGCTTCCTGAATTATTAACAATTTCCATACATACCTATGTGGAATTATAAATTTCAACATAGGCCAACATGTGTTCCGGAACTGTCATTTAGGCCGAGAGTGTTGGACAAAGTGACAGAGCTTCAAAGGCCCCCAAATTATTCAGATTTTGAATGTTCTCTGAAATTGTATAAATAATACACATCTTATGCCGTAAAAAAATGACACTCACGGGACCGTCTACTGCGTTACTTGCAGGCTATAGAAAGTATAGGGGAAGTTATGTAATATTTTAGAAAATCGAAGCTGAGTTTCCAAGAAAATTTCATATTTTACAATCGCTTGATTCCAAAATTGAAAAAAAAAAAAAAAAATCCTCTTTGTTTATGTGTTTTTGAACACGATAACTTCTGTTAAAATGAATATATATAGAATGAGGGGTATCAGAGGAGAAGGAATTCAACCCAGAAACCCTAATAACTGCCCATGTAATGGATGTATCCACATGATATTCAGGATAAACACCTAAGGACAGATAGTAATTATCTGTGAAATTCGCCAAAGGGAGGGGATTATCAGAGGTGAAGGGATTCAACTCAGAAACCCTAATAACTGCTCATGTAATGGATGTATCCACACGATATTCAGGATAAACACCTAAGGACAGATAGTAATTATCTGTGAAATTCGCCAAAGGGAGGGGATTATCAGAGGTGAAGGGATTCAACTCAGAAACCCTAATAACTGCTCATGTAATGGATGTATCCACACGATATTCAAGTATGTATCCATATGTATCCAGGAAGGGGGGGGGGGGGGGGGGGGTGAAGGGATTCAACTCAGAAACCCTAATAACTGCCCATGTAATGGATGTTTCCACACGATATTCAGGATGTGTTAGTCAAAACTGTATATTCGTATTGGAGAGAGCGAAAAATAAGTAGATGAATTCGCGCAGGGGGGTACATTGCCGGTGATCAACCAATGACTTTTTTAACGATGTTAACACTTAATTGTAGTATTTTTCAAAAGGATAGCGTAATGCGCCTACTTGCAGACAGGTTCATCTTATTACTGCATCTCCTGGTTTTGAGTTCCAATTCCGTTTACCCTGTACAATGGAGACTCTGGAAAGTAGTCTAGCGGTGTTGGTCTGTTTGAGACCCAGTTCATTAGTCCCCTGTTTATTTTCAGACAGACAGGAGACCTGGCTACCTTCTTCCTGATGAGCCCACATTGTCTTTCCTCCAGTCTCCTATCTACTCTAAATCTAGTGTCTACATCTTGTATTCTACTCTCTATTTCTTTATTTTTCTTCTTTCATTACATCCACTCTGTGGGTTTTTATTTCCTGCACTTTTTGTTCTGAGAATTCTCTAAATTGCAGCTCACAATGGATTATTTTAGTGAAGAGTGCAAGAAACTATATCTATTATCTATTCCCTGCAAAAACCCTTTTTTGCTATCTGTATCGATATAGTAGAAAAACTCCCCCCCGCCCACAATCCTCCTCGATTTAGCTGAAAATCAGTATGTGCCGTACTTATGGGATTTCGGATACGCATGTTGAATATCGTGTCGTTACTCGGTCCGAACAAACATACATACATGCCGTAAAATAAATCGAAAATCCGACTTCGAAGTTTCAACTGATTTTCACGTTCCAAGGTCCCCTGAATACGTTTTGACCATTTTCGCGATTACGTTTCTATGTGTATGTGATTGGGAAAGTTGTGAGCGCTCTACCGGGAAAAGATTGTAATTATGAATTTGAAATTTGGAATGAAGGGGTCACATGTGCTAACTTAGGTCTGATTAGATTTTAGCCAAAATCAGACGAAAATTGAGACCACTTTACTCGAGGGGAAAGAGAATGATCTGTAAGCGTGATTGGTATAAGAATGTAATGGCCACATCATAATATGATCTCTACAAGAGTTCCAAAACTAATAAAAATACTATATTGTAGTATTTTTATTCGTTTTGGAACACTTGTAGAGAACAGCGGACATAAATAATTACATTGAATTGACTATTTTAACACTATTTGTTAGTTACTGCTGCCTTGGTGAAGGTAGGGTGTCGCATTGAATATGAACCCCACTGTAAATTCAAGTTTTCATGGTAACTTATTCTATGTATATACATTATAGTAAATGTTGAGGGCGCCGGTAGCTCAGTGGTATGCATGCTTGTCTTCTGAGCTCAAGATCGTGGGTTTGAAACACGACCGAGGCCCTTAGTTTATTTTATCTGGGAGATCAAATAAACTTAAGCACTCCGTCTTTCGGATGGGACGTTAAGCGATGGTCCCGAGCATGTACGATGTCAGATACTCGTGAAAGACCGCAACCCTAGGTGAATAAAAATTTAGGACAGGCAAAATTTAGAACTCCCATAGTAGAGTCGAGCTCATGTCCACCAGAGTGACGAAAAAGCGCTCTGGTAGTAAGCATTGTTAAAGCCCGGGCATGAGTCATAAAACCTAACCTAACCTCTAATCCAAAATATCATACGACAAAATATCTTAGCCAAAATAAATAGTGTATATCTAAAACTTAATATCATATTCTATAATATCTAAAACTTAAATATATTCTGTAATATCGATTTAATAATATTGGTCGTTAAAATAATTATCATGACTCACTTACGAGTAGTTCGAAATGGAATATTCATGCCTAGTTTAATACGTATGACTGGTTTTTCTTCCTGTTCTGTTTAACTGAGAAAGGGCAACTCATTTTAAACGTAAATAATATTTATATGTGCAATGCAAGGAATGTAAGGGCTCAATATATGCATATATTATATGCACTATAGTGATAAAAAAAATACGATGAAAGTTAAATGCACAGTAGCAAAAGTTGTGCACAGTAATTAAAGTTCAGTAGAAAAATTATTATTCACAGTACTTAAGAAAAATAATTAACATTTACAAGATTAAATTCAGAGTAATAAATTTATAACACGGTTAAAAAAGTACACGAATAGTAAAAAAACAGAAATTCACTGTAAGATGGATATATACACAGTAAATAAATTAAATGCTAGTAGAATAATATTTAACGTTTGGTAAACAAAATAAACCCCCAGTAGGAAGGATATATTCACAGTAAATAAATTAACCTCTTCGCAATTAGATATTTTTTTTATGCTCCCCCATCGGGTTTCTCTATCTCAGAGAATTCTCAGGAGAACCAGGACTGTTTCACTAAAAGGACCGACGGGAGGATCAACATTTTATTTCTTCGGATACATCAACTGGATTTACTCGGTAAACTGCAATTTTGTTCTGAGCTTTTAAATCTTAGTTATTGTATTTTATGAAAATAAATTTGTCAGTTGTAAAAATTATTCGTTCTGTTAATTTTGTAGTTAGGAATTTTGTTGTTTGTTATTTTGTCGTCGGATATTTTTGTATTAAATATTTTATCGTTTGTTATTTTGTCGTTTGATTTTTTTGATTTGATCTTTAGACATGGAGCGGGTTTTACGATACAACTACAAAAGTATAAATATTAGGATTTTTTTTATTTATTTATTTATATATGACCATATGGTTGTATGACCATAAGTAAATTTGATGATGCAATTGGAAAAGGGAAAGTAAATATATATATAAAAAAAGCGAATGTGTGAGTGACGCGAATTCATGTGTAAACAATTTTTTTTAATTTACACTGCTATATTATTTTCTTTTTTCACACATTTTATTTATTGTGACAAATTTAAGCTATGGAAGCATCTTAACCTAAAAGTTTCTTACGGAAAGATCATTTTATAGTTCGAAATATTGATATTTTAGTTAAATTCACTACAATGGTAAATATGATCAATAATGTTGTAAAAATTCAATAGAAATGTTCAAAAACAGCTGACATTACAGATAAAGAAGTGTGTAGTTGTGTGTGTGCGCTAGCACGCGACCTCTGAGCTACCGGCGACCTCAGTCTCACTCTGTAAATAAGGTTTCACTTACAATTAGTAAATCCGATCCTAATTTGAAACTTTGAAAAAGGTTTAGTTTGGATTACGATAAAAGATTTTTTTTTAATAAAGGACTTAATCCAACCGGACTTTCTAACTTTTTTTAGATACCCATAATTTAGAATTTAGGGCCAGCGAGATTTCACAAAAAAATTTATAAGTTCCTATCTTTTTAAAAAAATTAACTTATTTTATTTTAAACTTATCAAGGTCCTCTTAAATAAATTCTTCTAAAAAAATATGATAAGGCCGGAGCTGCACGGAATTTTCTTTTAGAGCTATCCCAGTAGTGAAATGTTTGATACTCTCAACTCAAAAACTCTAATAACTGGTGATATAATTATTGTATCGGCATGAAATTTCATATTTATAATCAATAACCCATGAGAACTATAACTGGTAGGTTTCAGCAAAATCCGAAGAGAAGAGGGAGTTCATGGGAGGGGGCTCAACACAAAAAAGACTAATAACGGGCAATGTAATGTATTTATCGATACAAAATATAGTATGAGGATTTAGAAACCTTATGTGTCGACTATAGATTATTAGCCTAAATTCACCGACGACATTTTTCAAATTATTACCTTCAAAGTATTCAACATTCTCTTTAGAGAATTTATCTACAAAATGATTACTAGCGTTTTCTGATTAAAACAATTTCTCTGCAATTTTTTACCAACTGACCATGTAAATAATTTTTTCACAATATAATACATTTCCACACTTTCAAAATTGTGTACCCAATACATTTTTCAGAATTAAAAATGATAAATCTCAGCCGCCAAAAATACCATTCTCCTTTCGGACGTCCCCTTTCGCCTTTAAGACGCTTTAATTGCAGAAAATAAAAAATATATATAACTGTAATATATATCAATATTGTAAAAAAAAAATGTATTCAAAATTGTATCCTTATTACATCGAAAATAGCCAATATTATCGAAAAAAAGGTTTATGTAATTTCCATATCGGTTGTATGCTTAACCGGAAAATCGCTGGATGTATAGAGTCTCATATCAATGTGTAGGTCACACATAGATATTTCCTGGTCTCACTTTGATCCTAAATGAAAAATAAAAAATAAGGAAAGGAAATAATAAAAAAGCAAAAACCTTTCTTCGTTCTTTTTAATTATTACATATTTTCTCTTGGACAACAATAAAAACGAATATAAAAAAAAGTGGTAAATCGCCGGCAATGTACTTCCCCAGAACGAATTAATCAATTGGCTCTTCGCTCCTTCTTCAAAACCAGTCGATCATTTGCGCTAATATTCAACAGCCTTACATAGTGGCTCCTAAATCCTCATACTAAATTCATTACATCGGAAGTTATTAGAGTTTTTGAGTTAAGCCTCCCACCTTCACTTTGACCGATTTGGCTGAAAATCAATTGGTGTCGTCTTTAAAGGGCTTTGGATGCACATAAAATTTTCTGTTGATAGATCCATTTTATCTGCAGTTATCGTGTGCGTCCTCCAGTGTACCTTAACAAAAATCCCATCCCTTTAAAAAACGATGTCCGCTATCTAGGCCTCATACTCAGCAAACGACTAACTTGGAATCCTCACTGAAAAGACAAGAAATGAACAGACGTTATAAACTTTTACTAAGACTACTAGACAAAAGATCCAAATTAACTTTGAAAACAAAACGACTTATATACAATTTCGCAGGATGTCAAATATAAGGTAGTCTGACCTCTCACAGATTTTTATTAAAGTAATAGCTAGCCGGCTTTCGAGGTTTCCCTCATCATCAGGCAGTCTACAAAAGAACCATCCTTAATATGTAATATAAATGGCAAATAAATAATTAAAAACACAATTAAAAACACACTCGGGTAATAAATGGAGATGATGTGAATGTGGGTTTCAAAAGTAGGACTTCTCTTAAGGGGATGCTCTCAAAAACCAAAGATCGTGTGGACCTCCCTGACAAATCCGGCGTGTACAGGATTACTTGTAAAGACTGTGAATGTTTTTATCTTGGGCAGACGGGCCGGAAGCTGAGGACTAGAGTGAGGGAGCATTTGAGGAGGGGCGACTCTGAATTTTTCCAACACCTCCAGAACACAGGACATGAGGCCGGTTCAGTCTCGTTACTGCATCATGTCCAAAAAGGTAGAAAGATGGATACGTTGGAAAGTATCGAAATCAAATTGGAAAGGAGGAAGAGAGAGTCCCCCCTCCTCAACTCTAGAGAGGGGATGGGAGGTTTGTCCAGTCTCACGTACACCGTTCTCCCAGTTGTGACTCAGATGGTGGACAGGAATAACTCGTCTGTCCCCATCCATGATATTTTAAATTGTTAATGTTTGTTGTAGATTTTTATTTATTTATTTTTATTATTTAGTTTATTCAAAATTTTTTATCAGGTATGTTTTATCAAAAATTGTGTTTTTAATTATTTATTTGCCATTTATATTACATATTAAGGATGGTTCTTTTGTAGACTGCCTGATGATGAGGGAAACCTCGAAAGCCGGCTAGCTATTACTTTAATAAAAATCTGTGAGAGGTCAGACTACCTTATATTTGACATCCTGCGAAATAATCACTTCTCACTACATCAGCCATCTTCATATTAACTTATATACAACGCAGTACTCAAACCTATGTGGACTTGTGGACTTACGGACTTGAACTCTGGGGTTCTGCCAAGGCTTCCAATCTTCAGCTCATCCAATCCTTTCAATCCAAAATCCTTCGTAAAATAGCCAATGCTCCTTATTACGTCTCCAACAAAACTCTTCACACTGACCTTAACGTACCTTTTGTCCCCGAAGTCGCTTAATCCAGGTATAAAAAATTATTTTCCCTTCTTAGTTCCCACAATAATAGTCTAGCCCGTGCCCTCCATTCTGCCATACTTCCCCAACGACGGCTTAAGCGTCAATGGCCTAGAGACCTCCTTAGCAGCTGCAGTGACAATGATTAGCTATAAACGTGAGAGAAACAGTGACTAGGGAGGGTCACCCCTCTTTACATTTTGACATTGCCATTATCTCTCTATTAGCACATTTGCTTATTGTATTTATTTTTATACAGCTGTAAATAGCTATTTGAAAATTAAAAAATAAATAAATATTGGGAATCTAGTGTGGCAACACTGGAGCCCTCACGGCTCGCCCCTCCCGCCAGAAGGTTATTAGCTGTTACTTGTTAGACGAAGCTTGGGTATGATGATTCTTAAAATAAAGCCATGGATAAGCAAAATTTAGAACTCACCCAGTAGCGTCGGACTCATATCCACCAGAGCAACGAGAATGCTCTCGTAGTTGGCGATTTGAACTCGTAGTTAAAGCCCGGGGCATGAGTCACAATAACTAACTCGAACATAATTAAATAGTTTCTTAATTATCATAATTATTAATTTGTTAATAATTGAAAATTGAGCACGAATTTTTAAAAAAATAACCTCATATTCGTACTCAAAATATAAATTTCTATTCATATTTAAATATTTGACATAAACTTAGCAGCTATTGTTGTGAACGAAGTAGTTAACAATGTGTGCAAAACCACCGATACAACAACTGGCTTTACAAATAACAAAATATGAAAAGACTTTATTTTAAGAATCATCATACACAAGCTTCGTCTAACAAGTAACAGCTAATAACCTTCTGGCGGGAGGGGCGAGCCGTGAGGGTTCCAGTGTTGCCACCCTTTTTTTTTTTTACAAACATCATACAATGTATGGTGGGTCGAAATCCGGAAAATTTTGAGCCTATACGAAATTTAAAAAGTTTGTTGAAAAAAACAATTGTTGGACTTTATTAGAAGTTTTTGTCAACGTACTTTTAGCCCCCACAAGAGGCTTGAAAACAGCTATTTTTTGATATTTTTGACATTTTTCATGTAAAATAGGTATGTTATGATTTAAAAAAAATTCACGTGTGTGGCAAATGAAAGGTCAGTCAAAAACCTTTCAAAATAATGTATAATACTATATTACTTGATACAAGTAAAAAAACTACGAAAATATGAAATATCTGTTTATTACTGTTTTTTAATCACAGTGACCAAATTATTGCGATTCTTCAAATAAACTCACGTTTTTTCCAACAAATCTTTAAGGTTTTTTACTTTTCTAATATTTAAGTCAATCTAACAATAACAAACACGAACCGGTAATTATTTTTACTTGAATTTCATCGATGTAACTATGTGAATTAGTTTTAATTCAATTGAATTGTTATTAACTTTCTTGAAGTTGATCAGCTGTCAACATGACGCGCATGCGCGTGCCCCTGCGCTCCAATGCCCTTCCAGCTTTCGCGGCTAGGTCAAAACCAATGAAATGACAACAATTATTCAACAACAATATTAGATACTTTTGTTGTGTATAATGTTTTTCAACAGTGGTTTCTGAATAAAAGGAATATATTTATGACTTGTACATGACAGCTTTGTTACAATTTCATTTGCCACACACTTGAATTTTTTTTTAATCATAACATACCATTTTTACATGAAAAATGTCAAAAATATCAAAAAATAGCTGTTTTCAAGCCTCTTGTGGGGGCTAAAAGTACGATGACAAAAACTTCTAATAAAGTCCAAAAATTGTTTTTTTCAACAAACTTTTTAAATTTCGTATAGGCTCAAAATTTTCCGGATTTCGACCCACCCTGGAATCCGATTCCAGGATTACCATAACTATAGATATATGTATGATTCATACATATATCTATAGTTATGGTAATCCATATCTATATATATATATTTCCAAACTTAAAGTCAAACCTATTTCAAGTTATACACCAGCAGACTGTGGCAACACTGGAGCCCTCACGGCTCGCCCCAATGTTCGGAACCGTACGATAATTATCTTACATATGCGATAATTTCATGCCTTCGCTAAGATTGTGGTGTTTCCGTTTTACGCCAATAAACTTTGTAGGCATACACTGAGGGAAAAAATTTCTGAAACCAATTAAATATTAATTGAATCAAAGAAATATTTAATAATTTAAAGGCTGAAGTAAAAGAACACTTTCTGTTTTTTTTTCCTATTATAGACACTACTGGTCAAGGCTTAACTGAATTTTTGTTAGATTGTTTAATCTCAATCGAAATTGACATACAAGATATGCGTGGGCAAACATGAAAGGGGAAAATATAGGTCTACAAAAACGAATTTTAGACTTAAACCCGCGCGCATCTTATGTACCTTGTGCAGCACACAGCCTAAATTTGGTAGTGAATGACGCTGCTAAAAGTTCATTAGAAGTTGTCAATTTCTTTTCAATTGTGCAAGAAATTTATGTTTTCTTTTCTGAGTCAACAGCACGTTGGCAAATACTTGCCAAAGAAGTACCAACTTTAAGTCTAAAACCACTCTCAAATACTCGAAGGGAGAGCAGGGTTGAAGCCGTAAAAGCTCTACGTTTTAATCTGGGAAAAGTGTATGATGCCTTGTTTACCATATATTCCGATAGGAGCAAAGATGCTGAGTCAAGAAATATGGCAAATTCATTACTGGCAAAAATTAAGTCGTTTAAATTCATCTGCTCTCTGCTTATTTGGTTCGAAATTTTAAGCAAGATAAATACAGTTAGCAATGCACTTCAAAAATCAGATGTCGTATTGTCAGAAGCGGTGAAAATGATTGATAATGCAAAAATAAGTTTGTCTGAATTTCGCAATGAATCCGCTTTTGGGGAGTTCCTTAACAGCGCGAAAATTGTAGCGAAAGAAGTCGAGGCAATAGCAGAATTTTCCACACCTGCCCACCCTCGCGCTCGTAGAAGGTTGGAGGCGGAGGATGAACCAATAACAGACGCGCAAACACATTTCAAAGTAAACTTTTACTACTATTTGTTAGATACGGCGATAACTAAGTTCGACGAACGGTTCAAACTTCTGAGTCAAAATAACGTAATTTTTTTATTTCTTCAAAAACTAAAACACTGGAAGGATTTGGACTTAAATACAAAAAAAAAACACATTGTTCTAATTTAGAAAATAAACTGTGCCATGATGGCCTTCAGATGTGGAGAAGTTCGAGCTCTTTAATGAAATCGAATTACTACCCATGTTTATTGATGATTCCACTATACCGTTGGATATTTTAAATTACTTGTTTACGAATAAATTAACTTCAGTGTTCCCAAATCTGTCCACAGCACTTAGAATTTACCTCACACTGCCAGTCACTGTAGCACACAGCGAAAGATCATTTTCTAAACTAAAAATAATAAAAAATTATCTTAGATCAACATCGTCGCAAAGTTGATTGACAAATTTATCGTTAATAAGTATTGAACATGAAATCAAAATTGAAGTCAATGACATTGTTAAAGATTTTGCTAATGCAAAAGCACTAAAAGTAACTTTTTTGTAAATATAGGTATTTGTGTTGTATTACGAGCGCCCTGTAATGTAACTAGTTTTTAAATTAAATATTTTTGAAATAACTACAAAGTTGTGCTTTTTTATTCTTGTAACCTTCCTTCCTAAATATACTTTTTACTCCTGTACCTATTGCTTCCCGACATCATTTAAAATTGCATCATTTGCACCCGAATTTCCGTTTGAAAATATAACTGTAAGTAATCCACTTTGACGGCGCGCCTACTAGAGGGCGCCAGGTTGTTGATTGCACACGGGCGCTACATGGGCTAGAGCCGCCTCTGAGTGAATACCAATGATAGGTTTAAGATTCTAAGATGTTGTTATTTTATTACTTGAAGATTATATGTAAAATGTTATTAAGTAGTTCTCGAGAATACATTGAGATAAAATGAAAAAGTCTTTCATTATATTCGTCACTAACCTCCTATCCCTTCATATTTATTTTTTTGTTATTAATTCGAAATATTAGTCCGCTGGATCTTAAAAACAGTGCAGTTTCGAATTTAAAATGTTGGCGCCATTATTGATCTTCAAGTTAAGGGTAGAGTAGTTCAGGCCTGTCCCCTATGTGAAAAATATAGTTACAAAAGGTTATTTTAATTTCGGAGCAATAGTTTACAAGGAACTAACTAGAAGGCATACGCAAAAATATTGATATTACGTTTAATAAGATTTATTTATCAATTATAGCCATTATTTTGAAAAGTACGATAATTTTGCTTCATGTACGATAATTCTACGCTACTGGTACGATAGTTGCCTCGCTTCAAGTTGTGAACACTGGCTCGCCCTTCCCGCCAGTAGGTTATTAGATGTTACTTGTTAGACGAAGCTTGTGAATGATGATAATTAAAATAAAGTATTTTCATATTTTGTTATTTGTAAAGCCAGTTGTTTTATTTAAGTATAAAATATAAATCAAACATCTAGGTTGGAAAACATGAAATGCCGTCGATTACAAGTAAAAGTAATAACTGAGAAACAAAACTGTACGGGTTAGAAGGGAAGACTAACATCCTGGGATTGTCTAATCACACGGTAAATCCTTTGTGGAATAGACCTCAGGAAGAGGAAACGGCAAAAAGATATATATTCCTTTATCCCAGCTAGAGGAAAATAAAATAAAATAAATGAAAAGATTGAACGGAAAATGTTAGAATTTCCTTTTGTGGGATATATGCTGTTTATAAATATCTATCAGAGACTGAAAAATTGTATTCTGTCTATAACATATTGCTATTCTTTGAGTAAAATAAAGAAAAAAAAAAAAAAATATGGCTCTATTATTTTTCTTCTGGTTTTCTACCGATTACCTTAGTATACGTTGGCATATCAGACAACTGTTATTTAAAGAATAATGAAAAATATATTATATGGCTATAACAGAACTTTGCTATACCAACTTCGTTTTTACGTATCACTCTCTCTCTCTTTGACACTCCTCCCTCTCAAATTCATTTCGTATCGGTGTTACTGCGTATATGTAGGTACAACTTTATTCTGGGAGTGATTTTCTTATACCCAGTAATGCAATCAAATAATCTTGAGAGGGGAGAGGTGGGAGGCTGCATTGATATGAATGTTTCTTTGTGAAAAATATTCATTTTAGTCGGACTCAATGATTTTTAATCTTAATTTTAACCAATTTTATCAGTGGTTTTGGAGAATTGTAAACTACTTCGTTTACAACAATTGCTGCTAAGTTGATCTCAAATATTTAAATATGGACAGAAATTTATATTTTGAGTACGAATATAAAGTTATTTTTTCTAAAATCCGTACTCAATTTTTAATTATTAACAAATTAATAATTATGATAATTAAAAAACTATATATTCGAGTTGTTATTGTGACTCATGCCCGGGAGTACGAGTTCAAATCGCCAACTACCAGAGCACTCTCGTTGCTCTGGTGGACATGGGTCCGACGCTACTGTGTGAGTTCTAAATATTGCTTATCCAGTTTTTCCTAGGATAGGGAAGGCGCCGGTAGCTAAGAGGTTGCATGTTTGCGTACTAAGCTTAAGAACGTGAATTCAAAACCCGGCCGAGGATCTTAGGTTTTTTGAATGAGTATAGTTCTTGAACATGCCGTCATTTCGGATGGAATGTTGAGCGATGGTCCCCAGTCTGTGCGATGTCAGATACTCGTTAAAGACTCCCTGCCTTAGGTAAAACTAAGCCTGGGTAGGCAACATTTAGGACTCCCACAGTTGAGCGACAGGGGAGGGATAAGAGAATTGGAAGCTTAGGTCCCTAGGTGTATACATGAGCCATCCCAATATATCTTTCTATCTAGGTTCGGAACCATCACTTAACGTCCTATCCGAAGGACGGTGGGCTCGAAGTTTATTTTACCTTCAACGATATAAAACCTAAAGGCTTCCGCCAGGTTCGAAACTTAAAAGTTTGTTGTAGTAAACATGTTTAGCTCATTCAAACAAATTTTTTCTGTTCCTCGTACATGGAAGTCAGCTTGATAAATATATATTTTTCGCATTTCGAATTGGATTAGATTAATGTTAAAATACCTGGATATTATCTATTTTGAATTTGATTTTATAATAACAACAGTGTTAGTGGAGAAACCCTTAAAGATATTTGGCTATATTCCGAAGAAATGTTTCTGACTGGAAATGTGTTTTCTTGGAAGGGGCTATTCTTCGGAGATGAATTGGAGCTACTATTCATCCTTGGAGACACATTCAGCCAACATTGAGTAGAATTCGTCTTGCTAAAGGCAGAATATCCGTTATGTTATTGGAAAACGTTCGTCACTTTTTGACAATTCTTTGGGTCCTGTTCAATAATGTAATACTATCTATCACGATATATAAGTGTACAGGATACTCTGAATTCTTCAAGCGCCTTCAAAGCACAGGACATGAGACCAGCTCGGACTCGTTATTACACGATATTAATAAAAGTAAAGAGATTAATATTATTGAAAGTATGGAGATAAATTTGGAAAGGATGAAAGGAGAGTACCCTCTTTAATTCTACAGAGGAGATAAGCTCCGCTGTAAAGTGTGGCTCATGTTCACCAAAAGTAAAAGATAGCCGGTAGCTCAGAGGAAGCATGCTTGTCTACTGAGCTCAAGATCGCGGGTTCGAAACGGTTTTTGACGTGAAACCTCTTTCATTTCGGTCAGTAAGGGTTCGCTTGCTGAAACATGCAAGTAATGAAAACATGTAAATAATATCGCTTACATCTTTGCAACCGTATTACCTGCGAGCCTTACTTTGGTATCGTTGTGTAGAGGAAACAAGTGATTATATTATGCATGTGTCGCGTGCTCAGAAGGCGCCGTTGTCGCGCCACACATGACGCAATAGGAGCTAAAAACCTGGCGCGCAGCTTTCACAGAGGCGTAACTCGGCGATGCGTGTGTAGAGTCGCGTTTGAGATATCTGACTCTGCCGTAGTAGGTATAATCTATCGAACTGAAATCGGGGCTCTTCAGGAGTTATATGGTTTACAAGTGTGTAATTTTTTGCAGAAATTTGACGGTTGCTCGGCTATGGCGCCGCCGCGTTTGACATGTTTTGTATTTGGTTACGTCATTTCTGTACCCTAATGCCCTCTCTGAAACACGCACAAGACGTTTCACGTACCCCACTGCGGCTGCGTCCCCGATACAGCCTGTGTTCTTTTATCTGTCCTTCGAATGGGACGTTAAGCGAGGGTCATGAGCCTGTGCGATGTCAGGTACTCGTTAAAGACCCCTAGCCTAATGAACCTGGGTAGACAAAATTTACGTCTCCCACTGTAGTGTCGACGCTCTTCCGTTGCTCTGGTGGAAGGCGATATGACGCCGGGCATGAGTTACAATAACTGACTATGAATTCAGAAAAAAATGAGAGAATTGTAGCTGTAATTATAAAATAATAATAAGAAGGAGGAGAACAATGCAATTAAAAATAATAATGATAGAAAATAAATAAAAAATAACAATAATTAAATAAAAATAAGGTAAAATACCTAGGAACGCTACGCCAGACTGGGCTACGAAGAGGGCAACCTCAGTGGAGCCCATGAAGATCATCTCTGGGCAACCCACCGACCCGAAGTTCACGTTCAGTAGGCCACATCGGAGTCCCGAGGAACGCTCCTCCAAACTGGGCTAGGAGTAGGGCTATCCCAGTGGAGCCCATGAAGATCATCTCTGGGCAACCCACCGACCCGAAGTTCACGTTCAGTAGTCCACATCGGGGTCCCGAGGAACGCTCCTCCAAACTGGGCTACGGGTAGGGCTATCCCAGTGGAGCCCATGAAGATCATCTCTGGGCAACCCACCGACCCGAAGTTCACGTTCAGTAGTCCACATCGGGGTCCCGAGGAACGCTCCTCCAAACTGGGCTACGGGTAGGGCAACCTCAGTGGAGCCCATGAAGATCATCTCTGGGCAACCCACCGACCCGAAATTCACGTTCAGTAGTCCACATCGGAGTCCCGAGGAACGCTCCTCCAAACGGGGCTACGAGTAGGGCTATCCCAGTGGAGCCCATGAAGATCATCTCTGGGCAACCCACCGACCCGAAATTCACGTTCAGTAGTCTACATCGGAGTCCCGAGGAACGCTCCTCCAAACGGGGCTACGAGTAGGGCTATCCCAGTGGAGCCCAAAAGATCATCTCTGGGCAACCCACCGACCCGAAGTTCACGTTCAGTAGTCCACATCGGGGTCCCGAGGAACGCTCCTCCAAACTGGGCTACGGGTAGGGCTATCCCAGTGGAGCCCATGAAGATCATCTCTGGGCAACCCACCGACCCGAAGTTCACGTTCAGTAGTCCACATCGGGGTCCCGAGGAACGCTCCTCCAAACTGGGCTACGGGTAGGGCAACCTCAGTGGAGCCCATGAAGATCATCTCTGGGCAACCCACCGACCCGAAGTTCACGTTCAGTAGGCCACATCGGAGTCCCGAGGAACGCTCCGTCAGACTGGGCTACGAAGAGGGCAACCTCAGTGGAGCCCATGAAGATCATCTCTGGGCAACCCACCGACCCGAAATTCACGTTCAGTAGGCCACATCGGAGTCCCGAGGAACGCTCCGTCAGACTGGGCTACGAAGAGGGCAACCTCAGTGGAGCCCATGAAGATCATCTCTGGGCAACCCACCGACCCGAAGTTCACGTTCAGTAGGCCACATCGGAGTCCCGAGGAACGCTCCGTCAGACTGGGCTACGAAGAGGGCAACCTCAGTGGAGCCCATGAAGATCATCTCTGGGCAACCCACCGACCCGAAATTCACGTTCAGTAGTCCACATCGGGGTCCCGAGGAACGCTACGCCAGAATGGGCTACGAAGAGGGCAACCTCAGTGGAGCCCATGAAGATCATCTCTGGGCAACCCACCGACCCGAAATTCACGTTCAGTAGTCCACATCGGGGTCCCGAGGAACGCTACGCCAGAATGGGCTACGAGTAGGGCTATCCCAGTGGAGCCCAGGAAGATCATCTCTGGGCAACCCACCGACCCGAAATTCACGTTCAGTAGTCCACATCGGGGTCCCGAGGAACGCTCCTCCAAACTGGGCTACGAGTAGGGCTATCCCAGTGGAGCCCAAAAGATCATCTCTGGGCATCCCACAGACCCGAAGTTCATCTTCAATAGAAAAGCCTTACTGCAGATGGGAGTAAATTTTTTTTTTTTTTTTGTATTTAGAAAATCGAAAATATGGAAGTATTATAAAATTATGGAATTGTGAGAATGCATATACTGATGTGTACCTCTGCCTCCCTAGAAAATTCCATGTCCGAAAAGAGCGAAGGAAGGCATGAAAGAGAGTGTCTTATAAAAGAATTGGGACAAGACAGAATTAGTTCTTTGTTGGGGACCCAGCCCTGCCTTAGGAGAGGATTATTTGATTATCTTAAATTAGAACCAAGAGGATTTTCTTGAATTCTACTTCAACTTTTTTCATTTTCATTTTTCCTTCATCTTTTCAAATTTTTAAAATGGTAACAAGCAACGCGTGTATATGAGGTTTAATACAAAAACCACCACAGTTCACTGATATTCAGCAATACATAATTGATAATTATTCGTTTTGTGCTCCCCTGCAATATAGTGTTTTTAAACAATTTATACTAAATGGCCAACTTGACGCCAGCCCCACAAATGTCTACAAAATTGTAACGACAATGTATGCTTGTTTTGAGCTGCCTCGCAATATGGTGTTACTTACAAAAAAAACAAATTGACTTTGAACGCTAATGAGGTATGCTCTTTGTGTCTTAAACATTTAATTCTGTCGATAATAATTAGTTTTGTGCTACCTTTTGTGTGGGGGTGGTATTAAAAAAAAAAACGACACCAGGCAACCCTCCTCTCAGTCGACTTTTTTGCAATATTTCTACCCCAATAATAGAGTGGAGATAATTATTCGTTTTATGCTGCATCGTAATTGAAGAGTAAATAACACCATATTGCAGGACAGGAAAGAACGAATTATTGTCAGAACAAAAACGAGCACAATTCATTAGTGTTGAAATTTTGTTGAAAATCCAATTTGTGGGAGGGCTGGCATCAAGGCATCAAGTACGAGTATAATTGACACACATTTCATCATTAATAAAAATACTATTAAAAAAATAATAAAATATATAAGTAGGTACCTACATTATTATTATATTTTTTTTTATTTTTTTTTTATTTTTTTTTTTTTAGAATTAAAAAAATATTTTATTTTGCATATTTACAATGGGTACAGACCATAAGTCAATTTGTTGACAATAGGTAATGGAACAATGATAACTAAATACATGAGAGAAAAAAATAAAAGAAAATAAATAATAATTCAAAATAAAAAATAAAATAAATAGGTAATAATAATAAAATTGTCTCCGTGAAGTCATAAAGTATATGTACAAAATAATAACTATGTATACAATGAGAAAAAAATTACAACGATAATAATAAAAAAAATAAAATAATATAATAATAATAAGAATAAGAATATAAAAAATTAGGTAAAAAAAATATATTATAATTTAAAAAAATAAAATAATAATAAGATTTCATTAAAAAAAAATGAAATACAAAATATAAATGGGTACATAATTAATCATACTAATAAATGCAGTAGGTACAGTTTTTTTCAATTTATGATTAAACAAATAGTATATTCGACAGATCTGTGGAGGAACTCTGCCAAAAAAAAATAAAATGAATGCTATGAATCAGATATTGTTTTAAGATATGAAACAGACACCGAAACTCTTAGGTGTTTTATATTAGAGGTGAAAAAACCCTTGAGCATGTCGTCCTTGGACGGAACATTAAGTGATGGTTTGGAGCGACCAATGAGCGCTCTGTTAGTAGGCGATATGACCTCGTATTTAAATTTTTTAATTTAAAAAAAAAAAAAAAAAATTTCTCTGAACTATGAAAAAAAAATTAGTTTATAGAGGGTTTCCATATGTGTGATCGTATACTCTAAGATTTAATATCGGTTGATGTATTTAATTTATAAGCTATCATTATTACAATTGTTATTGTTTAACGGAATTTATTATTATTATTTACTTATCTCTCTCCATATAAAAGGTTACCGACCCCTTTCTTTCATCAACTTCAAAACTTTGTATTTCATAGAATCTAAGTGTGAAACTTTAAAATTTATACAAAGTACTTTTCAACTTTTACCAAAGGGGTTCTCCGTTTATTTGTGATGTTCAACCTGATATCTTGCCTTATCTGAAAGTAGACTTTCTGAGTTTCACTCATCTCTTCATCTTCATATCCCTGTGGCAGTGAATATAATAGAAATATCTGATATTTCTTTTGTGGTAATATCGTAAACAATTATGGTGGAGTAAATCCTCCATCTAAGTAAATCCTTAGATCATATCTAAATTCTGTCTGTCTGTGTGTGTGTATGTGTGTGCCTGTATACACGATAACTCCCGGTAGAATGAATGTATCGACACGAAATTTTATATGTGTATCCAGAACCCTATAAGGACTACACCTGTTGATTTTCAGTCAAGTCGGCTAAAGGGAAAGGGTGGATAAAGGGGGATGTTTGACACAAAATTGTTTTATTTTTTTGTTTTGGCCATATGTACTGTGCATATTACTCTTGTCAATGTGTTATCTAGTTATATTTACGACATCCATTGCCCCGAGAGGGAGTTCTATCTACGAAATAAAACTCACTCCCGGACGGGATTCGAACCCGCAAACCATGGTGAGACCATGCGACCAAAGCCCTACGCTCTAGCCCACACGGCCACCATGGCCCCAAAAAACTTTTATAACTGCAATAATATGAAGATGGCTGATGTAGTGAGAAGTGATTATTTATTATAATTCTAGAATAAAGAAAAATAAATTAAGACTGGAATAAAACAAAATAAAATACAAAAGAGAAATAAATAATTTTATTTTACAACCTGAAAAGCAGCGAGAAATCCATCGCTAAGGATTTCAGCCGTACCGTCATTCTTTTGTAATTATACAAATCAATAAGTATTTTTGTTTATTCAGTTTGATGACGTCAAATCTCCCGATCGCTTTTCCAGTCACTTCTTATTATAATAATGATAATATAAAGATGGGTGATATAGTGAGAAGTGATTAGAAGTGATTTCACAGGTTGTAAATAATATATAGTCTCACCTCTCACAGATTTTATTAATTCTTGCCAGCTGGCTTTCTAGGTTGCCCTCACCAGGCAATATATAAAAGTATCTTGAAAACAACATAATATAAATTTTTTTAATAAATAAGAGTTAAAAATACAAAATAATTAAAATAAACTTATATGAAAAAACAGAGTTGTAACTCAGGTGGGGAACAGAAATAACATATCTGTCTCCATCCATGAAATTTTAAATTGTCAGATTGTTTTTATAGTTTTATATAAGGTTTATTTTAATTTTTAAACCTTATTTATTAAATCGTTTCAAATTATATTGTTTTCAAAATTATTTTATCAGGTATGTTTTTAAAGCTCTTTATATCAATTTAATTGTTGTTCCTGTTTATTCATATTTATTTAATATTTTATTATCACAATATTTTATGGATTTTACTTTGTTTCTAGCAAATTGACGACCTCCCAATTCTCTGGAATCCTAAGGACCAGGGTGTCTGCTATCTTGGAGTACTTTTGGATACACGACTCAAATGGAAACTACACATTAACAGAAAACTACAGCTAGCATATTCACGACTCAACACCCTCTATCCCCTCATAAACAGAAACACGCCACTTAAACACACATGTACTATTCTGCTATACAAGACACTCCTACTTCCACTTCTAACATACGCCTGTCCAGTCTGGATCGGTACCAGCAACACTAACATGAAACGATTACAAACATTTCAAAATAAAGTACTCCGCCGAATAGCAACAAACGCACCTTGGTTTGTCAGGAATCACAAAATCCATGAAGAACTGGGAGTTCCTCTTTTTGCAGCTCACATTGAGAAGCTAGTGAAGAACCACCACGAAGCCCTTGTGCATTGTTCCGGGGCTGTACACTACAGTCTAGGTGCGCCTACTCCTGGGAGGCGACTCAAACAAAGACTGTACCAGGACTTTATTTTTTAAACCCTATTTTATATTGTGATAATAAACTTGTTTGCTACCACATTTCCTGTAGAAATTTGATCTCTTTTGTTTATTTAAATTTTGATTTCTACAGTAGTTTGCCGAAAATTGCCCTAAAAAAATATTATCAATAATTTAAGACATGCAATTTTTAAGAAAGTACACGTATACAACGAAAAAAATTCAATTAAACAAACTTTACACTTGGATTCACAAAGAGATACCAATTTTTAATAATTTTAAATAATATTAATTTCTAATCCAAAGGTTTTTTAAATGATACTACTGGGACAACAGGGAAGATGAATAGAATAGAATTTGAAGAGGACAAATAATTGGGTTATTATCTATATTTACATATTTAAATTTAAAAAAAACTTATTTGAACAAACAAAACAAAAATTTACAATGGCACAAAAACATTAAATTAATACTTAAAAAACTATTTCTTTTTTATTTGGGCATATTGAAAAATATATATTATTAATTGTACCTTCTCGACGCCTCTACCACAAAAACCAGACCCCGTCAACTCTTCACTAATTGTTCAACTTCATTTTATTTAAAACATATCAAACCACATGCACCGTTTTAGAGCTAGCTCACGACTCCATTACATTTAACACTATATCACAGCTGTTTTTTATATGTTTTCTTGTTTTGTTTCTCAAACACCTTGATATATATCTAATATATATATGATATTAGATTATAATTAAAAAAAAATTACCTCTTTTCATTAAAATATTCATTAAAAAAATGTTCCGTAGTGTACATCACATTTGCCTTTTCCTTCTTTTTAAAAAAAAAAATGTTTGTTCACAAAATTTTTTTTTTTTTTTTTTTTTTTTTATATAAGTTCTTTCAGATTTAATTTCTTCCAATACACAGGTTGATTTAGCTTCTTCCTCGAATCCACATGATAAGCTTCCTCCTTCAATACACAGATGGATTAACGTCTTCCTCCAATACACAGGTAGATTAGCTTCCTCCTCAAACGCACATGTTGGCTGGCTCCTTGGTGTCTTCAACTCATTGCTCAACGATGTATCGAAGTCTCTCTCTCACTTACACTCACTGATTTATTTTTTATTTTTTATATGCCCAATTCGACGCTCTTTTTATACATATATGCCCATTTTTTATATTTTTATAACTATTTACAATTATTAAACTTATATATATACGTACCTAATTTCTAATTAACAAAAACAAATATTAATCTAAAAATTTACAATTAATCCTTAACCTAAAGAAAATGTTAACTTAAATTTATAAAAATTTGAACTAATTGAACATAAAAAATATAATACTAAATTTTTACATATTTACAGGATCAGTCATAGTCATGAAATTAAGTTTGGAAATAATCATGTTGGATGCAGATTTAAGAAATTGCCAATTATTTTACTTTCCGCCTTTACCATCAATATAACATTTGTATGTATTCAAAATAATTATATAAAAAGATTGTATATAAAAAAATTTACTTGAAATAAAAATTAAATAAATCCTTTTTTATTTACTTCATCACACTTCCAAAATATTACTTAACAATCAAAATTAGGCCTCACGCCGGGTAATAAGGAATACAAATTTAATTTATTTAATATATATAGTACTTGTCTTTTGAGGTATTAAATTCTTTGAGACGTCCTTCATACTTCCTAACTAAAAAAAAAATGTATCTCACATATATTTTTACTTCAACTTCCTTCTCTACTAATAACTCCCTAATAATAATAACTTCATCGTTGACGTAGCAAAAATACGGTTCCTCCTATCTCAGGTAGGCAACCAACACTACATCATAAATCTCCTATATATATATCGCTAGTTCTTTCTAGTCGACACAAAAAAAATCATCTCTCGCAGATCAAAAAAAAATATAAATCTCCAATTAATCACTAGCTCTTACTAGGATTAAAAAAATAATTTCTCCCAAAACAAATCTATATAATCCCGACGTCTAAAAGAATGTCATCAGCAATTAATTCAAAACTTCTCTAATTAATATTACCCTTTGTTTGTTCCTATTCCTAAAGTTATAAAATTTGCTCCTACAACTCTTCCCATTCACTCTCTCTATTAAACAAATTTACGTAGAAAAACATGTTACTCAGAATAATAAATGAAATTGTCTAAATAATAGAATTTATAATAACAAAAATTTACTAACCTATGCATACATACAATTTATATAATATATTATCCTTTCAAGGCTTCTATACAGTTTCGTTCGTCTTTCTAATTTATAATATTATTATGATTTAGTCACGTCCGGTATCCTAGCTGAACAGTTCCGAAACAGAAAATCTGTCCCCTTGACTCGGCCTCAGGAAGTTCGTCATGTCTTCAAAGAGATCTAGGCATCTCTCAGCCTGCTGATTTTATCTTTCTAACATTTGTAATAAAATATATAATAAAAAAAATCTATCTTCTTCCATATTATGTTCGTTCAAAATCAATCAGTTATATGTATATGTTTTAATTTTCAATAATCATTATTAATAAGTAACTTTTAAATAAAAAAAAACTTTCACATATTAAATTTGGGTGACTAATCCTTAAATATAATTCTCAGATAATTTTATACTGATCCTAACATATAATCTAATCCTAAAAAAAATATAATTCCTAATTACTTTAAACACAGAACTATACCAAAATTCATTCATACTCTTCATGTACCAAAATTCTCTCATTCAAAAATAAATGTATCATTCATACTATTATATTAGTCCAATGTCACTTCGTCATATTTTAAATTGATCCTAATTCTGTCATGTTAGTCTGTCAGTCATTTCCTCAAACTCATCCGAGTTGCAAAAAAAATAGGTTCACTATAAAAAGTGGCTAATGCAATTATATTGCAAAGCCCAAATTTAATTTTATCTTTTTCCGGATGCCCCGGCGAATTATGTCTTTAAAAATCCCCTCCCCCTTCTCTAAATATTTGTTCAGTGTTAATTTTGTCCTTAATACCTGTTTGAATGCTTTTACTCTCTTTTTAAAATTGTTCTTATAACTTTTATTAGCCTCCTTTCTATTTCCAGTTTGTCTGTAGGTTTTAACTATATTTTCTTTAAAATTAAAATTTGTCTTTTGTTTGTTGTCCTCAGTCTGTTCGTTTGTTTTGTCTAATAACATCAAAATGTTCCTTTCACTCTGTCCATCCACATCAATATTAATCCTATTTTCTTGAATTTCACTTAATTCTAATTTTTCTACATTTTGACTCTCTTCCTCCACATCTTTCTCTAAAATTTGGGTC
Source organism: Aradus depressus (assembly GCA_963662175.1). Classification (NCBI taxonomy): domain Eukaryota; kingdom Metazoa; phylum Arthropoda; class Insecta; order Hemiptera; family Aradidae; genus Aradus; species Aradus depressus. Next base: position 76,133,590 of record OY759214.1, read on the forward strand.
TGTTCCTCCCCACTGTTATTCTCTGTTCCTTCTACCTCATCAACTTGTGACTGACTGTCAATAATAAGAACCTCTTTTTCTACTTCAGAATTCCCTTCATCCAACTTGTTAATTTTTTGATTTAAGTGCTTTTCTAAGTTTTCTCCTGCTTTATCTATTCGATTTCCTAAACATTGTTTATCTTTCTGCAAATTCTCTATCTGGTCCTTCAAATTGTCCATATTATTATTTAATTTAACTTCTAAATTTTTAATGTCGCCTCTTAAATTTCCCATTTCTCCCTTTAATTCATTTCCTTGTTCTTCTATTTTTTGATTGATATACTCAATATCCCCCCTTAATTCTTTGCCCTGTTCTTCTATCTTTTGATTGATATTCCCCCTTAAATTTCCCATTTCTCCCTTTAATTCTTTTCCCTGTTCTTCTATTTTTTGATTGATATTCCCCATTTCCCCAGTTAACTTTGTTACAAAATTTCCTAATTTATTACTTTGCTCTTCCATTTTTTGATTCATATCCCCAGTTAACTTTGTTAACACAACACGGAGCCATTCCATATCAGGAGCAGCAATGCCCTTTTTTTCTTTATCTTTATTTACCCCCTCCCCTTGCGACTCCTCACCTGTACCCTGCATGGACTCCATTGCGGCTGGAGTCTCCCTTTCTCTATCTTCCGATAACTCCATATCGGATCTTTCCTCCGAACTTGACCCTTCCTCTCTACTTTCCTCCTCTAATCTTCTCGCTTGTCCTCTGGTAATTGGCATTTTCTTACTTTACTAAATATATAATTACTAAACCAAAACAATGTTAAAATAGTAACCTTCTTTTGAAGTCGTCAAAAAAAAATATTATTTCTCAAAATTAAATGTAACCCTTATTTGTCTCTATTCTATCCTTTTCATCTTTTTCAACCTGTTTCCCTACTTTAATTAATATAAAAAAAATTCTCCCATCAAGGTTTTGCCAAAATATGATGGGGCTTTGTGGCGAAAATCGTCCACACAAGGGATATGCCAAAAATGTGATAATAAACTTGTTTGCTACCACATTTCCTGTAGAAATTTGATCTCTTTTGTTTATTTAAATTTTGATTTCTACAGTAGTTTGCCGAAAATTGCCCTAAAAAAATATTATCAATAATTTAAGACATGCAATTTTTAAGAAAGTACACGTATACAACGAAAAAAATTCAATTAAACAAACTTTACACTTGGATTCACAAAGAGATACCAATTTTTAATAATTTTAAATAATATTAATTTCTAATCCAAAGGTTTTTTAAATGATACTACTGGGACAACAGGGAAGATGAATAGAATAGAATTTGAAGAGGACAAATAATTGGGTTATTATCTATATTTACATATTTAAATTTAAAAAAAACTTATTTGAACAAACAAAACAAAAATTTACAATGGCACAAAAACATTAAATTAATACTTAAAAAACTATTTCTTTTTTATTTGGGCATATTGAAAAATATATATTATTAATTGTACCTTCTCGACGCCTCTACCACAAAAACCAGACCCCGTCAACTCTTCACTAATTGTTCAACTTCATTTTATTTAAAACATATCAAACCACATGCACCGTTTTAGAGCTAGCTCACGACTCCATTACATTTAACACTATATCACAGCTGTTTTTTATATGTTTTCTTGTTTTGTTTCTCAAACACCTTGATATATATCTAATATATATATGATATTAGATTATAATTTAAAAAAAATTACCTCTTTTCATTAAAATATTCATTAAAAAAATGTTCCGTAGTGTACATCACAATATATTTGTGTAAAGCATTTTGCTGGTCCAAATAAATATTGTTGTTTATCTTTGTTTATCTACTTTGTTTCTAAGTGATGTTTTTTTTTGTAGACTGCCTGATCATGAGGGCAACCTCGAAAGCCGGCTAGCGAAAATTAATAAAATCTATGAGAGATCAGACTATATTTTATTTTACAACCCGATAAGAACGACATATTTTAATTTTCATCGGAATCAGCAGAAAGGAAAGGGGATCAGAGGGGCTCAACTCAAAAACTGGAAATAACTGCCGATGTAATGAATTTATCAACATGAAATTTCATATCGTCCAAACCCAATGAGGACATTAGCCCACAAATTGCAGCGATATCAGGTGAAGGAAAAGGATGGTTTAGGGGAGGGGGGCTCAATTCAAAAACCCTAATATCTGCCGATATAATGAATTTAGTATAAGGATTTAGGAGCCACTATGTAAGGCTGTACAATATTAGCGCAAATAATCGATTGGTTTTGGAGAAGGAGCGAATAGCCAATTGATTAATTCGTTCTGGGAAAGTACATTGCCTGTGATTTACCATTTTTTTTGTTTTATATTCGTTTTTATTGCTGTCCAAGAGAAAATATCTAATAATTTTAAAAAAACGAAGAAAGGTTTTTGCTTTTTTATTATTTCCTTTCCTTATTATTTTTTTTTTTTTCATTTAGGATCAAAGTGAGACCAGGAAATTTCTATATGTGACCACACATTGATATGATGAGACACTATACATCCAGCAATTTTCCGGTTAAGCACACAAGCGATATGGAAATTACATTAACCTTTTATTCGATAATATTGACAATTTCGATGAAAATTAATAAAATCAATGAGAGATCAGACTATATTTTATTTTACAAATTTTACAAAATTTCATATGTAATTTTTCATAAATTAAAACCTCTTAAGGGAAGGAGGTTCAAGGTAAGGGGGGGAGGGGGGGGGGGGGGGCTCATTTTAAAAACTCTAGTAACTGCCGATGAAATGAATTTATTGACAGAATCTACCAAAAGGGTTTTTTCCCCATTTATTTGTGATGTTCAACCTGATATCTTATCTGAAAGTAGACCTTCTGAGTTGCCCCCATTCTCTTCATCTTCATATCCCTGGTCAGCGAATATAATGGAGATATCTGATTTCTCTTTTGTGGTGGCTCTATAGATATAATATCGTAAACATTTATGGTGGAGGATTTACTTAGATCATATCTGATGTCCATGAATTGAAACGAGACTTCAACAGAGGCCCATTCATATGGTAAGTCCCCTCCATATACCATGCATCATTTCTTTTTACACTGTTCTATTCTTATTTATAGATGCTTTTAAAAATTATTGTTACTTATTTATGTTTAGAATTTTTAATAAATATTATATATTTGCTCATATAAGAAAAAAAGAAAGTAATTTCTTTCGGTTGGCATTCTAGTGCCATTCACAAAAATGACAAAATGAAATACAAAAAATAAATAAATACATTTAAAAAAAATTATAATAATGATAAATAAAAGTAAAATTTAAGCTAAAATGTCCTATGGAAGTCTGGGTCGCAGTGGACGATGTGCGGTGGGCTATCCTATATTGAAGTGGACAGCTCCAGGGCTGAGGGGCAGGTTCTGGAGGAACGTCTCAGTCAGATCGCAGGACGGTGTCCATGGGAGCTATGTCCTGCTCTTTATGAATTATACTGCCCCTCACGAACCACCGGTGCGTTGAGACCTATGCGGAGGGTTTTGTTTTGAAATTATTGTAATTCTCGTTTTACTGATTTGCTTGCACTGAACCATATTTGCTCATATAAATGTGTACATATTTTTTTTATTTCACCAGCTGAGAATTTTATATTCTCCAACCCCTTGATTTACAAAATTTTAAAAAAAGTCCGGTGAATCGCCAGGAGTGTACTTCCCCAGCACGAAATAATCAATTATGTTTTCGCTCTCCCTCCAAGACTAATCGACCGCTTGGGCTAAAACCCAATATTTGACTATCAAAAAATTTCTGAATCCTCATAATAAATTTTGTGTCAATACATTCATTACAACAGCAGGCATTAAAGTTTTTGTGTTAAGCATCCTCCTAATCCCCCCCCCCCTTTTACTTTGACCAATTTGGCTGAAAATCAAGTGTTGTCCTTAGAGGGTTTTAGATGCACATATAAAATTTCCTGTTGATAGATTCATTTTATCAGGAATGTTCAACGTGTTCAAAGACACACGAATTTTGAATCTGGAGGTGAGAAAACATGAATTTCCGTTAAAATATTTGCATGGAATTTCTGACCAATTACTACATAACTTCCCCTATGGAAGGCTCTGTACAATAACTGCCGATCAAATAAATGTATCGACACAAAATTAAGTATGGAATTCAGAAGTCCCTGTGTATGTAAGTCAACTATTGATTTTTATCCAAAGATCGATTTGTTTTAAAGGGAGATCTTATTATTTTTTTTAATTTAGCAAAATAACACTTTTTGGTTCTGGAGGGGGGAGGGGGTAGATTAATTACCCCCTTTACCCTCTCCATACATACACCCTTAAACCAGAACATAGTTCAGTATTGGGAAAAGTGATTGGTTTTTTCTAGAAGGGCTTAATCCTACCTCTTAAGGAAGGATTACAATTTTTTTTTATTCGTTGAATCCAATCTACAAAGTTATAAATCTTCTTTTGCCTCGAGTAGGATTTTTTTCTTAAAATCTATGGGTATTTGGTGGGAGTGAAGTAAAGTACAATATCGACCTTTTCTCGTTCTCTGGAGATTACAATTCTGATCACAATTCATGAGATTTCCGTAAAAATAGAACAATGTCAGAATACATTGTTATATCTAAAAATATGGATATTAATTATTCTAATATATTTAAACGAATATAATGAAAATGGAAATATAAGAATTGGAGGACAACCAAAAACTTGGCAGGATGTAGTGAGAAAACCATGTCAGCAATACAATATAAGGAAGGGATGACTTGGCCAACCAATAGGGGCTCAGAAAAGTCCCGTCGGGAAAAATGGAAGCGAGTTAGCCGCATTCAGACAGGACACACATACTGGAACCAGCCCTTGGTCCTTCAACATCCCAAAGCTAGGTCTCAGCTTTGGGAGCAAACAACCTTACTAGAGAAGAAGATGCTTCCTATTATTTTGAGACAGACAGCAGAGGTTGAACAGTGAAGAAATCCGAAGACCAGTTGAAAATACGACAGACAACGAAAAGCAACAAGGTACCTCTAGACCATAAGGAATTGTACCAATATATTTTAGGATAATAGTAAATTTTAGAAAGGATTCTGAGTAATAAATAAGTATAATGTTTAATAATGTTTTTCACAAATATATTTAGTCAAATAATCATGAAGTAAGTTTTCCTTTATGTATTTTGCACCTCATGTCATCTTGATTTTTCAAAACTCTTGAGTCTTGGCGAACCCACGCAAAGAAAAAAAAGTAAGTAAGTAATCAAATAGAAAAAGAATAATTTTACAGAACAACATTAATTATATTTACAACATTAATTATATTTACAACAGTTCTGCGATCTGTATCGTTATCGTAGAAAGCTAATAAAATAAAAATAAAAACAAGTCGTCGGTGAATCATCGGCAATGTATTTCCCCAGAACGAATTAATCAACTAACTTTTCAACTCCCCATATATCGGTAATTAGGGGTATCTAAATATTAATAAATAAATAAAAAATATAACAATTAAATAATTATCGAGAAGGCTTCAGAATGAAAGGAAGAGAGAGAGAGAGCTGGTCTAGCTCCAGTGATCACGACTGTCTGTCCCCGAGTGTGCATGTCGATCCATCGGTAAAGTTTGCGTCTGTGCATTGTTCTTATTTCTATATGGCAGAAACTTAGGTGGTGAAAAAAAGAAGAGGATGCCCGCTCAAGAATGTTGTAGCGCATTTTGAGGTATGAAGAAAGAATAGAGAAGAAATATGTGCCGCTCGACCACTCTGAGTACATCAAACGTTGTAGCGCATTTTGAGGTATGAAGAAAGAATAGAGAAGAAATATGTGCCGCTCGACCACTCTGAGTACATCAAACAATCTGAAGTTCACCATTACTCATCAGCCACAAGTAAAAATATTGTTAAATCATACTGACATTACTGAGCTTAGCCAGCGCCCTCCACCATGAGCCTTACTCTGTCTCGCTCGCTCGCTTCCCCCACTTTCTCCCCACCACTCTGTCACCGAGAGTCGCCTACAACTTGGAGAGGACACATCCCCTGCGGATATATTCACGGAACACGAAGACATCCCTGTGAGGACCCCCTCTGATCTTCTCATGTAAACTATCTATCTATCTATCGTGGCGCTACAACCCGGTGACGGGTCCTGGCCTCCTCCACCAACAGCCGCCAATTGTCCCGATCCTGTGCGGCTGCCATCCAGTTCCTGGTGCGGAACATGTTTCGGGCATCTTCTGCCACACCATCTGCCCATCTCAGCTTAGGTCTTCCTTGCCGTCTTACTCCATGAATGGGCTCCATTAGCAGCTTCTTCGGCATTTCCTCAGCTTCCATCCTGGCGATATGTCCCGCCCATCTTAACCGCCCAATCTTCATGACTTGCAGAACATCTGGTTCTCTATAGAGTTCGTAGAGCTCCTGGTTGGTGCGTCTGCGCCATGCATGGCCTACTTGCACTCCTCCAAATATTCTGCGAAGAATCTTCCTTTCGAACACCAATAGGCTCTGTTCGCTCATTTTCGAAGTTGTCCAGGTTTCTGAGCCATACAGAAGAACTGGGCGGATAAGGGTCTTATATAGAACGACTTTAGTCTGCCTGGATATGTGGTTGCTTCTGAAGTGCTTGCTGAGACCATAGTAACACTTGTTTGCCGCAAAGATTCTTTTCCTTATCTCAGTTTCGTTAACATTGTCTTGTGTAACTATGGAGCCCAAGTACGTAAATTCTGTGACCTTCTCAAATTTGTGGGGACCTATTTCAAGGCTCTCACCTTGGGTAGGCACTTCTCCAGTGACCATGTATTTGGTCTCATGTAAACAGGGACCAGTAACGAGGAGCGCCCAACGTTTATTTTATTTTATTTTTGTTATCTTGAATTATATTTTTTTTCATTTTCATTATTGCTCCACTCTATTCCTTACACATTTTATACTCCCCCCATTCTGAGCCTTCAGCTTCTCGGACCTTAACCTTCATAACATTAAGTGCCTGACCCTGACTCAAACATTATGGTGCACTGGATGAGGAATATTATATAATATTTCAGTTAGGAAAGTTATATCTTGTAGGAGGTCGACCTATGGCAGCCAATAATCCCCCGTTTAATCCTACCGTTAGACCACATACTTTGTAATAAATAAATAAAACAAACTTATTTTTGAAATATTGTCTATTCCACTAAAGATATATATACATATATAACTACCGGTTTCGGTAGTTACCTGACGATGGTATAAAGCCGAAACCGGTAGTTATATATGTATATATATCTTTAGTGGAATAGACAATATTTCAAAAATAAGTTTGTTTTATTTATTTATTACAAGTTTCCACAATATGTCCGCGTTTCTCAACTTAGAAGTTGCACATACTTTGTGTAGTAATTACTGCAAGTTTTTTTGTAAACACTTGCCCTTCTACACTAATCCTCTTTAACAATTAGGACACTTATTTTAGTTTCTTATTATAGTTTGTAATTATGGATCGGGACCGGGACCCATCCGGATTACTGAATTGTCCGGATTTTTAAATGTGCTTTCAATAACTGTATATATATATATGTATATGTATCGACTAGAGGATACATGACGCTCGGGAGACTACTGTATTGCAAAATAGAGGCTGAAGGGTTCGAAAAATACAGAACACAAAATATTTTAATAAAGTATATTGAATAAGAACATGTACATTATGTAATTTACACTCTACAATACTTTTCAGAAAAAAAAACAAGAATCTACAATAATTAATGGAAACTTACTGGGTAAAAAAGTCCTTAATTGTTTTTTGTACAAGAGTTGACGTTTCTGTGCAGCCATGTCTCTCAGTCTTTTAAGAAGTACGAGTTATGTCGCCGTCCCCTCAGGTTGCCTCTCTAATCACACACCTCCCACATCCCACCAGCTCTCACCGCCGAGCCGATTCGGATGTGCGACGCTCCGGATTTTTGACGTCCAGATTTTCGACACTACTGTATTTATATTATATTTACATATTTTATACATGCATAACCATTGACAATTCAAAGGTTTATATATTTAATAATCTTTTTTCTATTATAGTACAAACATTATTTTAATTATTTGTCCCTGGGCTGTCCTTCCTTCCGAATCGGGTTCTGGGTCACCCTTTATTTATTTTCTGAAATTTAGGTACCCCTAATTACTGACCATTACAGTATATATTTTTGTGGAATTAGATAATATAAAAGTTAAACCGGTTCTTGTCCAGCGAGAGAAAAATTATATTCAAAATAGGTATCTGACAATTTGTTTTTCTACCGTAATGCAAGACTTATGTATCCCGTTAAGAACTAAATGGACGGCTTAGCTAGAAAAAGCCAGGCTTATCGGCGACTGAGCCCTTTAAGACCCTTTCAGTCAAAGAAGGTCATGAGAATGAAGTACATTGGTGATAGAAATATTGTTTCCGAGATAAGGTCAGTTTCTGACTATTCTACCCTAAAGAAAAGGAGTTTTCCTCTTGGCGGCTATGCCTGTGTCTATGTAAATCTTTCCTTCGTTCGCGATGACTTCTGCAAAAATGCACCAATTTTAATTATTATGAATATACATGAATGGTGGTGCGCACCTGAGCTAAGTTGTAGAAGGAAGAAGTGAGTTTCTACATGACAGGCTCAAGCTCTGACGGCGTTGTCATGTTACGTTACAGATGTCACGCAAGGTTTTAAACTATTCTAGCAAGTCTTGTGAAAATTCGATCTAAATTATTGTCAACAATATTTAAGCAATAAGAGAGTCATAAAATAATTTAATATTTCCAAAATGATTGCGGATGTTTTAATTGTAATTACATGACTATCGTAAGTATTGACATAAAACTAATTGTACCAAATGAATTATGATTGAACAAATCCTCAATTTGGAGACTTAGTCATATTCAACAGAACACAAAATTACACGCCGTGATATCAGATTATATTACATTATTATATATTAATTAAATTACATAATTTATGATATGTACACCCCTCACCTATATATATATAATATGTCTCTATAATCAACACAGAAAATATAATATATTATATATATAGTAATTTTCTGACCCACATATAGATACATTTCATTCCTAAATTATTTGGAGGAATCCTTTCCAATGAACACACACACATGATATTTAAACATAACTATGAGATTTTGTGAAATAGACAATTTTTTTTTTAAAACATACCTATTTTTGTCGATTTGTCTCCTCGTGGCGGAGAAAGAAGAAAGCACTATGACCCTGCGTCTGGGACGACTGCAGGCACGCAGGTGGTCGCCCCCGGTGCCCCACTTTATCCCGAGGTCTCTCGCCGCGTCTAAGAAATCGCTCCTAGCCGACCACTGCAACAGATAATTATTTTGGTTTATAATAAACACGTTAGGCCTTCATTAATATGAAGATGGCTGATGTAGTGAGAAGTGATTATTTCACAGGATGTCAAATATAAGATAGTCTGACCTCTCACAGATTTTTATTGGTAGTAATAGCTAGCCGGCTTTCGAGGTTTCCCTCATCATCAGGCAGTCTGATAAAAAATTAAAAATTTTGAATAGAACTAAATATAATAATAATAATAAATAAATAACAATCTAAAACATTAACAATTTAAAATTTCATGGATGGGGACAGACGAGTTATCCCTATCCACCATCTGAGTCACAACTCTCTCAAGATGGTGGACAGGGATAACTCGTCTGTCCCCATCCATGAAATTTTAAATTGTTAATGTTTTAGATTGTTATTTATTTATTTTTATTATATTATTTAGTTCTATTCAAAAATTTTAATTTTTTATCAGACTGCCTGATGATGAGGGAAACCTCGAAAGTCGACTAGCTATTACTACCAATAAAAATCTCTCTAAAAGAGGTCAGACTATCTTATATTTGACATCCTGTGAAATTAGGCCCTCATTTCCCCGACGAAACGGTGATCAGCAACACCAAGATAAAGAAAAAAAAATTATTCCTTTTGACTCTTATAGAGGTGTTCCAGATCTTACTATCGGTCATTCCGAGCCACCGAACATGCCATTTATTCCATACTTTTTCCTTAAAATAGGAAATGTAATCACGGGGACTGCGGATGTGGGCAGTCCTTCTAGTATGTCGTGCCTGGTATACGTATCTGCTGACTCGTTACCCGCAATCCCACAAAGACCTGGGATCCATAGGAAAGCAACTGAAATCTTTATTGACACAAGGGCTACTAGTGTGTCTTGGACAAGATGTTCAGATAACTGATTTCGCATGGTCAATAATAGTATGGAATGGAATTTATGGATATGGAAAGAGAGCTGTTAATGGCGGGTTATCATTTGATAATATGATTGGTGAGATCTATAAGCGCCTGATAATAGCTTTACCGGTGGAGTCGTAAGTTATGGCCTGAATGGATATCGTCATCAGTATCTCACTCAATCCTACAATTCAAATTTATATCTCCATTGGATCTCATAGGTTCACATCGCGGACTCCCACCCTTGGGGTAGAATATATTAAAGATTATATAAAAGTCCCAGGTTGGTTTTGACAAGATGGTTGAGGTTGATTTAGCTCACGCACTGATAGGACGGTGATGTATTGACTTGGGATCTGTATTGAAGTTACCAAAGATGGTTTCAATATAGATACTGTCAGCCATGCCGTGTTCTGACTCCAACCTGTTCTACATCAATCTTCGCCTACCTTTTCAAGTGCCTCATTCAACTTCAAACAACATTTTTTCAAATATTAATCATGTATTCAAGACATATTTTGAGAATATTGTTACTTTATATCAATATTTTAAATAGAAATTTAGAAAATGTTTAATGTTTTATAAATATCGGAAGACTTTTTGTCAAGCGCCAAAAAAAATGGATAAATTTTCTCCTCGAAGGAGAGTGGCTAGAGGCTCCAGCCATCTGATTGAGAGTAGTTCTTAATGCTATTGGTTGGTAAAAGCCTCCAAATAACATTAAGTTGGAGAATTTCTTGGAAAATGTCGGCTAATACTGCTAGTTACGTTCACTTGACTAACGCAAACCCCACAACTGGTTCTCTTTATATTTTTTTTCATAAGTATAAAAAGACTTATACCTCCTCTTCAACCGCCCAGGGAGCTAGAAAACTTGCATATTTAATCGGTCCTTGAGCGGGAAAGTAGTTGACGTGGAAGTATTTCTCGAAATTTTAATTTTTCTAAAATGTTAACGTTTTAGCTGTTATTTCGGTTTTAAGTTGGTAATTTTCAAAGTTGAACGTACACTAGTCTGATAGTAAATTTAACGCTGATTCCGAAAATGTGGTCAAAAATCGAAAAAAAAACTTTAAAAAATCATATCTCGGCAACGGATTGAAATAGAAAGGTGCGGTTGGCCGCATTCTACTCCATTTTCGGTCTAGTTTCATCCAATTTTTTTTTTTTTTTTTTTTTAGTTACGAGGAACTTACCCTGTATAAGTCAAATATTGAGTTTTAGTCTAAACGATCTAATAGTTTTGGTTGGAGGGAGAGCGAACAGGAAGGAAGAGTGGCAGTGGATATTGTGAAAATCGCATCGCTCGCTGCTAATTAGTTTAACTAAAAGCCATGTATAATTATTAACATTAAAAAGATGTGAAGACATGTAAGATAACTAATGCTCTTGTGTTGTTGCAGTGTTTCTGTCAGGGATGCATGACAGTGCTCTCATTGACCCTCGTCGCCTCACTCACTGTCTACTCAGCGGTCGTACTTCCAAAGGGTGGCTACTACTTCAATGTCTCCGGACTAGCAGCCTGCGACCCATTCTATCCTCGGCCTTCCATCAGGATCCTGGCAGCCTGTTCCTTCTATTTCCCGACAACGATGCTTCTCATGTATTGCTACGGCTCGGCGTTTCATGCCAGCAAACTCAGGATCAAAGGAGGAGGAGTCAGCACGCCGAGTGACATCAGTGGGTCTACTATACAGAAGGTAACTTTTACTTATAATAATTAGATAGATTGATAAAGAATTTTGAATAAAAATATACAACGAACAGAAAATGATGTCACTAGATGATATCATTAAACAATAGTCATTTGACCGTCTATCTGGTTGGACTATATTCTCAACTCTGTGATAATTTTTTTTTTCTATTTTTTTATTTTATATATATTATGACAGAAATTCCTTTGGCTGTATGGTGAATTTTACTATGTTACTATTATGTAGAGATTTGTTTTAGTTATTGTGTATGTTAGAATGAATGTTTTGAATGTAGAGAGAGTGCGTGAACCTAACTAACCCCACCCCGTAGAGCTATGCCAGTTGTCTTTTAATCGCTGTGCTGTGTGGGTGGGGTAGATGAACCACTGATGATGACGCTGTTGCGTTGAAAACCGGTTCTGGTTAAAATAAAGCAGTGGGAAGACAACGTCTTTTATTTTTATGAGATATTCTCTCTTAGTTATTATATATTATTAAACGGAATTCTTTAAAAAAAATTATTCTCAGAAATTTTCACCCAAACGCCCTATTTCATACAAGACATGCAAATGTGGCCTGGAGACTAACTCGATATGATAGAATTTCTTTTTGAAAATGTGATAGATGAGAGTCCATATCATCCACAATATGATGAAGGGCTGATCTCTCTTCTCAACTTTCCCTTCACTGATAACGTTCCAAAAGGAACTCCTCCACCGTATCAATATGAAAAGATATTACTGAGATGTGTGTTGAGATCACCTTGCACACCTTGAAGGGGCCCGTAGTACGTCGTCCGTGGGTCAAGTCGTCATCTTGTTGACCTACATACTAACTTCCGAATCCTCATACTAAATGTTGTATCGATACATTCATTACATCGGCAGTATATATTTTTTTGAGAGCAGTCGCTCAGTTGTATGCATGCTTCCTTACTGAGCTCAAGATCGCGGGTTCGGATTCCGACCGAGAACCTTAGGTTTTTTTTTTATCTGGGAGGTGAAGACATCATAAGCATGCCGTTCTTCGGATGGGAAGTTGAGCGATAGTCCCAAGCCTATGCGATGTCAGGTACTACCCTAAGTCTATAAACCTAGCAGGCCCTAGTTAGTACGTACACCTCAGCTAGTATGTTCCAGGCAACCCTCGGCAACTCGTTACAAAATTTGTTTTCGACACTATAAACATTTTCAGAAGAAAAAGATTACTTAGTGGAAAATATTTTCGGCAGTAAAATTTGAAAAATCAATCTCTATAGGATCAATAAGTAACTATTAGACAACCTCATTGTCAACTACAGGAGAGATACTTCATTAGTAGCTCGCCATAGTAGAGTAGGAAAAAAGTAGTCAGGTATCACTTCCTTAATTTTATGAGGACCATTTTTATAATGAATAATGTTTCCATAGGACACACTGTTTTCGCATAAATTAACCAAACGTCTGAAATAGAGAGGTTTCCGATTTTTCTTGCCTTTTTTCCTTTACTGAAATTTACGACAATACTCCAAATTTCCATTCAAGTCGAAACACGTCTAGATTTAGTGCAATGTAGAATGGGGGTAAGAGGGCTCAAAAAGGCTATCCTATAATAGCCACCATTTAGTGCTATAAATATGTATGAAGGCAGGAGAGGAGAGTCGGTAGATTAGCAGGCTGTCAGTTCGGTCTTTAGTAGGTCCACTTTATCGGGGAAACCTACCATTCAGGACCACGGATCCTCAATTCATCAGCCTCATACGTCTTCATCAACCCCTATCCTATTTCATTTGGGTCGTCTATAGACCCTAGGTCATTCAGGGTCGTTCCCTTTTATCAATGGGTTACAAGATGTCCTACAGTCAGAGCCATTGGATTTACTGGGATTGGGTGATCGCCTGTCCCATAATCTTTTAAAGTCTTCAGTGAGTCACTCGCAATGTATGCTATACTTATGTAATATAGATAGCTTTTGATCCACTACAAGGGATATTAAATTGTAATAAAAATGTCTATCGTTCGCGTTTTTAATAAAAATATAAATTATCTTTACTTTAATTCAAAGACGCGGAGATTTTTTCAAAATTGTATAACTGATTTTACTAAAAGAAAATATTCATGGGATGGCAGATCGCCTATCTAATAGAACGATACTTAAATTTACTGATTTTAATATATAAATTGGCTTTCTGTAAACCAAAGGCGAAAGTTCGTTCAGCGAAGAAAGTTTCGAAGAACTAAATTGTTAGGTACTTCATTGGACATTGTCAACTTTCCAGATGGACACTCTGGAGCAATTTATATGAAACCGAAAAACTTTTTTGGGTCCAAGCCAGGTATGGTCACTTCTTACTGTCACTTTGGTAACTTATATCTCGGCAGGTACTTGACGATGGTAAGAAGAATCCTTTTTCCTAATCCATGGTACCTGATTACAGCCCCCTTGGGCTCCCCCCAAACTTTATATATTGCTATTTATTATCAAGAATATATTTGGAACGAGTCGCACATCCATTACATTGCAAGTAAGATGTTGGGACGAGATTTCTCATAGAAATAAAAGACGTTGTCTTCTTTAAATGTACCGCTGATGATGACGCTGTTGCGTTGAAAACCGGTTCTGTTAAAAAATAAAACAGTGGGAAGACGACGTATTTTATTTCTATGAGGAAAATAAAATCTCATTGAAACCAATTGACCGTTTTCAATAGTTGACTTATACTTCTCTGATCGCACTCTCCCATTCGGCCGATTTGTCTGAAGATCACTAAGTGTCGATCTTATGGGATTCTGATTACACAAATAACATTTCATTCTATCGGAAGTTGTCATGTTCACAGACACTCACACATAGACAAAGAGGAATTTTTTTTTCATTTTTGGAGTCAAGGAAAACGTGGGATATGGTTGAAAATTCAAAATCTAGTTTCATCAATCAATTTCATTACATAACTTCCCCTGTACTTCTTATAGCTGGGAAGTACATTCTTATATAAATCATTGATACAAATATACACTTTTTGCATCAGTTTTGATTTATTTTCCCTTTCAGATTCATATAACCAGTTACAATTTAGATATTTTTTTCCTTCCCCAGCTATACAAAGTTTAAGGGCATTTATATAATCGGTCAGAAAGTCGATTTTCAATCAATCTCAGAAAATCGCTGATGCCAATAACACATTACATATATATATTTATATATACCCAATATTGCCACTATTAAATGAATTTTAGGAGAGGAGAGGGAGTGTTATCTGCTGAGATAATCAAAATTATATTTTAAAAAATAATAATAATATTATAACACTTCCTGTAAAATTTTTTGTCTTTTACTAAATTTTGATTGATATATATATATATTTCCGAAAAGGGCCCTAATAAAAACTTGATTTGAACTCAAGGCAAGTGGGAATTGCAATGGGGTAGATTGGTCTAATAAGAATTTAATAAAAAATGTAATCAAAACAGGTTATACTGAAGCAGACATTTGTATGTAAATACAGTTATAAAGCTATATATGGAGAGCAATGCATGGAATATAATATACTGAAGCAGACATTCGTATGTAAATAGAGTTATAGAGCTATATATGGAATATAGTATACTGAAGCAGATATTCGTATGTAAATAGAGTTATAGAGCTATATATGGAATATAGTATACTGAAGCAGACATTCGTATGTAAATAGAGTTATAGAACTATATATGGAATATAATATACTGAAGCAGATATTCGTATGTAAATAGAGTTATAGAGCTATATATGGAATATAGTATACTGAAGCAGACATTCGTATGTAAATAGAGTTATAGAACTATATATGGAATATAATATACTGAAGCAGATATTCGTATGTAAATAGAGTTATAGAGCTATATATGGAATATAATATAGGTATATAGTATAATAATAAATATGTATAACAAGCGAATGTGATACATGAATAAATAAAATATCTTGGATATTGAAAGATAAATCATTAATTAATGACATTATATTGTAATAATCGATTAAGTCTTCAATCAACTAATAGGTCTTGAGGCCACTGCCGCTTTGTGATTTTACGAAGGATACGGTATTGTAGGGTTTGGATTTTAAGAGAAGAATTGGAAGGTTTAGATCGGTCCAGAAACCCAGGATGGTTTTGAAGGATCCAGAAACCCCTTGTAAGTCAACTATTAATTTTTAGCTGAAATGGATCGACTGGTTTTGAAGGAAGAGCAAAACATAATTAATTAATTCGGGGAAGTATATTGTCGGTGAATCATCGACGACTATTTTCTTAGTATTTAGTTCTCTAAATATTAAATACCCTTCCTAACTTGCCTAGGTGGTGGAACAAAACTCAATACTAGCCATGTGTAAATATTAATTAATATAGGTGAGAGAAAGGAGATGAGATGAAAGGAGGCTTTCAGGACACTCTAAAGAGCCCAGACCGCATCTCAAGTGACACAAAGCCTCTAGCCACCCTGAAAAGAGGCTTACAAGCCCCCTTAAAACTACTATTCCTGTCCGAAAAATAACCTACAACAACGAAACTTTCTTCTTCCCGAGCAAAGTTAAATATTATACCTCCAGTTATTATAATAATAATATATATTTCCCACAATTATTTTTTTCATGTATGATAGTAAAGGTCTTGTGGGACAAGATTCAGAAATAAAGTACCCTTTTTATTCCCAACCAGAACAGGGTTTCAACGCCACTGCGTTCCCATCAGTGGCTTACCCAACACGTACAATGTGGAGTCTAATGAAACACTGCTTAGTAACTTACAGGGGTGAGGATACGAGTTTTATTCTCTCACTCTCCACACATGCAAATAATGTTTTAATTCTTATTTGTACGTATAAAAAATGAGTGAATCAACCTCAGGTGAGCAGATAGTGTGTCATTAGACTCCACACTGTACGGGTGGGGTAACCCACTTTTATTTTAGTAAATGCAGCTGGTTAGATTGACAAAAATATTACTTATACCACTTGAACTCTAGAACCGTCTGGGATGCAACAGAAGGCTATCTCTTTCGATGAAGAGGGATGCCATTGAGTTCCATATGGTCATCTGGAAGGTGGCAGCCCTCTGGACCTGGATAAGTGAAAGCAACTGGTTAGGTCAACGAAAGACCACTCTGATCTTTGATCTATGGAGAAATGAGGGGGTTTCTGGTACACCCACAAAGTACAAACAAATATTATTTATTTGAAGGGATAAGTAAGTAAGGGAACAAAGAGAGCTTCTGGTCAACTCTTCTATTGTACTGAACCGCCAAGTAGAGCGTAAAGATTGTTTGTTCTGTACACTTGTATCGAACCACAAAGAACTTCTTAAGACAGAACAAAAACAGAACCAATGTAGGGCTTCAATGTTAATAAGAACGCCAAAGGGGAGGATATTTCGAGAAAGGAAATAAACAGATCTTTTCTATTATAGTTAGATAAAAAAAAAAAAAAATATAAGACAGACAAAAAATTAAAATTGTATTTTTTTTTTAATATTTTTAGTGATACATAAATTGTAAATTCTCATTTTGTATCTCCGCTCATTAAATAAAAAGTTCACCTTTAGGAAAAGCAAAATAGGTACCTATTAGTTTAATTGCACACATAGTCGTCGAATTCTCGTTGTATGCAATTGGATGGTCCTCGTTAGAAGGAACCCTAAGAAACTCACCCTTTACTGCCTGTCCGCAATTGGAAGGCGCCAAGCCATACCTGCCACTTCCCTAGGACTTAGAAACGAGCACTTGTGTGCACATTTGTTAAGCCTGGTGACAGAGAACATTCCCTGGCAGGGAGCCACAGACCTATCAGCCGGCTCCCCGTCTTCGGTAAGGATTTGGAGACTCATATCTTCAATGAAATTCGGGCCCAGGTGCACGCCTTTGTATCCCATAGACAGTCTCAGTGGCTTGAGGGGCAGGTCCGCCAAAGCTATTAAAGCTGGTGACGGAAACTGGCTACCCAGTGTTCAGCCGATTTGTCGCCTCCTGGCGAGCCCCCTGGATTTATCCCGAGCTCTCTCGGCACGCCAAGGAAATTAAGGTCGGCTGGGAGTGACCGCATTACGTCGCAGATGGTCGGCGGCGGTCACTCCTAGCCGACCATAGCAACAGATAATTATTTCTTTATTTTTTTTTTTTTATTATACAATAAACTTGTTAGGCCCTCTTTTCCCCGACGATTCGGCGAACGGTTGTCGTCGCCTCGACCGGAGGTCGGCAACCCAAGAAAAAAAAGAGTAGTACATGCAGGCGAAGGACAGAGAAATCTGTGAATAGACGTCAATAATGTCAAAGTCCCATGAAGAGTTCCAGAAGCCTACAGAAAAATCATGGGTCTCACAGGCCTTCAGAAAGAGATTTTTCTCTGTTGTGGATCAAAGAGCAGCGTCCATTTCCTGTTAAGGATGCCAGCCCTTTATTGCTTGGAAAAGGAAGAAGATAAGTGGCAATACTGTCATCGAAATTGATCCTTTTCTGCCGGTTCTCAACAGTTCATTTAATTTTAAAAGATATTTCGGCTTTTAAAAAGATATAAAGCCGAATTATTAATAAATTATTACCAGGGATAGTTAAAATCCTCTCAAATGAAAAATAGTCTAATTGTATGTTTAATCAGACGGAAATGGAGAAGGGGAAAAATTGGCACGTACAGTGTCTAGGGATTTCCCAAGATCCCGTCCTTTCAACGAAACGAGGACGAATTCGAAAAACGTTCTAGACATTCCGGAAATTAAATGTATCTTGGCGCAAACAAGCAAGACTTGATTATTCAATTTTATTGTCAATATTCGAAAGAGTCAATGTATTAAAAAAAAAAAATTCTTGGAGAGCAACGGAGCATATTGGCATGGTGGTATGGGTGCTTGCTTACTGAGTTTAAGATCGCGGGTTCGAAACCCGGCCGAGGCCCTTAGTTTATTTTATCTGGAAGGTAAAATAAATTTAAGCTCCCCGTCCTTCGGATGGGATGTTAAGCGATGGACCCGAACCTGAGCGAAGTCAGGTACTCGTTAAAGACCCATACCCTAGGTGAATAAAAATTTAGGGTAGGCAAAATGTAGGATTCTCATAGCAGAGTCGCACAGTGGGACGAAACAGGCGATTCACTGGAAATGGCTTTTTGACCCGGTTATTCCTTTATAAAAATTTCAATGTGGGTCATACTCTATGTATTTTTTCGTGCTGAATCGAATGGTGAATCGTTAGGCGATAGGAATGATACAAAAGAAGCTAGAACACATAAATAGAACAATGATCTTTGGTTTTTTATGTTTACATAAATAGGTTTATGTTTACTTAAATAGGTAGGTACTTAAGAATTAATAAAAACGCTAAGGCCATAGTAGCCGATGTGTTGAAAAAAAAAAAAATAAAAATAAATATTTTATTTTTTATTTTTTACTTTTGTTTAATTTTTTGTATGATTTGTTTAATTTTGTAAACCAATATAAAATACAAAACAAAAGCGCAAATAGGAACATATAAAAAAAAAAGTTAAGTAAAATCTGTACTTAGCAACTGAAAAAACTTAAGCAATGAAATAAGTAAAATAAGGTACCTTCAGTTAACTTCCATCTTATTATCGGTTTCTTCTAGCAATTCGGGTCCTTCAACAATTCTTTCCTATATCCACATTCCACCCACTTTTTCTTTAAATGTCCACAAAATATTTTTAGTTTATTTTCGAGGAGTAATATGTTACGCATAGAAACATTCGCAGGAGAGATGGTGCGTAAAATCTCCTCTCTTCAAATTACACAATTTTGTGAATCACCAGGATGTTTAATAAGTTATATAACTCACGCTTTTTCCCGAACATGGTGGTGTGCCAGGACCGAGAACGGATATTGAACGATAAGAGTAGAATTAAGAATACATAGACAACAAACACTGGGTTTTGCTGGACTTTGACCCTAGAAACCACTTGTTCAAACATGATTTCCGGGAAAAATGGGACGAAGTGGGATATGATTTTTGCGTATTTCTCTCACTAGATACCTAAGGTAAACACCTGTGGAGTCCGTTTTTTGGAACAACTCGGAACTTTTTTGTAACGCGAGAAAATGTACGCAAAATGCCCACAACATTACTAAATATCAAGTGTTAAACATTAAAACAGCCATTTTTTATTTCATTTATATTTTTCTCAGCTTGAATACACCTCATAAGTAGGAAAAAATTATACAACATTACCAAAAGAACGAAACTCTTAGGAACAATTAAATAGAAAGATACGGTTTCATGCAAATTCAAGTCTAGAGCTCTCGATTTTAGATACATATGCCGGAAACAAGGCCTTATCCTTGCATGTCTCTGGAATGTCCCCACATTTTCTTATTCCAGAAAGGCTAGAAAACGATCCTATGAGCTCGCTTACTGGAAAAAAAAAATTTGAATTTTTCATCCATGTCGGGGAATTTACCTGAGTCGTCCCACTGTGAGTCGGGCTCATGTCCACCAGAGTGACGAAAGAGCGCTCTGGTGGTAGGCTATATGACCTTGTAGTTAAAGCCCTGTCATGAGTCATAATAACTAACTCACGATGACAAGAATTGAATTTCAGGCAAATCGGCCAGAGGGAAGGATGAGACAGAGGGAGAATACAATAATTGCCACTGTAGTGAATGTATTGACATGAAATTACATATGTAAATTCAAGCGTAAGGGAGGGGGGTGGGGAGATCAGAGAGGTCCTCAATTCGAAAATTTCAGTAACTGCCGATGTGTTGAATGTATCGATAGGAAATTTTATATTTACATTGAAAACCTCACAATGATGACACCTATCAATTTCCCGCAAAATCATCGAAAGAAAGGGGGCTCAGAGAAGGCTCGAATCAAATAACCTAATAATTGCCGATGTATTAAATGTATCGATACAAAATTTAGTATGAGGAATCAGAAGTCAATATGTAAGGCAAATATTGAATATTGGCGCAAACGGTCGACTGGTCTTGGAGGGGAGCAACTGTGTCATTTTATCTATCAATTTAAAATTGAAAAATTAATTTTTTTCCACTAATACATGACAAAATTACCCTCTGAAATTGATACATTCATAATATTCTGTCAGAATTTCTGTAATTTTTCAATCAATTTTTTTTCTTCTTATAAAAACTTAATTAAACTTTTAAACTTTCTAGGGGAAAGAAAAAAATGTAAGGACAGACTTTTTTTTTTTTGAAGTATAATTAATCTTGAAAAAACTAGACTTAAGAATAAGTTCCATGATTAATTTACGTTATTCTGAACAATTCTGCTCAGTTTCTTATCTTCTCGTTAAGTTTTGTTCATATTATGAGGAAGAAGCATATCCAGAGGTTTGAAAATAAAGTGCTGAGGAAAATAGCAGGTCCGGTGAAGGATAGAGAAACCCAGGTAGTAATGGATCAGAAGAAACAGGGAGCTGAGGGACATCTTCTGGCAATATCCGACCATAGAAGCTGACTGAAGCGGCGACTGCGGGCATGTTGGAGGGGAGCGGATTGCAGACATCTATACATAACATTATAGACGTTCAGGTCCAAGGAGCCAGATCACGGCTGAGACAGTGGCGGATACAAAGGAGAATAATAATATTTCAGTCTTGATTATTAAGCCGTCAAACGGCATCAAACCAGCCAAAATATTAGTCCCCTTGTCCTTCATTCTTCCAAATCTTGTGAATAAGTTATAAGATCCAAATCTTGAAGCAAGTGGTTCGGAACAACGGAATGCACACATTACAAGACTTTTTAAGAAATTTCCCAATAATGGTCACATCTCCGATCCAGTCGTCCTAAAATGGAAACCGAAACGGCTGATATGTAGCCTACTAGGGGTGCTCTATTATTTGAGGAACATATCCATCAAAGCAAATATGAGTGAGTATTAAGAATAAGTTCCATGATTAATTTACGTTATTCTGAACAATTCTGCTCAGTTTCTTATCTTCTCTTATGAGTGAGTATTAAGAGCTGGAGGACATGGAAGCTAATGGCAACTTTGCAGGTTTAACCCATGAAGCGTACGATGCACCAGTTCCTTACAATGAGTGGAAAGACCCAGCCAGCATTATAAGAATTGAAGAGGTTGACTATCCAGGGGAAATTATAGATGAAAACATGCACCAACTCTATATCGATGTAAGCAAGTCAAACGGAGCAATCGGCTGCGCAGTCGTCAAAATGACAAGAGAGGCGACTTTGGACGAGCTCGGCTATAGACTGGACCAAATGTGCTCCAATAACCAAGCCGAGCAGCTGGCTATACTGAAGGCACTGGACTATATCGGGGAACATGAGGCGAGACCTGGAATAAGCACAGTGGTTGTGTGCACGGAGAGTAAGGTAAGCATAGAGAGCTTGAGGAACCACAAGAACCTTTCGCCACTAATGGAAGATATAAGGGTTCGGGTCAGGGCTCTTCAAACAGAGGGCTGGACCGTTAAATTCAGTTGGATTAAGGCGCATGATGGCGATACCGGTAACGAACATGCGGACAGTCTGGCAAAAGAGGCACAGGACGTAGATCTTCCTCTGAGCTATGCAAAATATCCGAAAACACTGATAACGGCGAAGACGAGATGGACGTCCATCCTGAAATGGAAGGAGCAATGGGGGCGGTTACAAGGAGCTTCTTCCTACTGTAGAGGACAGGTTGGCGAAGAAGAACGACAAACCATTGCCAGTCCAGATGACCATGCTCCTGAGTGGACACGGCAAGATGAGGCACTACCTCCACAGGTTCTGGATCCTCGATTCGTCTCTCTGCCTTTGCGACACCCAGGAGCAGACAGTCCATCATATAATCTTCAACTGTGAACTACTGGAGGGTCTTAGAAGTTCCCTAGTGAGATTTGTGACCAATGGTGAAAGTTGGCCTTTGTCAACAACTATTTTAGTGCGACGTTTTTATAAACAATTTTTAGACTTTGTATAGAAGATTAACTTTGATGAACTATAACTTGATATCTATCTAAATTATTGTATGTAAAATTCAAAATTGTGTTAAAGCAAGTAATGTACGTTTGGCGCATGCATTTTATTATAACCAAAAAAAAAAGAGTATAAAGAGCTAACATTGAGTTTTGATTTGATATAGATCAATATGAAAGTTAATGGTGGTCCTTACACCTCAGAAGGTAGTTGGAGTTGAGAGGTTCTGATCCTGTTAGTAGTTATAAAAAGGTGGTTCAGGCCCAGTAAGGAGATTGGCCTAATTGTGGTCTGACGTCGTGTTCATTGACGGCCTCACGCTCCTTGATCTCATTCACTTGCTCACCCTCCCTCTAACGACATTCTAATGAGGTCCTCTTCGCCCCTTCTCCTTACACTTTAACTAGGTAAAGGACTAACCCTCTTATCGCCTCTTCAGCCTTCCATTCACCCAACCAGCCATGGCTCTCGACCATTCAAGTAGGCGTTCCACAAGCATTAGTGCTCATTCCTATTTATTTCTCGGAATATGAGCAAAATATGATGACATTCAAAATCATGATTTCAATATTTGCAACGTTGGCAAATAGAAATTAAAAAAGTAAACAAATAAAAAAAAATCGGTGAATCATCGGCAATGTACTTCCCCAGAACTAATAAACTGATAATAATTTATTATTATAATAATTTATTTACATAGGGGCTTTTGAATCCTCATACTAAATATTGTGACTATACATTTATTACATCGACAATTATTAGGGTTTTTGAGTCTAGCTCCCCTCCTCTGATCCCCTCCTTCAACCGAACCTTTAGCAGAAAATCGATAGCTGTTGTTATTGTTTTGCATTTACATAAAATTTTTCTTATCGATACATTCAATATAATGGCAGTTTAGTAAGAGAGTTTTTGTGTTATGCCTCCCCCCTAATCCCCCTTTCCGTTGGCCGATTTGGCTGATAATCAATAGTTGTCCTCCTCCGAAATCTCAACATTAATTTTCTGACCATTTATATAACTTCCCCTACCAAGGGCGGATCCAGGATGTTCATCAGGAGCGGGGTGGGGGGGGGGGGGGGGGGGGGGGGGGGGGGGGGGGGGGTAAAATTTCGTTGACAGGTTGAGTAACAGTCTGTATGGAATGACGTCATTCCGTAATTCTGCTTCCCCTCCCCCCCCCCCCCCCCCCCCCTTCCACCCGACACTGTATCCTACAGTTCGTATAATTCGGGAATTAAAATTTTGATATTTTTGTTCCTGAATTTAAACCGGGAGTAAAAAAAGGAAGATCTGGTTCTAAGAAGGGTAGATCTGCTTGAACCCCCCCCCCCCCCCCCCCCCCCAGCAGATTATTATAAATATTTATAATAACCAGATTTACGGGTGGACTAATTTTCTCTTTTCCCTCAATTTGCATACTACTAATGTCGTTATGAGAGCGCTAGAAAGAAAAGATTTAGTTAATGCCACTTTGCAGAATTGAATTTCTTTTTTTTCTTTTCCCTCAGTTATTCATCCTGTCTGTATTTAGTTGTTTGTGACACTTCTGAAAAACGGGGACTAGTTAGATACAGTGGGTGTGTGCACCTAGGGACCGAATAAATATATAAATATGTATATAAAAAATAAATTAATTACAAATAAACAAAAAAAAAATGTCTTCAGAGAAAAGTGAAAAGTTTATATTAGCGTGTCGTCTAAGATAAAAAAACAATAAAACTGAGAGTCAGTAACGAGTACCTGACATTGTACGTGAGTTCAAACCTGCCATCTTGAGCTCAAATCGCTGACAAAATCAGAGGGTTGTAAAACCTCAAATTCATGGGAAACCTCTACATCGAATTTCTGATGGATTACATAACTTCCTCATACTTCATATAGCTGGGGAGAGGACGCCGCTAGCTCAGAGGTAGCTCATGTCCACTTAGCTCAAGAGAGCCCACGCGGGTTCTTAATCCGGTCGAAGTCTTTAGGTTTTTTATCTGAAAGGTGAAAAAACCTTGAACACGCCGTCCTTCAGATAAGATCGAGCCTGTACTATGTAAGCTACTCGTTAAAGACTCTTTCTTACCCTAGGTTAATGTCAATTTAGAATTTAGGACTCCCATAGTAGATTCAGGCTCGTAGTTAAAGCCCAGACATGAGTCATAATAACTAATTAACTATTTTTTAAAGCTAGCCGACTTTCTAGGTTGCCTTGAGCTCAGTAGGTAAGCATGCTACCCTGAAAACGGGTGACAAAATGAGTCAGAAAACAACTTTTTTCTTTTATTTTATTTTATTTTTTTCGGTAGTACGCTTCAGTTTGATAATGGGACAATTTAAGGAGCTTCGGAAGCCAGCTGCTACACTTCCAAATTGTCCCATTTAAAAAAAATTCATTCGGAGAGAATAAAAAGTAAATAAAAACTGAACTTTACGAATCTCTGCTTTTCCAGCATTCGAATATATAGCAAAGTTTTACATTTTACTAATTTTAATAGAAATAAAACGTTGTACGCAATGTACTGCCACAGCCCGAATTAATAAATTAAGTTGTCGCACTCCCCATAAAATTCGTTTTCGTTAAAAAATCAATTGACTAAGCAGAGATTTCTGAACACTCATAATAACCTTCATTTCGATAAATTCATTACGTCGGCAAATATTTTGGTTTATGGATTGAGCCCCCTCTTCTGAACATTCCTTTTCCTTCGACCGATGTCATTGAAATTTGATAGATTATGTCCTCTTTCGGTTTTGACTTCAAATATGAAATTTCGTGTCGATAAATTCATTACGTCGCACAATGGTCAAAAACTGACTTTTTCGAGACAAAGGTCTGCCCAGGCCGTTCTACTGATCGTATCAAGGTGAGTCCAACGTCATTTTATTCACAAATTAATTCACTTTCACCTTTTTTTAAGCAACAATTTTTGTCAACTCATAAAAACATTATTTTAGAAAGAAAATGTTTTTGGGAAATTTCAGAAAACACGCTCCCATTTAGCGAGTTTTGCAGATATTTTGACCAAAGTTTTTTATTTTCGATTCAAAATTAAATGCAAGTTACCGCTGTGAAATTCGAGAATAAACATAACAAATAGATAATTTTTGGGGATTTTTTAAAAAAATTCAATTTTTTTCAAAATGTTTCTGATAACTAGAGAAATATTAAAAATAAGTGAGTTTAATTTTTTTTTAATTTTACGCATTACAAGGAGAATCATAAGCAAACATTTTCAGCACAACTCGGACTCACTTATTTTCAATATTTCTCTAGTTATAAGGAACATTTTGAAAAAAATTGAAATTTTTTAAAAAAATCACCAAAAATTATCTCTTTGTTATGTTTATTCCCGAGTTTCACCGCGGCAACATGCATTTAATCAGTCAATTTGGCTGGTGTCGTCATTAGAGAGTTTTGGATTCACATATGAAATTTCGTGTTGAAACATTCATTTTATCGAGAGTTATTTTTTTCACAGTCACACAGACTTTTTTTTTCATATTTCGAACCTGGAAGTCGAATGAAATTCCGTTGAAAACTTTGCATCAAATTTTTGGCGAATTACGTAATTTCCTCTATACTTTGTATAGCTGAGGAAGTAGAGAATATCAAATAGAGTTTGGAGATGCGAAAGTTAGCATTAGTGAGGGGAGGGCGATCACCCAATCCCAGTAAATCCAATGGCTCAAACTGTAGGACATCTTGTAACCCATTGATAAAGGGAACGACCCTGAATGACCTAGGGTCTATAGACGACCCAAATGAAATAGGATAGAGGTTGATGAAGACGTATGAGGCTGATGAATTGAGGATCCGTGGTCCTGAATGGTAGGTTTCCCCGATAAAGTGGACCTACTAAAGACCGAACTGACAGCCTGCTAATCTACCGACTCTCCTCTCCTGCCTTCATACATATTTATAGCTCTAGAATAAAACTAAAAAAACATAAATATAAAAAGCTTTTTTAGTTTTATTCTTTACTTATTAGTCAAAGGATGTTATTTTATGTAAATTAAGAAAAATTAGTGTTTTGTCAAATATTTCATGATGTAGCTAACGGTTAAGCCGGGGGATTCCCTAATTGAACTGGCACCTTTCACCAGAGATGTATTGAAGGGGTCGCACTCTGCAAACTAACTTAGTTCATAACTAGACCTGACGATGGTGTGAGGCCGAAACCGGTAGTTGTATTTTTATAAATATCTTTAGTGGAATAGACAACATTTCAAAAAATAAGTTTGTTTTATTTATTTATTACAAATTCCACAATATGTCCGCGTTCCTCAACTTAGAAGTTATATTATTATTGTAGTTAGCTATTGTATTGTGTGTTATTGCATTAACTATGAAGTCATGTCGCCTACTACCAGAGCGCTTTTCCATTGCTTATGAGCTCTGTCTCTAATTGTGTACAATTAGACAATATAGACAATATTTCAAAAAATAATTTTGTTTTATTTATGTAGATATTAATCAAAGATGTAATTTGCTGGCTACGTCATCAGCTGCCATAGGTCCAGTCCCAAATTTGATCCAGTTCCGCGAGTTAGCGGACATTGCAAGATTTGGATTGTTCTTCCTCGGTCGATATACATAGAATAAAGAATTAAGGAATTCTCTTTTTGCATAGCACCTACTCAACTTGACCCAACTTAACTTGATACATATTTATGAACATTAATGAGGGCTATTTTAGGGCAGCCACTCCACCATGCTCTCAAATTTATATATTCATAATTGGATGACTCCAAATTAATTTGCCCCCACCCCGTCGAACCGGAAAGCCGGCTTGATTTAGCGCTAATGCTTGTCCTATAAATTACTGTATTAACTTTATTATCATCCATTTATGGCAGCCAATATTTCCTTGATAAATTCAACAGGACTAACCAGTCCTCATCATCCTTAAGCACCTAATCAACTAATTTTCATCAGAGAAAAGGGGAGGGGAGAGGAAAATTTACACAGGGACCCCATAATGGCAATGGTAAACGTATACTACTTTCTTTACCACGAACGAATAAAAATTCAAAATGGTGCCTTAAGGGATCTGCAAAGTGGTGAACACCATCTTGTGCCCCCTCGGTTGCATATAAAAACTATTTGATCTAGGGACATGAAACATTAGCAGATATATAGTTTTCACGATTACAACTCTCCTCACAGGCCAATCTGTATGATGTCAGGTACTCATTAAAGACCTCTAACCTAGGTGAATAAATTTGGGTAGGCCAAATTTAGGACTCCCAATGTAGAGTTGGGCTCATGTCCCCACCCCTTTAAACATTTTGTGACGTCAGATAACTTTTTTTCAATTTGGCTCTTAGGAAAACTACATGTGAAATTCCATGACAATCCGACCATTAGTTAATGAGCTACCACTATTTTTATGCTTCTATTTTTCTTCCTTTATAATTTTAGTTGGAACCTAACGGAAACGTATTTTTTCTTTATATTTGGTGTCTAATGGGCTCAGGATCGCAAGTTGGAAATCTAGACGGGGCTCTTAGTTGTTTTAACTTGGAAATGAAGAATATGCTTGAGCACGTCGTCCTTCGGGCCGGACAATATGTGATGTGACGAATTTGTTAGACATCAGGTACTCTTTAAAGACTCTTAGACAATGTAACTGGGAAGAGAAAAAACTTGAGATCGCTGTCCCTCATAATTGAAGCCCGGGCATGAGTCATGGTAACTAAGCATCTAACTTATTTTTAACTATCATCAGGTACTCGTTAATGAGTCTAACTAAACCTGTGTAGGTGACATTTCATTTAGGTTAAAAATAACCTTGAGCATGTCGTCCTTCGGATGGGACTTTCCCGAAAAATCTGAATCTGTCTTTGGTTGACCATCTTCGTTTCTGGTTGCTGCCTATCTACCAACATTGCTGTCCACCAGAGCGACGAAAGAGCGCTCTGGTATTAGGCGATATTATCTTAAATTAAAGCCCGGGCATGAGTCTTAACAACTAACTACAACTTATTGTTTAAAAAGTAGCTCAACCGGTTGTCTGCCGCTGTGTCCTCGTAGCATCAAACTACCTATGAACAATAATCAGCTGATTTCTATCACAAAAAGAGGGTACACGGAACTCTAAAAGCGGGAGGTTAATGGCATAAATACTATGAAATTTGTTAAATTAATTTTTTGAGTTAATATAGGCCCCCCTCCATTCCTTCTGGTCATCGGAATCACCTTCGCATATACTGAGCCACCAGTCTCACTGTGTATGTGACCAGACAGGGAGCACGTTGTCTTGTGGCATTCAGTGTCCAGTGAAAAGTTGGAAGAGTAATATATATTACTTGGTGGTAGGCAGATGTAGTGGACTAACTTGTTAAATAAGTAATTAGATATATCAGTCCAACAAATTTTTTTTATTTTTACCACAACTAGTTTCGGCAATTTGCCATCTTCAGGTGGTGAATCTTTCTAGAGAAGAGGTCAAGGGACATGTTGGAGTATCAGGGACCAGCTGGACACTGGAGTAATATATAATACATGTATTTTAAACTGTGGTCCATTCAATAGTTCATGTCTTATCTTTCATTTCATGTCAGTTTAATTACTTTTGTTTTAAGTTTGAAGAAGTCGCTGGGCAATTTGGGACAAAACATTCTTGGGTTGGTGGATATATCCAAGAAGGGGCACAGCGCTCCCAAGTATCTCTGCCAGTCTTTTGCCGGATTTATATAAGTAATCAGCTTATCCGCTCACCCAGTCGATAAGAGCTACAGAAACTCTATATTTTCATCAAATATATATATGTCCGTTCGTGCTAGAACTTCCGATCGCTCCTTTTGGTTTCCTTTTGAAGAAGTTCAAGGTTTTAATTTAAAAAAAAAAGTAATATCGCCCTCCGTCTCCGAATATGAGATATACTGATAGAAAAATAGAAATCTAACTTCAGCCGAGAGCTTCGGAACATGAGCAGAATGATCCTAAGAAGTATGACAGGGCTGATCGCAAGGACACTGGCATATGAACAAACTCCTGCACAATATGGGCATTGCTAGAAGTGCAGGGTGCAGGAAATGAGGCGAGGAAAATATGACTCAGGTTAGCAGTAATCTGGACTTTATTAAAGATACAGGGTTGCTATAGTGACGAACTCACACAGGGCACGCAATAGATATATTTTGAGCACGGTGATACCTTCAGCCCTCAAAAAAAAAGAAACTTTACCTCTTTAACGAACAGCTTCTTAATTAGTTAATATTCAGTTGATAGTGCTCAGTTATCGTTACATAATTACAGGAAAGAGGAGAGATGAGGCTTGTGGTCGATAAAACAAACTTGTAGAATTTCTGTCAAGCTTTTGGCACTGAGTGTGCCTTCTTTAGGGCCTGTATTGACATATATATTGTAACGGTCACTAATTAGCGGTATAAATAAAATAAATAAAACATTAATTAACCCTTAAATTGCACACTTAATAAATGTAACACGGTTTTCACATTGGGGTCTGCTGGACCCCAATATTTAAATAACGAGAAAAAATAGAAATGTTCTAAAAATTAAAAAAATTTATAAAATATTTTCAAGGTATAGGGTAATAATAGTAAAGAAAAAAAATGTTTAATAATTAACACAATATTGTTTAATTTTTTTTAAACAAATAAACTCAAACACGAACTTTTAAACACAAATCCTTTATTTTAGAAAAAGAGTTTTAGTATTGTTTTTTTTAAAGGAGGAAAAAAAAAACTATTTTTTATTAACATATAAAAACAAAACAAAAAAAAAATTAAATAGCATCTGTAGGTAGGTAGCCTTACATAGTGCAGTCAAAGCAAGCATTCTTTGCAAATTTCTGCTCTGTGCTCGTCACACATTGGACGTTCGCGTTCGCAGCAAAGTTGCTTAGTTTTTCTGTCTCTTTGTCGAGGACTGAAAGAACATCTAGCCTTCCTTCGAGGAGTACATTCTTGGCTTGGAGCATCCTCAACATTTATCATCCCTCTCATAAGCTCCTTTAATAAACGCCTTATTGTTCCCGAATTTATTCTCACTTAGGTGAGGTTCAATTAGTGCAAAACTCAATTATTGCAAAAATTGCCTTCTATTTAGTTTGAGTCATGATTATTCATCATGTGAATAACCATTGCATTTATACCACTTTGGTCCAGCATCCCGAAAGGCCATCTTCTTGTACCTCTAGTTGTGGTTAACGCTTTGCACATTTTATCAAATGTGTCCGTTCCCCCTTTAGTGCTATTATAAAAATTAATAAGCCACCTCTTCTTGTTCCTCCAAATGGTCACTATCGGATGAGTGATCAGTAAATGACCTTCATCTTCGTCATTATCAAGTTGGAGAGCATTTCTCATTTTCTCCGGCACCCACTGTTTGCCATCTACCACGAAAACAGAATACATTCTACAAATTAAGGATTCATATTGTAAATGTACTAAAAATGAGATAATTCATTAAATTTTGTTTTGCGTTATTATAACTGTACTTACCTTACAATTATAGTAAAAAAATAAAAAATAATAAACCTAATAGGCAAAACAAAAAGATACGTAAATATCATACTGGGGTCTACTGGGACCCCAAGAACCAATCAACTAAATCTGAAGCCTGCTTAATTCTGACTAATACCTCCACCAAGGTTTCTATTGTTGCACAGGTTTACAAACAATAAATACTAAATATCTCAACGCCTTCTCAATATATAGAAAAATGATATGTTGGATAGAAAATGTATTGGGGTCCACCAGACCCCAGAGTGCAAACTAAGGGTTAATAATAATTTTAATTCATCGAGAAGGCTTGAGCATGAAGGGAGGGGAGAGAGCTGGTCTAGCTCGGTGGGTCTCTGCCTGCCCGTCTGTCCCCGAGTGGGTCTGCCAGTCTGTCTGTCCTCGAGGGTGTATGTCCGTCAGTCAAGTGTTCATAGCTTGCTATATGGCTGAATACAAGTAAGAAGAAAGGAATAAAGAAGAGGATGCTTTCTCAAGAAAACTTCACAACTCACAACCTCTGAAGCACGCAACACCCAACCCATCCCCCACAAGTAACAATTTTTCATTTCCGTATAATGTTATAATACAGCAAAGACCGTTATAAAATAAAAATAGATTATTATAAAAAAAATATATCTGTATTTTTCAATTTTTAAAAGAACCCCCAATTAACAACCTTTAATATATATTTATATATTATTAATGAGCTTATATATGCTAGATTTGAGTAAAGATATGAATAGTGACTCTAGCATACATGGTTGTCAGATATTTTTTATCTACTGAAAAAATTAGAAAAATCAGAACGTAAAAAGTGTGCCTTTCAACCCCTAAACAGAACACCGGGTGCTATGAAGCTCCCAGGGAATACAGAGCCAATCTAGCTACGGCACTGGGAAGAGGGCCGATATTTACATTGAAGGCAAATTGGTTCAGTAATTCTTCTGACATTTCTGATGATGGTACAACAGGAGTAGAGAATATTCCAATCCAAAGAATATAATTATATATGACCTAATAGATAGCCCTGGCCATTCTCAGTATTGTAATATACTCGATATTAGAATGTTTTGTAAATGTATGTGTAAATAAACTGTATATCCATTCATTCATAATTACATATGGTTTCCAAAATTTTTAACCACTTTAGTCTACATTCTTTAAAATGATCACTGGTTTTATTTAAGGTTCTGGTTGTTCTAATGAAAAGAATTTGTCAATGGATCATTGACACTGTACTTTCACAGCACGAACAATTCTACTTTTTGCTTTCTCTCCGAAATTCAACTGTCTGTATCGGCTAAAAAGCAATAGTTGACTTACTTAAAGGGCTTCTGAAACTTCATGCTAAATGTTGTGTCGATACGATCATATCGGCACTTATTAGGGTTTTTGAGTAGAGCCCTCCCCCCCCCCCCCCCCCCCCCTTCCTTTCGGCCGATTTCGGATAAAATTGATTACTGCCGTCTATATGAGAATAAATTCAAAAAAAGTAATTATATAAATTTCATGTCGATACATTCATTACATCGGCAGGGGAGGAAAAAGTGGTATATGTATATATATGTAAATACTGCGAATGAAAATGTATAAATAAGAAAATGGGGTAAAAAAAAAAAAACAATCAGACCTAAATTAATAAAAATCGATTCATTCCTTCTTGAAAAAGTAGAGGAATATTAAAATTGAAAACCGTGGAAAAAAGAAAAAAAAAATGAAATAAGAAAAAGCTGAAAGTAAATTGTATAGAAATTGGTTAAATCCAGCTTCGAGAAAAACTTTAGTTATTGACAAATTTCTTTTCATTATTTCTCTTTCATTTACGTTTTTCTCTCAATAAGTCAAATCAGTTTTTTTTTTTTTGTTTTGAAAGTTTTTTTCACAATAGTTCTTTTATTCGGTAGTAACTTTCAATATTACAATCACATTCTTTATATTTTTTTTATATAGTTGTAAATATAAAATTTAAAAAAAAAACGGATGGACAACCTGACTTTTCTATAACCTCTAATAACTACGCTTGTAATCAATATATTGACATGAAATTTCTTATGTGAATTTAAGACACTATAAGGATAACACCTTTTAATTTTCAATCGACCAATGTGAGAAAGGGGCTCAACTCATAAACCGTAATACCTCCCGATGTAATGAATGTGTTGACACATTTAGTTTGAGGTTTCATAATCAGGGTTGCCACCTTTTGTTTTGTGCAAATAAAGTACATTGGTTAATAAAGGTAAAAAAAGTACATTGTGTCAAAATAAAGTTTGATTTATTTTACTTTATTATTTCGCTTAAAAAAATAGTTTTCATTACTTTTAGCAACTTTTAACAAATAATTATCACTGCTAAACAGATTCACAGCATCTTTACAGTCTATATTTAATTTAAAGTAAATAAGTTATTCATTTTTTATCAGATTCAGAGACGGTTTGTTTCTTTCGTCTCGCCATCTGCTATTTATCACAGAAAAAACTCTCTCTGTGTATGCTGACGTGGCGGGAATCTATAGTAAAAATGAAGTTAATTTATACAAATTTGAAAAACTATCATCAGTCTTATTAAATAATTGCTGCCATTTTTGTGCAGTAGACAATTCCGCAAAAAACTTCAGAGCTATATATTTGAATATATCATTTGTTTAATAAAGACATTTCTCCATTAAGATCATCCATATTTTTATTAAGTTTTTGCAGACTTAAATTTTCAACTATGTAAACAAAATGATCAAATTCGACATTGCTTTTTAAATGTATATTGCTAAGTGTAAATAACCAGTTTGTGTCATTAAAATTAAACCTTTTATTTAGGTACTCTAAGGCTTTGTCAATAAATAATAAAAAAATCATTTTAATTATTGTGGCGACCGCCACAGAGTACATTCGTCAATTATCGATCCTATTCGGCAACAATCGATAACGTCACCGACCCCAGTAAATCTGTCGTTCTGTTTTACGCAAAAATTCTTACGACCAACCTTCTTTTGTATGTTATATGTAAAATGAATCCCAGAGAAATCAAATCATGCGAAATAAAGTATTTTCGCGTAGTTTATTGTTCTCATAAAGTATAGAGTACAATTACCCGAAATAACGTACAATACTTTATAATATAGTACCCTATTCATAATCCCCTATATAAATCGACTATTGATTTTTAGCCCTATTTTAAGAGGGAGAGCAAAAACTTCATTGATTAATTCGTGCTGGGGAAGTACATTGCCGGTGATTCACCGATGATATTTTCGCATTGGCATATAACCTTTTATTATTTTTTATTTTTCACATTTTTTTATTCCATTTCAATCCCCATTCACCTTAAAATAAGCTGTCAGCCCTCTGGGATTGGAAAACACTGATTTACTGTCTAAACTTTGAATAGTGTTTGAAAGAAAGAAAAAGAAAAAAAAAACTTGTAATTGGATTAGCTTTGTTGATTTGAATCTAGATTAACAATGAGAAAGTTCGTTCAAGTGA
This sequence comes from Aradus depressus, assembly GCA_963662175.1. NCBI lineage: Eukaryota > Metazoa > Arthropoda > Insecta > Hemiptera > Aradidae > Aradus > Aradus depressus. The sequence goes on from OY759214.1 coordinate 76,168,392, forward strand.
ATCTTCGTCTCGTTTAAACTTCATTCTAATCCATCCAAAGTTTGTCCCTGAGAACTGCACTTAATAAGTCAACTGAATACGAATCTATTTAGTTGTGATATTCATCATTAGGGAGAACTTTGGGCACGAACACCGCCCCCATGCAGCTCCGGAAAGTTGCACAATCTAGAATCAAGTCCTTGTTAAGCCACTAATCATCCAAGTGCCGTATTTATGACTGAAGTTATTATCATTTAAGGTGCTTTTGCAGAGGGCTAATTGACCTTCTTATAAGCACCCAACTTCTAACCGCAGAAGAGAGAGGAAAACGTTTTATTTAAATATAGAATATACTTTACTTTCACTTTCCCATAGGGTTATTTATCATGTCAAAATTCTGGGACTTCCTATGCTAGCAAAAATTAATAAAATCTGTTAGAGGTTAGACTATATTTTATTTTACAACCTGTGAAATAATCACTTCTGACTACGTCAGTCATTTTCATTTTAATGTTTTCCGAAGTTTATAGGACACATTATAAGAAAATTCAATTTATACGACTCTTTCAAGCGTTTAGAATGGCCAAACTCAGCAATATATTGAAATTTCGTAGCTATTGGGCAAATAAATTTGAGCTTAGTTACCATTTTTTAATAAGAATTAGAAATTGTTTGAATATTTGAGGTGTTATTTGTATAATAAATTTATTTATATATTTACAACGGCATAACATTTTCCATTAGTAATTGCGATAAATAGTGCAGTGTCAGGTGCGTGGCTGTACTGCTGAGGTATGTAACCGAAGAGGAGTCCAGGCTAGTCCTGGAGCAAGTCCCTCTGCCATATCCGCTTGAGGCATCGTGATGGATTTGTGGGGAGAGTGTTTGTAGATAATTCTTTAGGATAAATTCATGAAGTTTGTCGTGAAATTTTTGATATCGTGTCCTGATAACAGTGAGGGTACAAATGGGATGTTGAGGTCATTATGTAATGTGAGGTTGGAAACGTAAAATGGCGCATCGGCAATGTGGCGTAGTCTAATGGATTGTATTGACTGAAGATGTTGTATGTTTGATTTTTTGGCTGATCCCCATATCTCGATGCCGTAAGTCCAGAAGGGTTTTAGTATAGTGTTGTAAATGTGAATTTCGTTTTCAAGCGATAATGTCGATCGTCGTCCAAATCGTCTTTTGAGGTCTGTGCGTTTCAGTCTGATATGAGTTGTCCAAGTATAATAAATTAATAAAAAACAAAATATGATATGACTTATTTGATTGTAAAAACAAATTGTTTAAACACTAATAATGAGAGTTCTTCCTGAAACTTCTTGTAGGACCCAAAAAATAAATGGGGAAAAATATAGCTGCTGAAAAATTCATTATGGTAAATTCAGAATATCATTACACAGCGCAAAAATGGAAGGAAAGTACAAAATAAAGCTGTTATGTATGAAACTCGACTTTTATATATGGTGGTTCTTGCCGGGCTTTAACGGGTTATATCGAGGTTATATCGCCTATTACCAGTGCGCTCTTTCATCACTCTGGTGTACATGAGCCTGACTTTACTATGGGAGCCTGCCTACTTTGACTTGTTATCTTGAGGTCTCGTGACTTCCCATCCAAAGGACGATGTTCACATAGTATTTTCACCTGCCTGAGGGCTTCGGCTGGGTTTCGATACCGTTCTTTGGAATTGGACGTTAAGCGCTGATCCCGAGCTTGTGTGATGTCAGGTACTTGTTAAAGACCTCTATCCTAGGTAACAAAGCTTATCCATCTGAGCGATGAAAGAGCGCTCTGGTAGTAGGAGATATGACCTCGTAGTTAATGCCCAGTTATAAACCACAATAACTAACTAAATTATGGTTATTTTTGTTTCATTTTGAAAAATGAGAAAAAATTCCGTTTTCGATAACATACAAGAGGTGAAGGTATCCATTTTTTTAATATTCCTTTCTCGGACTCTACGTTGTTTAAATATCATTAACTTCTCAGTGGGATATCCTTTAAACAATAGAAGAAACGTTTTTTGTTCTCTTTAATTACTTGCCCTTATTATTGCCCTGTTTTGTTTCCCAGACTATTCAGATCTTCCAGACAGTCCAGGACCAGTTTTGTTGTTACTTCCTGAAATAAAAGTCCTTCAGAGCCGATATTAATATACTATCTTCTCTTTTTATTGTATCTTGATTTTAAGCAGAATTTTACCCAACTTTAAGTAAACCTTCAAAAATTTCGTAATAATGGACACCTTTTGAAACACCATGTATGTTCTATGTTCTCCGATTAATTAACGATAAATTTCTTTCAGTGTTGGAAGGCAACAAAATAATCATTTTTTTTTAATTTACTCTTGTTAGACTTTAGACTCTGCAACGCTTTATTTTTTGTTAAGTTTCAGTCGAAATATTTTTCATAGCGTTCCAGAATTGTGTATGAAACCCCTCACTCCAAACTTTTCCTGTGAATCTGTGTTTGTGCGTATGCCTATGCCTGTGAACACAATAACTCCCAATAGAACAAAAGTATCGACATGAAATTGTATATGAGTATCCAAAAAACCCCATAAGGACGACACTTAGGACTACACTAAGGAAAGTGGGAATCAGAGAGGAGCAGAACACAGAAATCCTAATAACTGCCGATTTTATGAATGTAACACGAAATTTTGTATTTGAATCCTAAACCCCATTAAGACGCTGCTTTTCAATTTTCAGCAAAATCGGTTATAGGGAAGGGGGGGGGGGGGGGTCAGAACAGGAAATCTTAACTCAAAAAGCCTAATAGCCCTAATTATAACCATGGAAAAGTGGTATGAAGAGAAATGGATGCCTGCAATGCTTGCTGACTACTGCTGGAACATTATGCGAGACTGCGAAATTGATCACAAGAGAAAAAAATGAGCCTTTTAAATTCTTGAGTAAAAGATGATTTTTTTCACATCTTCTAATCTTAAATAAGTTTTTTATACAATACTTGATGATAATTTATGGGCTTCTTCATGTTTTTGTTTTATACTGATTAAACTGTTTCTAAATAACTTTATAAGTGACTAAAATATTGATAGTTGCATGTTTTGCCTTTATAAATACGCGTGCAAAAAGAGTAACAATTTTGAAAAAACTGAAATTGCATATAACTTCAAAACTATGCCTGACACAGAAGACTAATTACAGATTTGAATCCAGGAGGCAATTTCCCATAAGAATCAACAAAAATTAATTTAATTTTTTTTTGTTGAACAGTGTTATTAGAACCTGCGATCTTGAGCTCACTAGGCTATCACGCTACATCTCAACTATCGGCATCCGCCGAAGTCCTAAGTAAAAAACCTTGAGCACGTTCTCCTTCGGATGGGACGTTGAACGATGGTTTTATTCTCTTCTCACTGTACCCTATTATACCTTTGAGGGAAATTTTATCCAAATTTAACAACCTTTCACCATTTCAAACTTCAATCCGATTCATTCAAATTGTTCTCTTACTAGACTAGAAGTGAACTGGAAAGCATTATATTCTATGTGATAATCATTATATGTGGCTACTTTGAAGTCCAAACCTCCGGCTTTCTACAATATAGGGTTCATTTTAATCAAAATCATTTTGAAAAGTTCCCTTTGTGAAGCTTTTAGGTTTTTCACCTTCCCAGTCCCAAAGACTTTATTATCATTTCGGGAGGTTCTTTATTTTTACTCTCTCTTCTATCTAATGTACCGAAATTCATTAGGGTCGCATGAAGAAAGCCCTGAGGGTGCTGGTAGCTCACAGGTAGAATGCTTGCCTGCTGAGTTCAAGATCGCGAGTTCAATTAAACGATGGTTCCGAGCCTGTACGATATCAGGCACTTTTTAAAGAATCCTACCCTAGGTGAATAAAAATTTAGGACTCCCATAGTGGAGTGAGGCTCATGTCCAACAGAGCGACAAAAGAGTACTTTGGTAGTAGGCGATGTGTTTTGTTTTAAAAAAAAAAGCTAAAAAATTATTGTCACTCTCAATTGATGAAGTGACTGATGAATTCAAAAACATGATAAATTTTGAATGACGTATGTTGTTATAAATTATGACGTTTTTTTGTAAAAATGTTAATGTGTATATATGTTTAATTAATTTAAAAAATTAATCTTCTTACACCAGCAATTCTTGATTATTTAATACACTTTTTACTATTAATATTTACTCTTCGAGGGCGCCGGTAGCTCAGTGGTATGCGTGCTTGTCTTCTGAGCTCAAGAACGTGGGTTCGAAACCCAACCGAGGCCCTTAGTTTATTTTATCTGGAAGGTAAAATAAACTTAAGATGGAAAATGAGATGGTCCCGAGCCTATACTATGTCAGGTACTCGTTAAAGACCCCTACCCTAGGTGAATAAAAATTTAGGGTAGGCAAAATTTAGGACTCCCACAGTACATAGAGTGGGGCTCATATCGACCAGAGTGACGAAGGAGCGCTCTGGTAGTTGGAGATATGACCTCGTAGTTAAAGCCCGGGCATTAGTCAAAATAACCATGAAGAAAGTCCTACAATAAATGTCAAATGGTAAATAACAAATTACATTAAATGTCAAATTTTGTCCAAGATATTATATATATGGTCAATAGCAAAATGATCAAAGTCCCGGCCAAACCACTAGAGCAATATATTCCAAATTTCAATTTCAGTTGGAACAAATCCAAACAAGGAAACTATTTAATTTTAAATGGCCGAAAAATTGTTTGAATGCGTGCACTGACCAGTGTAACTCCATAAAGAAAGTGAGTTTTCACCGAAATGTCATTCTCACCGACTCTCAAACTTCAAAAATGAAAAACATATATCACGTCTGTGTTTGTCTGTAAATATGACAACCCTATGGAAAGAATATATTGATACGAAATTTTATATGCGTATCCACAAGCTCATAAGGACAACGCCTTCATTTTCAGCCAATTTAGCCGCATGAAAGGGGGGGATTCGATGAGCTTAACAAATAAATTGCTAGAGCTGCCAGTGTATTGAATATATCAACCCAATTATTAACCATTTATTTTGAAAGTTCTCATGTATTTTGTGAGCTGACAACCAAACTTTTTGAAGAATAATTTTTTTTTTGAGGTTTTCCTTGAATACAATTTTAATGAAGTACTTCCATATTCCGTTTATATTTTTTCTTATCTTCGTCACACTATACCATTCTCGGAATAATAAACACTTCGTCTGACACACCCTGTATGTTCCCCAAAAGTGACTTCTTGTAATGAGGAATGTCAACAAAATATTCATTATTTTCATAATTTGTACAACTTCTATTTTGTAAATTTTAGTTAAAATATTTCGCAAAGCGTTCCGTTCATGTACGAAGTGTAGTGGAAGTTATGTAATATATCAGAAATTAAGAAGAGAATGCTTTCAGCGTAATTTCATGGTTTCCAACTCTCTGTATCCAATATTTTCTTGTGTGAGTGCGTCTGTGAACACGAGAACTCCCCAAAAGAATACATTTATAGACAAGACATTATCTAGAACAGCAAGAGGACGACACCAATTGGTTTTCAGCCAAATCGGTCGAAGAAAAAGTAGGAATCAAAGGGAGGCTCAATTCAAATATCGTACTATTTGCCGATGTAATAATGTTTAATATAAGAATTCAAAATCCCTGTGTGTCAACTATTAATTTTTAGCTAAAACGGTCGATTGATTTTAGAGCGAGACACTTAATTTAATTTGTGCTGGGGTAGTAAATTGATTCACCAATGACTTATTGACTCGAAATTTTGTTCCTAAATTCAGCGTTATCTTGAGAGTAGACATTCTTATACCAATAATTTTGAGAAGGTGAGAGAGAGTGATCTGCAAGCATGGTTGCTATAAGAAAGACCTGACATGGGTCCAGCACATTTTTTATATTTATTTAATTGTTAAAAGCCTGAAGGCCCCCCAAAGCGGCAAATCCGACACTGTAAATGTTACCAATATGTGTAACTCAGATCGACTAGGAGCGGGCTTAGTTTACATAAAAGTTAAATTAAAAATTTACAAAAAAACCCGACACAATAAAATTTGGGGGGCGTTACGACGACGCCACCCCCTCTGCAAAATCCTGATTTTATTTATTTAAATAATAAAAAAAAATTTCAGTCTTTGGTGTTTTGATTAAAAGTCAATTTACATTTTTTTTGTTCATTAATTTTTTTTACTTAACCTTGGTAAGGAGGACTTTTTTTTTTTGGGGGGGGGGGGGGGGGGATGGGGGTAGAAGGGGCTTGGTCTTAAATGTTTATAAGACATGTCAAACTGTCTCGAGCTGTAATAAAGGCCGAGATCCCTACACAGGCTCTGATGAAACCTGAAAAACTGCATACCCAATTTCCACCCAACATAGCTAAGAGCTACCAGCTTTTGTAACAAAAAAACCGCTTTGAAATCGGTTCAGCCGTCTTGGAGCTACGACGTCACAGACAGACAGACACACACACACCCAGACAGACAAAGGCTTCAAACTTATAACACCCCTCCTTTTACGTCAGGGGTTAAAAGAGGGTGGTTAAGCCTCTCGAACCTAGTGGCTATTGTCACCAGATCGGCTATTGTGAGCACCCTGTATGCTAACAGTTAACTGAACTCAATAGGAAACTCACTCTATCTTAAAGATAGATCTTCACTTGGATTCTTTCTATAGACCTTCACTCCCTTCGCAAATAATCTGTCTTCACCACTTTTCCCCAGCTTTGCGAACCCGAATCACGAAATTGGAGTAGATGTACCAAGTACACTATAAGTAAAATATTAAATTAAAAATTTTAAAAACCCCCGACAAAAAAAATAAACCTTTAAAAAGGGAAGTGGGCATTAAGGGCTTAGGGGGGAGGGCATGGCCTTATAAACATTTGAGCTCAAACTCCAAGTCTCCAGCTGTAATAGAGGCCGAGATCCCTGATGAAACCTGAAGATCTTGGGCCCGATTTCTAGCAAACATGGTTGGTTAGCCATCTCGTAAATACCAGCTTTTGAAACAAAAAAAACGCTTTGAAATCGGTTCAGCCGTCTTGGAGCTACGATGCCACAGACAGACAAAGGCCTCAAACTTATAACACTCCTCCTTTTGCGTCGGGGGTTAAAAATAGTATGAAAGGGCAAAAAAATAATAATTAAAAATAAATATAATAAATACCTATATTTATTATCACATTTCCTGTAGGAATTTTGGCTGGTCTGGTATTAAATTTTGATTTCTACAGTAGTCTCCAAAAAGGATCCTAATAAAAAAATCATAGAAAGTTTATGATTATGACGTGCAATTTTGAAGAAAGTGGACATATAAAAAAAATTTTAATTTTTAATTATTTGATTTGGATTTCTTTTATATATAATTAGTTTTTCCTTTTTGAACAGCGAGAAATAAATTCAGCGGGTATCTTCTAACTTAAACATTTCTAATTGAATTTTAAATTTTTTTATCAATAATTTTAGCGTGGGAAAGGGCATTAAAGAAGTTGATTTCTTCAGAAGTTATACAGGGGTGGTCAATATGATGGCTCAACTCAATAACCCCGATAACCGCACTGACTACGGGTGTATCAACACAAAGTTTAGTATGAGGACTCAAAAGGGAGGATCAGAGGAAAGGGGTTCAACTCAAAAACCCCGATAACCGCACTGACTACGGGTGTAATGAATGTATCAACACAAAGTTTAGTATGATAACTCAAAAACTCCTAATTAAGTCAACAATGATTTTTAGCCCAAACAGTCGATTGTTTTTTGAGAGAGAGCGAAAACTTTTTTGATTAATTCGTACTGGGAAAGTACGTTGCAGGGATTTTCATTTTCTACTATTATTGTTATTACTGTGTGCGACCATAACATATAGTAACTGTTTACATATCTAATTAATAAACTATCCTAATGTATACATTTTAATGACGTATCCTATTACCATGTTCAGTTTAACGAAAACAAATATTATTATTATTGGTATATAATCTAAGGGGTTAGTTCCGCCAGTAAATATGTTACTGTTGTATTATTATTATTATTATTTACGAAGAGAACTCGATATCCAACAAACCAAAACAATTGTTGATTAGGTGATTATATTCACAACTGTGTAGTTTAATTGCGGCCTGACGTGGTATGTCGCCAAACAAAAAACCTTGTTTTCAAATTTTCGAAGTTTTTATATGTTAGATTTGTTTATGCACAGCCACGGTGCTGCATACGTGAATCGTGGTCTGAATACTGATGTGTAGAGAAGAATGTTGCAAGTGAACTTGAGTGGCGATCTTTTGTTGATGAGGGGGTAAAGTTGCGATAAATCTATAGTGAAAAATAAAAATGAATATTTGATTTTTTTAAAAAACTTCACAAATGATTGTGAGTCGCTGTTTGATCTATTTGAAAGATATTTGATGAGAAATGTTTGTCTGGGGATACTCAAAGAAGGACAATGGAAGAAAAAGTGTAAAAGGTTGTCCTTTTCGTCTAAGGTACAGGGCCTGCTTTCAGGGGAAAAGTGATATCTGAGTCCTCTAAGTATTATCCTAAAATTTCTATAGCTATTGGAGACGTATTTGGGCTAGAAGTCGGGTCTTGAGTCCGGGCCTTCTCTTCTCATCCTGGCTGGCTCATCTTGCAACTCCTCCCCTGAGTAGGCCTTACTACTCCTACTAAACTCAATGCAGAGAGGCGCTCAGTTGCGCCGTTCGATGTCCCCTGGTCTGGTTGGAACGCCCACTGGGTGCTCTGGTGTTCTGGACTGAGCCCCCTCAGTATCTCTACTGCAGTGGTTCCCAACCTTTCTTAGCTTACGACCCACTAAAATAGCAACCATTAAACCCATGACATGAATGTAAACTTTTCTTCTTTTTTTGGGGGGCGGGGGGGGGGGGGGGGGGGGGAGTTAATAGTCTATTTCTATGACTCTATTTGTTATAATAAAATAGGATATATAGGTTAGGTTAAGTTTTACGGCTCATGCCCGGGCTTTAACTACAAGGACGTATCGCTCACTACCAGAGCGCTCCTTCGTCACTCTGGTGGACATGAGTCCGACTCTACTGTGGGAGTCCTAAATTTTGCCTACCCTAAATTTTTATTCACCTAGGGCAGGGGTCTTTAACGAGTACCTGACATCGTACAGGCTCGGGACCATCGCTTATCGTCCCATCCGAAGAACGGCGTGCTTAAGTTTATTTTACTTTCCAGATAAAATAAACTAAGACCCTCGGTCGGGTTTCGAACCAGCGATCTTGAGCTCAGAAGACAAGCACGCATACCACTTAGCTACCGGCGCCCTCTAGGCATAATAATAATATTAATAAAATTATTTTTGCGACAGGAATGATATGTGTCTATTTGTTATAATAAAGTAGGGTGGATAAATAATTTTTTTTTATGATAGGACTGATGTATTTCACATACAAAAATATAAGAACAAAGAACATACATTGATTGAAGAAAATGAACAAATAAATTCTCATAATAATTATTACAAAATCAAATTGCACACAAGTAGAAAGTATGTTTTTAATTTAAAATTGTATTTTTAAAAAAAAATAGAAAGGTATACGTATTATTGTAAATTATTCAAAATAGTTTATTAGTAGGAACGTTGACTTTGGACGCCGTTTACAAGTAGTTTTCACCGGGGCTCAATCGTTGTAAGGGAAACTCTTAGGTCGTTCCTCCATTTGATTTGGATGTTCGTTAAAACAGAAAAACACTTTTCACACAAATATGTGGTTGGGAAAATATATAATATGGAACCGGGACTGAAGACTATTAAAAGAATAATTTAGTAGGTATAATTTAAAAATAAAGAAAGAAACAAAAGTTCCATGGCTTTAATTGATGAAAACGTGGGTCGCGACCCACTCCAAATCTGTTCGCTACCCATTGGTTGAGAACCACTGCTCTAGGGGATCTCAATAGAACAATCAGGCCTCCTCGTTGTTCCTATGGCTTTATTCAAACAAAAACAAAAAAAAAAATCTAAAAAAATCTATATAACTTGAATCTGTACCTTCATATTTTATTAAATGAATAAAAACGAGTTTAATATTGTAAATTGAGTCGCAGCTTAATCCTCAAAAATATATAAATAAAAAGGTCCGTTCCTGAATCGTTGTTTCCACTCTGATCCTACTCGAATAAAAACCCATCATTCTTTCAAAATACATTTCTAAATGTACTCTGTCATTACCGAAAAAAAATAAATAAATTGTTTGTTTTTTTCAAAGACTCGTTTTGAATTTAATATTACAAAGTACCCTCATCGTATTCAAGAGAAAAAAGAAAAATTGAAGGAAATGTTATCATTTTCATAAATTGAATCCTGAATTATTTATATTATTAAAGAAGCCTTTAGAGTTTCATTTAAAGTAGAATAAACATTGAAAGAAAGAAGAAAAAATGTTAGTGGTGACATAGCCATAACAAAGAGTTTTAGAGTCAGCCCCGTTTCGTTTGTTCAACATCGGACGTTATTAAGATATTCTGAAGAAATAATACTTACTTTACTTTCCCTGGCGCTACGGTCCTTGTAGAACCTGGGCCTCCACAACGATCTTCCGCCATTCTTCTCTATCCTCAGCCTCCCGTCTCCATCTTCTCACACCCATCATTCCGAGGTCGTCCACCATCAAACCTAAGCGGGGTCTACCTCTCCTTCTTTGTCCTACCGGGCGTCCCTACAGTATCCTCCTCGCCAATCTGTTTGGCCTGAAGAAACAATGATTTAAAGAAATACATTATAAACAAACATAATACCTGGGTTCAGAATATTTTTAAAATTTAAGTCTATAAATACATTTTAGTCAGTTTTTTTTTTTTTAGGTTCTTATATCTTTAGTCATAAAGGGAAAATGTAATCCTTCAGAAATCCGAGATCGAAGTTTCAATGGATTTTCACGTTTCAAAGTCCTCTGAATACGTTTTAACCATTTTGCGATGATGTCTGTCTGATGGAAAGTTGTGAGCTCCCTAACACAGAAACGATTGTACTTGAACTTTGGAGGTCAAATATGCTAACTTAGATCTGATTAGATTTTGGTCAAAATTCTTTACTTTGGGGCCTATGTACACTTTTACCAGATACCGCCTATATTTACGACCTAATCAAAAATTTTAACAAATAAAAATACTAGAAAAAATTAAAAGACACATGCCGAAACCCGTTCTGAAATGTCGTTTTGAAATCCATATTTTTAAAGGTTTCCTTGATTTATTCGAAAACGATTAGTCCTATCGAAAAATGGGTCCTCACCCAAAATGATACTTAACATTTTTTTCAAAGATATTATGAAACACTTAATAAGCTACTTCCTCAAAAACTTTCTATCTTTCTTTATAATACCTATGTATTTTATATATTTTTTTAATTTTTATTCATATATTCATTATTGTCATCTTTAATCCATTTAGGGTACCGTTTGGATTGTAAACTGGTTGAACTTCCATTTAGTATTTGTTAAGTCGTGGCTGAAGATGGTAGCAATAACGAAACTACTCCCAAATTATATATATTTTGTGAAATAGACAATATTTTTTTTTAAAACATACTTTTTTTTTTACTTCTCGCCCAAAATGTTTGTAATCAAATTTCGAATTAAGGAAAGATCAGATAAGGAGATTCGACTCAAAAATTATAATAACTGACGATGTAATTAATGATTCGACATAACATTTATTATGAGGAATCAGAAGTTCTAGAAGTTTTGCAGCCCAAATCGGTTGGTTTTGGAGGGATCATAATTAAATTTCGGTGAAAGATCAGTAAAGTTAGGGAAGTAATATTCAAAAAATTGTATTTATTTTATTTTATTTATTATATTTTATGACAACAAAAAATTCCTTTGGCTGTATGGTGAAATTGTTTATATTGTGTAGAGACTTATTTTAGTTATTGTATATATTAGAATGAATGGTTTTGCATGTAGAGAGTGAGTGAACCTAGCTATCTCCCACCCCTTAGAGCTATGCTAGTTGTCCTTTAACCGCTGTGCTGTATGGGTGGGGTAAGTAAATTTATATGTTTTATTTTGTTACTCTGTACTCTGATGCTTTAAGAGTTATTTATACTTTTCATTATTTGTATATCCTATTATTCTAATCACTGACGATGACGCTGTTGCAGCGGGAACAAAACTCTTTTATTCACATATAATATTCAAAAACTTTCTGTTGATTCCCTTCCCGAAAGAAATGTTTATGGCACCTCATGGAGACATTCAATCTGTCCCCATGATCATTACCTTTAACAGAAGCCACAAATAAAATTTCTCTACTGATTTTGACTTAGATTTGGACAACATATAAATGAAGGACGATATATTTAGGGTAAGTTGTGGCAACAAGTCAATAGCCAGGCCTACTGAGATATGTGGACCCATTGACGTGAACATGGGATGCAATAAAGGAAACTGTAGAGTTACTGATAGAGACCGTTGTGATTAATGTACGTTTTATCAGTGACATTGCGACTGAAAAGCCATCAGATCACCCATCGTTACCATATGATACCCTTGTTCTGTGTTGGCAGCTTCATTTCGAGTACAAACAGTGCCAACTTGGTGCCAATGAGTTAGTTATTGTGACTCTATCCTTTGATTCCAAAAATTTGTTATTGTGGTTCTTGCATGAGCTTCAATTATGAGGTCATATCGCCTACTACCAAAACGCTCTGGTGGACATGAACTCGACTCAACTGTGGGGGTCCTAAATGTTGCCTACTTTGGTTTATTCACCCAGGGTGTGGGAGTCTTTGACGAGTCCTAACAACGCACAGACTCAGGACAATATCTTAATGACCCATCCAAAGGACGGCATGCTCAAGGTTTCTTTATCTCCCAGATAACAAATTTGAGGGCTTCGGCCAGGTTTTGAACCCGCGATCTTGAGTAGGCTTGCACGCAACCTCTGAGTTATCGGCATCCTCTTTACTACAATTAATTATGTAAGAACAATCAATGTGTATACATTTTCGCAAAAAATTAAATAAATATGTGGATATGGCCTGAACAGAACTGCCTTATACCAACCACGTTTTTACAGATCAATCTTCTCGCTCCTCTCTTTCAAATGTATTTCAAACTGCCATTACTAGGTTTTGTGCAAATGAAAAAAATGTTAAATAAAATGAATATAAAAATACAAGTAAAATTAATAATAATTAAATAAACAAATAAAATTACCACATTTCCTGTACGAATTATATAGCTTTTACTAAATTTGGATTTCTACAGTAATTTCGAATTTGCAATTTTGAAGAAAATGCACGTATTTTAAAAAATTGCAATTAACAAACTTTTCATTTGGATTTCTTCTAAATTTACTAAAGAGATGCCATATTGTTTTTCTAAATTTTGCAAAAATGATAAATCCATTCCAAAGGTATAAATTATCATACTGGGTTAACAAGGAAAATGAATAGCATAGAATAAGAGAACAAATATTTGGGTTTATTTACTTAAGCCTACATTATACATTGAATAACTAAGAAATTTAAATATAAAAATAAAATAAAATTACTTACATAAAGAAATCTTAGAGCCTAATTTTTACCTCTATTTTACTCTTTTTAAATATTGGCCATTCTTCAAATCAAAGTTATTTATGGCATATATATTATAACCATTTCTCTCCCTCCCTGTGTGAGTGCAAATCACGTAATTAATAAAATAAATAAAATTGAGATCGAAAAATTATTAAATTTGAAAATTATTTAAATCGCGACTTTAATTAAACAATGCCTGAATAGCTGAAAGCACTCCCACGGGAAGAACGGTTACAAGATCCTAACGGTTAGTTGACATCAGTAATTAACAATAATTAATTACTGTTGTCAACCAGAAGAAGCATGAGTGGGGGGGGAAATGAAATGAATCAAACCTATAACTTTAACATATTTATTTTAATGAGAACATATTTACAAAACAACAATTGAATATATATAATTTGGCCGTGTGTCTGAAGGACTGAATTATAACTTAATTACGAGGTACCTCGATACGATATCCATGGCGAATGACGGCGTGATCACCCTTTCTGGACTTCCCGTAGAAATCGTCTATTCACATAGTCCCTGAAGATCTGCGTAGTTTCGAGGGCACACCAGAAGTTACACCCCCACTGACTTTGCACCGTCCAAGATCAAAGTGTGTCTCTACGACTAATTCACATATTCAAACTGATATTACTTATAGAAAAGATACGTGGTGATCACCCAAGACATGAACGAAGAATGTTAATTTCACATATTCAAACTGATATTACTTATAGAAAAGATACGTGGTGATCACCCAAGACATGAACGAAGAATGTTAATTTCACATATTCAAACTGATATTACTTATAGAAAAGATACGTGGTGATCACCCAAGACATGAACGAAGAATGTTAATTTCACATATTCAAACTGATATTACTTATAGAAAAGATACGTGGTGATCACCCAAGACATGAACGAAGAAACTTAATTTACATATTTAAACTCAACTGTACAATATAAAAAGAACGTGGTGACCAGCCAAGACATGAGCGAAGAAAACTCAATTGACATATTTAAACTCAACTGTACAATATAAAAAGAACGTGGTGACCAGCCAAGACATGAACGAAGAAAACTCAATTGACATATTTAAACTCAACTGTACAATATAAAAAGAACGTGGTGACCAGCCAAGACATGAACGAAGAATGTTAATTTCACATATTCAAACTGATATTACTTATAGAAAAGATACGTGGTGATCACCCAAGACATGAACGAAGAAAACTCAATTGACATATTTAAACTCAACTGTACAATATAAAAAGAACGTGGTGACCAGCCAAGACATGAACGAAGAATGTGTAAAACGGGGAGTGGCTTCCGATATCCGACCGTGGTAGGGGACAGTTCTCGAGACTTGATTCGTCGTCGGACTCCGCCCATTTTATTTCCAGCCAATCGCATATTACCAATTAACATCTGCCTCTAGTTGTGTGAAAACCTGGAGTAAGAAAAAAAACCTTTACTGCTTATTCCTTATACACCGGATGTAGACAATTATCTTGGCTTCCTTTCCATTGTGTCTCTATTATTCTTTATTTTCCGCTCCCAGCGATCGCGATTCTCTCGCAGGCATCATTGGTTCCGAGCATTCTCTTCCAAATGCAATTCTCGTTTATTCAACACCACACAACCCATACTTTGCTCCTAGCGATCGCGATCCTCTCATAGACATCGCCAGTTCTGAGCATTATCTATAGGGTAGACATGCTACAATATCCCCCGTTCCCGTTAAAATAAAATATGTCGGCTAAATGACCATTGGAAGTCACATATTTTATTAGTTTCACTTAACACTTGCTCGTTCACTGAGCATATACACTTAACCAAATACTCAGGTATCGACCTCATTATCATGCGTGACCAAAACATGATTTTAAATTTCCTTTCGAATCGGCATGGCTTGCCTATGCATGCGTGACCAAAGCATGATTTTACTTTACGCTGTACTTCTTGGAGTTAACCCTCTCCATTGGCAAATAACGATGATTCTATTTCTAGCATACATTCACTGACTAGTTAAAACATCCAAAAAGGCCCCACGCCTCGACAATGTTTCAACTGAATTCCCATATACCTAATCCGCTTCAACAAAAATTTGGGTTGACCAAACCCTAACCATATGCCTCCTTAGGCCTTCGACAGGTATTTACCTTCTGCCGGAACGACGACGAAATATAAAATAGAAAAATAAGCCCACTCAAATCCCATCTCAGTTTCATAAATATATGTAAATTCCGGCATCCGCATTAATCAAGTAGCGAAACCCTTTCTTCAGTTCAAACAGTCAGTTCATGGCATAAAAAAATAATTAAACAAACTCCCGCCCCTTTAAATGGATTCTACAAGCATCAATGGAGTGGCCCCTTCTCCGTGTGTACGATAATTAAATATTCAATTCTGGGTATCCCCTCCAGTTTATAATATATCTCCCCCTCCAGTCATGTATGCTTCGGCTCCTTGCCTTAGGATTTCTTAACTAAAATAAAAAAATTGACATTTGACCTACCGTGGTCGACACTCATAATAAGTAAGGTCCATACCTGGATATATGTGACAAATATATTTACAAGGCTCTCATTGGGTTAACATAGCCCATCATGGTCACTAGATAAAATATGGGTCAATGTAACCTTTTCAATAGATACACACGGTCGGATACTAATACAAATATTATTTTAAAATACAAAACAAAACAGACAAATACAATTGAAAGTACATTTACCATACGTGACTACCTACAAATGTGTGTGCCATCACCTCGCCGTCAGCCTAGTCAGATCTGCTTTACTAATCAAATTCAAATACGTAGGTAAATTCCCATGGATGGCCAGTCCATATGCCGTCTGCCCCGTCCTATAATTACGTTAAATTAAAAATGACACCATTACCTAAATTAAATTATCCCATCATAAAAAAAAAAACGTAATACTAATAAAAAAATATCCTATGCTAAATATAAACAAAAAATTATCCTAACTTAATATCTAGAATTAAAAAAACTAACCCTAACTTATTATCTAAAATTTTATCTACAACCTGGCGATTCACTTCGGAATCTTTGAGCTCGACTAAGGGGGGTATGCTCGATGTTAAGCCCCAGGGGAGTGCCAGAATGTCCCCGTCTGCCTTATCCTATTTACAAAAAAAATAACTAAATAATAAATCCCGTGTCCCCAATAAATGTGTATGTGTGATTCTTTGTGTGTTGTTGTATAATGAGGTGTTGGCCGTTAGTGTAAAATAATAAATAATTCCCAAATAATAAAGAATAGTGTCTGTTTTATGTGTGTGTGACTTTGTCTAACTGTTCCTGGGATAGCTGGGGATGGACACCCATAGAGACGTCACAAATCTCTTCCCTGACTCTAGGGCCGCGATCTCGTCTGCAATAATCGCCCCCCTAACTCGGCTGAAGTAAGATCGTTAATCTCAAAGAGAGCCCTAGCGCTTCTCTAGCCTGCTTGTAAATTTATCCGCTAATACACGGCTTCTGTAAGATCGTATAAAAGATTCCTCCTTCCGCTACGTCGCTGCCGAGATGTCCTAAAATAAAAATTTGAGGACTTTCCTTGTCTAAAATCTGGTAAGGTCCTTCCCAGAATAGTAATAGTAATATTTCCCTCTTACCGGTGGATATCCGCAGAGATTGTACTAACACCTGATCGCCAATTTCTAACGTAGTCTGTTGGTGTCGTACCTCAAAGTTCTGTTTCTGTCTTTCGGCCTGTTTTTCTGTAAATTGGTATGTTTGTTGGTGTAGTCCCGAAATGTCAGTTATCCTATTGTCTTTGATGAAGTTCACCTGCGGATGTTCTTCACAAGTGGGGTTGCCATTAGTCGGGTAGCGGATTATGTGGTCATTGTCTGTCGATATGTCTGTTACTTCGTCCTCGTTTCTAAGTAGGTCAGAAAACTCCTGCATCAGAGATGATATTCTGACGTCGTCTAGGGAAGTTATGTTTTCTTCATTGCCTGTCAGTCTGTCTGTGATTTCGTCCTCTTTTATGCTTGATGAATTTACGTGATCTGGGGCAGTCATAGTATTGTCGGGGTATGTTTGTTTGTCGATGGGCTCTTCCTGCTTAGCAGTGATTGGTAAGGATGTCTTTGCTATTGATTCTACGTTAACTGGTGATCTGATATCAAAAAATTTGTACTCATAACCTAATCCTTGAAGTGGTCTTCTCGTGCTGATAAAAACTGGTTCCAAACGTCCATTGCCGTGTCTTCCTAAACCGCTACCTTCTTGGTACCCCTGTAGCTTCATCAATGTCAGTCCGTTGTTACTGTCTGTCTTTAACTTTACAGGAGTGGGACATCTATTGTCAACGTTAGTATGTAGGTCAATGTCCCCTGTCAATCTCGTCATCATTTCTGTACCAAGCAAACTGCGTACGTCCCCCTTGAATTTAAATTTACCTCCCCCCATAGTTTTAAGTTTGTTCATCCCACTCCTGCTACTTAGTTTTTTATCAAGTGGTCAACAATTGGTTTCAGGTTGTTAGCCAACTCTCCAAGGGATTGCTTTATTTCTTTCATGTCTGTATTGACATTGTTGTCGGTCACTACCTCCATGTTTCTTACGTTAGGTTTCGACTGGTTATCCCTATAATTAGGTGGTCGATTATAATTCTGATTTGAGTCATAGTAATTACGTGGCCGATCGTAATTTGGATTTGACTGGCGGGAAGGGCCTTGGCTAAATTGATTCCCTCTCTCTTGATTGTAGTGAGAGGTTCCCCGTGCATTCCCAGAATTGTAACGAGGTAGGTCTTGTTTGGGAAAGTTATTGTTTTTCGGAAGACTATCTGGTCGGTACTGTCTTTCCCCGCCTTTCCAAGAACTATCCTTTAATTTACAATCACGTCTAATTATGTTAGTTCCTATCCTAATTATTTGCTCATGTAGTCTCTCAATAGAGATTATTCCCTGGATCCTAACTGAATTTTCGACCGTCTCTCCATAATGTTTGCTTAATAGTTCACATACGTAGCCTTCCGGAATTTTATATGTACTATCCTGGAGTCGTGACACTAATTTTGAAAAATGTTCGCTGGGTGTTTTATCCATATGATCGGCATAGCCTTGGGTATCAAGTTCCCTACGGACTATAACGTCATATTTCTCCCCGCAGAACCTATCTTTGAACGCATTGACGAATTCATCAAAAGAGCGGATACTTCCTGACTTTACAAGGAACCAATCCAGACCCTCGCCCTTTAAATGTGACTTTATAAATTCGTTCAGATTATAAAATTCTCCAATGTGACTATATGCAATTTCTAAATTTGATATGAAATGGTTGGGTAAATCCAACACATTGTTACGGAACGTTACCTTGTTACGTTCGTAATTTTTTATATACGTATTTCGGAAAGTGACGTTACTAGGCTGTTCGCGAGCAAAGGTCTGACCTGTATACCAATCCTTATGTTCTTCAGGGATGGTGAACGTCACTTGGTCATTATGTTTTGGGGTTGAGACCTGATTTTGACCCGAAACAGTATCTATTCTCTTCGAGATATTGGCGAATCTCTTCTCACAATCGGTACGAAAAAGATTTTGGGTCGAATTTATTTCCTCGACCTCCTTATCTAAACGTTGTGTTTCTGACATGATCCTACCTGTCATTTCATGATCTAAACGTTGTGTTTCTGACATGATCCTACCTGTCATTTCATGATAACAGACATCTACCATGTCCCTAACTTCAGAAACATGTTTGTCATATTTCCCTTCTAAATTGTCCTGTCTAGTTCTCAATTCTCCGGACTCAGATCGTAGAGTGCCCATCTCGCGATTAATGGATTCGATATTATTTGCCATTAACGAAATTTCTTGGCGCACACCCCTTATCTCGGAAGTCTGTTGTCCTAGGGAATTTCCCAAGTTTCCCATCTGTTCCTGCATGGCCTTTCCCTGCTGTCCTATCTGTTCCTGCATGGCCTTAAACATCGCCTCTAGGTCAAATTTAGGATTTTCTACCGGGGACTCCGGGGGCGTACGGATAGTTTTCCTAGACCGTGTCTGTATCGGCTCTAAGTCCGACTTCCCTTTCCCTTCCATTCTGATAAGAAATATATATCAAAACAATTAAATGAATTATACGGGAGGTCTGGTGCTAACCTAATTTCTATGGTGACCTGTCAGATGGCATCACAATACCACAATAGTTATAATATGTAAAATAAATGCCTACTAAATCTACATAAGAAAAAAAAAAATCAAAAACAAAAAAAAATAAAATTATTTCAATAAATGATGTCATTCATTGTCCCTACCCTCACCCATCCTTCTTCAGTTTTGATTATAAATACCGACTTTAAGTGAAAATATAACATTGTGGCCTAATAGGCTGGAATCTACGTTAAAAAGCAAAAAAAAAAAATTTTTTTTTTTTTTTTTTTTTAAATTAAAAAAATTAATTAATTAATAAGGGACCGATTAGTGGGGTTCATTAATTATACTAATTGGCATAATTAATTAACAAATCAAGTCCCTGTTCGGGCGCCAATTATAACCATTTCTCTCCCTCCCTGTGTGAGTGCAAATCACGTAATTAATAAAATAAATAAAATTGAGATCGAAAAATTATTAAATTTGAAAATTATTTAAATCGCGACTTTAATTAAACAATGCCTGAATAGCTGAAAGCACTCCCACGGGAAGAACGGTTACAAGATCCTAACGGTTAGTTGACATCAGTAATTAACAATAATTAATTACTGTTGTCAACCAGAAGAAGCATGAGTGGGGGGGGAAATGAAATGAATCAAACCTATAACTTTAACATATTTATTTTAATGAGAACATATTTACAAAACAACAATTGAATATATATAATTTGGCCGTGTGTCTGAAGGACTGAATTATAACTTAATTACGAGGTACCTCGATACGATATCCATGGCGAATGACGGCGTGATCACCCTTTCTGGACTTCCCGTAGAAATCGTCTATTCACATAGTCCCTGAAGATCTGCGTAGTTTCGAGGGCACACCAGAAGTTACACCCCCACTGACTTTGCACCGTCCAAGATCAAAGTGTGTCTCTACGACTAATTCACATATTCAAACTGATATTACTTATAGAAAAGATACGTGGTGATCACCCAAGACATGAACGAAGAATGTTAATTTCACATATTCAAACTGATATTACTTATAGAAAAGATACGTGGTGATCACCCAAGACATGAACGAAGAATGTTAATTTCACATATTCAAACTGATATTACTTATAGAAAAGATACGTGGTGATCACCCAAGACATGAACGAAGAATGTTAATTTCACATATTCAAACTGATATTACTTATAGAAAAGATACGTGGTGATCACCCAAGACATGAACGAAGAAACTTAATTTACATATTTAAACTCAACTGTACAATATAAAAAGAACGTGGTGACCAGCCAAGACATGAGCGAAGAAAACTCAATTGACATATTTAAACTCAACTGTACAATATAAAAAGAACGTGGTGACCAGCCAAGACATGAACGAAGAAAACTCAATTGACATATTTAAACTCAACTGTACAATATAAAAAGAACGTGGTGACCAGCCAAGACATGAACGAAGAATGTTAATTTCACATATTCAAACTGATATTACTTATAGAAAAGATACGTGGTGATCACCCAAGACATGAACGAAGAAAACTCAATTGACATATTTAAACTCAACTGTACAATATAAAAAGAACGTGGTGACCAGCCAAGACATGAACGAAGAATGTGTAAAACGGGGAGTGGCTTCCGATATCCGACCGTGGTAGGGGACAGTTCTCGAGACTTGATTCGTCGTCGGACTCCGCCCATTTTATTTCCAGCCAATCGCATATTACCAATTAACATCTGCCTCTAGTTGTGTGAAAACCTGGAGTAAGAAAAAAAACCTTTACTGCTTATTCCTTATACACCGGATGTAGACAATTATCTTGGCTTCCTTTCCATTGTGTCTCTATTATTCTTTATTTTCCGCTCCCAGCGATCGCGATTCTCTCGCAGGCATCATTGGTTCCGAGCATTCTCTTCCAAATGCAATTCTCGTTTATTCAACACCACACAACCCATACTTTGCTCCTAGCGATCGCGATCCTCTCATAGACATCGCCAGTTCTGAGCATTATCTATAGGGTAGACATGCTACAATATCCCCCGTTCCCGTTAAAATAAAATATGTCGGCTAAATGACCATTGGAAGTCACATATTTTATTAGTTTCACTTAACACTTGCTCGTTCACTGAGCATATACACTTAACCAAATACTCAGGTATCGACCTCATTATCATGCGTGACCAAAACATGATTTTAAATTTCCTTTCGAATCGGCATGGCTTGCCTATGCATGCGTGACCAAAGCATGATTTTACTTTACGCTGTACTTCTTGGAGTTAACCCTCTCCATTGGCAAATAACGATGATTCTATTTCTAGCATACATTCACTGACTAGTTAAAACATCCAAAAAGGCCCCACGCCTCGACAATGTTTCAACTGAATTCCCATATACCTAATCCGCTTCAACAAAAATTTGGGTTGACCAAACCCTAACCATATGCCTCCTTAGGCCTTCGACAGGTATTTACCTTCTGCCGGAACGACGACGAAATATAAAATAGAAAAATAAGCCCACTCAAATCCCATCTCAGTTTCATAAATATATGTAAATTCCGGCATCCGCATTAATCAAGTAGCGAAACCCTTTCTTCAGTTCAAACAGTCAGTTCATGGCATAAAAAAAATAATTAAACAAACTCCCGCCCCTTTAAATGGATTCTACAAGCATCAATGGAGTGGCCCCTTCTCCGTGTGTACGATAATTAAATATTCAATTCTGGGTATCCCCTCCAGTTTATAATATATCTCCCCCTCCAGTCATGTATGCTTCGGCTCCTTGCCTTAGGATTTCTTAACTAAAATAAAAAAATTGACATTTGACCTACCGTGGTCGACACTCATAATAAGTAAGGTCCATACCTGGATATATGTGACAAATATATTTACAAGGCTCTCATTGGGTTAACATAGCCCATCATGGTCACTAGATAAAATATGGGTCAATGTAACCTTTTCAATAGATACACACGGTCGGATACTAATACAAATATTATTTTAAAATACAAAACAAAACAGACAAATACAATTGAAAGTACATTTACCATACGTGACTACCTACAAATGTGTGTGCCATCACCTCGCCGTCAGCCTAGTCAGATCTGCTTTACTAATCAAATTCAAATACGTAGGTAAATTCCCATGGATGGCCAGTCCATATGCCGTCTGCCCCGTCCTATAATTACGTTAAATTAAAAATGACACCATTACCTAAATTAAATTATCCCATCATAAAAAAAAAAACGTAATACTAATAAAAAAATATCCTATGCTAAATATAAACAAAAAATTATCCTAACTTAATATCTAGAATTAAAAAAACTAACCCTAACTTATTATCTAAAATTTTATCTACAACCTGGCGATTCACTTCGGAATCTTTGAGCTCGACTAAGGGGGGTATGCTCGATGTTAAGCCCCAGGGGAGTGCCAGAATGTCCCCGTCTGCCTTATCCTATTTACAAAAAAAATAACTAAATAATAAATCCCGTGTCCCCAATAAATGTGTATGTGTGATTCTTTGTGTGTTGTTGTATAATGAGGTGTTGGCCGTTAGTGTAAAATAATAAATAATTCCCAAATAATAAAGAATAGTGTCTGTTTTATGTGTGTGTGACTTTGTCTAACTGTTCCTGGGATAGCTGGGGATGGACACCCATAGAGACGTCACAAATCTCTTCCCTGACTCTAGGGCCGCGATCTCGTCTGCAATAATCGCCCCCCTAACTCGGCTGAAGTAAGATCGTTAATCTCAAAGAGAGCCCTAGCGCTTCTCTAGCCTGCTTGTAAATTTATCCGCTAATACACGGCTTCTGTAAGATCGTATAAAAGATTCCTCCTTCCGCTACGTCGCTGCCGAGATGTCCTAAAATAAAAATTTGAGGACTTTCCTTGTCTAAAATCTGGTAAGGTCCTTCCCAGAATAGTAATAGTAATATTTCCCTCTTACCGGTGGATATCCGCAGAGATTGTACTAACACCTGATCGCCAATTTCTAACGTAGTCTGTTGGTGTCGTACCTCAAAGTTCTGTTTCTGTCTTTCGGCCTGTTTTTCTGTAAATTGGTATGTTTGTTGGTGTAGTCCCGAAATGTCAGTTATCCTATTGTCTTTGATGAAGTTCACCTGCGGATGTTCTTCACAAGTGGGGTTGCCATTAGTCGGGTAGCGGATTATGTGGTCATTGTCTGTCGATATGTCTGTTACTTCGTCCTCGTTTCTAAGTAGGTCAGAAAACTCCTGCATCAGAGATGATATTCTGACGTCGTCTAGGGAAGTTATGTTTTCTTCATTGCCTGTCAGTCTGTCTGTGATTTCGTCCTCTTTTATGCTTGATGAATTTACGTGATCTGGGGCAGTCATAGTATTGTCGGGGTATGTTTGTTTGTCGATGGGCTCTTCCTGCTTAGCAGTGATTGGTAAGGATGTCTTTGCTATTGATTCTACGTTAACTGGTGATCTGATATCAAAAAATTTGTACTCATAACCTAATCCTTGAAGTGGTCTTCTCGTGCTGATAAAAACTGGTTCCAAACGTCCATTGCCGTGTCTTCCTAAACCGCTACCTTCTTGGTACCCCTGTAGCTTCATCAATGTCAGTCCGTTGTTACTGTCTGTCTTTAACTTTACAGGAGTGGGACATCTATTGTCAACGTTAGTATGTAGGTCAATGTCCCCTGTCAATCTCGTCATCATTTCTGTACCAAGCAAACTGCGTACGTCCCCCTTGAATTTAAATTTACCTCCCCCCATAGTTTTAAGTTTGTTCATCCCACTCCTGCTACTTAGTTTTTTATCAAGTGGTCAACAATTGGTTTCAGGTTGTTAGCCAACTCTCCAAGGGATTGCTTTATTTCTTTCATGTCTGTATTGACATTGTTGTCGGTCACTACCTCCATGTTTCTTACGTTAGGTTTCGACTGGTTATCCCTATAATTAGGTGGTCGATTATAATTCTGATTTGAGTCATAGTAATTACGTGGCCGATCGTAATTTGGATTTGACTGGCGGGAAGGGCCTTGGCTAAATTGATTCCCTCTCTCTTGATTGTAGTGAGAGGTTCCCCGTGCATTCCCAGAATTGTAACGAGGTAGGTCTTGTTTGGGAAAGTTATTGTTTTTCGGAAGACTATCTGGTCGGTACTGTCTTTCCCCGCCTTTCCAAGAACTATCCTTTAATTTACAATCACGTCTAATTATGTTAGTTCCTATCCTAATTATTTGCTCATGTAGTCTCTCAATAGAGATTATTCCCTGGATCCTAACTGAATTTTCGACCGTCTCTCCATAATGTTTGCTTAATAGTTCACATACGTAGCCTTCCGGAATTTTATATGTACTATCCTGGAGTCGTGACACTAATTTTGAAAAATGTTCGCTGGGTGTTTTATCCATATGATCGGCATAGCCTTGGGTATCAAGTTCCCTACGGACTATAACGTCATATTTCTCCCCGCAGAACCTATCTTTGAACGCATTGACGAATTCATCAAAAGAGCGGATACTTCCTGACTTTACAAGGAACCAATCCAGACCCTCGCCCTTTAAATGTGACTTTATAAATTCGTTCAGATTATAAAATTCTCCAATGTGACTATATGCAATTTCTAAATTTGATATGAAATGGTTGGGTAAATCCAACACATTGTTACGGAACGTTACCTTGTTACGTTCGTAATTTTTTATATACGTATTTCGGAAAGTGACGTTACTAGGCTGTTCGCGAGCAAAGGTCTGACCTGTATACCAATCCTTATGTTCTTCAGGGATGGTGAACGTCACTTGGTCATTATGTTTTGGGGTTGAGACCTGATTTTGACCCGAAACAGTATCTATTCTCTTCGAGATATTGGCGAATCTCTTCTCACAATCGGTACGAAAAAGATTTTGGGTCGAATTTATTTCCTCGACCTCCTTATCTAAACGTTGTGTTTCTGACATGATCCTACCTGTCATTTCATGATCTAAACGTTGTGTTTCTGACATGATCCTACCTGTCATTTCATGATAACAGACATCTACCATGTCCCTAACTTCAGAAACATGTTTGTCATATTTCCCTTCTAAATTGTCCTGTCTAGTTCTCAATTCTCCGGACTCAGATCGTAGAGTGCCCATCTCGCGATTAATGGATTCGATATTATTTGCCATTAACGAAATTTCTTGGCGCACACCCCTTATCTCGGAAGTCTGTTGTCCTAGGGAATTTCCCAAGTTTCCCATCTGTTCCTGCATGGCCTTTCCCTGCTGTCCTATCTGTTCCTGCATGGCCTTAAACATCGCCTCTAGGTCAAATTTAGGATTTTCTACCGGGGACTCCGGGGGCGTACGGATAGTTTTCCTAGACCGTGTCTGTATCGGCTCTAAGTCCGACTTCCCTTTCCCTTCCATTCTGATAAGAAATATATATCAAAACAATTAAATGAATTATACGGGAGGTCTGGTGCTAACCTAATTTCTATGGTGACCTGTCAGATGGCATCACAATACCACAATAGTTATAATATGTAAAATAAATGCCTACTAAATCTACATAAGAAAA
This sequence comes from Aradus depressus, assembly GCA_963662175.1. Taxonomy (NCBI): domain Eukaryota; kingdom Metazoa; phylum Arthropoda; class Insecta; order Hemiptera; family Aradidae; genus Aradus; species Aradus depressus. The sequence goes on from OY759214.1 coordinate 76,194,565, forward strand.
AAAAAAATCAAAAACAAAAAAAAATAAAATTATTTCAATAAATGATGTCATTCATTGTCCCTACCCTCACCCATCCTTCTTCAGTTTTGATTATAAATACCGACTTTAAGTGAAAATATAACATTGTGGCCTAATAGGCTGGAATCTACGTTAAAAAGCAAAAAAAAAAAATTTTTTTTTTTTTTTTTTTTTAAATTAAAAAAATTAATTAATTAATAAGGGACCGATTAGTGGGGTTCATTAATTATACTAATTGGCATAATTAATTAACAAATCAAGTCCCTGTTCGGGCGCCAATTATAACCATTTCTCTCCCTCCCTGTGTGAGTGCAAATCACGTAATTAATAAAATAAATAAAATTGAGATCGAAAAATTATTAAATTTGAAAATTATTTAAATCGCGACTTTAATTAAACAATGCCTGAATAGCTGAAAGCACTCCCACGGGAAGAACGGTTACAAGATCCTAACGGTTAGTTGACATCAGTAATTAACAATAATTAATTACTGTTGTCAACCAGAAGAAGCATGAGTGGGGGGGGAAATGAAATGAATCAAACCTATAACTTTAACATATTTATTTTAATGAGAACATATTTACAAAACAACAATTGAATATATATAATTTGGCCGTGTGTCTGAAGGACTGAATTATAACTTAATTACGAGGTACCTCGATACGATATCCATGGCGAATGACGGCGTGATCACCCTTTCTGGACTTCCCGTAGAAATCGTCTATTCACATAGTCCCTGAAGATCTGCGTAGTTTCGAGGGCACACCAGAAGTTACACCCCCACTGACTTTGCACCGTCCAAGATCAAAGTGTGTCTCTACGACTAATTCACATATTCAAACTGATATTACTTATAGAAAAGATACGTGGTGATCACCCAAGACATGAACGAAGAATGTTAATTTCACATATTCAAACTGATATTACTTATAGAAAAGATACGTGGTGATCACCCAAGACATGAACGAAGAATGTTAATTTCACATATTCAAACTGATATTACTTATAGAAAAGATACGTGGTGATCACCCAAGACATGAACGAAGAATGTTAATTTCACATATTCAAACTGATATTACTTATAGAAAAGATACGTGGTGATCACCCAAGACATGAACGAAGAAACTTAATTTACATATTTAAACTCAACTGTACAATATAAAAAGAACGTGGTGACCAGCCAAGACATGAGCGAAGAAAACTCAATTGACATATTTAAACTCAACTGTACAATATAAAAAGAACGTGGTGACCAGCCAAGACATGAACGAAGAAAACTCAATTGACATATTTAAACTCAACTGTACAATATAAAAAGAACGTGGTGACCAGCCAAGACATGAACGAAGAATGTTAATTTCACATATTCAAACTGATATTACTTATAGAAAAGATACGTGGTGATCACCCAAGACATGAACGAAGAAAACTCAATTGACATATTTAAACTCAACTGTACAATATAAAAAGAACGTGGTGACCAGCCAAGACATGAACGAAGAATGTGTAAAACGGGGAGTGGCTTCCGATATCCGACCGTGGTAGGGGACAGTTCTCGAGACTTGATTCGTCGTCGGACTCCGCCCATTTTATTTCCAGCCAATCGCATATTACCAATTAACATCTGCCTCTAGTTGTGTGAAAACCTGGAGTAAGAAAAAAAACCTTTACTGCTTATTCCTTATACACCGGATGTAGACAATTATCTTGGCTTCCTTTCCATTGTGTCTCTATTATTCTTTATTTTCCGCTCCCAGCGATCGCGATTCTCTCGCAGGCATCATTGGTTCCGAGCATTCTCTTCCAAATGCAATTCTCGTTTATTCAACACCACACAACCCATACTTTGCTCCTAGCGATCGCGATCCTCTCATAGACATCGCCAGTTCTGAGCATTATCTATAGGGTAGACATGCTACAATATATATATATATATATATATATATATATATATATATATATATATATATATATATATATATATATATAACTTTGATTTGAAGAATGACCAATATGTATGTATGAAAGTACCTCCTTTGCAATTATTTCAATATTATTTCCACCTTTTTGGTTCACAACCCAACTTAAACTCGCCTATCCTATGTAGATCAGCTGATGGTCATCTATTGTACTCCACTCATTGGTTGTTTTTAAAACAAAATGCGACTTATTTATTCACTATTTTAGTTACTTCATTGTTTTTATACAAATAAATATAATTAATTTTCTAATATATTTTATTAATAATTACAAGTGTAATTTTATACATGACAGTTTGTGTTGGCATCTGTGGTTTTCTTTGTTACAAGATATAGCGTGATACTGAGAGTGACTTTCTTATACACAGTAATGCCAGTTTGAAATTAATTTGAGAGGGGGAGGGGTCTTATCTCAACTCTGAAAGTTAGAAATCTAATTATGAACATTTTTGGTAAGAACTAATTTTTCGATAGAACTAAGTGGTTTCGCGTAAATTAACTAAACGTCTAAAAGAATAGATTTCGAGAAATCATTTTAAGATGGATTTCATGTGTCTTGCGAATCGGACGACCATTGAAAATATGAGTTTCAGAGAGACATCATCACGAAAATGTTCAAAACGTATTCAGGTGATCTTGAAACGTGAAATTCCATTAAAAACTCGATCTCAGATTTTGGCAAGAACAATTATTGTTCTAAGGAAGTATTATACTTTCTTATTCTATAGGTATAATAAAGTAATTATTAAATATCTACAAAATAAACTAATTTATATGTTATTTCTGTTAAATGATGTTTGTACAGTTAACAAGTGTTTAAACAATTCTTAATCTAGGTCATAAGAAAACCAAATGTAAAATTTTGTAGTATTCTGGGTTTCAGCGTGACGTTGGAACAATCGCAGACACACACACAAAAACAAACACAAGTTCCGCTTTCTTAATATAGATATCGAAATAGTTTGAAAACCTAGTGTTTCTAATAGATGTTTATTAAAGTTATAGGATCGACTGCAATGCAAGTAAAAGTTGGTCATATCTATAATGTGTCTGATAATACTATTGTGGTAAAAAAAATAATGTTAATGTAAAATTAAAATAAATCAAAAAATATAAGTCAAATTAATAGCAATAAAATAATAAAATTTAACAAATGAAATAATAATAATTAAATAAACAATAAATTACCACATTTCCTGTAGAAATTTTATAACTGGTCTTCTATTTAATTTTGATTTCTACAGTAATTTTCGAGAAGGGCCCTACAAAAATATCAAAAGTTCAAGACGTGCAACTTTTAAGAAAGTGCACGTATTTTAAAAAAATTTCAATTAACAAACTTTTCATTGGATTTCTAAAGTTTTCAAATATATTTAAATCTAATCCAAAGGTTTTCAAACTATCTTACTGGGCCAACAGGGAAAATGAATAGAATAGAATTTACGAGAACAAATAGTTTGGGTTTATTTTTTTTTAATCATCTACATTATAAAATTACAAAAACTAAACATTGAAACAAACAAAAATCAAAAGAAAAATCTTAAAAACTAAATTCTTAAAACTAATTCAATGTTTTTTTTTCTTTTATAATTTTGGCCATTCTTTAAATTTAAGTTATATATTTCTGGGCATATATCCTGTACATATAAACAAACAACAGTACCTTCTTTGCGGATCAATTTCACTTCTATTTAGTTCATCACAACTTAAGCCTAAAAACCACTCTCTATCTTCACTCAGACCATCTCCATTGAACTCAGGCATCGACTCGTCTCTCCACACACTAAAAAACAGCTGATTGCCTTGTTTTTTTTATATTAATAATTTAATCATTTTAATGTGTTTATTATTTTTTTTTTTTACATCACAACTATATTGATTTTTTTCCTTTATCGATATCAAAACAGCGAAATTATGTCTTCACCCCCTCGCACCAAAGTGAGCGTCTGTATGCCGGCTAGGATTGGGACAATTTCCATTTTTGACCGGTAGGTGCGATTTGTCTTAGTTATTCCTCCCGCTAACAGCTTGCGTGATGGGAGGTGAGAAGTAATCATCCCACGGATAAACTCAGGACCGAATTATCATAATGGGAACTCAACCAAGAGAAGGGGGGCTTAATTTATGGGGGAAACATTTTAAGAAATTTTGAGTTTTCCTTGTAAAAGGGAGACCGAAGATAAGAGAGATGATTGATGGCAATTATAATATTGTAATATACCCCAGAGAGGGAAAGGGGTATATTTCTTAAATTTGGCCATAGTATATATTTATTTACATATTTACAACGACGTAACATTTGTCATTAGTAATTGCGATAAGTTGAGCAGTGTCATGTGCATGGCTGTACTGCCGAAGTACGTGACCGAAGAGGAGTCCAGGCTAGTCCTGGAGCAAGTCCCTCTCTCATGCCCGCTGGAGACGTCTTGGCGGATTTCTGGATAATTGCACTGTAAGTGGATTGACGTGATGATGGACTTTGTCGTGAAAATTTCGATACCGTGCCCTGGATAACAGAGGGTACAAATGGGATGTTGAGGTCATTATGTAATGTAAGGTTGGAAAAGTAAAATGGCGCATCGGCAATGTGAAATAGTATAATGGATTGTATTAACTGAAGACGTTGTATGTTTGATTTTTTGGCTGATTCCCATATCTCGATGCCGTATGTCCATAAGGGTTTTAGTATAGTGTTGTCCAATGATTGATTTCACTCGTCCAATTCGTCTTTTGAGGACTGTGCGTTTCAGTCTGATGTGAGTTGTCTTGGCCAGAGTAGACCTAAATTACCCAAAATACGTTACTCTCATTAAAGGTTGATCGGCAGCACATTATTCTTTGAAAACCTGCACCAAATTGTTTCGGCATTAATTTGAAATTTTAACATTTCTTTCGTTTTAATTTTTTTTTTTTTTTGTTACATTGTTTATTGGGCTGCAGTCGGCCGTTTTTGTAGACTCCACCCTAATAAGCCTACATCTATTGTTTACCTAAGTAGGCTCTACCTAAGACGATCAGTAGCCCACTGGGAGTCACCAAGAAAGTATCGTGCTGATCGCCACACCCGTCCCATCACCAGACGGTGCATCCCATCACATCAAACAGTTCCCCCCACCATCTCAGAGCGGCATCCCATCACATCAAACAGTTCCCCCCACCATCTCAGAGCGGCATCCCATCACATCAAACAGTTCCCCCCACCATCTCAGAGCCGCATCCCATCACATCAAACAGTTCCCCCCACCATCTCAGAGCGGCATCCCACCACATCAAACAGTTCCCCCCACCATCTCAGAGCGGCATCCCATCACATCAAACAGTTCCCCCCACCATCTCAGAGCGGCATCCCATCACATCAAACAGTTCCCCCCACCATCTCAGAGCGGCATCCCATCACATCTAACAGTTCCCCCCACCATCTCAGAGCGGCATCCCATCACATCAAACAATTCCCCCCACCATCTCAGAGCGGCATCCCATCACATCAAACAGTTCCCCCAACCATCTCAGAGCGGCATCCCATCACATCAAACAGTTCCCCCCACCATCTCAGAGCGGCATCCCATCACATCAAACAGTTCCCCCCACCATCTCAGAGCGGCATCCCATCACATCAAACAGTTCCCCCCACCATCTCAGAGCGGCATCCCATCACATCAAACAGTTCCCCCCACCATCTCAGAGCGGCATCCCATCACATCAAACAGTTCCCCCCACCATCTCAGAGCGGCATCCCATCACATCAAACAGTTCCCCCCACCATCTCAGAGCGGCATCCCATCACATCAAACAGTTCCCCCCACCATCTCAGAGCGGCATCCCATCACATCAAACAGTTCCCCCCACCATCTCAGAGCGGCATCCCATCACATCAAACAGTTCCCCCCACCATCTCAGAGCGGCATCCCATCACATCAAACAGTTCCCCCCACCATCTCAGAGCGGCATCCCATCACATCAAACAGTTCCCCCCACCATCTCAGAGCGGCATCCCATCACATCAAACAGTTCCCCCCACCATCTCAGAGCGGCATCCCATCACATCAAACAATTCCCCCCACCATCTCAGAGCGGCATCCCATCACATCAAACAGTTCCCCCCACCATCTCAGAGCGGCATCCCATCACATCTAACAGTTCCCCCCACCATCTCAGAGCGGCATCCCATCACATCAAACAGTTCCCCCCACCATCTCAGAGCGGCATCCCATCACATCAAACAGTTCCCCCCACCATCTCAGAGCGGCATCCCATCACATCAAACAGTTCCCCCCACCATCTCAGAGCGGCATCCCATCACATCTAACAGTTCCCCCCACCATCTCAGAGCGGCATCCCATCACATCAAACAGTTCCCCCCACCATCTCAGAGCGGCATCCCATCACATCAAACAGTTCCCCCCACCATCTCAGAGCGGCATCCCATCACATCAAACAGTTCCCCCCACCATCTCAGAGCGGCATCCCATCACATCAAACAGTTCCCCCCACCATCTCAGAGCGGCATCCCATCACATCAAACAGTTCCCCCCACCATCTCAGAGCGGCATCCCATCACATCAAACAGTTCCCCCCACCATCTCAGAGCGGCATCCCATCACATCAAACAGTTCCCCCCACCATCTCAGAGCGGCATCCCATCACATCAAACAGTTCCCCCCACCATCTCAGAGCGGCATCCCATCGTATCCGATAAGAACTTTATTATTCTACCTACTTTATGAACTTTTATTTTTTATTTTAAACTTTATATTCTTCATCCCTAGTATCAAGTTGTTTTATTTATATTTAGTCTACGTTTTGTCATCTAGAAACCATAGCTTGGTTAATTGGCAAATCCTATTTGGATTCCATTCCCGGTCTATACACTTATTAATATTAGCTGTTTGTATCCATATCAAAGAACATCTTAACATATTTTGAATACAAAAAAAGACACCTGTGGAAAAGAAAATGCCGGAAAATCAACAACTATTGGTATTTTCAAAATATGTTGAGATGTTGTTTGATACTGATAGTAAGTGCTATATTATATATGAGAGTAATGTATATTGAATAATTATGGTTTTCTATGGCCAAATTTAAGTAAAATACTTACTCTCTTCCCTCTCCGGAATATATTACAATATTATCTCTCCTCACACTTTTCTATCTAGCCCCAACTGTCTAAAACTAATTTTATTTCAAACCTTGGCTGGGCATCCTCCTTCCTTCTCTTTTAAAATCAACCATCATAGTATTATGCTCGGCCGATTTTTATTATCAATTTTATTTTTTTTCTTAATTATATACATTTTTTTTTTTACATATTCTCTTTTATTTATATAGATACTTTTATTATTTTTTTTTTTCATCATAAGGATGTTAATTTTATGTTTTTTCCTGTATAGTTTTTCTCCAATGTAGCATTAATTTTATTTACCTATCTTTTTATTTCTTTGTACTGATACTATATTTAATTGTTTCCTTTTCTTTACTCTGTATGTATTTATTTTTAGGGGAACCTCGGTCCCAGAATAATAAAATTTCTTTTCATTTCACTAATATTGGAACGCAAAGTATCGATATATTGATTTAAAATACATATAATATATTATATATATATATTTTTTTTAAATCAATATATCGATACTTTGGGTTCTGATATTAATGTGCATCGATGATAATTTTTTTTAATTTTTGTTCGTAACTATGGTCAGTTTAATAGACTAATAGACCACAACGTCACCTCCTCAATTTTGTTTGAAATCATTTTTAAAAAGAAGAACGACGGACGAAGAATAGAATATGAAGAAATGAAGGTGGAACAAAAGAAATGCCTTGCAGTTTTTTTTTTTCTTTTCAGATCTTTTTTTTTGTTTTGCATATTTTGTATTTATATTTTTTTTTATTTTATGCGAACAAAACTCTATTCATTCTGTCACAGAGAGATGAATACAACAAGGAGATAGAATGGGTGCCAATGTGATAGAAACTTGAAGTAGAAATTTTAGGCAGAAACACTTCTTCTAATAACTTTTTTTACTTTGATATATCTACATGAAAAGCCGAGCTCGAGTTTTCAATGGATTTTCACCTTTCAACGTCCTCTATGTACGTCTTGACCAATTTAGTGATCATTTCTGTCTATGTGTGTATGTGATTGATGAATGTTTGAGTCCTCTAACTCAGAAACGTGTGTAGCTATGAATTTGAAATGAAGATGTCACATATGCTAACCTAGATCTGACAAGGTTTTGGCTGAAGTCGGACGAAAAATTGAGACCACTCTACTTCGGGGCCAAAGTACGTTTTACAAGATACCACTTATATTTCGAAAACTTAGTTAGAACAAAATTTTTTGATAATACTAAGACGCACAATTTATATTGAATACTATTTTAAGCAGGTCTCCCGGTTTCGGAGATACAAGCCGAAAATCGTCCTAACATGTAGATTTTAAACCCATTTTTATAGATACATATTTGTATGATTTAAGTGAACGGTAAGCCCTCCAGGATAAGGTAAATCCTCCAAATAAGGTAAATCCTATCAGAACATTGGTTCTTATCAAAAATGTTACTTATTAAATTTTCTATCGCTTAAGTGCCCTTAGATTTCAGATACAACCAGTACAAACAAAGTTATAGCGCCCAAAATAACGAACAATTTTACTTAAAATTTAAAAAAAATAAATGTTTTTACTATCGGCAGTTTAGTATGATTTTTATAAAATGGGGGGGAAAAAAAATTAAGAAAAAATAAAAATATTCACATATAGGTCATGAGAAGACTTTCTTATATCAACATATTTTTTTACAGATTACTCCCCATCCCCCCACTCCTCCCCTTTCTCAAGTTATTTCATACTGCCGTTACTGGGTACATGTGGTCATAGGAAATAAATTGGTATGTCTAAATTTATAACTTTTCAAAGCAGCACTTATTTTACTTTTGCATTAATCGTGTAAATCCAGTTTTTGAAATAAATAAATTATGTTATCATCATTTTTAACCATATACCTTTTAAATTTATAGAAGCGAATGAAAATGAATATTGTTAATCCTGTTTTGGATTTTCCCTTAGTTACCCAATCATTCCCAATTAATTACATAATTATTGACCACACTTACCTAATTATTCATACTTTTTGAATCGCTCGTGAATGATGCCTCTCTAAAGTAGATTTAACCGAAGACGCCCTCTTCACTTGGAATAATCTGCCGTAGTGAATAAATGGTTAAATGCAGTTATCTCGTGAATGATTCCTCAAAGAAGTAGATTAATAATAATAATAAATTTATTTCCGTTAGACCAATACATGGTAATAGGATACGTCAAAAGAATTTATACACTAAGATATAGATGTATAACTACTTGAGTCTAACAAACCTATGATTAGTAGTAATAACAAAACTATTAAAAAAAAGTAAAATGAAATTAATAAAAACTGAACAAATAAATACTTAAAAATATATGAGTGTATAAACAAATTAATAATTAGTAATAAGTAGAGACATTTTTCAATTTAATAAAAATTAAGAAAAATATTTTTCAAAAAAATCTCTTCGGATGTGCCTTTATCCCAACGATATTTCTGGACGTTCTCACGTCCCATCATCAGGTCCAATGTGCGACATATAGAAAACAAAAAAAACAATGTAACTATAACAATATATGAAAAAAAATATACACAGGTTAATTAATTATGAATGAATATATAAAAAAGTCTAAATAAATAATAATGAATAAATAAAGCAATAACGTACATTCAACTGACCTTTAAGGTCTGGAGGAACTCTGCCTTATTAAGTTGATTTAACCGAGAACATACACAATTTTACGAGATACTAAGAAACCCACATCTTTATAATTCCTAAAGTATTAGAGTCCTGAGCTCCCAACTTCTTCACAGTGCGGAGATGACTTGGGAAATGATCACAGTACATTTAACTCATTTTGACCTTTTTACGATTTAACAACTTAATCCCTGTGACCATAGATATATGTAAGTCAAATTGGACTTGACCGCAGATCTCATATCGAATTGAGCTAATTGTAAATAGTGAGTTTGTCTAAAATAAAATATGAAATTCTAAATTTCTACTTTATCGGTGAATCACCGGCAATGTAGTTCTCCAGCATTAATCAATTACGTTTTCGCACTCCAAAACATCGATAGTGAAAACACAGAACATTGAAGGTAAAACGTAGATCTTCATCCCTAGTAAGATCCCCTATCAATTCTATTATTGTTAGTCAAGAAAAATTTAACTTAATAGTAAAACAGATGAAGCGTTCCCATGTTACTTCCACAACGCTCCATATTCCTCAAAACTTGTTAGTAAAGCGTTATTAAAAATTTGAAAATATCTAAAATATGTTAATTACAAGTATATCCATCCAGTTCTGGAAAGAGTCTCCAAAACAAAGACTTTCAAAACTCATTGTTGCGGAACTCACAAAGAGAAGCAGAGTGCTTCTGAACATAAGCTGAATGAATCTTAGAACTATAACAGACTAATTAGAAGAAACTGTCATATGAAACACCTACACAATGTGGGTGGGCGTCCTCAGAAACCCTTTGTATAGCAAAATATGTCGGGGTAAATGAGACTCCATATTCTAAGTCAATGTAAAAAGAAAAATGTTTTATTGCTTCGAATTGTTTATAATAGAAACAAGGAATGCTATGGGAGGAACCTGAAGATCCTAGACTTTATTAAGGAAACAGGGCTGTTAGAGGGACACAGGACACATAATAGGCCTACATTGCCAGCGGTGACACGTTCATCCATGTGTAATTATCCTATTGTGATGTAAAAAATGTACACACATTAAGATTATTAATACATTATAAAATCAATTATTATTATTTGTATAAAAACAGCTGTTAGGAGTGAAGTAACTTAATTAGTGAATAAATATACAAAGATGGACTTGTCGCATTTTGTTTTAAAACGAAATGTGAACAAGCAATGAATGGAGTACTAAAGACGACTATCAGCTTTTTAAAATACTCTAAGGAGAAATGTGGAGGTGGACAGGCTAGAGAGAGAATTGTTTTTAGGGTTAAGGAGTGTGAACCAGTCTGAGTGAGAGAAGTGAACCAAGTAGGAGTGAAAATAACAGTGAAGTAGATGCGCAAAGGTACTTTTATTTATTTATATGTTTATATACCCAAAACAACATTGAATTAAAGAATGACCACAATATTTAAAAAGAAAAGAGACTAAAGTAGTTGTAGAAATTATAATGATTAATAGAGTTCGGTGTCAGCCTTCTTCGGTTCGGTGTCAACCTCCGCCCAAAGTGTGAGGAGAATTGGTGAGTGAACCGAGGAAGAATAAAATCAAGATCTGATTTTGTGTGGTGCACTTCGCAGCCTTCTGTGTGAAAAGTTCAGTAAATCTAGTAATTTTTGTTAAGAGTTTGATTACCAGAAAAATACAAACCCTGCTGACCACTTTGTGTTGCCCTCTCTCTGTCTTGGCTAGAAGAGCGCTGTCCTATGTAGGGGAGGTCTCTCAGTGGTGATTTTCTTGGCGGCGGTTGAATATATCTCCTCAGGGAAGGTGGCGGAGGGGCGGGACGAGCCAGAAGAAGGAAGTTCCCCGGTGGGGTGAAGGCGCTGCTGCCATGACGTGCTGCGCTTTTTCTGACTCCTTCTACCCTAGTGGTTTTGAAATTACATAAATCCTCAATCATTTTTGGCAGACGAATCTGTACTAGGGAAATTTATGGGAGCTCCCATGAAAATTATATAACAGGGATGGTTCCTTTCTCACTCCACACATTCAAATTATCATATGAAATAGTAACATGTGGGACAAGTTTTCTAATAGAAATAAAAGATATTGTTTTCTCATTGTTTTATTTTTGACTAGAACCCCTTTTCAACGTAACTGTGTCATCGACAGTGGCACATCACTTGTACAATATGATGTTCAGTTAGACTTCATGCAGTACGAGTGATAAGCCACTGATGATGCAGTTGCGTTGAAAGACAGTTCTGATTGGAAATAAAAAGAGTGGGAAGACAACGTCTTTTATTTCTATGAGACCTTCCAGTTATATTTTAATAAACTCTTGCTCATGCTGAGATGTCCTTTCACTTTAAAAACTTTCACATAATAGAGAGTTTAAAAAGGAAAAGGGGATGAGGGGCATAAGAAAAATGGGTAGGTAATAAGTGCTAGGGAAAGAAGATTTGTTCTTCTTTTTGTAAAGAGGGTCGAGGAATTCTCGAGGGATCTGCAACTTGAGAGTTGGTCCCACAGGACATCCCAGCAGTAGAGTTAAATTACCTGAACTGAAGCAAAGAAAACACACCAAGCCAAAGTCGTGTGTGGGGCGTCGGCTCTGTATTGGTCCCTTGTGTGACCCAGCCCGTTCAACGAATTAAATTACACAATGTTAGTGTAGGCGGATCATCTATTTGTAGTCTGTGAGGAGAAGAAACATGACATGGCCTAGAGTCTGTTGTTGATTTTAGTTCCCCAGCTGTAGGCAGGGTGTAGCCAAAATAGTAGAAGGGGCGGGGCAGGGATGGCTGCTCTGTTCTACCGTACCTCCCCACAATCTCAGAGAACAGACAAAAATAGAGATAACTTGTGGGTTTCTAGGACCAACTAGGACTTCACTTGGGGGGATGTTCTCAAGAAACCAAAGATCTTGTGGCTCTCCCGGACTAATCCGACCTGTATCAAATTGTAACTGGTATATAATCTAAGGGGTTAGTTCCAATATTACTGTTGTATACCTTTCGGTGGAAACCGTCGTCACTGTCTAAAATTATGTTTGCATAATTTTTAACCATATACCTTCTAAAACTATAGGAGTGAATAAAAATGAATATTGTTAATCCTTTCTTGGATTTTCCTTTAGTTGCCTAATCATTCCCCATCACTTACCTAATCATTCCCCATCATTAACCTAATTATTGACCATACTTTTTGAAATACTTGTGAATGATGCCTCTCAAAAGTAGATTTAACCAAAAACACCCTCTTCACTTGGAATAGTTGAATAAATGGTTAAATGCAGATATCTTGTGAATGATTCTGCAAAGAAGTAGATTCAAGTTAATTTAACCGAGAACATACACAATTTTACGAGATACCAAGAAACCCACATCTTTATAATTGCGAAAGTATTAGAGTCCTGAGCTCCCAACTTCTTCACAGTGCGCAGATGGCTTGGCAGATGATCACAGTACACTTAACTCATTTTGGCCATTTTACGACTTAACAACTTATTCCCTGTGACCATAGATATAGTCTAATTCCACAGAAATATATACGTGACGTCACTTTTGAACTTTGTGGATAAACGGTACATTTTGTGTATATATTTTTGTGGTATTAAACAATAAAGAAAAAACAAAAGTTGAGTATGTTGACGCACCTTGTTGCTTCATTATGAACCACTGGAAATGTGTAATATGCCCTTACTTTTAGTTCATGTCTCACCACTGTTGATAGTGTCCTTCGTCAAATAAAGGTTTTCACCTAGCCCTCCTTTGGAAGTAAAGTGCTACAAGTAAACAGAGTTGATTGTTGTAAAGGGTTGGAGAGTGTGGGAGTGTCTGTGTCTTAGGGTCCGGGCTAATGGGCCAAGTTAGGCAGACTTGAGGCAGCCTCTCTCACAGGACTGGAGGAAATCCTGGGCCAAGTTTGTAGGCAGAATGGGCCTTATCTCGGGAGACCAACAGTGGCCTTCCTAGTACAGCTCACTTTCACCAGACCTTTGTCATATCTCACCATGTGTAGGGAGTACAGGAAGATGTAGGATGGGTGAGGGAAGAATTTGGAAGGATTATGTCGCATGTCTGCAGCTCCATCGAACTAACTCTAGCTAGGAGGTGTTATAAAGTTGCGCAGAGATTGAGCCAAACTCTAAATAGACAAGGCTTCCACATCAATAGGTTCAAGACTATATCTCTGGTCACAGGGAATAAATTCGTAACTTTTCAGGGCAGCACTTTTTTACTTTTGCATTAATCGTGTAAATCCAGTTTTTGGACTAAAGAAATTATGTTTGCATCATTATTAATCACATACCTTCTAAATATATAGGAGTGAATGGAAATAAATATTGTTAATCCTTTTTTGAATTGACCACACATACCTAATTATTTACCATACTTTTTTAAATACTCGTGAATGATGCCTCTCTAAAGTTGATTGAACCGAAAACGCCCTCTTGACTTGGAATAGTCTGCCGTAGTGAATAAATGGTTAAATGCAGTTATCTCGTGAATGATTCCTCAAAGAAGTAGAATTAGTTGATTTAATCGAGAACATAAACAATTTTACGAGATACCAAGAAACCCATATCTTTATAATTCCGAAAGTATTAGAGTTCTGAGCTCCCAACTTCTTCACAGTGCGCAGATGGCTTGGGAGATAATCACAGACTTAACAACTTATTCCCTGGGACCATAGATATAATTTAAGGAATGATCTAATTTTTATTTCTCCAGCTTTACGAAGTACATGAGAAGTTATGTAATCGGTTTAGAAATTTTTATTTTGAGTTCAATGGACTCTATAAGGGTTGCATGAACTCACCACGGGTGCGGGTTCGAATCCCGTCCGAGGAAAGTTTTATTTGATAAAACTTCTCCCGGGTCCAGAATGAAGCTCGCCCCTGTGGTGCCAAAATAAAAATTGGCTTCACGCCCCCCCCCCCCTCCCCCCCCCCCTCTAAAAGCCCAAAAGAATCAATTCCACTTGAGTAGGAGTTGTCCATAAGGGCGACACCTATTAATTTTTTCAGCCGAATCGGCCAGAGAGAAGGGGAGGGGCTATAGGAGGGAGATTGTACTCAAAAACTCTATCAATTGTCGTCCTAATAAATGTGTCAACAAAATATTTAGCATGTGAATTCAGAAGTCCCTTAGTGAGATACCTATTAATTTTCAACCGAGAGCAAAAAATTAGTTGATTAACTCGAACTTAGGAAGTTCGTTGCCATTTATGATGATTCACCGACGATTTTTTTATTTTACATGTTTGTAACCTTATTTATGGCAGATGAGGGGGGATGGGCGAGCGAATAGTATATATATACACCGACAACAGTAAGAAGTTGGCACCCTTCCCGCTCTGTAGTAGCATTGCACTCCAGACTCACTCTTCAGTGCCTAATAGCTGCCGTTTTACCCTTTTTGTTTTCATTGATTGAAAAACTCAATTTTTAACTATTATTACTTATAAAATGAAGACAATAAACGATAAACAGGTATTTTAGGGGTTTTATGTGACGAGTCAGAGGTGGTAAGACCAAGCGGCAAAATCGCAACATGCCACCTAGTCTCCTTGGGGCTTAGCAAGTGAAGTCCTATCTTACTAAATGAAAGATTAACTACAAGCTATTGCCAATTAATGAATCCCAGTAGGTACTGCAATTCTGCTGTTATATTTGTTTATTTGTATCATATTTTTGTTTAAGATGGTGGCGCATGAGAGAAGACTGAGCATAAACGCATCCCGCACCATGGCAGCCATGTCCCTTGGTTTCATTGTGATGGTCACTCCATGGACCATTCAAGAGGTGGTCGTCGCATGCACCGGAACAAAGGTACATACACACTATTTTTGAAAGTACGTAATAGGAGGGGGGTTACCCAGTGTTGTCCAAGAGTAACGTTTCATTGTATTGTATGTACTTTGTTGACTACGTACGATGCTCGGACCCCCTCTCCCTAAAAAAGAAAGATTTACATTTTCGAACTCTTCTCGTCAAATCCTTTGATCTGATACGTTTCTCATTTGTTCCCGTTGGTTGCGCTCCGGTAGCGATCAGTGATACATGTTATGAATGACACTAAAACCAGTGATCGCTTCCTGTCTTTCTACCCGCTAAAAGTATATGTGAAAACGCCCATTTTTTAATTATGCCATTGTTGCAGCAAATGAGCGATATACATATAATATAAATTATGTATTTTAGTATTCTCTACAACTACTACTCGAAAGGATTTTTGATTAGGTCATAAACATAAGCTGTATCTTGTAAAATGTAGTTAAGTTCCGTGGGAAAGTGGTCTCAATTTTCGTTTGGTTTCGCCCAAAATCTAATCAGACCTAAATTAGAACATGTGACTCCTTCATTCCAAATTCCAAGTTCATAGCTACAATTATTCTTGTGGTGGAGAGCTCACAACTTTTCAATCACATCCACAGACACATGCACAGACAGACATCATCGCGAAAATAAAACGTATTCAGGGGACCTTGAAATGTCAAAATCAGTTGAAACCTCGATTTCGGATTTTCGCACGATTACAATACTTCCCTATACTATAAGAAAGTAAAAACATTTTTGCTAAAATCTGTACAAAAGACAGTTGTGATGAATACATGTAAGAATACTCTATGCCATTTTTTCTTCTTCCGTTATTACCTTACGCTTAGGCATATTTGTGATATAAATAATATTTTTTTGTTTTGCCCAACAGATGCCAGATTTCCTTGACTTCATTGTAACATGGATGGCGCTGAGTAACAGTTTTTGGAATCCATTTCTGTATTGGCTTTTAAACAATAATTTCAGAAGAATAAGCAAAGAACTATTTCTGACAAAGGTAATTTATTATTTATCTATTTACTTAATTGAGTATATAATGAACTTATCTATCTAAATTCAGACTCATTGACACTAATGAAAACTGACGCTCTTATTTATTTAATATAGGCTTGCGTAATTCAGAAATGTACAGAGTTTTTTAACTAGGCTGTATTAAATTATATAGAGAAAGAGATGGCTAATGAAGGAATTATTTCAACTGTTTATTTAAAACTAGCCAGTTATTTTGGAGTTGCGCGTCAAGTAACTTGTATGTTGGATAGCCCGAATAAAGAATAAAAATATCGTTGATACTTCCCCATAACGAATTAATAAATTACGTTTCTTATCTCCGTTTTCCGACTGTTTGGGCTAAAACTCAATATTTGATTCACAAAGTGGCTTCTGAATCTTCATACTAAATTTTGTGTCGATACATTCATTATATCGGCAACTATTGGGATTTTTGAGTCACCCTTCTGATCCACGACTCCCCTTCGGCTCATTTCATTGAAAATTAATAGGTGTCGTTCTTATAACGCTTTGAATATACATATGAAATTTTGTGTCAGTACATTGATTACAATGGCATTTATTAGAGTTTTTCTGTTTAGCCTCCCCCTAATCCCTCTTCCTTTTGGTCGATTTTGCTGAAAATCAATAGGTGTCGTCCTTGGAGGGTTCTGGATACACATATAAAATTCCGTGTCGATATGTTTATTCTATCGGGAGTTATCGTGTGCACAGACACACATAAACAGACACATTGTTTTGTTTTTTTCATTTTTTGGTATCATCTCATGAGGTATTATATAATTTTCTGTATACTTCGTAGAGATGAAGTAAAAAACTTTTTTTCTTTTATTCATAATTTAGTTAATATTTGAATGAAAAAAGCGTAACAAGGCACACTATTGTTTGTTTTTAAGTATTTAAGTTGTTGATTACTGTCTGAAGTAAAAATCCACTTGAACGACAGAAGCAATCTTAAAGGCAAGGAGAAAATAAAAAGGCTTTGTATAAAAACAGGGTACTTGCTATAAGACACTCTACACTTGCCAGTTCTCAGGGTTTCTCTCACTCTTTCAAGTTAGCTTCTATCGCCATCTTATGTATTTTTCCACGTCTTCGTCCTACATTCTAAGAATAAATAAGACTTTAAAACATCTTCAATTTACATACATATGTAGGGATGCCGCCAGAAGGTTTTGCGAAAAAAGAACTGACTAAAATAACTCCTTTTTATTTTTTTTGTTGCGAGCAGTTACTTTAAGGGAACAGATTATAAAATAAAATATGGAAAAAGAAAGGTCGAATATCTCCCCTCCTCCCACTTCCTCTAAAACCGTTGCTGTTGATGCTAAAGTTCTCAATAAAATAATGTTGCCTTATCTTGTGAAGGTGAAGTTCGAAATTTTGATTTTGGAATTTTCTTACGGGGCCCTAAATGGAGGCGCAACTTTTCTACTTACCGTACAAAAAAAAAAAAAAAAATTTAGAATGGTGAATCATGTGAAAAAGGTTTAAACTAGCTGCGGTTATTTGGAACAGAATGACAACCTCTAGATAGCCAATCGCTAATATCTATTGCAGTTAGGGCGACAAAAATCAATGAAAATATTAATGAATAAAAAACTTAAAACAAGTCAAAAAATTCCACTTTATTTATATGAACACAATATATTTCACTCGTTAGAGAATTCTCAAGTGTACAGATAGATACAGACTAATGACTTGGTGACTTGGGGGGGGGGGGGGGGGGGGGGGGGAGTAGGAGGGGAAGAGGGAGGGAGGGTGACAGAACAGGAGAGGGGGGGGGGGGGCCTAATTAAACATATCACAATATAAACCTATTAAATATGAACCGAGCATAATAAAAGTTAGCCAAGTCTATCTTGGCAGTTTCAAATTGAGGAGGGGGGAATGATTTAAGTCAGTTTGTTCGTTGAGTAGTTTGTAGTGTGTGTCTTTGTTGTATTTGTTGATTTCCATGCCTTCTAACAGAGATAACTCCCTTCCTTTAGAAGCCAAGTGTAGTATATTGGGTTTATGTGGGTCTTTGGGTTGATGCTCTGTTTCTGTGAGATGTCTGTAGAAAGTGGAGTTATTGGAGGCTGTCTATTTGAGGTGTTCCCTGTATCTTATGTTAAAGGTCCTTCCTGTGTGTCCAATGTATATAGAATTGCAATCATTGCAAGGAATACTATATACCCCACTTCTCTCCAGTATGAGGTTGTTTTAAGTTTTTTATTCATTAGTATTCACAATGAACTTCCACAAGATCTCTGGCGAAAACATCTCTAACAATGAAAATATGATGAACCTGAAAATAGGATTACGTTCAAAAGCCTCTAACGTGTGGGTATTGAGCACACTTAATTATTAATATTATTCATATATATTTAAATTAATTTTTGCATTCCTTAGTACCTATTTAATTTATTAAAGTTTGATACGCTACCCGCGATAAAAAAAAATTAGTTGATTACGCGGCCTACACTTGAATACCCATGATAAATATGGCCCGCGAATTCAAAAACCCTGCTGTTTAGTCTTCATATTAATATTCGCTTGTGTACTCCCAATTAGGGCAGAAAGGACGAGCTGACTTCAGTTGTTCTTTTATAGCTCTAAAGTACAGTACTTCCATAATTTATATAGTATATTGGTCATTGTACAAAGAAGAAATCGGGTGCATTATCCGGGAATCCGAACTTGATTTGTTGTTGTTTTGAGGACAAGTAGTGTAAACAATGGTATTGAATGTAATCATACTAATTTAGCTACATGTTGTTGACAGGTGCTATGCCGAGGCAAGAAGAGTCCAGCCCAGTGCTGCACTGTACCTGTGCCTATGAGCCGAGATCTGGAGGAGAAATATTGGGGCGAGATCCTGGAGCGAGCTGTGTCCACGTCAAGCCTGGGCAAGTGTCCACCACCGCCCCCACCACCTAGGGCCAAATGAGCCAGGACCACGGTCGGGGTCCAGACCACACTCTGACTCCACCACCCTGACCGTGTCAACACCAATATTGGAACCCAGCTCAACCAATCAGCCAATGGCGCTCTCTGCAGCTCCACCTCTCTTGAGTCAGCCACCGCCACCGCCAAGGACGCTGGTCGGGGTTCGGACAACCCTGATCATTCCTCCACCATCAGTATGCCCCAACTAAAGTCCACTTCCCTTGAGTCAGCCACCTCCAAGGGCAAAAGCCATGCTCGGGATTCGGACGACCCTGACCGTCCCGCAACCATCTTTGTGCCGCAACTCAAGTCCGCTACTGTCGGCCAGTGGGGCTCTATACAGTTCCACTTTCCTTGAGTAAACAGTCATCCACAAGCAACGCTTCTGGCTGAAGACTTTGAAACAAATGATTTCTGATAAAATTTATATTGATAAAAAAAATTTCAATTACTGTGTATGCATAATGTCCTGTAAAAAGTTCCGAGAAACTTAGCTAGTTACGCTGGAAGGAAGGTAGTTAGTAAGTCTATAAAATATACGGACTAAATTGAAACTTTCTTAGTAACAGTGTGCTTTAAAAAAAAAACTTTCTGTGGAAAAAAGAGAATTGATCATAACTCGAGGCACATAAAATGAGTGCTGCAATAGCGCTTTAAAGGTTGAGTGGATTTACATGTAACTTCACATGTAGCATCCTTATAATCCCCGTTCAAACGCAGTCTATGTGCCATCTCAAAATTTCGGATGGGGGCTTGTGGGGAGGTCAAAACATAAAATGAGTGGTAACTCTACTGGTTAATTGGATTTTCATAAAATTTCAACAATAGCTCATTACAAAAATTCTTCCTTATGAAATTTCCAATCGACACAGTATAAGTCCAATATGAACAAAGCTATAGCTGGAAACGATAGAGAACATTTCTCTATTACTGACTAGCAGGTTACCCAGATTCACCCGGTTATTAACATTAATCAGGTTAGTAACTTTAAGACAGATTATTTCAGTTAGTTATTGTGTCTCATATCCAGGCTTTCAATACGAGGTCATATCGCCGCACAGTGGTCAAAAACTGACTTTTTCGAGACAAAAGTCTGCCCAGGCTGTTCTACTGATCGTATCAAGATGAGACCAACGTCATTTCATTCACAAATGAATTCACTTTCACCTTATTTATACAAACAATTTTTATCAACATATAATAACATCATTTTATGAAGAAAATTATAACCTTTTGGAAAAATTTCAGAAAATACCCTGCCATTCAGCGAATTTTGCAGATATTTTGATCAAATTTTTTTTGTTAGATTCAGCATTAAAAGCAAGTTGCCGTGGTGAAACTCGGGAATAAACATAATTAATAGATAATTTTTGGTGATTTTTTAAAAAATTTCAATTTTTGTCAAACTTTTTCTTATAACTAGAGAAATATTGAAGATAAGTGAGTCCGAGTTGTGCTGAAAATGTTTGTTTATGATTCTCCTTGTGTGTACAAGAGTTCATATTTATTTGATTAGGTTCATCCTTTTAATTAAATTTTACGCGTTATGGTTTACCAATTTTTTTTAAACACTTGGACCTTAGTAAACTCAACGTAGAAAAATCAATTTTTATCCAACTTAATATCTCCTGTTGCCAAAAGGTAAAGAAGGCCTGCCCCAAAAAAAGTTATATAACAAAAACCCAAAAATTTCATATTTTTACCAATTTATTCATATAATTTACTGTTAATTATTTTTTTTTAAGAAGGCTCTGGACATCTAATGTCATATTAGTACCCTATCAAACTCGTTTATTTTTACATCTAGTTGAAACAATATTATTTTCATTTTTAATAATTATTTGGTGGGTACTTTACAATATATGACTGTAAAAGATGTCAGAAAAACAATAATACGTACTTTAATCAAAAATTCGCACTCCCGAAAATATATTAAGAATAATCGTAGCATGAAAATGCCTGTTATTTTAATAGTAAAAAAGTAATTACCTATGTAATAATTACGATCCTAAAAAAATATTTGAAACAATTTCAATTCCTTCTTTTTTTTTTTCATAATACAATTAAATACCTTCTGAATTAAAATCCCTGATAATGTGATGAAGCATATTATAAAGATCCTTTATAAGTCCTCTCATTATTGATACTTATAGGTTAGTTGACCTGAAATGTCCATTAATTGCTGAGTTTTGCTAGGTACCTACCTTAGTGGTTGTCCATTTCTCTGGGCTTGATAATAACATTAATGATCAATCGCTTTTAACGTAGGACCTGACCACCGTAGTCCACTTGAAGTATAAACTGTATTGCGCCCAACGGTCGATTCGTACCCCTTTAAATGTGGCCAACGTTTGTTTAGAACCGTCTTAAAAAGGATTGATCATGAAAAACAAAAGTGACCAGAGAGCAATATTATTGTTTAGGTATTTTTGGTTTCTAACTGATATCTGCCTCAATGGGAACCTCTACATTAAATACAGTCCTTTCTTCATGGTTAGTCTTCATCTATTATAATTTGCATACCGAGAGGCATAATTAATGCTTCCGGGTATTTGCATGTTCTGGTCAGCGTTAGAAAAGGCGCATCAGCGGGCCAGTGGAATACCACCAGCACCTAATACGTGTGGAGACTCACATTAATGTGGCTCTGCACACAAACTATGATTAGGATTTAAGTAACAATTAAGAGGTTATATTTAACATGCTTTCAACAGGCTCTTATGTTATTACATTAGAATCTGAAATAGATCTGTATCGTCTCATCAACTCCGCCTTTAAAATATCGGACATATATACATATTTAATTGATATAATTTGAGTATCTTACAGATTATTATTACACATTGAAAAAAAAAAAAAAAAATACGATAAAGTTTATGGTCATATTATGAAATTAAATGATTGATTAAGAAAAAACTTAAGAAAACTATTTTTCTTAATTATTTAAGAAAAATATTTTTTTTAATTTAATTACCGTCCACCTGCTCCCGCCATTCAATTGGCGGTTCTGCCACTTTTTAATACTAACCCGGAAAGAAATGTTTTTTATTTTTAGGATGTGCAATGTAAGTACATACATAATACCGTGCCTTGCAAACTTACACTTTACCCTATGGATCGATGTCCATCGGCTCTATATTTTTATTTAGCCCCCTTGCTTCTTGGTCCAGTTCAACTTCTGACTAAAGCCCATCAGTTCGTATTCGCTAAATCATTGGATCAGATGATACCAATAAATTGTGAATGAGATCTTCATTACCGGCTATAATTGAGCATTTTCTAGTACTACGTATATTCTCTAATACGTCTAAAGTCTGTTTCCAGCTTACTGAGCTTCTTCTGACATCATTATACTTAATTTTCTTAATACTTTTCGGGAGTGCGAATTTTTGATTAAAGTATGTATTATTGTTTTTCTGACATCTTTTACAGTCATATATTGTAAAGTACCCACCAAATAATTATTAAAAATGAAAATAATATTGTTTCAACTAGATGTAAAAATAAACGAGTTTGATAGGGTACTAATATGACATTAGATGTCCAGAGCCTTCTTAAAAAAAAATAATTAACAGTAAATTATATGAATAAATTGGTAAAAATATGAAATTTTTGGGTTTTTGTTATATAACTTTTTTTGGGGCAGGCCTTCTTTACCTTTTGGCAACAGGAGATATTAAGTTGGATAAAAATTGATTTTTCTACGTTGAGTTTACTAAGGTCCAAGTGTTTAAAAAAAATTGGTAAACCATAACGCGTAAAATTTAATTAAAAGGATGAACCTAATCAAATAAATATGAACTCTTGTACATACAAGGAGGATCATAAACAAACATTTTCAGCACAACTCGGACTCACTTATTTTCAATATTTCTCTAGTTATAAGAAAAAGTTTGACAAAAATTGAAATTTTTTAAAAAATTACCAAAAATTATCTATTTGTTATGTTTATCCCCGAGTTTCACCACGGCAACTTGCTTTTAATGCTGAATCTAACAAAAAAAATTTGATCAAAATATCTGCAAAATTCGCTGAATGGCAGAGTATTTTCTGAAATATTTCCAAAAAGTTATAATTTTCTTCATAAAATAATGTTTTTATAAGTTGATAAAAATTGTTTGTATAAATAAGGTGAAAGTGAATTCATTTGTGAATGAAATGACGTTGGTCTCATCTTGATACGATCAGTAGAACAGCTTGGGCAGACTTTTGTCTTGAAAAAGTCAATTTTTGACCACTGTGCGCCGTGAGCCCGACTCTACTCTAGGAGTCCTAAAGTTTATTCTCCCGTCTTTAACGAGTATCTGACAATCAGTTAAAATTTCAATGATATTGTAGAAGCCTTTGTCAAATATAAAAAATTCGGGTGCTCATGGCACCCGTGGATAATTCTAGAGATATGGTATTATATAATAACATGTGCATCCGGAATGTTTATTTATGACGGGGGCTTTTCTACAACCTTAAAAATCATTCAAAAGTTTAACTTTTTTCAAAAATCATAAAATGTCAACTTTTTTCTAAAATCATAATTATCTTAAGTTACTAAATGGGTTAACCTTCTTAAAATTACTAACCGGGTAAAGCCGGGTAACCTGCAAGGTAATTATTATCTGACAACAATTCGATTCTTAATAAATAAAATTAATGCTGTTATAAAAATGAATATGTCAAGGCCAACGGTATTAGAATAAAGAAGGGAGCCAAATAGATAAAAATGTTATTTCCTGTATTCATTTCTTTTTTTTTATCCTTTTTATTTTAATTCCGCATCTGCAAGAAGTTTAGGATAAATCCATGTTGAGTTTTCTCCGAAATTTCATACTTTCCTACCCCCTGTAATTTAATATGTGTATCTAAAACCACATAAAGACGATACCTATTGATTTTCAGCCAAAGGGAAGGGGGTGTTTAACACAAAAACTCAAATAACTGTCGATGTAATGAATATATTGTATGAAATTTAATGTAGATTCAGAAGAAGATATTCAACTTTCCTATTTTTTCTAATTTAAATTAATAGGAGAAAATGCAATTGTCTATAATTTTTAAGTTCATAAACGCGGACATATTTTGCAAACTTGTTAAAAATTAACAAACTTCTTTTTTCAAATATTGTCTATTCCACACAAAAAAAAAAGTTTATAAAAATACCGGGTTTGGCATTAATCCAACGAAAGGCATCAAATACTCATATCTCAATTTTTGTTGAAAAAGCAGGTTGACATTTTAGAAACAATTGGAAATAAATGAAAGATAACATTTGTATAAATGACCACATTTATTTTGTTTACTCCCCTTGTATAGTAGAATGTCGATTATTCGAACTGGCTTCATGGAAAAAAAATCAAATTAGTTTTTCCATGAAGGAAGCCTAGTTAATTCTTAGAAAGAGCTTTGTTATCTATATAAGGGATAACAGTTTTTCTTTGAATTCAGTTTGACGGCAGACAGACAATATTTGTTTACTAAGAACTAACTTGTATGTCTATGTATGTAATTTGTTCAATGAACAAATTTTCTTTGATTTCTCCACTGAATCCCTTTCCATTCGTATGGTCGGTCACCAGTCAATGCTCTCAGTTTCAAATCATTCATGTGAGGTGTACATTGAATTAGTTAGTAGTCACATATATTAAGTAAAACTTACATATCGACAAAAAGAAAACGAGTAGTGCTTTCATTAAAAAGATAAAGTGGAAATTATTATGCGGCTGAAGAAAGGTGAAACGGGTCAGGCATTAGCTATCAAGTTCGGTGTTGATAAAACAACGATAATGGGAATAAAAAATAATTCTGATTCAATCACTAGGTATGCACTTAACCTTGACAGTGAGGGGGGCAGTTCATATCGTAAAACTATGAAAAACCCGAAATCCGAATTGTTGGAAGATGCATTCACTTGGTTTTTGCAAAAACGGGATTTAGGGTCCGTTTTGTGTGAAAAAGCAGTGGAATTAACATGAAGGTGGTGACTCTTCATTCATCGCAAGTTCTGGGTGGCTGAAAAATTTCGATTAGAACAAACAATTTACTAAATGCACAAACTCGGGTATTTCCTAGTTGAAAGTCCAACTCCTTCTTTACTTATCTGATGCATGTAGGAATCACACTCAGCAAAAATGTCTTAGTTTGTAACTAAACATAACATGGTGTAATGCCAAAACGTTTTTGTGTAATTTTTCTTGTGGAATAGAAAATATTATAAAAAAATATTTGTCTATGATATGTCCTTTGAGCACAATCGACATACTTTAACCATAACAATCACTTGGAAATTATCTCGTCTCGTATGGGACATTATGTATATATTTATAAGTGAATGTACAATAATAAACTTTATGTATTGCAGTGAAAAAAGTTGTTTATGATGTATATGTAATATGACAGAGGTTGGTAACCTTTTTGTATTTGAGGGCCAGAATTTGCCGTAGTTTCTTAGTGCAGAAAGCATAATGCAAAGGCATTAAATTTTTAAAACATGGATAGCTTATCAGAACCAGGTAAATAAAATAAAAATTATATTTACAAGAAAATTTCATACATACGAGTTTGCACCCACCCAGCTTCTTGATTAAGCTGCATACGAGGATATTTACAAAAAATACGAGGGTCACTCATTAAATTACCTAGCTGAATGTAAAGCGAGTGGCCAGCGCCTGTTATCCTATTTTGTACCCATGTTATCCAGAGTCTGAAGGCCCTTATAACAGCCCCTCACTAGTATTTAACTACCTATTTTCCTACGTGTTTAATGAAGCGCAGGATCCTTTCGAAGCTCGTTTCCTCAACTGATCTGGATTGAGGAACGCCTCATCGAACATGTCGTGTGAAGAGGATGTGTAGCGTGGGTTACACGATCACTTCATATCTTCTGTAGAAAGGATCCGGAACAAGACACATTTTAGAGAGATATTTTTTTGCTGAGTAGTTTCTTGTTAGGTACCTGGCCACTTTTCTCAATATCCTCCGGGGTTGGTCAAGAAGAGTTGTTCTTTTGTTGTCCGGTCTCTTACCAACTCCTTTGACTGTCGACAACCTGGTTGTTCTCATTAAGATGTTTCCCTTCCGCAGTACCCATTCCTCGAGGACTTCATGATCCCTATTGAGGTCCTCTCTTCCGTTGCTGCAAGAGCCGTCCTGTTCACTTCCACTCCCCAGATGTCCTGGGACGCAGAGGAGACGGATTTCCTTTTCATGCGCCTCTTCATTGAGAAAGTCTGCACACCAGGGCTTCCACATCGTGGGAAATTTCCCATTTTGTGGGGAAAATGGAGATGCAGTAAGGGGGGGGGGGGGGGGGGGAGGAAAAGGGAATTTTTTCACTCTTCCTCAAATTTTATCTATCGATTCCATGGACAATTATCAAAAGTTGAATCTCGGAATCAGATTGAAGCATGAACTACGAAGACCGATCGAGGCCGAAGTCCCATGTGATAACGTCTGCCGTCCCTCGGGAATCGTGATTGGGTAGGAACAGTGTCGCCAGACGTATGAACATTTGAAGTAAAAACAAACATAGACCATGACGTACGCGTAATATACGAACATTTCCATGTGCTTACCATATTTTTTATAATTAAATTTTTAATATTAACATAAACCCAAATTTAACTCAGCGACGTCTTTTGAGTATCGATATAAATAAAACTATAATAAAAGGATTTTTTGGTGAAAATCTTCAATTTGAAAAATAGTGAGAAATTTCATTGATCTTGAGTGGGAAAACGAGGGAAATTTTGTTCACGGTGGAGGGAAAACTAAAAAATCTAAGTGGAAGCCCTGCTGCACACTCCTTTCTGTCTTTATACACAGATTCCATTACTGATGTCAGTAACTTGACTCTCCTGTACGAACCTCAGTATAGCTATGGCTTCTAATTTAAATACATATTCTCCTAACTGATTCTGAATCCTCTCCTTTGTTGGTGATTCTACACAATCACAAATTTCGCAGGCCCTGATTTAAAAAAATGTGATCATCTTAGCTCATTTGGAACATGCAAGGAGAAACGAGCTGATACTGTTCTGTTGTACGAAAGAAACCAACAGTATCATGTCACAACAGGCGCTGGCCACTCCCTTCACTACTGTTGTGAAGTATTTCACAACTGAGGTAGTTTCATTTATTAAGTGACCTTCATATGTATATATTTCTCAATATAGTTTATGTTTTAAAATACAATAAATATTTTCAGACATTAATAAAAAATTAACAGCAATTTAATATTTTGTTGAATTCTTTCTTATTTCTTTTTTATTTCATTATTATTTCCTTGATTCTATATTAAATTATGCAACTGTATCTGTCAATTTGAAAAAAATACTATAATGTATGCGCAATCAATAATAATCTCTCGTAACATACTGAGAATAGCAATGTTAATACTAATTTTGATTTCTTATCTGTCTAATTATCCTAGAAATATAATACGATGTGGAAGATTTGTCACTATTTCAACACCAGCATGCCTTTGAACGAAAATTCCACCAAAAAGATGCAATTAATATATGTTTTCAACATAATATAAAACTATTACAAGAATAATATGTAAATATATTAATTATGTAATATATTCTGAATATTAATCAAATTTATATTACAAAGAGAAGAAAAAAAAGAGTAAGTGACATTTTAGAACAGCAATATCTTTGTTACAATAATTGTTTTGAATAGCTGTTAATAAAGTTACCATGTAAATAAAGATAAATGTTATTTGCTGTATTCATTTCTTTTCTTTATATTTCCTAGTTTTTATTTATTGTTAATTGTTTTTTAAGAATAATAGTCCTTATGATTAAGATACATTTTCGTCCCATATCTATACGTATCATCATGGATGCTGGTTGTTACACCTCAGCAATAGTTGTATCTTCATAAATAAAAGTAAAAATTAAAAAAAATTGTTTTTAACAATCCATAAGAGTGAATCCTAAGAGTCTTGTTAGTTATTGTTGAACCTGGGAAGATTTTAAAGTTCCGGACCCATAATTCAAAATTAAAAATGAAAATAACAATATAATCGGTATATAATAAACATATCTCACAGGATGTCAAATATAAGATAGTCTGACCTCTCACAGATTTTTATTGGTAGTGATAGCTAGCCGGCTTTCGAGGTTTCCCTCATCATCAGGCAGTCTGATAAAAAATTAAAAATTTGGAAAGAACTAAATAATATAATAAAAATAAATAAATAACAATCTAAAACATTAACAATTTAAAATATCATGGATGGGGACAGACGAGTTATCCCTATCCACCATCTGAGTCACAACTCTCTCAAGATGGTGGACAGGGATAACTCGTCTGTCCCCATCCATGATATTTTGAATTGTTAATGTTTTAGATTGTTATTTATTTATTTTTATTATATTATTTAGTTCTTTCAAAATTTTTAATTTTTTATCAGACTGCCTGATGATGAGAGAAACCTCCGAAAGCCGGCTAGCTATCACTACCAATAAAAATCTGTGAGAGGTCAGACTATCTTATATTTGACATCCTGTGCAATAATCACTTCTCACTACATCAGCCATCTTCATATTAATAATAAACATAATTAAATTCTCCCTGGTTTGTATTAAATTATTCCTAGATAATACACAGCTCACTCTGCCTGCACAGGTATACAAACAATTACTGGGCAATAATGCAAACTAGAAAAGACACTGGTCGGGGGCCCGCGTGAGCACAGTTCCGTCCAAATTCTCAATCAATGATTGATGTGGAGACTTACAAATATTTCAGCCATATCAACCAAAGGAAAGAGGAGGCTTAACATAAAAACTCTAATAACTGCCGATAGAATGAATGTATCGTCATGAAATTTTATATGTGAGACCAAAACCCCATAAGGACCACACCTATCGATTTTCAGCTAAATCGGCCAAAGGAGAGGGGGGGTTAGAGGTAGACAACTCAAAAACTCATACCTGCTGTAATGAATATATCGACATCAATTTATTGACGATTTAGAAGCCTCTATGTAAGTCAACTATTGAATATTAGCAGAAAAGGTCGACTGGTTATGGAGGAAGAGTGAAAAGTCAATTGATTTATTCGTTTTGGGGAAGTACACTGCCGGTGATTCACCGATGACTTTTTTCAAAAAAAGGAGCAATATTTAGTTATTCGAAATTGTCTTATAGTATTCAAATGTGAATATGCAAGTGCGCTTTTCACTGATAGGTAAATATGCATTCCACTTTAACAACAGGGACAATGGAATGTGCACAGTTAAGACTAAAGCCAGTAAAACATTTTAATTATTTATGAATAAAATAATAATAAATAAATTTATTTCAAACTATTTATATTTAAAAAAGTTAATAACTTAATAAAACTAAATTTTAAAGATAATAATAATGTGTTCACAGTTTTAGTATCTCCAGAAGATCTGTTATACTGGCGGTCATGTAGGTTGGTATCAAATGATGCTTTTTGTCTTTGAGAAACTGTTTGACGTGAGATTCTTTGTGATACCCTGTTTCGACCAAGAGTGTAGTCATTCCTGCTCTGTTCCCAAATTGAATATCTGTGAAACATCTGAAATGAAGAAATTCACAAATAAATAACAACACAATGTTATTAAAAGGTAAAAATTTATAGAGCGTCCGAAATATTTACTTACGCCGAGTGAGCTACACTACTTCTAAAGTCTCTAATGTATTTAAACAATTAATTTTTAAACTCATTATATGTCGACCGAAAATTGTTACTTATGCCATGGGGAGAGGGCCGACTGTCCGAACTACGGGGACAATAAATGATTGTCAAAAACGCAATGCGCAAGATTTAGCGCCAAATCTCGTTAAATGTATTCATATAACGCCAGAAAGAGGCAGTAAGTGATAGTCAGAAACACATTGAACCAGTAATTAGAGTCGACTCGGTAAATGTATTCATATAACAACAGGAAGAGGCAGTAAATGATTGTCAGGAAAGCATTGAGCAAGAAATGAGCGTCGTCTCAGCAAACGAATTATTTTTCCTAACCTTGTTACATTTACGCGCAACTATTACTTTTTTCTTCCAAAAAATGATTCTATACATTGTTTTATGCGTGTTTCAAATTGAGCAGTTTAGTCCTAAAGGCAATATTTTTTTTAGTTATTTTTACCTCTTTTCTAACTGACTTTCATAAAATTTATGGAAATGACAGTGTAATTTCTGTCACTATCAAAAACAAACAAAAGATACGAAGAAGAAAAGTGTCCACAAACCTGTCGCCGATCATGAGGGACCTCTTGGGATCGATCTGATTTTTGAGGAAGTCGATGGCAAAAGTTGAAGGTTTGCCCATTATCGTAGCTTTTCGGTCTGAACCAGTTTCTAAAGCTGCCACAAATGATCCAGTCCCTGACAGAAATTCGCTTTATTAACAACATAATATTAATATTCAGTAAATCAAAGTAGTTGTGCATTAGAATAAATGAAAAATTTTTAAAAATCTGGACAACCTGGAATTTTCCAATAAGGCACTAACTCGGAAAGCTGAAGCAATGTTCCTAATTCTGACAAATTAATTTTAATAAATAAATATTAGGTTGCTGCATAAATTCTTGTAGTCTATCACAAACTCAATAAATAAATAAAAGAAACTGTTCCAACAAACAACTTCCTAACTGTAAAGACACGGAGATTTCCTAGTTGAAAGTCCAATCTCTTCCTTATCATGTCCGAATACATTTTTTGCGTTCTGTGGAAATACTAATAAATAAAATAAAATAATAGATAAAACACTTTTTTTTAAACACTTATATTGTCTAATTCCACAAACATATACTTAAATGTGTACCTGTTTCGGCTTACGCCATCGTCAGCACAAGGTTCAACAATAATTGAGATATTTGCGAGGCATACATATTTATATTAACCTAAGAGTACCTGAGGTGAAAGGGTCCCCTTCCCCTGGTAAAACCAGGAGGTGGAAATCTCTATTCTAACGGTAATAATCAACTGTGGACTTATTTGAAAAACAAGAAAATAAAATTAAAATAAAACCAAAAACTAACATTCCAAGAAAACAATATAAAATAACTGTACAATATATAGCTGCTATATGTCTAAGTAGAAAATTATTTAACCTAGGTAAATATTGCCATGGATATTTGTTAGCTGAGAAGGATTAACAAAGGAGAAAATTTGAAGTGTGCCTGGTCGTTCAAACAATCACCATTTTTTCGAGTCCTATTAATTTCTAGCTATTCCAGAAAATCTAATGGTCTACCTTTTTTCACGTCTATCTTTATCTACCTATCTGATGTATCCATATAAATGATTAGCACTCAGGAAACATGTCTTAGCTTATAACTAAACCTGACGATGGTGTTACACCGAAACCGGGAGTTTAGGTGTAGATTTGTTGTGGAATAGACAATATTTCAAAAATTAAGTTTATTTTATTTATTATTATAAATTTCCATAATATGTCCGAGTTTCTCAACTTAGAAGAGAAACCCAGTAGAGCGTGTCAGTCACAAACATGCCTTTAAGAGAGAACCATCCATTATTAATTATACAGTCCACTTATCTATCACTCCACGAGAGCGAGGAAAGAGCGCTCTGGTAGTAGGCGGTATGACCTCATAGTTAAAGCCCGAGCCTGAGTCACAAAGTCACCACGGTTTACCGTTAAAACCACCTTTCAACGAATATGGAAACAATGAACACATGTGAAAAACTTAGTTAACAATAATACTGAATTAAATATTTTCTGAGTAATGATAAATCTATCATAGTGAGATTTGAGACACCCTACATTCTTTCAGACCTGGTACGGAGTGATTCTGATCAATAGGGTATCTCTCGTCCGTATTGGTGGCGATGAAGAGGCAGTCAGGATTGGCCAAGTAGGAGCAGGCCTTCAGCATCTTGGGATAGCTGATGAAGTGATCAAAACCAATCACCACAGCCCCCACCCCGGGTTCCAGGGTCACTGAGGCGTCTATACCACCGATCGTTACGTACTGGGACTTGGCCTCGTAGTTGTCAGCCTGCAAAATAATAACAAATATTGAAATAGACAGTAGATAAGGGATAATGCTCAACTTCGAGATGATAAGTTAAACTAAAAAACTGGGAAAGCAGATTTCAAGTCAGCTGATTCACCATCGAGGTAAGGTAAATATGTTCAGAATCGCGACATATAAACGTTGAGTTCAAACTGAAGATAGTTCATACCCATTCACCTTTCTCTCCATACCTGGAGAACTGTCTCAAAGGCAGACACTTCGAAACCTGAGACTTCTATCAAATTCTATTAAAACTATAAACAATAGAAAACACTTCACTTCAAACAGTTATTATATTAAAACGGTTGAGGGACCAACCATACCGGATACAACTGTTGGCAGAATGTAAAGGGTTCTCTGGCTGAAGGACTGCACCATGTCAATATCGGAAAGCCCGGGTGTGGCAGATAGGAAGCTATACACCTCTTCACGTCTTGGACCACCATGCGCGGATTGCATCCCATGTTATTTCCTAACGTCCAAAGAGCATATAAGAATATCAAATAAAGTTGGTGAACACATTCTGTATTGAGACTAACGGCGTCAGAGAGTCTCAGCTATATATCTTCTCACAAAGAAATACTGAACCTACTCCATCTATCAATTTAGAGCCGTCTAAGAAAATGGTGTATGCCACCATCCAGTGCGTCTGAGAAAAAACGTCTGCCAAATAATTACATATAGCTTCCTCGCACGTAAACCTACCTTTGATTATTCTATATATAAGATAATAGTTTTGTTGAGCGGAAACTATTTTGACACACAAATTTTATGGTAAAATGTACCCATATAGTAAAAAAATTACTTTTTCAAAAACTGTTGCAGGACAGCTACCATACAATTTTGCAATGTCTTAAATGGGATCATCTAAATGTCAAAGCGAACTCATATACCAAGTTTCATAAAAATGAGTTTAGTTGTCCGTGAGCCCTCCAGTGTACTTTAACAAAAATCCCATCCCTTTAAAAAACGAAGTCCGCTATCTAGGCCTCATACACGACAAACGACTAACTTGGAATCCTCACACGAGACTGAACAGACGTTATAAATTTTTACTAAGACTACTAGACAAAAGATCCAAATTAACTTTGAAAACAAGACGACTTATATGTATACAACCCAGTACTCAAACCTATGTGGACTTACGGAATTGAACTCTGGGGCTCTGCCAAGGCTTCGAATCTCCTGCGCATCCAATCCTTTCAATCCAAAATCCTTCGTAAAATAGCCAATGCTCCTTATTATGTCTACAACAAAACTCTTCACACTGTTCTTAACGTAACTTTTGTCACCGAAGTCGCTAAATCCAAGTATAAAAAATTATTTTTTCTTCTTAGTTCCCACAATAATCCTCTAGTCCTTGCCCTCCATTCTGCCATACTTCCCCAACGATGGCTTAAGCGTCAATGGCCTAGAGACCTCCTTAGCAGCAGCAGTGATTAGTTACAAAGGAGAGGAAATCAGTGACTAGGGAGTGTCACCACTGGGTGATTTCTCCCCTCTTGACATTTTGACATTACCATTATCTCTCTATTAACACATTTGCTTGTTGTATTTATTTGTATACAGTTGTAAATATTTGTTTGTGAATTAAAAAAAAAAAAAAATGTTCTCCGTGAGTTAAACATGTAACAAGGACAGACACGGAACAAAAGACTGTATAGACCGGGAGTGGAATACAAATAAGAATTTCCAATTAACCGAGCTACGGTTCTTCTGAAGGTTCAATGGAAGACCACTCCGAAATATTGAAGAACAACAGAAGCTAAGGCTCAGGCCATTATTATAGCCGCCACCGCTGATAGCCATTTGGAGTATTTAAAGGAACAGAAATCAGCATATAATATGATTGCGAATCTAGAGAAGAATTTCAACGAAAAGTGAACTAGATCGAAGTTATATATATTTTTTTTTTTTTTTTTTTTTTTTTTTTCTTTGGAATGGGTGTATTGAGGGACAATATTATTTGTATTATCGGGGTAGCAGTTCGGGTAACGGTGTGTATAACCTCGGTCTCTCTCTCATCACGTTGTACATTTAGCTTAATAAAGGAATAACGTGGTCTCAATAGTGTTCTATTTATATCCCAACAATCATTAACATTGGTGACTCCCAGTGGGCTACTGACCGGCTTAGGTAGAGCCTACTTTAGTAAATAGTAGGAGAAGTAGGCTTAGTAGGGTGGAGTCTGTAAACATGTCCGACTCCCATCCAAAATAACAATCTCAAACAGACACTAAAATAAAAATGTTTAAATTTTAAATCAATGGCGAAACAGATACTTACCCCAACACCGGAACTGTCAATACCGACATTCTTCAGTTCGTCTTCAACCGATTTTGGTCCAATTATGTACACCTTTTTAGTGAAGTTTTGACTTTTCAAATACTGTGCTGTCAACCATGCTGTACCAATAACTTCCTCCTAAACAAAAATAAAAAAAGTCAAGTAATTGTCTTCCTGAAAAAATGTGTTGCACATTTACTTTATGGTTTATGAAGATAAAAACTTGTTTGATTTTTAACAGAACCATGAACGTTACGATTCCAGCATTTTATTTCATTTTTACATTCCATTTTGTCAATTACAAATTATAATGCCTCATTTTAAAGCGAATGTGTGGATTTATTACACTAAGAACGATTCGATCTCATCGACTTGCGAAAAAGCATCGTGTAACATCGATACTGATTGAAATTATTTAAATAATTACCTTATCCATGTTGAAAAAAAATATTTGAAAGTCCTATAAAACTATTCATTTTCTACACCTCACCTCAGTTGCAGTAAAACCCTGTTTTTTCAGTCTTTCGACAAACTTGGAACGAGTCGCAGTGCTATTATTTGTGAAATAAAATCTTCTTTTGCCATTTTTCTTTAAATCATTCATTACTTGAGCTGCACCTGGAATTGGAACCTTCTCATGCCAAATAACTCCTAAAATAATAATAAAACATGTTTTTAATCTACCCTCCATAATAGACAATAGAGAAATTTAATTTAATTACAAAGAAAATCGGATTCATTCCAGGGTAACAGTCCAAATCAGAATGAATAACCACCCTTCACGCAAGACTCAAAATATTTTATCTCTATAAAAATCCATTTTTTACTGCAAAAATTCACTGTCTGACTTTTACTCTCTTATTCTTCTTCATAATGAAGAAAAATCGTGGCGGAAACCCGATGATACGTCAGAGGTGGACGTTCATTCTGATTTTGGAAGCTCTGATATGTCTTATCCGATTTTCCTCAGGGTTGAAGTAAAATTTCCGTTTTGAAGGAGGAATAACATCCATATTTTCTAATTTAGAATATTTGATATGAAATTATCATATAAATTGTTGAAAATGTGATAGTAGTTTCCGTATGTCTTTCTTACCGATCCTGGTCAAAACCGTACATAGTGGAAAAAGATTGAAATCACTTTTGGATTCAGCCCCCCAAAATATTTGGTGTTCATTTTCAGAATGTTTCTATACCATTTGCTAGCATATGCAGTAATTGTATAAGTTACAGTTCTGCGACTATCTTTAGATGGTTACAACGTAATAATAGCCAAATTATTAAAACAAATTTCTTTTTTGAAATATACTCTATTAACTGTATTTATCATTATTATTATACATAAACTAACGGGTTCCGCATTGGACCATCGTTAGGCTTAGTTATAAAACAAGACTTTATTATTTTGTTAATATTCTCATGTCAATAATCATTTTGTTAAATTCACAAACATCATTGCACGCATATAATTTTAAAAAAATAGTTTTTCATACTCAAAAACATTATTTAATACATATGTACATATGTAGCATTCATTTTTATTTCTTAGGCAGAATTCTAAAAGTTATGCCAAAATTATTATCTTAATTTTAATTAAATAAAAAAATTGTCTACTGTATTTATTATATACTTTATTTACATATCTATTGTATAACATTATTACATATTTTTATATTCATATTTTCCAGTATTTATTAATTCTTTTCATTTTATTGTTAATGTTTATGTACCTAATTTATAAGATATCCTAATGAATGCATGCTTATGACGTATCCTACTACCATGTTGAGGTTTAACGGAAATAAATAATATTATTATTATCACAACACATTGGTTTGTCTTTTAGAGTTTAATAATTTCATCTTTAATTTTAGTTTTGTCGAGTGTTATTGAAAAGGGGAAGTAAATAATTTAGACCCAACAAATTCCATATTTTACAACACATTACCTGATATATACATACTCAAGAATTGTTCGAACTAGCTGCTTATCACTAAACCTGACGATCGCATAATGCCGAAACTAATATAGAAAAGTTTATTAAAATTTTCAAAAAATAAGTTTATTTTTATTTATTTTATACAAGTTTCCATAATATGTCCGCATTACTCAATTTAGAAGTTGTAATAATAGTTAACAACGTCTGTTCTCAGCAAATATCACACTTTCCAAACATTTATTGAGAACAAATACACAAAAAAAAGCAATGTGTCTTACCATCACAATCAGTGATCACAGTGTCAATAGTCTCCAGAAAAGCCTTCTTTTGTTCGATACTTAAATCCTTTAAATTCATCAAGGTTCTCATTACAAGGAACTGTGGCACTGCCATTAAAATAAATTACAGAA
This sequence comes from Aradus depressus, assembly GCA_963662175.1. Classification (NCBI taxonomy): domain Eukaryota; kingdom Metazoa; phylum Arthropoda; class Insecta; order Hemiptera; family Aradidae; genus Aradus; species Aradus depressus. The sequence continues at coordinate 76,231,728 of OY759214.1, forward strand.
CAATTAATAAACTAATTTCACAATAAGCCAAAGAAGAAATCTATACATCTATTAATTAAAAAACAAAATATATACGTTGCCCCGAGATTTGACGAGTGGAATATACATAGTACATTATTAGAAAAAATATGCATTGAGGTTTCACAGAAATTTTATATTTTCTAATACACTAAATCGAAATAATTTTGACCAATTTGGTGAACGAGCAGGTCCGGGCTTTAAATCTTCAAGAGTCATGATGCAAAAACAATTCGTACAAGTCTTATGCTTGTAGCTTTGTCAAGTAATACGACTCTTTGACTATTCATTTTTTCTTTCTCAGCTAATTTGAGGGCGCTGGTAGCTCAGTGGTACGCCTGCTTGCTTACTGAGCTCAAGTTCACGGGTTCGAAATCCGGCCAAGACCCTTAGGTTTTTTATCTGGGAGGTGAAAAAACCGTGAGCACGCTGTCCTTCGGATGAAGACCCCTATCCTAAGTGAATACAAATTTAGGCAAAATTAAGGTATTTCATAGTAGAGTCTCATGTCCACCAGAGTGACGGAAAGAGCGTTCTGATAGGCGATATGAACAGAAAATTATTTTTACAAAAATAGCAACCTCAGATAAAATCAAAAGGCTGCGCAGACCAATTATCACAATAATTACTACCGATAAGTCATGTGTAGGGGAACCATGGTGGCCGTGCGGGCTAGAGCGTAGGGCTTTGGTCGCATGGTCTCACCTTGGTTTGCGGGATCGAATCCCGTCCTGGTGTGAGTTTTATTTCGTAGATAGAACTCCCTCCCGGGGCCATAGATGTCGTAAATAATTAGATAGTAAAGTGACATGGCTAATATGCATCGAACATGAGGCAAAAAAAAAAAAAGTCATGTGTATGAAAATTCTTCACAATTAACATTATAGAAACAGTAAAAATAATGCTTTAACTGATTAACGTTTGAGTTTAGTTTCATTTGTTCTAAAGTGTTATGGCTCTAATATAATTTACTTAACATAATGTGTTGTGTCATTCATTATGAATAAGAAGAAATCTAATTAGAATCTGTCAAACAAAACAAAAAAAACAAGGTAAATAACAATTTGTTGTTCTATAAATAATATACAATACCATTTAATGTGTTATTAAGCAAGACATAAGCTTGGCGCAATCCTTGTAGCTGCACATTCATGAGAAAAATAAGAATTTCCTTAGTTTCATGAAGTATAGCTCGCCCCAAACATTTTTTTCAGTGACTATTTCAAGAATGTTTATTAAAAAGTTGACTTGGACAAAAAAAAGTTAAATTGTTACTGCAAGAAATTTCAAATAGTTGGCATAGTAATATTTTATAAATATGCTAATTACTTTACGTAGTAATATCCCTCCACGCCTTAGTTGTTCAATCTTGAATACATTTGGTTATCTAGTTAATTTTTTCTTCATTCTAACAATATCCCGTTTATTGATTTCACTTCTAAAGGCATTTTTCGTATAGGTTATTTTCGAGGTTAACATTTTTATTTATTTTCACTTTTGAGAGCTTTATTGTGGATCAATACATTTTTTTTCAGTTCAAGCCGTAAAATATGTCATCTGTGTACACATCACATTAGTTAGTTTTATATGTTATAAATGTTTTTAATTTGTAAATTATATAGACAGATATTATGACACATGCCCACCTTTTAACTTCGAAATCATATCGCCTACTATCAGAGCGCTGTTTTGTCGCTCTGGTGGACATGAGGCCCACTCTACTACGGGAGTCCTAAATTTTTATTTTCAGATCAGCTGAGCAATGCCTTGATGATATGATGAAAAGTAATGTTTTGGCACTTCTTTATTATAGATGACCCAATTAATGAACTGTTACAAAATCTATATTAATATAAGAGTGACGAAAGAGCGCTCTGGTAGTAGGCGATATGACCTCGTAGTTAAAGCCCAGGCATGAATCATAAAACCTAACCTCTATATTAATAAAACTGAAACGGGGTTTGTTCCAACATCGCGCCTAAATGGCAAAACGGATTTTCATGAAACTTCACATGATCCTTTTGAACCAATAAAAAATAAGCTGTGGCTTCTCAAAATGTTAATGGGAGTGGGGTTGTGGGGGACCATAAGCATAAAAATGGTGCTATCTCATCAACGAATGGTCGGATTGCCATGGAATTTCACATGTAGTATTCTTAAAAGCCAATTTTAAATATAGGGAATGAGACATCTCAAAATTTTAACGGAAGGGGGGTTGTGGGGGGCCTATATTTTTTTTATATTTATAGAAGCACCAGCTCTAGCTTAAGCTATCACAAAGCTATAACTTCATGTATAAAAGAAATTTAAGAACAATTTGAAAGTTTAATTCCTCATACTACTTACTGTAATATTATAAAACAAATTTTAATCAAAATCAGTGCATGACAGTAAATTTTTGAAACTAAAGCAGATGTTTACACATCAATACTCGTGAGTTTAAACATTTTTAAAAAAAGCGATGCATTTAAAAGGCTGAATCTTTAATCAATTTTCATAATTCTTCACAAGTAACGGGATTTTGTGCAGGTAACAGCTTACACAATGAGACAATAAATAAATAAATAGAGTTTTATTGCTTCGCAGAGACTTCATAAATAAATATAGTTATTACAAACTATTTTTTTATTTAAATAGTTAATAAATTAATACAACTGTTATTTAAAAAATACTATTAATGTGATCACAGTTTTAATATCTCCAAAAGATCTGCTATACTGGCGGTGAAATAAGTGGGCACCAAATGATGCTTTTTGTCTTCCAGAAACTGTTTGAGGTGAGATTCTTTATGAACTCCCGTTTCTACCATGAGTGTTGTCATCCCTGCTTGGTTCCCAAAGTGAATATCTGTGCCACATCTGAAATGGAGAAATATACAAGTAGGTAACTAGAAATGTTTTTATAAATAATCAACAGAAGGTAATTTGAAATAAATCATCGGGTTTTTTTTTTTGTTTTTTTGGTGTTTCACTTTCCGAGCTATACGAAGTATAGGGGAAAGTATGTAATCGGACAAAAATTCGATGCAAAGTTGTCTTTGTTTCCAAAGTTGGAATTTTATGTTTTCCGGTCTCTAGATTCCAAATATATATTGAAAAAAAAAGTTCTCTATGTCTGTGTGAGTTTGTGAACACGATAACTCGCGATTGAATAAATGTATCGATACGAAATTTTATTTGTGAATCCAGAACCCCATGAGGTCAACACCTATAGATTTTCAACTAAATCGGCCAAAGAGGAGGGGGGATTAGGGGAGAGGCTTAATTCAAAAATTTCAATAACTGCCTTTGTAATCGAGGTGTAAAGGACGACACTTTTTAATTTTCAGCGGAATCAGCAGAAGGGAAGGGGGCTTAACTCAACAACCCCAATAACTCGCGATGTAATGTATCGACATGAAATTTCATATTTAAAGTCAAAAACCAATGAGGACATAACCTGTAAAATTACTAACTACCGACATAATGAATTTATCGACACAAAATTTAGTATGAGGATTTAGGAGCCCTTAAGTCAACTGTTGCATATTAGCGCAGACAGTCGACTCGTTTTGAAGGGGGAGCGAAACGTTAATTAATTCGTTCTGGGGAAGTACACTGCCGGTGATTCACCGACGACTTTTTTTTTTACATCTCTGTGCTCACCACTTCTAAGGGTTCGAAATTATTAACAAATTTCATTAATTATTAGAATTATATGTCCTGCGAAAATTGTTATTTTTGCCATGGGGAGTGGGCCAGCGTCCAGACTACCGTGTATCTCAACTAAAGTCGCTAAACTATTGTCGAGTCGATGAGACCTTCCAATCAGCAACTTCATTGCTATACTCCATGTACAATGACGAAATCATAAATTAAAAATTCTCATTCGATTTGCGCCTAGCGGCATACATTTTTGATTTTCTCTTTTATGAACGCCCATCTTTATGGAAATTCTTTCCTTTGGGCTGTCAAAGGGCGGGGGGTAGGGGGTAGCCTATTTTTATTTTGGCATCAGGGGCTGGCTACATTACTTGAGTTATTTACAAATGTCTATAAAAATAAAATTCTCGCTCGGATGAGATTCGAACCCGCACCTGTGGTGAGTCCATGCAAACAGATCCCTACGCTCTAGCCCAAACGGCCCTACTTTTGATTCTCTCGTGGGAACACCACTATTTTTTTCTTCAGTTTTCAGGAAAGTGAAAACGTATTTGATTAATTTGCGCTGGGAAATTACTTTGTCACATAATTCACCGGTGACTCCTTTATTTTATAGTTTTGGAAGTTTTTTAAAATTATTTCTCAATGAAAAACATTCATAAGAAACCACAAACCTGTCGCCGATCATGAGGGACCTCTTGGGATCGATCTGACTTTTGAGTGCCACGTCGATGGCAAAAGTTGAAGGTTTGCCCATTACAGTAGCTTTTCGCTCCGAACCTGTTTCTAAAGCTGCCACAAATGCTCCAGTCCCTGAAAAAAAATAGTTTTCATTCACTACATCAACAACAATTTTAATATTTATGTAAGCAAAGTAGTTTTCTTAATAAAATTAAATAAAAAAATGAGTAAAAACAAGTCAGAATGTCAAACTTTTCAGTAGGGGACAAGCAGCGCTCTTAATTTAAGTAAACACATTTTAGTAAAGCTACATTAAGTTACTATGAAAATTCTTGTAAAAATACGTACTTTTTTTTTTTTTTTTGGAAAAGATAATCTGTTAAGAGTTTTTCATTATATTCGTCCTAGCTAAACCCGCCATGTGTTGCAATGGCTATTTTTGTAATAAAAAAAATTAAAAGTTGTCAAATCACTCTAAACCGTTCCAGTGGTATGCCAAACATAACCCATAAGTTTGAGCGCAATAGCTTCGACAGGTTCGCATCCTATAAGCCTCACACGGACGGACATTCATTTTTATACATATACATATAAGATTTGTGAATAAAAATTCAATGTTGTTTTTATTTTTTACTTTATTGGTAGTAAAAAATATTATCTATGTAATGACATTATTCTAATGTTTTTGGATACACAATATTTTTAGTTGTTCCATCTGGTGCATATACATGTAAATCTGATGGTTTTCCAACACTATGTTATTTAGTTTCATAAGTTTTAGTTCCATGAGAGAATGCACAAAATGCGGGGATATGTTACTATGTTCTAAACCTTCTCGGTGACTCGACGAACATAATTGCTGAACATAAGAACAAAATCGGATCGAAGTTTAGAGACTACGAAACACAAACATACAGACATTAGATTTTATATATATAGATATCGGTTTAATTTTTAAACTCGATGTCGGAGTAGTTTACCGTGGAGCAGGTTATAATAACCCTTCAACGGATGCCCTAGTGTACACTGAAGCAACTTAACTATAATACTAACCTAAATATTTTGTATGAGTAATTATATGTGGATCATATAAGATTTGGGACACCATACTTTTTTTTCAGCATGTGCCAACTTATACCTGGTACAGCGTGACCCTGAGCAATGGGGAACCTCTCGTCCGTATTGGTGGCGATGAAGAGACAATCGGGATTGGACAAATAGGAGCAGGCCTTCAGCAATTTGGGGTAGCTGAAGAAATGATCATAACCAATCACCACAGCCCCCACTTCGGGGTCCAACGTCACCGAGGCGTCTATACCACCGATCGTCACGTACTGGGACTTGGCCTCGTAGTTGTCAATCTGCAAAATAATACAAAATATTGAAATAAATAGGCAAAAATAGCGATAGAGGAAAATGCTGCAGCTAAACACAACTTGGAAGCTGCACGACAATTTCCTCGAGATGTTATTTTAAACGAAAAAAAGTGGGAAAGTGGGTTTCACGTGAATCGCTATCAATTTGAGCCTTATACGTTCTGAATCACGCCTCTAAAACATTGAGTAGAGTTCAAACTGGAGGTAGTTCTTACCCATTTACCCTCCTTAACTGTCTCAAAGATACAGACACTTACCAATTTTATTAATACTGAAGTATAACATTAACATACCATCTTTAAATAACAAATTATGAGCCAAACCTAGTTGGTTCCTTTAATTTAATAATTTTGATAAACTAAAATCTAACATTAGAAAATAATACAAGACACTGATTCTAATGACTATTATATCATAACGGTGGAGGTTTCCAAGAACTATATGTTGAAAAGTTGGACAGGAGTCTCTGACTCTCGAAGATCTATCCTCAGCCAAAAATGACTAACGATGAGCAGTACCCCTGGCTGGCGTGCCATCAGATGACTAAATACGCTCAGCTTGTCAGCTATCCCATGGCACCTCTCTTGCCAGAGGGACCACACAAGCAACTTGGCTTCCCACGTCACATGCGCATGTCGCACAATTCGCTATTACTGGTCTTCCTTCACAGCTCGCTTCGCCAACTCATCGACTTTCTCATTATTATATGTATCCGGAATTTCAAAGAACCCCCCAAAAAAATACAACCTCATGCCGCCTACTCACCATCTCCCAAACGGCTTATAAAATATCAAATAGAGTTGAAGTTGAACACATTATGCATTCGGGCCAAAGTCTAAAGAGTGACATTGAAAAAACGTCTGCCAAATAATTGCATAAAGCTCCCTCCCTCCCTCCCTACCTCCAACTCTTGTTCTACTATATAGACGCCAAAATTAACTTATATACAAAGTTTCGTAAAAATATGTTCCGTCGTTCTCGAGTGTGGCAAGGGTATAGGATATACAGACAGATAATAAGAAGAAGCTTTGACCTGAAAAGCAAATTTGTGAAGAAAATTTTGAAAATAATCAAATATAATTGTTGGCTTTCAGAAACGATCACAAAGCTTCCTCTATACTTCGGATATGCGAGAAAGTAATTTGAAAAATTTTCAAGAAGAGACATCATATTTATTATGATTATCTTTTGTTAAAGTGAATAAGTTTATCTAAACATGAAAATGTGATAATTACGAAGATTTTTATTTTATTTTTAGGTTTCACGCGCGGGCTTTAACTAAAAGCCTACTATTACCAAAGCACTATTTCGTCACTCTTACATGAGCCCGATTCTACTATGGGAGTCCTAAATGTTGCCTACTCTAAATTTTTTTTTACTTAGGGTAGGGGCCTTTAACGAGTTACCTGACATCGTACAGGCTCGGGACCATGCTTAACGTCCCATCCAAAGGACGACATGCTTACGTTTTTTTTTTTCACCTCCTAGTTAAAGTAAACTAAGGGCCTCGGCCGGGTTTCGAACCCGCGATCTTGAGCTCAGTAAGCAAGCACGCATACCACTGAGCTACCGGCGCCCTCTCTAGCCTTTACGATGTGTAATAGCATACCATTTTAATAAAACATTCTTACCCCAACTCCTATACTCTCAATACCGACATTCTTCAGTTCGTCTTCAACCGACTTTGGTCCAATTATGTACACCTTTTTAGTGAAGTTTTGACTTTTCAAATACTGTGCCGTCAACCATGCTGTATTAATAACTTCATCCTAAACAAAAATAAAAATAAGTTATTGTCTTTCTGATAAAAATTGCATTCACTCCCCAGACAGCCTTATTCTTCTTCAACTTGATGAACCGAAAATACCGATTGTGAATTAAAACACATTTCAGCAGCATTAAACTTACAAAGAAGCATCCTGTAACATCGCTACTGATAGAAATTATTTAAATAATTACCTTAACCATGTTGAAAAAAATTCTTTAAAAGTACTATAAAACTATACATTTCCTACACCTCACCTCAGTTGCAGTAATACCCTGTTTTTTCAGTCTTTCAACAAACATGGGACGGGTCGAAGTGCTATTATTTGTAAAAAAAAATCTTCTTTTGCCATGGTTCGTTAAATCATTCATTAACTCAATCGCACCTGGAATTGGAACATTGCCACGCCAAAGAACTCCTAAAAAAACAAAAAAAAAATAGAGTATATTTTGAATAACTAAATAAAAACATCCATATTATTGGCAAAATGAATCATTGAAATGAGGAAGGTGAAATAGAAAATAGAACACAAGAAATAGATGAACTATGGAGGATACGCAAACGATACTTCAGAGGACAGCAATATAGGTCGGAAAGTCACAAGAGATAACTCCGAGCGTTGATAGCACAGGTCTGAGATGAAACAGCACATTGAGAGCCCGGCTGTGACGTACCAAGGGGTGCGAATTGCGCCGGCGCTAAAAGTTACGCCGCACATTGTAGCCATTAATGAAGGGACAATAGCCACATTCAACGCTCTAAGTCGCCTAGCGTGACGTGGGGCCTCGGCTACTTTGCGTATAAGCCAATCCACACCGGAGTATTCGTAGCAAGGTACGCTGCTGCCGGTTGGTGACATCATACTTTCCAAATATTTATTGAGAACAAATTTAAAAAAAAAGCAATTTGTCTTACCATCACAGTCAGTGATCACAGTGTCAATAGACTCCAGAAAGGCCTTTTTTTGTTCGGTACTTAAATCCTTTAAATTCATCATAGTTCTCATCACTAGGAACTGCGGCACTGCCATTAAAATAAATTACAGAACAATTAATAATTATATAATGCACAAATAAATCTAAGGTAATTGTGAGTTATCACTTAAACACGATTATTATATTTTTACTTCACATTTTTAGATTTCTTCAGGTCAATAATAAACGAAAGTACAGCAGTTATTCCCCGTATTGAACCGTAGGTTCTCCTATTTTTCGCTATATAAAAGTTTTATCTGGGATTTTATTCTTTCGAATAATTTATAAGTAATAGCGCACAATTACTTTTATTTTTCCGGATAAATCGAGAGAAAGTACTATACAATGTATACTTAAGGAGATCCTGTATTGCTTAAATAAAAGGTCGAGCGAAGTGGTCAACATTTTGTTCTTTCGGATAAATATAGGAAAAGTTTCATACAATATACACTTCATGAGAACCTGCACTGCTTCACTAAAAGGACCGACGAGAGGATTAAAATTGTATTTATTTGAAAAGAACAAATCATATGTATCCGAATACAATAAAATGTTCACCTTTATCATTTTATGGAAGCAGTACAGGTTCACAGGAGTATACTACATTCTACTAATGTATTCTACTACAACGTTCCTCAATTTACCCGTAAAAATAAAATGAAGCCCCACATAAAACAAAAAAAAAAATAGTCATAAACTGATCTTTGAACCAGTAAAGCTGTGTTCGGGGCAAAATTTATATACTTGCGTTTATTACTAACTTTAAAATAATACAAAAACGTGAAGTAACAGAATATTCATAGTAATCAAGTAATAGCACACAATTACCAAATCTAATGACATACATATATAAAAAAGTACGACGAAATTTTTTAATTAAAAAATAAAATATAAGGTGACCCGGTTTTATTTTTTCAGTTATAATACAGTATTAAGAAAACTATGCATTGAGCTTTCAACATAATTAGATATTTTCTGATCCCACAAAAAGAAAAAATGCTATCCAAATTGGTGACAGAACCCATCTAACCTTTAAATCATTGAGATATAAGACAGAAACAATTACGGATAAGTGCAATGTGTGTAACTCCGTCAAGTACTTAAGGAACAGAAATTAGTAAATGTTCAAATATTCTATTTTTTAATAATATATTGATTGATTCTAATAATAATATTGATCTCAAAAAACAAAAGAAAAAAGGGATCTCAGATGATGTGGAAGAACAAAAAGACTCACCTCCCTTGAAGAGACCGTGTAAAAAAGAAAACCGAAGGCTGCGCAGCGTAATTATCGCAGTAATTGCTACAGATTAGACATGCCAATCATACGTAGCAAAATTATTCACAAAAAGTGTAACATAAATATTAAAATTAATACTTTAGCGGTTTGTATTCACTCCCCAGAGTTCACTATTAAATTTTCACTATCATTAAGTTACTAGTATCAGTCAAAATTAAATGTAAGTTACTAGTATCAGTATGAAATTCAAGTGTTTTAGTTTTAATATCATTTAAAAAAAAGAAGATTGACGTCAAACGGGTAAACATTGGCCTTGACAGTTAATACGACCGATATATCACACCAGAAACAACTCTGCTGTATTGAAACACTGATATAACCTTCCTAGAAATATACTGAAACTGAAGTGATCCCGCCAAAGTAAATCATTTTCCCGCTTAGAAGGTAAGAAACGTATTTATAACCCTACACTCATAAGATTTGAGTTTTGTTTCGTCTGTTCCTAAGTATTATGGTCCTAATATAAGTTACTTAACATAGTTTGTTGTCATTCATCATGAATAAGAGGAAAACTAATGGGAATCTATCATTCAACAAAAAAGCAAGGTAAATACAATTTTGTTGTACTATTATATATGTTGTACAATACCTTTTACTTTGTTATGCAAGACATAAGCTTGGCACAGTCCTTGTATCACATTGTATCTGCACCTTTATGAGTAAAATAGAAAGAATTTTGTTAGTTTGAGTTATAGGTTTCCTCAACATTTTGTTTGATCATCATTTCAAGAGGTTGTAGGTTAAGAAGTTGACTTTGACAGTCATTTTGTAGAATTGTTACTGAAAGAAATTTCAAATAGTGTTGGCATAGATACATACATTCTGTAAAATATCCAATTTACATTGTAAAATCCTTTCACACCATGGTTGTATAATCTTAATTAAATTTGATTATCTAGTTAATCATTTCTTAATTCTAGTATTATTCCATGTAATGATTTCACTCCTATAGGTTACTTTCGAGGTTAACATTTTTATTTACGTGCTAAAGCCATGGTTATAACTCAAAAGTATGTCATATATGATCCATGTAGACATAGGGTTGCCAGATTCTGAAAATTCAAAAAAGATTTTTATGTATGATAATTGTGTCCAAAAACAAAAAATTGAAAAGACACCTGGCAACCCTTAGTATATACAACGCTTATATTTGGAAACAGGTTGTATCATGATAAATAGCATAAATCCCTGTGCCAAATGTTATAGAAAGTGAGGTTCTTGATATTGCCATCTGATAAAATCAACTGTTTTGAGGAACTTATGTTGACCTTAGTTTATTATTGTGACCCATGCCCGGGCTTTAACTATGAGGTCATATCGCTGACGAAAGAGTGCTCTGTTGGACATGTGTCTGACTCTATAGTGGGACTCCATATCTAAGTTAGGGTAAATTAGTGAAAAATGGAAAATAATTGCAGTAGCGAAACCCACTAATTCAAGTTGATTTACAACTCATGTACGTTCTTTAGGAGTATATGCGTCCATCGTTGCCTGGTGCCTAGCAAAAAGCACTGTTTGGGTCGAGTGGGAGTGTAAATATAACGAGGTCCAGTTGGTGGTGTTTTTGATGGGGATACAATTAGGCAGCAATGATTTTTATATCACAGGTTCTTTTGAATATGTTTTCATAGTTGACATAGTCACCACAAGAAAATATCTATGTAAACTTTCTGTAGACAATCTGGTCAAACAACATTTCATAATCTTCGACAGAACCCTCGTTTAAGCAATGGGCAATTTTAGTTTTTGTTTTGCGTCCTCGCATATCCGAAATAGAGGCTGTCTGTGCAACTGGATTTTTTTCCCCCTTACGATATTCACTTCATTTGTGAAGCATTTTGTTTCGTGAATTTTTCGGACCCGCATGTGTCTGATTACACAATAACTTATTCCTCAGGCTGTTATTGGCAAATATAGTCGAGTATGGTTTCATTTTTTTGAGAAGACGTTTGCCCAAGATGTTTATTTTATTTTTAAAAATTATTTTCAGAACTTTGCGCCAAAAACCAAATTATGTTCTTATTGTTATTAATAATAATAAGTGGAGTGTATGAATTTATGTATTTTTTTTTTGTGGAATAATCTTAAAAAATAAAATAAACACGTGTTGGACTGACCACACTCAACAGTATCAGTGACATCCAGAGAAATAACCAATTCGATATATAAAAGTATTTGACTAAATTTACAAACCATAAATCAGGTAAATAATTCTTTTGTCACAGCCTCTGTAATACTGAAACATACATTTACAGCAAATTGTGCCATAATCGCATATCGCAAATTTTGTCTTGCGTTGATTTGACGTAGCATATCCCAAAATGATGTGCCACCTATTATTGCTGTGAAATATTCTTCCACAAACTTTCAACTACATTTGTATAGATCTCTTAATAAATATTATATTATTTTTAGGAATACAGAAAATGACGACAGTCCATCATTCGAAAACACTTTGGCAAGTTTGTGCGAAGGAGACAATGCAGATTTCGATTCCCAGACAGATGTTTTAGGGGAGGTTAGTATTTTTAACTAAATTTGTTTTAAAAGTACGTGTGAAGCGGTACGCGAAACTAATCCTACATTGACTCGGGAATTTTTTTTTTTTACTTCTAAGTATAGGGAAGTTATTTAATCTGTCCGAAATTCGATGTGGAATTTTCACCGAAATTACATGTTTTCCGGCCCCGAGATTCCAAAAATGAAAAAAAAAAGAATTGCTGTCTGAAAACAATTCATCATATCAGGGTTATCGTGTTCACAGAAAGACTTTTTTACTTCCACATCGATAAGAAGTATAGGAGGAGAAGATACGTGATCGGTCAAGAATTCGTTCCGGATTTTTCAACGGAATTTCATGTTTTCCGACCTCTAGATTCCAAATAAGAAAAAAAAAATGTCTGAACACGATACCTCCCTATAGAATGAATGTATCAAAATGAAATTTCTTATGTGAATCTAGAATCCTCTTACGACGACATCTATTTTTCAACCTAATCGACCTAAGAGAAGGAAGATTGGGTTAGGTTTGACATAAAAGCCCTATCAACTGCCGATGTAATGAATGTATCGACATGAAATTTCATCAGCGATATCGGCTGAAGGGAAGGGTGTTCAATTCAAAAACCCTAATAATTGCCGATGTAGTGAATTTAGTATAAGGATTTAGGAGCCCCTAGTAAGTCAGTTGATGAATATTAGCGCGAACGGTCGACTGTTTTTGGATAGGGAGCGGAAAGTTAATCAATACTGAAGAATGTTTAAAACATTCTTCAGTATTGTTTAGAACAAAAGTTTCTATTTCAATGAGGAAATAAAATTTAACGTGAAGTTGACACACTTTGGACTTCCTCAATCCAGTTTACAGAATATAATGATAATATTTATCTTAATTACACTTGAAGTTAAGTGCCATGCTAAATTGACATTTCGTATTCTCCTTTCTCCAATTCTCAATGTTGATATGCGCTGGATAACATATTAGGTAAGGCAGCATATGTTTTAATACTCTTATTTTGAAAACTGTTCTGTCACTTCATCATTTCTCCATACAGTGTCCAATGATAATTTGTTTATTTTTATCTTATTTATTGACATGTAAAAGAATAAAGATTTGATTTCACAATATTTCGAGGGTCTCATTCAGAGAAAAGCTTTTAATTGTAACAAACCAACATTAAAAAATATTTTTGATATTAAGAAAACTCAAAGTACGTTTGTTTGGTTTAACGTTCTGTGTAATACAATTAGGTCGAAAAATGCGAGTTTTCTCTGCACGTTGCTCCTTTTTCTAGCTCCTTAAATAAATATAGCATCGTCATTTTTTCAATTATTCTCGTTGATTTTTTATTGAACAAATTAAGGGAAAACTGTAGTAAATTCGGGGATAATTAATTTCAAAAACTGAGAATGCAAAAAGTATTCGTAATCCACTTTTCAGAAGATGTAAAAAATGTATATATTTACAGGAGAACATGTTTATTACATATATTATTATAAATAAATTATAGCTTTCGTCTCGTGTAAATAAGGTTTTTTTGCATCAGCTGTAAAGAAAAACTTAATTCCTAAAAAAAAAATGCCTTTGATCACATACAAGCAGCTCGGCGATGTATAAGAAGGTTTCTTATATGTTTCGACGCAGATATATACAAAATTCCCAGAGATGGTCACATTTTGGTAATGAAATAAATGTGAATACCCAATTTAATTTTTGAAGTGAAACCTTCTTTAGCACCGTGATTTGAAACTCAATGAAACGAAAAAGCGACACTATTGCCTGTATATATATATAACAGTTGTTTTATTTAGTCATCTGTTTGAATTACTAACATAAGGACTTCTTGTAACTGAAAGTGAAGAGAAAAAAGTTGCCGATAATGCTTCTTCTCTAGTCTTGCGACACAAAAAAGATAATCATGAAAAATTCCATCGCCTCCTCCTCTCCCTCCAAAAAGCTTGGAATTGTGAATTTTTTTAGACTTTTAGGAACTTATGAAGGAACAGATATTCCATACTTTAGTTACCATAAGCCACTCGTGTCATTTGTTGAAATTAAAAACATGGAGATTGAATAATAAAATATAAAATAATTTTTAAACCTGGTACCAATATTATAATAAATAAACCCTATAATTATCCCACTCCTGATACTGCATTCGTCTCATTCTCTCGCAGTTTCGTTTTCTGAAGGTTTCACTTCTACCGCGTGTGAACTGCACACATGTTTTTTATTATGAGTACATAATATTCCTCATAATTTTTATATTATAAAAATAAACATGATAGGATGTCTATGCTATTCATAATTTGAATATGATTATATTAGTAATTGGGTCGATATGGCTATTAATTTATTTTTATTCTTATTATTTAAAGAAATTGAATTATTGAGAGGAGATAATATATTATATATCCTATTTGTTCATGTATCTATCAGTTGAGTAGATTAAAAAAATTAAACTAATTAAAACTTGTTGACATTGACAATTGTTTTAAACAGTTTTCTAGACGTTTAATGGACATCAAGGATTATGTAAGTAATTTTTAAATGATAAAGACGCTTTTACACAAAGACTAATTTTAGAGTGCTTATTATTGGCGATATTGGGTGCGTGTACCTGATTTGCATGTTGTGATTGTGGGTTGAGCTGTCGAATGGTAGCGGATAGACTAATGTAACCTGTAAAGTGATACCTTAACTGCGACCAATCACTCCAAATGTAACTTCCTATTACTCACGGTTAGTCATCATTGTACCATTACATCACTTACTTAGATTTTTTTGTTTTATGTAAAAATTGTTCTATACACTCGTATTAGAAAAAATGTATATATATGTATATTTTTTTTTTCAATTAGTCATAATACATTCATCAGAAGCCGAATTATGCCATTGTGAATAGTAGCGCCTTAAACCTTACTGAACAAATTTTATTTCGTCAGCTATACGAAGTATAGGGGAAGTTATGTAATCGGGCAAAAATTTGTAGTTTTCAACGAGATTTCATGTTTTCCAACCTACCAGATTCTAAATATGAAAGAAAATATTACTGTGTATGTGAACACGATGACTCCCAATAAAATGAATATATCGACATGAAATTTTATTTGTCCAGAACCCTCTAACGACGTAGTAGGTTATGTTTCAGCCAAATCAACCAAGGGGAAGGGGGATTAGGGGGAAGGCTTTAATAACTGCCGATAGAATGAATAATGTACTTTACTTTACTTACTTATTTTCCCTGGCGCTACGGTCCTTGTAAAACCTGGGCCTCCGCAACAATCTTCCGCCATTCTACTCTATCCTCGGCCTCCCGTCTCCATCTTCTCACACCCATCGTTCTGAGGTCGTCCTCCACGTCCTCCAGCCAACGTAAGCGAGGTCTACCTCTTCTTCTTTGTCCTCTCGGGTGTCCTTCCAGTATCTTCCTCGGCAATCTGTCTGGCTCCATCCTCTGTAAATGTCCCAGCCATCGCAGCCGCCCCTGCTTCACTAAGGTCACCAGGTCCGGGCTCTTGTACAGGTCCCTCTGCTCCCCATTGGTCCGTATCCTCCATCTATCCGCCTCTGGGGTAGGGCCGTATATCTTTCTCAATACCTTCCTCTCCCACGTATTGAGTAAAACTTCGTCCCTCCTAGTCAGGACCCAGGTTTCACTCGCATATGTAGAATGAATAATGTATGAACACGAAATTTTATATGTGTGACCAAAACCCCATGAGGACGATACATTCATTTTCAGTGGAATCGGTAGAAGGGAAGGGGTGATCAGAGGGGGCTTAACTCAATAACTACTGATGTAATGAATGTATCGACATGATATTTCATATTTAAAATCAATGTAACCTCGGAAATTTCAGCGATATCGGCAGAAGAGAAGAGGGGGTTCAGGGGAGGGGGCTAAATTCAATAACTTTAATAACTGCCGATGTAATGAATGTATCGACACAAAATATAGAATGGGGATTTAGAAGCCCTTCTGTAAGTAAACTGTTCAATATTAGCCCAAACGGGCTACTGGGTTTTGGAGGGAGAGTGAAACGTTAATTGATTAATTCGTTCTGGGGAAGTACATAACTGGTGATTTACATATTCAAATAAGTAAATACTGACTGCATTTCCAATATTTATATCTAGCCAATATGATTTGTCATGAGAAGAAAAAAAAAACTTGGTGCATCATCTACTTTTCTAGAACAAATTAATTAATTAATTGTTAATTATTATTATATATGAATTAATTAATTTTAAGGGAGGTAACAAAATCTTGAACTTGTCAAAAGGGAAATTAAGCGATGGTCCCGAGCCTGTGTAATGCGAGATACTCGTTAAAGACCCTCTAATTCAGTCAAGCCACCAGGATTTGAGGGCAAAAGGCCATTGAGCTTCTGCTGTTTCTCTAAGGAGACAGCCCTCACATGATAATGTTATAAGTATTATTGATCATTGTTAATATGTCATTTGCACAAATCTAGGCTCGAAAATTGTACAAATTCCGAACATTCGATTGGACAGACTTCGTGCACAATATGTATATATTATATTGCTTGTAAAGAGAAAAATCAAGTCTTTCTTCATGTTCTATAAGTTTCACTGCCACGTCTTTCATTATATTATTATATATGGTGGATTGGTCATTTTGCATATATTATTTTAAGAATATTTTATTTAAATTATTTTTTTGCCATATCAATATTGTAAATTATACTAATGCTTCTACCCAACTCATTGTAAATAAACTGAAAAAATAATGTCAACTTTTTTTTTTTTTTTTTTTCTCCCTTATGGCTATTCGACCACGAAGGGCATGGATGCCTGATGGATGCAGGTCTGTGGGGATCCTAGCGGGCTAATTTGGATAGGCGCAGATTAATAATAATGAAGAAGATATGTACGGAATAGAAAGGCTATGTGATGAAGATAATTTTGTTTTATAATTTAGATAAGAGATTTGTGAATAGTAAGAAATGAAATAGTTGGGTAATTTGGAAGCTATTATTGGATAGAATTTCGGCAGAACTTTGAGCAATATGATATAATTATTTTCAGAGGAGCCGGTAGCTCAGTGGTATGGGTACTTGCCTTCTGAGCTCAAGATCGTGGGTTCGAAACCCGCCCGAGGCCCTTAGTTTATTTTATCTGGGAGGTAAAATAAACTTAAGCATGCCGTCCTTCGGATGGGACGTTAAGCGATGGTCCCGAGCCTGTACGATGTCAGGTACGCGTTAAAGATCCCTGCCCTAGGTGAATAAAAATTTAGGACTCACGCAGTTGAGTCGGGCTCATGTCCACCAGAGTGACGAAAGAGCGCTCTGATAGTAGGCGATATGACCTCGTAGTTAAAGCCCGGGCATGAGACAGAATAACTAACTATAATTATTTTTCAATTTCAACAGGGACCAGACAACCACAAGACGAGCGTAAAATGGAGTCGGCCGCCTCCCCCCACCCTCTGTCCAGAGAAAGATGGGATTATTTTCCAGCAAATGGACATCGATCATTATACAGGTATAATAAATAATCTCTTATACATTTCGAAGGTATTCCTTGAAATATATAGTAGAGATATGATTTTATATAAACGAAGGGTCATGTATTCCAACAGATATCCAGATTAAATCTTCATTAAAACAGTTGTAATTATTATTTTTTTTAAAGATTGGTACTCTTAACATCGAATGCACTGTTTCTAAAGGAAACTTCTATTTAAGTCACAGGGGTTCCCTTGAAATGAAATATCTAGAGATGCCAGGTGGATTGTTGGCTACCAATTGTACACCTGTAAAATTCCAAAGACTTACGTAAGCGATGGCCTGAGTATTGAAATCTGGGGGAGGGAATTTGGGAGAAACTAGACAAAAAAAATTAAATATCTGTACTAAAAATGGAAATTAGTGTTGGAAGAGAGAATCCCAATTTTCAAAAGTAACAAACTCAAGCCAACTTATAGGATATGAGCAAGAACCCCTTCTTTTTGAGTCTGGAAATAAATTATAAGTTTTTTAAAATATGATGCTCTTTTATGTGTGTGTTTTCCGTGAATATTACACTTTCATATATCAATTCTAGTCACAATGAGAAGCGAATACATGCTGGTGTTCCTCGGATATGACAAATAGTCCATAAATAGTACTTCGCTTCTTGATATCTACGCTCTATATGCGGTCTGTAATAATAAAGAGAGAAGGTTTGTGTATTTGAATTTCCGGTAGACATAGGCTATACATCTTCACGCCTTATCCAAAGGGAGCTAAGCAGTGATGGTATAAGTGAAACAAGCAGACACCCAGAACTTGCGATGCATGAAGAGTCACCACCAAGCTTCATGTTTAATTCCACTGCTTTTTCACACAAAATGACCCGTTTTGCAAAAACCAAGTGAATGCAGCATCTTCCAACAAAACGGATTTCGGTTTTTTCATATTTTTACGATATGAACTGCCCTGCTCACTGTCAAAGTAAGTGCATACCTAGGGATTGAATCACAATTATTTTTTATTCCCGTTATCGTTGATTTACCAACACCGTAGTTGATAGCTTGATAGACCCCTTTCACCTTTCTTCAGCCGCATAATAATTTCCTTTATGGGGTCACTATGGAAGGCAACTCTGTCTGCTGCCATGTTCACGGCTTCACACCCTATTTCTATATTCTAGGAGAACCAATGAGAGGAATGCCGGGGAGTCAGCTGGCCCCAGTGCCTATCATGCGGCTTTTTGGCGTCACTATGGAAGGCAACTCTGTCTGCTGCCATGTTCACGGCTTCACGCCCTATTTCTATGTTCTCGCACCTAATGGATTTACAGAGAACCATTTAAATGACTTTAAGGTATGCTTTTTTCTGTTTGTGTTCTTTTTCACCTACCTTATTTGTACTCTCCGCTACACACTATAGTGGAAGTTATGTGATTGATTAATAATTCAATATTTAGTGTTTACTCATAATGAGTTTATGGAACGCCTGATTCGAAAAATGAAAAAAGTATATGCCTCTGTGTGTGTGTCTATGAAGACGATAACATATATGTGTATTCACAACATCCAGCCAAAAACACAGAAACTCTACTAATTACCGATGTAATGAATGTATCGACTTGGAATAATATGTTTATATTAAACCCGCATAAGGACGACACCTATTTAATTTCCGCGAAGTCGGCCGATGAGAAGGGGCAATCACCTCAAAAATCCTTACAACTGCGGATGTAATGTACCTAACGACACAAAAGTCAACATATGTATAATGCACAAATGAGTGTATGAGTCACATAATAGGAGAAGTCAGCCAGCACTCCTCCCCAGAAAATAATGAAATGTTTAAATTCCAATTAGAAAACCTCGAGGCCTTCTCCTATTCAGAAGTAGTAGAGGATTGTCAGGATGGAATTGGGAGGATAGAACTTGTGCAAATGGGTTAGGATGAGATGACTGTTTATTGGGGCATTCCACGCCAAAACTATACAATTGTTCGCGTCGGTTCTCCGATTTCACTCAAATTTAGCAGGTAGTTTCTATCACAAAAAATATGAATTTTCCCGAAATTTGGAGTCATTACTTCAAAAATGGCTCTTTCCAGACACGTTTTATGAAATTGACCATTTTTAAAAATTACAATTTAAAAAACCGGTTTGCTTGTAAAAAATGTTTTTTTTAACTGGAACAAAATTTTAAAAAACAGTAATTGATGAGACATTTTTTTAAGGAATCTAATGCCGCCGAAACGTTTTTACCATGTTGCGACGCATGCGCAGTAGATTCAAAAACTGTCCTTTTTTTTTCAAAAATTCATAACGGCAAAATACCTTTTTCGATTTCCACCAAATTTTCACTGAAGACAGCTGAAACCTCATACTTAGAAATATCATACCGAAAATCTGCGTATTTTGAATTTTCTACTGAATTCGAGCCGAAAATGACGGTAATTAATTTTTTATCAGAAAAAAAGATATACAGTCATAATCAAATGTATTAAAAATATGAGAATTTTGAGGAAAAAAATTTTTCTTCAAACAAAATTATTCATTTATAAAAAAAAAAAGAATAGTAATTAAAAAAACTAACAAAAACATAATTTTTTTTCCTCAAAATTCTTATATTTAATACATTAGATTTAAAAAAAATAAAATTTAGCTATGTAGAGTACTCAAGTGTGAAAATTATCTTCTTTTTTTTTTCAATTTTTAATTCAATTTTTTTTTAATATTTATTTTTTTATTTTGTGTTTTGGTTTCTGTTGTCCATTTATGCAAACTATGCGTAACTTTTTGTAAGTTGATCTAGAGCAGGAATGACCAACCCGCGGCCCGTGAGATTCATCTCAATTTTACAAAATATGTTTTTGCACAAAACATGTGCAAATAATACACGCATTGAGATCCACTTGCAAAAGCTAAGTAAAAGAGTTGCGAAACAAATATCTCACTAATTAAATCAATTAAATATTATTCGATCATTTCATTATTATATTATCTATGTTTATATGTATGAATAATAATAATTCATTCTGTTTTAAATTTTCACTCCGAAAAATATTTTTAGTGGGTCCAAATCTAATATGGGGATATATAATTTTATATGCGACCTGCGAGATTATAATGCATATCCCAAGTGACCCGCAAGATCATTTGGGTTGGCCACCCCTGATCTAGAGAAATAAATGGATTAAAATATATGTTGAATACAGATTGCTAATATATATTTAATAAAATTATAAAAAATTGTTTGTTAGGTAGCCCTGAACCGAGCTCTTCTTATGGACATGAAGTCCAATCCTGAGAAGGTGGCGGAGGCTGTGGTGATGGTGGAACTGGTTCACAGACAGTCCATCTTCGGCTACCGAGGAGACACCAACTCACCCTTCATCAGGATCAGTGTGGCCCTCCCTCGTCTCATATCTGCCGGAGTCCGTCTTCTTGAAAAGTCCGAAGTCTTCGACACGTTCCCTGGCCATCACTACCAACCCTTCGAGTCCAATATTGATTTTGACATCAGGTTTGTATAGTTTTATTTATTATTAGTGTCAGAATTCCAACTTCTGAGTCAGCATCCGACTTTATAAATAATCCACACTACAGTGAGGAACTCTTTATTTACTATTTTCCGATTGCACATGCTTAATAGTGACCCGATCAGTTCAAAAGAAAACTTAACAACAAACTCAAAATATAGTATATACTTCGTTGTTTCTAATGGAATATGTTCCCTCGGAGTTTTTTTTAAATTTCTGCAGTAATTAGTGGACAACCTTCTACTCTGTTGTCTTTTATCGTTCCAGTATAACCATGACCTTTTTCAGTCATTATCTGAATCAGAGGAAGGCCAGTAAAAAAATTGTCAATTTTAAAATTATATGGGCCGCTTGTCAGTGGTAGTCTGGAAGTTAGTTCTAAACACATAATAGTTGACTAGGCACCCTACAGGTGACGTCAAACTTCAACTCACCTCTGAAACTTTGTTATTGACTAGAAATGAAAGATTTTTGGATTGATTGAAAAATACCTTACCTTTTCGTTGACATGTTATAAAAAAAATGAATGATAACTCTTGTTGAAAACAAAAGCACGTGTAATGAAACCTTTAGATGATTATAAATACTGCTGTGATATAATTTCCCGGATTCCCGCTAAGCAGAGAGGTTAATTAGATCCTAAACTAGCTAGTAATTACGCAAACAGTGACTGATGAGCTATATAAGGGTAAAAAAAAAATAAAAAAGATATGCACCCTGGAGGGTGCATTAGGAACTGAAGGGTTAACCTTTCTTACTCGGTAAGCTGATTTTTTTTACTGTGCGTTTAAATCGTAGCCATTAATAACGACATTAAAATAACTTGAAAACATAAAGAAAAATACTTATGTTTAAATAAACAGATTTATGAAAGAAAGAATGGTATGTTCGAATATTACTAAGGTTAGAAATTGAAATTTGTCCCGGGCCAAGATGACCGGCGAATACATGAAATGTCCTACTGACAAACAACTGATTCATTTTGTAACAATATTAAAAATAATTGTAATTTAATTGTCTTATATTTTTGTTTAAGATTTATGGTGGACTGTGAAATCACGGGCTGTAACTGGATCGAGCTGCCGGCCACCAGATGGAGCCAGCGTTCAGCCACGCAGGGCCCCAGGTCCTGTCTGTCCAGATGTCAGATAGAGGTGGATGTGGCCTACGACCAGCTCATCTCCCATGAACCTGAGGGCCACTGGGCCAATGTGGCCCCCTTTAGGATACTTAGCTTTGATATTGAATGCGCCGGACGGAAAGGTCAGATTTCGACATGGATAGTCTGTACTTGATAAGGTCTGCCAATATATAAGTCACTTCACTTCTTTAGCTATGTGAAGTATAGAGCAAGTTAATATAACGTATTAAGTCAACGGAATTTCATATTTTCCGACCTCCTGATTCAAAAAATGAAAAAATAAAATCTTTGTGTCCGTGAACTCCCGATAGAATAAATAAATCGATGTGAAATTTGATGTGTATCCAGAACCCTCTAAAGACGACACTTACAGATTTTCAGCCAAATTTGCCAATAGGAAGAGGGGGATTAGGGGGGGGGGGGGGGGGGGGTGGTTAACAAAAACTCCAATAAATGCCGTTGTAATGAATGTTTCAACACGAAATTTTATATTTAAGGATGGCATCTATCAATTTTCCATGAAATTGCTCGAAGGGAAGGATGCCAGAGAGGGGGTCGACTTAAATATCCTAATAGTTGGCGATGTAATGAATATATTGACAGAAAATGTATTATGAGATTTCGGAAGACACTATGAAAATCAAATATTGAGTTTTAGCCCATAAGATCGATTGGCTTTAGAGAGAGAGCGAAAACGTAAGTATGCAATTTTCGTCAGCAAATTATTTCTTTAAAAAAATAAATTAAATTATCTTTATTTCAGTTTATCACTTACCCAATAAATCATACAATTTATATCTGAAATAAGGGCTTGCACAGTTGCTACAGTGCCCTTTGATTTTTTCCAAAAAGAAGCATTTGGCACTCAGCTTTTCCAATATCCTCTGCTACTCCAATGGGAAAATTCCATGCAACTCTGACCTGGTTATATATATTTTTTTTTTATAAATACTTCAGTAGTTGATTGTAAAGTTGATTGATGAAGTCATTTTATTTTTCAGGTATCTTCCCGGAAGCTAACGTGGACCCAGTGATCCAGATCGCCAACATGGTGGTCCTTCAGGGGGAGCACGAACCCTTCATCAGGAATGTGTTCACCCTGGACACCTGCGCTCCTATCCTTGGATCTCAAGTCATCAGCTGTACTCAAGAGAAGGACATGCTTGAAGTAAGTGGGATTTTATTTCCTTTGGATGGAACATTAAGCGATGATCCCGAGCCTGTGGAATATTAGGTACTTGTTAAAGACCTCTAACAAGGTAACTAAATCTGATTGGACACAATTAGAGACAGAGCTCATAAGCAATGGAAAAGCGCTCTGGTAGTAGGCGACATGACTTCATAGTTAATGCAATAACACACAATACAATAGCTAACTACAATAATAATATAACTTCTAAGTTGAGGAACGCGGACATATTGTGGAATTTGTAATAAATAAATAAAACAAGCTTATTTTTTGAAATGTTGTCTATTCCACTAAAGATATTTATAAAAATACAACTACCGGTTTCGGCTTCACACCATCGTCAGGTCTAGTTATGAACTAAGTTAGTTTGCAGAGTGCGACCCCTCCAATACCTCTCTGTTGAAAGGTGCCACTTCAATTAGGGAATCCCCCGGCTTAACCGTTAGCTACATCATGAAATATTTGACAAAACACTAATTTTTCTTTTTTAGAGAGACTAAAGAAAAATTAATGTTTTGTCAATTATTTCATGATGTAGCTAACGGTTAAGCCGGGGGATTCCCTAATTGAAGTGGCACCTTTCAACAGAGAGGTATTGGAGGGGTCGCACTCTGCAAACTAACTTAGTTCATAACTAGACCTGACGATGGTGTGAAGCCGAAACCGGTAGTTGTATTTTTATAAATATCTTTAGTGGAATAGACAACATTTCAAAAAATAAGCTTGTTTTATTTATTTAATAATAATATAGTTGGGAGTGTAATGAATGTATATAAGTTGTGTAAGGAGATTTTGAATTCACAATATATTTTTTTGGCAGCTATATTATTCTGCCATTTATTTTTCTGTTTTACAACATATAGAATGATACGACTTTTTGGAAGTACCCCCCAGCCTCAGTATCTAAAATATCAAAATACATTTCTCTGATCTGTGTCGAAATTATCAATTCAAAAACCTTAATAACTGCCGATGTAATGAATGTATTGACACAAAATTCAGTATAAGGATTTAAGAGCCTCTATGTAAGTCAACTATTGAATACTAGCGCAAACGGTCGACTGGTTTTAGAGAGGGAGCGAAAGTTAATTGATTAATTCATTTGGAGAAGTACATTGCCGTTGATTAACCAAATTTTTATTTCACTGAAACCTCTAAAATGCTTTTCCACATTTACTAAATTATACTTTAGCTCTGTCTGAAAGTTAACAAGACCCATTTCTAGACATTTCAAGATCTTCCTCAATCAGTTCAAATGTAAGAAGGGTGTGGGACACAACCAACTGTCACCATATTTCTGTGGAAACTCAACATTTCATTTTTGATCGATCCATAACTTTCCCTATACTACTTGCAGCTCTGGAAATAAAAAATAAAGAGCTTTTCATAGTGAATTTTTCACATCAGAATTGTAACTACAGTGGAATCCGCTTATTAGCAATTCGCTTAATAGGAATATCCGCACATTAGCATCAAAACACGCTGGAACGGACCGGATCGGCAAAATACAGTGAGTTTTGTCCGCTTATTAGCAATGAATGTCCGGTTTAAGGGTTCAATTATGAACGCAGAATGAGGTTTCGAGATAGGAAAATAGGATGTTTCTCGGAAGGTCGGTATTCGGGGAAAAATAACACTTGCGTAAACAGATTTAGTTCCTGACTATTCCCTGAAAAACGGAAAGGAGTAAAGCCATAATTACATAATTCTCAGAAGACTTTGATTTTTGAACCGAACCCCCGCGAGTTTTAAACAGTAAGCTATTCAGTTGTACTCGGGTCATTGTGGAGTGCGTGTTGTTTGTTAAAAAGGTGCGATGAGTCACAAACGACGCGATCTTTCCTTGTCGGAAAAAATTGACATTTTAAAATCGTATGATGCCCTACCTAAAATGACGCAACGAGAGGCTGCACAACGTCTTGAAATTTCCCAGTCAGTACTGTGCAGACTACTAAAGAACCGGGACGAAACTGAACTTTCTATTCAGGAAAATGCAAGTGGGCGTAGAAAGATTGCATGCCTACCTAATTTTTATATTTTTCTTTCTCTCTCTCCCCCCCTCCCCCAATCCGTTTATTAGAATCGTTCGTTAATTGGGTTCAAAGTATGGTGGTCCCGATGTGATTCTAATAAGCGGATTCCACTGTATTACTTTTTCGTGTAGCGTTATTTTCCAATTAACAAAAAATAGTAAGACATCAGACTGATGAACTTCAATAATTTCAAGGGAAGAGAGCAATCAGTACAATTTGAATTTGATAAAAGTTATAAAAAAAAAAAACTATTTTCTTCAATGGTACCCTAAGATGGTGAATGTAACACAAAATGAGCTATTTATGTTCCAGAAATGGGCTGAATTCGTGCGAGAAGTTGATCCTGATCTGTTCACTGGATATAATATCAATAATTTTGACTTTCCTTATTTGATTAATAGAGCTAATCATTTGAAATGTTCTAATTTTGTTTATCTTGGAAGAATAAAGAATATCAGGTAAGCATTTGTACTCTTATTTTGTATCAATTTTATTTATAAATTACTATGTTCTGAATCTCCTTCTCTTCTGAGTCTCAAGTCACGTGTTCCCCATCGAAACGGGGAACATGAAACAATTTTGCGCGACATGTCGTAGTCTGTACGTGTCCCGAGACTTTTCAGTTTCGAGTCAGTTACTCCTTGCCCGCCATGGAGACAACATTGGAGGTAATAGAAGATATTCAGATCCTCCCATGTCTTTGGGATGTGACATCTAGAGATTATAAGAATAGGAGGTTTTTGAGGGAGAGCGAAAACTGATTTGTGCAGGGGAAGTACATGGCCAGTGATGCACCAAAGATCTTTTTTCGCTTTATTATTATTGTATTATTTTTTTACACTTTTTGAAATTGTATATGCTTACCTTCTGAGCGATGACAGGTAACTAAACTAGGTAGGCAAAGTTTAGAACTCCCACTGTAGAATCAGGCTCATGTCTACCAAGCTAAGAACTTCGCAGTGTCTCCAGTAATTAAAGCATGTATTTTAATAATATACAAGGTGACCCAAATTCAATGTGATATCCTATTTTCACCCAAATGACTGCAGTAACAAACATATAACAAGCTCCACTTTTCACTATTTTTTATCTTAACTAAATCCATCATTGAACCTCCTCCTAGAATTTCAATTTAAACTTTATTTTTTTCTATTCTGAAATTTTTGAAAAGAAAAATGGTATAAAAAATATATTGATCGGACAAGTATTCCTGAAGAAATTCAGAGGGCCCAAATTTCAATAAGATGAACATTTCTCTTATAGGTCTTAAACCTTACAGAAATTAAACAAATACCATTTTTCATAATTTGTTGTTCTAATTTTAAATCGCCCATTCAATCTCCTCCTTTATTATTTTTGTGTTCAGTTTTCAGATTAATACTCCATTGGGTTTAAATAATATAAAACTATTGAAAATAGTGTTTCTGATGGATAGAAAGGTGCGATTAAATACATCTTATAAATATATAAAATACTTATATAAAAAATCATAAATACATTTTCAGACTTCTATAAAAAAAAATTAATAAAAAAAAAGCAAGGGTAACTTTTCTTCTTATTTTTAGGCACTTTCTCCCAACAACAAAAAAACTTACTAATATAAGACTTAAAACTTATTAACAACTTCTAAGTTGAGGAACGCGGACATATTGTGGAAACTTGTAATAAATAAATAAAACAATCTTATTTTTGAAATATTGTCTATTCCACTAAAGATAAGATGTTATATATCTTTAGTGGAATAGACAATATTACAAAAATAAGTTTGTTTTATTTGTTTAAAACTTATTGTTACAGAGATCAATTAGTAAAATTACAATATAAAAACGAAATCCACTTCTCCATAAAAAAAACATTCAACTCATATTTCAAACTTCTAAAAATTAATAAATAAATTAAAATAATGGATAACAGCTAGGTACATAGGTCGGCTTGTTCATCACAGTTCATCGGTATCTTCTTCACAACTAACACACAGCCTTTTCATTTTTTCGTGTTCCTTACAGATTGGTAAGTGGCACTTGGCACACGAATTTCTGGTTTTTCTGTCCTTCTGACGGTTGCATAGATGGCATCTTTTTTTGGTCGGTGGTTCACCATCGTGGGGAGTGGGGGCTGATTCGTCAGATACCTGGAGCCCCAGAACCTCTCTTATTTCAGCTCGAAGAATTTTTGATAGGCTCGTGTTGTACATTCTCTGTTTCATGAAGGGCTGCACCAGGGAAAATGCCAAAGATTTCAAAAACTGGAATCGGCTTGTAGGTTTGTGTTTAAGCCGAAACAATACAAAGGCGTTGAATCCAGCAGCATCAAGCATACCATAAAAATAGCGCATTGGCCATCTTCTGGAAGCTCTTTTGGTTGAGTAGGCATGACAGAGTTTATCAAACTCATCAACTCCCCCTTTTGTTAGATTATAAAACTCAACAATGTCTAGCTTGTTGGTGTTTGGATTCAAAGCACCAGTGTTGTGCATTGAAGATATGAGAATGGTGTTCTTGTTTCTCTTCTGATTAAACGACACCAACATCTTATCAGGCTGGTAAAGGAATCGCGAAGTTCCCAATGGTACTCCTTTAGTTGAAATGAGTGATGGAGGAATTTCTCGCTTGTTCTTGCGCAGGGTGCCCACCATTGTGAGCTTCCGTTTTGTAAGCTCCTCAGAGAGCTCAATCGAGGCAAACCAATTATTAACTGTTACATTACGGTTTGTACGCTGGAGATTTTCGGTCAGTTGAAGCACGTATTGGGTGGGTAGAAGCAAATTACTTTGACGAGATAGTGTACTTTTACCAACATACGGAATACCCCCACAAAAGTAAAATGTCTGGGCGTCGCAAAGTGTTACAATTTTTAAACCATATTTGTCTGGATTCTGAGGGATATACATCTTGAAAGGGCATCTTCCTCGGAAATTAAGAATCGTTTCGTCTACTGTCACGTATTCAGACGGCGTGTAGTATTCAGAACAATTTTGATTGAATATACTCCAAAACTCGCGAAATGGAGCAAATTTATCAACTTTCTTTCTTTCTTTCCGGGTTTCTTTTGAATCAAATCTCAGGGAGCTTAGGAGGAATACAAATCGGTTTTTAGACATCACTGCTCGAAAAATTGGTGGTCCAAATGCGCGAGAAAACATGTCAGAGATGCCTACATTTGTATTTATCAAAACTCCGCTGAAAAATAGAAGACCGAGCAGCGCTTTCATTTCTAAAGCATCTGTGGATCCGACATAATACTGCTGAGACTGAAAACTAACTGCTTTACGATTAATTTCCTGGTTTGTGTAGTGCACCAACTTGTCAATCATATCATCATTGACGAATAAGAGAAACAAAGATATCTCATCGTGCAGGTTCCTCGCATCTCCTTTTGCACCAGGTAGGTGCTTGACGATGTTCTTCGATGTAACCCTCGAGCCTTTGTAGGATAGGACGGCGTCGGTCCATATACTCTCTCCATCCTTACCCAACACAAAATGTCTTTCGTTGTTATCTTCTGATTCGGAGTCAGAGGAGCCTTCTGGCATCTCATCTTCAGGATAAACGTCGAATTCCGATTCACACTCGTCATTTGATAATATCTGATCTTCGTTTTCACTCACTAACTCATCCATGGAAGAGTCGGAATCAGAATCAGTGTTCATTCTTTCGAGTTCCTGAAGAATCTCCTTGGCGGTTGTAAAACGCGGACCGTTTGCCATGCCTGTACAATGTAAAAAAAAAAATATATATATATATATAAGTTCAATATGAAAAAACCCTATGAACGCAATAACAGTCAAAACATGAAAACAATAAAATGATAGACACTGAATTGAAATCTGGAAGAACATACGTCACACTTTTTGAAATATACAAGGTCACTTACCTCTGGAGTGGGTTCTGCTCGCAGTGATGTCTGCAAGACAACTGAAAGAAGTTACTCAAGGCCACAGCCTTCTCGGGCGCATGCGCATTCTAGTCACCTTGGGGTCGATCTGGACCCCACCTTGTGATGCGAAGGTTAACTGCTATGCAACCTCTATGAGAAGTTATGCAATCGATTAGAAATTCGTTTAATTCTCATCAGAATTTCATGTTTTGCGACCCCCTGATTCCAAATATGAAAATAAAAATCCTGTCTGTATGAGGGCTCTACACAAAAAATCCTAATAACTGTCTGTGCAAAGATATATTATCAACACGAAATTTTACATGTGTAGGACCCAGAAACGCTGTTGATTTTCAACAAAATCTGCCAAAGGGAAGTGGGGAAGATCAGACGAGGAGAGCTTAACACAACAACCCTAATAACTGTTGATGTAGCGAATGTATCAACACGAATTTTGGTACGAGAAGTCCTTTAGCAAAATATTTTCAACCGAATCAGTAGAAAGGGAAAGCAGAAACTTAGTTGATTAATATGCTCTGGGGAATACATTGATTCACCGATGTCCATTTGTTTTTAAAGAGCTTCTCTTAGAGTTTAGTTTATAATAATTTGTCTCTATTCTATGTGTAGTTTTGTTTCAGGTCTGTTATAAAAGATCATGTTATACAAAGTAAACAAATGGGTAGAAGAGAAAATAAGAGTATCAATTTTGAAGGCCGTACTTGTTTTGATTTGTTGTTGGTAAGTTTTGTTTGTATCTGACAGTTGTTATCAGTTTGCCTAAGTTGTTTGATTAAAAAAAAAAATTGGCATCTGGAGTGACGTGGTATTTTCTCATCTCTCAAGTTATTACAATTAGTTTCGCTCGTGTAGTACAGGAGTCTTAGTCTTCTGAAATAGGGCTTAAAATATTCCTACATTTAAAATTAATCAATTGATACCAAATACTACGTCTTTAAGCGTTGGTGAAATTATTAACTGAATTATGAAAATGTTTCCAAAATGCTCTGTTTTTAAGGTGTCATTGTTAGCACACCATATATCCTAGGTTCTAAAGTTAGGCTTATTTTATTAATAAAGAAAATAAGAACAAATTAGATGAAAACCATTGAATACTTACGAGAGTTAGAACCGAAAGTAGTGAAAGAAAAAGTTAAAAAGTGTTTTACCATCTTTCGGCTTACATTATTCATGCATGGTCAGGTAGTATAAGTTAGTATAAATATAGGCATATAGGTGATATAATAAGGGGGAAGCCAAGCGCTTCCAGGGAAGGGATAAAAGCACTGAGTGCTTAGGTCCCTAGGTGTAATGCACCAGCCCACCATAGATATATATAGTTTTATTCATGCATCATGAGTCGTAGCTTTACACTGTTCTCCTTATTTATAATTTAACATTGAACAATTTGAGTGCAAGTAAGTTAAATTCAATGAAGTTAACTTTGAGGAATTAACTAAAATGTACTAAAAGTGTGAAACTAGAAAATACTAAAATCTGCACATTTCATCAAAATCAGTTCTAAGGTTCCGGAGGTTAAGTGTCATGGACGAACGGACAAAAACCATCAGGATATTTGTTTTACCGTGAACCTAAATTATAATTGAAATTTATACTTATGACGTCTCACTACATTTATATTTTCGACAAGAGCAATGTCCCTCTCTGCATATATCAGTGAACATATACTTCTTCCTGTGGTGCTACGATCCTGAAAGAACCCGGACCTCATTCACAATCCTCCATTCGTCTCATTCTAAAACTTTCTCCCTCCATCCTCTGATGCCCAACACTCGGAGGTCCGCCTCGACGTCGTCCAGCCAACGGAGTCTCGGTCTTCCTCTTCTCCTGGTACCGCCTGGCCTACCGTAGAGGGCCTGTTTAGGGAGTCTTCCTCCTTCCATTCTCTCTACGTGGCCCAACCAACGTAATCTTGCCTACTTGATCACGGATACCAGGTCGGGATCCCCGTAGAGGTCTCTCAATTCTCTGTTCTTCCGGATACGCCATCGGCCGTTCTCGGAAACAGGTCCATAAATCTTTCTAAGTACTTTCCGTTCCCACAGTAGCAGAGTCTCTTCATTTTCTCAATGCCCAAGTTTCATCAGTGTAACTCACAGTTGAACGGGCAATGGTTTTATTTACAATTAACTTGGCCCTCCTCGTTAAAGTGCGGAACTTGGAACTTGAGTATTCTTTGGACAGCAAATAGACATGTGTTCCCTACAGTAATTTTATTTCGTGGCTAACGTCATTATCACTCGAAGATACTTAACTTCCAGTAGTGAAAATATACAATTATATTAATATAATTGGTTAAAAAAGTGAGATTGGATACAAGCAAAAAATATTTTCCCTCCAATCACTTTTGAAACAATGTAAGCTTAAGTTATGTTTTACTTTAATCAATATTTCTGTTATCCACTGAAATTGTTCATTCAGTGTATATCTCTTGTAACCTTTTCCTTACTATTTGTAAACATATAATGACTAAATTAATATAATTTGCTTATTTGTTTCATTATAATTTTTTCCAATCTAGGTCTTATTAAGAGATTACAAATTGCGATCTTACACCCTGAACGCTGTTAGTTACACCTTTTTACAAGAACAAAAGGAAGATGTCCACCACAGTATTATTACAGATTTACAAAATGGAAACGCTCAAACAAGAAGAAGGTTTGCTTTATTTTTTTTATATATTTCTGGAGAAGTGCTCGAGATTCTGTCAAAAAAACAAGTTTTTCTCTGTGAATATTTTGTACGTTTTTTATTCTATACCAGGACTGGATTTAAAGACAAGAAACATTGGTATTAGGGTAAGACAAGAAACAGTTTCTTTAAGGGACATGAGGGAAAAAAAGAATGTCCTTTTGATAGAACCTCGAGCCAGTCTACTCCATTATACTTCTCCAGGTATATGAAGACTAGGGGAAGTTATTTAATGGGTCAGATATTCAATGCGGAGTTTTCTACGGAATTTCATGTGTTTCAACTTTCTGATTGCAAAAATGAAAAAAAAAAAATATATATCGCGTGTATGGGGACACGATAACGCCCGATAGAATGAATGTATCGACAAGAAATTGCATATACCTTACTTTCTCTGACGCTACGGTCCTTGTAGAACCTGGGCCTCCGTAACGATCTTCCGCCATTCTTGTATAACCTCGGCCTGTCTTCACCCATCGTTCGGAGGTCGTCCTCCACCCAACCTAAGCCTACCTCTTCTTCTCTGTTCTCCCTGGTATCCCTCGAGTATCCTCCTCGGCAATCTGCCTGACTCCATTCTCTGTAAATGCCCCAACAGCTGCTTCCGGGCTTTTGTTCAGGTCCCTCAGCTCTCTATTGGACCATATCCTCCATCTATCCCCTTCAGGAGTAGGACCGTCCCATATTATCTTCCTCAATACCTTCCTCTCTCACATACTGAGCAAGTCTTCGTCCCTTCTAGTCATGACCCAGATTTCACTCGCATATGTATACGAAATTTCATATGTAAACTCTAAAGCCCATGGGAGGGGATTCAACTCAAAAATCTCAATAACGGCCGATGTAATTAATTTATCAACACAAAATTTAGTTATAGGAAATTAAAACTTGAGTATGATGTAAACAAGTATAGCAGGAGAGCAGCAAAATGACGCAATTAGGTTTTCTCAATATTTTTTTGTCTATTTTCGCTGATATAGTATAATACACTCAACATAAAATCGAAAAATTGAACTTATTCAGCTATAATTAACATTCATTCCAAGTTTTGAACTCTTTTCAATTTTCGACATAATACAAATTGTCAGGTAGATTTTCTCGAAACCTCCTTATCACTTGGTTGACTTCAAAAACGTTCAAAAAATAATGTTTTTTCTCTATTAAAACACTCAAAAAATATATATATATTTTCTAGTTGTACGGTTTCGCTTGTTGCGTCCATATTATCTTCATAACCTTATATTAAATATTTTGTTTTTCAATATTACTGCTTATTTTATCTGTTTAGGTTGGCTGTGTACTGCTTGAAAGATGCTTACCTCCCAATAAAGCTTCTGGATAAATTGATGAGTGTTATTAATTACATGGAGATGGCTCGAGTTACCGGGGTTTCGTTAACTTCCCTCCTTACAAAGGGCCAACAGATCAAAGTTATGTCTCAGCTTCTTAGAAGGGTAATCATTATGTCTTATTGCCTTAATTTTTTTTTCATTGTTTTATTTTATAGAAAAGGTCATTTCACATACATAAGACGTTAAATTAAATTCAATGTTTATTGTTTCGGATCCCGTTGTCGATGACAGTACGTTGGTTCCTGGAAACTGCTGAAGCGACATATATATATATTTTTACAAAGAGATATTTACAACTGTATAAAAATATATGCAACAAGCAAATATGCTAATACAGAGATAATGGCAAGAGGGGAGAAATCACCCAGTGGGGACACTCCCTAGTCACTGTTTTTCTCTCGTTTATAGCTAATCACTGTCACTGCTTCTGTTCAGGAGGTCTCTAGGCCATTGATGCTTAAGCCGTCGTTAGGGAAGTATGGCAGAATGGAGGGCACGGACTAGAGGATTATTGTGGGAACTAAGAAGGGAAAATAATTTTTTATATTTGGATTTAGCGATTTCAGTGATGAAAGGTACTTTAATGTTAGTGTGAAGAGTTTAGTTGGAGACGTAGTAAGGAGCATTGGCTATTGTACGAAGGATTTTGAATTGAAGGGATTGGATGCGCTGGAGATTGGAAGCCTTGGCAGAACCCCAGAGTTCAAGTCCGTAAGTCCACATAGGTTTGAGTATTGCGTTGTATATAAGTCGTTTTGTTGTCAAAGTTAGTTTGGATCTTTTGTCTAGTAGTCTTAGTAGAAGTTTATAACGTCTGTTCATTTCTTGTCTTTTTAGTCTCGTATGAGGATTCCAAGTTAGCGACATATTTATTTCGAATTTTCCACTAAGAATAATGTTCAGAATGCTCTCTATTTCCCCACTTATTCAAAGTATCGGGGAAATGAAGTAATCGGTCAAAAATTTCATGAGAGATTTCAACGAAATTTCATATTTCCGACCTCCAGATACCTATAATGAAAAAGACATATCTGTCTATGTGAGTGTGTCTGTGAACACAATAACTCCCGATAGTATAAATGTTATATGTGTATTCAGTATCCTCTAAGGACGACACATATTAATTTTCAGCCAAATCGACCAAAGAGAAGGGGAATTAGAGGGGAGGTTTAACATAGAAACGCTAATAACTGCCGTCGTAATAAATGTATTGACACGAAATTTCATATATAAATTCAAAACCCTATAATGTCGGC
Source organism: Aradus depressus (assembly GCA_963662175.1). Taxonomy (NCBI): domain Eukaryota; kingdom Metazoa; phylum Arthropoda; class Insecta; order Hemiptera; family Aradidae; genus Aradus; species Aradus depressus. Next base: position 76,266,553 of record OY759214.1, read on the forward strand.
ACCTATTAATTTTCCCTGAATCAGCCGAAAGCGGGGGGATCAGAGGCGGGGCTCAACTCAAAAATCTCAATACCTGCCGGTGTAGTGAATATATTGACACAAAATTTAGTATGAAGATTCAGTAGCCACTATGTAAGTCAAATATTGAGTTTTAGCCCAAACGGTCGATTGGCTTTGGAGGGAGAGCGAAAACTTAATTGTTTAATTATTGCTGGGGAAGTACATAGCCGGTGATTCATCGCCGACTTTATGTTATAGATTGGTGTTCAACAAATTGAAAATTGTTATAATGAACTTCCTTCTTTGTTATATTTTAATAATAATTTGATTTTGAATTTTGTAGAGTGGTAAGGCGGGGTACTTGCTACCTGTACACAAGGTTGGGGAGGCTCCAGACCAGTTTGAGGGTGCCACAGTGATAGAACCTGAGAAGGGCTACTATAAGGATCCTATAGCCACCCTTGACTTCAGCTCTTTGTATCCCAGCATTATGATAGCACATAATCTCTGTTACTCAACTCTCCTTCCTCCTGGCTCCAAGGACAAGATTGGGTGAGTAAACAACCAACAAACCTACCCAAATCCGTCGATGTTTTGATAAAACATGTAACCAACAAGTATCCATAATCAGGCAAAACTGAGAAATATTACCAGTTATTAGGTCAGGGAAAAACTACCAAAGCTTGAGGAATTAGAATATTCGAAGTGCCAAGAGTTCAAGTTACTAAATATTGATACTATATTTGGTAGCCATAGTGGATAACCCATTACAATTTACTGATATACGAGGTCTGTCCCTAAAATGTGTGTGAGTGATTTTTGTTATTGCGTGTGGGGGCTTCCGGGTAGGGTTCGAGGAGTGGGACCGTTGTGGCGGGACCTCAGGTAAAGGACCTATCATTGCTAGTCTAATTCCAGCCGTTAAGCGAAGCAGGTGTTTTTAAGAACTGCCATTGTGTTCTCGTCACGAGGCAGAATGCAGCGGACAGTCGAACAACGTTATGTCATCAAAATTTGCGTGAAGCTTGGTAAATCTGGTCCGGAAATAGTTGAAATGTTGAGTTCAGCTTACCAACAAGATGCTCTGTCGCAGGCACAAATTTTTATTGGTTCAAGGCCTTCAAAGATGGAAAAGAACGTGTGGAAGATGAAGATCGATCTGAGCGCCCTTCAACTTCAAGAACTGACCAAATTGTTATCCGTGTCAAAGCTGTTCTGGACAAAGACAGGCGACTGAACTTCAGGATGATTGCAGAAGAAGTGGGGTTACCAATGTCTGTCATCCACCGAATTGTTACTGAAGATTTGTGCAAAACTTGTCCCCAAGAACTTGAGTGAAGGGGCCCAAACGTTCCAACGCTTCCGCAACCCCCCTACCTGGCTCTCTGTGTTTATTTTTTGTTCCCCAAGCTAAAAAGCAACCTCAAGGGAAATCATTTTGGAACCATTTCCAACATCCAGAATGACGACTGTAAAAAATCGTATTTCAGTATTCTCTACAATTACATTATTACTTAAAAGATTATTGATTAGGTCATAAACATAATCTGTATCTTGTAAAATATGTTCAAATTTTCATTTGATTTCGGCCAAAATCTAATTAGACCTAAGTTAGTACGTGTGACTTCTTCATCCAAATTTCAAGTTCATAGCTACAATCGTTTTTGCGGTAGAGAGCTCACAATTTTTCATCACATACATACTCACAGGCAGACATCATCATCACGAAAATGGTCAAAAAGTATTTAGGGGACCTTGAAAACTGAAAATCTGTTGAAACCTCGATCTCGGATTTTTTCACGATTACAATACTTCCTTATACTATTACTATAAGTATAAGAAAGTAAAACCCTTCGAATATTTTTATTTTTGTTCAATTACTGAATGTAATCAACCTTTAAAAAAATTCCAATGTACAATAACATTTTTTTTTTTTTTTCAGTTTATCACCGGACCAATACTCAGAAACACCAGCCAGTAATCATTTTGTAAAGAGTTCTGTTAGAAAAGGTTTACTTCCACAAATTTTGGAGAGTTTGATAAGTGCTCGAAAGAAGGCTAAAGCCGATTTAAAAAAAGAAACAGACCCATTCAAGATAAAAGTGTTGGACGGTCGTCAGTTAGCTTTGAAAATCAGTGCTAACTCTGTTTATGGTTTTACTGGGGCACAAGTTGGAAAATTACCTTGCTTGGAAATTTCAGGGGTGAGAGAATTTTATGTTTTATCGCAATATTTAATGGCCTGGAATTTGAGCGATTAAATTCATTTTTATTATTTTATTTATGGTACCTCCCATGTCTATATGTAGTGTAAAGGAGAGTGCCGGTAGCTCAGTGGTATTGCTTGCTTATTGAGCTCAAGATCGCGGTTTCGAAACCCGGTCGAGGCTCTTTTATATTTTAGGTGGTGAAAAAACTGACCATGTCATCCTTCGGATGGGACGTTAAGCGATGGTCCCGATCCTGTACGACGTCAGATACTCGTTAAAGACCTTTAAGTAACTAAACAACATTTAGGACTGCCACTGAGTAGAGTCGGGCTCATGTCCTAGCACTCTGGTTGTAGGCACAATATCTAACTAGTATACAGGGGAGATTATGTAACAGGTCTGAAATTATGTGTTGTTTTTACAGGAATTTCATGTTTTTCGACCCCATGAATTGAAGATTTTGCTGCCCCTCTGAAACCAATTCATCGATTGAGTTGAAAAATCGATAGGTGCCTTACTGAGGAATGAATCATACAAAATGTTTTGTCAATATATTCACTACATTGACAGTTATTAGTGTTTTTGAGTTCGAGTTCCCTTCTATACTCCCCCGTTCCCTTCAATGATCGGCGAATTTGACATGTCTTTGTGTATTTCTGTTTGTCTGTGGACACGATAACTCCCGACGAATGCAATTTATCATGAAATTTCATATGTTTATCCAGAACCCCATAAAGACAACACCTATTGATTTTCAGCCAAAACAAACTATGGGAGACGGAGATTGGGAGTATGGGGCTTAAATTAAAAACTCTAATAATAGTAATGAATTTATCGACACGAAATCTTGTCTCGATAAGGATGACGCCAAGAATAGGGAGGGACGCAACCCCAAAACCCTAATAAGTGCAAATGTATCGACACGGAACTTGTTATAAGGTTTGAAAAATCCCTGAGTAAAACACCTAATAATTTTCAGTCAAATCGTTTGATTGGTTTAAGAGTTTACCCTCGTCACTCTTTTCTTTCGAAAATGCAGGATAAGAAAAATATATATAACGTGAACATTTATTCAGTATATTTTTTGTGTAAATTAATAATTTCATCTGTATAATAATAATAAAAATATCATCTGTTTTTTATCGAACTACGAGGTGTGTTCCTGTCCGCTTCTGCAAAGTCGCCGTTGATCCGAATACGAACGCTACATCACTTCCCCCCAACGACGACGTCGCAGAAACGGACCTTCGGTCGCACCAGTCTTCCGCTGCGCGTGCGATACGCGGACGAAACACGCGCTTCGGTGCCTTCCTTCTCTTGGCACGAGTGCGGCCCGCCAAGACCGGAATGATGTCCGTCCGGCGTTGACTCGCCTTCACAGAGGAGGAAGGCAGGTTTTAACCGATCCAACGCCACCACGAGCTCTTTTCCGCGAACTTCTATCCGGTATGTCTTGATGTCTCTTTGACAAACCCGGTATGGGCCCGTGTACGGTGGCGTCAGAGGTCTCTTCACCGTGTCATCCCTGAGGAATACATGGGAGCAGGTCAATAGGTCCTTCGGTACGAAGAATGGTCTCGTACTGCTGCGGAATTTAGCAGGACTCAACCTGCGCATCGTCTCCTGAAGGTGCTGAATAGAACTCTCCCGATCTTCATTTCTATTACCGGGGTCTAGGAATTCTCCAGGTAATCGCAGCGTTTTGCCATATACTGCTTCAGCGGCGCTAGCTCCTATGTCCTCCCTGACCGCGGATCTCAGCCCCAGCAGAACGGTAGGCAGTATGCTTGTCCAGTTGTCCGCATCCATGTGTGCCCTTAGTGCGTTTTTCAGGGAGCGGTGCCATCGCTCTACGCAACCATTTGCTTGTGGATGGTAACTCGTTGTTCGAATACGTTGTGTGCCCAACAGCCGCGTCAGTTTTCCGAAAAGATCGGATTCAAATTGGCGACCTTGGTCAGTAGTCACTTGAGCTGGTACTCCAAAGCGAGCAATCCAGAATGCGTAAAATGCTCTAGCCACCTCTTCTGCGGTTATGTTCTCCACAGGAATAGCCTCTGGCCACCTGGTAAAACGGTCTATCAGGGTTATGCAATACCGCTTACCGTTCGAAGGCGGCAATGGTCCCACTATGTCGAGGTGCACATGTTCAAACCGTCCAACCGCCGGAAAGCTACCGGGAGGTGTGACGGTATGCCTACCGATTTTGGCCTTCTGACAAGCAACGCACGCTCGGGTCCAAAGGGTAACTTCTTTCATCATGTTAGGCCAAAAATATTTACCACAAACTAACTTCCTGGTCGCGCGGACTCCTGGATGGCTTAAGTTGTGGACGCTGCGGAAAGCTTGATGGCGAAATTTTTCTGGTAGATAAGGACGTGCCTTCTTAGTTGACGTTTCGCACAACACAGGACGTTCACTGCCGGGAAGATGAAAATATCTCAACTGGAGATTCCCCTGTTGCATTAAGGAAGACAGGTTTGGGTCTTCCTCTTGTCCTTGGGCCAGGCGACCTAAGTCATTGGCAAGCATCAACTCCTCGACCCGTGACAATGCGTCTGCGACTATGTTATTGTCCCCATCCACATGCTGGATGGTCGAACAGAACTGTCCAATAAAATTTAGATGCCGGATCCTCATCGGGGAAGCTGAATCAGGTTTCTGCCTGAAGGCATAAATAAGGGGTTTATGGTCCGTCAAAATGATGAATTCCCGTCCTTCCAGCAACTGTCTAAAGTGACGTACAGCAGAGTAGATAGCGAGCAGTTCTCGATCGTAAGTAGAGTAGCTCTGCTGTGCGTTCGATAGGGCCTTGGAAAAGAACCCTAGGGGAACCCAGTGGTCCTCTTCCCATTGTTGCAAAACAGCTCCCATGCACGTTCCGGAGGCATCGCAAGCTAAGGAAATCTTTGCATTTACCTGGGGATGTCCGAGAAGTGTGGCCTTCTGTATTCCTTCCTTACATCTCAAAAAGGCTTCGTCGGCCTCCGATGTCCATGGGACGGGGGTTCTATCGTTCTTCTTGGCCAGGTGTAAGAACTGGTTCAACGGCTTTTGAAGATCAGCCGCCTTAGGAATGCATTGCCTATAAAAGTTCAGCATTCCGAGGAAACTACGCAATTCTCTGATGGTCGCGGGTTTCGGATAGTTAGAAATCGCCGCTACCTTGTCCGCTAAGGGGATAACTCCGTCTTGCGTTACTCGATACCCCAGGAATTCCATTTCGGCTTGCCCAAACTTACATTTGCTAGGGTTTATGACAATGCCATTTTCGTCGAGCCGACGGAAAACTTCTCTAAGATGCATCTCATGTTCCTGGATGTTGGAGGATGCCACTAAGATGTCGTCTAAATAAACAAAACAGTACGGCAAGTCCCTAAAGATGGAATCCATGAACCGCTGGAAAGTTTGGGCTGCATTCCTGAGACCGAAACACATTCTGACAAACTCATAGAGACCGAATGGTGTGATGATAGCGGTTTTGGAAATATCTTCTTCTGCAACAGGTATCTGAAAGTATGCCCTGACCAAGTCCAATTTAGTAAAGATATTTTTCCCATGTAAACCTAGATTAAAATCATTCAAATTGGGAACTCCATATCGGTCAGGTGTCGTTTGGGCATTCAACATGCGGTAGTCCCCGCAAGGTCGAAGCTGGCCGTCCTTCTTGATGACCACGTGAAGAGGACTGGACCACTGACTCTTTGAAGGTCTACATATCCCTTCCGCTACCATTCGCCGGAACTCTTCCTTTACAGCCTGATACTTTTCTGGCGGGAGTCTTCTGGCCTTGGCATACACGGGTCTTCCAGTCGTCTCGATATGATGAAAAACCTTATGCTTCGCAGGGCTCTGGATTGGTGAAAGCCTGGTGATCCTTGGGAATTCCTTTAATATTCCTTCGAAAGGTTGCGAGCCAGAAATGGGGGAAATAGTACTCTGCGCATTGACTGAGACCTTCCCGGGTGTAGCCAGACCAGTAAGCAGATCAAGAAGCCGGCGTCCATTAAGATCAGCCACAAGGTGAAAATTGTACAAAAAATCTGCACCTAAAATTGCTTTGGGGATGTCAGCAATAACAAACTTCCAGGTAAAAACTCGCCGCAACCCGAAGTCCAGTTGAAGAGTTGCTTCACCGAATGTTGATATTCTGGAACCGTTGGCTGCATATAAATAAAATTCCTGTGGCCGTCTCCTAATATTTTTCAAAGGTGGGATGACTGAAATGGCCGCCCCCGTGTCAACCAAAAATACACGCTGACTCCGTTGATCAGTCACGAATAAACGGCGTTGGAGCGTCAGAGTGTCGGTTAACGCCACACCCGACACCTGCTTCAGTTTTCCGGCTTGGTGGTCTGCGTGTGTTCCCATGCGCAGGGTGACTCACACTTCTTGGCCCTCTCCCGGAATTTATAATGATAAAAACAGAGCCAATTTGGGTCGGTGGGTGTCTTCCTCCTGCCGCGAGAACCGCTTCTGCCTCTAGGTCCCTGTTTTGGCGGTTCGTTGCGTCGATGGGACATTTTGAGCTCAGCTACCTCCCGTGATAGCTGCCTTATTTCTTCCAACAATTGGGATAATTCACTTGTATGTGCCATAGCGTGAACTTCATGGGGCCGTTGTACTTCGTGGATCCTGTCCGCTACCTCAGCCAACTTGTTGAGGTCCTGATGTCCCGTGGAGAGCAATATTGCTTGTGTATTGGGTGGAAGTGCGCGCAACCAAAGGGTCCTCATTACTTCAGATGCTACCGCATCGCCAGCCAAATGATGCATTTGCTGCAGTAATCGGGAGGGTTTCTCATCCCCCAGTTGTTTCCCTTCAAGGAGCTGTTGGATGCGCATATTTTCTGATTCCGTAAACGCACCAACCAATCTCTTTTTTAAATCTTCATAGGGGGTACTGCCAGGTTTTTTTACAATGTCTGCCGCATGTTGAAGGATCTCAAACTCCAAAGAACTAACAATTGTGTTAAATTTTGTCAGTGAGTTGGTAATTTGAGAGCGGGCAAAAACGGCCTCAACCTGACAGAACCAAAGTTCAGGGTCAGGCTTCCAGAATGGTGGGACTTTGTTAGCTGCTGGTGCAAAGGCCGCCACTGATTTCGTGTCTCCTTTATTTTCCCCTTCCGCCATCGTGGGAATCAGAGCGGAGACAAAAAATAACTAAACAAATATTTAAAATTCTCACCGTTCAAATCACGTCGGGGTCACCACTTTACCCTCGTCACTCTTTTCTTTCGAAAATGCAGGATAAGAAAAATATATATAACGTGAACATTTATTCAGTATATTTTTTGTGTAAATTAATAATTTCATCTGTATAATAATAATAAAAATATCATCTGTTTTTTATCGAACTACGAGGTGTGTTCCTGTCCGCTTCTGCAAAGTCGCCGTTGATCCGAATACGAACGCTACAAGAGTAAGAGCGAAATCATTGATTAACTAAATCAATCCGCGCTTTGGAAGTGATTCACCGACCACCTTTTTTTATTGCTTATAGTTCGATGAATACCCGAAATCTATACTTAATTGTATTTTCCTCGAAGTAAATATGGAGTGTAATTTTAGTGATACATGCGAAATGTAAATTAGATCATGAAAATTAAACATTAAATATTAATTTTCTTTCTTATTACATTTATTAATTACTTTCAGAGCGTCACTGCCTATGGTCGAACTATGATTGAAAGAACTAAACAAGAAGTGGAACAAAAATATTGCATTTCAAATGGATTTCCTTTCGATGCTAAGGTAATTATTTCATAACAAATTAATAATAGTAGTTAATTAAATCTATGATTGTTTTATCAGAATGATAACATATTTATTTATATTGAACCATAAATGGTAATGGGAAATTATTATAAAATGTGCTTGTAAAGGCGAGGTTTGAGCATTCTGTTTTGGGTTGGTTGGCCCAATGGATAAACTTCGGCACTAGAGACCAAAGACAGGCTCTTCATGGTGAGACATGGTGATTTTCTGCAAGAAGTCTGCGTTGTCTAGGCCGGTTTCTCGACGAATTCGAGTGTTCCGGTCGAACCAGGGTGCGGTTTCTGGCAAACGGAGAACCTTGTTTTCAAATCTTCGAAGTTTTTGTATGTTCGTGTTGTGCCCAGCCAGATGGGTGCTGCATACGTGAATAGTGGTCTGAGTAGAGATGTGTAGAGGAGAAAACTGCAGTGTACTTGAGTGGCGATCTTCTGTTGATGAGGGGATATGCTATATGCTTGCGTGAGTTTTTTTTGTTTATGTGTTGATTCTATGCTAATTTTGTGTCCAAATGAATGCCGAGATATTTAATTTCCATTGACCATCTATATGCCCCGTCCTTGAAAGGAAAAGATAATAAAATTCGAAACAGTAAAAAGTTTCTTACTTTTGAGTGATTCAAAATTATATTTTTATTTTTAAATTTCAGCACAACTTTTAGATTCCTACATAGCTTTCAAATTTTAAAACTAAGTTGTTTTATTTGTGCTAGGGATAAAGCTTTTTTTGTGCTAGGATATAGCTTTTTAAATTATTGTGGATTATAAGTATATAGAAACAATTCTTAAAATATCTTGAAAAATATAGGAATGTTTGAATTAACTTGAAGATGAAAAAAAAATGAAGATTTATTAAGAATAAAGAAAACATTTTTATTAACAGCAAATGCTGATTTTTTAAATATGTTTTTAAAATAATCTTTTTATTTATGAGATTTTTAATAGTCTAAAAGTATTATTATATGAACCCCTCTCCAATTACAGGTTATTTACGGCGACACGGATTCAGTTATGGTGAAATTTGGAGTCAAAACGCTGGAAGAAGCAATGGCTTTAGGCAGGGAAGCTGCTGAATACGTCTCACAAAAGTTTATTGCTCCTATCAAACTTGAATTCGAGAAAGTAATTATAGTTACTTTATACATTTTTTTTTAATTTTAAATTAATTTGTTACATTTTTATACCTACAAGGAAGTATTGTGATCTTGGGAGAATCTGAGATTAAGTTTTCAACGGATTTACATGTTTCAAGGTCTCCTGAACATGTTTTGACTTTACCATTTTCGAGAAGATATATCTGATTGGAGGTCTCGTAACTCAGAAAGGATTGTAGCTATGGAACTGAAATTTGAAACGAAGACATCACATGTGTTAACGTAGATCTGATTACATTTTGGCCGCCATTGAACAGAAATAAACCCCTTTACTTCGGGGCCTACCTATATTTTACAAGATAACGCTTTATATTTATGACATCAAAAATTTACAAATAAAAGTAGTAGTGAAAACACGAATGCACACTATATGCAAAATGATTTTTCGCAGCTTGTCTGGATTGCGAGATAAATACTGAAACCGTTCTAAAATTTTGTTCTGAAACCGTTAGGTTGATTTACGTGAAAACTATTAGTCTTATCAAATATTATTAGTATATAAATACTATGTCGTACCAAAAATGGTGGCCGTGCGGGCTTGAGCGTAGGGCTTTGGTCGCATGGTCTCACCATGGTTTGTGGGTTCGAATCCCGTCCGGGAGAGAGTTTTATTTCGTAGATAGAACTCCCTCCCAGGGCCATGGGTGTCGTAAATAACTAGATAACAAAGTGACATGGTTAATATGCATCGTACATAAAAAAATGTAGTGCATGCCATGTTGAGAACTTCGTTTTTTTTTAATAATTATTCATTATTATAATCTACATGTAAAATATTAGCCTTATTCAAGATATAATTCTTGACTCATTATTTTAGGTGTACTGTCCGTACCTCCTGATCAACAAGAAGCGCTATGCCGGCCTCTACTATACCCGTCCTGAGGAGTACGACAAGATGGACTGCAAGGGTCTGGAGACAGTTCGCCGGGACAACTGTCCTCTGGTGGCCAACATCATCAACACGTGTCTCCAGAAACTCCTCATTGATAAGTAAGATATTTTTGATACTCTTTTAACAATTGACTTGGGCGCCGATATCTCAGAGATAGCGTGTTAGCTTACTGAGCTTAAGATCGCGGGTTCGAAACCTGGCCGAAGCCCTTTTGTATTTTGTCACGCCGCTCTTTGGATGGAACGTTAAGCGATGGTCCCAAGCCTGTGCGATCGTTGAAGACTCGTACCCTAGGTGAATAAACCTAGGTAGGCAACATTTAGGACTAACCGAGTATTCTACATAAGTTAGTTATTGTGACTCATGCCTGGGTTTACGAGGTCATATCGCCTACTACCATACCTCATTAACTAACATATATAAAAAAAAAAATAATAAAATAAAATAAAAAAAAAAAACATTTTTATTGGCTCAGCACACTTAGTGCTCTACACATTAAAAGAGAAACAAAGCATATTATATAGAAGGGTTATATAATGTCCTGGTATAGCCGAGGTTTGAGTCGCCTGTTGGGGTGGTCCGACCGAGGGTGAAGAAGGTAGCGGCGGGCACATCGACAAGACCATCGTGGAACTGCTGTGTAACCTGGGTGATATGGTCTGCAACTTCCGGCACTCCCAGCTCACGCCGGATTTGACTGTTTCGGACGAACCAAGGGGCCTTTACTGCCAATCGGAGAACCTTGTTTTCAAACTTCCTTAATTTGTTAATGTTTGTTTTGCTGGCCCCCAGCCAGACAGGGCAAGCATATGTGAGCAGTGGTCGGAGTAATGAGGTGTAAAGAAGTGTAGTACATTTGTGCTTGAGTGGAGTGTTTCTGTTTATGAGTGGGTATAATTGTGCCAGTCGGGTGTATGCTCGTGTGAGTTGTTTGTTTATGTGTTGTGTCCAAGTAAGTTTAGTGTCGAAGTGTATGCCGAGATATCTGACTGTTTGGTCATTGGGTGTCCAATGTATGTCTGTATTATTGATTTTAAGTGGTGTTAGTGTTAATTTTACGAAGTGAGAAAACTTTGGCCTCCGTTTTGGCAGTATTGAGCTTCAAGTTCCACCTGTCGAACCACTCTGTCACACTCTCCACACTCCGCCGAAGGGCTACTGCGGCCAAAGACAGATCCTTGTGTTGAGACACAAGCATCGTATCGTCGGCATAAGTAGCCAACAGCGTAGATGGAGAGTCTGGCATGTCGTAACAGTAGAGGTTGAACAGTATCGGACTTAGAATTGCCCCCTGTGGTACTCCGGAATGTATGTACGTCTTCCCACTGATGGAGGAGTTCACTCTGACCTGAAACGTCCGTTCAGAGAGGAACCCGATGATGATCCGTTGGAGGTACAGAGGAACTCCCGTCCTCCAAAGCTTGAAGATAAGGCCGTCGTGCCATACGCTGTCGATTGCAGCAGCCACATCGAGGAAGAGTCCTACAGAGTACTCCTTCCTCTCGAAGCCGGTGACAATGTATTCTGTGACTCGCTGCAGCTGGTGAACAGTCGAGTGTTTCGGCTTGAATCCAAATTGGTGGTGGGGAATACAGTTGGTGTCTTGGAGGAAGCATAACAGCCGACGGTAGATGACCCTCTCGAACAACTTTGAGAGAGTGTTGAGGAGACTAATAGGTCGGTAGCTAGATGCTTCGTCCTTGGGCTTGCCGCTCTTGTGGAATACAGTGACAATGGCATTCTTCCACTGTTGTGGGAAGTACCCGCATCGAAGACAACCATTGAAAACGCTGGTCAGGTACGCCACAGCCTTTGAAGATAGATTCTTGAGAACCAGATTTGGAATCAGGTCATCGCCTGGCGCCTTCCGAAGAGGTAATTTGTGAAGTAATTGTTCGATTTCTGAAGGTGTTGTGAATTGTAAAGGTGACTCTGCTGTGTGTGGAGGGTGAATCTTGAAGTATGTGATTTCCGGCGTGTGGTAATTGCTGATGATGGTGGGTGTAAAAGTGTTTTCGAGATGTCGCGCTATAACATTACATTTTTCGTCGTCAGACACAGCGATGCCGTCAGTCCGTTTTAATGGAGGGATGGAGTTGGTCTGTCTTAGTATCCGTTTCGTCTCTCGCCACAGATTTGGGTCTCCTGGAGTTATGTCCTGTAAGTGCTGGCGATAGTTGTCAATTCGTAGATAGTCCAGTTCCCATTTCACTTGATGTGTCAGTCGGTTCAGTTGTTGTTTAGTGTTTGGGTCTCTGGTACGTTGCCAGTTATGTCGTAATCTGTTTTTGTCTTGAATTAGTTTTAGTATGTAGTTTGGAATGGGATGATGTGGTCGTTGTCTCTTGTCACTATTTTTCTTGACTGTTGCACTGGCTATGGATGATTTGATATGCTGCGTAAAGTCAGTCATAGCTTTTTCAATTTTGTCTGTCACGTTGTAATCTGTTGGTATGTGTAGAGACTTGTCCAGTTCATTTCGAAATGTGTCCCACTAACATATATATAATAATTTGTCTTATTGATTAATTTATACGTAGAATATTAATTAGCCTTGCTACCAAAGGCCTTTAAAATTTCTTGAAGATCCATCGCTCTATCCATCTCATGTAGCACTGTTTAACACCTCCACGACCTAATGTAAAGATAGGTCGAAGACTTTGAGGACAATACATCACTATATTCCATATTTTCGGTAAATTTTCCTGAAGTGTCCACTTTTGTCCAACGATATTTCGAGTCTATTTAAAGTCCCTTCTTCAGGTCACATTTCTGGTCCTCATATTTTCTGAATATTGCCATATAATACATCCTTCGAAAGCTTAATTCAATGCTTTTTAGAAAGAGGGACCTAACTACATTTTACAAGATACAGCTTAATTTTATGATCTAATCAAAAATATTTTCGAGTAATAGTTGTAGAAAATATTGAAATACATAATTTATATGAAATATAATTTTTTACAGGTGGTCCGGTCTTCTAGATACATGCCGAAAACGATCCTGAAATGTAGTTTTAGAACACATATTTTTTGACATTTCCTTGATTTGCCCGAAAACGGTTAGACCTATCGAAAAATTGACTCTTACCAAAATTGTTCCTTGTAAAATTTCCAATCGCTCTAAGTCCTCATATTTGAGATCTGATCAATGCGACAAAAGTTATAGAGCCCCGAAGAATGTAAACTAAATGTCTAAGGAATATATCTAAGTATTTTTTTAAATCGTAACTCATAGCAACGAACTTTCAAATATGGTTTATATATTCGCAGCAACAACGCTTACAGATCTTTCTCCCCTTCCCCTTCTCGAAATCATTTCATTTTGTCTCTTTGAACAGCGTTATCTTGAGTGTAGACATTCTTATACCCAGTAATGCCAGTATGAAATAATTTTGGGAAATGGGAAAGACAGTGATCTGTAAGCGTGGTTGATTTAAGAAAGTACTAAAAAATGTATTTATTTCCGAAAGGGATCCAGAGGGTGCGATCAACTATGCCAAACAGCAGATCAGCGACCTGCTCCGAAACAGACTGGACATCTCTCAGTTGGTGATCACGAAGGAGCTTGCCAAGACAGACTATGCAGGGAAACAGGCCCATGTGGAGCTGGCCAACAAGATGAAGAAGAGAGACGCTGGATCGGCTCCCAAGCTTGGCGACAGGGTCCCCTTCGTCATCACCGCTGCCGCAAAGTCTACCCCTGCCTATCAGAAAGCCGAAGTAAGTAATCTCTTCCGTTTCTTATTTGTATGTAGAAAAAACCATCAAGTTTCCATAATTTAAAAAAGGGTATGTATAAATGTCCTTTAAAAAAGATTATTTCAACTTTGTCGCGATATCTATACACAAATTAATTCTCTTTAAAACAATTACTGTCAACTTTAAAATGTATAGTTTGCACTTTAAAATGATTAGTTTTAACTTTAACTTTGCAAGCCTCAAGGTACATTCTTGTTTACGATAAACACCTCGTGTGCATCTGTACCTGACTTCAACTCCTCCCAATTCTTTGTTAGACTTTTTCCATTGTGATAGAGATTGCACGAAATCTTCCGCTACTGCCAGACACGTCCGAACAGTGATTCAGAAAACAAAAAAAAAACGCGAATTATTAGAATTTGACAAAAGAAACAAGAATTTTTATGACCGAAAGAAGCGGAAGATTTCGTGCAATCTCTATCACAGTGGAAAAAGTGTACTTACAAAGGATTGGAAGGAGTCAGTTACAGATGTACACGTGGTGTTTATCGTAAACAAGAATGTACCTTGAGGTTTGCAAAGTTAAAGTTAAAACTAATCATTTTAAAGTGCAAACTATCCATTTTATAATTGACTATATAATTGTTTTGAAGTGAATTAATTTGTGTTATATTGAAATTATTTTATCTTAGTGCAATACATTTTTTGTAGTTAGACATAGCAATGTCTATGTTCATTTAATCTATTTTAATGTTCTTTTAAATATAAGCCTTTAAGAAATATCTTTGCTAATTTGAAAATAAATAGTGTGAATGGTTTTCAGTGTGAAAATGTTTAAGGAGAAGAGTATTATACTTTATACTTTATGTATAAGAAAGTATTGTAATCGTGCGAATCGAAGTTCGAGGTTTCAGCTGATCTTCACGCTCAAGGTTCCCTGAATATTTGTTGACCATTTTCGCGATGATGTCTGTGCGTGTGTGTTTGTGATTGGAAAGTTGTGAGCTCTCTACCGCAAAAACGGTTGTAGCTAGGAACTTGAAATTTGGAATGAAGGGGTCACATGTGCTAACTTAGATCTGATTAGATTTTGACCGAAATCGAGACCACTTTGCTTCAGGGCCTTAGTACATTTTACAAGATAAATTATAGAGACATCAAATTGTTTATTATAATGCAATAGTAGTCACTGACATTCCTTTAGTCAGAATTTTTAATTAATTCATTAACCTTTTTAATTATCTTCTTTCCTACTGAACTGTGTATGTCGGAACGGTAGCGCTTGTCCGATTTATTTCTGCATTGCTCAATATTTCTATTTTCTGTTTTTTCTTCAGGATCCGATATATGTGCTGGAAAACAACATCCCTATTGATACTAACTACTATTTGGAAAACCAACTTTCCAAGCCATTACTGAGGATATTTTCACCAATACTTGGCGATAAAGCGGAATCAATACTTCTGAGTTAGTTTTTTTTTCTTATATTAATTTTTATTTTGATTCTCTTCGGAAATAAAACAAAAATATTAATAATATTTGTATAAATGTTATTTTTCAGGAGGAGACCATACCCGAACAAAGGCTGTGGTCACTTCTAAAGTGAGTGCTCTAGCGGCATTTACGAAGAAGAAGGAGACTTGTCTGGGATGTAAGTCTGTGCTGCCCACCCACGAAGAAGGCAACCCTCTCTGTAAATATTGTACTCCCAAGTATGGAGTTCTTCTTCAAGCGGAACTAACTAAGTAAGAGACAAAGAAGGGCGTAGCTCAATGGTATGCATGCTTGCTTACTGAGCATAAGATCGCGGGTTCAAAATCCCGCCAAGGCACCTGGGTTTTTTATATGGGAGGTAAAAAAAAAAAAAGAAACTGAAGCACACCGTCTTTTGAATGGAACGTTAATCGATGGTTCCGAGCCTGTACGATTAGGTAATCGTTAAAGACCCTAGAAGAATAAAAATTTAGGAAAGGCAAAATTTAGGACTTTCATAGTTGACTCGGGATCATGTCCACAAAAGTGAAGAAAGAGCGCTCTGGTAGGAGACCTTGTAGTTAAAGTCCGGGCATGAGTCAATAACTAACAAATATATATACTTACTTTCCCTGGCGCTACGGTCCTTGTAGAACCTGGGCCTCCTCAACGATCTTCCGCCATTCTTCTCTATCCTCGGCCTGCCGCCTCCATCTTCTCACACCCATCGTTCTGAGGTCGTCCTCCAGCCAACGTAAGCGGGGTCTACCTCTTCTTCTTTGTCCTCCCGGGTGTCCCTCCAGTATCCTCCTCGGCAATCTGTCTGGTTGCATCCTCTGTAAACGCCCCAGCCATCGCAGCTGCCCCTGCTTCACTAAGGCCACCAGGTCCGGTCTCTTGTACAGGTCCCTCAGCTCCCTATTGGTCCGTATTCTCCATATATCCCCCTCTGGAGTAGGGCCTATATTTTCCTCAATACCTTCCTCTCCCACGTATTGAGTAAGACTTCGTCTCTCCTAGTCAGGACCCAGGTTTCACTCACAAATATATATTATATTATATATATATATATATATATATATGTGTGTGTGTCTTAATAATAAGGTCATCCACCTTTTTTCTCAGCTTGTTTTAACTTATTTCTAAAGAAATTAATAAAATGTCGGTGTATCGACCGTTTGGGCTAAAAATCCTAAGTTGATTTACATAAGGGCTTCTCATTCCTCATACTTAATTTTGTGTCGATACATAAATTACATTGGCAGTTATTGGGGTTTTGAGTTGAGCCCCCTCTGATCCCTTTCTCCCCTTCGCCTGATTCCGCTGAAAATTAATAGGTGTCGTCCTTATAGAACTTGGAGCCGTCGCATACATTTGATACATTTCTAATTTATTATTGTATTTTTGAACAGATACAGGAGTTTGGAAGACAATTTTAGTCGGCTCTGGACTCAGTGCCAAAGATGCCAGGGAAGTTTACACGAAGAAGTTATCTGTACAAGGTGAGATGTACATTTTTTTGTGCTGAGTATTTTGTTTTTTTAATTTTCTGATTAAGTATGGATCATCTCCGATTTTTTTTTTTTAACAGCAAAAGTCAAACCTTATTTTGTTCGTTCATTCCCTCAAAAAAGAATTGGGATAATCCGGCTTTTTGTATAGGAGCTGCAGCGAATTAAATGCATACAAAACATGATATTTTTATCTCTCCTTAATTCCTGTTTCTCCAAATCCCATCTTGTTATACCATTCCCTTCCAGATAATCCCCTCCCATTCTGAGGCGGCATTGGCCGAGAGACCTGCTATTATAGATAGCAGAAGTATACGCCGGTGGTGACCAGCTTCTCTCCTCATGTACTCTTCGCACCTTCAGCTCTCCACCTCATCTTGGTCTGCCTTCTCTGCTTTGGCGATGCAAGAAAGGCGGATAACTCGAGCCTCCCCTACCTCCATAATTTGGAGGAACGAGGATCGGGGATTACAGAGAACCGAGAGATCTCGAACTGAAGCTTTAAAACATTTATTATTTTTTGGACATTTTTTATTATGTATTTTTTTTTTTTTTTTTCTATATAAATATCTGTTTATACTTTATAAAATTGTTATCACGCTCCGTATATATTTTTCTCTTTTCGACATCACATTTACTTGATATTTACCTAATGCAAATATTCAAAATAAAGAATTTGGAAATTGATATCATCTTTAAAAATTGTTGCCTTTAATTTTATGATTTTTGATACTTTTATTATCAATTTAATTTTTTGTTTTTTTTTCAGTCGAGATTGTCCAATTTTTTATATGAGGAAGAAAGTACAAATGGATTTAATAACACAAGATGCAACAATCGGAAGGTTCGGAAATCCTACTTGGTGAGAAAATTAAACGCTAAAACAAGAACAATTTCTCATTTGTATTATTTTTGTTTTTATCAATTGAAAATGCTTTGTAAAATAATGTATTGTTAAAACTAAATATTTAGTGTTAAGACAATTTAAAATAAAATCGTATATAAATAATGTTTTTCTTTATACCTACCTGCCAACTATAGTTGACTTACATTAAAATTTCTGAATCATATTAAAATTTAGTGTCGATATATTCGTTCTATCGGGAGTTATCGTGTTCAATGACACATCATAGAAAGATTTTTTTTTTTTTTTTTCATTTTTGTAATCATTGTGTCAACATGAAATTCCGTTGAAAACTCAAATCCAATTTCTGACCTATTACATAACTTCCGCTATACTTCATATGAATTATAGTTATTAGTTATTATGACTCATGCCCGGGCATTAACTATGAGGTCATATCACCTACTACCAGAGCGCTCTTTCGTCACTCTGGTGGACATGAGCCCGACTCTACTGTGGG
This sequence comes from Aradus depressus, assembly GCA_963662175.1. Lineage (NCBI taxonomy): Eukaryota > Metazoa > Arthropoda > Insecta > Hemiptera > Aradidae > Aradus > Aradus depressus. Next base: position 76,284,634 of record OY759214.1, read on the forward strand.
AGTCCTAAATTTTGCCTACCCTTAATTTTTATTCACCTAGGGCAGGGGTCTTTAACGAGTATACCTGACATCGTACAGGCTCGGGACCATCGCTTAACGTCCCATCAGAAGGACGGCGTGCTTAGTTTATTTTACTCCCCAGATAAAATAAACTAAGGGCCTCTGCCGGGTTTCGAACCCACGACATTGAGCTCAGAAGTCAAGCACGCATACGACTGAGTTACCGGCGCCCTATATGCGAATTATATATTAAATATAAATTTAACGGTTTGTAACTTTTGTCAGAAAGTATTTTGTGATTTGAGAATCTTCAATTGAGTTATACAAAGAAGTGAATGACCTGAAAAAGATGGTTTTCTATGGGTTTTTTTTACTGTTTTTTTGTAGGGAAAACATTCTCTTTGCCTTTGCCCCGTAAGTATCCTGTTTTACTTCCCCGGTTATACGAAATATAGAGGAATGTTACTCAATAGATCAGAAATTCTATGTTGAAACTGTCATTTCTTCCTATCCCAGATTCCAAAAATTAAAAAAACAAAATTCTTTTTTTGTCCGTGAACATGATAATAAAACCCGATAGTATGAATGTGTCAACAATATTCATATGTGTATCCTGGATACCATAAGGACGACACTTTTGATTTCAGCCAATGGGAAGGGGTTAAAAGTCATTAAAAAACACAATAACTGCAGGAGTAATGAATGTATCGAGACAAAAGTTATCCAAAACTCCATAAGAACAACACCTATCAATTTGATTTACAACCAAATTGGTTTCCGAGGAAAAGGGAAAACTTGGTTGAATAATTCGCACTGGGGAAGTGCATTTACCGAAAACTTTTTCATCGGTTGAGGAAAAAAGGCAATAATATTAAACTGACATTTTTGTATAAACATGACAATTTTATTAATACAAAAGCTGCATAAAGACAGGAGTCTTCATTTGAAACCCTGACCAACTTAAAAACAGAAGAACAAAATGGATAATAAACAGAAAGCAACTGGAGCACATGAAGGTTCACTTTTTTCCAGTTTTGGAAGGTTTTGTCTCCAGTGTTGTATTGCTGGTTGTAACTTTTCCATTGCCGTGTATTTCTTTGTCCTGATTCCGTTTTATGAGTGTGTCCAGTTCCTTACTCACGAGAACCATCTGTAGTAGCGGCATCACCGTGATTGAGGACAGATCCGCAAGGACAGCCTGTGCACAATAAATAGTATAAATGAACAATTTTGTGGAAAATTAATATGTTGAATGGAATTGGGTAGTTGAAATGTTGAAGAAAATGAAGGTTGAATATGAGAATTGGAAGTGTAAGTTGTTTGGTCCCGCAGTTTGAAAAAATGCATACAAAAACATTTTGTTCCAGATCATTAAATATAATTGTTTTAATAATTTCATATTTTTTATTTTGTGCTTCATTACGACCATAATGTAAACAAATTATTACGGGTTATATTATATACTTATTGAGGAACAAAACCTGCTTATATACTTTTTTTGACGTGAAAACGTCTATTCGCTCGTTAAGCACAGTGATCGGCGGTCAAACTTTCTTGTGTTACAAAATACCGTCAGATTTCAATCACTAATAACTATGAGACTAATAATGCGATAACAATGGTTGAGGTCACAATGGATAGAGCATGTCTGTACGTGTTTGTTGTGCAGTGTTTGTTTTGCCTGTGACGTTATCGGGCTAGTGTGGGCGCCGGCGAATGATTGTTGCGAATTAGCGTTGTGTAAAATTAGAAATTAGTGTAGCGTGATAACGCGTTTAGATAGGTCATTGATTCGGGTGTCATTGTAAAGAGCTTGAGGAGCACTACTAGGACTCAAAGTGAAACAATAAAAATATTCGACGAAATATATGTAAAAATCTGTATTAAATTGAAAATTGCAAAAAAATTAAAGATGTCTCATATGAATCGTAAATATGCGCGGAATTATAGAAAACGCAAATCAGAGGAAAGCTCGCATCAAAAGTAATTTAAAAAACCTAAAAAGTCTAGTGCCGAGCAAATACAAGAGCTACGGCAGCATCGAAAAGAAAATTAAAAACATTAAGGCGTAGCCAATACATTGTGAGGTGTACGTGTGTTACTTTACCTACCACAGACCCTTGCTACATGCAATAAACTAGTGATTTATCTATTCTGTAACCATACTACTCTGTATAACCATTGTATTAAAGAGATTGATAATTAAATTACATATTAATACGAAACACTTGTTATGATTTTATCCCGACGTTTTCACGGAAAATCTACGGCGTGGACAACCTTGACTACGCCTTAATGTTTTTTATTTGATGATTATAACAGTTTATTTTCTAATAAAGTTTTACATCCTTATATCTCCTAAAATATGCACTTTGAAAAAGGTGTTTTCACTAATAGTGCAATATAATTGAAAGGGAATTTTTTTTTTGATAGTCGTTCTACAATCTGTACAAAAACAATAAGTACAAGGGTTGACAATAAAATTGGTTGAGAAAATAATAAGAGGCAAAAAAGAAATGAATATGTACAAAATAATAGTAAATGCACACTATAATATAATATAGAGATGAGGCCGCTCAGAGGTAAAAAGTATTCATTTCGACAGAAACATCTATTGAGAGGTCGCCGGTAGCTCAGAGGTAGCATGCTTGCCAGTGTGTTCAAGATCGCGGGTTCGAAACCCGGCCTGTCGGATGGGACTTAGTCAATTGCCCCGAGTCTATGTAGTGTCAGATACATGTTAAAACACCCAACCCTAGGTAGGCAACATTTAGGACACTCGCAGTAGGGTCGGGATTATGTCCACCAGAGCAACAAAAGAGCTCTCTGGTAGTAGGCGATATGACCTCGTAGTCACTATAACAGCAGAGTAATGATAGCCAATAAATAATAAAATGAAAAATGGCTGCACCACAAATTAAATGAATAAAAACAAAGAACTTTTTCAACTTTGATATTTCTAATTCCACAAAAATATATACATAAAGGGTATTTACCATCGACAGTGAAGCCTTTTGAACTTTGTGCTCATGTATATATTTTATCATTATTATTTATATTATTTTATTTGCTTTCCACTATATCGACACAAATCGCAGAAATGTATTCAGATATTAAACTCTATTGCCTAATAGATAGTATTATATGTCTCTCGGCCAACCTCATATAATTTACAGAAGTACTTTTAAATTAGTTCAGAAACATAAAGAGTACACTTGAACCAACCTCAAAACCTTGCAAATTGAATACTCTGAGAAGATTGGACTTTCTAAAGCCAAGTATGGTGACTGCCATGAGAGGTATTATCTCGAGGGTGTCATAGGCGAGGATGAGGTCCCAGAGATAGAGTACCTGCTCTGGAGGCAGATGGCCGCTGAAGGCTCGCATGATCCACTTGAATGTCAGTTTCACCCTGTCAACAAACTCACCCATTTTAATATAAGTCCTCTCTTTTAATTATATGATGTTTCGATAAACAGTTTCCAAAATTACTAAATAGGATAAATATTATTTACAAAATTTAGTTTGAATAAAATTAAATTAGGCCCTATCTGATTCCCAACTCTCTTCGTCTTCATTCCGCTGGAAATTTATGGGTGTTTTAGAATTTTTAATTCAATTAAGTTGTGTTAAACCTTCCCCATTCCCTTTGGCAGATTTGGCTGAAAATCAATAGATGTTTTTTTGGTTCTGGATACACATAGGTATATAGTTTCGTGTCGTTACGTTCATTGTATCGAACGTTATGGTGTTCACAGTCACACATAGACATTTTTCTTTTTCATTTTTGAAAACAGAGGGTTGGAAAACATGAATTCTGTTGAAAACTCAACATCGAATTTTTGACCAATTACATAACTTCACCTATACTTTGTATAACTGGGGAAGCAATTAGAAACTTACGGTTGAACTCCGTGTGTTTTAAGGTGAGTCCAGAGTTCATTGTCAAGTCGATGAAGGAGCCTCTCAAAGAGTATACACAGAGATAGGATCCCCTGAGGATGAGAAGAGACCTCGTGAAGTCTGAACCAGTACCTGGTGTAGAAGGCACGGAACACGAAGTACAACTGAACGGGGTCGTCATACAGGTAGCAGAAAGGGGTCGCTAGAATAGGTAAAACTTATTTGTAAACAATTATGTTTTCTCTAAACAAATTTTCTCCTTAGCCTTATTTGTCTGAAAATCTGTAGATCTAGTAACATTTCATCTTATTTATATGAAAAGTTTTTCACTTTGGGTCTGAAATATGATTTACCTTTCTTTGTCCATTAAAAAAATTTAAACTGAAACTATGAAGAAGGTAAAAAAATCAAGACTGAATATGAGATATTCTATACTGAACTTTTAAATTACATACTTATAGTTATAGGGTACATGTGTCCTTTTGATAGGAATTTGCATTAATGTAAGGTGACCAACTGGTTTTTTTTTTTTTTTTTTTTTTTTTTTTTCTTCTTTTTGGCCTTATTGAACGTGCACATTGGCCATTATTAATTAATATGTTATAAGTCATCAGTGTGTCTTATAAGTCAGTAGTGTGTGTTCTTGTTTGTGTCTGTACGTATGTATGTGTGTTCACAGAGTAATGTTGTTTGTCTTAATGTAGCTGTATAATTCCAAGTATAAGTCGTGTTCGTTATTTGACAGTATTGTTTGTAAGTTAGCCGGTAGTGGGCAGTCAGTCTGTGTTATTGCTCTCCACAGTTGATCCCTACCGTTAGTGTACTTGTTGCAAGCCAAGATGATGTGGTTGGCATCCGCTACCGATTCCAAATCACAAGGACATATGGATTCCATCTGGATTCCAATACGTGCCAGGTGATGAGGGGAGTAATTGTGATTGAATCTCAGTCTGCATATTGTGGTGTAAAACTTTCTGGCTTCTGAGAATTTATCATACCAAGGCTTAATTGGGATAAATCTTTGAATGGAGGCATAGAATTTCCCTTTAACATTCATAGATAACGTATAATCCTCATGCCATATTTTAAAGCACTTCTTTTTATAATGATTTTTTACATCACTACCAGAAATAATCTGTAGGTGTGAATCTTGCAGCCGCGAGGCCTCCCTTGCCCCACGGTCAGCCATTTCATTGCCTCTTAACCCGCAATGGCCCTTCACCCATACTAGGCTTATCGATCTGCCACTTGTTAATAAATCGAGTAATACATTTAAAGTATCGACAATAAGGAAAGAGGGGTCCTTGCCAGGATGTTTCAACCTTTCAAGCACACTTTTGCTATCACTTAGGATGACTGCATTAAGCGTGTCTGATGCATGAATGTCATGGAGACATTTGTTGATTGCGATCAACTCGGCGGTGAATATGGAAGTCTCTCTATTTAGATTGTATTTGTGGCATACTTCAGACTGTGGGTTATATACAGAGCATCCAACCCCGTCGCTGTTCTTGGAACCATCTGTGTAGAAACTATTATGTCTAGGAAATTTGTTTTTAATTTTCTCTATAAAGTGTATATTGTTAATATGATTAGGTAGGCTGTGGTCATATTTGTATAGATTTGTAAGTATATAGGCGTTATAATTCATAGTTAAGGTTCTATAGTCGAACTGGTATCTAGGAGGAAGTTCTGTTCGGTTAATGAGGGATGAAAAGTATGACAGATCACAGAAGGCATCAACCAATATCGGAGTTTTCTTTTTTGCCCAATATTTTTCCGTTAAAACTCTAGTGGCAACATTGCATATTCTATTTACAATTGGATGGTTATGGATACACAGTCTGTCCACGATGAAGCGAGCTGCCAATAACTTCCTTCTGATATCTAGAGGAAAGTCTCGAGCCTCTACGAGAAGAGCGTTGGTTGGAGTAGAGTTAAGAGCTCCCAGACACGACCTCAGTGCTTTATACTGAATTCTCCCAACCTTTAAGAGGTGTGTGTTAGCTGCATCTCCATACAGAAAACAGCCGTAATCAATCCTAGACAGAATTAACTGTCTGTAAAGCATTAGCGATGTTCTGACATCACTGCCATAGTTCAGACGGTTGATGCATCTCAGCACGTTGAGCGACTGTTCACACTTCTTTATTAACTGCTCAATATGTTGCCTCCACAGCAATTTTTTATCTAATACCATGCCTAAGGTCTTCATGACATTCTCCACACGCAGGTGGTATCCACCCAGTGTAAGAGAAGATGGTAGTGTATACTTTCTATGTCTGGTGAACAATATGATACTGCTTTTGTTTTCAGACAAGGAGAATCCCAGGTCGGAGCACCATCTACTGAATGAAAACATTGCTGAATTTATCTTATTTTTTGCTTCTTGCAGTGTTGGCTCTTGACTGAAAAGAATTATGTCGTCAGCGTACTGAGAAACAGAAGCATCCGAACCTATGGCAGTTTTAAGATCGGCAGTATAGATGTTGAATAACAAGGGGCTCAGAACTGCTCCTTGTGGCAAGCCTACATGAGTTCGTCGTGGCCCATAGAGTATGCCGTTATAGCGGATTTTGATGGAACGGAAGGAAAGGAGATTATAGATATGATGGATGAATCTGACTGGCATGTCCATGGCGATCATTTTGTTGACCAATATGTCTATGTTGACGTGGTTGTAAGCATTGGATAAGTCAATATTGGCAACAAGCATATATTGGTTATCTGAGAAACATTTTAAAATGTCAGACACAAAGCCAGATAACGCATCTAGAGTGCTACGCTTCTTTCTAAATCCATTTTGGTATTGTGGGACTTTCATGTTGGCCTCGACCCACCACTCCAGTCTGGCTTTAATAAGACGTTCAAACGTCTTGCCGATACATGCAGACAGGGCTATCGGACGATAGGATTCAGGTAGGGAAGGATCTTTTTTGGGTTTTAATAACGGCACAACTACTTGACAACTCCATTCATCTATACGCGTCTCCTGTGTCCAGACATCGTTTAATACTCTTAATAGAACTGTTTTACTGGTATCTGATAGTTTTGTAAGCATTGGATAATGGATACAATCTTCACCTGGAGAAGTATTTGAGGTAGCTTTAAGTGCAAGAACTAGTTCATTAAAGGAGTAAGGTTCATCTAGATTATTTTTGCATGGATGGCTATTAGGGATGTTGATATGATTTGGTACTATTTCCGGTGTGAAGGAGTTGAGAAATTCAGATACCCATTCTCCTGATGATTTTTTGCAACTATTGTGACCGTGACTGAGAGCCCTTATTCCACTCCAGATCTCCTTAATTGGAGTATTTCTGTTAAATGTGTTACAGAATTCAATCCACTTTTCTTTCTTTTTCTCCTTATATAATTTTTTGCAAAATGCAGAAGCCTGTTTGCAAGCAACAAAAGTGGACGGACTGGGCGTCAGTTTATATTGTTTAAAAGCCGCTATGTTCCTCCTTCTGGCCCTGTCACACTCCCCATCCCACCAAGGTTTGGGTGGATATCTAGGTTTGCGACCGAGGTAAGGTTTGAATTTAGGAATAGATAGTTCAGCCGCCTTGTTAACGCAATCAACAAAATGTTTATAATTTTTGTAAGGGTCGTTTGATGTGGTCATATTAGAAATGAAATTGTCTGACAGTAGGGCATAGTGATCCCACTGAGCTGCTTTAAGATTCCACTTTTTATTATGATGGATAAGATTCTGACTAGCACGGACACATTTGTCCAGAGATATAAGTAAGCCCATGTGATCAGAACCGAAGGGTTCATCCAACACACCCCATTCAAGCCTTGGTACCAGAGTTGGAGTACAGAGAGAGAGATCAACTGCCGAAGGGCGTCGGTCATGTCTCTGTAAAAGTGTCGGCGATCCGTCATTTAGTATGCAGAGACCCTCTGTGTGCAGTGCATCTATGAGATTTCTACCCTCTACATTGTCATAAGAGCAGCCGAAACTTGTATGGTATGAATTTAAGTCGCCACAAATCAGCATTGGAGGACTTATTGATCTTATTAAAGCAGTCCAGAAATCGGTACTCAGTTTATGTCCGGGTGCGCAGTATACTGATAGCATACTGATATCAGAATTTACTATTTTACAGATAACTCCGCATACTTGAATTCTATCGGTATTAAAACGAGCTTGTAAGTTTATGGGTTTATGATAAATATTATTTCTTATTAAAATCGCAGAACCACCGTAACCGTCGTATCTATCTGATCTAATTACGTCATAATTAGAGACAGATATTGTTTGTGATTTATCAAACCAGGTTTCCGACAAAAATGTTATGTCGATTTTATTTAATTTTAGAAAAGTTTCTAGATAATTTCTATTTGATTGAAACGATCTTATATTTAGCTGTAACATTTTAATCATCTTGATCATTAATATTAGTAAATTTTAGTCAGATAGTAATAATAAAATAAAATAATATAATAAAACAAAATAGACAAAGTAAATAAAATAGACAGAAATTAAGATAGTCATTTTCTAGAACTATCAGCAAAAAAAAAAAAAAAAAAAAAATTTAATATATATATGTAGATATAAATTCCTATTGCAGATATAGGTATTCTTATTTACTTATATTATTAAAGAAGATGGAGAGTAAGTTGAACCCACGTCAATGTACGAGTATGATATAATGTAGATGTAGATAGGTTACCATTAGTATTATTACTGTTGAGGTTTATTTTGAATAGTATCAACAGTATTAGATGTATTATTTGAATCAGTTATTTGTTTTGTTTCTGAGTTAATTTTAGAATCATTGTTAGTACTTGAAATTATTTCTTCAAGATTGTAAGTTATACATTTTAATATTTCTTTTTTATTGTTAGGAGTGTTGTTAATTTTATTAATTAAGTGTAATATATACTGTAGATCTTTATCAGAAGTATTTTGGCTCAGTTTGTCTGTCTGTGTATTGTGTTGTGTTGTAGTTTGTCTGTCAGTCTGTTTGTTTTGTGTTTCAGATTTATTTAAATTAATTTTATTTTCTGAACTATTTTGTTCATTATTTTCATACCTGAATGTTTTAGATCTCAAAGAATCTTGAAACTGTTTAGACAAAGGTTCTTTGTCTAATTTAGGTTTTGTTAATTTTTTTACGTGTTTATTTCTTATTAAATGTGAAGAATTAGGTGTAATTTCTGGTAATTCGGGAAATTCTTCGCCGCTAAGTACCTCAAATCTGTTTTTAGTGATGGTGGCAAATGAGCTATTATTGATTATTTTATGTTTTATATTTTTATTGTGGGTAATTTTAACTGGGCAATCTCTGTAGGTTGAACGATGTTCACCACCACAGTGCACACAGGTAGGTAGTGTAGCTTCTGCTACCGTACATTCTTTGATATTGTGATTTCCTAGACAGTGTTCGCACCTCACTTCACTACGACACTGGTCCTCGGCATGCCTAAAGCGTAGACATTTCCTACATTGCCTAACAGATGGTATGTAAGGATCAACTTTACATCTTGCACCATATAAAGTTACGTATTGAGGTAAAATTTGACTCTCAAAATCAACAAAGCAAACTGGTAATTTTTCTACAGCTAGTTGGTTGTTAATATACTTTTTCCTAGTCAAACGTCTAACGCTGCTCGGGGCGAATGGAGAAACAAGTTCAGTTAGTATTTCGTTATCTTCCAGCTCTACATCGACATCTCTAATAACTCCAGTACATTGTACCCGGAAGTTAGGGATATAAGCTGTAATTTCCCTCTGTTTAAGAATTTCCAAATTTAATAAATCGTTTGCCGCTTGTGGGGTACTGGTTATTATTTTTATTCGGTTCAGACCTGTTACTGCAATGTCAACAATAACATTTTTATGCCCAGCTGATGATTGAAACAACCATTTACCTAGGGCCATTCTATGTATTTTTCCTAGATTCCCTCTGTTACCCTCTAAATTTACAACGTAGGGGCCTTTATCAGAGTTACGGTATCTATTTTTTAAAGCTTTTTTAATATATTCAGACTTGTTATTAAACAACTGACTGGGATTAGTGTTAGACTCATAAACATGAACCTTGCTTGAGTTATTAGAAACGGTATCCGCAGATCTTTTTTGACCACGAACAGATTCATTTGAATAAGTTTGAGTTACATTCATCATAGTTGGTGGTTGCCCCACCTCCATGTTATTCACAATTTCACATTTATTAGGATCTATGTTAGTAGTGTTATCATTCCCTCCAATACCACACAACTTATCTGTCTGTAGAATTGTTGACGGGGGCCCAGGGCCCCCGCTGCTTGTTGACATTTCAAACCACAAACTATAATTTTCTGCAACACAGCAGAAGAATTTATCACAATCAAAAAAAACAAAAAAAAAAAAAATTAAAATTAAACTAAAAAAATAAATTAATTGAAAATAACAATAAAACTAATTAATATGAAAATAATATAAAATAAAAGACGAAAAAAGAATGATAATAATATAAAAACAAAAAAGAAAAAATATATATAACAAAACTAGAGTAAAGAACAGAGACACTTTTTATATTGATGTGAACAGTTTGGAGTCCAAACAACAACTGGACCAACTGGTTTTGTACTCCGTTTAGGTGAACCGTACTCCAAAAATACTCCTTTGCAGTCTTTTGTACTTTTTTGTGCTCCATTAATAAATATAAAAACTGGAGCAATGAAAAATCACAATAATCTGCAGAAACCCTAGCTGAAGGGGCGAGAAGCTGATACAAAGACAGAAAGAAGAATGCAAAATGCAGAAACAGGAATGAGCGGGCAACCAGTCATGCATAATACATTCTAGGATAATTGCATAGGAAAAGGATTCTGATAAATAACCATAAATATCAATAATGTTTCATCAAATATATTTATTAAAATCACTATGAAGTAAGTTTCTTTTTAGTGTTTTGCAACCTCTAATAGTAATCTTGGATAACCCACAAACCAATAAATAAATTAAATAATTACACCAGATATCACATATAAAAATTACTGTCGATTGTATCGGCAATTCTCAGGACTTTGTAGTTTTGTCGTAAAGTAATGAGGCAAAAGAGGAGATTGACTAAACTTACCGTACATGGTAAAGCCATGAAAAGGTATGATTCCATTGGGTGGGTAGATGACAGTATTTTCAACAGTGGAGGATCTTCCCTTAAGCACCCCATGGACTGGATTTGCAGAACTGCTGTGGAACACACAGAGCACGTCTGTGTCTCGGGAGAAGCATAGCATCACCTAAACAAACAATCTAATGAAATTTCTAGGATGCTCTGGGAATAGCTTATGTCAAAAATGGGTCAAAATGAGATACTTTCATTATTCAATGATCTACCATTTTGGTGCTAATATTATTATCTGTCAGTCAGTATTATAATGTTCGACATAGTAATTATTAAAAGTTTTTACGGGTTGTGTTCTTTAGGAGAGAGGGATAACGTGGTCCAATTTCTGATAGGCCCCATCTATGCCATGATTAGAGACTAGCTATTTGTGGGATGTTCCGGTAGATGTCTCTCAATAACAGACACATCTCCACAATTTGCAAATAGTTTCAGATGAACAGAATCTTCAAGATATTTATTTGTTTGTTCTGCCAAGTTTACAGTTAACGAAAAATTCTAAAAAGACTAATGTTTACTTATCGTTTTACTTTTTAACCTTATATCTATTATACCTCTTTTTTCTCACATCTACTTTATCTTGATTTGATAAATGTTGTAAAAATATATTTTATTTAACTCCCTATAACTATAAAAAAACAAGTTTGTCCTGAGCTGGTGAGAACTGGGGAACTAATGAAGATGAAAACCCAGGGTCAGGAAAAAAGAGGACACCATGGCATATTTCGCGTCACCATAGCTCAGCGAAACAAAAATCCTAGGGGAAAATTCAGTTTAGTGATCGTCAGGTTTACAGATGACTTATTTCAGTTACTTCTGATACAAACAGAAGGATGAAACTTGGTACATATGCCTCATCCCGGTGACAATGCATTATATCAAAATTTCAGCCAGATCAGTCAAGCTGTTCACCATCAATCCGTTGTATGTCATATATCACATTATTTTTTCAGACGTTCGTTTGACTTAAGCGGTTGGTTCATTACAAAAAATGTTCCTTATGAAATTTCTGATTAATAATTTTTGTCAAAGATGTAAAACCAATGTGCACAGAGTTATAGCGATTTATTTTCCAGTGATTTATTTTCCTAACTATTGTAGATATGTTTAAAATGCAGGATAATAACAAGTAAGATAATATAAAAACATGTTTTTCAAAAATATACCTTATTCAAAAAAATAGTACACTGAAAAGTAGAAAATAAACGGTTTTTTCCGCAGACAATAGGGGTTAGTTGGGAATATGAATAATATACATTAAGAAAATATATTGTGACATAATATAAGATGTTGCATAATGATGATTTGTCAATAATCTGTCTTCTATTGTCTCCGTAATATAAAATGTGACACCATATATTATGTCAGAAATAATTGTATTAATGTCCATTCATTTTCCCACTCAACAACCATCGCCTGCAGAAAAGAAAATGTTTATTTTCTACTTTCCAGTGTACCATGATTGAAATGTAAAGTATTTTATTGAAAAACAAGTTTTTAAAATTTTTTTTTTCTTTCATGGGGTGGTTCATGTGTATGAAAAATGTTCTAATTATTGCCAAACTTAACCCATATACATACTTGATAGAGAACATCTTCAAAAACAAAATATTGATGATCATTTGAAGCTGTAAGTTGAACATCCTGAAAATAAATATTATCAATAGACAATATACAAGCAAATGTGTACCCTAAGATAATGATTTTGTTATAATTACTACTCACTTTAATAATTAATTTATCCACCATTAGATCATATTGCAAAACCAAACTTTTCAAGTAGTCAAAATATTTTTCTTCCTGCAAGAAGTTACATAAATTTGGAAAACATTCAGAAAAAGAGTAAAAACATCAATAATGCATCTATTTTAATGGCGTAACCACAAATTCGTGAAAGGGTAATTAATAAATAATTAGAACAAACTTATTTTTTGTAATATTAACTTTTCCACAAAGAAAATTATACACAAAGTACCGGTTTCGGCATTACACCAACAATAAAGAAAACGTATGTTTTAAAAAAAATATTTTGTCTATTTCACAAATAATATATAATATGGGAGTACTTTCGGTATTGCTACCATCTTCAGCCACGACTTAACAAATACAATAAAAATTTGCCGAAAGTACTCCCACATTATATATTATTTGTGAAATAGACAATATATTTTTTTTTAAACATACGTTTTCTTTATTTTTATCAAGTGTTTCACAACATCTCTGCAAAAATGTTAAGTATCATTACACCAACAGGTTCAAATTCATACTCTTTTCCTTGCCTACTTGATGTACCAATTAGAAGGGTTCGCATTCAGTAAACCTTTTTAGTTTGTAACTAAACCTGATGGTATACTGCTGAAAGCGATTGTTGATGTATATAATTTTTGTGAAATGGACAATATTTCAAAGAAATAGTAAATATGGATAAACTTAGGATGGTAATTATTTTCAAATTAATGAACTTATTGGAGATATTCATATCGAGGGTCCGTCAACTTGAGCATTGCTTTATTCTATTTTGAACTTTAGCATGGTAGAATTCCAACGCGGATTAGAGTTTCTCCCGAACCACAACTGCTATTGGACAGAAATTTTGTAGGCAATAATTCTTCGGTATGCCAGTTGACATAGGTACTTTGGAACATATGATCATATTATAGTGCACCTACAAACATCCGATCCAGCTACACAAAGTATAGGGGAAGTTACATAATCGATCAGAAATTTGATGTTACGTTTTCACTGAAATTTCATGATTTCCTCTGATTCTAACAATAAAAAGAAAAATCTGTTTTTGTGCTTGCGTATGTATGTGAACAAGTTAACTCCCAATAGAATGTATCGACAAGAAATTTTATATGTGAGTACAGTACCCCATAAGGACAACAGTTATCGATCTTCAGTGAAATTGGCTATAGGGAAGAGGGTGATTAGAAGAAACTTAACGCAAAAACTCTAATATCTGCCGTTATAATAAATGTATACATAAAATCTCATAAGTAAATTCAAAAGTCTGTAAGGACCACATCTATTAATAAATCGGTCGAAAGGAAAGGGAGGATCAGAGGGGAGGGGGGCTTAATAACTCTATTAACTGCCGATGTAATGAATGTACTGACAAAGAAATTGAAAATTGATTTTTATCCCAAATGCATGGAGGGAGATCAAAAATGTATTAATTAGTTCTGGGGAAGTACATTGCCGGTGAATCACCAGTCTTTTCTTTTCTCCCTTTGGTAACAAATAGAAAAAAAAGTACTCTTACATATTATTCTTCTAGAAATTACGTAAATGTACCTTATTCTTTTGTCACAATGTCAGGATATTCCTTCATCCTTTCATAAATACACAATAAGGTAAATTTTTTTCAAACATGGTTCACAAAAATGTTCAATTAATAATAAGTATATTTGAGCCGCCGGTAGCTCAGTGATATGCGTGCTTGCTTACAGAGCTCAAATTCAGCTCAAATCCGGCTGAGTCTCTTAGTTTATTTTATCTGAGAGGTCTTTTGGATGCGACGTTACGCGATGGTCCCGAGTTTGAACGATGTCAAGTACTACGATGCAAGACCCCCTACCCTAAGTGAATAACAATTTAGGGTAGACAAAATTCCCATAGTAGTGTCGGGTTAATGTCCAGCAGAGTGACGAAAGAGCGCTCTGGTAGTAGGCGATATGACCATGTAGTTAAGCCCCGGGCACAATAATAACTAACTGTTCCATAATACTACATATATTTTTCAAAATTACTTAATTTTCTTATTTTGTAAAAAAGTAATATTAAATATGGTTTACGTTAGCTTTAACTTCAGCACCCAAGACTTGAACCCACAATTTGGCTCTCAGAGATCTTGGTGCACCTTTCTTCAAAAACTCTTGAGTCACAGGAGCATGATTGCATTCCAAAACTGAAAAACAGAATCTGAAAATATTTTATTTACTATAAACGAAAGGTAGAAGCGTAACAAAAATTTTAATTTTGTAAATTATAAGAAGTGACCAACCTTTCTCTCCCAAAACAGTTCTTTCGGCTATCAGCGATGGATAATGTGAAGCATCCCCTTTCATGTTGGGGTTGACTCCTAGCAACGAGCCGCCTCGGGTTATCTCCCCATAAAGTGCTCTCTGAAACAACATTATTTATTTAAATTAAATAAAATGAATATTTCACAAGAAATGTATAAAAAAATTAAAAGTGCAATTAGTACACAGTTTTAAGTATAACTTCAGTGCCTAACTCTTCTAGTTTCAGTTTTTCTTTGTGCTAATAGACTATATTTTTATTTTTAATATTTTTATTAACATTGGTACAGGATAAGAAATAATTACGATTTTTCATTTGCGTTTCGGAGGAGGAAAACGCTACATCTACCTCAAAACATCCTGCTATAACTAAATAACGAAGTTACACTTCAAAAACTTTAGGTTTTGGGCATTACACCAGCGACAGGTCTAAATCTTCTTCAAAATTAATTATAAACTAAGTCTGTTTGTTTTATTCATTTATCATAAGTTTCCACAATATGTCCGCGTTTCTCAATGTTGACATTATTTATTTCGATAGAAACATCTATAGAGAGGGCGTCGATAGCTCAGAGAATAGCCCTTGGATTTTTTGTCTAAGAGGTGAAAATATCTTGAGCACGCCGCTCTTCGGATGGGACGTTAAGCGATGGTCCCGAGCCTGTGCGATGTCAGATACTCTTTAAATACCACTATCTTAGGTGAATAAAGATTTAGGGTAAAATTTAGGACTCTCATAGTAGAGTCGGACTCATGTCCACCAGAGTGACGAAAGAGCGTTCTGGTAGACATGAGTAGGTGATATGAACTGGTTGTTAAAGCTCGGACATGAGTCATAATAACTATTTTTATGCACTTTTGGCTCCTGTCATTCCGAATATCTTTCCATTATAATATGCATTTTTACCGATGAAATTACAGGCAATAAATGCATTGTTAGAATTTATTCAAACAATGAACGGAATTGATACTGCATTATTATAAACTATATTGATGGAGTCCGGGCAAACGGCAGGGTCGGTTCCAGAGGGAAGTTGTCGGGGAGGAGGGGCGATGGATGTTTCACTGAGTACAAATACAGTGTCGAAGAGGCTAAATTTTTCAAGCTGTATTCAATAATTCAATCCTTTCTTAAATAATCTGTGGTAGACATATTGTAGCTGCGTTAATTTTTTAAGTCACCTATTAGGCTATTGACATCTTTATATGCGCCACAATGCATAGATTCTAGCCGACTTTCGAGGTTGCCCTCACATTAGACTCTCTACAGTGATCTCATAATTATGAGGGAAACCCATTTCCCGCACAATATTGTTAGATATGTATTTATTTTGACTTTTACCATTTTCTTTTTACAAAATGATGAGTTTTTGTAGACTGGCATGATGATTAGAACAGCATCGAAAGCTGGCTAACATGAATAATAAAATCTGAGTTTTAATTCATATAGCTAAGTTAGTTTAATTGAAAATTAACTAAAAGTTACTTACAATCTCCCGAAAAGATTTCACCCTTAATGGCAGATGAATAAAATCCCACTGGATCTTCACAAAGCTAAATCAAAATTTGTACTTAGATACAAAAGAATTAAAAGTCATATAAGGAAAAAATAATGAAAATTTGTAATAATTAAGGAATGACTTACTTTAATGGCCTGTAATTTGGGCTTCGTATGCTAAGTAATACCTCCAGAAAGTCTTTTGGGGCGTAAACAGGTCGGTATTGGCTGAGATCTAGAATAAAGCGTTTTTATATATATTATTTAATTATATTTCATATATATTAACATCTATAAAAAAGAGTTGGTGAATCATCGAAAATGTACTTCCTCAGCACGAATTATTTAAGTTCTTGCTCTCCCTTCAAAACAAATATCCCCTTTGGGTTAAAAATCAATAGTTATAATATATTATATAGGAGCTTATGAATCCACATACCACATTTTGTGTCGATACATTCATTACATCGGCATTATCAGGGTTTTTCAGTTAAGGATGACCTTATAAAGCCATATTTCCCTTCAACATATTTCGCGTAAAATTTATAGGTGCCGTCCATATGGAGTTATAAATCCAAATATAAAATTTCATGTAAATACATTCAGTACATCGGCAGTTATTGGAGTTTTTGAGTTGAGCCCCCTCGATGAACCCCCCTCCCCCGTCCCTTCAGCCGATGTCGCTGAAATTCGATAGGTTATATTCTCATTGGGTTGTGACTTGAAATATTAACTTTCACATCGTCGATACATTCAATCGTTGTCGATACATTCATTACATCGGCAGTTATTAGAGTTTTTGAGATCTCCCTGATCTCCCTTCCCTTCCGCCGATTCCACTGAAACTCAATATGTGTAGTCCTGATATGGTTTTGAATTTATATATGACATGTCGTGTATACACATTCATTACAACAGTAGTTATCAGAGTTTATGTGGTAAGCCCCCCCCCCCCCCTCCTTTTGGTCTGTTTGGCTGATAACCAATACGTGTTGTCCTCATGGAGTTCTGGATACACATATGAAATCTCGATAAATTTATTCTATCAGGAGTTATCGTGTTCGCAGAGACAGATAGAATTTTTCTTTTTCATTTTTGGAATCAGGGGGTCGGAAAACTTGAAATACCGATGAAAACACAACATCAAGTTTTTGATCGATGACATAACCCCCTCTGTATACTTGGTGTAGCTGGCAAAGTAAATATGTATATTAATTATTATTATTATTTTTTTTTTTATCAGGCGCATCGACTGCAGAGCCCATTAACGCCAGCACAACTATTATTATAATCGTGACATCATGCGGATAAGGCTATCTCTGTGGATATTAGCTATTCCTCTGCGAAAGGCACCTTATAATGTTTTGGTGAAATAGTCCAGTGTATCGCTAGAATTGCAGCAGCTGGGATGTGTAGGCCGAGCTATCTTTCAGCACTGCTCGAGCATCGTGAGGCAGTCTATCTCTTTCTCGGTAGGGGTTGAGAACATATATATATATATATATATATATATATATATATATATATATATATATATATATATATATATATATATATATATATATATATATATATATATATATATATATATATTATTATAACAATAATAAAAATACGTACCTATATCATAAACACTCAACTCGTTCCATTTTTCTTTTAATTCCTCTCTGTCGGAGTGAGATCGAAATTGCGATAAATGCACTTTGATTTCTGAAGCCATCGAGTTCAGAGATTTGTGTATTCGTTTTTCCCATGTCATCTGTCAATATAATAACAACTTTAATTATTTTAATATTTTAATTTTTTTTTTTTTTTTTTCTATAACAGTAAACTTATTTGGAAGTTATTTCAACAATAAATAAAACAATCTTCTTTTCGAAATATTGTCTATTTCAAAAACTATATATACATAGATACATATAATAGATAATAGAGAATGGCGGAAATAGAAGTTTGAAGTTGGAGGGCTGGGGGGAATTAAAATTTGCTAAAGTTGAGGGGGGTATCCGGAATGAGGATGCATATCGATTAATATATCGCTGTTCTGTATAAAAATCGTGGTATCGATATGCAAGATTGGATGCACAGAGTTGGTACTTATGAGAAATTATTATTGGCACAAATCTACAATCCCACAATCTTGAGCTTAGTAGGTTAGCACGCTATTGCATTGCGAAATGGCGTTAGGGAAGGTGACAACGATTTGCAGTAACAGGTACAAACATAACAGTACCTACTGCCTTTCACTGGTATTTATAAATCTGTTACCAGAACGTTGGGACTACTCCATTCTGTTACTACCAGTTTCGGTATTACAGCATCGTCAGGTTTAGTTATAAACTAAGGTAGTTTGCTGAGTGCGAAACATTCTTATATATCAAGTACTGCCAACAAACTGACAATTGACAAGACTATAATAAGCCTAATATGGACATACGGCCTCAAATTACAGAGTTCAGTCAAACAGTCCAATATAAACAGCATCTAAGCAACAGGAATCCTTTCCAGTTCAAAATCTTCCGTCAAATTGTAAATGCTCCCAAATAAATCCATGAAGATCTAAACATCCCAACTGTCCAGGAACTAATCCAGTCCTTGTAAATTCTGATTAAGTACCAAAAAAATGTACCTATTACCTGAGCTTTTCTCAAGTAGGCAAGAGGCTCTTTGTTTGATGTAGGTCCCTTGTGTGAACGTAACCAGTGGAAAACGGTATTTCTTAAATCATTTTCCATACCCGCTTCTTTCATTGCTTCCAAGAGGGTGTTTTTAAAATCACTTTGCTTCACACTAGGCGTTGCTACCAGTCTCTGAAATCAGGGGAATACAAATAAGGGTAATATTATACATTGTCATCATAAAACTATTCTATAGGAAAATAAAGAAAACGTATGTTTAAAAAAATATATATATTGTCTATTTCACAAATAATATATAATATGGGAGTACTTTCGGTATTGCTACCATCTTCAGCCACGACTTAACAAATACTGAGTAGTCGTGGCTGAAGATGATAGCAATACCGAAAGTACTCCCATATTATATATTTTGTGGAATAGACAATATATACATATTTTTTTTTAAACATAAGTTTTCTTCATTTTTATCAAGTGTTTCACAATATCTCTGCAAAAATGTTAAGTATTATTCTATAGGAAAGCCAAAAAAATACTTTGAGGCAAAAATTACCTTTTTTTTTTTGTAAAACAAATATATACTTTTCCACAATTTCCTCGACAGTTATCTTTTCAGAATGTTGAATTTTCAGAATATTATTTCTATTAAAAGGATCGACGAGAGGGACAACATTTTATTCTTCGAATAAATTATACTATTTGTATACGATACGATTTGAAACAAATACAATATATACTTCAGAAAAAGCTTTACTTAAAGAATCAACGAGAAGGTCAAAATGTGATTCTTTTCGGATAAATGATATTATTTGTACATGATATGGATTTGTAACAAATACAATATATATGTACTTCAGGAAGAGCTTTACAGAATCGATGAGAGGGTCAAAATGATATGCTCTTCGGATAAATGATATGATTTGTCTACGCTATGATTTGTAACAAATACAATATATACTTCAGCTTTACTGCTGGACTTAGAAGTCGACGAGAGGGTCAAAATTTTATCCTTGTGGGATAAATGATAATTTTTGTATAAGATATGTTTTGTATTAAATACAATATATACTTCAGGAGAAGTATTACTGCTGGACTTAAAGGATCGACGAGAGGGTCAAAATGTTTTATCTTTTCGGATAATATGATTATATGATTTTTACTTTTCATATCTCAAAGAATAAAATGTTGAGCCTCCCTCAGTCCTTTTGATGAAGCTCCTGAAAAAAAATTTAAAAACTAACACTTTTGGGCTTTTCAAGAAAATTCTGAATTTATGTAATATATATTTTTTCACAACTTTATAATTCTTCCATTTATTTTCTGTTTTTTAAAACCTAGCAGTTATAGAAGTATTGGGAAGTACTCTCATCATCAGTATCCATAATTTATCAGCTAGTTTTTATTGTAAACATTTTTTCTTCATATTAAAAATTATATTCTTTTTGCAGAACGTATTTTATGAGTTGACCTCCTCTATCTTATAAGCTTATAAAACAGAAGTCGACTCATAAATTATGTTTTCATCATTTCATCATTCAGGAAAAAGTGTTTACAATAAAGATTAGCAAATCAATTTTGAATACTGATGATAAAAATATCTATATTTATTAAGGTTGTAAACACCAAAAAATAAATGGCAGAATTTCAAAGCTGTGTATATATAATGTTATGTAAAAAAATAAGTGGAGGGTAAATAGTGGAAAAGTACCAAAAAAAAGTAAATTTTTTAAATTGTTTAATTCAACAAATTGATTGTACAGGTAACATGTGTTTGTCAGTTTTTTTACTAAGTTATACGTACAAAATTTGTTTACAAACGTACAGACATCATGTTGAGTATTGTTGATTCGAACTGGGGGAATTGATATTGATTTTAAGTCAAAAGAGATCCACATGTTAATTTCCAATTTTTTGACCGCAATCAATAGTGTTCCTCCATAGTTATTTCAATTTGTATAGAAAGAAAATAAAACAATATTCACCACAAATTTAAAACATAATATACTCACTTCGATGTCTTCATAGAAATTTTTATACATAGACATATTTCTTAAATCTACAGTGAGTCGTTCGGCTGTTAAGTGAATACTGTCCTTGACATCTGCCATTTTTGTATAAATAATTAAGTTTTATAAACTTTTTATAAATAATTCACAATATTATACAAAGATTTAAAACAACAAATATCATACAGTGTTGTTTACATCGTCCTTAGCGACTGTCTTGCGTGATGTAGCCCTGGATCTTCAGATCTACGTGCCAGGAACCAAAAAGATAACAGCAATAAAATTGATTTTCTTTCTTCAATAAGTTAATGTACTTTTTTTTTTTTGTAATTTTGTTTATTTAAATGTCTTTTTTTTTTTGTGTAAAGGTTTTATTTATTTCAAAATTTTGATATACAACTCAAACATAATATATTATAGATGTTTCTGTAATAATATGATCTCTTGACCATTTTAATAATTGATAGTCACTATAGCAACCTTCCTACAGTAAATGATGAATTATGAATAATAATATTTATTTAGCCATACTTTATTTTTTATTATTATTACAGTGAATTACTCATTATAACCATTACATTATAACCACGTAAACTGAAAGTTTAAAATATTTAAAATTATAATTTTGTGCTTTCTATTGTCAACACCTAATTTACAATTTACTTTAATACACGCTATAGAGGTTTTCCCATTATGGCTTTAATTACTAGGTCATATCACCCACTACCAGGGCGCCGGTAGCTCAGTGGTATGCGTGCTTGCCTTCTGAGTTCAAGCTCGTGAGTTCGATACCCGGCCGAGGCACTTAGTTTATTTTGTCTGGGAGGTAAAGTGAACTTAAGCACGTCGTCCTTTGGATGGGACGTTAAGCGATGGTCGAGCCTGTACGATGTATCGTTAAAGACCCCATTTAGGGTAGGCAAAATTTAGGACTCCCACAGTAGAGTCAGGCTCATGTCCACCAGAGTGACGAAAGAGCGCTCTGGTAGTAGGTGATATGACCTCGTAGTTAAAGCCCGGGCATGAGTCATAATAACTAACTGACAGAGCGCTCTTTCGTCGCTCTGATGAACATTTCATCTAGGTACCCAGATTTATTCACCTACAGTAGGGGTCTTTAACGAGTACCTGACATCATCAAATCTTAGGACCAGAGCTTAACGTTTTAAACGAAAAAGGGCGTGCTCATGGTTTTTTCGCCTCCTAGAGGAAAAACTAAGGGGCTCGCCCGGGTTTCAAACCCGCGATCTTGAGCTCAGTAGACTGGCACGCTAGATTCAACTCTGAGCTACCGGCGCGTTCATTATTGAAAGTAATGGAAAAACGCTACTAATGAAAAGATACGTTCGATGGTTGCTTAAGCGCTAAGCAGTGTAAGTAAGTAAGCAAATATGTTTTTCGGGACAGTGGGAGTAGTGGAACTTAAGTTGAATAATATGAAATTTCCAATAATAATAGTATTAATTTATTTTTATTATTATTATATTTTTGTTTGTCTTTATATACGATGTCTCTATAACGGTGTTATTGTTTATTTACAGACATCCATTGCCCCGGTAGGGAGTTCTATCTATGAAATGAAACCCACCCGGATGGAATTGGAACCCGCGACCATGGCAAGACAAAGCGTACGCTCTAGTCCTCACGGCCACCATGGTCCCCCAATTATTAATCTAAAATGTTTATTAAATTTTATACTGTTTAAAAGTACGTCGTTAACTCAGGGGTAACGTGCTTGCCCATGAGTTCAAGATAGCGGGGTCACAACCCATCCGAGGCTCTTCATCTTGACTTCACTCCAGCTTGGTCGTACAGCGGACATTTGAGGACTACATGTACTGCAGTCTCGATGTCACTGCACGAGCAGTTTGTACAGGTTTCTTAAATGAGTTTTTCACAAATTGAAGAAAAAATGAGTCTTTTCTAATTTTTTATTTATTCATTTGTGTGGCGTCATACGATTTGGGACATTATTATAGGTTTTATCGATATTAGTATTTAGATAAATGCCAATAAAACATATTAAAATATCGTTTTGAAACCAATTTGTTATAGAATTTTGCTTTATTTACGAGAAAACGATTAATCCTGTAGAAAACATTATTCTTACCAAAAATATTCCTTATTAATTTTTTTTATTTCTTCAGATCCACAACAGAAGCTTGACTTTATCACATTGGTTTTTTTATCTGAGAGGTACAAAACGTTGAGAACGCCTTTCTTCGGATGGGACATTAAGCGATGGTCCCGAGCCTGTTCGATGTCACATACTCGTTAAGGACTCTACCCCAGGTAACTAAACCTGGATAGGCAACATTTCGGACAGTGGAGAAGGGCTCATGTCCACCAGAAGACGAAAGACCTTCTCTCGTTGGAGGTGATATATGTAACCTTGTTAGCAATATCACCCTGTCCCAAACTATCAATAGTACTATCGATTAATAGGTAGAATTTGACTATCGAATATTATTGATAGTTATATATATATATATATAATATCGAGTGTAATATCGAATTTGAAATTGTGATCTAAAATTAGCGGTTTTGCTCTTTCCAATTTCTCACCTATATATTTTATAAGTTTACTGAATTTTCGTAAACATTGATAGAACTCAAGTAAAGTTTAATATTATTAGAACCTTGGCATTGTCGTGACTGATCTAAATCGTTTCCATCGTCTTCAGTAATATTAAAATAAATTACTGGATGTTTTCGTTAGAGGTGATGCTTGAGATTTGATGTGTTACCTGAACTTCGGTATTCCTTTTTTCATTCTTTACGTCGCGCCAACTTCTTAAGCCCAACATCTCTATCAAAAAGCTCCCACACATTCGAATGATTTTTCCGTTTCACACCGCTCATGCCTCAGACTAGTAATAAATTTTTTTTTAAAACGAAGCAAAATCGAACTAAGAATAATACAAACTAAAATACACTTAGTAAAGAAAGAAGTTTAAAGGAACTGATAGTACTGATTAGGACGGAACTTCTTTTCTTGATTATTGACAGAATAGTCAACCGTACGGAAACCGAACTCTTTTCCCGAGAGCTGCGATTGCTTTTCTTGTTCGAAATTCATGTTTCAGAGTTTCTGGGGGTGACGCGGGCTTACCACTGAAACCCCAATAACTGTCGGTGTAATGAATACATCAAATTTTATATACGAGGTTTGTTCAAAAAGTAACGGGAATTTTGTAATTTCGCCGGCTGTATTAGTCCGATTCGCGTGATTGTTTCGTTGGTAAACATGTCTGAAAAGTATCTGTACATTGTTAGCCAAACCGGATGTTTAGTCTGCTGTCAGCTGTCAAAGAGGTTACATATTTTTTGGTTCGATCGGCGATTATTTATTTGTTTACAAAATGGATCAGAGAATTTGCATTTTGCTATAAGAATGGAATAAAGAGCAGCAAATATTGCTTTTGGTGAGTCTGCTATGAGTAAAACTAGGGTTTACGAGTGGTATAAGCGTTTCCAAGAAGGCCGTGAAGACGTTGGATATGACGAGCGCCCTGGACGCCCCAGCACGTTTTTTAACGGCATAGTGCACCATGAGTTCTTGCCACAAGGTCAAACGATCAATAAGGAGTACTACCTACAAACGCAACGCCGTTTGCGTGAAGCGATCCGAAAAAAACGCCCGGTTTTGTGGCGAAACAATTATACGAATACGAATAAATAAAATTCTTTTCAAACACCGAAAATGTTCGTTATGTTTTGAAAACACTATATATATATATATCTGGGAGGTCAAATAAACTTAAGCACGCCGTCCTTCGGATGGGACGTTAAGCGATGGTCCCGAGCCTGTTCAATGTCAGGTACTCGTTAAAGACCCCTACCCTAGATGAATAAAAATTTAGGGTAGGCAAAATTTAGGACTCCCACAGTAGAGTCGGGCTCATGTCCACCAGAGTGACGAAAGAGCGCTCTGGTAGTAGGCGATATGACCTCGTAGTTAAAGCCCGGGCATGAGTCATAAAACCTATATATATATATATATGTATATATATAGGTTTTATGACTCATGCCCGGGCTTTAACTACGAATATTATATATATTATATATGTATATATATTATATATATGTATATATATATATATAAAACACTATATATATAGTGTTCAAAAAATAACGTATATATATGTATATGTATATATATACATTACATAGGGGTTTCTATCCTTATACCAAATTGTGTGACGATACATTCATTACATCGGGAATTATTCTCTTCTCTATTTTTTCTTCACTATTTAATCAGGGCGTCGGAAAACAAGAAATCCCGGTGTGAATATTCGACATAGAACTTCAGATCGATTACATAACTTTCCCTATACTTCGAATATCTGAGGAAATAAAAAATATAAACACTCCTTCCAAAATTAAAATATAATTTTCCTTCATACCCCGAAATATCAGAAATGAAAAATATTTCCCTAACTTTCCGAACCCCCCTAGGATTAAGGATAATATTGTAGATTAAATAAAAAAAACAAATATTTTTTTACTTGATGATATTTTTAAACTTGTACAGTAAACAAATAATTATTACTTCTTTTTTTTTTTCCCTCATACATTTAAATACTATATAATACACTCACTCAAATTGTTTATAAAATATATTCTGTACATAGGTAACATGAAAAATATAATAATATAAATCACAAACTTAGTGTAAGAAAATAAAATTATTATATATGGACAAAATCCGAAGAAAGGTTGCATATGACGAAACGAAATTTGATGGTTTCTCAACCTTAAAACATTCCTTTTTTTCAACCAAATAAATAGTAACACATCTCTTGAAATCATTGTAAAAGTTAAACTTAAGAGAAAACTATATTTTTAATTTTTACACCTAAAATTCTTGTAAATAATAATAATTTAAATATTGAAATTATAAATATAGATAATTTTTAACTGTAATTTTTATAATGATTTTAAGAGATATAATAAAATATATTTGGTTGAAAGGAGGACTGTTTTAAGGACCAGAAACTTTGGAAATATCGAAATCGATAATTTCGAAGTAAGAAACCTTTCTTTGTATCCGGTCAAATATGCAGAAGTCATAGAAAGCCAAATAATATTTATATCATAAATTTATGTATATTTAGGTAACTCTATAAGTTTAAAGCAGTTTTTTTGTTTTTTTTTTTTATTATTATTTTTTCTTTATATTAAATTCATTGACATCCATATTTACAGTGAGACATTTCAAAAAATATATAAGAAAATAAAAGGCAAATAAATAAAAATAATAAAATGTAAGTTATTCCCCAACCAAAAAAAAAAAAAAAAAAATGCTTTTCATGCTATTATTTAAGCATTATTTATTTCAAATATATTTTTTTTATGATTTGGGATTAATAAATGAATGAATAAAAAAAAAATGACGGAATAGCGTTATAAATAAAACTTTAATGATCATCTTTAAAAACGTTACTGAATAGTTAATAAAATAAAAATAATTAATAAAGACTCGTTTAATTATTTTTTTGTCTTCTTTATTTTAAATTGGATTTAATTGAACAGAAAAAATATAAATAAACATACATTAAATATTCAATCTCTGCTTACATACAAGCAATTCCCAAATTTTACATATATTACATAAAAACACTTCCGGCAATATAAAACTAGGAAGAAGAAAAAAAAAAAAAATTATTTTGGCAATATTTTTATTGTATACAAAAAGGAATTAGTCTTTCTCCAAAAGTATTTTTTATTATTTTTTTTTTTTTACTTACACATTGAACATTTATTTTGTCCATTTTTTCTTCTAATAACGACATCAGAAGCCATATTTTTATAGGTATTTTTTTTTTGTTTTTGTTATTTTTTTTTTCAAATTATTAATTTTTTTCTTTTTTACTTTTGGACGAATACATTGCCAACATTATAAAAAATACTGACATATACGGCTTAATCGTCTCTTTTCACAAAAGAGGTTATCAATACACGATTTATACACATATACATAAAGGTTTTTTTTTTTTTTTTTTTTCCATATTTATACATTTAATTTTAATACAAATGCAGTCAGGGTTTTAAGAAATGTATAATTTATTGGACTGTTTCATAGTAAAAATCAATATCATTTCATCGAACAATTTTACAACATTTAATATCTCCTTAAGATTTAAGTGTATAATCTATGAATTATTAAAATATAATTATGATATTTATAAAAATAACGAAATTAATTACATTTCAGTAAATACAACCAAAATGTTTTATTCATTTTTTACATCCCGAAAATTGCTAATTAAAAAAAAACTATTTACATACTTATAATTAATTGTTTTTTACTTTTCAATGAACGTAATGCATTCAATGAACGTAATGTATCCAATGAACGTAATATATTCAATGAACGAAATGTATTATACAGGATGAGAGAGAACTTAGATATGGACCAGTCAATGTTTTCAGCAGCGTCTTACTCAAGAAAAAAAAAACTTGTTGGGTTTTTTATTTTTTTAATATTATATGTTTACAAACTTTTTTTAACCCTTATATCGGTAGCGTTTTGTGTACTGAGCTCAAGGTCATGAGTTCGAAACCCGACCGAGCCCTTTAGGTTTTGTATAAGGAAGGTGAAAAAAAAAAACGTTGAGCACGACGTTCTTTGATGGTCCCGAGCGTGTATTATATCAGTTACTCCTTAAAGATAGCTTAGGTGAAACATCTGGGTTGGAAAAATTTAGGACTTAGGAATAGAAATATACATATTGTGACGTATCTCTGAAAAGCTCATTTTTTTTTTCTAAAATGCAAAATGATTTTCGAGTATACAAAGAGATATTGCACATTATAGAGTATTGGAAAAATAAGAATTATTCATATTTTTATCAAATGCAACACTGTTAATTAATTTATAATTAACAATAAAATTATTTGAAAAATGCAAGAAAATTTATATATCATGACTGAAAGTTTACTCGACACTATCAGCAATTCATGGTTCAGGCCAGGCTACAAAAATTAAATTATTTGACATAATCTTTCTTTCAAACTGCAATAGAATGTAATTTTTTTTTAAAGTAATAGTTTTACGTGGAGACTGAATTCATTTACAGAATTATTCGATTTTCTATAACTAAATGTCCTCAATGTCAACAATAAAGGTTCTTTGAATTATTTTTAAGATACATTTTTTCATTAACCGTGGTGTATTCGATACACAAAACATAAAAGTTCTATATCTCTGGATATACTCGATGTATTTTATATAATGTTTTCCGGATTGATTGCAAAATATATTAGCTTTTACACCATATATAATGTATTTAAAGCTAGGATTAAAAACAAGGAAATTACACTTATTTTTCAAGAGAAGATCGTTACTGAAGAAAATGGCTTGGTTCGTATTAGGTTCACACCCAGTGTTATAGGGCGGCGATTTTGGATTTTTTTTTTTTTTTTCTTATGAATAAAAGAACACTAATCTTATATGATAATAAACATTTGTGGCCAGGGTGCATGCTATATAATTATGTAATAATAACAATTTTGCTTTCTAACTAGAAACATGTGAAGTAGGTCCATCAAAAAGGGATACTTCAATAGTTGCCATGATTAAAAATTACTATTTTAACATCTAACAATATACAATTAATACATAAAAATGTTTAAATCATTACATAAATTATGGTTATTTACCATTGAAATTTTAAATATTTATACATATACACATAGATACTGTCTTTAACATGAACACATATATCAGTTACATAAACTCACCAAATAAAAATACAATTCAGGCATTTTTTTTTCCTTCCAAAACATAAATATTCATGTGAATAATAATTAAATTCAAATAAAATCCAAGAAACATTTAAATTTTATTGGCAACAGTTGTGATAGGTTTACACCAAAGTTGCAAATATGAGATTTGTCGCATAATGCAAATGTTGCAAAGGACAAAACTATAGCATGCTATTAGAAAATAATCAACATAGCAAATAACAAAAGTTCAATGTACTCCCAAAACAAAGGGTATTTTGGCAAAAAAGAATTTAAAGGAGTTCCTCTCGAAAAGTATTTTGAGAAAAAATTAGTAAATAGTACCTTGGTGTAAACCCAACATTAGACACTAAATTACATAATAATTACAGAAATACATACATGAAAAATAATAATACAATTCAAGCAAAGAAGTAGCGACAGATTTGACGCAAAGATCTTTAGAGCAATTGTTATCTCTTCACTTGAAATGTTATAAGGCCGTTATTACGCTAAAAATAATAATAATAAATGTCATTCTTGTCCCTATTAAATTGAAAATGCTACACAAAAAATGTACCAAATCTCCCCAACCAACCGGAGCATTCTGCTTGTAAGTTGCCGAATGAACAGAGGTTCACACAAAGATAGAGGTATAACTTCGTTATTTTGGGAAATATGATTAACGACCAACATATAAGGAACGACCATATTTAAGGAACGACCTACATATAAGGAACGACCACATATGAAGAACGACCTATATATAAGGAATCATCACCAGTGGTACATCACATCTACGCAGCGTAGCAGTTACAGAACATATTGTCCTTTTCCAGTTGTCCTTTAACCGCTACGCTGTGTGAATGGGATGTACCACTGATGATGACGCTGTTGCGTTGAAAACCGGATTTAGTCAAAAATAAAAAAGTGGGACGACAAAATCTTTTATTTCTATACCAGTTACTCGTTAAAGACCCCCCTACCCTTGGTGAATAAAAATTGAGGACTCCCATAGAAGAGTCGGGCTCATGTCCACCAGAGTGACGAAAGAGCGCTCTAGTAGTAGGCGATATGACCTTGTAATTAAAGTCCGAGCATAAGTCATAATTACTAACTTCCCTTCAGGTAAGGGATAAGATAAATAGCTGTCAAATATTATAAATTAATAACGACCTATAAGGTAGCACCAAACACATGAAAAAATAATTTAAATAAATAAAAAATTGTTATGTTCAAAGAATGTTTAGGAGAAGGCCATGAATGGGTCCGTACATAAAGGATAGTTCTGTACACATATAGGCCATACACTCAAACGACAGTCCTTACAACTATATTCACAAGCATTTCCTTCAATTAGAAAAAAAAATGAAAGATTAATTTTTAATAAGAAAATGCTTACAAATTGTAATTAAATAACACAAAATAACTATACATAATCTTATAATAATAGTCTCTTTTTTTAAATATAAATATATATTATATACATAAGCTCTAAAAATTCATTAGTACAAAATTTTAAATGTGTGCTCATCATTCTTCATAGTTTATTAACATGTATAATTCGGGGTTTCGACACAAGTAAAATAATTTTTATTAACCAGTGTTAACATATCGTACTGTTAGTTCAATAGTGCAATAACTACAAAAATTTTAGAATTTCAAGTTATGGCTGTTTTGGAAGGCTATCACACCCAATTCGTATTCGTATTGTATCTTTCAGTTATATACTGTTCTAGAGCCTGTACGTTTTCAAAGTAAATGTATACTCCCCGGATTTTCATAATTAAATACATAATTAGAGTTGCATTAAAACTCAATATAATATATATTTCTTATTCTTTTCGATAAAATGTTATTTAACTATATAAATAAATGCAGACTTTCATTTAATAAATAAGGTGCTTTGCCAAAATTTTCTATGCCAACGAGTGACTCAAAACGTTATTTTCCCATTCACTTTGAAATCTACTCGTTGAAAGTTGTGACACTTTTGAACTGAAAGTGCGATGAGAACCAAACGTTTTAGGAACACATAGATCTAAAAATCTTATTTAAAAGATAAATGAATAGTTAAAGTGAAATATATAAAAATTGGACCTCTTGGTATTTAAACCATGATTTACAAAAAATAAAATAAATAAAAACTTAACGATACATCCCAAATTATAAAGTTAAACAGACTATATAATACTGTGTGGATGGGGCAGTGTTTGGTCACCGCTAAAATCACAGTTATATTTCTATGTATTTTTTTAAAATAAATATATTTCAATTTGTTTTTGGGGCATTAAAGATTAGGATTTGTCTCCTATAGCCGAGAAAGAGTAATCCTAGGGTACAGTGAATGTGAATCGTCTCATAGAAAGTGATTATACATTTTTTTCTCTCTTTATGTTGATTGTTTCTATGTTCTTGTGCGGAACCCTTCAAAGAGTAAATTTTGGAAGCTATCATCAATTTTTAATAATGTTTTTCAATACAACAACTAGACTACTCCTTATCGGCTAAATGGTTCTAACCAAAGATAATTTATTTAAATTAAGGAAAAACTGTCGTAGATTTAGAATAGAACAGCAGCCTGTATAGACATTATCCTTTCTGCCCAAGCTGGAAGTGTACAAGAAAAATATAAAAAGAAATATAACAGTAATTTCAACCATATCCAAACCTAGGTAGGTAGAGTGGGGGAGAAGATTACATAACGAGAGGCTTACTATCGGGACTTTTTGACAAAACGGATATTGTAGGGATCCTCTGCCAGTTCGGGGTACCTCTGAACATCCCGGATGTGCTCCCCATCAAAGCCAGTGACAAAGCCTGACTTGATCAGCTCCTCTGCCTCCTGCTGGGTCCAGTCCCTCGACGTGGGCAGACCATTTCGAAGTAGGTCTCGTTCCTTGTGCCACAGCTTCCGAAGACCGGAGGACTTGGCGTGATGAAGTAAACGTTGTTTTTCTCGCTCCACTGTGGTGCCGTACCGCAGGTTGATTATGGCGTTGGGACGATGGATCTTAACATCCAGAACCTGTGAAAAGAAAATAACTGATAAATAACCTGCTTCCAAAAGTGTTAATATGATGTAACTTTAAATAAAAACTTTTGATGTGTAAAGATCTTAGCTCTCGGTAGGGGCTATGTCAGACCGTAACTCTCGTTGATGCATGCGTGTAAGTGTATGTGTGTCGGACGGTTGCGCGCACAGCGCACAAACAACTACACACTTTTTTATTTGTGTATGTGTTATTGAGCATTTCTACGTGCATGGACGAAGAAAGTGAAACAATAAAACATGATTAGATTTAGATATAACATTGCATTTTTACAACATTATTGATCATATTTACCGTTGCAGTGAATTTAACAAAAATATCAATATTACGAACTATAAAATGATCTTTCGTTAAGAAACTTTTACGTTAAGATGCTTCGATAGCTTAAATGTGTCACAATAAATTTTGTGGTAAAAGAAAATAATAGAGCAGTGTAAATCTAAAAAATATAATTATTTTAGCTATCACAAACCTACAATTTCATGCATAAAAGAAATTGAAGAACAGTAAATTTGAAAGTTTAATTACTCATACTACTTTTCTTACTATAACATTATAAAACAAATTTTAATGAGAATCAGAGAACGACTTTCTCAATTTTTTCAAATACCAAGGTGTATTTACCTTTCATTCATTTTAAATATTATATGGAGCAAGACCGGAACAGTTAATACTTTTGACCATAGCCTTAGAAGAGGAAGATTCATATACCAGTCAAAAAACGTTGGTTTACCTTCCCAGATCCTGTTTCCCCCTCCTTCTCGTGAAAGGTCGTATTGAACTGAGATCCGAACCGTTTGAGCTGAGCCCTGTCCTCTGAGGCACGCCATTGGTCTTCCTTCACAAAGAAGAAAGCATCCTGGAGTGTGCCATGAAGGACCATGGTAAAGGGGAGGAGGTAAGTGTTGTTGAAGACGGAGGTAAGGACGTCCCGGTAGATGGGGTTGGCGGTGGGCACACTGTGAATGATGGCTCGGCCCTCGTGGTTCCTGGAGACCAGGATCCCATGGCCGAAGGGGGGCTCCGACTCGGCTCCTGGCTCTAGACTCAGAAGACGGAGAGTGGCATCGTGGCTGGCCCCGAACGCTCCTCTCACTGGGTTCAGACCTGAAATATATACACATACTAATAAGTATGAAGCAAAAGTATTAAAACATACGAGAGAAAGTACAGAAATACGTTATAATACGAAATTCAGCATCAAAGATATGCTATCATTAAAATATTATTATTTCATATTATTTATTTATTTTATTAATATTGGTTTACTTAGTTATTATTATTACTTATATATTTTCCCCTCTTTTCTATATTTGCTTGCACATTGTGATCTGAGGAAGGGACTTACGAATACCGTTCTGAAAGAAGGCACTTAGAAGAATAATAAAGAATACTTATCATAATTTGAAATATAATTAAAAATCTCTTATATATTAGTAGGTATAATTACTTATAATGGTTCCCCGAAATATTTTGGCTCCTACTTTAACTACAACGCAATTTGAATGAAATTATAACAAAACTTGTATTAATATAATTTGTTCTATACGTATATATATATACATATATATATATATATACTCGTAGGATTATATATATCCCCCTCGTATATATACACCCTCCTCTGTTGTTCACTAGAAGGACTAACAGAGGAGGGTCAAAATATTATTTTATCCTATTATGTATCCGAAATAATACAATTTTGACCCTCTCGTTGGCCTTTTTAATGAAACGTACCGGGCGGTGGGGAATTAAAAGAAAATGCAATGTCGGGAAATTAACGAAAAAGAGACATTTTGATACTAATTTGTAATCTATTATTTATTAACTATTTTTTAACTATTATTACTAATCAAATATGTGTCCGAATCTAACATTTAATAAAGTATATGTATCTAATTTACTGAGCTTAAGGTGGGGGCCAGGGCCCTTGGGTTTATAATCTGCGAGGTGAAAAAACCTGACCAAGCTGTCCTTCGGATAGGACGTTAACGGACGGTCCCGAGCCTACATGATGTCAGGTACTCGTTAAACACCCCTACCCTAGATAAAACATTTTTAAGGTTGGCAAATGACCTCTTAGTTAAAGCCCATGAGTAACAATAACCAACTAACTATGTATCTTATTTATAAGCTGAGAAACCTACAATGCCGGGAAGAAAGTGCTGTGTGGTTTGCAGTCATTTATAGTGAAAGTCATCTATGAACAAACCTGCAAGAGCGGGTTCCTCTTCAGAAGCAAGTGGATTCAGTCGAACCTGAGACTGAGGCAATGAAGAGAGCCTGTTTCTCATGAACTTCTCAGAGAGGTGCGACAAAAATCCAGAGGTTACAGTGAACGGTGAACTGAACTTGGAGTCATGGAGGCCAATTAGTTGAACGAAGTTTCGTTCCAACTGAGGCGCAAGACTAGCCAGATCGAATCCAAGGCGGGATAGCCAACTTTCCTCGTCTGAAATTAAAGAAAATATACATGGAAAATTAGGAAACTTTGTAAAAATTCACAAAAATACATTTATTATATCATTTTTATTGTTATGTCGTAAAAAACACCGAGTTTAGGGCTCTCAAATAATAAAAGAGTTGAACAGCATGATTTGTATGCAAACACTTTTGGAGTTATCTAAATTGATCACTTGAGCTATTTAAAAATATAAATTAAAATCATCGGCAATGAACTTCCCCAGAACTAATTATTAAATTAAGTGTTCGTTCTCCGTCCAAAACCAAACGACCATTTGGGTTAAAGATCAATAGTTGACTTACATAGGGGCTTCTGCAATCTCATATTAAACGTGTCAATACATTGATTATATCGGAAATTATCGTGTTCACGCAGCATTTTTGTTTACATTTTTGGAATCAGGGAGTTGGAAAACATGGAATTCCGGTGAAAACTCCACATACAATTTCTGATTACATAACTTTCCCTATACTTCATATAGCCGGGGAAGTAAAACCTGAGATATTGGTTCCATTAAAGCTTCCGTTCAACACGTAACCGGCTTATAGCAAATACAGTGGAATCCCGATATTTCGTATCCCGATTATTCGTATTTCCGGCTAATTCGTACAAATTTGCCGGTCCCTAGAGAAAATCCCGATAAGTGGTATAAAAACAATGCATTTCGGACCCCTCGGTAATTCGTTTCATTATTATGCTCGAGGTCACTTAAAACGTCTTATAATTCGTATTTTCAGCTTAAAACCCTCGTTAATTCGTACTGTTTTCAAGAGGGGGAGAGAGGACAGTGAGAGACGAGAGAGCAGAATGAGTGCGAGATAAATGTTTTGTAGGAAATCACGAGATTCCTACAGAACCAAAGGGTTGAGCGAGTGAGAGACAAGTTTTATATGAAATCTGTAATTCGTACTCTTTTCACTGAAAGGAAATGAGGAGAGGGGAGGGGGAAAGTTTTAGCAATTTTATTGATCTTTTCTAACATTTTTTCGAACCAATGTTTTATTGGTGTTTATTTAGTCTCGAACATAAGTATGTACATATTTTTTATTGCAGGTATTGTTTATTGTATAGTTTAGTATAAAACAGTGTTTATTGCATAATTTTTATTCTTACCACATTGTACATACTTCTTAATACATACATATTTGCATTAATACGTTTTTAATTTTTTTTATTTTGTACTCCCGATAAATGGTAATCCCGATAATTCGTACCAAACCGTCACCAACCTTGACCATACGAATTATCGGGATTCTACTGTACTAGAATATCTTGTAAGTGCTTGTGTTAGTTAATAAAGTATTTAATTCATTCATTCGGTCTGTTATTGACTCTACCAACTCACAATCAATAAACACAATGAAATGAGCTGTAACTTACCTTCAAGACGATGAACTGTCCGATGTACGTTGATAGGATCGTTTCCATTGAACCGGTACAGATGAAGTTTGGTTGGATTGGAGAGTCTTTGGACGGCCTCTTGCCACATGGGTGCCATCCACTGGCCGATCAGGGGGTCGTATACCTTCCCACCTGGCATGTGAACCAACGAAGTCACCTGAAATAGACACCAACCATGTTACAACCTTCTATTTGGGTGATGTTTGTCAATATTGTTACATCCTTTTACCTGTCTAGAGACCAGGGGCGTAGCCAGGAGGGCAGGGGGGGGGGGGGGGGGTGGGGGGAGGGCACGTGGAGGAAAATTAAATGAACTAAGAAAATTGTAGATTAAAAATTCCGTCTCAATGATCTCTGCATGCTAAGCGTGCACAGAAAGTTACTGGAAAGCGATCGAGAACACTTCAAAGAGGAAGTTCTTTCACGATTTTCGGAGAATAAACGAAAATTGTGCTTTACCTAAATGTACATGTACAAAACAAATCATATTACATTTATTTAAATATACATAAATTCGATCATTTCATTTCCTAGCTCAAAATCTTCATTATATTATACTTTATACTCTTAAAGCTGATTTTACATGCACAGTAAAAATGCACAGCGCAACAGCAGCAATACACGCTACTGGATGTGAGTCATTTAATTCTAAAAGCACAGAAACCACAGCGTGCATTTGCTGCTGCTGCGCTTTGCATTTTTGCTGCTCATGTAAAGTCAACTTAAGTATTACAGTCAGTGGTTAGTACCTCAGGGAGAGCTTCTAGAGGTCCGAGTCTCCCAAATTAATAACAAAAAGTCTGCAACACTAACCACGGAAACTGCGGGCTGTGCCCCCAACAGTCTATACCCTCCCCCCCCCCCCCCCCCCCCCCCTCTGTGGCCTAACTTTGCCCCCTCCTGCTCAAAATCCTGGCTACGCCCCTGCTAGAGACTATTTGTGACAATAAATAATATAGTGAGTAAATCCCATTGGTGTGTGTCAGTTTATTAGTCACTACAGAACAAAAATAATAAAATTAATAGTTAGGTTTTATGACTCATGCCCGGTCTTTAACTATGAGGTCATATCGCCTATTATCAGAGCGCTCTTTCGTCGCTCTGGTAGACATGAGCCCGACTCTACTGTGAGAGTCCTACATTTTGTCGTGTTTAGGGAAACGGTTTACAATACTTTCTTATACTAATAATAAAATTAATATATAAATAAACAAATTAAGGACCTTGTCATATGTTACATTAGGTTAAATACCTGATCCAGTAGTCCTCCACAAAAGTCCACAGGGAGATACAAGTATGGATTGGAATCGTAGACGATGTGTCCATAGGGTGATCTCATTATCTCCCTGATCCCTTCTCCGTACTGGTTGAAGATCATCACGGGAGTTCCACACTGGTCTGTGGCCACGTAGTACTTGTGTCGAAATACTTGAGCGAATATCAGGTGGCCTCGATCGTCATAGGTGAGAGACATCAGCTTCCCATCTCGAGGACTGTAGATGTGAGTTACCTGCAAGGGTAAAAAATAAATAAGGAATTTCCAATTACGATAGGTACAAAATCAATTGTTAAAAATTGAAGAAAATGTTAAGCTTTAAATTAAAACCCACCCCTAATAAGCCTCTCCCTTATTAG
This sequence comes from Aradus depressus, assembly GCA_963662175.1. Taxonomy (NCBI): domain Eukaryota; kingdom Metazoa; phylum Arthropoda; class Insecta; order Hemiptera; family Aradidae; genus Aradus; species Aradus depressus. The sequence continues at coordinate 76,322,110 of OY759214.1, forward strand.
ACCCCTTTCCTTTGGCCGATTCGGTTGTAGAATATAAGGTGTCGTCCTTATCGACTTCTGGACACACATGAAATTCCGTGTCGATACATTCATTCTTTCGGGAGTTATCGTGTTCACAGACTGATTTTGACGTGAAAACGTCTATTAGCTCGTTAAGCACAGTGATAGCCGGTCAAACTTTCTTGTATTACAAAATACCGTCAGATTTCGATCGCTAATAACTACGAGACTAATAATACGATAACAACGGTTGAGGTCACAATGGATAGAGCATGTCTGTACGTGTTTGTTGTGCAGTGTTTGTTTTGCCTGTGACGTTATCGGGCTAGAGTGGACGCCTGCGGATGATTGTTGCGATTTAGCGTTGTGTAAAATTGGAAATTAGTGTAGCGTGGTAACGCGTTTAGATAGGACGTTGATTCGGGTGTCATTGTAAAGAGCTTGAGGAGCACTACTAGGACTCAAAGTGAAACAATAAAAATATTCGCCGAAATATATGTAAAAATCGATATTAAATTGAAAATTGCTAAAACATTGAAGATGTCGTCTCCTTTGAATCGTAAATATGCGCGGAATTATAGAAAACGCAAATGAGAGGAAAGCTCGCATCAAAAGGAATTTAAAAAACCTAAAAAGTCTAGTGCCGAGCAAATCCAAGAGCTACGGCAGCATCGAAAAGAAAATTAAAAACATTAAGGCGTAATCAATACAGTGTGAATAACTTGTGATTTATCTATTCTGTAATCATACTACTCTGTATAACCAATGTATTAAAGAGATTGATAATTAAATTACATATTAATACGAAACACTTGTTATGATTTTATCCCGACGTTTCCACGGAAAATCTACGGCGTGGACCTTGACTACGCCTTAATGTTTTTTTTCATTTTTGGAATCTGGGATCGGAAAACATGAAACTTTGTTGAAAACTCACCATCTAATTTCTAACCGATTACATAACTTCCCCATAGTTGGAAAAGTAAAAAATGAATGCCATTTGACAACAAAATGACACAAGAAAAACTTGTGTGTGTTTTAAGATTATGTGTTAATTTCAGAAAAAAAAAATCTCTGACAGGAATTTTCCGATGCATTTCAGTGTTACTTCATAAGTAGTTAAATAATTTAGATAAGTAAGGGACATAACTTGTTAATAATGTTCTTGAGGTGGGTCAGTTCTCGATAGACAGGCAGTCAAGAGAGTGTCACTCTACAGACAGTTTCAAAAACACTGATTCTTCATTAATCGAAAACTCGATTGGTATTACTTTTTCCATATCGACAATACTTGGGTTATCATTTCTGAATATTGTACTCACTTCGTCAGGCCGCTTGTGGTTGGTATAAAAGAACTGGGTGACGTTGCCATAGTTGTCCTTCCTCGTAGCCAGTCTGTCCAGATGATCGTAGTAATATTTTACATCAAATCTCCCTCGTTTAGTGGCACGAACCTAGAACAACAACAAAGGATTCGGTGAATTATTGGCAATGCATTTTGAGTCTTACTCATGTACTTTCTGATAAAATGTATTGAAAAGTTCATTCCATCGAGAGCTATTGGGGATTTTGAAAAATTAAAAATAACGAGTTCGGAACCCAGCCGAGGCCCTTAGGTTTTTTAACTGGGAGGTGAATAAAGGTATTCGTAAAAGACTGCTATCCTAGATAACTAAACATGGTTAGGCAAAATTTAGGACTCCCATTGTAGAGTCGAGCTAACTACAACAACGAAAGAGCGCGCTGGTAGTAGGTGATATGTCCTTGTAGTTAACCCCCTTACCAGTTTTTTTACAAAATGCGTTTCAAAAATTACCCATCTTTTTAATGACTAATTTTTGCTTTTTACACCGTACAAAAGTGAGGTCTCTCACATTTTTCAAATTTATATTTATGTACAAAAATGTCGTCCCAAAAAATGTTAAATTATTATCACGAGTTAACTCGGGCAGGTCAAAAAATACAAGTTAAAACCAAGTGGATGTTTTAATTATTCTTATAAAAGTGGGTAAAACATGAATAAAACTTAAACTAAATTAATAAAAAAATTAGTAACTAAATTAATTAAAAGATAAATTGGGTGTGGTATGTTTTGAAACACGGCGCCACACACATCGCGACCTGACAGTCAGGACAGAAGTATCGTGATTCTCGTCGAATGGGTTTACCACAATGGTCTCGTTTTTTACTGCAAGCTGCACATGTCTCCTAGTAGGATTCAATTTTTTTTTTTCGGTAGGAGGAATTATTTATGCAAAATGTGCTCTCTGTCATTCTCAGGGAGTGCGCTGTTCACGAGTCCCGCCCTCTGTCGGCAATATACTGTACTAGAAGCGCTGTATGTGTCATTGTGAAGAACTACAACGAGAAAACACGGGGTAGAACACCCAAAAAAAAAAAAAAAAATTGAGCCTGAGTTAACTCGGGATAATATTCAGATTCAAATTTGCAAAACCCGAGATATCTCGTGATAATACGCCATGGGGTTAAAGAAGTCCTATCGCCTCCCGTCCGTCTTTATACTTAAACAATTACAGAAACCGCCATTTCTTTTGTTTTTTTTTACTTTTTTTCAGGAGAACCTTTACTGTTTCGTTAAAAAAGAACGAGAGGAGGGTCGACATGTTATTCTTTCGGATACATAATACAAAATTACAAATCATACACCGTATACAAATTATGTTATGTGCCCCAAAAAATAACATTTTGATCCTCCCATCGGTTTCTTTAATGAAGCAGTACAGTCTTGAAGTATAATTACATATAAAATAAATTATCATACAAATTTTTTTTATTCGTCATTTTTTGTAAATACAGAGTTTATATAAAGTGTGAGTGTCTTAGTATTTAATTTCATTCATATAGCAGTGGTCTACGTCCATTAGAAGCTGTTCGGAGTAGTACCGCATATCTCTACACGAACAGCTTCTGTTAGTTAATTAATAAATACAGAGTTTCCCTCTTTGCTTCTAATCAATATAATTTGCCATTTTTCGCAAACAAAAAAATAATAATAAAATATCAAGGTCGTTAAACACAAAGTCGGTTCACCGACGTGAAATTTAAAAAAGTTCTAATTTCAAAAGGAAATAACCGCGTCTTCTAGAATGTGTTGAGATATCGATGAGTCAGTCATTGATTAACAATTTCTATATGTAAAACCATCCCCAACAAGTCCTTAAATGATAGTAGAAAAAACTAAGAGATGGCGGTGAACCCGAACACGAAATGCGGAGAATCAACGTAAATGTTCATACAAATAATAATAATTATAAATACAATAGATGTTAAATAACATTTTAAAATATTATACATATTTTTTGTAATTCTCCATATTCAACCCAACAATAAAATAGGTTAATATTAAGTTAGTACCAGTAGTCCTTTGGCGTTATAATGGAATTTTTCTTCTCTTGCATTTTGAACCACAAGACCTCTGTTGTCATAGCGATACTGTCCATCACCAAATTTCACGATACGATCCATATCATTGTATTCCATGGGGATTGTGTTTCCTCTGCAAAAGTGCATTATGCAAATATAAACTCTAATGTTTACAACGTTAATTATTCAACAAATAACAAAGTTCCATGAGTGAAATATTTGTGAGCGAAACTGATCATTTGTGACACTGAGAACTAGACAGACGTACCTGTAGGTTAAAGAGAGCATATTTCCATTGGCGTCGTACTTGAAGCCCCAAGGCTCCTGAGCTTCCACAGCCACCAACTGCCCGTCCGAGTCCCACGTTAGATTCTTTACATTTGTATATGTGTTCACACCAACATTTCTAGTGTAGGTTTTCGTTTGGCTAATACGGCTAACATAAACAAAAAAAAAAATTTAATATTAAAATAAAAAAAAAAAATTGACGGTGAGTTACTTCCCCAGCTCGAATTAATCAACTAAGCATTCGCTCTCCCTCTGAAACCAATTTACCGATGTGGTTGAAAATCAATATCTCTCCAAATTTCAGTGCTTATACACTAATTTACATTATTTCTCTTGGTTTATTATTTATGTAATATAAATAATAAAATGAATATATATATATATATATATATATATATATATATATATATATATATATTATTAGCAGGGCGCCGGTAGCTCAGTGGTATGCGTGTTTGTCTTCTGAGCTCAAGAACGTGGGTTCGTAACCCGACCGAGGCCCTTAGTTTATTTTATCTGAAAAGTAAAATAAACTTAAGCACGCCGTCCTTCGGATGGGACATTAAGCAATGGCCCCGAGCCTGAACTGAATTATTTTCAACGAAAAACCTCATGGAGGAGCTCCGTTCCTGCCGCGCGTCCCGCGACGCACATCGGTTTTTTTTCCAATATTTTCCACAAATATAATTTTTAATTGACAACACCAAGGTTACGTTTTTTTAGTCTATAAAGTTCTAGATTAGAATATGAACATCATTTCAAGTTATTTTTTTTTAGTTAGCGCTCAAAAAAATCCAATCTTACACAGAGACATCATCTCAAAATGGACAAAACGTATTCAAGGGATGTTAAAACCAGAAATTCAGTTGAAAACTCTATGTCGGATTTTTGAGGGATTACCATACTTTCTTATACTGAAATAATAAGAAGATAAGAATAAATATAACTTTAATCGATAGTTTAGTGAGCCAAACAACACTGGTTAACAGACAAGAGATCTAAATTTCTTACTTCCTCGAATCGTAGACATATTCCATTCGAAAGACCTCCATCCTGTGTATAGTGACAGTAACCTGTGTAACCTGGAACTGTTTGTTCATAATACGGCTGAAAACTGCAGTGGAATCAGACAGTGAGGTTTCATTGTTCGTTGGCCAAGTCACCTAAATAATAAAAATAATCATTATAATCATTTGTTTTGAATAATATTTATTTAAAGTTTGGCAAATAAAAATGACTTACAGAAAATTGTCCCATTTGACTCTTGGCACCCGTTTTGGGGTTGTACTGCACTGAGTAGTCAGGCAGCGTCTGTCCCCCAATTCTACCTTGGAGAGACGTCAACCGAAAGTTGTCATCATACTGATACATAAATTTGGAATTGCTCAAACCGGTTTTTGGTCCAAAATCAAGTCTGGAAACAAAAAGATAGAAAAACAAAATTATTATAAATCGTATTTTGCACCTCATGATGGTCAGAGTTCCGTGGATTGTCCTCTACAGATGTATCTCAACATACATATATATTGAGATACACCTATATACAATATATATATATATATATATACAGACAGAGTATAGTAGAGAGAGAAGCTCAGTGGCATGCATGCTTGCTTACTGGGCTCAAGATCGCGGGTTCGAAATCCGACCGAGGCTTTAGTTTATTTTATCTGAAATGTAAAATAAACTTAAGCACGCCGTCCTTCGGATGGGACGTTAAGTGATGGTCCCGAGCCTGTACGTTTTCGCATAAATTAGACAAACATCTGAAAAAATGACATGCAACGGATAGTCGATGAACCGCTCGACTCGTCTGGCTGACGATTGAGGCGTATGTACCAAGGTTTCAGCCTTCTGTCTCTATTAGAAGAGAAAAAAAAGCGATCGGCGAGGCAGTTTTGACGTCACAAAATCAAATTATATTAAATTAATTAATTCTATACTTAATCGAGAGATATCTTAAATAAATAATATGATTTTAAATGTCAATAACATACCGCTCTTCCATAAGAAGCCCTCCAGAATATTGATAATCCCATCGGTACTCGAAGTCTTTCTCATAGTGCAAAGCTTGACTGGGAAGCCCAGAATCTGCCCAATGTTTGAATTGTGTTATGCCATCTCCGTCAACCACCTGAGTAACAATTTATAAATTGGTAATTATAGCTAAGTCAGAATATGACAAATAAAGAATAACTAAATATAAAAATAGTAAAATATTGAATATATGAATAAAAATGCATACTTCTGCGAGTTGTCCTGAAGAATGATATCGATACAGAATGCGTGCACCATCTCCGGGGAATACTATTTGCAGCAATTTCCCTCCATGTGTATAGTGAAGTAGGTAAGACTTCGTTGAACCTATGTATGAGAGTATACATTTAATATACATTTTTAATTTATATGAATGTTTATTAGTTATTATTTTTACCAATTTTATTATTATTGTTAACAATTTCTCAGTGAATAACCGGCAATGAATTTGTCAGCGCGAATTATTTAACTAACTGCTCTACCCCTGAAACCAATTTGGCTGGAAATAGATAGCTCTCGCCCTTATGAGATCTGCCATTCAAATATAAAATTTCATGTTGATCCATTCATTACAACCGCATTATTGGTTTTTTTTGTATTAAATTCCCGTCTTTTGGTCGATTTGGCTGAAAATCTATTCATCCACAAAATTGATGTCCGAATATATTTTTTTGCGTTTTGTGTCGATATAGTGGAAATACTAATAAATAAAATTAAGATGATAAATAAAGCACTTTTTTATTGAACACTAACTAATATTCTCTAATTCAACATACATATTTTCGGTTTCGACTGACGCCATCGTCAGCACAAGGTTCAACATTAATGGAGATATGAGATAGGCAGACATATTTATATTAACTTAAGAGTATCTGGGGTAGGAGGGGTCCTCCTTCCTTGGTAAAATCTAGGGGGTGGAAATCCATATTCTAACGGTATAGACCAACTGTGGTTATATTTTAAAATGAAAAAATAAGAAGAAACTAAAATAGAAAATTATAAAAAGTTCTATGAAATCAATATAACATAACATGAATGTGCAGTATGTAGTTACTATATGTCTGAGTAGAAGAATATTTAATCTACATTAATATTGACACCAATGCTTGTTAACGAAAATAAAATCGGAAACAAAAATTCTATGAAATCAATGTAACATAGATGTAAATATATAGCTATTACAGGACTGAACAGAAGAAATCGCAGAAAGAAGAAATTTAATCTTGGTTAATATTGATATAAATACTTGTTAGTTAACAGGTATTAACAGAGGAGAGTGAAGTGTGTTATTTTTAATTTTATTTAATAAGTATTGACCTCATGAGTTTCTGGATACACATATAAAATATCATATCGATACATTCATTCTAACGGAAATTATAGTGTTCACAGATAGGAAATTTACCATTTTCATTTTTGCAATCAAGGGGTCGGAAAAATGAAACAGGCGGAAGAGCCAACAGAAGTATGGTGCAAATAAGAAGAACGAGCAATATGAATTCACCTGGAGGAGTATATGTGAACCTGACGAAGCCGAGTGAGGGCTGACAGGAGACAGAATGTTTAGCTCCAGAGGCCAGGACAACATGGCGAAGACCAGCATGATCGTCATAGACGAAGGAGATCTTCCTTCCACTTCCAAGGGTTATCTGGGAGATCTGCACAGAAGAAAACAAAACACTTTATTATCCATATCCAATATTACACTATAACAGAACATACCATATGGTTCCTTATTATAATTACATAATGAATGAAAAATATGTTGATATTTACCAAGTTGAGATCATTGTATGTGTACCGAATGGTTCCATCTTGTTTGGTTTTAACTTCAGACAAAAGTCCATGTCTGTCATACGAATATGTCTCAGCCTGGATTCCCCACTTCCAGCCTTCAACTCTGTTGAACCTGAAACAAAAAAAAGGATCATATTAGTTGCAATTACGTATATGATATACATATAATAGTTTAAAGCTCTGAACTAAACTAAAAATTTAAACTTCAACTAAAATGTTTATATTAGAGGAAACTCTCAATCGTGTTTCATACACAAAAGCTTTTATTTTTATTTTTTTGGAAGTTCTTCCACATATATCCTCCTTTTACATCTTTCATATCACTAATATAATATTTAAATGATTTTTTTCATTACGTAGTATTATTAACTTTTATTAATTGTTATTTTTTTAAATGCTATTTCTTTGTTTTTTCATATATTCCGCACATTGTGACCTGAGAAAGGGACGTAAAAATATCCTGATATCATCATGAAAAAAGACTCTTTTAGAAGAATTATAAAGAATATTAATAATAATTTAAAACGTTGGAATTAGTTATTACGACTCATGCCTGGGCTTTAACCACGAGGTTATATCGCCTAGTACCAGAGTACTCTTTTGTCGCTCTGGTGGACATGAGCCTAACTCTACTCTGGGAATCTGAAATTTTGCCTATATAGGTTTATTCACCTAGGGTAAGAGTCCTTTTACGAGTACCTGACATCGTATCGTCTCGGGATCATCGCTTAACATCCCATCCGAAAAACTTCTCAGAAAAAAAACCTGAGAGTATAATGTTAAGATAAAAACATATATGTGATGTGGTATAATAATAAACAAAATAATAATATTAGATAAAAAAAAAACTTTTAGATAAAGTACATCCTAAATTAAACCAAGTTAAACTTCCTCTATATTTAAGAACAAATCTAATTAAAATAATCTAATCGCGAAAATAGTCAAAACGTTCTCAGGTGAAGTTGAAACTTGAAATCCCGTTGAAAACTTGATCTCGTATTTTGGCACGATTATTATACAATACTAAAGGTTTAAGAAAGTAAATATAAATAATAATAAGGACAAAAGTGTTTGTACCTATCATATGTAATGTTGAGAGTCCTGGCGTTGGCTGGCTTCCAGGAGGTAGGCAGACCATGACTGTTGTAGGTGACAGTCAGGATGGGTACCTGGTCCTTGTCGTAGATGGTCCTTCTTCCGCGGCCCTGGTCGTACTCGATACCCAGAACACGAGTGTTGTTCACCTGCAACCAAACAACACATCTCAATACTCCTCATAATGATTAGTAGACACAGTCGTACTCAAACAACTTTCCAAATATTGAAAGGGAAATAGGATGTAAGTATTTATGAACAATAAAAAGAGAGAAAAATAATACAATCTTTAGGTCTAAGGAGATCTACGTTCGGCTGGATGAAATGATATACGACCGCACGCTGGAATTGTTACAATGTCAATATTGTAGGAAAAAGAAGTGTTCCCAAAATAATTAAATTATTATTAATTTAACTTATTGTTAGTGATCAATTGTAAGGTCCATATTGTTAAATATAACAATATAACAATGTAGAGGGCGCCGGTAGCTCAGTGGTATGCGTGCTTGCCTTCTGAGCTGAAGGTCGTGGGTTCGAAGAGGCCCTTAGTTTATTTTATGCTTTAAGCATGCTGGCTTTCGGATGGAACGTAAAGCGATGGTCCCGAGCCTGTACGATGTCAGGTACTCGTTAAAGACCCCTGCCCTAAGTGAATAAAAATTTGGGGTAGGCAAAATTTAGGACTCCCACAATAGTCAGGCTCATGTCCACCAGAGTGACGAAAGAGCGCTCTGGTAGTAGCCGATATGACCTCATAGTTAAAGCCCGGGCATGAGTCATAGTAACTAACTATAGTTATAACAATGTATGTTCTTGGGAATCATGCCCGGGCATTAAATATGACGTCTACATTGGCAGTCTTAAATGTTGCCTACTTAGGTTAAGTTGTCTTGGATAGGGGTCTTTAACGACTACCTGGCATCGCACAAACTTGGGACTATGGCACAACGTCCCACTCGAATGACGGCGTCCTCAAGGTTTTTTTTTACCTTCCAAATAAAAAACCCAAGGGCCTATTATTATTGGCATATTATTATAGCTTATTTTTATTTAATATTTTCTAAAACCAGAAAGTAAATTTATAAAAAAATAAATAGATAAATTCAAAATGCACCTAGAGAAGAAAATAACTAAACAATGAATAAAAGAATATTCATAACCTTACTTAAAGAGCAAGATTCAAAAACCCAACTATCTATTTGTTCATATGTGATAGTAAGATGTTGTGGGACGAGATTTCTAATAGAAATAAAATATGTCTTTCCACTGTTTTATTTTAGACCAGAACCGGTTTTCGACGCAACATCGTCATCATCAGTGGTTCATCCCACCCACACAGAACAACGGTTAGAAGACAGCTGGCTCTATTTATTAGTATTTTTTTTTTGTTGGAACCTCAATTTCATACATTTTTTCTATAGAATTGGCTTGTGTAAAGAGCTCCCATAAAATGACTATTTGGCTGGTGTAGAAAGCTCCCACTATATCACTATTTGTCATGTGTAAAGAGCTTCCACTATAATAATATTTGGCTTGTGTAGAGAGTCCCACTATATGACTATTTGGCTAATGTAGACTCCCACTATATGACTATTTGGCTTGCACTGACAGATCTGCGAGGAGATATTCTGTTAACACTAATTCATCACTACTAAACCGTCTACTCACCCAGATATGATTGTGTACAGTGTGCTGGTTGTTGGCGGCGTCCCCAACCAGTGTGTAGGTGGCTGCCAGATTGTTGGTGATGTGATGCCTCGTGGTGGACTGTCGACTCCACATAGGCCACATCTCTGCTTGGACAGGCATGGCCAGCTCCAGGAGCGGATGTCGGGCTCCTGGCCTCAGCTCCACTCGGCCCAGCCCACTCCCCCTCACCACCACTGTGTTGTTCCGCAGCAACCCCGCTTCCATCATCACTGACATACCTAGAAAGATGGATTCAAATTGTTACTTTTCACAGACTTTCAATACAAGTTAAAAAATAACACACAGAAAAAGAGTTACATTATCTCTTATGAATCAACCTTTTCCAGTGGATCAGTATTATACACATATCTCTCGAATTGAAACCAGGAAAAATGAAAAAGATTATATCTTTGTATGCTAATGCCATATATTCTTATTTAAAATTAACTATATGTTTCCTAAATCCAGCTTTGTGATCCTGATGGCTCCTTTTCGAGTTTAATGGACATTAATTAGTTATTAGAGATTTACTCCTCTTTTGCCGATGTCAAATGGTTCCTTTCACAACAAACAATGCGTCAGGATTGGTAGATGCAAAATGAATATAAAAAATAAATAAAAATTGGGTATTGTGCGCTTTGAAACAATCACAGTGTGCTTTGAAACAATCACAAAGGAATTCTGTAAAATCGGAAAACAAGACAAGGGATGTATCATAAGGTTACTGTCTCCCCCTAAAAAGAAATAAACTGCCATATTGAAAAACTCCGATTACTAGCCAAAATACCTCTCCACAATGATACTAAAATGTTTACGCTAATATTCGGAGGATTCAGATATTTGACAGAGAAGTGTCTGCACCCTAAACGAAAACGTTTTACACATTGAGTATCAATGTTCGTCTTTGATTATCCCCAGGGAAACATTTCTGCTCAAATATTTTAAAAAATCGACTACGATACAGATATAATTGTAGAGTTTTTTGATAATGTAGATGCCCAAAAGATCAACAATATATTTTTATTTTTACGAACGGTACAGAAATTAAGGAAAATATAACTTAATTTATTGCTTTCAAAAATAGATATTACCTATGAAATTATTTATTAATATTACTGACAAATTATTGAAGTATAATGATTTAATGAGAAATTAAGACTCCTAAGTCCATTTTATTTTATCATGTAATTATTCTTGCAAATGTATTGTATTACTAGTTGTAAACAATTATTACTGATACGATTTTCACTAATGGTCTTGCTAGAAACCCATTTTATTCCACATCATCTTATTCTATGTTTACTATTTTACAATTTCTGCCTTTTCATAATCTTATTTTGTTGTATATAATTTTGAATTTGTTTTTGTTTTCTAATATCTACATTTGGTTCACAATATATATTTCCTTTCTATTTTCTATTACATGTCCACATTTATTTTAATAGTACTTGTATTATTTCTTGTTTTATATAATTACTATTCTTATATTTATTTGTTATTATTATCATATTTAATATTATTATTTACTTATTTTCATTTATATTTATTTTTTCTCTTCTTTTACATCTTGTCATCAGTATTTTTCTGTATGATACATTTCTTATTTACTATGTTAGTTACCAATTCTTATTATCCCAGATAGAATGAAAGAATATATCTACAAAAATAAGTATTTTGTCCTTACAAAGCCCCAAGCTTTACTATAGAACATGTATTGTTTTGTGGAACACAAGTTTATCTATCTGGTAACCTACCGTCTCTAATGGTGATGGTGGAGTGATGGAGGGTGATAGCCACCCTATGTATGTCCGATGTGGTCGGATGTGTGGGAAGTGTGAGATACACCTCTAGCTGGTCTCTCTCACTGAGCTGAGAATTGAGGGAGACAGTCTCTCCAGTAGGGAACACTGCCTCTGTCAGTCGTCCCAGACCGTCGTAGGTGTAGAGGTAGGTCGATCCACCCTGTATACATCAAAACCTCTTAACAACTCAGTATACAAACACATGAACCGTTAAATAATGGATAATAAAGGACAGATATCCTCTTCTGAACTGAATGTAGAATTGCCCTGTATATTAGGAACTCATCAGATGCTGCCGATAAAGTTGATGCAGTAGAAAAATATTTTATTCGCCGAATTTCCTTTTCTAACGTCCTTCGTCTCGCCCGCTCCTGTTTTTCAGCAAGTTTTCTATCAACTCCAGGTGTAACCTGTCTCTCTGTCGTTGCAAAAATGTCTTATCTTTTCTTTTATTTTCATTAACTGAAGTGCATTTGCGTGTGCAATATCAAATAGGTTCTCTAAATTGCTTTTAAACGTTTCTTTAAGGCGCTCGTAAACATCTTGGGGTTCTATCATGCAATTAGGTTAAGATTTCGTGGGTATTCTTACCTTTTCCCAAAATATGACACATTTGCGCTTTCACTGACCGTTAATTTAACTTCGCGAATATTATAAAATAGCACTGCAACAACTTGGCAATTTGACGTAAGTTTGGGCTCCGATATTTGATGACACACGTCCCCTAGTAGAATTATATATTTTTTAGAACTTCGTAATTCCCCGGACATGATGCTTATTGAGAAATACAATACTGACTGAACAAACGCCATGATATGACTGGGAATAATGCGACCTCCAACAATCAAGAACCAACATGCACTGCACAACTGAACCAATGGCCGAGCGACACACGCTATGCAAGTCTTGACATGTTTCGATGCTATTCGGCATGGGTTAACGCAGTCCAAATAATAAGAGTGTTTTTTTTTTATACAGTTAAAGATATATAAAGAAACTTACCGATAGGGATGAATCAGATCTGCTGGTAAGGAGGCCAGTGTTAGAGTCATAGTCCAAAACTACCTCAGATCGTCCTTTTTCAACAAACTTAGTCAGAAAACCGATCCCAGAGATATTCAATTCTGACTTATGATCTTGCGTATTTTCTATCGCACTAACCTAAATCCAAACATAAATCATATTCATTTAGATACATTGTTCTTGCTAAATGTATAATTGAATATTTAAAATTAATAATTACTTACCACATTGCTGTAGTCTCGAAGGAATAGTATTTTATTTCCCGAACTATCGGTAACTGTCGAAAGTTTACCGAAGCTAGTATTCTTACTATACAGAAATGTATATTTAGCTTTTGCTGTTGTTATATCTCTTGTTGAAATGTGTTGTCCGTAACGATTAAAAACGTAAATTTCCTCTGTGGCCGGATATGGTATTCTGAATTCTCCATTTTCATCATGGGTTGGAAGATAGTGCTCCAAAGCCAAAATGTGTAAATTACCCTTTAAAAAATAACATAAATTATTCATCTGTTATAGGTTAGGTTTAGGTTAGGTTTTATGACTCATGCCCGGGCTTTAACTACGGGGTCATATCGCCTACTACCAGAGCGCTCTTTCGTCACTCTGGTGGACATGAGCCCGACTCTACTGTGGGAGTCCTAAATTTTGCCTACCCTAAATTTTTATTCATCTAGGGTAGGGGTCTTTAACGAGTACCTGACATCGTACAGGCTCGGGACCATCGCTTAACGTCCCATCCGAAGGACGGCGTGCTTAAGTTTATTTTACCTCCCAGATAAAATAAACTAAGGGCCTCGGTCGGGCTACGAACCCACGACCTTGAGCTCAGAAGTCAAGCACGCTTACCACTGAGCTACCGGCGCCCTCATCTGTTATATTTATGCAAGCATGATACACTCTAATTTTTAGAAACAAAGGTTGAGAGATTGTAGTTATTTGTCATTGTAAATATTTAATCCTGAGTAGAAAGGTCGAATGAATAGTCTAAATTGAAAACTAGAAAAAAATCCAATTTATAAAATTTTACAAAAAATGTAACGAACTTCTATAATTAATTTTGTTTCCTTGCAACCAAAAGATAGAGGAAGATTTGTGATCAGTTCGATTGTTTGGACTTACGATTTCAATATTTTCTCCAGATCTTTGTGTTTCAGATCAAAATATACACTTTTACTTTGGTGTTCTTGTCAACGGATTTTTATGTAATCTTGTATAAAAGTTTGGTTTGGCGTGTAGATGGTCCTACTTACAATTTTTCAAAATTAGGAAATTAACCTACAAAGTTTTTTTGAAAACTCATTTATTGTCGAAATGGTCATCTTATCACAATATTTTTAATGACAAACATTTTTTTTCTCAACAAAATACAGACAACGATAATAACAGCGAAACTTTAGACGTATTGTTATTGTCTTCTTGAAGCCACGTAATATCGTCTTAGACAATGATGTAGTTTACTGTCGTCTCCGTGTTTTTATAATTCAAACCCGGACACCAATTAAATCTAAGTGCTGCTCTACATGCTCAAATCTTTCAGCAATTACTTGGCAAATGTTTTTTTTCTTCATAGTATTGGTTTAGATATACATTTAAAGAAAAATAGTTAATATAAACATGGGTTCCAAAATGCTTTGTTAAAAATTTAATTGAAGAAAATCTAAAAAAACACGTTTTTTTCTAAAATCTTGTTGGATAACTCACAAAATACTATTATACTGATCAATATGAATAAAAAAACTTTCCTTAGGTCTAGGAAAACATTCTTACAGGCAAGAAAGTACAAATTTTGTTGAAAAATTGCTAAATTTCTTCCACTATACAAAAATAATAAATTAATAATAAAATTAACTATATTGTTTTCTTATTTTCGACGCATCAAATTCAGAATAGTGGGCACCGACTGAAACAGTATGTATATAAAGTTTGTGATTCGTACAAGAATCGGAACCACTCTGAAATCTTATAATGAAGAGAATAAAATGAATGATTTTCACCTGATCAGCTACATTCACAATTCCATCTGGACTGACTGTAATGGCCGAAATTGAGGTAAATCTCGCAGTTGTTGAAAGTAATGTTTCTTTGGAATTTCTCGGTTCAGTAAAGCAAGAACACTGAGAAGTATTGTTGTTTGAGCAATCGCACAATCTGAAATATATATAAATATTTATGTAATATAATAATACAATAATGTAACAAAATATTATAGTCGACGGTGAATCACCAGTTATGTAATTCCCCAGCACGTATTATTCAATTAGGTTTTCGCTCTCCCTCAAAAGCCAATGGACTGTATGGGCTAAAACTCAATACCTGACTGAAATAGTGGGTTCTTAATACTCGAAATTTTGTGACGATTCATTCATTACATCGGCAGTTATTAGAGTTTTTGTATTTAGCATTCACCCTAATCTCACCCTTCCCTTTGTCAAAAAATCAATTTTTTTTAAACATTTTTGTAATCTAGAGGTTGGAAAACATGAAATTCCGCATGGCATTACCGACCGTTTACATAACTTCTCCTATGAAAAATAATATAATTAGTTAATTTGTTCAACTTACGGTTTGTCACTGTTCTGCAAAACACGACCTGCAAAATATGCCATTTTGCCGGACGAATCTACAACTCTAATGGCATTTACTTTTTGTGAGTCGGTGTCGGCAATGTACAAGAGACCATCTGGACTAAATGCCAAAGCTAGGACTGGGCCCAGGGCTGTGGACGTAGCCAGGCTGCCTTCCTCGCCTTGCTGTTGAAAAAAAAATTATATTATTAATATATTTTGTACATTGGCCATTTAAAAATTAGAGGACATTATACACATAAATATACCTAATAACTGTATCTTTTTTTAGTGCAAGATTAACATATAATTGTACAGTTGAGTAATAACAAAAACAATTGATCAATTAGCGGCAATATATTTTTACAGCGTGAATTAAATTAAATTTTCGCTCTTCCTCCGAAACCAATTAATACTTTTATAGCGCGAATTTAATTAAATTTTCGCTCTTCCTCCGAAACCAATTTATACTTTTATAGCGCGAATTAAATTAAATTTTCGCTCTTCCTCCGATACCAATTTATACTTTTATAGCGCGAATTTAATTAAATTTTCACTCTTTCTCCGAAACCAATTTATACTTTTATAGCGCGAATTTAATTAAATTTTCGCTCTTCCTCCGAAACCAATTAAGATTCCCAGTTTACCGCAACTCGATTGATTCGCCACCGGAAAATCGTGGAGTGTATTATCATATTTATTTCGGATAAATGGATTTAATATATTGAAAAATATATATATTTATTTTATGAAAAGTTAACCAACCATCTCCTCATCCTTATTCTGATCGGAGCTAGAATGGCAGTGTAGAGGAGTTCCTGCCACAAGCCGTACTTTGAGGTCTGAAGTGAGTTTGAGTACGAGGCGATCATCGATGAAGTGTAACGAGCCATCCAGAGCACTTAGAGCCAATCCTGTCGGCCACTGCAGCTGAGCCTGCAAAACAACGAAAAATATATACAAAGTTGATTTTATACAATATGGTTACAAATAAATGGTGTTAAATTCCCAGCAGCCATCAACGGAAAAATTGGCAGGAACATCTCCTCAATAGTAGTGAGGATGTGGGAGGGGGGACAAAAAAAGAATATATGTAGCCCTATTTGAGGAGCTGACAGGGCAAGAAATTTAAGTGCAACTTCATGGTGCAACGGAAAAATCCAATTCAATAGCGAAAATCTAATGATTACCTAAGTTAATAAAACATATTGTTCGATTCATCAACACTTCTAACATAAGCCAACATTTGTTTTGAAAACTCCCAAAATTAAGAATCGAAATATCAGAACAGATAATAAAATATGAGATTAATTAAATATTTGAGATGTGTTGATTACAGACCTGAGATGCAGGTATAGCTCCCTTGCAAGGGATTGGCTGCCAAATGTTGTGGTGTTTATGATGACCTATCAGGGTATGGATGATACCGTTTGGATCAACGGACCGAATATTAGTTCCATCAGCTATATACATTGTTCTATCTGCCGCAATAGCCAAACCTGAAATTGAATAATATATAATAAAATGCAATATCTGTTTAGTAAAAATTCGTGAAAATGGAGGAGCTAATCGATTTCATTGTTCTACCTGCACTTGAATGTCCAAAAAGCAACAATTCATCAAAATATTTTTATTTTTAAAATTCTAATCAACATGAGGATGTGGTAGTGGACTGGGACGACTACCAGACCAATCGGCAACGATCGGTGTTCGTCCCCAGTCCGTCTTACACTGCTTCCTTCTTCTTTCGCCAGGAGTCAACAAATCGTCTGAACACCGTCACCAGCTATGATCCAATCTCGCGCATTAACTCCACCCTCCCCAGATCCGCCATGCTCCTACTCTTCTTCCATTTAAGTCCCTACTTTTCCAGTACCTCCTAATTCAGCAATCACTGATTCCGATGTCAGGTACTCGTTATAGACCCCTACCCTAGATGAATAAAAAATTTAGGGTAGGCAAAATTTAGGACTCCCACAGTAGAGTCGGGCTCATGTCCACCAGAGTGACGAAATAGCGCTCTGGTAGTAGGCGATATGACCTCGTAGTTAAAGCCCGGGCATGAGTCATAAAACCTAAACCTAAGGCAGGCTCCTATGAGATAGTTCTCATCTTCCTATAAGTCTCTCACTCCACTGGACAGATTGTTACTCTATTGTTTCACCTTCCCCAGTTGGACCTCTGATTTTCTTTATAATTTAGATGTAACTCATTATTGTTATTATTGTTTACATTATTATTCTTACTTTTTCCCAAAACTTTTCCGTTTTTTTTTTATTTTTAATTTTTCACTAGTTCATTTTTATTGTTTTCTTCCATTAACATTTTTATTTCTTTAATTAATTCTTAGCGGCCTCTTTTCTTTTTTTTCTTTATCCTCAATTGGTTGGATACGTGTATTCTTTTCTTTATCTTGTTATGTAATTATTATTAGGGGACGTATGCTCCAGAATAAAGATTATTTTTTATTTTCATTTAATGCATATGCTCTGTCCACTTTTATTAATTTATTTAATTTTATTAGATATTTATAAGATATTTACATTTATTTTCGCATATTTCTTCATAATTAAGCTGTTCACTTTAATTTTTTATTTATCTTTATTTACTGTGGTCTAGTTTACCCACTATAGCACTATTTTATTTATTTTTGTATTTTTTTCTGATACTTTATTTGTTTCTTTTCTTTTTGACTCTATGTATTTATTCTTAGGGGACCTAGGTCCCAGAATAATAAAATTTATTTTCATTTCACCCTGACCTGATCGTACAGAAAGCATGCGAGGACTTCATGTTCTACAGTCTCGATGCCGCCGCATGAACAGTTCGGGTTATTTTGTCCTTTTAATGAAGAAGAGCCTGGGAGTTAAAACCTTCGCGAACTGATAATATCTGGGACATCCAGTGATCAGATTGTACCCATGTTGAATTAAGGCGTACCCAGACTTGGGGGTTTTTTGCTTCAAGGGGTACTGAAGGAATTGGTTACATATGAAAATGAAAAAATGAAAAATGAAAATGAAAAATAATCTTTATTCTGGGACTTTCGTCCCCCAAGAATAATAACATAAGAAGTAGATAAAAGAGTACAAGTATCGACCCATTGAGACAGAATAAAAATAAAGGAAAAGAGGTCTCTAGTAATAAATATAAAATGTTAGAAAGAGGCAATGATTAAAACAATAAAAAACTGGTGAAAATTAATGATAAAAATAAGAATAAAAAGTATGAATAATAATGTAAAACATAATAACAATAGTGAGTTATATATGAATTTAATCGCAAAAAAACTGGGCAGATGAAACTGGAGTGTGACAATCTGTCCAGTGGAGTGAGAGACTTATAGGAAGACTAGAACTATCTCATAGGAGGCCGCCTTAGGAATAAGAGGTTTGTTGAGTTAGGAGATAATGGAAAAGTAGGGACTTAAATGAAAGAAAAGAAGGAGCATGGCGGATCTGGAGAGGAAGAGAGTTCCAGAGGGAGTTAGCTTGGATAAGGAAAGAGTTGTGGTAGGTTGTTGTCCTGTGGGAAGGGACAACATATCATTGGTTACATGTAATAAATCGAGTCAGAAGTAAATTTGAGTGCAGTATTGTTAACATTATACAATAATATTTCTCTATATTCTTCAGTTGGGAAATATAAAATAACTAATCTTGCCAAAACAACAAAAATGACACCAACCTTTGGGATGAGCTAATTTGGCCTGCAATGCTGGACCTTCATCGCCACAACTTGTTTCATCTCCTGGAATACATCGATCTCCAGAACCAACTGCAACCTTTAAATTAACAACATTATTAATTAAACATAACAATTAATCAAAAGTAAAACACAATAAAAATAATTATTTAAGGAAGATAGGTACTATTAATTGTTTGAATTTCTAACCTCCCAATTGATGGCTGGTTCAGGAACAGAATCTAGTGTAATAACCCGAAGAATCTGATGTCGTTCAGGATCCGAAACATAAAGTCTCCCATCGGCAGGCGATAGAACTAAATAGTACTGATATGAAACTTGAGTGGCGCTAAAAAAAAAAAAAAAGTATAAAATTATACTAATGAAGCGTCACAACTGGTACTCTGTGAGTAAATATGTGTAAGTGAGAAACTGCACAGAAATCTCCCATCGAGCTATCCAGCTTTGGAAAAACTAGACAATGCTCAAAATCGTTATTAACTAAATTTTAGTAGAATAACTATAATATATAAACAATCCTTTTATGGTTCAATTTGGAAATTCAGCAAGTAATGACCTACATATTTACTTTTCAATGAACCAAATGGATTTCAAATAACTTTGGTATGACTGACGAACTTCCTCTTAAAAAAGTACACATTTCTTAAAGCAATTTGATAAAAAATTATTTCGAAATTTCAAATTTATTTTATCCAGGGTAGAAACTAAAGCCCTGACATTTCGTCACAAATAGAATTGAATTATTTTAAGAGGTCTATAGGACCTTTGCAACAAACCACAATATTAACTGAGATAAGTGATTTAGATTAGATTAAAATCTAAAAATTAAAAACTAAATATTTTGCCTCGAATGTTTGTTCTGTGTTGTGTAGTAATTTCACAGGTTGTCAAATAAAATGTAGTCTGACCTCACAGACTTTTATTAGTATTAGCTAGCCGGCTTTCGAGGTTGCCCTCATCATCAAGAAATCTGATAAAATAAAAAATTTTGAAATTTTCATTCAAATTAAAATATTTTAGTAAATAAAATTTAAAATTTACTAAAATATTTTAATTTTCATTCAAATTTCAATTTTTTTTATTTTATCAGACTGCCTGATGATGAGAGCTATCTCGAAAGCCGGCTAGCTTATACTAATAAAATCTGTGAAGTCAGACTACATTTTTTTTGACAATCTGTGAAATAATCACTTCTCACAACACCTGCCATCTTCATACAGACATTCTATTTTATAGAAATGGTCTCACGTTGAACCTGAAATAAAGTAAATTTTTTTTTGTGTAAAATAAGTTTCTCAATCTAGATGTAACGTTTTAGATTTGAGTTATTTTCGCGAAACCGCCAGGTTATGTGAAGTTGAAGATTTCCCTTATAATATAAACTTATAAAATAAAATCTTCAACTTCATATAACCTGGCGGTTATTATATTATAATTTTTACTATCGAACAGTGTAATAGTAAATATTGTATAAGGGAAATCTTCGACTTCACATAATCTAGCGGTTTCGCGAAAATAACTCAAATCTATGAATACTATCTAAAACGTTACATCTAGATAGAGAAACATATTTTAAATGGAAAAAAATGTACTTTATTTCAGGTTCAACGTGTTCTTTGTACCGCTTTCATTAATTGTTTTGCTTCCCCAAGATCCTCACTAACGACGAAAATGTTCACAATTTAATTGAAAATAGAAAAATCCCACAAAACCCAATGGATGAATAGAACGAACCTAAGTTGGAGAACCGTGTACACATTGCCATCAGGCGTGAGGCGGCGGACCAAGTTAAAGTCGCCCACATATATGGATCCATCCGGTCCTGAGGTAAGTGCCACGGGGGTGAGAAGTCTGGCATCCCGGGCAGTTCCATCACAGTCCTTACAGACAAGGGGCCGCTGAAGTCCCGTTCCCATGACCACCTTCACACTTCTCGCCAGCTCCTTCAGGTGCACAGTCGAACCGTCTCCTTTCTGCAGGATTCCTGTAAACACAGCCAACATATAAATACATTGAGGAAAAAACTATCTAACAAATACTGAACAATCATGTTGTTTAAGTACAGAAACAAAAAGAAAAATTCAGAATATTCCTTTTCTTAAATGACCTGCACAACAGTTTCGCAATTGAAAGGATTGACATAAGAAGCATCTATTCCACTCCAGACTTAATACCTTTCAAGAGAGTAAAAAAAGAAAATTTAAACTAAACGCTCTATTTTAATTCGGCTCCTAGGCAGGAATCTGGAAAGCTCTGAGTATTAAGAATGTTCCGGAGAACCTCATAGCAGCGGTAAAGTCCACATATAATAAGGGATCAATTGTCCAGAGGCCAATCCATCCTTCGTGAAGACTTTAGTGAGGCAGGATTGTAATCTCTCCTCACTGCTGTCCATAATTTGTATGGGTGAGATAATCGTGTAAAAAGAGAGCAGCAAGGACGGTCATAGCAAAGTAGAACCTCTGATGTATTAATGCAAGATTTAGTGCGACTTCCAAAGGAAACTCCAGACGGCCCTAACTGGAGTGAGAAGCTGAAGCGCAAGGGGGTGGACATCAATGTCACAAAGAGTAGGATCCATCAGGTGAAAATGCGGAAAGCTCCACATCCACAAAGACTTCTTCCTCCTAATTAACCTGTACGGCTGCGAAAGTTAGTTTGCTCTGAAAATTAAATTCCTCTACAGAATAGTGGATACAACAAAGAGAGACTGAGTGGGAAACGCGAGAATCCGGGAGGAACTTGAGGTGCCATCTATCAAGCAAATAATGGAGAAGAGACTCAATTGGTTGTCAAAAGACATGTGTGCAGAATCCCGGAGGACCGATGACCCAAGAAGGTCATGGAAGCAAAATCGACAGGAAAACCACGTGGGAGGCCCCTGATGAAGAAGCTGGAGAGATGAGGACGCCCTACCAATATTACACAGAAATTGTTAAAAGCAAGTTTATACCTTCATGGAAATTGTAATGATGATGTATGTCCAAACTCCAGCCTCCCACATCGGAGATGTCCACATCAAAACCTTGCAGGGTAGCAGTCTGGGTCTCCCAGACGATGTTGGGACAAGTGGAGTGTTCATAGCCCACAGAGATCTTGGCTGTAGCCACCCCGTACACCTTCTGTTTGTAAACATTCCTCTTGTTCCAGGCAAACACATGCGTGAGACTGGGGTCCGCCTCGAAGGTCTTGGTATGGACCGAGCCCTCGATCTCCACCCGGACGTGAACTCGGACCAGTGACTTGGGTATCTGACTGCGTGTCAGTCGCATCACCACTTTGCTCAGGTAGCCAGGTGCCAGGCTGGTTCTGTACATCAGATGGAGGCCAGAGCCGGGGATCCGGATACTCTCCTGCAGCATCTGGAACAAAACAATTACATTTTATCTTTATATATAGAGGGCGCCGGTAGCTCAGTAGTATGCGTGCTTGCCATTTGAGCTCAAGAACGTGGGTTCGAAACCCAACCGAGGCTCTTAATTTATTTTATCTGTGAGGGTAAATAAACTTAAGCACGCCGTCCTTCGGATGGAACGTTCAGCGATGGTCCCGAGCCTGTACGATGCCAGGTACTCGTTAAAGACCCCATCCCTAGGTGAATAAAAATTTAGGGTAGGCAAAATTTAGGACCCCCACAGTAGAGTCGGGCTCATGTCCACCAGAGTGACGAAAGAGCTCTTTGGTAGTAGGCGATATGACCTCGTAGTTAAAGCTCGGGCATGAGTCATAAAACCTAACCTAACCTCTATCGAAATTTCTTTCGTACGTTCATTTCGTACACATAAACATTCTATCGTCTGTATTCAATGAATTTGCCGAAGTACAAGAAACCAAACAATGTCAGCCATATTATTATGACATAATCAAGTCGAAAATGCAACATCTACAGGAAAGCAAAATAAAGCGATTAACATTTAAAATATAATTTTTATGTTTTTTTCGCGGATCTTTAAAGATTTCAGCTATTTGCTTTTGCTCAAGGTCATAACTCCTCTTTTATCATCTAAAAGAGGTCGGTGTATCATCAGCATTCCTCAGTGCAAATTAATCAACTACCGTTTTTGTTATCGTTCTTAAACTGATCTACTACTAAATACGTATTCTTAACATTCATCACATCAACAGTTACTAGGGTTTATGAGAACTCTCGCTTCCCTTCGGGTGAATTCGCTGAAAACCGACAGATGTCGTCTTTATGGGGTTTGGATTTAGATACACAATTTCGTGTTGGTATATTCATCGGTAGTTATTAGGATTTTGTCAACCCCCCCCCCCCCCCCCGTAATATACCTCTTCCCATTGGCCGATTCGACTGAAAATCAATAGATTATGTGTTATCGTTCCCTTATACTTCGTCTAGCTGGAGAAGTAAAATGAATAATAGGCCAGAGTAACAGAATGATATTGTATGAGAAAACAAAAGTAGGGAAAATGAAAAATAAATCAGAATATAACGAGTTTACCTGAGTCTCGGCAAATATCAAACTTTTGCCAGGGCTGCCTCCAACTTTCTCAGGCATCCAAGTGGGTAATATGACAGGCATGAGCAGGTTTTCATCGTGGTCCATGCAGGGGGCGTTGTGGACTGGAGCTCCCAGACCTGCAACAATAAAGTCTTTATTATACTGAAAGAGGAACAATAACAATTATTAGTCTTCTTTTACACAATTATAAATAAAATAACTATAATTGAACTTAATTTGAACACAAAGTGAATAAAATATTTATCTGAAATTTTATGAAGAAAGCGTCTTAAACCAAAATTATTCATCAAATAAAATTGAAATAATATAAAAAAAATCGTCGGTGAATAACCGGCAATGTAATTCCCAGCGTGAATTAATCAACTAATTTTTCACTCTCCTTCCAAAACGAATCATTCATTTGAGCTACAAATCTATAATTAACTTATACAGATACATCTAAATCCTCATACTAAATTTTTTGTCGATATACTCATTACATCGATAGTTATTAGATTTTTTGAGTTTACCCACCCCCAATTTCCACTTTCCCTTTGACCAATTTGGATCTAAATCAATAAAATAAATTTCATTTTTTGAAATATTGTCTATTACACAAAAAATTTATACATAAACTACTAGGTCTCGGCATAACATCATCGTCAGGTTTTAGCTAGAAGTTAAAAATGATGAGGTTTCGTCCTTTTAAAGGTTCTCTGATTACACATAAAATTTCCTGTCATTACAATCATCTTTCGCAAATTATCGTGTTTACAGATGCACACAAATGTACATGAAATTTTATTTTTATTTTTGGAAATAGGGGGGTCCAGAAAGCATGAGATCGATTACACTACTTCTGCTATACTTTGTATAGCTGGGGTTGTAAAAATGAAGTTATATCTTTTATTAAAGTTTACAAAATGTAAACATAAAAAATAAGTACCTACGGTAATTTTTATCATAATGATTGGGTAATGATAATGAAGCTTATTTTTTCTCAACGATAATGATTGTTGTAGTTTTTCATTAGTACTCAAGAATTTTTTTACATCTGAAGACCACAGGGGAAAAACCAGCTAACTCAGTTTTTTTTTTCGAAAGTTAGGTAATCACGGTTCTATATGTTTTGAAGGGTGCCGGACACAATGGAATTGTCCGAACAGGGGAAAAAACGGTCTAGAAGTGGCAAACAAGCGTTTGAAATACAGCGTACAGAGGAAGAACCAGCTCCTTCGTGCGAGCCCGGGGAAGAACAGGCTATCTTTCTTCTTTCGCCACGAACCTCCGTCCACTATTCACAGGAATCCTCCCGAGTACCCCATTGGAACCCATTGAAACTGATGAAAAAAGGAAAATAACACAATTAGCCTGCACGAGGGATACCCAAAACTGGAAGAGAACGAATTTCACTACCCACCTCGAGCGATACCAAAAAATTGTCTATTTCCAAAGAGAACTATAAAGACCTGCAACATTTAAAGCAATTTTGTGACAACGCCAGAAATTATTATGGAAAACTCAAGTGTCTTGATTGAACATTCGAAAGATAGCTGGTTTTTGCCTTATTTATTTGGAGTTTTGTGTCTTCTCGCATCTGTGACAATTTTTAATAAAGTTTTAATAGTATTTTCTCATTTCTTTATGCGTCTTCAGTAAGTTGAATTTTCCTCACATTTTTACATTACAAAAATAAGATTTTTTTGAGTGTTTTGCAAGAAAATTGAAATTTTGCAAAATGAAAAAAAATTAGATAACTGGTTTTTCCCCTGTGATCTTCATCTGATGTTATAAATATGGACTTCCGAAGAGCTTAGAGAGCATTCGAATGCCATGGATATAACAATAATACTAAATATATTTATAATAATATATAAAAATAAAGACTTATACCTAATGCTAGACCTGGAGAAGGTTGATTTTCTCTATAATTTTCTGAATCATCGGATAACTGCATTACTATCGGCGCTAAGACAACAATTTGATTCCAAGGCACAAACACAGTTCGAGTCATCGGTTGAAAAGGACTTCTTTGAAATTGTAATGTCACTGCACCTCCACCGTTTACCAAAACATCAAACCTTTTCATGAAAAAAATAAATTAAATAAATAATAATAAATAAATAAGTCAAATAGATGATAGAAATAACGGTAATTTAAATATTCAAAAAGACGAGACTTACCATCCTCCAGAACGTGTGAGAGTAAATCCAAATCTGGAATCCCGATCGACAGAAACTCGAATTCCAACAATTCCTAAACCCTGGGGTGACAGAACTTGCCCTCGCATCACAGATACTCGCCTGGATAAAGCACTTAATCATTAATAATAAAATAAAATGAAAATAATTATAATAATCATTAAAATATGCCGAATTAGAATTTTTTTTTTTTTGTTAGCTACCATTAAATTGATATTAAAAATAAATATTAATAATGGAACAGTGAAAACTGGAGAATTAATGTAATTGATAATTAAATGCAAACTTAAGAAATAAATATGTAGTATGATGGTAAGCAATATACCATTTTGCCATGCAGAATAGAATATTTAAAAAAACAAAATTATGTTTATTTACAAAAATAAATGTTATTCAGTTACAGCATGCTACCTAATAATGCATCACAATTTGCCGTAATAATAATAATTAATAATTGTTATTAAAAACTACTTTCATAATTTAATTTTTAAAAAAATAGTTGAATTTATATGCTATTGTATTCAAAATAGTGCGATTTACTAATTTATATGGAGTCAAAAGGTCCAATTTCATGCATTGGTTATTAGAGAATATATATATATAAGATTCTTTTTAATTAAACGCTAATTACTCATCGATTAAACAAATTATTATAATACATACAGTAGATGAATCGAAATTCAACCAATAACACATCTAACCAAAATTATTACAAAAACAAGTGGATTTAGCAAAATAATTCTATTATTAATTAAAAATTCTATGATAATGAATTAACATGAATTTGGATATTCTGAAATTGAATATTAGATCAATCAAAATTATCTGTTTTGCGATTTAACACAGATTTAAATATTTAATTAATGTTTTTTTAAAAATGTTATAAAACACAGGAAATTGCTAGTAAAAAAATGTTAAATTTTAATTGTCCGAATATATTTCTGCGATCTGTGTCGATATAGTTGAAAGCTAATAAAATAAATAAATACAAAGAAATCGTTGACGTTTGATTATTCGTTTACCAATATGCCTATACATTTTAGAGAAAAAAATGAAAAAGTAATCAATGAAAGATACTTTTGAATAAGAATTGATATTTCATTTATCATCTGAAATTTCATTCACATATTCGAAATCATATAGATTTTTATCAATATAAAATGAAATTTCCATCTTAAATGTCTCATTCAGAAGCATGCACAGCGGCTGTTTCAGGAAATAAGACATTATCTACCGAAAAAAAAAAAAAAAAAAAAAAAAAAACTGAAAAATTTAAGAAGGATGCCAGGAAATTTAGCAATAGAAAGTTGGCAAAATAGGAAAACATTTTTGTGAAAATTGTATTTTTCTTTCAGCTAGGTAGTAAGAAGTGCCATATTAAAATAGTTTGCCATCCTCTTGCATTACGAAACAAAACAATGAATACTGAGTAGATCCACTGTATCCTCTAGTATATAATGCACTTATCTATTTATTATACGATACTATTACTAACATTTCCACAAATATATATTCAAATTAAACTAGGCGTTGGAAATGGCAAACCAAGCCATCCTTTTGTTTATA
The DNA here is from genome assembly GCA_963662175.1 of Aradus depressus. NCBI lineage: Eukaryota > Metazoa > Arthropoda > Insecta > Hemiptera > Aradidae > Aradus > Aradus depressus. Next base: position 76,349,726 of record OY759214.1, read on the forward strand.
AAAAAACAGTAAAAAAAGTTTCAAAAATTGATTTATCTTTAAATTTATTATCGTTGACAGAAAAAAAAAAAAAAGTTTGGAAAACTGAAAAAAGTTTCAATTAAGAAAATAAAATATAAATCAATATTAAATAAAAGAATTTGAATAATAATAATAACAAAAAATTATGTTGTACTAATAAAGTCCATTAGGTAACAATAGTATTTATGGTGATAATACATTTTCATGTTTTTTTTACGAGCTATAAAGACAAGGTTTAGTAAGAAAATAGTTTAGAAGATTAATATATACTTCAAAAATTACGTAATTTGTTTTTAAAATTTTTTTGAAATTATGAAAGTCGTCGGTGAATATTCGGCAATGTACTTCTCCAGCACGAATGAATCAATTACGTTTTCGTTCTCCCTTCAACACCAATCGACCGTTTAGACTAAAAGTCAATAGTTGACTTATATAGGCGATACATTCATTGCATCGGCTGTTATTATATTATGATCCTCCCTTCCCATCGCCCGATTTTGCGTAGAATTGATACGTACCGTCCTTATATGGTTTTGAATTTAAATAAAAAAAATTTTATGTGGATACGTTCATTACATCGGAACTAATTCCCCTCCCTGCGGGCGATTCTGATGAAAATCAATAGGGGTCGCTCTTATGGGGTTCACTGTAACATTTCGTGTCGATATATTCATTCTATCGAGTCAAAAATTCTATGCCGAGTTTTCAACGGAATTTCATGTTTCCCGAACTCCTGATTCCAAAAATTACAAAAAAAAAAAACTTTCTGTGCATCTGTGAACACCATAACTCTTTCAATTAAATTGTATATGTGTATCCGAAACCCTCTAAGGCTGACATTTGGTTTTTGTTGATTTTCTGCCAAATCGGCCATAGACAAGGGGTGTACCAGAGGGGTATCAACTCAAAAATCGTAATAACTCCCCTTGAAATGAATTTATTTATTACTCCATAATTCAAAACTACATAAGGATGGCAACTATTAATTTTTTGCATAGAAGGGGAGGAGGGGATGAGAGAAGGGGATCAAATACCTTAATAACAGTCGATGTAATGAATGTATCGACAAAATAACAGTCGATGTAATGAATGTATCGACACAAAATAACAGTCGATGTAATGAATGTATCGACACAAAATTTAGTATGAGGATTCAGAAGCCGCTATGTAGGTCAAAAAATTAATTTTAGCCCAAATGCTCAATTGACTGTCGAGGGAGAGCGAAAATGTAAATAATTCTTGCTGGGGTAATAATTAGTCAGTGTTTCAACGCTTACCTTTCCGACAGATTATATAACTTCTCCAAATATTTCGAACATCAGGGGAAGTAATAAATAATAAACAGACAATAATATGTATAAATAATTGGGGTAGTGAGGGTTGAAAGTGAATCTGATTTAGGTTAGGTGTGATGTAACTCATGGCAGTTAGTTTGGCAACGTTCCAGTATCGATAGGGCGAACACGGCTGACTGGTTCTTATCGTCTCCAGCTCCAGTTAGGACGGGTCGACATGTTCTCTGGTCTTTTATAGACTCTCATCCCATTCTAACATTCATTAGAAGACCTAACAATGAAATATTTAATCATTTTATAATTATTATTTTAGGTTAACAGGAAAGAGCGAGATTCTCTCTTAAACTTAGTTGTTTTAATACTAGAATACTATGTTCATCCTCAGCAAGAATTAATCAATTACGTTTTCGTTCTCCCTCCAAAACTCAATATTTAACTTACATAGTGGATTCTGAATTCTCATATTAAATTTAGTGTCGATAAGTTCATTACATCGACAGTTATTGGGATTTTTGAGTTGAGCACCAAGGTTCCCTCATCCTCTTCGGTTCCCCTGATTCCGCTAAAAATTACTAGACGTCGTTCTAAGAAGGCTTTGAACTTACTTAAAAAATTTCGCGCCAATACGATCATTACATCGGCAGTTATTAGAATTTTTGTGTTAGGTCTCTTTCTTAACTCCCTACCTCCTCTCAATAGGTGTCGTCCTTAGAGGATTCTGGATACACATGTAAATTTCTTGCCGATAGATCCATTATATCGGGAGTTCTAAGAGAGACAGACAGACATTGTTTTTTTTTTTCATTTTTGGAATCAGGAGGTCGGAAAGTACGAAATTCCGTTGAAAACTCTGCATCAAATTTTTGACAGATTATATAACTTCGACAGAAAATTTTTATCAGTGTAGACAGTCAGAACAATGGCCAATAGAGTGCAGTCACGAAAGATCATGGATATGGCTAATAAAGAAGAGCAGGATCATAGATCTCCACGATATATAGATATTCAATTTAAACATAGTTTCTTCATTTTTCATTTCAGAATATTACTGTGGCTCCGCTTAGTGTTGTGTTGGAGATCATCTGATGTTGCACTAAATAAAACATCAATAAAGTTGCAAAATAGTCCTTACATTTCCAGATATTAAGATATTTATCCATAAGAGATGGGCCTCTGTGTGGTACAACATGGACCTAACAAATAAGCTTAGGTCCATCGAAGCAAATGTCGATAAATGGCAAAGCTCCGAAAGGCAGAATAGGCAGGAGGAGGTATGTCTGATGCGGCTCCGTGTAGGTCACACTCGCCTACCCCCATGGCCACCTCAAAAACAGGGTGACGGCCCCTGGTTGTGGCAAGTGTGGGGCCTGGCCTCTCACAGTAAGCCACATCCTGGAGGAGTGCCCTGGATATGAGGATATACTAAAGGCCATGGGTTTGCGAACAAGAGACCTACATGAGATGCTCGGAGACGACAACTCATCTATTGAAGCTGTCCTAAGCACAATGAAGACAAGTCACTTCATTGAATTAATTTAAACAAGTGCACGGCGTCAAAAATATATGACATTAGACGCCGACAAATAAAATATTCTATTCTATTACCAATAATTTAAGTGAATGTATTTTTGTTAAGCTGTATTTCAATAGATAATTCAAATTAATAATTCTTTTAATTAATAATTTCTAAAAAAAAGGGGGGGGGGAATCAAAATTATACATAGGTATGTCTCAGAAATCAATTCCGCTGAAAAAAATATATTTCCTCATAGGAGGCAACGAATGCGATCGAGTAATACTATCAATAGACCAATAAGCTGTATACACTTCCTGTAGTTTTCACATCTTTCAGATATTCAAGGTGAGAGAATTCAGATACAGCTTCACTGCTTAAGCGCTAGTATTAGGTCAACGGCAGAAAAAGACACAGGGGGTCCCCCTTACATCGATACTATTCGATAAACAAATAAGAAAAAAAAGATTACTGAGAAATATTTACTCCGTAAATCATGGAAATTCGACTATTTCATGGTTTCTAATATTGTTTGTTTTTGTCACTCATGCCCCGGCCTTTAACTACGAGGTCATATCGCCTACTACCAGAGCGCTCTTTCATCGTGATGGACATGAGCCCGACCGACTCTACTGTGAGTCTAAATTTTGCCTACTCAGGTTTAGTTACCCTATGGTAAAGGGGCATTTAACAAGGACTGACATCGCACAGGCTTGGGACCATCGCTCCCGAAGGAGGGCATGCTCAAATTTTTACCTACAACGGGTTTCGAACCAGCCATCTTGAGCACAGTAGATTAGGACCCGCTACCTCTGAGCTACCGGCGCTGTCAGACAGGAATATTGACTTAAATTTTTAATAGTTATTTCTTCAATATTTTCATATTATATTTTACTAAGAATAATTTATGAGTGAATCTCAAATCATTTTGTTATATATTCAAAACGATTCAATGTAAATGTTATTTGTAGCATATCTCAAGATATCCTCTGGGAGTTCCTAACGTACCATCATAATACTACTACCCCATAACCTTAAACTACAGTATTTTAAACTTCATGATAGAATACACAGATATTAATTGCCAATTTCTCATAACATATTACTGCAGTTTGTGTGCCCTGAAATGCCTTCTTCACATTCAAAAATTAAACTTCAATAATTTAATTTAATTATTTTTTTTATTTGTTATCCTCAGTCTAATATATCTTCGAATTGTAAAACGTCATATAAATATCACTTTCAAAAAATGTAATTTCACCTGGAAATATGACATTTATTAGTACAACATTGAAAATAATAATAGATAAAATAAAAAAATAATAAAAATATACATAATATATATTTTTTCTTTTCCTTTTCGTGTATCAATAAAAAAATAAATATACCAGGATATTTAGGGTTATTAGGATAAGACAAAGACAAAAGACAAAGCACAAATGGTGGGATACAAAGGTAATGTCAGGATTTCCAAAGAGAGCTGCCCTTTACGAAAGTTTATATACACAAATTTTGTATTTTTGTACACTTTTTTTTTTTTTTTTTTTAATATTGTTTTTTATATAAAAATATTTTATTTAATATTAAAATTTGCCTCTCACTTGTGTCTTTAGCTTACTATGATAATGAAACAAAGCACGAACAAATAACTATACTATGACATACAAATTATTAACATTCACAATGACGAGACATAAATGTAGGTATATTAAATTAAAAAAAATAAAAGTGCATAAAATAAAAATAAAATATAACTGGAAATAAAAACAGTCATATATAAATAAATAAATGTGGAAAAATAAATAAATAATAAAAGGGTATAAAACAAAATAGGACTTTTGCACACACATATATGCAGGGTGATAATATCCATAATGTTATGACGCATGTATACAAAATATGCATTACATTTTCTGAGGAAATTTTCAGTGATAAAATGCATCATAACAGTTGGAAGCAATACAATATGCACATCACAAAAATAAAATAAATTATATATTTTTTTGTTAAAAAGAAAATATAAAGCTACATTAAGACACATATATGGTACGAGTGGAAATGAATTTAGTGATTCGGGCAAATGTATTTTTTTTTTTTAATTGTTTTTATTTTTTTTTAATTTTCGTTTGAAACTTACCGAGGTACAAATGAGTTCCAGAACTGACTACACACAGGACAAAGGACAGAGAGAAAACACAAGGACACAATTACTTTGTGGTAAAGATAAACACACTAATGTGAGCATTTGGATTCTCAAGTATAGGGTAAAAATCAATTAGGGTAAACTATATTTAAGGACAAAATGTTCATTCTAATGTTTACTTCGTATGTTACGGCAGCTCTAATATTTTACAAAAACTACAGTTTATCACTGACATTAATACAAAAATGTTGATAACCTATAACATAGCAACCAAATGCTCACTCCTAAACATAGAGAGACAGTTTCACCATAATGTTTCTTCAGTACGTATTTCTTATAGAAATTAAATCGAATATATATATTTTTTTTTAAATTCCTTCCTCTTTTTAGATATTTTTTTTATCCAATTTGAACGTGGATGACTTTAGCTTCAGGTCATATTTGTAAAATTAAAATTATGAAATATGTTACAGAAATATTATTCACAGTATGTAGAGTATCTGATCAGGAATTTTGGGTGTTTTCTACATCTGATTGGCCATTGATGAATCATATCAGCCAAAGCTTAGATTGAAAATATGAACAATCCGTACTGATATAAGTATTTTAAAAATTAAAATGTCTTTCTTCTGAAAATATGAAATACGAAGACAGTAATGGGGAAAATGCGATCCGGGGGCCAAATACGACTAAATGTGTGAAAACCTACAAGTTACATATGTAAAGCGTAAGTGGTCAATTCGAATAAGAAAGATAAAAATAAACAGTTCTTAAATTAATGCGGGCTCCATCAGCATTTAAGAATTCATAAAATATTGTTTTCATATTAAATCTCAATCTTCGATCATCTTTTATTATGCTGGATATAGTGGAACAGTTATTTATCATTCTATTTTTTTTTTTCTGTCCAACATTACTCATACAACACTAGATTTTGAAATTTTCTAAAACATTCAATTTGATTTTTGGATAGTATAAATAACAATAAATTGAAGAAAAAAAAAAAAAAAGAAATTAAAGACACCTCTTCGAATATCTCTCAAAATTCTATTTTTGGTGCGTCATTTTTAAATCAATAAAAGCTGCATTTTATTGGTCCTTTACTAAAAATTATATCCCTTTTAACCAATATTGTATTTTTACGTTGTACTACACCAATGTGTTCTGCGTAAATCAGCCGTAAACATGAAATATGTGCTTCAGGTTCGTTAAACTTGTCAATGACAATATTCATAACTTCTTTAATCCATCAAAAATTGTCAATGTTATTTCCTATTTAGTTTGGATTTGCACCTAAAAACTTTTGTCCATTACTCTACAAAGGGAAGAACTAAGAAAAGGAAATAGTCTTAACTGAAACTTTGCACGAAATAACCAACAGAAAAACAAACACCTTCATATTGTCCGAAATATACTTTTACTCGTTTCTTTAATGCTGAAGAGAAACCTCAAGAAAGATTCACTCATGTTTTCTGGTAAATTGTGAATTACACAATTTCTGTTAAGCTTAAAATATTGGAGAAAGTTGAAATACGTTTATCATGAAAAACTTTCGCAACTAAAGCATAACATCTGAACAAGAGAGGAATAGACACCACACATTTGTACAAGAAAATCATAAAGATTCAAGTTAATACTATTCTGAACTTACAACTTATAAATACTCCTCACTATAATGTGTTATACTTTATTTACTATTTTCCTATTGTATTCACTTAATTTCCCGGAAAGAAAACGACAATTTCAAAATATGGGATTAAAACAAAAAGAAACATTACTAGTGTTTTTTTTAAAAGTCAATTCACAACCATATACTGAAAGACTGGATCAAATAGAAAGTAAAAGCAACTACTTACGTCTTACCAACCACAAACCCAATTAATAAAACTACTGACTGACCGCTTCTCTAATCTCCTTATAAAAGTGTTTACTGTTCTAGAACATTCCTATTGGTGAATAGTTTTAATATAGTTACAAAAATAGAACTTGGCCCCGGTTATCCTCAATCTACAATGAATACATGAAATATCCTAGTGATAATAATAAATAATTTAGTTTTTAACAATACATTAAGTATGTATTTTACGTTCTCGAAAAGGACTGTTGGAAGAAACCCGAAGATACAATGCAAAATAAACATTACCTACTTACGTTTTTTCAACAAAAAAAATAAAAGTCAATTCACAAACATATACTGAAAGACTGGAATCAAATAAACAGTAAAAGCAACTATTTACATTTTACTAAGGTACACAAACCCAATTGATAAAACTAATTGAATCAACTAATCAATCTCCTTATATATGTATGATTTTACTGTTCTGCAATATTCCATGAATTGATAAAACCTATTGTAATCCTATTGGTCAGAATTGTAACAATTCAACTTGTCGACCCGTCTGGTTTGTTTACAAGTGATAACTTGATATAAAACTATCTTTTTAGATTAATTACAACATTATAGTAACTTGAAAACATGAATAAAACCACCATTCAACATATAAACAAACAAAATAGTTTATCCCAATCAAAATAAACCGATTTGAATTAACTCAAATGAAAAATTGACTATGAATAGAATACATTATGTATTTTAATTTTCTAGTAAATGAAAAAGACTGTAGGAAGTAACTCGACGATACACAGGACATATTCAGTCAGATAAAAAAAGTGTAAAGTGAAACGACAAGCTGAATTCCTAACGAATCCGGCTCAAAGGGAAGATTACCAACACAACATTTGAAAAAAACTGACAAAAAGCATAAAACGAAGAAAATGATATATGAATCTTCGTGCCTAGGCAATAAACACTTCCTTAGGATCTCATTCTGAAAATATTAGTAAACTGTTTGTGTAGAATGAAATTTCATGTTTCAAGAACCACATGAGCTATGTGACATACGTACATAGATAAATGCAGAACGTAATCTCCATTATCGAATTGTTAGACTATACGTCAATTTGTTTTAAAGATTCCTGTTAGAGAGTATTCCGCATTTTCATTTTTTACATTGAATATTAAAACCTCTTATTTTTTTTTTGCGCAAATTATAGAGTCAACTTATTTATCTCTGATGATTTAATTGGAATAAAAACCAATAAAGGGAATATCCATGTCGTTGTTTACAAAGGCAAGATTTAATAGTTTTCACTATTCCTGGTCGAATGTCTACAGATTGTAAATAATATTCTTGTACATATTTCATAATAAGAAATGTAAAGAGATTGCCTGAGCATTTTTGTTATTTTTTCCCAATAAATTTAACTTAATTTGAAAAAGAAAAAAAAAAAAGAAATAAAAGAAAAAAATCGTTATCCATGCCATTTTTAAATAGGTTAAGGATGGGAAGGGTGAACAATCACACATGACAAAGAAGGTTGCATGGATATTTATTTTGTTTTAATTAAATATTTTGATAATTAAAAAAAAATAATAACAATAAAATAAAATAAAAACCTAATTACCATTTTTCCCTTTAATCGTCAACTTTAATTAATAATGATTCCGAAATTTTAATTTGAGGAAATGCAGGACATTCCATAGAAAGTGTACAGATCAAACCAAATTATCAACAAGTGTGCATGAATAGCAGAATTATTGAGGACTTAAAACAATTTAACAATAGAAATATAATTTATTTAATTATATACATCAAAACAATAAAAAATTAATACTTTTTGTAGTAGGGGGTTTGCAATTAAATAAGTGATTATTTAGAAAACAGATTAGTACAAATAAAAGGAACTACACTTGATATAATTTACACTATTTACATTTTCGAGTCCTCAATTTTCGGCTCATCATGTGAAAATAAAGCAGGAAGAAATTAATGAACTAAAATATAAAAAAAATTAACAAATAATAAAACGAAAAAACATGAATTTTACTACTATTGATCTACGCTAAAGCGAATAACTTGGTAAGAGCAATTTGTGTAGATAAAACTTAAGAAAATAATAATAATAAATAAAATAATAATATATACTCATTTAAGAATAAAATATAATTCAAGACATTAAAATAGTGAGCAAAATGTGTCGAAACATTAAATATTACAAGCTTCTAAAAAGCTAACTGCAAACTGTGATTCAAATTTCATCAAACTATACAATTTTAGTAAAATTTTGAATATTCACGTTAACATTTTTTTTTTAATTGAAATTATTTTTAATTTAAATGTTATTTAATTAATTGACGAAACTTTATTAAAGTTTCAAAAAAATGTTGAAACTTTTTTTTTTTTTTAATTACATAATAATAAATATTTACCTATTAAATTGATGTCTGGTCAGCCTCTTTGTTATAATTTGATAAACACACAAACAAGGCACAAAACAAAATAAAACTAAAGAAACAAAAAATAGAATAAAGGGTACTTGATATTGGATCATTTGGAAACCAGACACACAGGGTATTGGGTCAATGGTTAACTTCTTAAACGTATATATTATTAAATATATTAATGTATTAAAATAATTTTAAAATATATTATCAGTTATAAATATATTATTTAAGAAGAAACCATTGATTTTTAAGAGAATAGGATAAGGCATGGGCTAGACAAAGACAAAGACGTAACACACACAGAGGTTCCCTGGATGCTAGTTTAAACCTGGGTTTTTTTTGTGTTTTTTTTTTGCCCTATGCTGTGATAATGTAATGTTCAAATGCAAATATATAAACTTATTTTGAATGAAATGATACATTTTTAAGAACAATAGTGAACAGCATAGAACAGTGAACCATTTAATTTTCATTACTTTACAAAGTAATAAAAAAAAACAAAAAAAAAAAAAAAAAACGTAAAAATAGAAAAAATATAAAAAAAAATAAAATAAAAAATAAGATAATTTTTATGTGAAGTATTATTTTTATCGCTATTTTTTCTGATATTTCTGTGAGGAAGAGAATATTTTTTACGAAGCTCCTAAGTGTACTTTTTAAATTTTTTTTCTGCTAATTTTCAATTTCATATATTTTGTGAGAGTAAAAAAACCTTTATTTATTATTTTTTTGTTTTTGTTAATCACAATGTACAACAAAAATAAAAATAAAACACATGTTTTTTAAAATATTGTAAACTTTATCTAGTTACATAGTTTGCAACTGGCCACAAGTCAAGAACATCATTCCCCCACCATAGAATTCGCGTCGAAGTAATTTCTCCCGAGACTCAACATACATCCATACTTTCTCAATAAGAAAAGTCAAATTATAATGAAATAAGTTATCAATGAGTTTTCCGAAATTATAAAAACGAATCATAAAGATTTTCGTTACGTTTGAAGAGAAAAGAAAACGAAGTTGAGAGTCGAATTTAAAAATAATGAAAAATACTTAATAAAGGACTTCGTGCTTCCACCACAAAAAAAAACTGACATTAAGTAATCAAACCTACATTTTTTAAGTGAAATTTTGAAGCAGACATGCACTACTAAACGCAATTAATATTTTTTTTCAAAAAGTGTCCGAGCGTTTAGTTCAAATTTTGAAAAAAAAGAGACATATATATATTGTGATTAAACAAAATCATTGCAGAATAAAAGGTATTCAACTCTAACAAAATTTATGAATTAAATAATATTACTTTTGTCAAATGAAAAATTATTATAACTCGAATCTTTCACAATGTGAATATAATTCACGAAAGTTCTTTTTTTATCTTTATGTCATCAATAAACTGTAAACTTGATTTATCTATTTTATATAAACTATTTTACAAGGCAAAGCATACATGCCGCTGTGTTATCTAATACCGGTGTATAACATGCCACACCTCTGAGAATTTTGATAACAATACTCTTTATATTTGGTAAGTATTGATAAAAAATTCTGTCGTGTGCAAAAAATGAAGTCTGAGATATAGTAAGAAATGATAAGTTATATTGGATTGGCAAGAAAGTAATGCTCTCCGTTTTTCAACATAGGCTTTAAAATATGGAAATTTGATGATGTAACAAACACTATACTTACATAGTCATATTTACACTGTGAGCGCCGGTAGCTTGCTAGCGTACTGAGCTCAAGATCAGGAGTTCGAAACCCAGCCAAGGACCCGGTATTTTATCGGGGAGGTAAAAAAAAACCCTAGGTAAATAAAGCTATGTAGGCAAAATTTAGGTCTTCCACAGTGAGTCGGGATCATGTCCACCTGAGCGATCAGACAGTTGTAAATATGTCCTCATAGTTTGAGCCCGTGCATGAGTCACCATAACTATACATACACTGATTTCAATTAATATTAGAAAAATTTAAATACTGCGAATGGGAGGTATCTCTCGAAACGTTCATCGTTAACATGATTTAAGTAGAGGTTAGGTTAGGTGTTATTACTAATGCCCGGGCTTTAACTACGAGGTCATATCGCCTACCACCAGAGAGCTCTTTCGTCACTCTGGTGGACATGAGCCCGACTCTACTGTGGGAGTCCTAAATTTTGCCTATCCTAAATTTTTATTCACCTAGGGTAGGGGTCTTTAACGAGTACCTGACATCGTACAGGCTCGGGACCATCGCTTAACGTCCCATCCGAAGGACGGCGTGCTTAAGTTTATTTTACCTCCCAGATAAAATAAACTAAGGGCCTTGGTCGGGTTACGAACCCACGTTCTTGAGCTCAGAAGTCAAGCACGCATACCACTGAGCAACCGACGCCCTCTGATTTAAGTAGATTCACTTCAAATAAATAGTTGAATAAAAAAATTAGTACCTATATTACCTGGAAATCTCCTCAATCTTAAATGAAAAATAAAAGCCTGAAAGATGCCATTGAAATAATCCAAATACAACTGCCACAGAGATGGCAAGACGGTTAGAATGTTCCCATGTTTCCACAACTAAAAACTGCCTAGGTGCTTCCGGGAGGCACTGTAGGTTAGCAGTTCGGGTTTTCTAGTTAGTTAGCTATTGTGACTCATGCCCGGGCTTTAACTAGAAGGTCATATCGCCTACTAACTGGTCGAAATGAGTCCGACTCTACTGAGAAACTTAAATGTTGCCTTCCCTAGTTTATTCACCTAGGATAGGAGTCTTAAACGAGTAGCTGACATTGCACAGGTTGGGTGATCATCGCTTAACGTTGCATACGAAGGATGGCGTGCTCAAGATTTTTTCACTTTAAATATAACCTCGGCCGGGTTCCGAACCCGCGATCTTGAGCTCAGTAAGCTAGCACCCAACCTCTGACTATAGGGAAAACAGCAGCTTCTAACCATTTGTTTTATTTCCTATTTGATTTATAGCACAACACTTCATATGTGAATTCAAAACACCATAGGGACAACACATTAATTTTCAGAGGAATCGTCAGAGGAGAAGGGGAAGATCAGCGGGGTATCAACTCAAAAACCCCAACATCTGCCGATGCAATGGATATATCGACATGAAATTTTATATTTGAAGTCAAAACCCAATGAGGACATGACTTGTCAAAATTCAGCCATATCCGAAGGAGGGAATGAGGGGTTCAGGGAGGGGGCTCAATTTAAAAGTTTCACTGAAAGTCATGACAGATCAATGAATCTGGGACTCAACATTGTTAGAGATTCATCAAGAATGATGGAGATTACATTATGAAATAAAATTTATTTATTTTGAAAATATTCAGTTGTTAATTTATGATGAAAAAAAAAAAAAAAAAAAAAAACTGACAGAACTTTTTTACCAACCCAATAATAAAAATAAAAATAGAAAATAAGAAAGAAAGAGCTTTTGCCTTGTAAATTGTAAAGCTTTTGTATTTTTGAACCAATTACAAGGTAAGGATGAGGACTCGACTTACCTTTCACTATACTCGTCCATGTGGGCGTAGCTCTGAACGCTGTTCTCCTCGACCAGGAATTTGACTCGTTGGTAGAAGGAGGCGGTGACAGAGGGAGGCTGTTTGCGGAGAAGGACCTCGACAGGATCGTTAGAGGCGAGGCACATGATGTGCTCCGTACAGGCAGGATGCGAGCAACACTCCGAGTCGGAACAGTCCATCATACCATCTGAAAACAGAATATAATCATATATCTATAATTCATAATTTTAAATTTCTTATACATACGAGTGTACCTATTGTAATGGTGCAAAAATCCAAAATCGAGATATCAACGGATTTTCACGTTTCAAGGTGCCATGAATAGGTTTTGACCATTTTCACGATGATGTCTGTCTGTGCGTATGTATGTGCTTTGAAAGTTGTGAGCGCTCTACCACAAAAAAATATTGTAGTTATAAACTTGAAATTGTGAGTGCGCTAACTTAGATCTGATTAGATTTTGGCCGAAATCGGTGGAAAATTGAGATCCCTTAACTCCCGGGGCTTAAGTACATTTTACAAGATACCACTTATGTTTATGACCTAATCTTTTCAGGTAAAGAGATACAATTTTTTTAAGATCGTACCGTCCTGAAATGTAGTTTTCAAACTCATATTTTTAGACGTTTCTTTGATATATCGAAACATCGGTTCTTAGCAAATGTTCCTTATTAAATTCCCAATCGCTAAAAATCCCCAGGTTTGAGAAGGATCAATACAACAAAGGTTACACCGCCTCAAGCAATAAAAAATAAATTTCCATAGGAAATATTTCATTATAATGTTATAGTAATAAAAATGAACAACAGAACCTTTGAAATGTTAAGATTCGATTATATTTATTTATACATTTCATCCCTTTTTATTTACTTAATTAATTTTTTATTAATAATGTATGTATATACAAATTGCTAAGATTTATGTCAGATAAAAAAATTTGTAGCCTACTGCAGATGTATAAAAAAATAGGAGTATATATTATATTATATTATAATAAATACACTGACACAAAAAAGGTATATTTCGAGAGTTTTTATATCATAGTAGGTATTTTTTATTTATATTAAATTTTTTCATGATATATTACTTTTGAAGAATAATAAGTAGGTACCTCAATAAACATTTTTTTGTTGAAAATTTGCATTTTCTTACTTGACAGAACGGGGTATGACCTTTTTTTAATAATACAAAATGTTCAAAGGAGTTGAGTTGCAAGTGAATCTATTTATCCATTGTTGCACGAGGGTACCAAGGGAAGACGTACAGATATCCTAGAAGACTTTCGTTATATGAGGATACGAACAGTCTTAACAAAAAAATAGAGGTTAAGAACTCCCTTCTGCTGCCTGACCTACCTGCTGTGAGAGACTGGTTCAAAACTAAGGGAAGTACCTGTCCTGTGAAAGATGTATTGTAAACATTTTTTGGCTGGTTTTTATAAAGATATTTATTATGTGTACTTTATTTCAAGTCTGTGATAATATTTTTAATATTGTATTTATTTATTATTATTTTTTTTAAATTATATTTTGACAACAAAATTTCTTTGGCTGTATGGTGAAAAAAAAATTTATATTATGTACAGACTTGTTTTAGTTAATGTATATATTAGAATGAATGTTTTTTTCATGTTGAGAGAGTGAGTGAACCTGGCTATCCCCACCCCTTAGAGCTATGCCAGTTGTCTTCTAACCGCTGTGCTGTGTGGGTGGGGTAAATAAGTTTATAATTTTTATCTTCTTACTCTGTACCCTGATGCTTTAAGAGTTATTTATACTTTTCATTATTTGTATATGTTGTTATTCTATGATAGATGAACCACTGATGATGACGCATCGAAAACCGGTTCTGGTCTAAAATAAAACAGTGGGAAGACAGCATCTTTTATTTCTATGAGAAATCTCGTCCCACAACTTCTTACTCGTATTATCACATATGAATCTACTTATCACCACGGATGGACAGATGTTGGTTAAAGAAGTCCATAAAATTAAGTACTCTACTTTCCTGCTATAGTCTTCTCATCTGTCATGAATTTCGTATTTTTATATAATCAAAGATGTTTTTTTTTGCCCATTGATCCCCATAACTGTTTACTTCCTGCTAGAGAAAGAATATACAAGTCGTCATTACAACATTGTTGGTATTATTTATTATTCCGTAAATATTTCTCCGGATAATAGAAAAATATATAAATGAGTAAATATATGAAATGTTATTTACCTTGATCATTGTCCGCTTCATCGTTGCAGTCCATCTCTAGTCGGACACTGCAGTCTATGCCAGCCCAGCCCTCAGAACACTGGCAGGTATACTCACCTTCTTCTGTGATGCAGGTACCATGTCGGCTGCACCCATTCACACATCCAGCTACAAAAATAGAGTTACATTATATTAGATGAATTTGTTAAATAAAAAAAAAATAAATAAAATGTCTTTGTATCAACAGATTGGCCATAACCGCTTTCCTTTTCGGTTTCGTTGTAAAGTGCTACATCGAATGTGAAAATCCTACTTTTCAGAAAAAAAAAAAAACAGAAAAAATAATTCAACATTCTAAAACCAGACAACACATAAAATGGGCTGAATGTTTTTTTTTTTTTTTTTACAATGATTGTTTGTCCCTAGTTATTAATAAAATGATGGGGAAATCGTAGCCAATAACAAAACGTTTAGACTTAATATAAATAACCTAATACAATAATATGTGTGGCGTCAACGAGAAATATTCTCTTAGGGCCTATGAGAAATTATTGAAAAAAAAAAATGTATGTATATAGTGTGTAGTCTAGTAATAGTCTCGGCACAAAATTATTATATCGAATCTACGTTACGTTTATTTCTTATTTTTCATTACCTATATACTAATTTATTCTATTTCTCTTGATATATTCTTTTATGTATTTATATTATTTATTTTTCATTTTATTTTTAAATTGTTCATTATTATTATTTTTTGTATTATAATTTATAATTTATTTCTTATTCTTACTTTATGTAAGTTTATTTATTGATCTATATTTTTAAATTTATTGGTTCATATTTTTTCATTTAGTAATTTATATTTGTTTATTATATATATTATTTATTATTTTATTTATATTTGTTATTGTGACACTGTTTTTTTTTTTCTCTCTTTTCTATATTTCGCACATGCACCTGATGAAGGGACGTAAGAATGTCCCGAAAAAAGCCTCGTGAAAAAGACACTTCTGGAAGAGTTATAAATAATATTTATCTTAATTTTCATTAAATTAAAAAATTTATCTACTGTACCTACTTATTAGTATTATTATTTTTGTACTTATATATATTTTCATACTTTTTTATTTATTTCATTTTATTTATTATTTTTTAATAATACTGTTATTACTAATCACATATGTGACAGATTCAACTAGTTTTAGCTGTTTATTTATCTAATTTATAAGTTATCTTCATGTAAACATTCTTATGATGTATCCTATTATCATGTTATGAATAACGGAAATAAATATTATTATTAACTATGTATTAATTACTACTTTACGGTTGTTTAAAGATATAAGCATTCAACAGAGCTTCGTTATCGTTGGAACAGTGCTCTACTCAGCGAGGGAAAAACCTTCAGTAAGTATGTATAAACATAGAAAGAGAGACACATGGATTGAGAAACAATACTGCAGCAACAGTACTTACGTAAAGTGCAGTGCCTGCCATTCCACCCCTGGGAGCAAACGCAAGTTCCATTCTTGCACTGACCATGTTGAGCACAGCGAGCATCACAGGGAAGCGTGTCGCAACGATCTCCGGTCCAACCTTCGAAGCAGACACACCGACCCGAGTCGCAACGACCATGAGGTCCGCAGTCGAGGCGACACCATGCTAAAACAAACGTAAAACTAATATTAATACAGAACTGAATTATATGATCTTAAAGCTGAAAATAAACTAAATTTTGTGTCGACATTTATTATATCGGCTATTGGGTTTTTGAATGATTCCGCTGAAAATCAATAGTTGTCGTCCTTACATGGCTTTGGATATGGCTATATATATATATATATATATAAGAAAAAAGTCGTCGGTGAATCACCGGCAATGTACTTCCCCGAAACGAATTAATCAATTAACTTTTCCCCTTTATACCTCCCTTCCCGCTCCAAACCCAGTCGACCGTTTGGCCCTTCCCCTCAACCCTAGTCCCTTTCAGCTGATTCCGCTGAAAATTAAAGTGTCGTCTTTATAGAGTTTTGAATTCACATAATCGTGTAGATACATTCATTATATCGGCAGTTACTAAACATTTAGTGTTAAGCCTCCCCTAATACCTACCTTCCCTTTGGTTAATTTGACTTAAAATAAATAGGTTTCGTCGTTAGAGGTTTCTGGATCTATATATAAAATTTCGTGTCCCTACATTCATTCTATCGGGAGTTATCATGTTCACAGACACAGGAAAACATGAAATTCCTCTGAAAATTCCACATCGAATTTTTGATCGATTATATAACTTCCCCCATACATCGTATAAAGGGGCGTAGCCAGGATTTTGAGCAGGGTGAGGCAAAGTGGGGGGTATAGACTCCCGGGGGCACAGCCCGCAGTTTCCATGGTTAGCGTTGCAGACTTGTTGTTATTAATTTGGGAGACTGGGACCTCTAGAAAGCTCCCCCTGGGGTAACCACTGACTGTAATACTCAAGTTGACTTTACCTGAGCAGCAAAAATGCAAAGCTCAGCAGCAGCAATTTTTACTGCGCATGTAAAATCAGCTTTAAGAGTATAAAGTATAACATAAACGACGATTTTGAGCGAGAAAATGAAATGCTCGAATCATATATATTTAAATAAATGTAATATGACTTGTTTTGTACATGTACATTTATGTAACAGCTGATTGCTCATTTAGGAATCAGATGCACGGAAAATTTGAAGATCCTACAGGTAACTTGCAAGCAATCCACTTTATATAAAAACAATTTTTTTAGTTTATTTAATTTTTATCTTGTTTTTTTGCTCTGGTCAGTATAATATTATAGTATTATCTGGGGAAGTAAAATGTCGGGCGCACATTCATAAATATTTTTTTCTTCGCATAGCTGAGAAAATAATATTCTTTAAAAAAAACCCGCTCTATAGTAATTAGATTAATTATTTATTTACTATGAAACACATCTAAGGAAAAACATTGTTCGTCTATAACAACTCACAAACTTTATATTTTAATCAGGTTCAATTTTAAGGAGGGGGAAAAAAAAAACAGGAACAGGGAAAAGAACATAAACTTTATTAAGTGAATTCAAAGTTTGTTTTGAACGTGTTTCTTCTCAATTTACTCAGAGAATAAATAAAACAAAACTTTCTCTTTGTTGGAGAAACCCTAAAATTTCAACTTTAAGCAGTAAGAAACATTAGAGTTTTTATGAGATCAAAAAATACTTTTAAGAAATAAAAGGATGTAAAATTGAAAACTTATTATCTATGAAGCCATGAATTGTCTATTATAAAAATTAAAATAATTTATATATGAAATTTTGTTTTATTTACATTCATTACAACGGCAGTTATTAGAGTTTTAGGGTTAAGCCGCCTCCTAATCCCCCTCCCCTTTGGCAATCACAGTTACGCAAATTTTTTTCTTTTACCTTTTTTGAAATAGGTGGTTAGAAAACATGAAATTCTGTTGAAAACAACATTGAATGAGTGAACGATTACATAACTTCTTCTATACTTTGAATATATGAGGCAGTAATTTCTCGGAAGGATATGAAGGCCATGCTTGTCCTTTCCCCACTCCATCCTCAATGATGTAATAAATGACAATTAATGTTTATATTTCATTTTTTATTTCTTTACTGTTATACAAAGTATAGAGGAAGTTATGTAATCGGTCAAAAAATTCGATGCGGAGTTTTCAACGGAATTTCATCCGATCTCCTGATTCAAAAAATGTTTTATGTTTCTGTAAACACGATAACTCCCGATAGAATAAATAAATGTATCAACACAACATATCAACACCAGAACCCTCCAACGACGACACCTTCTGATTTTCAGTCAAAGTTGATGTGAGAGCATAAAACATAATTGAATAATTCTTGCTGGGGAAGTACAAAGCCGATTACTTTTTTCCTTTTTATTTTTCAACTAAATGAATGGACAATGATAGTTACTTAGATGAATGCTATGTTGAAAATAGAATTCTACTGGAAAATGAAGGAAGAAGTAGATAAAACATTTTGATTTTTCATTTTTCGCCAACACACGTCAAAACACAATTAAAATGCAGGTATTTAAAATAGAAATTACATTATGTTTACATACAAATTGTATTATTAAATTAATTTAAACAAATATATATATGAGTAGGTGATTTCCAAAACCAGCCATTTCTCATGTTGAGTGCCAAAAGTAGCTATTAGAAAACTTAAATAAAAAATAGCAAATTTTCTAGGCACAATATATTTGCCAACGTTTGCAAGATGAGAGATAAAGTTATTACCCATCCATGAAAAAAAAAATCGGAACTTCAACTTAAAACGGTTAATTTTTATCAGTTTTTGGTGATTATCCCAAAAGTTGTTTACGGACAAATGGCTGGTTTGGGAAATCACCTACTCATATATACTACCATATTTAACACGATTCACTTGATTTAGTTATAATACGTTTCATTGAGAATGAATCAGGAGAAAGTATTGCGGGTTTATCGGATGGTTTTGGTTCAGGATATATTGGCTAGGTTGGGGCATTGGGGCAGGCCAGGCGTGTCTTCTTGTCTTTGGTCAGACTATAGTCTCGTCTCCTGATCATGCCCTCTGATCTCTTGTTATAAGATCATTAGCCTGGAAAATTCTTCTGTGGGTAGATACACGTTTTTGCTTTTACAAGTTTTTGAAAAACCTGAATAATTTTGAGGGAAATCGAGGTTCTGTCGTGTAAATAAAAAAACTCAGTATTTGGCCAACGTTTCGGAAATTATTTATTTCCTTCTTCAGGACCTTATTATGAATAGAGTGGATGTCTTGATGGATTATGTGGTGGAGTTGTGTGTCTACAAAGTTCACTATCAGACACAAACACACTACACGCATCCAATCTTTATTTTTATTAAGACAGAATCGACTTCCCTCATTATTGTGTCCCTCACTATCATTTTGATTAATTTCGTTCAAAGCACTGGGGTAACTTCTATTCATACCAGAGATAGTGTAGCCGACAGAACCCCTTCGTTTAATGGTTGGTACACCCCTTAGCGCCATGTCTTTGAAGAACCGTACTGAATTTTTTCCTCACAATTTTCTCTGGCCTTCTATCATAGATATGAAACCCTTCCATGTGTGGACGATATGGTCTATGAGAGACCTGTCCCCCCAGGTTCCAGAAGACTCCATTCCACCTCTCCTGCTCATCATTTACCCTGGTCTCATGTCAGACTTGAGCCGGGCCGGGTTGAAAAACGTTATTACAGTTATTTGTCCTCGGCAATCCTCCTCTGATCCTCCGTCATTTGTTAGCCCTCTCTGACGCGTGTCTCATACTCACCGCCTCTTGTCTCCTTTGACAAACTACTCAATGTCCTGGAATTCCTCGTTCCTTGAGTGAGATATCTACTTCTTTCTTACTGTATACTATTCTTCCTTTTAAGAAATAAAGAGAACAAACCCATAAACATATATTTCTTAATAATGTATGCAACGAAACTAATAAAAAATCCACAATTCTGCATACACCCTTTATTCTCCAAAGTACTGTCGTTTTAGATTCAACTAACTTCACTGGAGGCATCGAATCTGAACATGTAATCCTTGAATGACCGCTGTATGACCAGGCCAGGATGGAGTTGATCGTATCTGGGTCTGGACCTGCGGCAGCTGGTGACGGAGACGAGATATATATAATGTTCAGCCGGTTTGTCGGCTCCTAGCAGAGGCAGTATGACGGGCTGGGGACAACCACTGATCGGCCGGTGGTCGCCTCTATCTCATAGCCTCACTTAAGCCCTGATCCTCTTATACTCTGATCCCTAGCTTCCGCAAGGTTCTACCTACGAGTGATATTGCACATGTGCAAGATTCACCATTTAAAATTAATAAATAAAAGTGATGAGAACAAATGATAAGAACCTAGGAATAGATAATTAAAATACACAATTTCTTTGTCGAACTTCACTATATATTCTCAATTACTCAACTAGTTTTGCCGTGTTAAGGCATTATCAAGAGTCACTTATAAACTGACAGAAATGGTTGACAGGGTAGAAGGTACAGTTATGGAGGGTTTTTTTTAGGTAGTGACGGGGAATCCCTTGTTTTTGTTACTCTGTACTTTCTAACAAGGATTCCCCGTCACTACCTAAAAAAAAACCTCCATAACTGTACCTTCTACCCTGTCAACCATTTCAGTCAGTTTATAAGTGACTCTTGATAATGCCTTAACACGGCAAAACTAGTTGAGTAATTGAGAATATATAGTGAAGTTTGACAAAGAAATTGTGTATTTTAATTATCTATTTCTAGAATGGAGCTTCACAAAGTAAAACATCTGGAAACCATAAATTATTTGATAAGAACCTATTATCATCCAAACTCTTCAGAAACACATAAAAGTAGAGCAGGCTGTGATACGCTGGAATCTTATGAGGGCACCACCGTATCAGTCAAACTCCAAACCAGGTTTACTGATAATATTATTAGGTATTTATAATATATTCTTATCATATAATAATAATAATTTTTATTGTTTAAAGGGATCACTCCTATACAATGGAGTCAGTGACCATTACTTTTACAATATTAACATAATAATGACACATATAAAAAAAGACACATATAAAACAATAATGACATATATAAAGGAACATTTAACAAACTAAATAAATAAATAAAAAAAATTATAAATAAAATAAGTAATTACAAATTAATTATAATAACAATGTAACATAGACAATAAATATGGAGTGGAGATGTAGGTATTGAATATCAATATAATATGTAAGTTGAAATACATTATTCGTTAACAATGAATGCTCTAAGTTGCCAGAGCGTTGATCAAATAATAGAAAATGTTGGAGATATCATTCTTATTATGAGCCAGGAGTAACGTATGAAAGTTGGATCTGTCTATACTGATACTCTCGAGGCAGGAAGTGGCTTCTAATGGGGAGTATATCGGACAGGATATTAAGACGTGGTATACGTCTTCCAATTCATTTTTATTGCAGATTGTATAAATTTCCTGCTGATTAGGGGGGTATACATTATTTTCATTAAGATAGTACTTGCCAGAGTACTAGACAGAGTTGAGCCAGTGCTTTGATGTGTGAGAAAGAAGCATTCAGGTTTAGGTATGGTTGGAGTTGATCTGGGTTGTAAATATTGGGATAAAAGGTGTTGTATCGACATTCTAAAAGGTAATATTTATCTTTATTCTCCAGATGGTTCACATATGCGTCCGAAACCCTGGGCAGAGAGTTTTTTAGCAATACCGGATCCCATATATATTTAATAATTCTCGGTATTTATAATATAGCGATTAGCCCAATACTTACCCTTGGAGCAGTCAGGACCAGTCCAAAAAGATTCACAAACACAGGAGGCAGTGTCGAGATCATATGTGCCATGTTCAGAACACCCAGGGAGACACTGGTACACCTGCTGATCCACAGTGCTGCAATTTGAGCCTTGCCAGCCCGCCTTGCAGTAACACTGCCCGCTCACACAGGTTCCATGGCCCGAGCAGCTAGGGTCCATACAGTCAACTGTCAACAAAGCAACAATAAGCGGAAGTAATATATATTCACATGTATGAATGCAACAGAAAAACATTTTATAATAACCATTTTTAATGTAGTACATGTGTGTTTCATCTTCTGCGACGTTGAGACTCAAATACAAGGAATATAGGACATCGCTATGAAATGTGTTTTGAACAAAAGTCCAGGCTAGCCAGTGTTAAACCACTTATGCCTCATTTTCGCCTCGTCTTACATACTTAGGTTATAGTTGAAGAAAATATATGAAAATAAAAAAAAAAACGGAATTGAAAAAAAAAATTCTTAATATCTCCATAATTTCACGTAATTGGTATAAAAATTATGATATGAATAACTAGCAGGTTACCTGGCGTTGCCCGTTTAATAACTTATAAGCAGGTATACTTCACGTAGTCTGTTACTAACCGGACTTATGAGGAAATTATATGTCAAACTTTATGAAAATTGAATTAAACGTTAATAAAGTGCTAGCAATAATTGTATGTTTCGGGCCAATCCCCCTCTCGTGCAAAATGTTGAGACGTCACATAGCCTATATATGTACCGGCCTTGTAAGGATTCTACATGTGAAATTTCATGAAAATCCGATTAACCGTTAAAGAGCTAAAGCTTTTGTTGTCGATCAAAATTCTGTGATTGTTGTGCACTTCTCATGAATACACGATCAAGTACTCATTTCTTGCATCCCCCCCCCCCTCCGCCCTCCATTCAAAATTCAAGATTCCACGTAGCCTATGTTTGAACTGGGCGTTTAAGGATGCTAAATGTGAAATTTCATAAAAATCCGATCAACCGTTAGAGTTTGCCCCCCCCCCTCCCCCCAACCGGGAGGAAGTGCCATTCAAAATTTTGTGACACCTTATATTTGTACCAGGCTTATGAGGATGCTCCTAGTGAAATTTCATGAAAATCTGATAAACCGGGAAAGAGCTAGACCACATTTTATGTTTTGTAATAAAAGTTTACTGCAAATCAATATCTTCTGATACTCCTTAATGGACGTTAGTGCACGAGGTAAATGAAATGAAAGTATTAATAAATAATGTTATTCATTTTTTTTATTAATAACTCCAGAAATATTTATTCACTTTTTTTTTTTACTTTAATGGCAATTTTTCAAACTATTTTATTTATTTGTTTATTCATTTATATATTTTAGGGATTAAAATAAAGCACTTGGAGGTGAACCTCGCTGAATTCTTTCATCCTTCTATCATCGTTCTTAGTGTGATGGCGAGCCGTGATCGCCCCTGAGGCTGAGGGCTCATCCAGTTCTCTTCCTCGCATCTAGCCACCCTTGAAACAGAGATACAGCTTCCAATCGTTCCCCATTCTCTCGGTCAGATCGCTGGTTCGCAACCCTTCCAACGGTTCCTTTTCATAAAACTTAATGAGTCTACTGGCCATCTGAGTATTTCTAGAACGGGAGCTCCGGTCCCACAAGTCGAGAGACATTAATCGATTTCAGAGCTTCCCCCTAGGTCTGGATACCCTTCGCCACTCAGCGCTAGCCTGATTTTTTGTCCCCCCCCCCCCCCCCCCCCCACGATCCATCCTTCATTTTGATCTAATCTTTTTTATATCGAAGATGAAATTTCATATTTAAAGTCAAAACCCAATGAGGACATAACCTCTCAAATTTCAGCGATATCGGCTGAAGGGAAGGAGGTACAGGGAAGGGGGCTCAACTCAAAAATCCTAATAACTGCCGATGAAATGAATTTATCGACCCAATATTTTGTATAACGATTTAGGAGCCGCTATGTATGTCGAATGGTGAATATTAGCGCAAACAGTTGACTGGTTTTGGAGGGGGCCGAAAAGTTAATAGATGAATTCGTTCTGTGGAAGTACATTACCAGTGATTCACCGAGAACTTTTTTATTATCATGAGCACGCCATCCCTCGGATGGGACATTAAGTGACTAGCTAATTAAACCTGGTTAAGCAAAATTTAGGACTCTCAATGAAGGCTCATGTTTACAGAGCGATGAAAGAGCGGTCTGGTCTGGTAGTAGGCGATGAGTAGTTATATAGGGCATGAGTCACAAAAATAAAACAAACATTAAATAACCTTTTCTTCTGCCTATTCTGATTGTTCTCCATTCTCCTGTATTTCAAATTTTAACAAGGTGAGAGATAAAGAAAATGTGAGCTCTCTCAAACGGAGATAAATCGACCTACAGAAGAACCTTTATTATTCTGACACAATTTGTTAGATCCCCCTTTTTCGAAGTCAGTAAATTGAATTAGAAGTTTCTCATCCGTCATACGCCCTCTTCAGTTAGCTTTCTAATACCGCCTCATTCTCCAGAGGGTCTCAAGAAAATAATTCGAGATGCAATTCATTTTGATTGAAGAAGGATGAAACTTTTTTTTTTCTGTTAGAAAAGGTTCATTTTCTTATATTATACTAATTAATGTGTTAACATCCTAGCTCGCACTACCTCAAAAAATGTCGTACTGTAAGGCTTGTGTGACCCAATACAATGACAAACCCAACATAATATTTAGTACGGGGATTCAGAAGTCCGTATGTAAATCAACTATTCATTTTTATGTCAAACGGTCGATTCGTTTTGGGGGAGAGCAACAAAATTGATTAATTCGTGATGGTGAAGTAAAATGACGGTGATTTACCGACTTTATTCTAATCATTGCTTAAGCTTTCCATAATTCAGTCAATAGTCTGAACATTGTACAACAAACTGTTAACAAAAAAAGCATATATATATTTTCTGAAAGATCCAGTCAGAGTACTTTTTACTACAATTCCCATTCAGAGATATATCCAAATACATTATCTGATACACAGCTTTCATTTTTATTTTCTTGGCTGAGTTCCTTCACAGATACATTCCTTTAAGGTCTGTCGAATCTACGTTTTGTTTAATCTTTATTTTTTGTTAATTATACACTAATTTATTTTATTTCTCTCGATTTATTCTTTTAAGTATTTTAATTTTTTTTAAACTTATTTATTTTTATTTTTTTAAATATATATATATATATATTTTAATATATTTGTTATTTTATTTTGATTCCTCTTTTCTATTTTTCGCACACTGTGACCTGATGAAGGGACATAAGAACATCCTGATATATCGTCATGAAAAATACACTTATCATAATTTTTATTAAATTAGAAACTGTTTCTACTGTTCTTATTAGTATGTATTATTATTTTATTATTATTCATTTTTATTAATTTCATTTTATTACTTTCCCAGCATATGAAGTATATGGAACGTTATGTAATGTGTCAGTAATTCAACGGAATTTCATGTTTACCAACCTTCTGATTTCAAAAATTAAAATAAATGTTTCTGTGTGTCTATGAACACGATAACTCCCGATTGAAATATTATACCCTTATCTAGAACCCTCTAAGAACGACACCTATTGATTTTTAGCCAAATCAGGCAAAGGGAAACGAGGGAATACGGGAGGGCTTAGCAAAAAAACGCTAATAACTACCGTTGTATAATGAATTTATTGGTACTACATTTTATATGTATATTCAAAGCCCTACAAGGATATCATCTGATTATTTTCAACTGGATCAGCTGAAAGGGATGAGGGGATCAGAGGGGCTCTGAACTCAAAAATCCCAATAACTTCCGATGTAATGAATATATCAATTTGCAATTTTACATTTAAATTAAAAACCCCATAAGGATGGCATCTATCAATTTTCCGCAATATGAGATGAAGAGAAGGAGGACTAGGAAAGGATAGCTCGACACAAAAATACTCTAATAACTGCCGAACTAATGAAAGTTTCGACACAAAATTTAGTATGAGGATTCAGAAGCCACTACGTAAGTTCAAATATTGAGTTTTAGCTCAGGTGCATTGGCTTTGGAGGAAGAGTAAAAACGTATAGCAAATTTAATAATTTGTGCAGTGGAAGTACACCGACTACTTCAATTCTCATGACGTATTCAATACCTACATATATCATGTTATGGTTTAACGGAAATAAATATTATATAAATATTTTAATTTTCTATATTTCGAGACTGCGATCTGATGAAAGGACATAAGAACATTCTGATATTCATTAGTATTGTTATTTTTGTACTGACGTATTTTCAAGTATTCATTTTTTATTTATTCAATTTTATTTTTTTATTAGTAATGTTATTGCAATTAGAGGTAATAGCTGTTTATGTATCCAATTTATAAGCTATTTTAATATAAACATTTTCATGACGTATTATGATAATACCTATTATCATGTTATGGTTTAATGGAAATAAATATTATCATTATCTTTTACCGATATATTTATTGAAACTACAAATTTTGGAGATACAATCCTCATCCCAGTACAAACATGTCTTATATATCATAGGTATTCAGTGAAGCGATAGAGGGTAAAATAATACAGGTTGAATATTTTGGTTAAATTCAGATGAGCTGTTTGATGGAATGTTGGTAAACAAAAGGATTTACCGGAGTGTTACCAGAGAAGAGAGAGGCAATCACGAGTAGTGGGGGAGAAACACCGTCAGAAAACTAATTATTGAGGAACGGAGGCTCCCTGCAACCCTTTGAGCAACAATTAACTTTGTTTGACGCCATTTTAATCATAGAGAAGGGCAGAATCTAATAGAGGTCCCCCCTCTGTAATTTTCTTAGAGCGTCATCAGCATTCTATTACCCAGAGAAGTGTTAGCAAGCGTTTATTACAAGAGTAAAGTAATAGAAGAGGAGAGAAGAAATGGACCCCATGCTTAGAATAAATTTGAAATATAATCTCTAGATGGGTTTGTTGACAATTTTTATTTATTTATTTATAATTTACAGGGAAATTAAATTTTTTTTTTTTTTTTAGAAGAAAAAACGTTTTACAATAATTGTATATAACCTGTATCGATTGTGGACAAGTAAGTAGACGATTGTAATATTAAATATTATTCGACCTTTAGAACGTTCTTATATCTGATAAATCCCACAAATAACTTCAATGCAAAAAAACATGTTACAAGTATTTAGCGCAGAAACCCCCTAAGTGATGTCGCTCATGGGATTTCTGCACTAAACGAATATTTCAACAACGCGAAATGGGGTTATAAGGAACATTATTTTACTGGGTTTCTGCACCAAATGTAGCGTCAATTAATCAAGTACAAGAAACCAGTATAAACTTAATTTTTTGTCGTTTACGGGGTTTCTGAAATAAGCGATTCATATATGGTTTCTTCTATTTTCCGAAACGATACATAATCATTTCTGGCATCACCAGAAATTTTACGTCCCCAGATATCGTATACGAAGTATAGGGGAAGTAATCGGCAGAAATTCGATGCTGAGTATTCAAAATATTTCATTTTTACTAACCTCAGAATACTAAAAATTAAAAAAAAAACATAAAATCTCTTTGTGAACATGATAAATCCTGATGGAATGAATTTATTGACACGAAATTTTATTTGTGTATCCAGAACCCTATAAAAACAACCCTATTGATTTTCAGCCAAATGGCAGTATTATTATTATATGTAGTGAATATTTAATAATATAATGGAGCATGCAGTTGAATAGATTCCCTTCCAGTAGGGATACTACTAGCTAAAAACCGAGAAAAAAAAAAAAAAAAAAAATGGCAACCAATGAGGAGAGGTTCATTACTCTCTATTTATCATCATTTTTTAGTTAGTTATTATGACTCAGGCCCGGGCTTTAACTACAAGGTCATATCGCCTACTACCAGAGCGCTCTTTTGTCACTTTGGTGGACATGAGCCCGACTCTACAATGGGATTCCTAAATTATGCCTATCCTAAATTTTTATTCACCTAGAGTTAGGTACCTGACATGCACAGGCTCGGGACCATCGCTTAACGGCCATTCCGAAAGGCGGCTTACCGCTGAGCTACCGGCGCCCTCATTATCATTTATTGTTACTTTGTTAGTTTGTTTCACAGATATGACACTTTTTGTACTTGCCTTTACGATTTTTACCATATTTATAGTAAATGTAATAATTCTTCAAGCGAATATCAACGTTTAAATGAAAAATGTCATTTATTTGTTTAATTCAAATTGGCAACTGAGGGAAGAGGGATTATTGGGTCAATAACTGATGTAATTTATGATGAGGTCCCCCGCCATCGTGGCTGAGTTGGGTGTTATTTGAGTGTGTTATGTGTGTTGATGGGCCTGGTTTGTGTTTGCGAGTCAACCTGCCCCAGTTATGAATCTTCGCCCCCTCCGCCCGACTGCTCCTCGCCCTATATTCACCGCTCAATATTCCCTTGTCTGTTAAAGTTAGGCTACACGCAACACATCAAACGTCCTACACAAATGGAAATTTATTTAGAATTAGAATCCCGACTGAAACTCATCCATCCCATTTCCAATATAACCCCAACTATTGCTAGTTAATTTTCAAAAGTGTACATTATCTTTGTGTTCGATCACTGACGCTGTAAATGTTGCCGTTGTGCCAATATCACCCATCGGTCGAACTTTGAAAGAGCTCCGGATGAGGGTTGGGCTTAAGTGAGGCTATGACGGGTTGGGAGCTTCCATCGACCGATCAATCACTAGCTGCGGTAGGTTTAGTCCCAGGTCTTAGAAGAAGACCTATGGGATAGTTCTTGTCTTCCTATAAGACTCTCACTCCACCGGACAGATCGTTATTTTATTGTTTCATCAGCTCAGTTGGAACATGGGATATATATATATATATATATATATATATATATATATATATATACATTTTTATAGCCTCCCCCCCGAATTCATTTCAACTGACATTATGGGTCTGTGGAAAGTCAAAACTTCGTCAAAGACCCGCAAGATTGGCAACATTTAAGACTTCCATAGTGGAGTCGGACTCTCGTCTACACCAGAGCGACAAAAGAGCGCTCTAGTAGTAGGCGATATGACCTCGTAGTTAAAGCCTGGCCATGAGACGCATGGCTGTTTCATGTATCATAATAATATATATATACCGTGTTTGGATATATATCCTAGACGCGTTATGAAATTTATGGACGGCCCCTAACTGAAGATAAAGTCTACAAATATTGCTCAAGACAACTGAAAATAAAACCGATCAGTTATTTCACTAATTGTTTTATTATTTTTTTTCTTTTTATTGTTTAAAAGGATCACCCCTATACAATGGAGTCAGTGACCATTACTTTTATAATATTAACATAATAATGACACACATATAAGAATACACATACAAAAGAATAATGACATATATAAAGGAACCTTCAACAAACTAAATAAATAACAAAAAGTGTAAATAAAATAAGTAATTACAAATTAATAATAATAATGTAAAATAGACAATAAATATGGAGAGGGGATGTAGGTATTGAATATCAATATAATGTAAGTTGAAATACATTATTCGTTAACAATGAATGATCTAAGTTTCAGAGCGCTGATCAAATGATAGAAAATGTTTGAGATATCATTCTTATTATGGGGCAGTTACTTCACTATAAGAACATATAAAATTTTAATTTTTTAAAAATATATTTCATGCACGCCCCATTATTTTCGGCTCTCACTAATGGACAATAATGATAATACAATTTATTTTCTCAATATGGCCTCTCATGATATTCAGTAGAAAATATGACCTCATAATTAAAGCCCGGGCATGAGACACAAAAAAAAAAAGATCTCGTAAACACACAAAAATAGATAATATAAATGCTAAATTGGAGAACAACAAGGGATTACATAGGACAGACAGTGAACTGAAATAACGGATCGGTCCCCGAGGCCAGAATATCACAAAGCAACAAAAGTTTTTAATTGGAGAATTCATATTTCAACTAACGGAGTGTCAAATATAAAGGATGTATTCATTCAATTAATTTATCTTTGTTCTATTGAAAACTATACATTCTCTGTTCAGGACTGGAAAAGCGGGAAAAGGGCGAGAAAAGTGGTAAAAAGAGGAACGGGAGTTAGAATAATGGGATTTCGATGAGTGGGAGGCAGTTCTACAACCCGTTTGAAAACAATGACCCTACCTCAAGATAATTTCGACAAAAACCAACAATTTTTTACGAGTTTTAAAATATATTTACAGTCTATATTATTGCCATCAAATTTTTAAAAAAACTGACCAGAGAAGAAAAATAATTGGTTCATTATAAAAATCCTGGGAGAAGTGGAAATGAGAAAAAGCTATTTTTATCATGGTAGAAGGTACGAAGTATAAGGGAAGCCATATAATGCGTCAGAAATTCGATACTATGTTTTCACTGGAATTTCATATTTCTCCACCCCTGAATCAAAAAACAAAAAAATTCCTGTCCGTCTGTAAACAAACACTCTGATAACTCCCGATCCAATAAATATATCGACGAGAAATTGTATATGTGTATACAGAACCCTCAAGTACGACATCTATTGATATTCAGCCAAATCGTACGGAACAGCGACATTAAGAGGAGGGTTTATCACAAAAAAACTAATAACTGACGTTATAAATGAATGGGATACGAAATTCCATATGTGAATTCAAAAACCAATGGGAACGACACATATTAATATTCCACGAAATCGGGCGAAGAGAAACGAGGGAGGGGGGGGGGGGGGGGGGGGTGCCAGTTAACCATCTTAAAATGACGTTACGAAACCCATTTTTTTTCAGGCGTTTGCTTAATTTACGCGAAAACGGTAAATACTCTCGAAGAAATGGTCATCACAAAAAATGTTCCTTTTTAAATGTTCAACTTCCAGAATGCCCTTATATTTGAGATAGAACCAAAACGATCAATGTTATAGCGCCCTTGAATGTAAAATATATTTTCTTAGCAAATAGTTTAAAGTAATGTTTAATTATATTTCATGTTGTCATAAAAGGATTTTCCTACAGCAGCCTCTTCTCTACCGATCACTATACCTCCCCCCTTTGGTGGTTGAAGTTTTGAAGTAAAACCGCGAGCAGTGAGGAGAGGAAGGAAGCCGGCCAAGAAGCTAGGCCAGAAGTAAAGTTTTCTGATGAAGAGTTGGCCTAACCACTGTTGGCCCAAACACTTCTCCAATGAAGCAAACATCCCATCCTATCCCCAACATCCTACCAACTACAGTCTTCTTACAAAATGCATCTACATGATGCATAATTGCAATTTTTAAAAAATCGGTGAATCACCGGCTATGTACTTCCCCAGAACGTATTAATCAATAACGTTTTCGCTCTCCCTCCAAGTACTAGCCCACAGGGGTTAGTGAGCAAGATGGCGGCCGTCTCCCTCCCTTCCACCTCGTATAGTGTAAATTTCTCGTACAATGTAAATTTCTTGTATAGTGTAACTTTTTTGTATAGTGTAAATTTTCTAGTATCGTGTAATTTTATAGTGTAATTAATGAGAAAATTACACTATAGAGAGTGATAAGTGACTTTTTCCCTCTACTTATTGAAGAATTAACAAAATGTCCTCGCGCAAAAACTAGCCGGCAGGTCTTGTTCCCGTTCAACGACAGAGCTATACTTGTTCACATATCAATGACTTAAAGTATTTTTTCCTTCTCATACAAGCCTTCCTAATCATATGCTAACAACATAACATAAACTGCTAATATTATAAGTGAAAAACATTCATTAGTATGATTTAGAACTTAGTTTCACTTCATTAAACATGTTTGTTAGCCTTTGCGTACTTAGGAAAGGAGAAAATCAAATCTTAAAGTTTCCTAAGTGGGTTGTCGGAAAGGAAGTTCTCCTTAAAAAGAAAACGTCTTTTGATTGCAAGTTAGTGGTTTTACTGAAGAGAAAAGTACAATCCACACAAACTCTTGTCTTCTGCAGGGACTCCAGAAAACCAATTTCTTCCAGGACTAGGGACACTTGCACTGGCCAAAGAACGTGGGGGCATTATTTGACAGGGTGGAAATTCGAAAAGTTTTCCTTTGAAGGGGGTAGAAGGTAGGAAAAAAGAAGGAAGACTTAAAGGGGGTTGCCAGGAAAACTCCTGGAACAGGTGTTGAGTTGGGAAGTAGATAAAGAAACCTTGGAAAAAGGAAGGGGGATTAATGTGTTAGGGGGTGAGTTTGAGGGATTGAAGCCGTAGGGGATCTGATAGCCATCATACGAAGGGCCATTAGGGCTAATAAAATATATATAAGGGGTCCTCCCCAGAAGAAGAAGAAGTTAGTAGAAGAACGCGCTATGTGTGTTGATGATACTTTTGAAACTCTGGAGATACAATGTGTTGTCCAGTCCAGGGGTGGAGTTCTAAGCACATCCAGGACAGTCTGGAAGAGTCCCAACTAACTGAATTATTATCATGATAAATAATTATATGATCACTATAATCATTATATCTTCTAAAATGTATTCAGATTTCCCAATCAAAGATACTTGATACGTAAGCAACAGAACACTCCAGAATGATTTCATGAGAAGCCCTCACAAAACAGAAGCTACGCTAAATGGCGAAAACTAAAAACATACAATTTACAATTTATTTTGTCTTCAAATTCAAGCTGAACTATTTGAATCTGTTAATGCTAGTTGGGCTAAAATACTCGACATCTGATTTTACAATTTTTTTTTTTTTTTTTTTCGCAGTATCTGGGACATCAAATGGTCCGGCTGGATCCATGCCGAGGCAAGTCGTGCTCACACATCCGGGAAGAAGGCGTGTGTCGTCCGGCCATCCGTCCAGCGACGTTGCCATCTGGTCATTACCCACTCCTGGACAATGTCCCTGCAACGCTCTGGCCTTGATTTTACAAAATTGTAACAGAAGCCTTTTTTAAATGAGAACTCTGTTCTTTATTTTTATCACGTTTTCTCATTTTTCTATATTTCTCATTGTTACGTTCATTTTCCATGAGGGAGTATTTTTTTCTTCCCTAGCTAAACAAAGTATAGGATAAGTTATGAAATTAGACAAATGATAACTGATGAATTTGATATTGAGTTTTGAACGGAATTACATATTTCCGGCCTCCTGGAATAACAAATGAAGAAAAAAAAAATTTTGTCTGTCTGTATGTGAGAGTCGATAGAATGAAGGATAACTATTGATTTTCAGTATAATGGCCAAAGAGAGTTTAGGGAGGAGTCTTAAGAAAAAAAAACTCTAATAACTGCCGTTGTAATGAATATATTAACTCGAAATTACATAATTAAATTCAAAGCCCTATAAGGAAGACACCAATTAATTTTCAGCGGAATCAGCAAAAGGGTGGGGGGAGGGGGGGGGTCAGAGGAGCTCATCTCAAAAATCCCAATAACTGTCGATATAATGAATATAAATTTAGTTTGAGGATTCAGAAGCAACTATGTAAGCCAAATATTGAGTTTTAGCCAAAACTAATTGCTCAATTCGTGCTGGGGAAGTACATAGTCGGTGATTCACCGTCGACTGTTTCATTATAAGTTTAACTTATTTTTATTATTAATATTTAACTATTTATCTTACTTTGTTTCGTTACGCTTCATCTTTGTTCTTCAATTTTTCTCTGAATATATTTTTCAACGTTTTTTTCCCTCGTGTCAGGATTATATATTTAATAATTATTTCTTCTCAATTTGTACTATTTGTCAATTTTTTTTTTTTTTCTATGTTCAATTACAAAGGGATATATATCTATTTTTCTTCACAATATAA
The DNA here is from genome assembly GCA_963662175.1 of Aradus depressus. Classification (NCBI taxonomy): domain Eukaryota; kingdom Metazoa; phylum Arthropoda; class Insecta; order Hemiptera; family Aradidae; genus Aradus; species Aradus depressus. Next base: position 76,383,858 of record OY759214.1, read on the forward strand.
GTTTTTTTAATTTATTTTATTTATGAAGGCTGACTCCTTCCATAATTATGTATTTGTATCTTAGATTGCATAATGATTTATTACTTTATTATTGTATTGTGAATTCGTTGTGAACTTGTGAAATCTAGCCATATTCGCTTCCAGTCCAAGGCTGCCATCAAACTACTTTACGTTCATCAGGTATCACTAAACTCATTTCGTAAATTTACCCTTAACTTTAATTATTCATTTAACAATCTAAACAGTTAAACAATTAACCCGCAACATCAAAATAAAACAATCAACAATTAATTTATGCTATTTCAAAGTGGAGGTCACTTGGGCACGATAAGCTTTGTCTGCATTTTTTTTTTGGTTTTCCGGTTGTTGAAAGGTTTGTTTGCGAACACCGGGGAATTTTCAAAATTAATGACTACCTCTTTGTCCCGAGCTGGTCGAGATCGGCTTCACTATTCTCCCCACTGCCAATAATTAAAGCCGGTACATGTGTCAACCACGTGTGTGTGTGTACGTGAAATATTTATCATCGTTAAGTGCTCCACTCGAGACTACACGATAAATTCATCTCACACATAACCCGAGCCATTGTTAATCACGCACTTTACAAACTCTACATACCATTCTCTCCAGGAAATCCCTGTCTACCTTTTAAGGGAAGCCTTTGCCATCTCATATCTCCTATTTTCCACTGAATTTCCCAATTTTCAAAATTAAATTTCTTTGATTTCTTCAGCTTATTAATTAAATTTTTGATTCGTAACTCAAACATATTGTAGTGACTAACTCTTTTATTTATTATTTTCAAACAGTATACGTTCGAGCCCTCCATTCTGCCATACTTCCCCAACGACGGCTTAAGCGTCAATGGCCTAGAGACCGCCTTAGCTTCAGCAGTGATTAGTTATAAATGCGAGAAAATCAGTGATTAGGGAGTGTCCCCACTGGGTGATTTCTCCCCTCATGACATTTTGACATTGCCATTATCTCTTTATTAGTATATTTGGTTGTTGTATTTATTTGTATACAGTTGTAAATAGATTTTGATATAGATTTTGTAATAGATTTTTTACGCTATTTATTAGCTTACTTCTCAAAACGTGAGAAGAAAGCACACAACTGCATCTATAGAAATAACAAAAATTACTCAAGTCCAAAAGAAACAACATACATTTCAAAAAGTTATTTCAGAACCAAATATAAGAAAATTGGCTCAAATGAACACCGAATTAAAATATTTACATCTCTCATATTCTACATCACATTTAAACTTACTTTAACTTTAACTACAAGAAACAAATAAGAAGAAAGAATATGTTTAACATTTATATTGACTAATTCCACAAAAATATGTACATATAGTGTACCGATAAACTATATGGATACATTATATATTTTAAATATAATAATATAATATAATAATAATAATAATATAATAAAAATAAATATAAATATATGCAACAAGCAAATTTGCTAAAAGAGTAAAATATAGCATTGTCAAAATGTCAAGAGGTCTCTTGGCCAGTGCCCGTACAACTCAATAGTTGCACACCTTTATAACTCACTGTCTAGGGGACCATGATGGCCGTGCTGGCTAGGGCGTAGGGCTTTAGTCGCATGGTCTCACCATGGTTTGCGGGTTGGAACCATGGATGGAACTTAATAACAAACACATATGGCTAGTGTGGTGTCTGCCCAGGCCAATAAAAAAAAAAAAAAAATCCTCTCTATAAGTAAACCTTGCTCCGACACACGTCCACCCTCTGCGACGGTGACTGACTAAGTGAGCCCGCTCTCCCGCCATTCTTCCGCCGGGACTTTCCTTCACACCTATTGGCTGCCCAGGTCACGTGGTCCACACCCTTCCTTATGTGGTATTGCGTCTGACGGCATCAAACTTCTCCCTTGTTCCTCTGAGTTCCTGGCTTCCAATTTTTATATTTCCGTCTGCATTTTCATTTTTATTTAAATCATTTTAAAATATTTAATGTTCGATTTTTGGATATTACAGTGGGTCGAAAAAAAATGAAATTCCGGTGAAAATTCAACATCGAATTTAATTTTAATTTTTAGGTAACTTTCCCTATACTTCGTATATCTGGGGGAGTAAAATATGTAATAATATATATATATATATATATATATATATAAGTGTTTTTACTTCGACGAGGGTCTAACAGGAGTGTTAGTGCAGTGGAGGATAGAGCAGTGGCGCTATCTACTTTATGTGCAAATGTGAAACCCTTTTGCAAAGGGCCACCCCCCTCTTCCTTCATCTTATATAAGAATATAAGGAGATCCGATCTCAAAAGATGATAGCACTAGGGGAAATATCTTGTACAAAGAAATACCGACCTACCTAGACTATATTTTCCAAAGAAATATATTTTCATCATTTTACGTGTTATGGAGCTCTTATAAAAATTGTGATAACTTCAACAGTCAACAAACTATTTTTTGTTTATAGAAAATTTAAGTTTTTCTTATTTTATTGGAAAATACTATAAGAAGAGTGAGTCTATTCAGTTATTTTTGACGTGAAAACGTCTATTCGCTCGTTAAGCACAGTGATAGCCGGTCAATCTTTCTTGTGTTACAAAATACCGTCAGATTTCAATCGATAATAACTACAAGATTAATATGCGATAACAATGGTGGAGGTCACAATGGATAGAGCATGTCTGTACGTGTTTGTTGTGTAGTGTTTGTTTAGCCTGTGACGTTATCGGATTAGTGTGGGCGCCGGCGGATAATTGTTGCGAATTAGCGTTGTGTAAAATTAGAAATTAGTGTAGCGTGATAACGCGTTTCGATAGGACGTTCATTCGGGTGTCGTTGTAGCTTGAGCAGCACTACTATGTCTCAAAGTGAAACAATAAAAATATTCGCTGAAATATATGTAAAAATCGGTATTAAATTGAAAATTGCAAAAAAATTAAAGATGTCTCATATGAATCGTAAATATTCTATAATCGGAATTATAGAAAACGCAAATCAGAGGAAAGCTCGCATGAAGAGGAATTTAAAAAATCTAAAAAGTCTAGTGCCGAGCTAATGAAATGCAAGAGCTACGGCAGCATCGAAAAGAAAATGAAAAATGATTTTATTCCGACGGTTTCACGGAAAATCTACGGCGTGGACCTTGACTACGCCTTAATCTGTTTTTTTTTGTTTACAGTCAGTAAACCTTTAGGAAATGGGATATCAAATAAAAATATGTAGAAGAACAGAGATAAAAAAATAAATGGGTGAAAATAAAATAGGATGATCTCCATAAAATCGTCGGTGAATCACCGGCAATCTCTTTCCCGAGTGCGAAATAACCAACGAAGCTTTCTCTCTCCCTCTGTAACCAGTTTACCGATCTGGTTGAAAATTAATAGGTGTCATACTCAGGGACTTCCGAATCATCATACTAAATTTCTAATTGGAGTTATTGGAGTTTTTGTGTTAAGCTTCCCCTAATCCCTTTGAGTGATTTGGTTGTAAATCAATAGGTATCGACTTTATGGGTTACTGGATGCACATATAAAATGTTGTGTCGATTTGTGTATTCCATTGGGAATTATCGTGTTCACAAACACACAGAAACAGGATATTTTTTTTTATTTTTGGAACTCAACATCGAATTTCTGACCAATTACATAAATTCCCTAATAAAATATTTAGCTCGAAATCTTCCACAATAAAGCTATCTTCTTTCCTCCAACTTAATGAGTGTTACAGGAGGTTAAGTGATCTCTCATGTCTCTTTACTCTACCAAACTCTGACCAGCAGTGGTGGCAGACTGAGAAGAAAAATGCGAATAGGGGGAGAAACTGACTAAGGGCAGCACTCTAATGATTGCCATCTTAATGTAGCAGGTCTCTGGGCCAGATAATAATGATGATATAATTATTATAGTTTGAATCTTGAAATATTAATTCCTTAGTGATACGTGAGTTTTTTCGGAGGTTGTGCTAAAATTTTACACAATTTATAGATTTGTGTATGAGATGCTGCTGCTAATTTTTTGCATCTGGCTAAAATTGTGCCAGCCGTCGGAGTAATACAAATAGGTCAAGTGATTTTTAATGAGATGTATTATTAATTTTGATTTGTTTTAATTATTTTAGTTATTAGATGAAATTTCAGTAATTATATAGATTTTGATTATTATTACATGATGATCATGTTATATATAGATCAGCAGAGGGGGCTCGGTCTTCGATGCGTGCTCGTCTTCTGAGCTCAAGAACGTGGGTTTGTAACCCGACCGAGGCCCTTAGTTTATTTTATCTGGGAGGTAAAATGGGACGTTAAGCGATGGTCCTACGATGTCAGGTACTCATTAAAGACTCCTACCCTAGGTGAATAAAAATTTAGGGTAGACAAAATTTAGGACTCTCACAGTAGAGTCGAGTTCATGTCAACTAGAGTGACGAAAGAGCGCTCTGGTAGTAGGCGATATGACCTCGTAGTTAAAGCCCGGGCATGAGTCATAAAACCTGACCTAACCTAACCTATAGATTAGCACATGGAAACAGATTGAGGTGACATATGTGAAATAGGATGCTTCTATATGTACTTGAGACTATGGAATGATTGATAATTGATCGAGTACATATAATCATAATGGTCACCCCTGACTGCAAAAAAAAATTACAATTATAACAAATATAATGTGAGCTTTTAAAAGTAGGAAGCTGAAGAAACATAACTTAGAAATTTGTCAGAAAAGGAAATCGCTTTTAATGAGAAGTTTTAATGAATGTAAACATATTCCATTGTTAGAGGAAGGATTTTTGCAGAAAGTTTCTGGAATTCAGAAAGGGATTTTTTAGAAATTCTTCCTTTATATTGATCCTTTATTATTTCTTTAATTAAAGTAGAAAAAAAAAGTAATTTTCTACAAAGGAATATAATAATTAAAAGAGAGAAAATAAAAAAAAAGTTTAGTTTCAAATGTTGAATACTTGATTAGATGATACGGAGAAGCAACTTCCAATTTCAAAAATGAAATTTCAATTCTCTTTATTATACTTCTCCAGTTAATCGTTGTATAGAAGAAGTTATGTAATCGGTAAAACATTTGATGTCGAGTTTTCACCTGTTTTCCGAATTACTGAATCATAAATAAATAGTCGTTAATACTCTCTTTAAAACCAAACGAACGATTTGGATGAAAGTCAATCTTCATATAAATTGCGTGAGGATACATTCATTACATGTTATTAAGGTTTTTCCGATGTCCATTTTCCACATGCCCGGGCTTTAACGACAAATCGCCAAGTAACGGAGCGCTCTTTCATCGTTCTGGTGGATATTCTTGGGCCCGACTCTACTATCGGAATCCTAAACTTTGCTTACGCTGATTCACCTAGAGTAGTGGTCTTTAAAGAGTACCTGACATCGTACAGGTAGACTTATATACAACGCAGTACTCAAACCTATGTGGACTTACAGACTTGAAGTCTGGGGTTCTGCTAAGGCTTCCAATCTTCAGCGCATTACGTCTCCAACGAAACTCTTCACACAGACATTAAAAGTAATTGCTTAATCCAAGTACATATTTTCCTATCTTCCTTCCCACAATAATCCTCCAGTCCAGTTCCCTTCATTCTGCCACACTTCCACAACGAAGGCTTAAGCTTCAATGGCCGAGTTTTGAACACGCGAACTTGAGCTCAGTAAGCAAGCAAGCTTACCACTGAGCTATCGGCGCCCTCCCAATATAATGAATTTATCGACACAAAATTTAGTATGAGGATTTAGGAAACCCTATGTTGAATGTTGTTGAATATTAGCGCAAATGATCAACAGGTTATGGAGGGGGAGCTATAACTCGATAGAATAATTCGTTCTGGGGAAGTAAAATGGCCGGTGATTCACCGAAGATTTTTTTTTTTGTTGATCTTGACCAAAAAAATAACATACGAGAGAGTGGTTACCTCGTTGACAAGAAGTTCCAGTCCAGCCAGGTTTGCAGGAGCAGACCCCATGAATACAGGTTCCATGTCCGGTACAGTCACCATGGCAGTCTGTTTCAGGAACGTCACACTCAGGGCCCTTCCATCCCTCCTCACAGTGGCACATACCACCACCATACTTGCCATGGTTGGAGCACAACACGGGACATACACCTGTAGGAGACAAGTACACATCAGTTAGTGACACAAGATTGACAGGAATTCACAGAAACAAATATGTCATGTAGCCTTAATAGGACTTTCTTGTACCAATCATATTTTTACAGATCACTCTCACCCCCTTCTTCCCACTGAAATTCATTTCATAACAGCATTACTGGGTATAAGAAAGTCACATTTAGAATTATACTGTACCATGAAAAATAGAACGGGAACGAGAAGGGCAAGTAGTCTGTAAAGACGTGATTGGTCTACGAAGATTTTAAATCTATCTATCTAGATTTTAAATCCGTTATATTTCCTCATTATTTTTCATCCTTTTTAAGTTAGTTAGTTAGTTACTAACTCATCCTTTTTAATAAAAAATTACCAATAATAAAAACATATTTTTAATTCGTTGCCATGCGTAACAATTAGTTAGTCATCATGCCCAGGCTCTAATTACAAGGTCATATCTCCTACTACCAGAGTGCTCTTTCATCACTCTGGTGGACATGAGCCTGCATGATTCTACAGTGGAAGACCTAATTTTTGCTATCTAGATTTATTCACAGAGTGTAGGGTCTTTAACGAGTACCTGACATCGTACAGGCTCGGGACCATTGCTTAAAGTCTTATCCGAAGGAAGACGTGCACAAGATTAAAACCTATGTGCCTCAGTCGGGTTTCGAACCCGCGATCTTGAGCTCAGTAAGCAAGCATGCTCCCTCTGAGCTACTGGCGCCCTCAAGTCTAGTAAGTCCTTTCATTTCTCTTTATTTTCTGTCGATAGTACATCGTAGATTGTATAAACTAAAATATCGTGTTTTATTTCAACCCTTTTACATTTTAACCTACCTTTTTTATTTTAAGCTCGACTTTTTGTAAACTTTATATATATGTTGGTACGTAGAAAACGGACCTAAGCATCCAATGGTCTTACCCCTTCCGTGGAAGCACTAAGGAGGATTTATGAGTCCTATGTAAGTCAACTGTTGAACATTAGCGCAAACAGTCGACAGGATTTGGAGGGGGAATGAAAAGTTAATTGATTAATTCGTTCTGAGGAAGAACATTGCCGGTGATTCACAAACAACTTTTTTTTCTTGTGTACTTTTAAATTAAACTCCATGATTATACTTACTTTTGGCACAATCAATCCCCTCATAGCCATCGATACAGTCACATTTGCCCAGGTAGCAGGAGCCATGACCGGAACAGTCATTAGGACAGGCGGTGGAAATACCCTCAGCCTCTTCCACCAGGAGTGACACCTCATGGGGGCGAAGATCATCATTGTAGACGGAGAGAAACCATCGTCCAGCGTCCAGATACTGAAGAAGGGTGACATTGACCAACATGGAGGCAGACCGCTTGGGACGAATCACCTCAAAGTCGTACGTCTTGAGGCCAGTGGGTGGAGGAGCTGGAGACTGACGCAGGATCACTGATCGCTTCAATCTGGAGAAAAATCAAGGAACAGCTGATAACAACTTATATATCGCTACGAATAAATCGATACATCGGCAATTAACGATATATGTAATAACATTGTTTGAAGAGTTGTCACAAGAATTTTTAGTGTTTTAGCAATTTCGACTTTTGTTCTTGTTGGATTCTACTCCACTTCATCAAGAATCCTTATCTTTTCTTATATCGATAATGATTTTATTTTTGTAGTAATTTTTAATTTAAAATTAAAACAAAAAAAACTGACCCCAACGGATTGAAGCAATAAACACTTCGGAGCATTTCTCGGTACCCAATAAACATGAAATATGTGCTTCATGATCGTTAAACTTATAATAATATTAAATTTAAACATCTCTTCGATTAACCTTAAAAATCCTATTTTTGTATCCTAATATTCTAAATCGCAAAAATCTAAATTTTATCTCCTTTTTACTAAAAATTATATCCCTTTTATCTTGATCACAATGTTATGTTTTACGTTGTACTATACACTAATGTGTTTTATCGTAAGTAAATGAAGCCATAAACATGAAAAGTGTAGCTTCATGACCGTAAATCCTTGTTAATGACAATATTCACTACTTTTTTGTAATCCGGAAAAAACTGTGTTTTCTATTATGTTAAGGCCGCATAACGTTTACATTTTCTTATTAGACCCACAACTAAAAAAATTGGTCATACTTATTTGAAATCGGTGAATCCAGCTCTGATATTACTCTCAAAAAAGTATAAGGCTGGTGCCTCAAGAGGTAGCTAGTTAATGCGACTCATGCCCGGGCTTTAACTATGAGGTCATATCGCCTACTACCAGAGCGCTCTTTCGTCGCACTGGGCCCGATTTTAGAGTCCAAAATGTTGTCTACCGAGAACTACTCATACAGGGTATACCTCTGAGCTACAGATACATCATAAATAAATTGTATAATAAAATAGCCCAATAAAACGTTAATTACCGATGATCCACACGGCCGCCTTTGACGAATTCAGCAAAATCATACTGTGTGATGCTGGGTGCGACGTTTCTTCGACCGTAGACGGCAAAGTTGGCTCCCCATGGAAGGCTAATGTTGAATCGGACGAAGGCAGGCTGTTTGTTCCTGAACTCGGAGACCCAGAACTGTGAGGGAGGGACGGTGAATGTGTGTACGACACCCAACTCTGGGATCTCCAGAGTGGCCAGTGGGACCTCCTGTCCGGAGGTGGGACTTGGGCTTGGTCCGCTCACTGCTGTGCTTGTTGGCAACGATTCTGAGCAAACAAAAAAAAAAAACAATAATTATTAGTAGTAGTAAAGTCTTTATTCAATTAACATAATAGAAAATTACATACAAAACATATATACAATAATGTGACCTTTTATGAAGACCAACTCAATGGCCTAAGCCCTCTTGAGGAGTATAGATTTACATAAATAATATTATCTTATAAACTTATAATCTTATAATCTTGTAAACATATTAACAACGATTTTTTCTTTTTAAAATACAAATAAAAATAAAATAATAAATATATCTTTGTTCCTATTTATTTTTTTATTTAATCCACAGTTTCTGAAATTGTAAGCCTTTTTGCAATAATTTACCCTTAGTTGCCAATCATTACCATTTAATAATTCCAACATAAATGAAGTAGGTATCTATGTTGTTTTTAAATATTTTATTTTTTAAATCATCATATTTGGGGCAGGTAATGAGGAAGTGATATAGATCTTCTTTACAGGGGCTATAACACATTGGACATACAAAGTCCATATCTTCGGAGGTAGGTGTATAGCTTAGATGCAACAGTTCACCTCTAAGTTTAATTATTAATCTAATACTTGACAACGGTAGGTCACTCTGTAAGTAACTATTAACTGAATCGTGGAACTCGTTCCCTACCTAGCAAGTACCGAGTTTTTAATTTCCTCCCTGAACTGATTGCGATAATGTTCTTTTAAACTATTCCATATATTTGATAACTGTGTGTTCCACATCTCGATGTTATTAACAGACATACTATCTCCCAGATTGTAATCCGAGATATAGTTATTTATCCGTCAATAATTATTATAAAATGTTAATAATATGGAAAATAGAATCCTTTAGTAGAAGGATTCAAAAACCCTATATAAGTCAACTATTAATTTTTAGCGCAACTTTCGATTCTTTTAAGAATGAGAGTAAAAACTTAATTGGGGGCCATGCGGGCACAGCGTCAGGCTTTGGTCGCATAGCCATGGTTCGCGGGTTCGAATCCCGTCCGGGAAAGACTTTTATTTCGTAGATAGAACAGCCTCCCGGGGCAATAACTAGATAACACCATTATAGAGACATGGCTAATATGCATCGTAGATAAAGCCAATTAAGAGAAGAAAAAAAACTTAATTGATTAATTCGTACTAAATTTTATTTTACATTTTGGGTACAGAAAACATGAAATTCCGGTGAAAAATCTATCAATGAAAATTAAGACATGTGACGTCATTATCTCAAGAGAAAATTTCAACTTTATTGCTACATAGAAATTCTGACCGATTATATCACTTCCCCTATACTTCGTATAACTAGTATAATAAAAAATAAAATAAAATAAAGTCGTCAGTGAATCACCAAAATTGAACTTCCTCAGAACAAATTAATTAATTAACTTTTCGCTCCCTGTCAAACGCTAGTCGACCGTTTGCGCTAATGTTCAACAGTTGACTTACATAGGGACACCTAAATCATACTGAATTTTGTGTCGATAAATTCATTACATCGGCAGTTATTAGGGGTTTTTGAATTGAGCCCCCCTCCGATTTTCCCCTTCCCTTCTGCCAATTCCGCTGAAAAGATATTAAGTGTGGTCCTTATAAAAGTTTTGAATTCACATATAAAATCGCTTGTCGATACATTAATTACATCGGCAGTTATTGGGTTTTTTGAGTTAAGCCTCCCCCAAATGAGCCCTTACCCTTCGGTAAGTTTGGCTGAAAAACAATACATGTCGTTTAGGGTTCCGAATTCACATTTATTCATTCTATCGGTAGTTATCGTGTTAACAGACACACAGAAATTTTCTTTTTCATATTTGGGTTCGGTTAGGTTTTATGACTCATGCCCGGGCTTTAACTACGAGGTCATATCGCCTACTACCGGAGCGCTCTTTTGTCACTCTGGTGGACATGAGCCCGACTCTACTGTGGAAGTCCTAAATTTTGCCTACCCTGAATTTTTATTCACCTAGGATAGGGGTCTTTAACGAGTACCTGATATCGTACAGGCTCGGGACCATCGCTTAACGTCCCATCCGAAGGACGGCATGCTTAAGTTTATTTTACCTTCCAGATAAAATAAACTAAGGGCCTCAGTCGGGTTTCGAACCCACGTTCTTGAGCTCAGAAGGCACGCACGCATACCATTGAGCTACTGGCGCCCTCATATTTGGAACCGGCCCTGAGCTACCAGCCCTTTTCATATTTCGGAAAATATGAAATTCCATTGAAAACTCCGTATCGAATTTTCGACCGATTACATAACTTCCCCTATACTTCGAATAACTGGAGAAGTTAAAGCAAAAGAAAGGAATAAAGTAAAAATGAGAAGAGATTTTTGAGGAATGCGGATGGTTAATTAACCGGTAACCGAGGACAAAGAGGAAGTTAAGGATCTTTTGAGGTTAAGCTGCTCAATCAGAGGATAGGAGGTCGGGAACTGAGGAAATGAAGGCAACATCCACAGTTCTACTCTCCAGAGCACTTAAGGATATTATTGGGAGCTTCAGTAGGGCTCCTGGAGACAAGGATATAGTTGTCAGGATGTAGACTAGGGAGCAACCAAACAACAAAAGTTGTCTCATTGTCTTATAATTGTGAAAAAAAGTCTTCGATGAATTACAGGCATGGTACTTCCGTTTTCGCTCTCCCTCAAAAACCAGTAATTCCGTTTTCGCTCTCCCTCTAAAACCAGTACTTCCGTTTTCGCTCTCCCTCTAAAACCAGTAATTCCGTTTTCGCTCTCCCTCTAAAACCAGTACTTCCGTTTTCGCTCTCCCTCTAAAACCAGTACTTCCGTTTTCGCTCTCCCTCTAAAACCAGTACTTCCGTTTTCGCTCTCGCTCAAAAACCAGTAATTCCGTTTTCTCTCTCCCTCTAAAACCAGTACTTCCGTTTTCGCTCTCCCTCTAAAACCAGTATCTACTTCCGTTTTCGCTCTCCCTCAAAAACCAGTAATTCCGTTTTCGCTCTCCCTCTAAAACCAGTACTTCCGTTTTCGCTCTCCCTCTAAAACCAGTACTTCCGTTTTCGCTCTCCCTCTAAAACCAGTAATTCCGTTTTCGCTCTCCCTCTAAAAACAGTACCTACTTCCGTTTTCGCTCTCCCTCTAAAATCAGTACTTCCGTTTTCCCTCTCCCTCTAAAACCAGTACTTCCGTTTTCCCTCTCCCTCTAAAACCAGTACTTCCGTTTTTGCTCTACCTCTAAAACCAATCATACGTTTGTAATTGTTAAAAATTGACTTACATACGGACTTTTGAATCCTCTAACTAAATTTTGTGTCGATACATTTATAACATCGGCAGTTACGTTTTTGAGTCGAGCCATTCTCGTCTGATCCCTCTCTTCTCCCCTTGGACCGATTTCGCGGAAAATCAATAGGTGTCGTCCTTTTGGGGTTCTGGGTACACATATAAAATTTCGTGTTGATACATTCATTCTACAGGGAGTTATCGTTTTCACAAACTGACATACTTTTTTTTTCCATTTTTGCATGCAGGGAGTTGGAAATACATGAAAACGTAACTTCAAAAACCAAAGCTCTAATAACTGCCGTTGTAAAGAATACCTCGATACAAAATTTCATATGTAAATTCCCATCAACATCCCATTTGTACTCTCTGTTATCACGACACGGTATCAAAATTTTACGACAAACTCCATCATCACGCCAATCCACTTATACAAGAATTATCCACAAAGACCCTCCCCACAAATCCACCACGACGCCTCAAGCGGATATGGCAGAGGGACCTGCTCCAGGACTAGGCTGGACTTCTTTTCGGTCACGTACCTCAGCAGTACAGCCACGCACTTAATTCGTTCTGGAGAAGTACATTGCTGGTGATTCACCGACACTTTTTTTATCAAATATTTAGAACCAATGGGTCGGAAAATATGTTCCTCACACAACTGAGGAAATAAAATGACTTATTTTGACATCTACTGACTTTGAAAAAGCGTTCGACTGAAAACCTCCCTGCACGTATAAGTTCCTTAAAAACATCTAATGATATGAGTTTAAGCTGTGGTTTAAATTCTGTTGGTTTCCCTAATCTGGCAGATAACTCAGTTCAAAATATCTCAGGGAGCCACAATCCAGCGGATCCTAATCCCTCAAGTTCTGTTAATCCGCTTGTTCCAGCTCTTTCCATTCCTACTAATACGCTTACTGAATCATTGAAGCAAAACCGACCGAGATTTAATCTAAATAGTTTCTGTATAATTTAAATTCGATACACGTTTCGTCATATATATATATAGAAAAACTCAATTAATTTCTACTAAGGATCTAGGATATTATAATGGATATAATCGTCAGTATCTTTAAGAATCTTGAGGTTCTGTCGTGTCAGGAAGAAAACATAGAATTCGGGGAAGTATTTATTTCCTTAAAGCCTTATTATGACTAGAGTTCATATTAAATTTATTTAGTTATATTGAGATTACTTAGTTATTGTGGCTCATGCCCGGGCATTAACTATGTCACATCGCCTACTACCAGAGCGCTCTTCTGCTGCACAGCTGAATATGAACTCAACCTTAACCACGGGAGTCCTAAAATGTTATTCACCTAGAGTAGGGGTCTTTAACGAGTATCTAACATCAAGATCTTCGGCCAGGTTCGAACCTCTGAGCTACCGGTGCCCTCCCTTACAGAGATTTATTTTATAAATTGATCTTTTCTATTCATTTATTGGTTGCACAACTTACTGTTATGTCACATAAATATTTTTTTTTTAAATTCTATCAAAAAACTACAAATAATAAAAAGATATTCTAAAATTCGATAACAAGCGTTAAAATTGTAACATTACTTTGAAATATTCCTTCTGGAAATTTATTGTCCACTCTTCGGGGCGCTATAACCATGTTCATATTGGCCCTATCTCAAACCTGAGGAACCATTAGTAGTTGGAAATTTAATAAGGAACATTTTTTGTAAGAATCAATTTTTGTAAAGAACTAACAGTTTTAGCGGAAATCAAGGAATTGCCTAAACAAATGTACTCAAACGTGGTTTTAGTAAAACGATATTTCGCTAGGCCCTGAAGCCTGAAGTAAAATGATCTTAACTTTCTTCTGATTTCAGTCAAAATCATATCAGATGTAAGTTAGCACATGTGACATCTTCATTTTTAATGTTTAGATCATTGCTACAATCAATTTTGAGTTTCAATCATATACATACAGCCTATTGTGGCATTGGAACTTTCATCACGAAAATCATTTTCAGAAGAGCTGAAAATGTATAATTCTGTTGAAAACTCGTTCTAGGCTTTAGGCACAATACGTCCTTATACTAAAACTTTTATGTAGATGTTGATTAGCAACTGTAGATTTTAATTGTAGCAATATTGAGGGTCAGTCAAAGATGGAAGAAAACACTATTCAAACGCCAACTTTTCGATATATTTTATATCATCATCAGGGCCTACAAACATGAGGGGGGAATCAAGATTAGAATCACAATTAAATAAAATTAGTGTGTTGATAAACATTACTGAACGTTAAAATAGACATTGTAACACGTTAAAAATTGAACCTGACTTATTATGGATAAATTAATCAACATTAAAATTAAATATAGATACATTGTTAAACATAAACAAGAACGTACATTAATATAAATTAAAATTAAATATGAATACATTACTAAACATAATTTTAATTTGTATTAGTGTACGTTCATGTTTATGGTTAACAATGTATCTATATTTAATTTTAATGTTGATTAATTTATCCATAGTGACTTACTATGGACCTGACTTAGGTTCAATTTTTAACTCGTTACAATGTCTATTTTAACGTTCAGTACCTAATGTTTATCAACACACTAATTTTGTTTAATTGTGATTTTAATCTTGATTCCCCCCATGTTTGTAGGCCCTGATGATGATATAAAATATATCGAAAAGTTGGCGTTTGAATAGTGTTTTCTTCCATCTTTGACTGACCCTCCAATTTTCTGTTTATCCTCAGATAGAAAAGTCATACATAGCGTCTCACAAAATGGACAATTAATTTTCGTACAAATTTCAGAATATATTTTTTATTGTAAATAGTTTTTTTCATTAGAAAGGATCAAAAATAAAATATGTCTATGTGATGTGGCAGGACAAAAGCATAATACAACAAATAAATGAATAGAAAATAGCAATTCGTAAAATAAATTAAGCAATGTATAAAACACTAAGAAGAAAAAAAAGAAAACAAATTGTCTCTTTTAAGAAGAGATAAAGTTTAAATGAAGGGCATCCTGTGAGAGTCTATGTTAAATTTCAAGTGGAGATATAGTCGGTAAGGTTGTTTTTGTAAAGAGGGCCCCAGACGGCCTACAAAGGGCCCCAGATGATCCTGTCTCTACTAGCCTAATTAAAAACATCAAATAGCCCCCGTTCCTTCCTCTCCCAGCGCAAATAATGACCTCTTACCGACAAACTCATTTTCTTCCCGTCTTCCGTTTAGCCTCGCATTACACTACAGTAATAGCTTTCCGCTTCACCTCTCTTACTTTTGTTTATGATCCCTCATTGTTTTAATATTTAAAACTCAAAGCCTCTATGAACTATTTAATATATCATTATAATTGCATCTCTCTCCCTCTTTATTCCATAATATATTTTTAGTTTAGTATAAGGAAGTATTGTAATCGTGCCTAAAGCCTAGAACGAGTTGTCAACGGAATTATACCTTTTCAGCTCTTCTGAACATGATTTTCGCGATGAAAGTTCCAATAACTTATAGTGGCAAAAAAAATGTTTTCGCGTGAATCAAGCAAAGGTCTGAAAAAAGGGTCCCAAAACGTCTTTTTAGAACGGTTTTCGGCATGCATCTCTCAAACCGGCCGTCCTTCGAAAACATTTATTTAATGTAAAATGTACCTTTTAGTAATCTTGGCAAGTTTAATCTGAGAAGTTTTTCGATTGTGATAAATATAGGTGGTATGGTCAGTAGGCAGCGACGCTATCATCTCACGATGGTATTCCTGGAAGATATTTTTAAAAAATATTCCAAAGCTCTAATCCCTTCATTGGAAGTGATATGCTTCCTCATTTCTTTCGTCTTGTCTCACCTTGCTTTGAAGATCTTTCAATGGTCCACATTGAACACATGGTCCAAGCAAATTTCATATTACTCCGATGTCAAGTCTTGTAGAATCTTTTTCTAAGTTCATATCTTTACTGAAATTGTGGAATCTCATTCTGGGCATTGGGCATCTACCTAGGAGAAGTGAGCTGCCATCTCATCTTCCCTACATCTGTCACAGGAGGGTGGTCCTTCACTCCGCTGTTGAAGACCCTTTGAGGATTCTTGTTAGTTGGCGAAGTTCGCTTCTTTTGAGGTCCAGGAACCCATCCCTCAACACCTTGGATTCCTCCCCAGGATCATCTTCGACTGTCTTAATATCGTTATTTCCCTCCATGTCTTCTATTATTGAAACACACAGTACCCAAGCAATTTGTGTCCCCCACAGACTATTCTTCATTATTCAGCCTTCAGCTTCCTCTCCGATTGAATGTTCAGTGATCGTGCACGCACACATTCCTGTCATTATCGGAATAATTTCAACAAGAAAATATAGGGTTTGTTTTTGAAGTCAGGCGATGCTCTTCCGACATAAAATCCAGGTCAAGATCCTTTTTTTCCCTATTTTTTTGTCGGGCCGTTGCTCAGTTTGTCTGAGGCTGTGTTCTGTCAGCTGGCACCCGTACGGACTCCATCTGCTCCCATACCAACAGGTTTCTGGGTCCATATGGCCGATATGAGGGTTCCTTCCTCCTTCTTGTTAGACAGTTCTCCACGCCTCCCCCCATAAACCCTGTCCATCAGACCCCCCCAGATAATGTAAACTAACCATGAGATTTTAACAAGACCCCTGTTTTTTGTTCGAAGCCTCCATGACAGGTGCCCAACGCTGTTACAAGATAACAAAAAAGTGACCAACACAAGTCTTACTTACATACAGTCAATTTCCATAAATTGTATGTATTCCTTGGAAAGAGAATTTCGCTTGTCGATTAACTGATGAACTGATTTTAAACATATTTCGAATACAAATACGCTGACGACTCAGTCTCCTGTACATACTTATAACCCATATATATATATATGGGCCATATATGATCAAAATCAATTCGACGATTTATTAAGAAGCAAATTTCTCAAAATTTCTATGGAATACTTACAACTTTTGGGTTTTGAAAGACGATTCCGAATTTTTGATAATATATATTTCTTCACAGCTTTATTACTCTACCAATTTATTTTCGGTATTTTCAACCTAGCAATTAGTTAGTTATTATGACTCACGCCCGGGATTTAACTTCAAGATCATAAATATCGCCTACTACCGGTCTTTCGTCACACTGGTGGACATGAGCCCGACTCTACTATGGGAGTTCTAAATTTTGCCTACTCAGAATTTTTATTCACCTAGGGTCTTTAACGAGTAGCATCGGCTCAGGATCATCGCTTAACGTTCCATCCAAAAGACGGAGTGCTTAAGTTTTTTTTTTGTTTACTGAGCTCAACTTCGGGGATTCAAAGTTAAGAACCATTGAGCACGCCGTCCTTCGGATGGGACGTTAAGCTATAATCTCAAGCCTGTACAGTATCAGGTACTCATAGTTGGTGGATTTTGTTTGTACACCCTCCGATATGCTTTATCAGTATGCCTTATCGATAGGTTCCGACACTTTCCAATATCCAATTCTTCAAAACGTCACATCTTCCAATACCCCATACATACCAGACTGGAAAGGCGGCACTCAACAGCGAAATACAGAGAAGATGTAACAATGATTGAAAGAGTCGACAGTTTCATTACAATGTTGAGGAATGCGGAGCTTCTGTCGTGTAAAAAAAATAAACTTAAGTTGACAGACACAAACACATCCACATCTTCAGTACACACATCTTCACTACACTCACCCACTCTAGTCCATTATAAGGCCCTGAAGAACTAAATAAATATTTTCTAAATACTGAGCTTTCTATATGTAAGATAGTAAGATGTTGTGGGACGAGATTTATCATAGAAACAAAAGACGTTGTCTTCCCACTTTTTTATTTTTGACAAGAACCGGTTTTCAACGCAGGGTCATCATCAGTGGCACATATATAATTGAATAAATATAAAATATAAATAATAAAATATAAATAATAAAAAGTAACTAGCAAATATTATTTATTTATTCAATTACAGATTGTGATAAATAAAAAATGAATCTAAAAAAATTAAAATACTAATAATATACTAATGATAATATAATAATATTTTATTTATTAGTCAACTGTAAAACAAGTAAAGACTTCAACTATATCGTTTCTTCCTCGTGTAAGGAAGAAACCTAGAATTTGACTAACGCGTCGGAAACTATTTATTTCCTTCTTCAGAAATTTATTATGACTCGACTGGGGAATGTGACGTGTGTGTTGAAGGTGGTAAGTGTTTGTGTCTGATAGAGAACAGTTCTCCATCAGGCACAAACACAAAAATTTACACTACAGAACCTAAACTACACTCAACGTTGTAAAGAAACTGTCGATTGTTTCAATCATAGTTATGTTTATAAAATCGACAGTTTTTTTGTTGAGGAAGTCGACTAAGGAAGAAACTCAGGATTTGACCAACGGTTCGGAAACTATTTATTTCCTTCTTCAGGAATTTATTATGACTATATGTATGTTTGTTTGTTTGTGTCAGTGTCTGATAGTAAACTATGAAAAAGCACTACTTCATCACAAACTCTATTAATGATAAGGCCCTGAAGAAGAAAATGAATAGTTTCCGAAACGTTGGCTAAAAACTTGAGTACTGTCGACTCTTATCAATCGTTGTTGTTACATCTTCCCTATTTTTCCCTGTTGAGTCCCGTCGTTCCAGTCTGGGATGTATTGATCCTGGAAGGAGCAGCGGCAGGCGGTCCTACTTCCACAATAAATACTAATGACCGGGATTGAGGGGGAAGGAAGGACACAACGACAAGGACACGCCGTCAGCGTCATTAGGAGCTCTCAGAGTCCTGAGTGGAGCCCAAGTCTTCGGTATTCAGAGCACAGGTAGGTCGCTGCCAGGACAAACCCGCTTCATTGCCTCACTCCCACAACATAACAAGGACATAAATTAGACTTGTATACAATATCCAAAGAAGAAAAAGAGAAGTTTTATAAGGATGCTACAAGTAAATCATCAATTTATGAAACCGGTCTCATTTGAAGTAGGCTCAAAACAGATTTTTTTAAAGTAATAAATTGTTCCTCTCAACAAAAGATGTTCAATAAATGTTTCCGAGAAAAACTAAATGTCGACTTTTGAGAATAATTCTGTATAAATAAAGCTGAATGTGTCTCAAAACCAGGAATGTGAAAATTCGGGCAGGAACGGCAGAATGCGGTCGGTGGAAGGATTCAAAGACGTGAAAGATTTTTTTTACTTCCCCAACTAGATATACGAGTTATGTAATCGGCCAGAAATTTGAAATTGAGTTTTCACCAGAATTTGGTATTTCCAGACACCCTGATTCCGAAAAAAATACATTAAGGCGTAGTCAAGGTCCACGCCGTAGATTTGCGTGAAAACGTCGGGATAAAATCATTTTTCATTTTCTTTTCAGAGTAGCTCTTCAATGACACCCGACTTAACATCCTATCTAAACGCGTTATCACGCTACACTAATTTTACACAACGCTAATTCGCAACAATCATCCGCCGGCGCCCACACTAGCCCGATAACGTCACAGGCAAAATAGACACTGCACAACAAACACGTACAGACATGCTCTATCCATTGTGACCTCAACCGTTGTTATCGCATTATTAGTCCCGTAGTTATTATCGATTGAAATCTGAAGGTATTTTGTAACACAAGAAGGTTTGACCGGCTACCACTGTGCTTAACAAGCGAATAGACGTTTTCACGTCAAAAATAACTGAATAGACTCACTCTTCTTATAGTATTTTCCAATAAAATAAGAAAAACTTAAATTTTCTATAAACAAAAAATAGTTTGTTGACTGTTGAAGTTATCACAATTTTTATAAGAGCTCCATAACACGTAAAATGATGAAAATATATTTCTTTGGAAAATATAGTCTAGGTAGGTCGGTATTTCTTTGTACAAGATATTTCCCCTAGTGCTATCATCTTTTGAGATCGGATCTCCTTATATTCTTATAAAATATGAAGGAAGGGGGGGGGGGGGGGGGGGGGGGGGGGGGGGCCCTTTGCAAAAGGGTTTCACATTTGCACATAAAGTAGATAGCGCCACTGCTCTATCCTCCACTGCACTAACACTCCTGTTAGACCCTCGTCGAAGTAAAAACACTTATATATATATATATTATTACATATTTTACTCCCCCAAATATACGAAGTATAGGGAAAGTTACCTAAAAATTAAAATTAAATTCGATGTTGAGTTTTCACCGGAATTTCATTTTTTTTCGACCCACTGTAATATCCAAAAATACGAACATTAAATATTTTAAAATGATTTAAATAAAAATTAAAATGCAGACGGAAATATAAAAATTGGAAGCCAGGAACTCAGAGGAACAAGGGAGAAGTTTGAGGCCGTCAGACGCATCAGTTTTTGTCTCGACACCATAACTCCCGATAGAATGAATGTATCGACACTTTATTTTATATGTGTATCCAGAATTCCCTAAAATTTATCTTGGCCTATATTTATGATCTAATCAAAACTCACTTGAAGTAAAAATTGTAAAGAAAACTGAATTATTTTATATAAAATACGATTTTATCGCAGATAACCCGGTTTGCGAGATACATGCCCGAAACTCGATCAGAAATGTCGTTTTGAAACACATATTTTTAGACGTTTAAAAAATGTTTGCAATTAAATTTCAAATCGCTAATGTGCTTTCGAAATTTGATATGGAACCAATACGACTAAAATTACAGCGCTCCAATAAATGGCAAATAAATTTCCAAAGGAAATATCGTATTTCAAAGTAATGTTTAATTTGTTTAGTAAAACAGCGAATTATAAAATATATAATTATTGGCAGTATTTTTAATTAAAAAGGATTGAAAAAAAAAAAAACACTGAGAATAACGCTCTACTATGAAACGAAGGAAACGGCTATGCACCTAGTAGTAACCCAGTATGGAGTGAATTTAAGAGGGATCTGTAAATAAGAGGGTATAGGAATAGAATATTGTAATATATATTTTTTGTATGTTCTTTTGTACTTAAAAATAAGTTAGAATATAATAAATATCAACTGAGTAAACAAATGGGTGTAATGTTTGTGCTGAGTTTGCCAATTAAGGGAGAGCATCAGATAAGGGAAAGGAGCAATTTTGGTATATGTTGAGGGGAACAGCATGAAGTTTGTATGGGGGGGAAGGTATTTGAAGCTTTTAGCACCACAATATGGTTAGCATATTAAATTGCTTGTTAGTATTTAATGCAGTTATAAACATGTAGGATATGTACAAGGTGTAGGTAGGGTCTATGGCTTAGGTCAGAGCATTTAACACACACTAAATAATATGGTTATTATATTAAATTGATTGTTAGTATTTAATGCAGTTATAAACATGTAGGATATGTACAAGGTATAGGGTCTATGGCTTAGGTATTTTGGGCATTTAACACACACTAAATAATATGATTATTATATTAAATTGATTGTTAGTATTTAATGCAGTTATAAACATGTAGGATATGTACAAGGTATAGTGCCTATGGCCTAGGTATTTTGAGCTTTTAGTACCGCACTACATAATATGGTTATCATAATAAATTGCTTGTTAGTATTAAATGCAGTTATAAACAGGTAGGATATATACAAGGTATAGTGCCAATGGCCTACGTATTTTGAGGTTTTAGCACCGCGCTACATAATATGGTTATCATATTAAATTGCTTGTTAGTATTTAATGCAGTTATAAATATTTAGGATATATACAAGGCATAGTGCCTAAGGCCTAGGTATTTTGAGCTTTTATCACCGCGCTACATAATATGGTTATCATATTAAATTGCTTGTTAGTATTTAATGCAGCTATAAACATTTAGGATATATACAAGGCATAGTGCCTAAGGCCTAGGTATTTTGAGCTTTTATCACCGCGCTACATAATATGGTTATCATATTAAATTGCTTGTTAGTATTTAATGCAGCTATAAATATTTAGGATATATACAAGGCATAGTGCCTAAGGCCTAGGTATTTTGAGCTTTTATCCCCGCGCTACATAATATGGTTATCATATTAAATTGCTTGTTAGTATTTAATGCAGTTATAAACATTTAGGATATATACAAGGCATAATGCCTAAGGCCTAGGTATTTTGAGCTTTTATCACCGCACTACATAATATTGTTATCATATTAAATTGCTTGTTAGTATTTAATGCAGCTATAAACATTTAGGATATATACAAGGCATAGTGCCTAAGGCCTAGGTATTATGAGCTTTTATCACCGCACTACATAATATTGTTATCATATTAAATTGCTTGTTAGTATTTAATGCAGCTATAAACATTTAGGATATATACAAGGCATAGTGCCTAAGGCCTAGGTATTTTGAGCTTTTATCACCGCACTACATAATATTGTTATCATATTAAATTGCTTGTTAGTATTTAATGCAGCTATAAACATTTAGGATATATACAAGGCATAGTGCCTAAGGCCTAGGTATTTTGAGCTTTTATCACCGCACTACATAATATGGTTATCATATTAAATTGCTTGTTAGTATTTAATGCAGTTATAAACATTTAGGATATATACAAGGTATAGTGCCTAAGGCCTAGGTATTTTGAGCTTTTATCACCGCACTACATAATATTGTTATCATATTAAATTGCTTGTTAGTATTTAATGCAGTTATAAACATCCAAAAAAGTTAATTGAAGACTTAATCAATGGACATTTATCATAGCATTATTTATCATTTACCTTTTTTTAATCTAGTTTATTATTGTTCTATTTTTCTCATCAAATGATACTAAAGATAATGGGTATTTCATTAATGAATGATTTCTCCTTCATTATTCAATACATCTTACCCATTCATATATACATGCTTGTTACGTATTACAAAGACTAAGTAGAGGAGAGATTTTACCTTCAGTTGGCGGCTGGGATATGGTAGAATCCCTGGAAGGTTCGTCTTGTGCGACAACTTTGGCATCTTCGACTAGTATGCAGCTCGACGGGTCCATACTCGATCGCATCGAACTCACCGCTGAAACACACCAATATATTACATTAATATACAATTATTTCAATTTTTAATTTATTGATTACAATTATTTTTATTCATTTATTTGCATTACATAATATATTGCAATTAAAATATGTGTTATATTTAATTTTGGGACATAAATTCGACTTCCCCATCTTCCAATAGCATTCATTGTGATAACATTATTTACATTGATAGATCTACAATGGAAAGTCGGTGAATGAAGCAGAGAGTAACATGATACATGTCAAATCCAATGAATATCAAAGAGCAGCTAACAGTTGAAAATTTTCAAAAATATTTTTCGACTACATGATAATTTTGGTTGCACTTTTTTTTTTTACTTCACCAGCTATACGAAGTATAGGGGAGGTTATGTATGCTTTCACCGAAGTTTCATGTTTTCCGACGCTCTGATTCCAAAAATTAAAAAAAAGATCGACATGAGAATGAATATATGTATATCAACACATATTTTTATATATGTATCCAGATTTCACTATAATTTGTAGCTTTTTTTCTTTTTTTTAGGATGTACCAGACCCCTGTGTGGCCTCACGCCATCCATTCGCCGGGTAGAGGGGAAATAATTTATTATTTATATTATAAGGTTTAATTGGTGTGGCTAAGGGCGGTTGTAGGACGCCGCCACTTGCAGGAGCGATCGGTTGGCTCCTCCAACCTACGTTATTGGCCGAGAGAGATGTTTTTATAGCTGCGTTGCAGCGGATGGGCCTTTTTTGGGGTGGGGTTTATTTTATTTATTTATAAATGAACTCTAGACTTTGGTGAAACATTCAATCTGATTTTGGATGATATTTTGACGAAAGTGCAATGTTTGACGGAAGTCTAAGTGGATTATCGGTTGGGTCTCGATAGCTAGGTTGTGCTGTAAGTTAGGTTAGGTTTGAGCAGGTGAATCTGTTTATACTTCCAATCAATACCTCACAGACCCCACCTTTATTGATAGCTAAACTTAGCCCCTCAAGGCACCAATAAATTCACCCTATATATTGGATCTAAATTTACCATAAGCCCTTTTTTACAGGAATCCCCCCCTCCCCCCTTCCCCTTCCTCGGCTAAAAGTTCCTTCGTAAAAAGAGTTAATAAACATTTTGATATCTTTACCTCACCTAAGTAGAAAGTCGTCGGTGAATCACCAAT
Source organism: Aradus depressus (assembly GCA_963662175.1). NCBI lineage: Eukaryota > Metazoa > Arthropoda > Insecta > Hemiptera > Aradidae > Aradus > Aradus depressus. The sequence goes on from OY759214.1 coordinate 76,408,069, forward strand.
GTACTTCCCCAGAACGAATTATTCAATTAGCTTTTCGCTCTCCCTCCAAAACCAGTCGACCGTTTGCGCTAATATTCAATAGTTAACTTACATCGAGTCTTCTAAATCCTCATACTAAATTTTGTGTCGATAAGTTCACTACATCGGAAGTTATCAGGGTTTTTGAGTTGAGACCCCTCCTCTGAACCCCCACCTCCCTTCGCCGATTCCGCTGAAAATAGATAGGTGTTGTCCCTATGGGATTCAGATCACACATATAAAATTACGTGTCGATACATTCATTCTATCGGCAATTATTGTGTTCACAGACAAATATTTTTTCGTTTTCGAATCTGGAGGTCGGAAACATGAAATTTCGTTGAAAACTCAGCATCGAATTTTTGACCGATTAAATGTCTTCCCTTATAGGCCCTCTACACTATGGGCCAGGCAGTGGCCCAATCCTGCTGGACCACTGTGTAGAGAGGGGTTGGCTTGTGTTGGTCATGTTGGGCCAGGGTGTTGGCTTGTGTTGGTGAAGGTTGGCGTTCGGAGCGGTTTTTCAACACACATCAAAGCAGGCCAACATGCGTGAACCAAGTGCGCAGTAGATAAGTGACGCATCCACACACTTGTCCAACATTGGATGTTCGTTTCTTGTCAGTAGTGTTTTGTATATTCCTTTTATCCTGTTAAATACTATAATATTTTATTTCATATTATTATTATTATAAACTACAAATACAAAATGTCTACATGGACAAATGAGGAAAGTTTTAAATTTTTAGAACTGTACCAAAATGAACCTGCAATTTGGAATCCGAAAAACCCTATTCACAAAAATAAAAATATGGTGCACCATCTTCTTTGTTTCCATTTTTTTTCAACCATGTTTTTGTCAATAATATGTAAGTAACAATTATATGCAGCAGCGATTTTCTCGATATCCATCACGGAAATAGGGTTCAAGCAACTGAGTGCTGGTCCAAGGTTTGGCCATGACACTGGGCCAATGGCTGGCCCTGTGGAGCTAAGGTTCAGGCCAGCGCCGCCATTACGCCAATATTGGTGGCCAATGCATTGGCCTACCTTGGCCCATAGTGTAGAGGGGGCATTATGCTTCGCAAAGCTGGGAAAATAATACAGTATAATACGGTCTAGAGCAGGTCTCAGCAACCTTTTTGAGCAAGGAGACCGCATTGGCTCCTAGGCTTTCACGTGCTTGACGCATAATGCATTAGGTTTTCAAACGTGAGTTGCATATCAAAACAAGTAAAATAAGATCAAAACTATGCATAAATTATCAAGAAAGTTCAACATATATTGCATCTAGAATTCCTGAAACACTATTTTCCTAAATATTTTATGCTTAAGAAAGGCGAGTGAATAACCAACCTCTGGTTTAGAGGAACTCATCTATTATAATGTTATCTCGACGAATAAAACAGAATATTTAAAGAAAGACTGCCCAATCTAAATGTCATTTTTGCTTCCCCACCAAGTACAGTAAGCCCTCAACATTCGCGTTCCCTCTTTTTTTTTTTTCTCCCTTTCTTTAAAACTGTAATACATATATATAAAGATTTTTCTAAATGAAAATCAAAAATTAATTTAAATGATCCTACGGTACAATTAAAATTTTCAACGAACCGTTCAAGAAAAGTATCTCCCTCAACGATTTATGTAATGTCTAATAATTCCCAGTACATAATATGAACACTGGTCCATGTTGTGGAATGAATAATTTTTCCAAAATTAATTCTGATAAAATAAATGAAAATATTCAAACTAAACATCTCATTATTTCATATAAAATTTGTAATCTGGAGCTACTGACGATGGTGAGCACGAAACTAAAGAAACGCCCACAAAATTAACCATAAAGGTGTGTATGGTATGGGTGTGTAAAAATTAGCAAACGTAAAATTAGCAATACTTTTTTTTTTCATTGTATTGTGACATTTTATGCGATACACAATAAATTTAACACAACTACACTTATACGATGCACAATAAATTTAACACAACTACACTTATACGATGCACAATAAGTAAATTTAAAGCGTTGCACACTCAAAAAGAAATAACCAGATAAAGAGATAAAAAGTTTCAAGTTTTTATTGGAATAAGAGCTGAGGATGAAATAATGTGAGTAGTTCAGAATATTGCCGCTGGAGTTTGTGAGGCACCACATGCCTAAGTCTAGAACCCAAAGTACTCAAATAACAGTCTCTAACATCTCACTATTTTTCACATTTTAATTATTTTCAATTTTTTTTATATACAATTTTATCATATTATTCATTTTTTATCACTAACCATTGATATGGTATATAGAAATATATTGAAAATCATCAAAAGTGAAAGGTCAAGAATGTTACGAATGTTTTCGTTTGCGTTTTGGAGGGGGAAAACGCTGCATCTACCTCGTAACTAAGTTTCACTTCAGAAAGTTTCTCAGGCTGGATTCTTCCCGTTACGTGCTGATTTGATATAATGACAGTTTTTATGCCAAGATACGTTCATCTAACGCAATTTATGGGTGTGTGAGTTTGTCCAAGAACTATAACCGAGAGTAATTTATTATCATTCCGTGACTACTCACCCTTTATCAAGTGGGTTGTGCAATATTAGTTCTATGTTTAGTACCGTTCATTAAATGAGTACCAAGAAGCACCCAACCCTTCCATGTGAGAGCGGTACACGAACGATATGGGGACACAATATGGGAAATTAGCATTGAATTGTGACCAACCTTTGTCACACCAACAGCACGAAGGCCCCTACGCCCGCATTCATTGAGATATGGAATATTGCTGTATATATCACATTGGAGGGTACCGTAGGGAGTCACTGATTATAGTAAAGATGATCATTACAGGGCTTTCTTATACCAACCAATTTTGTACAGATACTCTCTCCCTCTTTTCTTAAATTTTTATTCATTTTATACTTGATTTCTTGTGTGACTTTCTTATACCAATTAATGAAAGTATGAAATGAATTTGAGAAGGGGAAGGGAGAGAGACAGAGTAATCTGTTTTAAAACGACATTTCCGGACTGTTTTCGGCATATATCTCACAAACCCTGCAAAAAATCATGTTTTACACAAAATGTGTTTTTCAGTTTTTCAAACAACTTTTATTTGAAAAGTTATTCAATTAGGCCGTAAGTATAAGCGGTATCATATAATATGTACTTAAGCCCCCAAGTAAAGTGGTCTTAATTTTAGTCAGATTTTGGTCAAAATTTAAACAGTTTTGAGTTTGCACATATGACATTTTCATTTCAAATTTTAGGTTCATAGCTACAATTGCTTTTGAGTTAGAGCGATCAGAAATTTCCAATCATACAGACGCACTATCATCGCAACAATGGTCAAAACCTATTCAGGGGATCTTGAAATGTGAAATTTCATTGAAAACTCGATCTCTGATTTTCGCAAGATTATAATACATCCTTATACTATAGTTGTAAATCAAAAAGTAATAAGAAACAATGGTAACCAACTTTCGCCATAAAGAACTATTTTATAGTAGGTGTATGAACATAAAATGTTTCATTTACTTTTATTTTTTCTGAAAATTATGTGTAGGTTATACTATAAAAAATACTAATAACTATACACATAAGTATATAATGCTTCAAGGGCCCTAGAAGTCTTAATACGTTCTAGGATAACCATTATATTTTATTATTCCATTAGTTTGGAGGGAATGTTCAGAAAGTAATGGAGGGAGTCATAAAAAAATTTGAGAATATAATTTTGTTCCAAGGGGCGTGAAAAATGCTGTATACCATAATTACAAAAAACCTTTTTCATTTTAAAAGAGCTCTTCTCTCTCGCCAAAAAAGTCTTGAAGGATGAAGAGAGGTTTTAGTAGGTTCCAGTTTCACATTGCCTCGCTTTAATTTCGTCACCCGTTAACAATTCATAAAGCGTACCAACTCCAGGGCTTGGGATATTGGGCCCTGGGGCCCCCCCCTTTCGCATTTTTCCACGTCGTGAAAATCCTCTTCCCCTCTTCGCCCCCCCCCCCCTCCATCTCCCCATTTCCTCCGTTTTCCCCCCTACCGCTTTGTTCCGGGGAGACGATATATCTTCAGCATACTTCCGGGAGAACAATGTAATTATCCGAACAATGGACCTTTTCGAATTTTATTACCCTTTAAATCAGAGGATGGTTGAAGTGCATTGATTTCCACATGATGAAATCTCGTCGGATATGATTTTCTCTTCAAAATAATAATTGGACAAAATCAAATAAATTTGAGTTTTCACTAACGTGCTGCCTTCAGAGGATTTTATTTATGTCGATTCGGAGTTACGTCATTAACAAATGTAAAATGTACACTTTGTCTGGGTTTACGTCACGGAGGATCGGAAGTTAAGTTCAGGATGGAAAAACAATTTCTAACTTCTGAAAACGGCGATGGAGTTTTGAAATAAAAATATAAAATTTTATGTCGATACATTCATTATATCAGCTGTTATTAGAATTTTTGGAGCCCACTTCTAATCCCCCCTTCTATCTGTTCGATTTGGCTGAAAAACAATGGGTGTCATCTTTATGGGGCTCTGGATATACGTATATAATTTACAACTGTCTATATAAAGAATGTATCGACACGAAAATTCGAAACCTCATAAAAAAATAATAATAAAATAAAATAGCTTTATTGACATTCTTCGAAAATGACAACTAGTTAATATTGAATTTTAACGATTGTTCATAAATTAAATTATTTCTTAAGTAAAACTGTTACTTCTTGAATAAAGATAAAATGAAAAGAAAAGTAAAAATGAAAGTTATTTCTTAAATAATACTGTTACAGATTTGTTCCATCTTTCTCTGTTGCGACTGTGCACCATCCATCCCCTATTCTCTCCATTATCTCGTCCCTCCACCGCAGTCCAGGTCTTCCTTCTCCTCTTCTTCTGTCTCTAGGAATCCACTCCGTGCAGACTTTAGCCCATCGTCGAGGATCCATCCTAGTCAAATGCCCGGCCCATCTCCACTTCAGCAGTGTGCTTCCTTCTGGAGACTTCTCACCTTCCGTAGAACCTCGCTGTATCTTATCCTATCACTTATCTTTATTCCTTCTTTATATCGCCCACTAACAGAGCGCTCTGGTGAACATGAGCCCGACACTATAGTGGGACATTAATTTTGACTAGGCTGGGGGTCTCTAACGAATACATGACATCACACAGGCTCGAGGGCTCAACTCAAAAACCCTAATAACTGTCTACGTAATGAATGGACCAACATGAAATTTAGTATGGTGATTCAGAAGACCCTCAATAAGAGATTTATTGATTTTCAACCAAAAATCTTTAAATTAGGATCAGAGACAAACCGAAATATTAATTAATAATTTCACGCCGGGGAAGTACATTGGCGATTATTGACCGACTTATTTAATATACAAACTTCAATATCAAAAATATTTTTTATACCTAAAGATATAATATGCTGCCTGATGTAAGAAGTGATTATTTCACAGGTTGTAAAATAAAATATATTCTGACTTGTCACATATATTATTGATATTTGCTGGCTGGCTTTCGAGGTTGCTTTCATCATCAGGCAGTCTACAAAAAAACCATCATTTAGCAACAAAGAAACAATGCAATGGAAAGCAAAGCCTTTTTCTTTGTTGCTAAATGATGGTTTTTTTGTAGATGAGGGTAACCACGAAAGCGAATATCAATAAAATCTGTGAGAGGTCAGATAATATTTTTATTTTTACAACCTGTGACCTAAAGATATGCAGTGATCGTCGTGAATTCTGATCGCGATCTAAGAGAAATCCGAATTCTCATGTGAAATTTCAGTTGCTGAATCTGACAAAGTTATATTATGGCAAAGGAGAGTGCAGCGAGATATAAACTGAAACATAGAGGAACTGTTGCAGCGAATTTAATTATATCAAATGCAATAATGGGAGATGACAATGGGAGAGGCGAAGGTTTACAGCAGGGCCCCTATCTCACATTATAACATTAGCTGCAATGAGTCACTCATTCGATAAAGCCCACTGGCCTAGTCTGGTTTCCAACTGTTAGAGAGAGCGCCGGTAGCTTAAAGGCAGTGTACTAGACTATGAAGCTCAAGATCGCGGGATCGAAACCCGTCGAGGCCTTTAGGCTTTTTATCTGGGAGGTAAAAAACCTTGAGCACAGTCAAGCGATGGTCCAGAGCCTGTGCGATGTCAGGTACTCGTTGAAGACCCCTATCTCAGGTAACTAAACCTGCAAAATTGAGAGACTCCCACTGTAGAGGTAACAAAGAAGATATTAGATGCTTACACATCTTCTGTAGAAAGAATCTGGAAGAAGACTCATTTTAATGAGAATTTTTCTGAGTAGTGTCCCAGTCGACAACATCCTCGAGGGTTGGTCAAGAAGAGTTGTTCATCTTTTGTTGTCTGGTCCTCTAATCAACCTTTTGATAGAAGATGAGTTTCCTTTCCGCAATGCCATTCCTCCAGGACTATTTTGCAATGCGCCTTTGTGACTCCCTATTGAGAGGGTCGGGCTCCAATAAGATCCTCTTCCGTTTCTGCACGAGCCAGTTTGTCCACTTGTTCATTTCATTCCATTCCCCTATGTCCTGGAATCCAGACCAGTCGGATTTCTTTTGCATGCAGTCTTTCATTGAGAGATACTCTGACAACCTTGAGGTTATTTCGATTGATGGTAATGCATGTAAGGCTGCTTGGCTATCTGAGCATGTACTGATGGAATCAATAACCTGACTAGCTGATTAAATAATAGAAAATGTTTGAGATATCATTCTTATTATGAGTCAGAAGTATTGTATGGAAGTTGGATCGGTCTATCCTGATACTCTGAGGCAGGAAGTGGCTTCTAATGGGGGAGTAGGTCGGACAGGAAATTAACAGGTGGTATACGTCTTCCAATCCATTTTTATTGCAGATTGTACAAAGTTCTTGGGGATTAAGGGTGTATACATTAAATAATGTATACACCCTTAATTTGTAACTGATTTTAAGATAGTACTTGCCAGATAGACGGAGTTGAGTCAGTACTTTGATGTGTGAGAAAGGAGCATTCAGGTTTAGGTATGATTGGAGTTGATCTGGGTTGTAAATATTGGGATAAAAGGTGTATCAGCGTTCTAAAAGGTAATATTTACCTTTATTCTTCAGATGATTCACAAATGCATCCAAAACCCTGGGCAGAGAGTTTTTTAGCATTACCTGATCCAATATATTTAATAATTCTCCCTCCCCAATTTCATTTAAAATGCTTTTTTACTTGGGACACCCAATTGAATCTAATCTCATTTGGCTTCTGTAAGCTGAATTCCCTTAGTTTTATGTGACAAATTTTTGGGGTACCCACTGTTATCCTAACTATCCATCTGAGCAAGTAGTTAAACAATTTATTTTTTATTAGTACTGTTAATACTGACATGCATGTTAGACTCTAAGAGTTAATAGCTGTTCATATTACTAATTTATAAGCTATCTTAATGTATACATTCTTATGACGTATCCTATTACCGAGGTTTGGTTTAACGGATATAAATTATATTATTATTATTATTATAGATTCACATTCAGAATTCGCTATAAATGTGAAAACGTCTATTCGCTCGTTAAGCACAGTAATAGCTGGTCAAACTTTCTTGTGTTACAAAATACTGTCAGATTTCAATCGCTAATAACTACGAGACTAATAATGCGATAACAACGGTTGAGCATGTCTGTACGTGTTTGTTGTGCAGTGTTTGTTTTGCCTGTGACGTTATCGGGCTAGTGTGGGCGCCGGCGGATGATTGTTGCGAATTAGCGTTGTGTAAAATTAGAAATTAGTGTAGCGTGATAACGCGTTTAGATAGGACGTTGATTCGGGTGTCATTGTAAAGAGCTTGAGGAGCAATACTAGGACTCAAAGTGAAACAACAAAAATATTCGCCGAAATATATATAAAAATCTGTATTAATTTGAAAATTGCAAAAAAATTAAAAATGTCATCTCATATGAATCGTAAATATGCGCGGAATTATAGAAAACGCAAATCAGAGAAAAGCTCGCATCGAAAGGAATTTAAAAAACCTAAGTGCCGAGCAAAAGCAAGAGGTACGGCAGCATCGAAAAGAAAATGAAAAAACGGCGCAAAGACATTTTCACGGAAAATCTACGGCGTGTACCTTGACTATGCCTTAATTTTTTTTTTTTTTTTTAATGAGGAGAAAATTTGAAACGTTGGGGGGGGGAAAAAAAGGCGAGAAGTTTTAGGTAGAATAGAGTGTACAAAATGTGAAGGTAGATTTGCATCAACGTATATTAGCGTTAACAGGGGTGATAACCCGAGGCTAACAGGCAAAGGGGAGGGTGTTTTAGGATAACAGTACCGTGTGGGCAGCTCGTATAACTGTGGAAAGCATGCAACACAAAACTAAGGGTAAAAGAACTTTTCTAAAAAAAAAAAAAAAAGCTCCGCTTTCAAATCATAAAAGCTCGAAGCTCTTCAACTTTTAACAGACATGAACCAATTAAATTTTTTTTTTTCTATTTAGACGCTGAAAAAAATGGCGAGGCGTGGAGTCAATTTTTAGGCAAAATGAGGAGGAATGACCTTTTTTTTTTTGCAATATGGAGATCGCAAAACATAAAATGTTGTTGAAAAATTTGACCGAACTTCGTAAGGCTGCGGAAATAAAACATAATCACTCCCTTCAGAAATGACGCAGCTTAACCGGAGGAAAGCGTGGGAAAATGTTCACAAGGCAATTTTTTCTCCAACTCTCTCTCAAAACAAGAAGGACCGGATGAGAATCAATATTCTTCATGTTACACCCCTTTAACCATTTTATTTTTTCGCCCCCAATGAAAGAAAAAACATTTATTGAAACAATAAAAATAATAATGAATAGTACTATTAAAATGCCTTAATGATCTTAAAAAGAAGCTTAGATGTAGCTGAAGGTGCTCACAGGAAGGTTTCTTATCTGGAAGGTGAAAAACCTTGAGCACGCCGTCCTTCGGATAGGAGGTTGAGTGATGGTCTCGAGCTTGATTAAGGTACTTGATAAAGATGTCGGGTAGAACTAATCCTGGCTAGAAAAAATTTGTCGAGCCACTAGAGTAATGAAAGAATGCTCTGGTAGTCTCTACTGTGATATGACGTAGTTAAAGCACGAGCATGAGTCACTAGGAGAGCCTATAGATCAGATCCAGGAGATAACCTACGTTTATTACGACGTGGGTGGCTGTCATCCCAGGAACTCAATAGCGACTAAATCGTCTACATACTTCTGCCAAGAGTGAATTGTCCTAGATCTAGGTAGAGCTGTTCCTAGGCCTCATAGGAGCTAACTGAGGTTTATTACAAGATGGCGGTTGCTGGCCCAAGTAATTGATAGCGTCCATATCCCAATATATTCCAAGAGCTAACGTAGGTTTATTACGAGAGGGCGGGACGGCTAGCCTAAAAAATATAGCGACTAAATCATCTACATATTTCTGCCAATGCTAGATAGTCTTAGAATCATCTAAAACTGTTCCCAGGTCTGTAGAACTGTTCCAAGAGCTAACGTAGGTTTATTACGAGAGGGCGGGAGAAATAGCCTAGTAAATCGATAGCGACTATATCATCTACATATTTCTGCCAATGCTAGATAGTCTTAGAATCATCTAAAACAGTTCCCAGTTCTGTAGAACTGTTCCAAGAGCTAACGTAGGTTTATTACGAGAGGGCGGGAGGGCTAGCCCAGGAAATCGATAGCGACAGTGTCACTGGCTCTCATCCCAGACAAGTCCCTCGTTTCAAATCCACTCAATCCACTCTTCTTTTAATTTGTCTTCCCATCACCTCTATCCTATACATTTCCTTCTCTTATTCCCTGAGCCAGCGATGGCAATATTCTACAAAATTTCACCTAATATAAAATTGCTAATTACAAATTAACCCAGTATTGACTCAAGAATAGGCTGAGGCAAGTTCTATCATGTAACTTTAATATTCGGCTTTGCTGATAGATTCATTGAGTTTATGTGTTTCTTAAACTTCTCTGGGATGTTCCACTTTTCGTTGTTTCCGGCATTTTTTCCTCCAGAGGTGTCTTCTTTTTTCTTCGTTGGACAATATTTCGGGACAATTGCAGGTCCCTTCTTCTGACCCTTGACCAGAAGAAGGGACCTGCAATTGTCCCGAAATATTGTCCAACGTAGAAAAAAGAAGACACCTCTGGAGGAAAAAATCATTGAGTTTACTCATGATCATTTGTTTATTTTCATTCAAATAGCTCGTATCGTTCGTTTTGGGTTTATAAGTAGTTTTCTTAAATTTTCAAATGTATTTTAATGTTGTTATTCATCTAAAAGATTGTTATAAGCTATCACTTGGAGAAGTACCAGACAGAATGAGTTCAGTTAAAATTTGTACCAATGATATTTCATGGATTTTTCTAGGCTTTAGAAATCCTATATGAACAAGAGATTGGAGTCAGAATCAGTCAGATGTTTTATGCGTATACAGTGTCCTGTTATTAACATAAGATGCAAATAATTATTTTACATAGCATAGAAATTTATGCCCAAGCTATAACTTAGCATCGGGGAAGTTATGTTATCGGTCAAAAATTTGATGCGGAGTTTTCCATGGGATTTTATGTTTTCCGACCTCGACATTCCAAATATGAATAAAAAAAAATTCTGTCTGTTTGTGAACTATTATTTTTAGTCAAATGAACCAAAGGGATTGATCCAGGCTAACTCCCTCTGGAACTCTCTCCCTCTCCAGATCCGCCAAGCTCCTACTCTTTAAGTCCCTACTTTTCCAGTAGGTACCTCCTAATTCAGCAAACCATTGATTCTCTCGGCTGGCTCCTATGAGATTATTCTCGTCTTCCTGTAAGTCTCTCTCTCTCCACTGGACAGATTGTTACTCTTCTGTTTCATCAGTCCAGTTTTTTACAATTCATTCATATACAATTCAAGCCGGTAGCTCAGTGGTATGCGTGCTTGTCTTCTGAGCTCAAGAACGTGGGTTCGTAACCCGACCGAGGCCCTTAGTTTATTTTATCTGGGAGGTAAAGTAAACTTAAGCACGCCGTCCTTCGGATGGGACGTTAAGCGATGGTCCCGAGCCTGTTCGATGTCAGGTACTCGTTAAAGACCCCTATCCTAGGTGAATAAAAATTTAGGGTAGGCAAAATTTAGGACTCCCACAGTAGAGTCGGGCTTATGTCCACCAGAGTGACAAAAGAGCGCTCTGGTAGTAGGCGATATGACCTCGTAGTTAAAGCCCGGACACGAGTCATAAAACCTATCCTAACCTATACAAGTCATTATTGTTATCATGTTTCACATTATTATTCTTACTTGTTTTTCTAATTTATATTTTTTTATTTCTCTTTATTATTTTTCACTAGTTTATTATATTGTTTGACTCATTGTCTGTTTTTAACATTCAATATTTATTCCTAGAGACCTCTTTTATTTTATTTTTATTCTCAACTGGTTCATACTTGTATACTCTTGTTTATTCTTTATGTTATTATTCTTAGGGGACGTATGTCCCAGAATGAAGATTGTTCTTCATTTTATTTCAAAGGGATTGGGGGGAGGCTTAACATAAAAACTCTAATAACTGCCGATAGAATGAATGTATTAACACAAAATTTCATATGTGAATTTAAAACCCCATAAGGATGACACTTATTAATTTTCAGCGGAATCGGCAGACGGGATCAGAGGGGGCTCAACTTAAAAACCTCAATAACTGCCAATGTAATGAATGCATCGACATAATATTTCATATTTAAAGTCAAAACCTCATAACGACAATACCTGTTAATTTCCAGTTAAGGATCAGAGGGGATCTCAATCCAAAAACCCAAATAGCTACCAATATAATGAATTTATCGAAACAAAATGTAGTTTGAGGATTTAGGATTATTGCCGGTGATTCACTGGCTTCTTTTTTTAAAACATTTTTGGAATTATAAGATCCGAAAAGCTAAGCTCAATATCTATTTTCAATCCTCAAATTTTAAAACGAATTTATAATAAAAATAATTGACATATATGTAATCGGAATTAAACTTTCCCAAATCCCAGTGAAAATAGTTACTCGAAAATGATCTTTCATCTTTCAAATTTTGTTATTCGTCGTAGAATAACTTTTTTTTTTTTTTTTTTTTTTTTTTTTCGAAGAAATAGTTTACGATAGAAAGAAGAAACAGAGAAAAGACAAAATTGAAGAGGAAGAGACGGAGGGAGAAATCATAAAGATCTTGTTACTTTTACCCTCCTTTTTACCGTCCTTTTTCTTCTTCTCATGAAAAAATAAAACATTTACGAGGAGGACAAAAAGCAACATCTCAGTTTTGAAAATAAAACAGGGCTCAGCCATATTTCTTCCTTCTTTCACATTGTTCACTTCACACGGAAGTTTTTTTTTTTTTTTTCATGAGCGTCAAATTGATTTCATACAAAAGAACGGATTTCAATCAGTTCTCTTTTCATTTTCTCGGATTTCAATTTCATGTGAATATTAGGTTGAACGTAACAGAGAAAAATCTTCGGTGATTCATCAGCGCAATATACTTCTCTAGAAGGAATTCATCAATTAACTTTTCGCTGCTCCTCCAAAACCAGTTGACCACATGCGCTAATATTCAACTTACTAACAAGTTGACTTACATAAATGTGTCCATAAATTAATTTATTAGTTTTCAATTGAGCCCCTCCCCTGAACTTCCCCTTCCCTTCAGCTGATATCGCTGAAATTTGACAGGTTATGTCCAACATAAGGTTTAAACTTTAAATATGAAATTTCATGTTGATACATTCATTACATCGGAAATTATTGGGGTTTTTGAGTTCATAATTACGAGGTCATGTCGCCTACTACCAGAGCGCTCCTTCATCACTCTGGTAGACATGAGCCCGACTCCACTGTTGGAGTCCTAAATTTTGCCTACCCTAAATTTTTATTCACCTAGGGCTGGGGTCTTTAACGAGTACCTGACATTGTACAGGCTCGGGACCATCGCTTAACGTCTCATCCGAAGGACGGCGTGCTTAAGTTTATTTCACCTCCCAGATAAAATAAACTAAGGGCCTCGGCCGGGTTTCGAACCTTTTTTTTAAGTTGAGCCAACTTCCCTTCTGTCGATTCCGCTGAAAATTAATAAGTGTCGTGGAGGGTTCTGTCGATACATTCATTTTATTCGGAGTTATCGTGTTCACAATCATACAGACATTTTTTTCCCCATATTTGAAATCTAGAGGAAAACATTGATTTCCGTTGAAAACTCCGTCTCGATTTCTTGACCGATTACTTACTTATAGGGGAAGTTATCCCTATACTTCGTACAGGTGGGGAAGGTTAAGTCGTCAGCGAATCGCTGTAAATGCCTTTCAACTACCTGACATCAGGCACAGGCACGGAACCATTTCTTCCCATCACACTCCATCCGGGAGAACCTCCGAGATAAAAAAAAACCTAAGTGTCCCGGCTGTTACGAACCCGATATCTTCAGCTAAGTAGGTGCCATCAAAAAATAAATAAGAATTAAAATTTAAACCTAAAATACCATGTTTTCCTTTCTTCTTTTCACGATTTTCAAAATTATTGTCGAGTGAACAGAAACGCTCATCAGCGAAGGAACAATTGAGAACTACTGAAGTGCCGGAGGCTTGGTACTCCACTGATTTACCGACTTCATTGACCCAGTCTTCAAACTTGAAATACTCTCAGACCTCAGCACTACCACCATCTTTGTCTTATTGAGAAGATTATTTGCAAATGTTTGCAATCTTTTTTGTCCATTTCTAGGCAATTCTACCTGTAGAAATCAGCGACGAGGCGTGAGCAAAAAGCCAAATAAGCTGATAATAGTAATAACAGAAACCGCCTCTGGGCAAGCTATTACTTCTATACGAAGTATAGAGTTAGTTATGTAATCGGTCAGAAATTCGATTTTGATTTTCAACAAAATTTCATTGTTTTGCGATCCTGCAATTCCAAAAATGTAAAAAAAAAAATATGTGAACATGATAATTTCGGATAGAATGAATTTATCAGTACGAAATTTTATATACGTGGACGACACCTATTGGTTTTCAGCCAAATCGGACATAGGGAAGAGAGGGATTAGGGCGGACGCTTAACACAAAAACCTCAAATAACTGATGTTGGCAATGATGCATCGACATGAAATTTTACATTTTAACTCAAAACTTCCTAAGAACATCAGCTATTAATTTTCGCGAATTCTGCCAAAGAGAAGAGAGGGACTCAAAAAACCTAATAACTGACGATGTAATGAATGTATGAACGCGAAATTTAATACAAGAATTCAGAAGCCTGTATAGAATTTTTAGTCCAACCGTTAAATTCGTTTTGGAGGAAGTTAGTTATTATGACACATGCCCGGGCTTTAACTAAGAGGTCATATCGCCTACTACCAGAGCGCTCTTTTGTCACTGGTGGACATGAGCCCGTCTCAACTGTGGGAGTCCTAAATTTTGCCTACCCTAAATTTTTATTCATCTAGGACAGGGGTCTTCAACGAGTACCTGACATCGTACAGGCTCGGGACCATCGTCTTAACGTCCAATCTGAAGGACGGCGTGCTTAAGTTTATTTTACCTCCTAGAAATAAACTAAGAGCCTCGGTCGGTTTTCGAACCCACGATCTTGAGCTCAGAAGCAAGCACGCATACCACTGAGCTACTGGCGCCCTCTGGAGGAAATCGTTAATTGATTATTTCGTGCAGGAGAATAATAATAATAATTATTATTATTAAAGCATTTTTGTCTTTTTAAAGCAAAATTAATGAATAATTAAAAAATAATAATCTCCATGTATTACAGGCACATTGCCCTGTTTGCCCCGACGTCTCACCACTGGTAAATATCAATGTTACAATAGGTTGGAAGATACCCAAAAAGTACTAAGCACTTAATACGATTATGTATTGTATTTATAAATAATGAAGAAAGGAGCAATTTCTAATCCAGGATTTTCACAACAAATCCTTCAAAAGGAGTTAGTTACGGTACAATGAGATATATTACATATTACATAAGCTCATATATACTTAGCTGTTGGCAAAGTCTAACTTTCATACAAAGTTTTGGAGGGAGTTCCTTTACAAACTTTGCCCAACAGTTATTACTCATTGATGAAAAGGATATAGAAAAATAAGTTTTTCTTGATCAATATCCGAAACACGATGGTCTGGGCTTCATATAAGTCGTATCATATACTTGCCGTCAAATTAATATTAACCATCAAATTTATTTGAAATTTACGATCCTGGTAAAGTATAAAATACTCCTGTCGTGTAATTATTACGACACGCCACGATTACGATGGCTAGTGTTATTTTTTTTCCTGAATGATGGATCGCATTTACTTCCCCATCTGGATAAAGTATATGAGGAAGTTATGCCATTGATTAGAAATTTTTATTTTTCCATGTTTTCTGTCCTAATTCCAAAAATGCTATCCCAACACGTATCGACACGAAATTTATTGATTTAGTATTGATTTTCAGCCAAATCGGTCAAAGGGAAAGGTGAATGAATATATCGACACGAAATTGAGTATGATTTTTCTGAAGACTCTGTGTAAAGTCAACTTATACTGATTTTTAATCAAAATTCTCGATCAATTTTAGAGGGAGAGCGAAAACTTGATTGAATTATTCGTGCTGGGAAAGAACATTGCAGGTGATATACCGACGATTATTCTTTTAGGGTTTCGTTTGGCAATTTAAAGCGGGATTTCGATTGAGGAAAATCTGCGTGAAAATGGTTCCGAAAAACCTGTCACACTGCATTTTCAATTAATGAGTTTTAGCACTTTCACTTTTTTCTCTTCCCAAGATTGAAAATTCACCTCAAAGGACGTCATTTTGGGACACTAGAAGACATTGAAACGGCCGTAACCGACCAGCTGAAGGCAGTTTCAGTATCCGAGTTCCAGCACTGTTATGAAGAGTGGAAAAATCGTCTCCATCGCTGTGTGGCTTCCCAAGGCAATTACTTTGAAGGAGACAATGTGAAATTGTAATTCAAATTTAATAAAAAAATTATAAAAAATCAGCCTCATTACTTTATTTATATACCTCGTATATAATATATTGCTAGGTTCATGGCGCGTGGCGCCCCCCCAGGACTATCGCCAGGGGTAAGCACGCTCTCTTAGACCCGGTCCTCACTAATCCACAATGGCAGGATGCAATTTAATTTCTCAATATGACCTATCATGTTTTTCAAACAGATTTTCCATCAAAACATGATTGGCCTCTTGTTGCCTCTGTTTTTCCACAGCCCCTGTCTGAAACTTCAATGCTACGTTTCAACTAACAACTGAAAGGGAGTGATTTTCCCGAACATCCCTCGACATAACCCAGTGTGATGGGAAAATTGCATTTTCCAAAGGCTGGAGTGGGCGGGGGACGTGTGTTGTTCAGGGAAAAGTGGGGGAGGGAAGAGGCCCAATAAAGAACTCGGGATGACAGATGAGCCTCCCAAGACATCCGCAACTTCTTATCTGTACTAAAAAAAAAAAAATATCCCTTCTTTGCCCAATTTTTTTTTTTTTTGTTACCAGAAAAATGTTTCACGTAAGATAGCTGTCGGCTACACATCTGTTATTTCATCGGTCATAAAATAGATTATGGTAGCACTGTGGTAGCTTGCTTGCTCATTTGAGATCGCGAATTTGAAATCCGGACGAGGCCATAAGATTTTTTTTCTCTGAGAGGTAAAAAAACAATGAGCACATTCAATTTGGATGGGACGGTGAGTAATACCAGTTTGAAATGATGGAGAAAGTAATTTGAAAGGAAGAGAAACTGTAGGGAGAGTGATCCATAAAAATGTGATGGGTATAAGAAAGTCATTATCATATTATGGTCAAAAACGTCCATCTTCGAAAACATATGTTTCACATAGAAAGTACCCATTAATATTCTTTATTATTTTTATTCCAGGAGATTTTTGATTTTGTCTTAAATATTAGCTTACTTAAGCCCTGAAGTGAAGTGCTTTTAATTTTTGTTCGGTTCGTCCGATTTTCACCAAAAACTAATGAGATCTCATACAAGTAATTAAGTTTTTACTCTCCCATTCAAATTCAATCAATCGTTTGAACTAAAAATCAATATTTGACCTACATAGGGTCTTCTGAATCCTCATATTAAATTTTGTATCGGAAAATTCATTACATCGGCAGTTATCAGGGTTATTAGGTCTAACCCCCTTCTTTCATCACCCCTTTCCCTTCGGGCGATTCCGCTGAAAATTAATAAATGTCGTCTTTATGGGGTTTTGAATTTACATATAAAATTCCGTGTCAATAGATTCATTACAATCAGCAATTATTTTGGAGTTTTGGAGTTGAGCCACTATTTCTAATCCCCCCTATTCCCATGGCCGATTCCGCGGGAAATAAACAGGTTAAGCATGCCGTCCTTTGGATGGGATGTTAAGCAATGGTCCCGAGCCTGTACGACCCCTAGGTGAATAAAAAATTTAGGGTAGGCAAAATTTAGGACTCCCGTAGTAGAATTGGGCTCAAGTCGACCAGAGTGACGAAAGAGCGCTCTGATAGTAGGTGATATGACCTTGTAGTTAAAGCCTGGGCATGAGTAATAATAACAAACAGGTGGTGTCTTTATGCAGTTCTGGATACTAATATACAGTCATTCTATCGGGAGTTATCATGTTCACAGACACACACACATACAGTCACAGATCAGGTTGGAAAAAATGAAATTCCGCTGAAAACTCAACATAGAATTTCTGACAAAAGAATAAAAAAATATATTTTTTTTGGCCGAATTATTATTATAGTTTAAATAATTACTTTTGCATGTAGAAGATGGCAAGCCGATCTAGAAAATTACTGTGTTTATGAGAATCGTGCATGAGCTCCATTAAAAATGTTAAGTGCGTAGGTAATACTTTAGGTACCTACTTAGAAAGTCCAGAAATCGCCTCTAAAAGCGTTTTTTGCCCTCACTTAAGTCAGTAATGGTAATCAATGGTATTTTACCGTAAAGTTCATGCGTTTCATACAACTTTTCTTGAGAACTAGGTGTTTCTAAGAAACAATTGAAGGTGGGTGCTGGATCGATAATAGGGGGCGAGTCTAGTTCTTGTTAAAATGCTGAACAGAATGTCCCCCCCCCCCTCCTTGGTAAAGTTGTTCCCATTATTAGAAAAGGACTGGAAAAGAGCTTGAAGAGAAAAAGTTGGAAAAAGCTATTATTAAAGACGATCTCCACCTTATTGGGAAACTATGCTGGCAATCAGGCCAGCAATCGAGAGCCACCCAACATCTAATATCACAACTCCCACTCTCACCCGACTAGGCTATAAATCAGGATGTCCTTCCTGTATGGGGGTGGATTAATGTCAAACTCCTTCTGGCTCAATATCTCTTCACCCGTTTGGAGGCTTTGATGGCTCAGTGGGTAAAGTGACTGACTACTTGTCCGAGTGGACGAATTTTATCGTCCGGATCCCACCGGCCGAAGAGAAGGGGGTTGTCAGAGGAGAAGCGCTCGACTCAAAAACTCTCAATACCTACTGAATGTATCGACACAAAATTATCATATGAGTATTCAAAACCCCATAAGGTCTACACTTATTAATTTCCAGCCGAATTGGCAGAAGGGGTGTCATAAAAAAGATTAATGATGAATAATAATTAAATATTAAAATAAAATGAAATTATTCTTCCACACAAGGGATATTCCAAATGAAAGGTTTAAATATAGTTGATTAATGATTAATAAAAATTAAATAAAAAAAAATTTAATTAACCAACTTTTTATTTGGATTTCTAAAGAGATGCCATGTTTTTATAAATTTTTCAAATAATCCAAAGGTTTTTCAAATAATCTTACTGGGCCAACAGGGAAAATGAATAGAATAATAACAAATAATTTGGGTTTATTTTCTTAAATCAACTACATTATTAAATAGAAAAACTAAACATTGAAACAAACAAAAATCAAAAGAAAAATTTTACAAACTAAATTCTTAACAATAATTCAATCTTTTTTTGTTCTATATTTTGGCCATTTTTTAAAAATTTAAGTTATATATTTCTGGGCATATATCCTGTACATATAAACAAACAACAGTACCTTCTTTGCGGATCAATTTCACCATCAATTCACTTCTATTTAGTTCATCACAAGTTAAGCCTATACACCACTCTCCATGTTCACTCAGACCGTCGCCATTCTTAATAATTAATTTTTTTTATATTAATAATTTTTTAATGTGTGTATTATTTTTATACATCACAGGGGAAGGTGGGAATCAATGTAATGAATGTATTGACATGAAATCCAATGAGGGCAAAACCTGTCAAATTTCAGCGATATCGACCGCACACTCTAATAACGATATAATTAATTTATCGATTCAAATTTTATTATGAGAATTGGTAATTGGTTTTGGAGGAGGAGCGAAAAGTTAATTGATTAATTCTTTCTGGGGAAGTCCATTGCGAGTGATTCACGGTCGACTTTTTTCAGTAGGTGTATGCTAGAGAGAGCTAGGTGGGGAAGGAGTGAAGAAAGGAGGCTACTCAGAGCAGGGGCCTGAAAGGAGGTACTCCATTAGGTTGGACATTAGAGCAGACATCAATCATGCAAGCCATTTGGAGGTGGTGTGAAGACGAGGGCAACTGCCACTCGATACCGCTCAGAACAAGGAGTGGTCGTCAACCAAGAAACTTTACATAACTTGTACATCAGGAAGGATTCGTAGTCAACATAGTCCTCAAAATGGCTCAACGAAAGTTAAATGAGTATCCTGCATGTCATCCATGCAATGCATTTGTACCCATGTCATCCAAACCCTAAATGCCCATATAACAGCCTCTCTCTAGTGTTTAACTACCTACCCTTCTACCTCTTTAATGAAGCGCTTTTTCCTCAACTCACCTGGGTTGAGGAACGCCTCATCAGAGATTCTCCGTCAGAGATGTGAATAGCCCTCATATCTTCTGTACAAGGATCCAATAAGCTGACATCTTCTGCACAAGGATTCAATAACTTTCACATCTTCTGCACAAGGATCCAATAACCTTCACATCTTCTGCACAAGGATCCAATAACCTTCACATCTTCTGCACAAGGATCCAATAACCTTCACATCTTCTGCACAAGGATTCGCAAAAAAAGTTCACTTACATTAAATGAGTATCGTGCAAGTGAAGTGGGGAAAGATAAGAAAGACACTTGATGCTTCCTCGGATGGGATCAAAGCTACGTACATGCCTGATTGATTGAAGGGAAGGGTTTTGTACCAATGTTATCCAAACCCTGAAGACCCATATAACAGCCCCTCTCTAGTATTTAACTACCTACTTTTCTACTTCTTTAACGAAGCACAGGATCCTGTCGAAAATATGTTTCCCAAAATCATCTGGATTGAGAAACGATTCATCGGAGATTCTCCGTCAGAGATGTGAATCTTCTGCACTAGGGAAACGCTTGCTTCCTCATAAGGGATCGAAGCTATGTAATTCATTGGTTGAAGGGAAAGATTTTCCCTAAAGGCCGATATAACAGCCCTTATCCAGAACTGGATAAGCGATGGTCCCAAGCCTGCACTAAGTCAGGTACTCGTTAAAAACACCTAACCCTACGTGAATATACTTAGGTAGGCAAAATTTAGGACTCTCATAGTAGTCAACTCATAGAGCGCTCTAGTAGTAGGCGATATAACCTCATAGTTAAAGCCCGGGCTTGAGTTGCAATAACTAACTAGTATAAGACGCCTAATGCACTCTGTTGCCAACTACTTACGGACTTCCAGTTTAATTATTCCAAAATGCAATAGTGCAACACTTTACAATTAACCCAGATTAAATTCTCCGTTAAATCTTTAATCATGATTACTTAATCAAATTTTTAATCATAGTGGAACAGTGTCTTAATGATGAGACTTAACCATCCCATTGTAACCTTATCTTTATGGAATTTCATCAACATGCTCTTATCTCAAATTCAATGTTATCCAGCTTCCAGTTCCAAACATCAAAAAAAGCTTTCATTGTCCTCTTTCTCTTTTATCAATTTTTTTCTTTTTTTTTTTGTTCAAATATTGTTCGTTAGCCGGATGGTTTGTCCGACTTATCAGTGAAGTCTGGTAGAACGGGGAGCCCCTCTGAAAGAACCTTCGGGACGAGACTGTATGTCGAGATACGGTGTGTACAATCAGCAGAGAAGCAACCAACCGCTAAGGATTACCTCACTAATCTACTACCAAGCCCGGATCTGTTTTACGCTCAGATGCATCTTCCACTCTGACCGACCATTTTATTATATTTTTTTTTTACCTTTTGTTCATTTTATTTCTTGAAACAAATTGGCTCTCTTCTTCCGTTATATTTTATTGTTTTCCTGATAATTCATTTTAACAATATTATTACGAAATTTTTGCACGCTCGATAACATATTACCTGTGAATTGAAAATAGACGTTGGCGTAGCTAGGGGGGGCAGGGGTGGGCAGCAATGTACCTAATAAAAAGAAATTATAATATATAACAACTCCACCACAGACAAACATTACAGTCAAGACAAGGATGTAGAAAGCTTCAGTTCCCAGTCGAACGTTATTCGAATTCAAATTACACTTTCTTAAAGTTTAGAATGCTGCCAATCAGCGAAGTATGAGAATTTAGAGAACGCATCGTCGACGCCCGGAAATTATAAAATCTCTCCGAAAAACTCCGCATGGCGGTACGAAGTTCACCTAAAATAAAAAGACTATTAAGACTAACTGTATATTTTAGAATGTATTCAATGAAAGCCGTAAAAAGTTAAAATATTGTTTTTTTAGAGTACATTTAGTGCTATCAGCTGGCAGAGAATAAAATTGTAAAAAATAAAATTTCAGCAGAAAAAGTGTTGGACCGATTTGCTGAAAAAAAAAGAAAATGAAGGCTTATTGAATTGTGGATACTAACTACTACTGCTATTTATTGTATAAGACTGGATGACTAGACTCATGAAAATTTTAATTGTTGATTTAAATTTGTGTTGATTAATTTGTTATAACATACTAATATTTTGGTACTAATATATGGTACTTGATTGTTAATCACTAAGCTAAATTAAACTTAAATTAAAAACATGATTGTGAAATGTAAAGTACTGTTTTATTATCTCGTTCGTGTTGACCGGCTGCCCCCCCCCCCTCCCCCTCCCCCCCCCCCCCTCCGCCAGAGAATAATGCTGGGTACGCCAATAAAAATAGGAACAAAAGAATAGTCGGAACAATTCGTCTCTACCTCTGAAACTATTTACAAATATGGTTGAAAATCAATTGAAATTTCTGAATTAACCTAAATTTCGTTTTGATAAATTCGTGACCTAGACAATTATTAGGATTTTCAGTTGAACCCGCCACCTCTGGTCCCATCCTTCCCTTAAGCAGGTCCGGGTGAAAAATGATGGGGTTTTGGATCCATATTTCATGGTGATAAGATTTAAACACATGCAGTTATTAGAATATTTTGAGTATAACCTCCTTCTATGCCACTCTTCCATTAACACAATTTGCCTGATAAAAGGTGTCGTCTTTATGGGGTTTTTCGGCAGTTAAATTTTGTGTTAAGCACCTAATACCCCTTCTGGATACACAAATAAAATTTCGTGTCGATAGATCTATTCTGTCGGGAGTTATCGTGTTCACTAACCAATAAACTAACAGGAAATGTTTTTTTTTTTCTCATTTTTGGAATGAACGTTCGGAAAACATAAAATGCCATTTAAAACTGAACATAGAATTTCTGATGACATAACTTCCCTATACTAATATGCTTTTCGGCAAAAGCAATTTTCGAATAGTATCATCAAGGATTTGCCTCAGGTGCAAGAACGCAATGGCATCAACTATAAATAAACGTTCTGGTCATATCATGTAACCCTTCGTGCTAGCTGCATCATTTATGAGGTTTGTCTGGACCGTTGCTATTGATGAGACAGGGATTGATCATGTTTGGGAACGGCCAGCTGGGTAAAATTGGATATAACGCTGCAAGAACACAATCCTTTGATGGGATTGTCTCTGTCTTCATTGCGCTGGCTTGGATCGACCGAGTTTCAATAATATAGTCTACGCTATTTACATTTTCCTAGGGAGAGAGCAAGCAAGAATATGTAAAGGTTGTCACAATTTACTTTCTGCAGAAGGTCCCAAGGTCAGAATTCCAATTTCAAGTCGAAAAAGAATTCCTGCAGAAGAAAATACGAGACTGTAGGTTTCAAGAGTAAAAATTATATTTTTATAGCTGTTCGCTCATTCAATACAGCTGGAGAAAACAAAGCGATGAGAACATAAGTCCGAATATTGTCACAGACTTCCTTGCCTGTGAGTCTTTCAATAAGACTGAGCTCAAGATCAAGGTTTCGAATCCCGACGAGGTACTTAGGTTTTTTATCTGAATGGTGAATAACTTTGTGCACATCGCCCTTCCGATGGACCTGAGCCTGTACGATGTCAGGAACTCGTTAAAGACCCCCCCTCCTAGGTGAATAAACCTGGGTAGACAAAATTTAGAACTCCCATTGAAGATTCGGGCTCATGTTCACAACTTATGAAAGAGCGCTCTGGTAGTAGGCGATATACACCTCGTAGTTACAGTTCAGGCATGAATCATAAAACTAACTACAGTCTATTAGGAAAAGTTATTAGTTTTCGTCAGGACAAACGAGTAATCACAATTTTTTGGACTGTTCGTCAAAGTACGCTGCGCTTAAGCATCGGCCATTTTAAGAGCACGTATTTGGAAAGTTCCTTTATACAGAAAATGAGAACATTGAGCTGTCGTGGTTTTATTAGATGATACCAAATAAAAGTTTTAATTCATACTTTTCTTTTTTCGTTGGCAGATCCTCCAACAATATCCTACAAGTTCTACCGATATTATTTTCTTCTATATTATCACAGACTTTATTACTTTTGACTTATAAAGAAACCGCAATACAATTGAGTAACCCTTTTACTATTTTCCAATTGTACACACCTAATGATCCGGCCAGTCCAAAAGAAAACGACAAATTCAAAATGTTGTGAGGAAAAAACATACCCCGTTCAAAAGATACAAAATTATTATTGTTGTAAACTAAATGTTGCTTTCTCAACCATAGATATAAAGTAACAGTGACATTTAGTCAGAAAACGGCGTTATGAATAGTAAAAGAGACTTTTGTTTGGAAGTTGTAAATAGTTATTGATTGATCGAAGACGGTAGAAGTTTCTAATCTGATCGTCAAGGCATGGCATGACTGGAAGTCATGAAAGCATGCTGGTTCTCTGGTTTACTACCATGAATTAATTGAAATCACTGGGCAATAAGATTTGCGGTTATGGGAGAATAAGGATACTTATTTAAACAGGTTTAAAGACGGATAAAGACTGTGTGTTCGGACATTATCTGAGAATATGATGTATTTGCATGAAATGGGTTAAAGACGGTTTAAATTACAACCTACCAATCATTGTCCTTCTTTAACTTCTTGACAAATGTTCGCGTACCCACAATTAAACTTCAATCCTTGTCGGTCTTTAAACCCATTTAAATAAGTATTCATATCCACAGTTAATGTTCCAATATTAATACATAATTAATATCCAAATCCTCATATAGTGTCCGAAAACACAATTCTTGTCAGTCTTTAAATCCGTTCAATTAATATTCATATCCACAGATAATGTGCAAACACTCAATCCTTGTCGGTCTTTAAACCCGTTCAATTAATATTCATATCCACAGATAATGTGCAAACACTCAATCCTTGTCGGTCTTTAAACCCGTTCAATTAATATTCATATCCACAGATAATGAGCAAACACACAATCCTTGTCGATCCTTAAATCCGTTCAATTAATATTCATATCCACAGACAATGTGCAAACACTCAAACCTTGTCGGTCTTTAAACCCGTTCAATTAATATCCATATCCTTAGTTAATGTTCCAATATTAATATACAATTAATATCCAAATCCTCACATGGTGTCTGAAAACACAATCCTTGTCGGTCTTTAAACCCGTTCATTTAATATTCATATCCTCATTTAATGTCCAAACACACAATCCTTGCCGATCCTTAAATCCGTTCAATTAATATTCATATCCACAGACAATGTGCAAACACTCAAACCTTGTCGGTCTTTAAACCCGTTCAATTAATATTCATGTCGAATAATCTCCAAACACACAATACTTGTCGGTCTTTAAACCCGTTTAAATAAGTATTCATATCCTCAATTAATGTTCCAATATTAATATATAATTAATATCCAAATCCTCACATGGTGTCCGAAAACACAATCCTTGTCGGTCTTTAAACCCGTTCAATTAATATCCATATCCACAGATAATGAGCAAACACTCAATCCTTGTCGGTCTTTAAACCCGTTCAATTAATATCCATATCCACAGTTAATGTTCCAATATTAATATATAATTAATATCCAAATCCTCACATGGTGTCCGAAAACACAATCCTTGTCGATCCTTAAATCCGTTCAATTAATATTCATATCCACAGACAATGTGCAAACACTCAAACCTTGTCGGTCTTTAAACCCGTTCAATTAATATTCATGTCGAATAATCTCCAAACACACAATACTTGTCGTTCTTTAAACCCGTTTAAATAAGTATTCATATCCTCAATTAATGTTCCAATATTAATATATAATTAATATCCAAATCCTCACATGGTGTCCGAAAACACAATCCTTGTCGGTCTTTAAACCCGATCAATTAATATCCATATCCTCAGTTAATGTTCCAATATTAATATACAATTAATATCCAAATCCTCACATGGTGTCTGAAAACACAATCCTTGTCGGTCTTTAAACCCGTTCATTTAATATTCATATCCTCAGATAATGTCCAAACACACAATCCATGACCGCCTTTAATCCATTCTAGGCAACTATTCATACACCCAGATAATACCAAAGGATGATTGGTAAGTTGAAGTTTAAATGTGTGAATGTAAAGATTTGTCAAGAAGAGGTTAAAGACGGATCGGAGGTTAAGGGTCAGGATGTGGATTGGGGTTGGCTGCCCACTCCCCTTCCGATAGTAGCGACAACTCAAATATTAACAGCCTCCCTGTACCTCAATAATGCAATCCAGTCATACCTCGAGGAATGGAAGAGCCAATCGGTCAGCTGTGACACACCCAGACCAAATCCAGCTATGCCTCTCGTTCCACATGAAGGAAGAATAATTGATGCCATTAAATATTACTTAAAACGAACGTACACACTGAAACACATTTTTTTCCTATAATTGTCATGAATATTACAACATTTCTCGCCAAACTTTCTAAAAGTCGTTGAGGAATCGTCGACATTACGCTACATTTCGACGAATTATTATCCTACATAGAACCAAAAGACGTCGTCTTCCCACTGTTTAATTAAAATTTAAAAAATATACTTATATATATATTTATTTATTTGTTATATTTCATGACAAAAATTCCTTAAGGTGTTTGTTAAATTTCTTATTATTGCAAAGACATTTTCTTTATTATAATAGATAATTTTATTTTCGATATTTTGAATATTATTTTCTAATAAATGGTTTTGCTTCCCCCCAGCTATACAAAGTGTAAGGGAAATTTTGCAATAGGTCAACAATTCGAAGCGGAGTTTTCAACGGAATTTCATGTTTTCCGACCTCTAGATTCCGAAAATGAAAAAGAAAACTTGTCTGTGTGATTCTGAACACGATAACTAACGATAGAAAGAATGCATCGACATGAAATTTTATATATGAATTTAGAACACTCTAACGAAAATACCTATTGACTTTCAGGCAAATTGGCGAAAGGGAAGGGATGGATTAGAGGGAGGCCCAACACAAAAATTCTAATAACTACCGTTGTAATGAAAGTAGCGACACAAAATTTCATAGGTCAATTCAAAATCCCATAAGGACTATTGAATATTAGCGCAAATGGTCGACTGGTTTTGGAGGGGGGGGGGGGGGCGAAAAGTTAATAGATTAATTCGTTCTGAACCACTACTTTGCCGGCGATTCCTTTTTTTTTTTTATAGACTTATATCTTTACTTTAAATACGCAAAAAAAAAAAAAAATTAATACGCAGGAATTTTTGATAACATGGTATTTTGAGAATTTATTTCTTCACTTTTAGTTGTTCTTTTCCTTTCTAAAAGAAGGTTTGGGAATGTCAATATTTATACAGGGGAACGGAGGCGATTTGCCTTTTAAAATGGCTACAAATCCTTTACCCTCCGTTTGCCCTTATAACCTTAAGCCTGCTGCCCCAGTCCATATCCCACGTCTCAGCCCTTTCACATCTGTCTGAGGCGAGAACCCTTTTATACATCCCCTATGGTAGTACTTCAGGTGTGTCAAAGTTGTACAACATTCCGTCTACAAACAGCCTTTGCCAGGAAATCTTTCCAGACCATATACCGTTGTATAGAACTTGGTAGTTAACATTATCTGGCGTCTAAATTACTTTTTACTTTCATTTACCGTTAGGTATAAGTATTGTAATCTTTGCGAAAAGCCGAGGAGTTTTCAATTAATTTTTGCAATTGCGAAACATACTCACGCAACTGTCTCTCGAGAACGATTCGCCCGACGGCTGTCTCACCCTAACAGATTCGACGATTTGCCACTCTGAGCAAATACAAAAAGTTAAATGCGATTTTTCACTTTCGTTAGTTGAACGTGATGAAGACCGACTTATTTATGGAGAACTACTTAGAAAGGGTAATATAAGATTCATGAAACTGTTAAAGAAATAAGCAATCCTTTGGCTTTAGAAAGACTGTTTATTTCCATTTTTTTGCCATTAAGAAAGGGGTCATTTCAAAAAAGGGGTTGTTCATCCCTTTAACGAGGACCATTTTCATGAATATTAGGAGCCCTAATGAGGTGTGAACCAAAATGACCGCCGTTCCAGAGGTGGCCTCTGGGCTTCACCAAGTGACCAGTCTCTCAAAGTAATTAATTATGATGACCGGAGAAAGGTTTCAACACAATTATGTCAATTTGATTGATGGAACTAATAAATTTACATTCTATTGAATAGTTAGTTAGACAGGGTTTCCAGTTAATAACTCATAGAAGAAATATGTTGTCTGAATCAGCGGCTATATGCTTCCCACATCACCTTCGGCTGATTTTGCGGAAAATCAATAGGTGTCAGTTCAAAATCTAGTTCTAGAGTCACATATGAAATTTCGTTGGAAAATACGCATAGATTGTTTAACCGATTACATAACTTTCCCTATACTTTGTATAGATAAGGAAATAAAATGTCTTTCAGTCGGTGTAAAAACAAGAAATTATATTTTCAGATTTCAAAAATGAAAGAAAAAATGGTCGTGATTGAATCACCGGCTGTGTACTTCCCCAGCACTAATTAATCAATTATGTAGTCGCTCTCCCTCTAAATCTACCGTTTGGCCTAAAACTCAATATTTAACTTACATAGTGTCTTCTGAATCCTCTTACTAAATGTTGTGTCGATACATTCTAGATTCTAGATATGAAATTTCGTATCAATAAATTTTTTCCCGTATTTCCCCTTTCCCTTCTACTAATTTGACTGGAAATCAATAGGTGTCGTTCTTAGAGGGTTCTGGAAACACATATATATTTTCGTGTCGAAACATTCATTATATCGGGAGTTATCGTGTTCACACAGAAAGACTTTTTTTTTTCTCATTTTTAGGATCTGAAGTTGAAAATTCCATATAATCAATTATGTTAACGCTCTCCCAAAAAAAAAAAAAAAAAGTAGGGGCAACTGAAACCTTATTTATCAATGTAGAGCGAAAATGTCAAATGTCATTAATTAATTAATTAATGTTGGGGAAGTACATTACCGATGATCCACTAGATAGTAGACATTTTTGTCACTGATTATACCATATATTAATCTATCAAAGAAGACAGATTCCAAACGACTTGATCTGCTCTTCCACATAATATATGACTGTATTCAAATACACGAGCATGTAGAAGGAACTTCATTCTATCCTGGAAAAGCAACTAAAATGTAAGCCACCTTGAGGTGGAAGGAAGTTCATGTGTGTAGGCCGCGAGGTGAGGTATGAATATTCCAGGAAGGAATTTTGCTTCGCTGAGTGGAAGGGCCTTAGCCGGTTTTCAGGAATCCTCCAACACATTTCTAAAAATTCTTCTTTTTGACTCTCAACTTAGGATACCTTTCATTCCTAACTTAATCATAAACAAAAAAAAGTTGGTAAATCACCGGCAATGTTCTTCCCCAGAACGAATTGATTTATTAACTTTCTAACCCCCCCCCCCCCCCCCTCCCCCTCCCCCCCTCTAAAATAGTCGACCGTTTGCACAAATATTCAACAGTTTACTTACATATGGGCTCCTAAATCCTCATACTAAATTCATTACATCAGCAGTTATTGGGATTTTTGAGTCGAGCCTCCTCCCCTCTGATCCCTCTTCCCTTATGCCGACTCCGCTGAAAATTAATAAATGTTGTCCTTCTGGGATTTTGAATTAAATCGGGAGAAGGGAAATTTCATATTTTAAGTCAAAACCCGAACTGAAGGGGGAGGGGGCTCAATTCAAAAACCCTAATAACTGCCGTTGTAATGAATTTATCGATACAAAATTTAGTATGAGAATTTTGGAGCCTCAATGTAACTGTTGAATATTGGCGCAAAGGATCGACTGGTTTTGGAGGGGAAGCGAACAGTTAACTGATTAATTCGTTCTGGGAAAGTACATTGACGGAGATTCACTGACGACTTTTTTTTCATTTTTGGAGTTTGGTGGTCGGAAAAGATGACATTTTTTGACCGATTAACATCTATAGTTCATTTAGTAAAAATTTGCCAACTTGAAGAAGTCAAGATGAGTGTTGCAGAGGGAAGCACAGAAGGGACAGTACTAGTGTTTAGTGTTTCCCTGAAGGCAGACACTAACTTAAGACAATTATCCGCCCTGGATCTAATTGCTGTCTCAATTTTCTCTGGAGTAAGCGAGCCGTCCCTATTAGAACCAACTGACTTGAGACTGACCTTCTAATAGCCCCTGACAGAGCTCTAACCACTCAACTCATCAAATTACCTTTCTACCCAATTAAATACAAAAGTTATATGGGGAGGGGGGGTGGTGGGGGCTATTATGTGCATTTTGGAACGTGAGCAACCAACTGAAGCCTTGCCAAAGAGTCATTCCTTGTCAACTACAAAACGCTTTAGGAGGGTGCACTCAAGCGTCAGGTCGTTCTTGTCCGAAGGATTATAACTGAACCATATAATTACTTCCGCCGATGCACCCTTCCAGAAATGGTGCCTTAGTGGACAGAAGCAACACTGGATCTTTCTGCCCAGAAGTGATGTCCTTCATTAGAAAATCGATGTTGAGTTTCGTTCGCTCTTTCGTCACTCTGGTGGACATGAGTCCGACTCTAATATGGGAGTCCTAAATTTTTAATCACGTAGGGTAGGGGTCTTTAACGAGTTCCTGACATAGTACAGGCTCAGAAGCTTATCGTCCCATCCGAAGGACGGCGTGCTCAAGTTTATTAGTGCCTTCTAGTCAGTGATATTCACGATCACCGGCAATGTACTTTCGCAGTATGAATCAAAAATTAATAGTTGACTTACATACTCATTTACATCCACAGTTATTAGAGGTCTGGTGCTAAGACTCCCCCTTCTCTTTGGCCGATTTGGATGAAAATCATTGGGTGTCGTCCTACAGGGAGTTATCGTGTTCGTGGACAGACATGTCTCTTTTCATTTTTTTAGCTAGTTCGGAAATCATTCCGGTAAAAACTCAAAATAGAATTTCTGACCGAGATGTGAAACCTCTCTTGGCGGTCACCTCTGATAGCCGGACACCCCTGGTGGGCGGACAATTTTTA
Source organism: Aradus depressus (assembly GCA_963662175.1). Lineage (NCBI taxonomy): Eukaryota > Metazoa > Arthropoda > Insecta > Hemiptera > Aradidae > Aradus > Aradus depressus. Next base: position 76,438,999 of record OY759214.1, read on the forward strand.
CGGTCCCGGCAGAATATATAGGGATTTCAACACATTTGCCCCTCTCTTGGACGGACGCGGACAGTGAAATCGAGTACCGAGAAGAACAGACTAGCTCTGTTGGAAGGACAGGCAGGCCTCTAATTCGGGTTGACGCTTAATATGTTCTTAGAACTTACTTTTAGAGGGAAGGTTGATGTTTATTCCGTGAATTCTCTTTCGAACGGGTTGATTTTTAATATGTTCTTAGACTTCTCTTTGTACATTGTACTACCAACCCAAACTTTCCACGTAGTGCACCTGTGTTTACGAAGGGACTCGTAATTCCAAGAAGTTTGTAATGTTCCATACTGCCAGTTACCAAAACCAACGCGAACTTAATCAAGCGTTATTGCCTCCAAGCAAACGATGCTTCGTCATTAATTTTAATTTCTCAGGTAGAGGACAATATAGGAAACTCGATTGGGGAAAAAAAATTGAAACAAAAGAAAATGTCTGATTTGTTTAGAACTTAGACGTTAACCATTGTTTATGTTCGGATTCTAGTACAAATTTCTGATTTTATTACAAATTTCCTATTTTTTAAAACTGTATTCAGTTGTTGAATAAACAACATTTTTTACATACGATACACTTGTTTAGAAAAGATATCTTTCATACTTATCAATTTGCCTTCTATTTTCCTTTTCCCTCTGTTAGGAGGACACCTCTGCTGGGCGGACAACTTCCATGGCCCCATTGGTGTCCGTCTAAGAGAAGTTTCACTGTACATTTAAAACCTCATAGGGACGACACATCAATTTTCAGCCCTTTTGGGAAGGGGATCAACAAAAATTACCCCAGTAACTGCCAAACTAATGAATGTATCGATACGAAATTGCATATGTAAATTCAAGAACTATTAAGGATGACACCTATCAATGTTTGGCCATATCGGCCGAAGGGAAGAAGAGGATCAGAAGGGACCCCAATCAAAAACGCTAATATCTGTCGATATAACGAATGTATCAACACAAAACTGATTCACAAGTCCCTGATGATAACACTTACAGATTTTCAACCAAAGTGGTACATTGGGTTCAGAGGATGAACAAGATATTAGTTTATTAATGCGCTTTGGGGAATAAAAAATATACACCATTGTACCCCCGCTAAACTACCCTTTTAATTTGACTGAAAATCAAAATAAATCTAATGTAAGGACTTCTCAATCCAAATATCAATTTTCATATCGAAATGTTCATTCAACCTTTAGTATGGCCCAGAGGCTTTGAAAAAAAATAAGCAATGATTGAACTTATGAGTGCCATGTCCTAATCGATATATTGATTCCAATATATTGTTGCTGATAGCCAAACAGGTTATTACGGGAGAAAGTATGTCGGACTTATGAGGGCGCATAAAGTTTAAAGTGCAAATAAACAAAAGCTCAAGTCTGAGCTTCAACTATGCTGACTACTAGAGAGCTTTTTCGTCATTCTGAAGAGGATGAGCCCGACTCTACTATGGTAGACTTAAATTTTGACTACCCAGGTTTATTCACCCAGGATTAGGAGTCTTTAGCTGACACCGTACTGACTCGGGACCTTCGCTTCACATCCAATCCGAAGGACAGAGTGCTCAAACTATTTTACGGGCCTAAGGTAAGGGAGGGTTCAGGGGAGAGAGCCCAAATTTAAAAACACTAATAGCTGCCGAAGTAATGAATTTATCAACACAAAATTTAGTATATATATTTAGAAGCCCTTGTGTAAGTCAACTAAAGAATATTAGCGCAAACACTCTACTGGTTTTATAGGATGACCGAAAAGTTAATTGATTAATCCGTTCTGGGGAAGAACATTGCCGGTGATCACTGTCGACTTTTCTTTACTGTACATACAAGCTTATCGTGGGCTTACAAGCGAAAGCACTAATTCTGAAAAGATGGTTTTGAGTTAAGGACAATTTTTATACTCAAACTCCTCTCTTAATTTTGTTACAAATTATTTTGGTGTGACCAATTACTTTAGATGAAAAAAGTATATACTTGGGAATAGTATGTATTTTACATGTTTTACTCATTCAAAATAGATTTTATTTTAAAAAATAATGATAAAAATGTCATGACTTAGTGCCTTTTGTTGTAAGCCCACGACTTTCATGTCCCAAATAATAAATAGTTCAGAATATGTACAAAAAATGTCTGAAACTAATACTTTGCACAAAGAAACATTTATATCGAGGCATTTTTAGAGATATCATGAAATGAAAAAAAAAATTGCATATATATTTCCACAACCATTGATCCGATTGGCATTAAAATCAATATGTTTCGAATCCTCATCGAGAAATCGAGTCCTCATTAAATAAAAAAAATCTTCTGAGTCCAATTTGTACACTTATAGTTATGTGTAACAATATTTGTTTTGTACAATTCATTGTTTTGTATAATTGATACAATCGGCTTATGTTAACTAAAATAAGATACATATCAAATGGGATACATGTGAATATACTGGGTGTATATTATATAAGTTATTATTAGATAATTAACTCAAGTAACTTATGTCATATACACATTGTATATTCACTTATCTATAATATTGCATCACGTTGTATTCTGTTGAATATGTCTCTAAATCGAGGAATTATTAATTTATAATTAATATGTTATGATTAATTGTTTGTCCATCAAAAGTAGTACAGTGTGGTTAATGTGTGGACATCTGTAACTAATAAGTTATTATGACTCACGCCAGGACTTTAACTACAAGGTCATATCGCCTACCACTAGATCGCTCTTTCTCTCTGGTGGACATGAGCTTGACTCCACTATGTGAGTCTTAAATGTTGCCTACCCTAAATTTTTATTCACCTAGGGTAGGGTGGTCTTCTTTAACGAGTATCTGACGTACAGGCTCAGCACCATCGCTTAACATTCTGTCCCTTTAGGGCCTCGGTTGGGTTTCAAACCCGTGGTCTTGAGCTCAGTAAGCAAACACGCATTACATCACTGAGCTACCAGTGCCCATCTGTAAATTTTTACAACTATCAAATGTTTTCAATCATTTGGTCATATTATCCTTTCATGGGACAGCCAGAACTGTGTAAATTTAATTAATACTCTCAGAGCGAATGAGTAAACATTGTGTGTGTGTTCACTGGAAAAGAAGGAATGAGTGAGAAGGAATCAGTAGCAACATTTTACGATACTCGTGTAATTACACTATAATCATTAGAAAATGCGGAATAATTGTAGAAATATTAAATTATTTAACGGCTCACTTATTACTTAAAAAGTGTTGATAACTATTCAGAACAAATTTTCACAACACTTGCTAGAATAGTTTAGAACGTCGTGTGGCATCAGTAACATAAGAACATAACTAAAGACGCCATCCCTTCCACACTCGAGTTCACTCTGGCTTTACTGCGCATGATTTATATCCGTTACGCTTATAAATCATCCACAATACAATATTTTAAATATTTTTTGGAGTGGAGGTGAGAGTTTACATACATAAAAAAAAATAATAATAATTAATCGGTTCAATCTCGCAGAAGTTATTGCAAACTAGAACATAATTGCACAGATAGACATAGGAATCAGTTTATGTTTTGAGGGTAGTACAATCAGAATCTAAAAATTAACAATCCAGTGGCCAACAATGATGAGGAAATAGCGCTACTACTAAGCGGTAAAACATAACATTAAAAAAAATGTAAGTGTACAAATACATGGAATAACTGAGAAAATTAGTTTTCTTTTTTGTTACTTTAAATTTTTTGAATACATGTTTAGTTGGAATGCAGATAGAGAGAGAAGAGGGTTGGCATAGTTCTCAAGACTGTTGACATTCCAACATTACGTTACCAACACAGGCCTTCTCGCCCCTTTCTGGTGTAGATTGCATTTAAAAATACATAGGTCTTGGGGAGAGGGTAACACTGACTTGAAGCGGATAGACTGACAATCATACCCCCCACCCTTCCCGTCCATAAATGAATAAGTAATTGAATAAAATGCAAATCGTGGCCCCTTTGGGAGAGGAGGCTGGGACTGTAGTGCTGGGCACATTACCCCGCCAGCCTGTTGAATACATTTGGGCAAACGCGGGATGATTGTGATCAATACAAGAAGTACACTGGAAGGGAGGCTGCCAACCTGGAACAACAGACAGGCCGCTCTACCTCTGACTGTTGTCCGGCAAATATCACATGCATATAACAGCCTGTGCCTGACGTGTTGTGTACATTACCCCGCCAGCCTGTCGAATACATTTGGGCAAACGCTGGATGATTGTGATTAATACAAGAAGTACACTGGAAGGGAGGCTGCCAACCTGGAACAACAGACAGGCCGCTCTACCTCTGACTGTTGTCCGGCAAATATCACATGCATATAACAGCCTGTGCCTGACGTGTTGTGCACATTACCCCGCCAGCCTGTTGAATACATTTGGGCAAACGCGGGATGATTGCGATCAATACAAGAAGTACACTGGAAGGGAGGCTGCCAACCTGGAAACAACAGACAGGCCGCTCTACCTCTGACTGTTGTCCGGCAAATATCACATGCATATAACAGCCTGTGCCTGTCGTGTTGTGCACATTACCCCGCCAGCCTATTAAATACATATGGACAAATGTGGAGAGACGGCATCTTTTTTTGTGCGGCTCCAGCTGGTTCCAGGGGAATCCGCTTGGTGTCGCTAGGTTTGTACAGATCAGCTGATGAGGCTGTTTCCCGCTTGCAGATATCTTCATTTGTTGATTAGCTACGCGGTTTTTAGTGACGTGCGATTTTTTGCGTTTGTCGGATTTCAGAATGAATGACCTAAATGAGCAACGACTTGTTGTGGACAGGAAGGACATTACAAAAAAAGCGTACTAGGCCTGTTTCAACAAGTTAAAACACCGTTGGGATAAGTGTGTGCGTTGAGGAGGAGAGTACTTTGAAGGGGACCCAGATATGTAACTTGTAAATAAAGTATATTTTGTTTTATGACGTCAGCCCGCGTATTTCTTGAACAGACGTCGTATGACACTTGGGGAAAGGTGACGTAACTTATGATATTTTTGCGCTTAACACTGACCAATAGAAAGCCTCACGCGGCTCATTTTTGATCTCGTTCAGTTGTTTTTCTCTAATCTAATGGTTACTTCAGGACATTAATCAAGATAAAACATTGGCCAATGGTCCGAAGGAATAGATGGAAATACTGAAATATTTAAAAAAAGTTTAAGCTATGTTATATACCCAGAGAGTAATAAATTCCTTTCACATTTTTCGTCGATGGAATGTGGAAGACATTCTTTCACCTAGCGCGAATCATACTTTTCATTTACTTATTTTATTCTATAAATTATCTCTTATAGTTTAAAAAAAGGATACATTCTACCGAACTCTTCTGTATGTGGAATTCTACATTTCCAATAGTTTTATCTCTGATATGACAAATAAGAGCCACCATCCTGGACGACATTAGAATAGAAACAAAAAATATTCATAATTATGAGATGGTATCTAAAAAAAAAGGTTCATACCGAATAAAACAGTTACCTTACGGAATTTGTAGAAACTTAAGGTTAAATGTCCCTGTTTTAGTTCTCAGATATTATAGTATTAAAGGTATTTTGGCGAATGGAATGATAACGACACTCCGTTTTTTTTTTTTTTTGAAAAATTCTAAATTCCGAATAAAAAGGCTTCAACTACGAGGTCATATCGCCTACTATCAGAGCGCACTTTCTTCACTCTGGTGGAAGCCCTAAATGTTGCCTTTCCAGGTTTAGTTACCTAAGGTAGGATCTTAAACGAGTACCTGACAACGAACTCGGGACCATCACTTAATGCCCCTTAATGCTTTATGTTTTAACGTGAAAAGGTCTATTCGCTCGTTAAGCACATTGATAGCCGGTCAAACTTTCTTGTGTTACAAAATACCGTCAGATTTCAATCGATAATAACTACGAGACTAATAATGCGATAACAACGGTTGAGGCACAATGGATAGAGGATGTCTGTACCTGTTTGTTGTGCAGTGTTTGTTTTGCCTATGACGTTATCGGACTAGTGTGGGCGCCGGCGGATGATTGTTGCGAACTAGCGTTGTGTAAAATTAGAAATTAGTGTAGCGTGATAATGCGTTTAGATAGGGCGTTGATTCGGGTGTCATTGTAAAAAGCTTGAGGAGCACTACTAGGACTCAAAGTGAAACAATAAAAATATTCGCCGAAATATATGTAAAAATCGGTATTAAATTGAAAATTGTAAAAAAAATTAAAGATGACACATTTTCTTTTCATATTACATAACATCCCCTAGACTTCGTATAGCTAGAGAAATAATAATAAAGTAAAAATGTATATTATACATTATTAAAAGGACGACCTCATACACTTTTTGTTCTATTGTCCCTCTTTTTGTACCTGGGGGGCAAGCATTTCTCCATAATTATCTCACCAATAGACCAAAATATTACTCAGAAACATTTGTGAATATTTTAAATAATTTGGAAGTTAGAAAAATTAACAATTTATTTTTATTTTTTATTGTTGCCTTGAAATAAAGAATAATATAATTTAATGTGTTGCATGTAAGATAGATATATATTTTATTATTATTATTATTTATTTATTTTATTTATTCATGTTTATGTCATATCTTGTTTTATATAATTTTTACCACTTATATTAAAGAGCATGTTCAAATTTACTATTTCAATATTATTGGTATCTTTTTATTTAGTTGTTATATTGCTTATTATGTACAATTCTTTACATAAGTATGTAAAATAAAATAAAAAAAAAATACCTCCCAGATTTTAGCTCCCAGATAAAATAAACTAAGGGCCTCGGCCGGGTTTCGAACCCACGTTCTTGAGCTCAGAAGGCAAGCACGCATACCACTGAGCTACCGGCGCCCCTAGATTACAATCTCTATGGCAATGAACCCACTCATTGCCATAGAGATTGTAATTTTTTTTTTTTTTTTTACAAAATAAATATTTTTATAGTTAAGTATGTAAAATAAAATAAAAGAAAAAAATACCTAACTATAAAAATATTTATTTTGTAAAAAAAAAAAAATTACAATCTCTATGGCAATGAGTGGGTTCATTGCCATAGAGATTGTAATCTAGGGGCGCCGGTAGCTCAGTGGTATGCGTACTTGCCTTCTGAGCTCAAGAACGTGGGTTCGAAACCCGGCCGAGGCCCTTAGTTTATTTTATCTGGGAGGTAAAATAAACTTAAGCACGCCGTCCTTCGGATGGAACGTTAAGCGATGGTCCCGAGCCTGTACGATATCAGGTACTCGTTAAAGACCCTTGTCCTAGGTGAATAAAAATTTAGGGTAGGCAAAATTTAGGACTCCCGTAGTAGAGTCGAGCTCATGTCCACCAGAGTGACGAAAGAGCGCTCTGGTAGTAGGCGATATGACCTCGTAGTTAAAGCCCGGGCATGAGTCATACAACCTAACCTAGAGATTGTAATCTTTTGTGCAATAAAAGTTTATCTATCTATATTATACATTATTTTCTTCATATCTATATATGTTTGGCGTAATGACCGTACTGTGAAGTTAGGACAAGAAAGGGTGTGAAGTTACCTTTGGAAGAGGGAGGGGGATGAATGGTACTCATTAGACTAATTAGTGCGGGGCGGTAGGCGACAGACGGCCCACCCCCCACCTCTCATCGCCACCCCTAACGACAATCATCTACTTGGACCTTCCTTTGGTTTGTGGATAAGGTGAAGAAGGGGGAGCGGTGTGCCCGGGTTATCGCAACGGCCAACAGTCTATTATAACTTGATCGGTTTTTATCGAAAACATAAAAAAATCGTCGGTGAATCACCGGCTATGTAATTCTCCACGAATTAATCAACTAAGTTTTCGCTCTCCCTCCAAAGCCAATCTGCTTAGGCTAAAACTCAATATTTGACTTAAATATTGGCTTCTGAATTGTCATGCTAAATTTTGTTTTGATCTATTCATTATACCGGCAATTATTGGGATTTTTGAGTTGAGCCCCCTTACTGTTTCCTCACTCTCCTTTGGTTGCTTCCGCTGAAAATTAATAGATGTCGACCTTAGAGGGAATTGAATTAACATATAAAATTCCTCGTCAATACATCCATTACAACGGCAGTTATTAGAGTTTTTGTGTTAAACCTCCCCCTAATCCCCTCTCCCCTTTGGCCGATTTGGGTGAAAAACTATATGTATCGTCCTTAGAGGGCTCTGAATACATATATAAAATTTCGTGTCGATACATTCATTCTTTTGGGAGTTATCGTTTTTTTTTTCATTTTTGGAATAAGGAAAACATGAAATTCTAGTGTTATACATATTATCTGATTTTCAACCAAATCGCTCGATTAATTTCAGTTTTTTTTTTTTTTAATCCTTTTTAATAAGAAACTCCCAATAATACAAAAATATTTTAAAATTCGTCGCCATGAGTTACAATTTAAACATTACTTTGAACTATTTATTGAGGAAATGAATAACAGAAATAAATATTATTATTATCTAACAGGCGGTGAACTAAAAACAATAGGAGTCTACATGAAGGCTAGAAACAATATTTCAAAAATGAAATATTTATCAACCTCTCTGCGAACTTTTTAACTTCCTTGTGGGAGATATTTTTATTTTTTTTAACACCCAAGTAGAGAATGTTATGTTAATTAGAAATACGAATTGAAGCAGAGATCGTTTTCCATAACTTTACATATCACATCATCTTTGCACGAAGCAAAATGTTTTTCTCCAGTCATATTTTCATTTCTATATCTTAGCATATTTCTTCTGCCATTCATTTTTCTTTTTTTTTTCTTTCCAATATTTCTTCACTCAAATGGATACGACAGTAGATGGATACAAATAATTTAGTTTTATATAAATTAGGAGACAAAAATTAGATTTGAGAAATAATGTAAGATGTTATTGGCCCACTTGGCTTGGTAGAGAATTTGATAGGCGATTTGCGTAAGGAACTGTTCTTATGACAAACAAGCTAAAATATATCTTATTTAAATACAAATGTATTTAACCAACCCAAAGACTGTCACTCAGCTTTGTTTTTATAATTTTATTTTTTTATTTATTTAAATTATCAAATATTAAATAAACAAACTATAAATTAATATAAATGATCAATGATTAGTATAATTTAATTATTTTCAAACACTTTTCGATTTTAAAATGTTTTGGAATTTCCTTCTATTTTCTAATTTTTTTTTAAATTCACTGAAATTATAAATTTGGAAAGCAAAAAAATATATATATAATATACATATTATGTATATACCACGTTGGAATAATTTATTTTTATAAAGCAAAATATTTTTGTATTTCTTCAGAAAATTAACAGAGAAAAGATGGAAAGCTGAAAGCCCCCTATTACAGGCTAGGAAAAGCTGAAAACTGGAAAATTCAATATAGCAGCCGGGATAAAGGGGAGAAAACTAGTATATCTTGATAATGAAAAGTCGCAGAGCAATGAGGTTTTCAGAACTGTCTTATGTTTTGAACCAAAAAACTATTTTTGATAATTGTATTCAAGGTATTTAAAAAAATGCCAAAAACTATCGCGACACAAAATGGCTGATCCAATTTTCTTTAGATTTCCCATTGCATTATAAGCAAGGTTCAAAGCAAAAAACAATAAAATAATGCAAGAAGACAGAACAGGAATTAAAATCGAATTCTGATGATGAATAACAACTTGTTTGACTACATGGGTGCTCTAGCGCATTCTGTTCTTGTCCTTTGTTTCAGAACCAAGAACCAAGCTACCTGTGATTTATTGTAGAAGCTGAGAAGACAAAACTGGAATGATGGATGAAAGAGGAGGATTGAAGAGTTTTAATCAGAGGGAAGAGGTTTCTACCTGGACCAGACCAGGGTCGATAGGACGTCCAGAAGTAACGATCAGAGGTCGCAGTGCTGTCTAGGGTGAGAAGGGCTGAGGGTCCTCCATGCGGCATATGGTATGGAAGTGTACATCGGACTGGGCAATGTATCCGACCATCTTTGTCTAGTTCATGAAAGTCTATAGGACATGTCCTAGGGTAAAGGGCTCGAGGATATTCCATGGGGAACATGTAGAAGTATACATCGCGGACTGGGCAAGGTATCAGAGCAGTGAATCGGATCTTTGTCTATTTCATGGAAGTAACAGCTATAGGCTCTGTCAAAAGGCCTATAACTTAAAGCCAAAGTTGTCCCGTTTACACAGTTTCAAATCACTTACCGGCAAAGTAGGCGAGCATGGCGGTAAGTGCAACTGACAGTAGGATGAGTGCAATGGCGGTGCACTTCCAGCTGCAGGAATGGCGACATCTCTTGTCAATGTTGAACCTGGAGGGTGAGTATGGTGAGTAGTGAGGAGGTGGGGGAGCTGTGGTTCTACCGGAGGGGAACACCGGCATCACCACCGGCGTCGTCGTCGCATTCAGCCTGAAACACAAGAAACAAAGAAGTTACGTAATGACCGCAGAATAGTATTGTTCGAAATTCGGCCAAGGCCCATAGGTGTAACTTAAGCAAGCGCCGGACGGCACCCTAGGTAAACCTGGGTAGTCAAAATTTAGAACTCAGTAGAGTCTGACTCATGTCCATCACAGCGGCGAAAAATTTCTCTGGTAGTAGGCGATATGACCTGAAATTTGAACACAAGTTACTTGAAGCGTTTAATTTCAATTCCTCCAGAAATATTGGAATATGATTTAGGTTATGGTGGAAAACTGGAGCAACTCCCTCTACTTCTAGGTACTGATGGGATAAACGCAGTCGTAACACATCCTTAAATATTTGGTATAAAATTTGATTTTTGATACGAACCACTTTTGCGATAGGACAAACTGTTCACAAGTAAATCAAGCAAACATCTAAAAAAATGAATTTCCATAGGTAATTTTAGGACGGTTTTTGGCATATAACTCGCAAACCTGAGCCCTTGGAAAAATTCCATGTGTCACTTTTCTCTACAACTTTTATTAGAAGAGAGATGTGATAGAGCCATAAATATAATCGGTATCTTGTAAAATGTGTTTAGGCCCCTAGGTAAAGCGGTCTTCATTTTCGTCTCATTTCGGCCAAATTCTAGTTACATTTAAGTTAGGACATTTGACATATTTATTTCGAGTTTCAAGTTTATTGCTATAATCGTTTCTTGAGTTATAGTGAAAATGGTCGAACATCCTCTGGTAAAATTCCATTGAAAATCCGATCTCGGATTTTAACACGATTATTAGTATAAGTAGTGAAAAAAAAAAAAAAGAAAGAGAAAAATATATATGATGCACAATGACTGTTAGCAGTAAAATATCTAAATCCCCAAAAAAAAATCAGAATAAACATAGCCAGGATCTGTTATTTATATTCATGGGGACAAGAATAGATACAGAATATGATAAAAGAAAGAGAAATGTTCTGTATAACCATAATATTAATCTTATCTATGAATCAAATCCAAACCATGAGAGAATACTGTTGACAAAAAAATAAATTGTGGGACAGTTATAAATAGTGAGAAAGGGAGGAAACTGAACAGATGTAACTCGTTGAGGGAGATATTCTGGTCGACAGATTTGGACATGAGGGTCGACGTCGGAGGTCGACTAAATGTTAGGAAAATAGGGAGAACGGGGCATTCCAAGAGACTTGGGAGTTGAACAGGAAACGAATGGAGAGATAGCGACTGTTATTGGTATTACTGGACATGAAGCGAACTTAGACATAGGGTTCGATGTCGGAGGTCGACTAAATGTTAGGAAAATAGGGAGCACGGGGCATTCCAAGATACTTGGGAGTTGAACAGGAAACGAATGGAGAAGTAGCGACTGTTATTGGACTTGAACCGAACTTGGACATAGGGTTCGACGTCGGAGGTAGCTATATGATATATCACTAATCAGATCAATACGACAAAAGTTATAGCGCCTCTTCAAATCTGCCAGGTGTTACGTGCTAGCCTACTGAGCTCAAGCTCGCGGGTTCGAAACCCGCCCGAGACCCTTAGGTTTCGTATCTGAGAGATGAAAGAAACTTGAGCACGCTTCGGTGGGACGTTAAGCAATGATCCCGAGCCTGCGCAATGTCAGGTACACGTTAATAGTGTAGGCAAAATTCAAGACTACCACAATAGAAGCGGGCTCATGTGCACCACCGAAAGAACGCTGATAGTAGGCGATATGACCTCGTAGTTAAAGCAAGAGTATGTGATGCGATATTCATAATATTGCGTTGCTTGATTCCCAGAATCCTATACTGATACTTAGCAGATATAGTGTTTTCGCAGTGTCCAGTGTCACAAATTGTTTACACGACATTTTGGAACACATTCTGAAAAGTTATTGAACTGTCCAAAAAAAAAAATTGAGCAAAAAAAAAAATCAGAATCCATAAAAAGACTATTACTTTTGCGTTGAGAGCCGATATCTATCTGAAAGTTTTCGCTGTAAATTTTTCTTAACGACTTGTTTGTCTGAGATAGCTTTGTAATCGGAGACACCATATCTGTCGTAAAGAATATCCCCCCCTCCTTAAGGTACACCCCTTCCTCTTGTATCTTATGAAAAAAGCAAACCATAAAAGGAAAAAAAATATGTATTTTATTTTTATGATCTTTTTCTTCTCCCATATAAATAAAATACATACTTCAAGGATATATATCGTTAAAAGAAGATTCCTTTTAAAAAATGACTTTATGATTCATATCAATTTGTTTTTAGAGCTTATTATCCTAAATATTTTGAGAAGAGTTAAAAGGAACTTCAATGAATTTATTTTTATGAACAATTGTTTAGACCTTACAATTATTATTTCCATTTTTTCTCTCTTTATTTTTACAAAATGTTGGCTTTTTGTAGGTAGCCTGATGATGAAGCAACCTCGAAAGCCATTTTACACAAATAATAAAATCTTTGAGATGTGAGGCTACATTTTACTTCCCTAGGTATACAATGTATAGGGGAAGTTATGTAATCGTTTAAAAATTCGATGCGAAGCTTTCAAAAGTTAATTGATAAATTCGTTCTGGGGAAGGAAAATTTTGAAAAACTGTATGTTCAAACGTCCTTGAAGGATGTTTATCGTATCACAGACCACCCACAATGGCGGGGCTCATATTCCCAGAGGTCGTATCGTCCTATCTAAACAGAGGTCACTGGAGCACAACAACACTGCAACACATGTGCGTCCAAGTGCATACACATGTCTCAACCAGGGCCGAATATTTTTTTGGGGGTATTGGAACATTTGAGACGTATCAGAGATCCCGGACCACCCACAATGGCGCTCAGATTCTCAGAGGTCGTTTCGTAAACAGAAAATAAAATATATTGTTGGATTGATATCTCTTAGGTTACTAATTTTTACCAAAAAAAAAAAAAAAAGTAGTCTGACCTCTAACAGAGTTTATTATTATATATGCTAGCTATATGATATATTTAGATGTTTCCCTCATAAATAAATAAGTAACACAAATAAAATTATCACTTTATTATCGGTGAATTCTCCAGCAAAAGCCTCAAACTAATCTATCGACTTCGTTCAATATCGATAGTAGTCTTATTCAGAGACTTCGGAATCATCACACTAAATCTCATGGCGATACATTAATTACAACAGTCATTGGGATATCTCTGTAACCCCTCCTCCTAAGCACCCCTTTTCCTTTGGCCGATTTGGCTGAAAATCTATAAGTGTCGTCCTTTGGGGTTCTAGATACACACGTAAAATTTCGTGTTGATTTATTAATTCTAGTGGGAGTTATGGTGTTCACACACACACACACACACAGACAGATAGGATATAATTTTCCCTTTTTACTTCCCCAGTTATAAAAAGTATAGGAAAAGTTATGTAATCGGTGAGAACTATATGATATATGTTTTAGTAGAATCTTACAACAAACGTACGTCTAAAATATAGAATATTATATTCTACATTATGTTACTATTTTATAAATATTAAAAAATAAATAATAAGGACTATGGATACATCATATTGCTATATTTAATAATAAGAAAAATTTGGTAAGTTCTCCACGTCTTGAGTAAAAAACTTAATAAAAAATTTAATGAAAAACGAATACTTTAAGAGAAATTAGTTTCCAAAGTTACATTTAATTTAAATCATCTAAAAAATTGGGAATGTGTTTTCAATTTATACCTTCTAGTTGTACGAAAATCGCTGCGCGCTTATGTGTCTGTTGAGTGTATATGTTAGAACTTTGTGGGCGCTCTACTCATGATACAATAAATACAAATACAATAAATACAGGACATATCACTTCTTCATTTCAAGTTTTTATTTTATTATATAACTTATTTGTATTTATTGTATCGATATTTTTGAAAGATATATTTTTATATGCTTATACTTCTAGAATAAGGAAATATTTCTTTCAGTGGAGTTTCAAGTTTCATTGTCCCCTGAACGTGTTTTGACAATGTTTTTCTTAGTGTACGTGTTTGGAACATTGTGAGCGCTCCAACTAAGAAACTATTTCATTGCCCTAAATACATTTTGCAAAATATCTCTTATAGTTATGACCTAATCCAGTCAAGTTTAAGGACACCCCTCTCAGACGGACACCTTTCTTTACGGACAGTTTTGCGATATCCTATGTCCAAGTTTAGGAAAAACATGTATTTTTACCTCCTCTAACAAACGCGGGCAACCAATTTTTCGTCATCAAGAGATAAATTTACGGTCAATTCAATACCTCTCCTAAGCGGACACTTACAAAAGAATTCATTTGAAAAATGTAATTTTGAATGCTTTTTATTATTCGTAGAATTCGCTGTTTATGAAACAGGCATACTTACTGTTTGGTTTACTAACTTAAAATTCATAATAACTATTATTAAGTGAGTTTTATCTAATTATCTATTGTTCGTTACCTATTCTTGTAGTATCAAACATAAAAGAAAATTAAACGTTTTGTATATATATATTTTTTTAATGGGTGCTCCTGGCCGTGGACCGGCTCGATGACTACGGTCCACGGTCGTCCTTGGTTTCCGGCGTTTTACGCCAGTGAACTCGGGATCTGTCGGAGATTTTCTGCCTGCGTCCCTGAGCAGGGGCAGCCGCCGCAACGCCTGTCGGCGGTCGGTGGAGCCCCCGGCGCCGGGTTAGAAGGATTTCTTGATTCTCCGCCAGGATAATGAACCCTCCTCAACGGACACCCTTCTGCAACGGATTTTCTTGGTCCTGTGACTGACCGTTGCAGAGGGGTTTAACTGTATTTTTATGTAATAATATAAAATACTTTTTTAGAAAGTCGCTCTGTTCACGATATACAATCCAAAACCGTCCTAGAATCTTGTTTAGTAATCCTTTTACTTTGCGTTGTTTAATTTACGCAAAAACGGTTAGTCCTATAGAAAAAAAAGTAGGAAAATATGACGATTTCTAACCGATTATATAACTTCTTCGTATAGTTGCGGAAGTAAAAGAAGTTTGTTTTATTTATTTAACTTCCACTACGTAGAGATACGTGCTTTCCAAGTGACATTAAGAAACTGATATGCCAAATGGCAAAAGGAACTCAAAGAGATGTTCTGAGAAAATCAGTCTGAAAGTTCAAGGAAGCTAATGTGTCTGGGTCTGGGACAACAAGAAGAAATCACTTGAAACTTTTCATCATCCTGAAAGTTTCCAGGAGATGAAGAGTTCAGAATAAGGTAGAGTGCCGATTATCCAAGAGTGGGTTAGCGAGGGGGTGGGTTATCCTATACGGAGTATAGAAGAAATTCGATGTTTAGTATTGCGATTCGACTCGAATGAAAAAAAAACTGTCTGTCTGTGTGTGAGAATACGATAACCCCCCATAGAATGCATGTATTAACCCAAAAATGTGTAGGTGTTCCAGGAATCCCCGACACAAAAACTATAATAACTGAAATGAATTGACATAAAATTTCATAAATAAATTCAAAACCCCATAAGAACATCAATCAATAATCAGGGTGTCAAACTCCAAAACCAATAACACTTGTATAATGAACGTATCGATATGAAATGTTATATTTACATTCAAAATCCTGAATCACAACTATTATTTCCTGGGAAATGGGCGAAGAGAAAAACAACAAAGAACTACTCAAAAACCTAATAACTGCTGATGTAATAAATTTCTCGACACAAAAACGACTTTTAATTTAGGTACTTATTTTCTCTATACTACAGATATCTGTAAAGAATATTATTTATTTCCCAGATTGTCAAATAAGATGTAGTCTGACCTCTCATAGAGTTTTTATTTGTATTAGCTAGCCGGCTTTCGAAGTTGCCCTCATCATCAGGCAGTCTGACAAATAATTTTTTTTTTTAGTTAACCTAATTAAAATATTTCAGTAAATAAAATTTAAATTTTTTTATAAAACCATTAAAAATATTAACAATTTAAATACTCATGGATGGGGAGAGATGAGTTATTCCTGTCCCCCATGGAATGGCCTGATGATAGGGCATCCTCGAAAGCCGGCTAGCTAATACAAATAAAAAAACTGTGAGAGGTCAGACTACATCTTATTTGACAACCTGTGAAATAATCACTTCTCACTACATCAGCCATCTTCATATTAATATTATTTATGGTCTCTACTAGCTACTAACTCATACAACATAATAACAAAGTGCCTAATAAAAGTTATATACATTATCTGCCGTCATGATTACTATGTAACATTCTTGGTAATGAATTGCGCTAAATCATATCCCTCCACATAATCCTTGTATTGAACTGCGCTCATTTGACTCTTTTACTTTACTTTACTTTCCCTGGCGCTACGGTCCTTGTAGAACCTGGGCCTCCGCAACAATCTTCCGCCATTCTAATCTATCCTCGGCCTCCCGTCTCCATCTTCTCACACCCATCGTTCTGAGGTCGTCCTCCACGTCCTCCAGCCAACGTAAGCGGGGTCTACCTCTTCTTCTTTGTCCTCCCGGGTGTCCCTCCAGTATCCTCCTCGGCAATCTATCTGGTTGCATCCTCTGTAAATTCCCCAGCCATCGGAGCCGTCCCTGCTTCACTAAGGCCACCAGGTCCGGGCTCTTGTACAGGTCCCTCAGCTCCCCATTAGTCCGTATCCTCCATCTATCCCCCTCTGGAATAGGGCCGTATATCTTTCTCAACACTCTCATTTGACTCTAGTTTGTATAAATTACAAAAATGTATTAGGTATCACTACAAAATTGTGGCATAGAAACCACTTACTCTTTGTAAATCCAGTTGATGTACCCGAAGAAATAAAATGTTGACCCTCCCGTCAGTCCAGGTTCTCTCAATATAAACGATATAATATGTCAATTATATTTCCATTTGCTTTAGCTCGATATCGCACATTTCTATAATATATCACAGGACTTCGAGTATCGGACTAATAGAGAATATAAACACAGAACGAAAAAACGAAATTTTGCAAATCAGATTCATCCCAATCCCAAACAGAACAAAAAATACAGTTGGCGAAATTCAATATGCGTTAGAAAGGATGTTTGGCGCAGTTCAATAGTTTTAAATATCATAAACAAGGGTAATTAACTTAAAATAACAATTCGCAATTCAATTTCGCCCACATTCTCTTTGTAAATAAATAAAATAGAAAAAAATTAGAAATATTGGAGGTGACATTTGAGGTATATTATTACATGTTCCTTCAACTTGAGAAGTTCCAAGTTCGATTTGCCGAGTTATGGCTGCTCTAAGAGCCGGAAGTAATCCAAAGTGGTCAACCATGAGTGTCTCCCTGCCTCTTCATCGACCCAACTTGCTTCCTTACTCACTTCAGTTCTATTCAACATCAACATGATTACATATGTTCCCCAGAGAATGTGTACACTTCCCAAAGTGACCGAATAATGTAGATAATTCTTTTAAATATTAAATTATCAGGATACACCTGTACTGGTTCACTAAAAAAAAAAAAGGACTAACGAGAGAATGAAAATTGTATTCTTTCGGATATATGAAATGATTTGTACATTATAATATTATATGATTCTCATATGCAATACAGTAAAATCCTTTTATAACTATTCCTGATGTAACAATTTTCCGGATACAACGATGTAAATAAAACCCATATGTAGTTTGGTTTGCTATTTAAAAGTGAAAAAATAAATCCGGATATAACGATGTTAGGTATAAGGAGATTCCATATAAAACTATCTAAAACATAAGAAAAAGTTGTTTTTTCATTCCGGTTATAACGATATAATATGTATATACATACATAATTCGGTAAAACAGTATGAGTTTTGAAAGGATGAAAAATACAAACATTATAGAAAAGGGTTTTAACGGTTCTTGTTTACTCTTTCCGAACGCAATGAGTCATTCTATTTCCAAACATACCATTTCCCCCTTGTCGAATATTCTTCGAACTCCCTTCTTCCCTTCTAGTGCGAATATTCCTAGTTTCAGATTTGTCTTTCCTTTGCCTCCGTAGGGATCGTCACAGTGTAAAAATTGAATTGAAAATGACTTCGAACAAACGTCGCGCATTTTCTATTGAAGAAAAAGTGAAAATCATAAATAGGATTGAGAAAGGAGAAACAATCAAAAACTTAGTGTCGGAGCTTCGAATTTCCCAGTCTATGATATCGACAATCTGGAAATCCAGAGACAAAATCAAAGAAATGTTTGAAAAAGACATCAAGATCTAGAAGACGCACTTCTTATAACACTTTGGGGTTCCGGATATAACGATGTATTTTTCTTGGTCCCTTGAATATCGTTATAACCGGATTTTACTGTATGTTGTCTTCCCACTGTTTCCAGTTCAACTTTAACCGCTACGTTGTGCGGATAGGATGTACCACTGATGATGACACTGTTGCGTTGAAAACCGGTTCTGGTCAAAAATAAAACAGTGGGAAGACAACGTCTTTTATTTCTATGAGAAATCTCGTTCCACAACATTTTACTAAAACATATGATAGGTATATAATTTGTTCTTTTCATATCATGTATCCGAAAAAATACCATTTTGACCCTCCTGTCAGTCCTTTTAGTGAAGCCGTATAGGTACTCGTGAAATATATATACATATATTGTATTCGGAAACGGGATTTTTTTTTTTATTGCTCTGAAATGAACCACATACATATAAAATGTCAGAATACATTTCTGCGATCTATGGGATATAGTGGAAAGCTAATAAAATGAATAAAAACAGAGAATTTGTTTAATTTTTATATTGTCTAATTCCATAAAGATATATACATAAAGTGTACCGGTTGTGGCTTCACCATCGTCAGTATAAAGTTCAAAAGTGACTTTTGCCGTCCTTCGGGTGGGACGTCAGGTACTCGTCAAAAACCGTTACCCTAGGTGAAAAAAAATTTAAGGGTCCCATAGTAGAGTCGGGCTCATGCCCACCAGACTTACGAAAGAGCGCTCTGGTAGTAGGGCGATATGGCCTCGTAGTTAAAGCCCGGACATGAGTCATAATAATTAAATTTTCTTAACCTTCTAATATATTATGCTGTAATTCTGTAACTTTACCATAACGCCTCGTTATCAACTTTTTATTGTGTCCCTATTGTAAAGTTTTACTTGATTGTAGTATCACCTTTGACTGCTACTTCTTCAACTATACTAAATGTAGGGGAAGTTATATAATCGGTCAAAAATTCGATGTTAAATTTTTGCCAAAATTTCATATTTTCCGAGACCCTAATAACAAAAAATATAATATGTGTTGTGTTAAAAAAAATAACATAGGAGAATTATATTTTTTTTGTTTTTGATATTTATTATGAGAGTTGGGAAGGGCTGGAAGTACAACAGGGCCGAGAACACTGAATGGGGTTTATCCTGCTACATATGTAAATCTGAGATCTGGTGAGCGGGCCCAACACAGCGGGGGCAATTCTTCCTGATTTTGATTTAGACGCCATCCCAGCTCCACACACAGATTTGAGATCTGTTCCCGGTAGTTTTATCGTCTGGAATGTACGACTCCCTTCGTCATGCTAACAACCCAGGATCACCATTGTCTTCCCTCCTCCCCGACAAATCCTAAATCCCAGTTTTCCCCTCATATTAAACATATATTTCATAGTCTTTTGTTAAACTTACCCAAAAGAGGAAGTTTTCGAATTTCTTTTAAATTGGAATTCCGGGTCAGGGCTTAAATGAGGCTAAGGCGACCACGGGCTTATCAATCCACTGATTTCTTCTGCTCCCACAGTAGATGGTCTCCGTCACCAGCTGCCGCAGGTCCAGTTCCAGACATGATCTGAGGATATTTGTGGACTTCCATGTATAGAACGTTTAAAAGTTTTTGAGAAACTACTTCCAAGAAGAATCCTTTGCATACTGGATGATCAAAACATCATCCCCGATCACCAGTTTGGTTTCTGAAAACATCACTCAACCATACACCAGTGCCATCGCGTTGTAGACGTAACTGCTACCCTGGAGCAAAAGCAGTAATGCTCGGCGGCCTTTCATGACATCGAA
Source organism: Aradus depressus (assembly GCA_963662175.1). Lineage (NCBI taxonomy): Eukaryota > Metazoa > Arthropoda > Insecta > Hemiptera > Aradidae > Aradus > Aradus depressus. Next base: position 76,459,452 of record OY759214.1, read on the forward strand.
CAAGCGTTTGACAGAGTTTGGCACCCGGGCTTACTGTGGAAGCTCAAAGCAGTCCTTCCATTCACATTCTTCCTAATCCTAAAATATTTTGTGTAAGCCAGAGTTTTGCCCTTTCTCCCGTGTCTCCACAAGATGCTGGCGTTCCACAAGGTTGTATCCTGGGTCCTATCCTCTACACAATATACACAGCTGATAAACGATGTTTTTTTATGTTTGACACCATATTTTGGTTTGTTTTGTTTAATTATAATATTATAATTATATGAAAACTTCTGCTTGCTCAGGGTGTTGCCTTTGTTCAGATATATTATATATTTGTAAAAGTTATTGTTGATTTAGACCTATTTTTAATGTTCATAACTTTTACTCAAATTTCGAATATATCAACTCTCTCTAACTATACATCAATACAACAGGCCCTGAAAACATCGATCGACCAAAAGCGTGATCTCTCTTTCTTCCTACTGCAACGTTGGTCAAGCCTTCCCTAACCATTAATAATAAAAAATAAAATAAAATTGCTTTATTGACATTCTTTTAGAACAAAAGCCTCTCCTTTTGGAAGTTTTGAGTCGACTGCTCTTTCAACAGAAAAGAATTTATCGATTGTTCCTAAATTAAATTAAATTATTCCTTAAGTAAAACTGTTACTTCTTGAATAAATAAAAATGAAACAAGATAAAACAAAAGCAAAAAAGTAAAAATGTTGTGATGTTACTCTTACTTTCTACATTAATAATAATAATACTTTATTTTTAACTATTTTTAGTTAGTTATTATGACTCATGCCCGGGCATTAACAAGGTCATATCGCTTACTACCTACCAGAGAGCTCTTCCATCACTCTGATGGACATGAGCCCGACTCTACTAAATTTTTATTCACCTAGACATGGGGACTTCCCATCCGAAGAAAGGTGTGCTTAAGTTTTTTTTTGTCTCCCAGATAAAATAAACATCTCTAAACACATAATAACTGATTGTGTCTCTAATACATAAAGTATCTTGATGTATGCATTTTTATGATGTATCCTATGTTAATGATTTAACGAATATTATTATTACAAAAGAGCTAGATGAAGGATCGTGCCATCTCGCACGGCTTCTCGACTATCTCCACCCCAGTCTTGTCTAAACGTCGTGCCATCTCGCACGGCTTCTCGACTATCTCCACCCCAGTCTTGTCTGAACGTCGTGCCATCTCGCACGGCTTCTCGACTATCTCCACCCCAGTCTTGTCTGAACGTCGTGCCATCTCGCACGGCTTCTCGACTATCTCCGCCCCAGACTTGTCTGAACGTCGTGCTATCTCGCACGGCTTCTCGACTATCTCCACCCCAGACTTGTCTGAACGTCGTGCTATCTCGCACGGCTTCTCGACTATCTCCACCCCAGTCTTGTCTGAACGTCGTGCCATCTCGCACGGCTTCTCGACTATCTCCACCCCAGTCTTGTCTGAACGTCGTGCCATCTCGCACGGCGTCTCGACTATCTCCGCCCCATGTCTGAACGTATGTACAATACATTAAATCACAAAAAGATAATGTATTTTTCCCCCCATCAATAAAAGAAAGTTGGAAGAGCTATTTATTAAGTAGTTTCGGGTCAGGGAAGGAAGAGGCTGATACGATTGTAACAGAGGTTTAGTATTCGTGAGAAGGAGCAATATAAGGGGCAGCGTGGCCATTTTAATCGGCCCGCCCCCCACAATCCCTCCCCCCACACACAAAACATTTCTTATCTCTGTCCAAATTAATTTTTTTTGACACTTTTTGAATCAATAAAGAACAACATGAGTAATGAAACAAGAAATCGTTCATTACATTGCACGAAAGGTAGCACTGCCCCCTTCCCCCCACCACTGCCCAATCTACTTCATCCAATCCATAGATTGAAACTTCTTCATCTGATAAAATTATATTTTCATCGGTTTGATTTATACGTAACATCTTTGTAATAGATATACGAAGTATAGGAGAAGTTATGAAATCGGTCAGAATTTCAATGTTGTTTATTTTATTTTATTTTTATTTATATAAAAAAATGTTGTTCCCATCTCTTTTAAACATTATTATTAAGTTTGTCTAGTTATATCATTTTCCATAATGACTAATTTTTTTTGTTATATTCTGTAAGTCCTGATGGAGGAAATAAATAGTTTCCGAAACGTTGGCCAAATATTGAGTTTTTATTTACCCGACAGAACCTCGAATTCCTTCTACATTGAATAGATACTTGGGGTATTCATGATGTGTGTGTTAACTATGTTAAATATGTTAACTGTGTTAGTTCGATAAACATTTTGACAGTAGTCTGCTAAATATATGACTTTAACACACTTCGATCTAACAGAGGAAAAGGTATGTTAGATCGCATTGTTAAATCGATATTGGAAAGGTTATGCAAGGTTACTTTAGGTAGCAATCTACAACCCACACAATTTTTTAGTTTTGGCTTTTATATTTTTACACATATCTACATTATAGCGAAAACTGTATACGAATAAAATATTGTCCATTATTTCGTCTAATTCGTCATCACTTAAATCATGCTATTGATCTGAATTTCCAGTAAAAAGAGTTGAGTAGCTCCTTCAATGAGCTCGTTAAGCAACTTACTTTTATTACTTACTTTAGGCATCTTATTTATAATAAAAACACAAACAAACTTTAACTTATTTTCTTAGAAAACTAATAAAACAAGATAAATGACAACAATCCTTGGTCGGTTATATTGAAACTTCCTTTAATTGCCACTTGGAGCGCTAGTTATAACAGTTAGCATTTAACAATTAACAAAGGGGGTGTTCATGAATTTCTGTCCCTGTAAATTTTTATTTCGATAACATTTAACACCTAACACACATTATGAATACCCCTAATGTCGACTCTATTAATCATAAAGCAAAAACTTAGTTCATTAATTCGCGCTGGAGAAGTAACATTGTCGGTCGACTGAAGAAAGTAAGTTAGTGTTCCTTGGTGCGTGAGTAGATGTGTAGGGGTCATTGAGAAGATGAAGCAACGTTGAGAATCGATAACATGGAACCAGAGTAAAGGATGTTTCATTCATGGGCTTGGTGGACGGTTTGTCTGAAATAAACTTCTAGAGGGGGTGGGTTTTGGGACTGAGGTGTATTTAAATGAAGGGAGTCTAATGCGGCTCTGACAAGGGTCTCTACCTACCTCAGACCGCAAACTGCCTCAGTCCCTCTACTTCCAGATAACCCTGACATAGTCCCGACAGTATAATGAGTGCCCAGGATCATCCGGGATTTGTTTTAAAACTACTCAGCAATGTACTTTTGTAGATAACAAAGTCAAGACAGGAAAAGTGAACAAGCTGTCAGAATGTGTTTCTCCAGGTCAACGTTTCCAGGGAGAATAACAATTTAACTCGTGTTTAATCCCTCTTAATCCTGAAATACATTGTACATCCTCACGACCTGATAAACCTCAAACGAAAATAGGATACAGAGAGAGCGCCGGTAGCTGAGTAGTATGCGTGCTTGCTTACTGAGCTCAAGATCGCGGGTCTGAAACTAACTGCTAACTGGGAGGCGTCCCACTTGTTAAAGACCCCTCCTTAGGTGAATAAAAATCTAGGGTAGGCAAAATCATGTTCACAGGAGTGACGAGAAAGTGCTCTGGTAGTAGGCAATATGATCTTGTATTTAAAGCCCGGGCATAATAACTAACTCGTCCCCAACACGAATTAATGAATAATCAATAGTTGATTTACACAGGGAGGTATGAATTCTCATAAGTTTTGTGTTGATGCAGTCAGTCATAAGTTAATAGGGTTTATGAATTGATACCCCTCCTCTGATCCACTTTTCTATTTGTTTGATTTCACTGATAATTTATAGTTGTCGTCTTTAAGGTTTTTGAATTTTACATATGAAATTTCGTGTTCATACATCCAATATATCGGCAGTTATCAAAGTTTCTGTATAAAGCACACACTAATCCATCCTTTCCTTTTGGCCGTTTTAAACACAAACTTTTTTTTTTAAATCATAAAGGATTGTTGGGTTAGGTTTTATGACTCATGCCCGGGCTTTAACTACGAGGTCATATCGCCTACTACCAGAGCGCTCTTTCGTCACTCTGGTGGACATCAGCCCAACTCTACTAAATTTTGTCTACCCTAAATTTTTATTAACCTAGGGCAGGGGTCTTTAACGAGTACCTGACATGGTACAGGCTCGGGACCATCGCTTAACGTCCTATCCGAAGGACGGCGTGCTTAAGTTTATTTTAACTCTCAGATAAAATAAACTAAGGGCCTCGGTCGGGTTTCGAACCCACGTTCTTGAGCTCAGAAGACAAGCACACATACCACTGAGCTACCGGCGCCCTCGAACCATAAAGGATCTAATGATTTTCAGCCAAATGTAATTAATGTATCGACATAACACTTTATATGTTTATACAGAATCCAATAAAGATACCTAGTGATTTATAGCCAATCGCGCGAAAGGAAAGAACGGATCAGAGTGAGGAGGGGCTTAACTCCAAAACCTTAAGAATTGTCGATGTATCGGAATGTATCAAAAAGAAATTTTGTATGAGGACTCAGAATAGGCATATTGTTGGACTTGAAACCTCCGTGTTACTTATCAAAACAAAGTCTATTACATTCGCCTAACAATTACGATTTTTTTTTTTTTTTATTTATTATTATTGTACAATCTGTACAAAATAAACAATGGGTAGAAGTGAACATGAGAAAATAAAATGTACAATTGATGGGAGAAGCCAGCCATTGCTGACACTCCCTGGGGAGGGTTTTCGGGATGGGACTGAGTGGACAAGTTCTGAGCATTGGGATGGGTATTCAACTTAGAATGGAATTATTTGAAGCGGAGTTGGAATAAGTCTTAGAAGTAAGGAATGTTGAGGTCTTTTTGTAGGACTTTGTTGGTGACATAAAAGGGAGCATTGACAATTTGTCGAAAGACATTTGACTGAAAAGATTGTATCATGTTAATGTTGGAACTGTAGGCTGGGCCCCATAATTCTAGTCCATTTGTTCATATAGGTCGTATGATTGTTTTGTAAATTCTGTTTGTTCTCAACAGAGTTTTGTCTTTGATCCGAATAGTCGTCTTAAAAGACCATATCGTCTGTTGAGTTCTTGACATTTGAGTCTTATTTGGGAATTCCACGTTAGACTGCGGTCTAGCGAGCATTCTTCATAGTCACCAGGTGGAGTGTGAAGTTCGAAGAGTGAAGGTAACTTGAACACATTTACCATCGTTGATCTTAATTCTCATTTAAGAATTTGAAAAGGATTCGGGAGCCCCTGTGTAAGACACCATTTTGATTATCAACAAAATCATTAGTTGATTGATTCGCGTTGGGGAAGTACATTGCTGGTGATCTACGAAGTTCTAGTTAACATCCCTCCCCGTTACGAAATGTCCCTTGCGTTACATCATTTACGTCTTTCCACGAACATTTTTTCTTCTCGTCGTACTCCAATTAGAGAAGAATGTTTTGAATTTAATTAAAATCACAATACATTTTTTTTGTACTTTATAATAAATAAGAGAACAAAAGATAACATTCAATGTTCTTTATAAAAAAATAATATAATAAGAAAATTAATTTTTTTTTTGTGTGTATTTGAAAGAATGATAAGTAGATAAATACCCCCTTTACCAGTCGTCAGTTTGGCTGAAGTAGTGAAAGAGGAGATAAAGTCCTCTGGGAAATCAGCATAATGACAGAAGAGACGGGGCATTAGGACGAATGGAAAAATGTTCGCAATTAATTCTAGACGTCATCACCAGGCTCGACTTGAGCCCTCCTATTAGAATATCAGAAAAGTTCTGCCAAGGGATGAAAAATAAAAAAAATAAAATTGGAGGACCGTAAGCTTAAATAAAAATAGAATGGCTTTGGGGAATTTTGAAATAGGGAGTTTTCAACTTCCAGAGGATTTTTAATAATATCCCGAGGGCCTATGGCTTCCATCCCTACCGATAGCCTGGAATTCTGCTGGAAATTCTCTATATTTTATAATATATATTTTGTATGGTGGTTGCTAGGCGTATTTTTTTTTTAAATTCAAAATTTGGGGACTACAATTTCTGAATTTAAATGTATACATATAGGGCGCCGGTAGCTCAGTGATATGCGTGCTTGCCTTCTGAGCTCAAGATGGTGCATTTGAAACCCGACCGAGGCTCTTAGTTTATTCTATCTGGGAAGTAAAATAAACTTAAGCACGCCGTCCTTCGGACGGGACTGAACCTCTACGCTGACAGGTATTTGTTAGGGACTCCTGCCCTAGGTAAATAAAAATTTAGGGTAGGCAAAATTTAGGACTCCCACAGTAGAGTCGGGCTCATGTCCACCAGAATGACGAAAGAACGCTCTGGTAGTAGGCGATATGACCTCGTAGTTAAAGCCCGGGCATGAGTCATAAAACCTAACCTAACCTATATTACTTCCTTCTATAATATAAGTATTGTAATCGTGCGAAAATCTGAGTTCGAGTTTTGAACAGATTTTCACGTTTCAAGGTTCCTTTAATATATTTTGACTATTTTCGCGATGATGTCTCTATGTGTGTGTATGTGATTGGAAAGTTGTGAGCGCTCTACTGCGAAAACGATTGTAGTTATGATCTTGAAATTTGGAATGTAGAGGTCACATGTGCTAACTGAAGTCTGAATAGAGTTTGGCCAAAATCGATCTAAAATTGAGACCACTTCACTTCACAGCCTAAGTATAATTTAAAAGATACCGCTTTTATTTATGATCTAAACAAAAACCTTTACAAGTAAAAGTTGTAGAGACAATTAAAATTAAAATATTACATGAAATACAATTTTTCGCAGGTTGTCTATTTTTCCAAATACAGGGCGAAAACCATTCTGAAATGTAGTTTTAACACACATATTTTTATTAATAATTAACCCAAAAACGGTTAGTCCTATCGAAAAATTGTTTCTTTATTAAATTCAATTAAATTCTCAGATCTGACATAGGATCTATACGACCAAGGTTATAATAGCGAAGCAAAGAATGAAAAACTATAAAAATAAAATAAAATATATGTATTGTAGCCATTAGAGGTCATTCTTATACCAACACGCTTACAGATCACTCTCTTTCCCCTTCCCAAAATCATTTCATACTGACATTACTGGGTATAAGAAAGTCACTTTCAGAACTACGTTGTACAATTGAACAAAAAATACCATAATAACGTTTATATACCTACCTAATAATGCCAGTATGCAATGATTTTGAGAAAAGGAAGATAGTGATAAAATACATAATATAAATATATAAATGGTTGTATTGTTTGTTCTTTTTAAAATGTTTAAGAAAGGTGTAACAATTTATCATTTATCTTGTGTGGGAAAGGAATATATTTTTCTTTTCCTATTCCTATACTTCGTACATCTGAAGAAGTAAAGTTAGTGCATACGATGTCCTACCGGATAACCGATAATGTACTCGTAGATTTGTAGTTCGTATTTTCTTATGAATGGTGCAATTACACAGCGGAGCATAAAATTATTAAAGAGTAAAAAGATTTTCTTAGTAAAAATAAGAATTTTTAATTAATTAATTAATGTTTTTCTTTTATTTTAGAACTCGTTTTTGGAGAGGACTTCCGGAGATAATTCAAGTTAGTATCATTTATTTTAGTCAACCTCCTTTAGTTTAAGGCTGCAGTTTTTTTTTTTTTTAAATTTTTTTTTTTCTTTAGCTTCATTCCATTTTATCTCTTCTTCTATACTTTTTTTTCATCTTCAGAGGGGATGTAAAGAACAATTAGCAGCAGAAGTGAACTAATTAGATAAAAGGGAAATTCTAAATAAAAAAAATAAAATTTCCTTGAAGGTAAGAAAAAAACTATTCAATAATTTTTAACTGTTATTTTATTAAAAAATCTTGGAATAAAAACTTGCCGAGGTGTCCTGCCGACTCTCCTAGTCGCCGCTTAAATGGATGACATCGTCGGCGAAGATTACCGTTTACATGCTTGAATAGCCATTTGCACCAGTTTGAAACCACTCCAAGGGATTGAAAGGTAGGGGTACCATGCCGCCGAGTTCGACCCTTGGCACGAGGAACTGCTGGACAAGCTACACCTGATGAACCCACGACAGTCTCTTCAGAACCGTGTGACATCTTTCTTGAGGCCCTGCTTCCAGGTAAAGGCCAATAATAATAAAATAGGTGCAGGTATTTCTCAGGGAACTATTCTTCTCAGCTCGGATCTTTTTAATAATTAAATTATTTATTATGATTATTAGGTATTTATTTATTTATAAATAAAATACACAAATACAAATAATTAGAAAATCAAAAATCGTATACTAAAGACGACCTCTTAGTCAGATGACCGTCAGAGTTTATTCATAATTTACAAATAAAGAAGAAATTAAGTACATCTATCACTTAGCGTTCAAGTATAGAACAACAAAATATAATTACAACTTGTTTAAAAATCAAATTATACCTTCGTCTAAGTACATAATAAATTTTATTTACGAACAAGAAAGGATCTTATAAATACATGTCTCTAACCATTAAAATTCAAATCAAAATAATCATAATCTTCTGGTTCGGTATAATAATATTAATTTCAGATATTAATTGTGAATCATAAGATTTGAGCCTAGTTATAATAAATGTTATAAAATGATAATAAAAATTATTGCGTTCTAAAAAGATATTAAATGGTAAATAATAATAGGATTAAATAGTAATAAGTGATATTATAGTTAGTTATTATGACTCATATCGCCTACTACCAGAGTACTCTTTATATATAATATTAGAAAAATTAAATTATTAAATTATTTATTACTTTATATTATTATTTAATTATTACTGTTATGACCATGGCAGCCCCATAGATAACGCCATCTGTCACCTATGCAGACGACGTTTCAATATTTACACAAAATTCCGACATTCACATCGCATGTTCACATACTTAGTAATACATCTGGCTTCAATTTCAGATGTCGGTCGATTGGTTTTAGGGGGAGAGTAAAAACGTAATTAATTCGAGCTTGGGAAGTTTTAGTGTTAACTCAAGGGCTCTGAAAACACGAAATTTCCAACCCGAAATTACTGGAACAAATGAAAATTCGAAAGGAAATAACTAGAACTGAAAGAGTAAAAAGTAATTTAAAATCATCTATCGACATATGTACCATCGTTTATTGCCATTCCATGCTTGGAGAAAGGTCGGAAAATTATTATTTGACCAACGGTAGAAAAAAAAAGAACGTCTCGCGTGCTCCCTATAACTTTATAGGTCATAAAAAAAAAATAATAAAATAATAATAAAAAAAAAAAGTAACGAGTAAATAACGGGTTTTATTGCCCTCTCAGTGCTGCTGCCCCTCTCTGCCTTTATTAGAAACTATTAAGATACCTCCCCTTTTACCCCGACTACGACCTCATAATTTCACACATTAAAATTTTAATCTCAAAAATTGAACGTTTTTCTCTTATTTTTTCCCTCTTTCACATTCCTTTTTTTCCCCTTGTTTTTAGGAGAGCAATAAGACATTTCAACTTGTATAAAATGATGACAATCTAAGAGTTATTGGCCTATAATAAATGTATTTTTTGAATTATTATCTTTTTTTCTGTCTCATTAAATCAGCATGCACTTTCATTCATAGCGACTTTTGCCCTTCTCTTAAAGACTGCATATTTCAAATCTTCATCATTGAAAATTAATGTCACGATATAAATATTAATAATATTTATTTCATAAGTGATAGTAGGATTTTGTGGGACGAAATTTCTCATGGAAACCAAAGTCTCTTCGCACTGTTTGCAATTGCATTATCATCGTTAGCAAATCATAGTAGTTGTAGCACAACAAATTGTGTTCCTTTCGACATCATACTATACGGGTGATGTGCTACTGATGATGACGCAGTTAGTTGAAAGCCTGGTCAGAAATAAAACAGTGGGAGGACAACAGTTTTAATACTATACCATATGAAATTTTATATTATTTGAATATGATCTTTTGAGAAGCTTATAATGTCAGAATATATGTAAAATTAGATAGTTTTTACATCCCCAACAATATGAAGTATAGGGGAAGTTATGTAATGTATCAGAAATTCGATGTTTCCAACCTCCTGATTCAATTCCTCCCCAATTTCTTTTAAAATATTTTTTACTTGGGACATCCAATTGAATCTTGTTGTGTTTGGCTTCTGTGAGCTTAATTCCCTTAGCTTTATGTAAGAAATTTTGGGGTTATTGAGTTCAGATAAGTTATTGAGTTCAGGTAATAAAATTGAAAAGGTAATGTAACTAAAGTTTGAGTTCAGTTAATGAAAGGAAACGGTAAAATAACTAAAGTTACTGATGATACTTAACATTTTTTGCAGAGTTATTGTGAACAAAATATATAAAGTATATGGGAGTTCTTTCAGTATTGCTACCATCTTCAGCCTCGACATATACTGTATCTCCAGCAACCTAAGAATCCATCTGAGCGCGTAGTTCAATAGTTTCCAGGTTATGTGCGTTAAATTAAATTCCAAGTCTTATCAAGTCCTACTGCTATATTGAAGCCAAGTATCAAGTATTAATCAATCTTCACAAACTATTCCAATAAAAAAATCAACAGGAAACCTGTAGATATGGTTACATGATCTATTATTATTACATAAGTAACATACTACAATACTGAAGGTCTCATGTTATTACAGTTGGTGGAAATCCACCACAATGTCTGGAAGGGGGCAGAGAAGGGCAACCCCCCATAGACATAAATCGTTGGCTACAATAAGACGGCTTCTAGCCCCTTCCTGGGAGTCCGGAACCCAGGGGTTCTACCAGCCAGGGGTCAGAATTAAACTGTGTCCCTGTAAATCCATTAGAGTAAGGGATTCTCCCCTCCGGTTAATTGACCAACCAGGGGACCCGAGGATTGGAAACAGATAGGAGGATTTTGGCCAATGGACAACAGTGCCTCTACATTAGAGCACCCTTCTTAGGGAAATTAAATGGATTACATGCTAACAAATCGTTAACAGTTTAGGTGAAGGTGTGATAAAGAATTGTGAGTTCTAATGTAAATAAAGTTGTTGAGGTCAGATAATGAAAGGAAACGGTAATGTAACTAAAGTTGTTGAGTTCAGGTAGTGAATGGAAAAGGTAATGTAACTAAAGTTGTTGAGTTCAGGTAGTAAAAGGAAAAGGTAATGTAACTAAAATTATTGAGTTCAGGTAGTAGAATGAAAAAGTAATGTAACTAAAGTTGTTGAGTTCAGGTAGTAAAAGGAAAAGGTAATGTAATTAAAGTTGAGTTCAGATAATGAAATTGAAAAGGTAATGTAACTAAAGTTGTTGAGTTCAGGTAGTAAAAGGAAAAGGTAATGTAATTAAAGTTGAGTTCAGATGATGAAATTGAAAAGGTAATGTAACTAAAGTTGTTGAGTTCAGGTAATATAACTTTATTATAATAAAAAAAATGCTTCATATTCAAAAACATTATTTGATAAGTCGCTTTCATTTTTATTTTTTTGGCATAGTTCATCCAGAGATAACCTCTTTAAGGACTGTCATTTTATTTTTCAATAGTATTGTTGTTACTACTAATATTGTTATTATTAGTATGGTTACTACTAGTAATGTTATTACTAGTGTGTCAGACTAGGTAAGAGTTAATACCTGTTTATGTATCTAACTTATAACCGGGAAGGTAAATTTATTAAAATAATACCAAGATTTTTGGAACATAACATGCTGAGTTCCATATTTTACACGGAATGCAAATAATAATTGGACATTCATATTTTCCCGAAATTAACATTTCTTGAGACGTGAGTATTTGAAACACTGACACATGTTCACAAAACTGCATGCTAACCACTGAGCCACCATGAGGCCTCTAAAGTTACACTGTATAAATCACCTTAAGATCTCAGATTTCCCAATTTATTTCGTTCCTTCTCTGTCTCAATCTGTCTTCGATTCCTCTCTATCTCATATTTCACAATGGAACACCACCAGGATCAGAATCTCTTCCATTTCATCTATTTTGCTTCTTTTTTTTTTCAGTCTTTTCTCATACTTTCATTTCAGAAAGTATCATTTGTAATAAATGACAGAATTTACTATAACTGATATAAGACTTGGGGGCTATATCTAAACCTAACAAAGGAGAGACAACAGGTACAGTTCCTGCAAATTATCACATATTACTACATTCTTCTACATATTGTTTAAAAAATTATTAAACTTATATAAAAATCTACTTTGAGACGTCGATCCATGAAGTATGACAAGTTGCTCCTGGTTTTTATGTGATAGCAGAAAAAAAAAGCAAATGTGTAAGTGACATCTCGCTTTAGCTTCAAAATTTATTTTATAATGTTACAATAAGACAAGAAGTATGAGGAATTATACTTTCAAATTTATTGTTCTTCAATAACTTTTATACATGAAATTATACGTTTGTGATAACTAAAATAAGATATATACAACTGTGATTGTAGTGTCTCTAAATACAACGAGAATACAGTGTCGATGGTAGTTTTCGAATTTGTTGTTCAAATGCTTCGATTAGTATTCATTTGTAGATTACGTTTTTCATTTAAAAATGAAGTAGGCTGTTCAGTATCTTCTGAAATGGGTAAAAACATTGTATTATATGTTGTGACCATATGACAACAAATATATTATTTATTGATCGATATTATAAGCAGTTATTATTATTATTATTATTATTATACATTAATAACAATATATATATAGGTTAGGTTAGGTTTATGACTCATGCCCGGGCTTTAACTATCGCCTAGGTCATATCGCCTACTACCAGTGCGCTCTTTCGTCACTCTGGAGGACATGAGCCTCACTCTACTGTGGGAGTCCTAAATTTTGCCTATCCTAAATTTTTTATTTACTTAGGGTAGGGGTCATTAACGAGTACCTGACATCGTACAGGCTCGGGACCATCGCTTAGCGTCCCATCCGAAGGACGGCGAGCTTAAGTTTATTTTACCTCTCAGATAAAATAAACTAAGGGTCTCGGTCAGGTTTCGAACCCACGATCTTGAGCTCAGAAGACAAGCACGCATACCACTGAGCTACCGGCGCCCTCTAATTTCATATAAAAATATATTGAAATATTATGTATTATAATTTTTTTAGATTTACACTGCTATATTATTTTCTTTTACCACAAATTTTATTTATTGTTACAAATTTAAGCTATCAAAACATCTTTGTATTTCCCCAGAATGAATTAATCAATTAATGTTTTGCTCTTCCTCCAAAACCAGTCAACCGTTTGGGCTAAAAATTAATAGTTGACTAACATAGTCGCTTCTGAATCTTCATACTCAATTTTGTGACGATAAATTCATTACAACGACAGTTAATAGAATTTTTGCATTCAGCCTCCCTCCTAATTCCCCCCTTCACATTCGCCGATTTGTCTGATAATCAATAGGTGTAGTCCATAGAGTGTTCTGAATACACATAATAAATTTCGTGTCTATACATTTATTCTATCGAGAGTTGTGTATATAGACACACACAGAGCCATTTTTCTTTCATTTTTTGAAATTAGCGAGTTGGCAAACATGAAATTTCGATAAAAACTCAACTTAGAATTTCTGGCCGATTACATTACACCGTATAGCTGAGGTAAAGTAAAAATAAGCGACGGGGAAATTCTGGTAAAGTAGTAAAACTGTACCCAAAAGCATATGGTGTTTTTATAAACTAGGATATAATATGAGAGGGGGCGCTGGTAGCTCAGTGGTATGAATGCTTGCCTTCTGAGCTCAAGATCGTGGGTACGAAACCCGACCGAGGGCCTTAGTTTATTTTATCTGGGAAGTAAAATAAACTTAAGCACGCCGTCCTTCGGATGGGACGGTAAGCGATGGTCCCGAGCCTGTACGATGTCAGGTACTCGTTAAAGGCCCCTATCCTAGGTGAATAAAAATTTAGGGTAGGCAATATCTAAGACTCCCACAGTAGAGTCGGGCTCATGTCCACCAGAGTGACGAAAGAGCGCTCTGGTAGTAGGCGATATGACCTCGTAGTTAAAGACCGGGCATGAGTCATAAAACCTAACCTAACCTATAATATGAGACGCAAGTAAAACACGAACAACTACAGATTCATGCAGATAAAAGTAAATATTTATGTAATAAGTATTAATTAAAAACTAGAGTGGAGGATATGAGCGAAAGGGCGAAGGGGCTTTAAATTTTTAAATAAGTTCATTTACTGTAAGTCTAAGTTTAGCTTACAAAGAAAGGGCCAGGTAAGAACCCTGCATATTCATAAAGAGGGCTCTATAACTTGCTAACAATTTAAATTTCAAATTTTATAAGACCGACCTCTTTGTTTGGCACCCAAAGACTTTTTTTTGCAGAGCAGGCTTTCATTTTTGAATAATATTACTCATTTAATCAATAAATTTGAAAATGATGAATATATAAAAATGAAATTTATTGATCAATGATCTCCCCAACGCGAATTAATTCAACCAAGTTTTGAAACCTATATAATTCAAATTCAATAGGTGTCTACTGACTTCTGATTCCTCAAAAAGTTGTGTCTTTGTATGCATTACATCGGCAGGTATCTTTGTGTTGTGTGTTAATTCTTTGTGTTAAATCTTCCTTTTTTTTTTTTTTAAAAGATTTATCTGTAAATCTGTAATCAATAAATCCATTCTGTCAGGAGTTATCGTGTTCCCGGTAATACATACATACACAAACACACAGACAGCCATACAAGAAATTTTTGAAATGTATGAGAAAACATGAAACTCAGGTGTTAACACAACATATAATTTATTCCCCATTTCATAACTCGGAGTAAAAGAAAATGTATATCAATTACAAATATAATAAATAACCAAATATAACAAATTGTCTTAGTCAAAAAATATGAAGATGAAGAAGCTAGCCGGCTTTCGTGGTTGCTCTCATCATCAGACAGTCTACAAAAGGAACGCAAAACAAAACAAAAAAAAACAGGTTCTGTTGGTAACAATAATAAAATATAAAGGCAACAAAGATAAATATAAATACATAAGATTATTTTTTTTACTTTTTATAATATAATGTATTTACATTTATCTTTGTTGCCTTTATATTTTATTATTGTTACCAACAGAACCTTTTTTTTTTTTTTTGTTGTGTCTGTATTTTTTGGTTTTGTTTCGCGTTACTTAAGGGATGGTTTCTTTTGTAGACTACCTGATGATGAGGGCAACCTCGAAAGCCTGCTAGCTTATACTAATAAAAATCTGTCAGAGGTCAGAATACATTTTATTTGACAACCTGTGAAATTAGTCAAAAAATGTCAACTAAAATAATTTTCGTAATACATTGTTTTGAGGCGCTATAACTTTCTTGTGTTGGTCCTATTTCAAATCTGAAGGCACATTGACGATTAGAAATTTAATAAGGAACATATTGGGTAAGAAACAATCGTTAGAACTAACCGTTTTCGGGTAAATCAGGGAAAGGTCTGAAAATATTAAGTTTCAAAACGACATTTCAGAATGGCTTTCGGCATATATCTCAAAAATCGGACGACCAGCGAAAAATTGTATGTAAATAATATAAAATGTGTCTTTGAGTTTTCTCTACAACTTTTACTTGAAAAGATTATCTATTAGGTCATAAATATAAGCTGTATCTTGTAAAATGGACTTAGGACCTGAAGTAAAGTGGTCTCAATTTTCGTCCGATTTCGGCCAAAATTTTATCAGATCGAAGTCGGTGCATGTCACTTCTCCTTTCAAAATTTCGAGTTCATAGTTGTCATCGTTTCTACGTTAGAGAGCTCACAACTGTCCACACACATACAGATAGACATCATAGCGAAAATGGTCAAAAAGTATTCAGGGGACCTTGACACGTGAAAATTCGATAAGGGATACGATACAATAAATAATTTTTTAATGTATATTTAAATGTATCCTTCAAAAAAAAAAGAAAAGCCAAACATTGTAAATCCGCCATTGGTCAGGTAAGTTAAACACGACGATGGGGAGTCTCCAACGATATCGATTTCCAAAAATATTAACATCCATTTTTACCGACATATTATGCAGCTTCATACAATTTAATCCGAAACATTGTATTTAATCTACCAAACTCTACTTCCATTAGAATAAATAAATTCGTATGAGATATATTCATGGGTGGATGTAGCTCTTCAATATTCATGTGTTATTGCCTGTCCTTCCTAGTCATATATTAAACCTTGTAATACAGATGAACTCTTCCCACAAAAACAATTCTATTCCCAAAGTGATATATGTCTCTTGTGACTGCCGCTACTTTTCAGGTCTTCTATTTTTCGTTGTTTTTTCATTTGTTTTTCTTTTTTATTCTATTATCTATTTGATTAGTGACAGGTCACGATCACAAAAGATTTTCATTAATAACTATCTCATTAGAATAGTGTACATATAGAGGCGATCAAACTGAATGCATTCTCAGATTAATTTGATCTACAGTCGACTATTTGGGAAGAAAGGTTATCTTACAAGAGTGATTTATGAATTCCTGTTAGTAGTGTTAAAACACTATTAAAATATAGAAACATTTTTTACTGGGATCATGTGTACGAGAGACCGTTAACAATAATGTTAGTATACTGCCATAAAAATCTGGAAATAATAACTTTCTTGGAATAATGGAACGAGAATACTCTACTTAGTTGCTTCTGTGCGAAAATGAATAATTCGCACGTACAGCGCGATTTTTTTATTTTAATTCCCCCATTTGACACAAATTTTCTCTTTTAGATTTCGATATATTGACTGATTGAATGAAGGAGCGTTTGATACCTCGGTCATTCCACGGTTTCCAATGTATGTATTTAACTACGGTATATATATAAGTAAGTCCAGTACATTCGCCTACCACCAAAAAATATAACTACGGTATAGTATTCAATAGGTATTGGAAACCCAACGTGGAATGACCGAGGTATCAAACGCTCCTTCATTCAATCAATCAATATATGGAAATCTATAAGAGAAAATATGTGTGAAATGTGGGAATTAAAATAAAAAAATCGCACTGTACGAGCGAATTATTCATTTTCGCTCAGAAGCAACTAAGTAGAGTATTCTCGTTCGTCTATGTTTATTGCAAGCCCAGACATCCCAAGTAGCGTTGAAAGCTTTAAACGAACAAGTTCTGTTAAGTAGGAAATGCTGACTTTTACTTTCTTGGCTTTGTAGTTAACTACGGTATAAATAAGTAAGTCCACTACATTCGCCTACCACCAAAAAATATAACTACCTAGTAATCAATAGATATTGGAAATCCAACGTGGAATGACCGTGGTATCGACCCACTCCTACATGCAATCATTCAATATCATGGATATCGAGTGTCTTTACGCAGCATCTGCGAGCACTGTGTGAGCAAAAGTGTGAGGATTCAGAAATTTTGATTTTGGAGAGAGAAAACTTAATTGATTAATTTGATCTTGGGATGTACATTGCCGGTGAATCACCGATTACTTTTTACAGTCTCTAGTTGATATATTCAAATCTTAACAACATATCCCGAGATATGTACCAGACCTGGATAAATGATTGGACTACTGGAAATGTCCTAAAGAGAGGGAAGTGCAGACGGATAGTTGAAGATGTTCCTGGGAGGAGGATTCCGAAAAGCTCCGGAATCTGGGAATCCGAAGCGTCAAAAGGAGCGAACATAGTTAACTAGTAGAAATACTCATAGGACATTGAAGAGAGTGAAAATGGAAACAAGCAGCCATACTGAAAATTGAGCAATGTAATTAGAAACTGATTAAAACAGGATTCATTATGAATCTGATTGCTCCAAAGTTAATTACCCTCAGAGCATTTTGTAGCATGGAACCCGCATTAGTGAACAAATCATCGGATGCATGTGTACACAGAAAACCAATGTCATAATTAGCGATTCTAAATTAGGCAGGATTTTATCAATGAGATTTGCATTATTTTTATTATATTTTGCAGATCCCAAAATGTATTTTATTAAAAAGTATTGTGTATAACGTCAAACATACCCTGCCTTATAGTCCATTCGCCGAGACCGACAGCAATTTTTTTTTTTCATATTTGGAATCTAAAAGTCGGAAAACTTGAAATTCTGTTGAAACTCCACATCGAATTTTTCACCGATTACATAATTTCCCCTATACTTCGTATAGCTGGGGAAGTAAAAAAGTCATCGGTGAATCACCGGCTATGTATTTCCACAGCATGAATTAATAACTTATGTTTTCGCTCTCCCTCCAAAGCCAGCCGACCGTTTGGGCCAAAACTCAATATTGGACTTGCACGTGTTTTCTGATTCCTCATAGTAAATTTCATGCGATACCTTCATTACATCGGCAGTTATTGGAATTTTTGAGAATCAACAATTGTTCTAAGGACTTTCTTTCGATTGAAATGATTGGATCTGCTTGATGTTTCATGGCTTGGCTGAGCACCACAGCTGCAGCCCATAGGTCCACATTGGTCATATGATTAATTTGTACATTGTAAGTCTGTTCTCTGTTTATATTTTCTGTTAGTCTGTACAGTTGGTTGGTTGATTTATTTGGGTCGAACAACTGCTTTGGTTATTATCGCCCTATCTTGTTATATTCCTTGTCCTAACTGAGCCAGCGAACTCTTTATACAAATGACGAGAACAGCCATGATGTCTGTAGAGTAGGCCGCATCGTCTGTTTAGTTCTTTGCGGTTCTATCGAGTATGGAGTTTCAACATAGTCTACTATCCAGGTAGAACCCAAGGTAGCGTACCAGTTTGAAGCTAATAGATAAAAAGTTGTGTAAAATTGTACTCAAAATATGTCAGGTTTACAGGCCGGTAGCATGAATTCGCCACCTATTCTGAACCTTCTCAATTCCAAGTGTGCTTTATTTTTCTCTTAGGATTTTATTATTTATTATATTGGTAGACCTGAGTTCTAGGTACCCTACCCACCTGTTGACCAGGTGAAGTACTGGTAAAAGTTCCGAGTAAGTCTATTTGCCAAGCAATTAGGCCCAAGTGCAGTATCAGTCTCCCGACTTGGATTCCAGTTGCCTACACATAGGCCCCTGTCTCGTTCCCTAGCACTTAGATGCCAGTTTTTTTTATCTCCCGTTGCCTCCACCCCTAGTTTGCCTGATCCAGTCTGACCTTCGTGTATTCCATGTGTATCAAGGTATTTAATAGAATATCAAACGCTGGCCAGCAATTTGTATTGTGTTAGATGCCGCTGAGCGAAGATGGCTCACCCTGGAGATGGGTAAATGTCAATTTAAATATTATTACATCTAAATCCATATAGTCCATTTACTACGCTCCACCTGATTTGAATAAAATCGGCCGTGGCGCGCACATCAGGTAAAGTACAATATGAAATCAAAAAGCCAGATATAAACAGAATGATCCAAACGAGAAAACACAAAGTACAAATATCAAAACTAATTTAGAAAGACGTCTTGGACGACTAGAAGATTTGATGAGAGACTAGACGAAGGGTTTAACAAATCAAAATCAGCGGAGGAACGCCATTATTGTTGGTAGTTGGTGAGAGGTATACAGAACAATATCTGTTAATTTAGGTGGGGGGCTGGCTAAACTTGGACAGGAGTTTGGTCTTCAAACAACGGGGAACCCCTGATGTAACAGCCAGATTCTTGATTAACTCGCCTCTCCAATGGAACCTCAATTCAGTCGAGTCGAGTGGCTGTACAATAATCCATTAGAGAATAGAATATTGGAAGAGCGAGCCATTATTTTTACTTACTCAGCATCATCATTGAGAAATTGGAGATGAAGTTGTCGGTGCATCACTGGCAATGTACTTCCCCAGAAAGTATCAATCAATTCCATATTCACTCTTCCTCGAAAGTCAATCGACCGTTTGGGCTAAATATCAATAGTTGGCCTTACATAGGGGCTTCTGAATCATACTATATGTTGTGTCGATACATTCATTACATTGGTAGTTACTCTGGTTTTTGATTAGAGCCCCCATCTTCTCATGCCCCTCTTTCTCTTCGGGCAATATCGATTTCAATATCAATCGATAGTGTGGAATAAAAAATCAATAGTTGACTTATAAAGGGCAATCTGAATCTAATGTTAAGCCCTTTTAGAATCAGAGGGTCGGAAAAGATGAAATTCCAAGTGAAAACCGAACAACTAATTACTGATCGATTACATAACAGAGAGCGCTGGTAGCTCAGTGCTTGTCTTCTGAGCTCAAGATCGTGGGTTCGAAACGTTCATTAAGCACGCCGTCCTTCGGAATAAAAATTTAGGGTAGGCAAAATTTAGGACTCGTACAGTAGAGTTGAACTCATGTCCACCAGAGTGACGAAACAGCGCTCTGGTAGTAGGCGATATGACCTCGTAGTAAAAGCCCGGGCATGAGTCGAAATAACTCTCTTCGGCCAATATCGATTTCAACACCAATCGACGGTGTGGACTAAAAAATCAATAGTTGACTATAAAGAGAAATCAGAATCCGCTATTTTGTGACATTCATCATATTGGAAGTTATTGAAGTTTTTGAGGAAGTTATGTAATCGGTCAGAAATTCGATGTTGCGTTTTCAACGTAATTTCATGTTTTCCGACCCTCCTATTTCAAAAATTAAAACAAGAGATACCTGTCTGTAACACCATAACACCCGATAATAGAATGAATGTATCGATACAAAATTGTATATGTAAATTCAAAAACCCCATAAGAGCGACACCAATTAATTTTCCCCGATGAGAAGGGTGGAATTAGAGGAGGGGGACTCAAATTTAACACCCTAATAACTGCCGACTATATGTACATATCGACACAAAATTAGTTATCTGTAGAAACGTGGTGGGTATAAGAAAGTCAAGTTATAGTCACATATAAGTCAATTAACAATTATATCTTGAATGGATGTTCAGACCTCGAGATTGAATCTCGAACAAAAATATGTAGTACTTCTTGAAATGGCGAAGGTTCGTTCGAAAATAAAAAATTACAAGTTATGAATCATCCAAAAAATTTATGAATAATAATATAATGACAAAGTGTCGTGATTTGAAAAATGCTGTATTTTGTTATTAGTATTTTGGGCAAAATCAAATTTTCTTTAGTTTTCTAATCCATTTCTAACGTTAGTTTAGTTCCCCGTAAAGGACAAATTAGCAAGGAGCTGCTAAACGATTACCTGTTAACGCAATCATGAATTCATGTTGGGAGTACGTGATGTGTAGTTAACGCTGCCTAATAGCTAGATCAGTTAGCTGAAGTCGACTTGACGGATTGAAGCGACCACTAATCTAACATGGCTTAACGTTAATGACGCAAATCTTGGAACAGTCTGCACTTAGCTCTAGCATTATACAATTTAATAATAGATAACAAAAAAAAAAAAATCAGAGGTGAATCACCGGCAATGAACTTTTGTGACGATAAATTCATTACATCGGCAGTTATTAGGGTTTTTTAAATTAGCTCCCTTCCCTAAACCACCACTTCCCTTCGATCGATATCGCTGAAATTTGACAGGTTATGACTTAATTAGTTTTTGTGTTCAAATATGAAATTTCATGTCGGTTTATTGCATCAGCAGTTATTGAGTTTCTTGAGTTGAGCCCCCTCAGACCTCTTTCCCTTCTGCAGATTTCACTGAAAATTAATAAGTGAAATTTTTATGTAGTTTTGTATTCACATATAAAATTTTGTGTCGATATATTCATTCTATCGGTAGTTATTAAAGTTTATGTGTTAAGTCTCCTCCCTAATCCCACCTTTTGCTTTCTTCGATTTGGCTGAAAATCAATAGGTGACGTTGTTAGAGGGTTCGGGATTCACATATAAAATTGTATGTCGATACATTTATTCTATCGGCAGTTATTAAAGTGTATGTGCTACGCCTCCTCCCTAATCCCCCCTTTCGCTTTCTTCGATTTGGCTGAAAATCAATAGATGTCGTTGTTAGAGGGTTCGGGATTCACATATAAAATTTTATGTCGATACATTTATTCTATCGGCAGTTATTAAAGTTTATGTGTTAAGTCTCCTCCCTAATCCACCTTTTGCTTTCTTCGATTTGGCTGAAAATCAATAGGTGTCGTTGTTAGAGGGTTCGGGATTCACATACAAAATTTCGTGTCAATACATCCATTCAATCAGGAGTTGTGTTCACACATATGTATTTTTTTTTTTCACATTTGGAATCTAGAAGCCGGAAAACATGAAATTCCGTTGAAAACTTCGCATCGAATTTTTGACCGATTACATAACTTCGTAAGGCTGGGGAAGTAAAAAATCAATAGATGTCTTACTCAGGGATTTTCAATTCATAATACTAAATTTCGTGTCCATACATTCATAATATATATAAGCTCCTACCCCATTGGTCGATTACAAGATCAATAGGTCCTTAAGGACTTCTGGATATCCGACGTAAAATGTATCGACGTAAAATTTAGTATGAGGATTCAGAAGCCCCCATGTAAGTCAACTATACATTTTTATCCCGAACAGTTGACAAGTTTTGGCGAGAGGGAGTGGGATTCTGTAAAAATGTAGTGGATACAAGGAAGTCATGTTACGGGCCGAATATCTTCAAAGAAGATAAATATAAAATAAAGGTTGACAGTCTGTCATGGCAGTTTGAATTGTGATATAACTATGAGAATTTTATTAAAAAGCAGAGCCGGGGGACCCCTGAAACTGAATATGTAGTGTCATAAAGGAACCGTGACAGGACACTGATACACTGAGACTGACATATGCAACATACGAGAGACACTATGCAACGTGATACTTAGAGGGGTGCCACATAGTGTGTTTCCCATATGTCATCGTTTAGTATATTTACACAGATGGAACCCAATATAACTAAAGTAATAATGTTCTATGTTGAAAGTTAGCTAATTGAAGAGTTGAAATGCAAAATGGTTTAGCTAGGTACCAAAAATTAAATTTTCCAAAAACGAAAAAATCTCCTTTGAGTGGGACGTAAAGGGATGGTCCCAAGCTGGTATGATGTCAAATACTCGTTTAAGTCCCCTTATCCTAGATGAATAAAAACTTTTCGAGCCGGTCCACAGCCGTCCATAGCACCAAAATTTATTATTAATTTGTTAAAAATATGGAGAAAGGTTACCCATTTCCCCGCCGATCAAATAGGGTGTTGTGACCAACCCCCCTCAAAAGGTCAGGAGCACCCAAAAAAAAAGAAAGATGTCCACAAGAGTGACGAAAGAGCGCTCTGGTAGTAAGCAATATGACCTCGTAGTTAAAGCCCGGGCATGAGTCATAATAACTAACTATAAAACAATAAATAAAGAAAAAAGAATTACATAAAATAATAATAAAAATACTTAAAATTATAAATCAAGAAAATTAAAATAAATTAGTATAAGTAATGAAAAAATAATGATTTTACATAACGGAGTTTGACATAAATAAAAATTGAATCAATGTATCAAATAATATTGTTGGCTATGAAAAAGATATGTTACTGTGGTTATTTCATTAATTTTGAACAATAAGAAAAACAAATCCATTTCCGATTGATTAAAAGGTTTCCTCTATCAAAAACATTTTTAGTTGAAATTTACATTTGAGACCACTTTCCCCGGGACCTAACTACATTTTACAAGATACAGCTTAAGTTTATGACCTAATCAAAAATCTTTTCGAGTAATAGACGTAGAGAATATTAAAATACATACACAATTTATATGAAATAACATTTTTCACAGGTCATCCGGTTTGCGCGATACATGCCGAAAACCATCTTGGTATGTAGGTTTTGAAACGTATATTTTTAGGCATTTCCTTGATTTACCCGAACACGAGTCTGTAAGAACTTGGTTTATATAAGAAAGTCCTATTATATTCATATAACTACATTATTGAACCAAAAGGTGAAAATCAAACTATGGAACTACAAGTAATTTCCACTCACTCCATCACATTTCCTTACACATAGACCATTTTCTTCCAAGTATACACCACCTTTTCCGGTGTTGGGACTTTCCATTTTCCTGAAGACTTGCTCCTCGATCCGAAACCACTTCGGGTGCTCAATCCCCCCCCCAAGTCAATTTCCTTCCCCTTCAACCCGACCCATCCATCATCCCAACTGAAAAGAACTTTTCTCCAACATTTACAAGAAGGGATCGGTAATTCCTTCGTTCGCACCCCGTTCATCTTTTGATGTATAGTTCCCCCTTCTCTCTTTTCACGTCTTTTTCATCTCAACCACCATCAGAAGAATGATTTCATACCATAAGATCATTTTCTTATTACATTGATCATATTTCTGATATAAGAAATTTCATTGAGGGAACTCCTATTGACATCTTCATCGTATTTGCTGTGATTTTCTGCTACCTGGTAAAAGTCACAAGGTTTCCCCCGGAAAAATCATGAGAATTTTCTCTTTTTTCGTTTTTACATCCTCAGCTATACGAAGTATAGGGGAAGTTATGTAGTCGGTCAGAAATTCGATGCGGAATTTTCAACGGAAATTCTTGTTTTCCAACTACCTGATTCCAAAAATGAAAAAAAAAAAATATTTCTGTGCGTTTGTGAACATGATAACTCTCTATAGAATGAATGTATCAACACCAAATTTTGTATATAAATTCAAAACCCTCAATAGAAGTGAGAATAGGGGGGACGGCGTAACACAAAAACCCCAATAACTGCCGTTGTAATGAATATATTGACATGAAATTTGATATGTATATTGAAAGCCCTATAACGACATCATCTGTCCCATCCCAATCCCAATAACTTCCGATGTATGAATCCACCAGAAATTTCATAAAACACCCATCAATTTTCCGCGAAATCGGTTGAAGGGGAGGACCCCAATAACTGCCGATGTAATGAATGTATCGACACAAAATTTAGTGTGAGGATTCAGAAGCCACTTTGTAAGTCAAATATTGATTAGACTAAACGGTCAATTGGCTTTGGAGCGAGAGCCAAAACGTAATTGATTAATTCGTGCTGTGGATGTACATAGCCGGTGATTCACCGACCAATTTTTTCTAATGTGTCAAACTATAATAATTTTTTTTTTTAAACCTTACTTAAACCAGAAGAATATATCTTTGTTTTTCTAATGTATTCTTTAAACATTTGACTTTCTTTTAAAGTATTCTTCAAGCAAGAGGAAATATAAAAAAATATTTATTTAAAACCATTTAAGCACAATAATCTCAACGACGGCTTAAGCGTCAATGGCCTAGAGATCTCCTGATCAGAAGCAGTGACAGTGACAGTGATTAGCTAAAAACAAGAGAAAAACAGTGACTAGGGAGTGTCACCACTGGGTGATTTCTCCCCTTATGACATTTTGACATTGCCATTATCTCTGTATTAGCATATTTGCTTGTTGTATATATTTTTATACAGTTGTAAATATCTCTTTGTAAATTTAAAAAAAAAAAATAAATAAATAAAAAAAAGCACAATAATAAGGCATATTATTCAAGTCTGTGATAATATTTTTAATATTGTATTTATTAGAATGAATGGTTTTTGCACGAGAGAGGAGTAAGAAAAGGTTAGAAGACAACTGGCATAGATGCCTAGATGTCTTCTAACCTTTTCTTACTCTGTACCCTGATGCTTTAAGAGTTATTTTCATTATTTGTATATTTTGTTATTCTATGATAGATGAACCACTGATGATGACGCTGTTGCGCCGAAAACTGGTTCTGATCTAAAATAAAACATCTTTTATTTCTATGAGAAATCTCGTCCCACATCTTACTATCGCATATGAACAAGGCATTGGTTACTGCGCAAATCGGAAATTGCCTAAGCATCCTCATGGTCGAAACAAACGGATCATTTGAAAATTTCTGAGAACGCTGATAATTTTCATTTTAATACAACCATAGAAATTTATTTTTTTTATTTTATTTTGTTTTCCCTCTTGAACAAATTTCCAAGTTTCATTGTTATCCTTTGTTCGACAAGTTCTTTGTTTTTATTTATTTAAAAACAAAAAAATAAATAACTGACTTTGGTGTTATGATATTATACATTTTATTTAAATGATGGCTATATTCGTAATGTTCCGCATGCACATAGATATGAAATATGCGATAACACAGGGCTAACTAAATATAGCTGAGCGTGTTTTATATTAGATTGAATTGTTCTATTTTTGTTCTGTCAACACAAAAAGTAATCCATTTTAATCAAGGATTTATATTTTTAGAATGCATTCAACATTAACAAGGTATTAAAATAACGACTAAGCACTACTAACACGAAAACTCGTTGCACCGCAGTTTGATAATTGTCAAGTGAATACATATTTTATTTATATACTTTTTAAAATTATCTAGTTATTTTTCATTGTTTAATTTTTTTTTAGACATTATACTATGTAAACAGATGCACACCATTTCATACGTTCGGGCGATGATGACCACCATATCTATATTCACCCGAAATACCATAATACCCACGCTATGCTAAGAATAGTTGGGGAAGTAAAACCGTGACTCTACTGTAGAAGATATTTGTATTATAAGTGATCCTGTAGATATTTGTATAAGTGATCCTGTAGATATTTGAATAAGTGGTCCTGTAGATGAGATGATGAAAGAAAAACATCCAACTTTCCATTTTACCTGACTAGAGCTTCTAAGTGGTCTTTTATCTTAGTTATCAATACAACATAACATATCGTTCTTTCCATAAGTGGCCCCTGCTTTAAAGGGGCTTATTCAGGGGGACTTCGTTCATCAAATGATATCATTTTGAAAAAAAAAAAAAAAAAAAAATGACATAGAAACAAGACCAACAAATGTTACGATATACGATACAGCTCGTATCTACAGTAATCAGAGAGTCTGTAGTCGTTGAGTACAACTTCGGAATTCAAACTCCCCCTCGTACTTAAAGCCCGGGCATCAGTCATAATAACTGTATAATTTTTGTATATTCTTATATTAAATATTAAATTTTGATGTTTCTTGTTTAATTTGTTTCTTCTTATAATTTTTTAATGTATCCATCCAATATTAGGAAATTTCTATTCATTTATTTTTAATACTTATTTATTTTAATTTCATAATTATTATTATACATCTCATATTTGTTCATTTCTAAGATATAATATAGGTTGATGTATAAAATTAAATTAGTTATTGTAACTCATGGCCGGGCTTTAAGTATAAGATCTTATCGCCTACTACCAGAGCGCTCTTTCGTCACTCTGTTGGACATGACCCCGACTCTACTGTGGGCTTACCCTAAAGTTTTATTCACATAGGGTAGGGTGTCTGTACGATGTCAGTACTCTTTAAAAACTCGGGACCATAACTTAATGTCCCATAAGAAGGACGGCGTGCTTAGGTTTAATTTACCTCCCAGATAAAATAAACTAAGGGCCTCGGCCGGGTTACGAACTCGCTATCTTTAGCCTACCACTGAGCTACCGGCGCCCTCGTTTAGTTATTGTGGACTTCCACATGCCCGGGCATAACCTATGAGGTCATATCACCTAATACCAGAGTACAAAATTTTGGGACACTTCCACTTATGGTTCGTTCCACCAGAAGTTCATTGTGACTCGAAGAAGGAACATGGAATTGTCTCGAAATAATCCGAAGGACGGCGTGTCCAAGGTTTTTTCGCATCTCACATCAGATAAAAGGCCTCGCCGGGTTTCGACCCGCGATCTTGAGCTCAGTAGGCTCGCACACATACCACTGAGCTACCGGCGCACTCCGGAAATTAATATTATTATTATTAAATAATACTTGTTCACAATATCTCACTGATGCTAAATTTCCTGTTTGAGCATATATTGATTGAGTTTTGTATCTAAAAATACGGTAGTAGGTATATAGTATACATGGCTCTCTATGTATACGAATTTATTGATTAGCCTGTGCAGAGAGAAAAAATAAATAAATAAAAAAATCCAGTGGATATGGGCTGTCGAATGTGTGAGAGGATATGATCCCATCAATAAATAATCCAGATCTGATGAGAGGGCACCGGGGATTGGGTAGGGGGAGCGACTTTATAAAACTTGCATACGGACATTAAAGGGGTGCCATTAAAAACCTGGAACGGGGTCACCGCAAGAGAAGGGAGGGAGAACTGCCGAGGTAGGAGGAACGACTGATGAATAAGTGAAGCAACCCCTGAATAAGGGATGACACACGTAGCCCACAGCTCTAATCAATGATCCGCTAATCACTATATGTGACTTGAGGTAATCCGCATGTACAAATAGGAAGGAGTGTTGTGCGTTGAGAGGGGGGCGCTGGTAGCTCAGTGGTAAGCATCCTTGCTTACTGAGCTCAACCTCCTTTCTAAAAACCTTATTCTTCGAATGGCACGCGACGGTCCCGAGCCTAGGTACTCGTTATCCTAGGAGAATAAATATTTAGGGTAGACACCCATAGTTGAGTCGGGCTCATGTCCACCAGAGTGACGAAAGAGCCCTTTGGTAGTAGGCACTACGACCTTGTAGTTAAAGCCCGGGCATGGGTCATAATAACTCACTTTTGTTTATTCTTATATTTGATATTTTTCTTTAATTTATTTCTTCTTTTAACTTTTCATTTTAGTATTTTATTCACATTGCCAGTGTTCCTTTAGACACCATGCTATACGTGTGGGAAGCAAGTTTTATTTCTTTTTTTTTTACTCTGTACCCTGATGATTAAAAGTTTTGCTAGTTACTTCTCCATATTTATACATTGTACTCATTGATGTGCCACTGATGATGACGCAGTTGCTTTGAAAAGCTGTTCTGATCGGAAATAAATGAATATATGTTATTACTTCTTTTTTCATTAATGTTAGTTTTAGAATTATATATATTTGGATGTAGTAAATAATTAGATAAAACAGTGACATGGCTAATATGCATCGAACATGAATGAGTCTATGTATCAAGATGGAGGTGTTTTATTTTTTTATTTACATATTCACAACGACAACATTTGTCACTAGTGATTGTGATGATGTGCGGTGGCAGGTGTGTCGCTGTACTGCGGAGGTACGTGACCGAAGAGGAGTCCAGGCTAGTCCTGGAGCAGGTCCCTCTGCCATGCCCGCTTGAGACGTCGCGGTGGATTTGTAGGGAGAGTGTTCGTGGATAATTGCAGAATAAGTGGATTGGCGTGATGATGGAGTTTGTCGTGAAAATTTTGATAGCGTGTCCCTGATAACAGAAGGTACAAATGGGATGTTGATATCATTATGTAGTGTGAGGTTGGAAACGTAAAATGGGGCATTGGCAATGTGGCGTAGTATGATGGATTGTATTGACTGAAGGAAGGCGTTGTATGTTTGATTTTTTGGCTGATCCCCACATCTCGATGCCGTAAGTCCAGATGGATTTTAGTATACTGTTGTAAATGTGAAGTTTGTTTTCAAGTGATAATGTCGATCGTCGTCCGATGATTGATTTCAGTCGTCGAAATCGTCTTTTGAGATCTGTGCGTTTCAGTCTGATATGAGTTGTCCAAGTTAAACGTCTGTCTAAATGAAGTCCTAGATATCGGACAGTGTCGGATGCAGGAATGGGCTGGTCGTTAATGTAAACTGGTGGACTGAGGTGTTTTAGTTGTGTTATTTTGATGTTTGTTGTGTAAGTTTGTATAAAAGTGACAGAATTAAACTGAGTTGTGAAAA
Organism: Aradus depressus; assembly: GCA_963662175.1. Classification (NCBI taxonomy): domain Eukaryota; kingdom Metazoa; phylum Arthropoda; class Insecta; order Hemiptera; family Aradidae; genus Aradus; species Aradus depressus. The sequence goes on from OY759214.1 coordinate 76,489,131, forward strand.
TTACAAGTATTGTTTTGTTTTATTTAAAATACTGTTTGGTGCTCGAAAAGTACAATTAAATATGCAGTTCGTTGCATTACTAATTAATTAACCATATTTTATGTTTACATTTATTTTTAATTTTGTCTGTCTTATGTGGTATACATATTGTTTTGTGTGCGTGTTATCCTATATACTATGTGTTCGTAAAAATATGTATATAAATTTTTTATTGTCATTTTCTAATGTTATTACTAATTAAATAAGCATATACATTCATATTCTTTTATTTACATTATTTTTATTTTATTTTTTAATAATAAAATGAAAAATAAAAAAATAATAAATAAATATATACTGACTACAAACCAATATGAAAAATGACTTTTAGGAGGGGCATTGCCCATATAAAAATATACAAACAATTTTTTTTGTTAAGATTAAAGACAGACATAAAGGTTGGTTGTATACAAGTTTAATAGTGACATAAAAAATACTGTCTGAGTGTGATTGTTTACCCTCGGTGGAGGGGGGGGGGGGGCTTTGTTTAGATGAGAATTTAGAGTCTGAAGATGACTTTGTAAACCAGCTATGTTTGGATGTGTTGAGAAGGCGGCATTAGAGCCGAGAAACATACAGACAGTGAAACATACGGTATTCTTCAACATAACACACATCTAAAGTTAACACGGACAAATAGAACACAACAATAACACACTTTACTTAAGTCTAACGTTAGAGAAAAATACATTTGTAAGATCTATGAGGCGTCTAAATATCATCTTGATAAAATGTTTTTGCACATAGGTAGCACTGTGGATGATTGTTGCGAATTAGCGTTGTGTAAAATTAGAAATTAGTGTAGAGTGATAACGCGTTTAGATAGGACGTTGATTCGGGTGTCATTATAAAGAGCACTACTAGGACTCAAAGTGAAACAATAAAAATATTCGCCGAAATTTAAGTAAAAATCGGTATTAAATTAAAAATTGCAAAAAAATGAATCTTTAATATGCGCGAAATTATAGAAAACGCAAATCAGAACGCATCAAAAGGAATTTAAAAAACCTAAAAAGTCTAGTGCCGAGCAAATGCAAGGGCTACGGCAGCATCAAGAAGAAAATGACAATTATTTTATCCTACTACGCCTTAATGTTTTTTTTTTTTTCAGTTATTGGATCAGGGGGAAATGGAAAACTTGAAATTTTGGTGAAAACAAAATCGAATTTCTGACGACTAGACCTAACTTCCCCTATAATACATCTGGGTAAGTAAAAATTTTATGTCTATGTACGTGTGTGTGTGTGTGTGCCTGTAAAAACAATAACTACCGATAGAATGACTAAATCAACATGAAATTTTATATGCATATATACAGCACCGGAGGGCGCCGGTAGCTCAGTGGTATGCGTGCTTGACTTCTGAGCTCAAGGTCGTGGGTTCGTAACCCGACCGAGGCCCTTAGTTTATTTTATTTGGGAGGTAAAATAAACTTAAGCCCGTCGTCCTTCGGATGGGACGTTAAGCGATGGTCCCGAGCCTGTACGATGTCAGGTATTCGTTAAAGCCCTATACCCTAGGTGAATAAAAAATTTAGGGTACGCAAAATTTAGGACTCCCACAGTAGAGTCGGGCTCATGTCCACCAGAGTGACGAAAGAGCGCTTTGGTAGTTGGCGATATGACCTCGTTGTTAAAGCCCGGGCATGAGTCATAAAACCTAACCTACAGCACACATAAAAACGTAATGACTTATTAGCTATAGGTCGAAGGGAAATATGAAATTATGAGGTGGGCTTAACACAAAAGCTTTCCAGTATTCTATAATTGAAATATAAGGTAAATTTTTAAAAAAAACTTGTTTATATATATATTTTTTCTTCATAAAATTAGATCTACCGCACGTGTTTTTAAACCAACAAATCAGGTTGTGCGTGTGTCGGTCAGTAGACACAGATGGTTTCCGAACAACGTACAGCATATGGCAAGCGAGAGGATGGGATCATCGTTAGAACAGGTAGATTCCTTTGTGTTTACCTGCTGTCCACATTTTTTTAACTTACCCAGCTTATACCAGTTATGTAATCGGTCAGCATTTCGATGCTGAATTATCAACGGAATTTCATGTTTTGCGCCTATTGATTTTCAGCCAAAACTTCAGAAGAATGGCCTTAACTCAAAAACCCTGGCGATGTAATGATTTTATCGACACAAAATTTAGTTAGAGGTTTTAGAAGCCCTATGTAAAGGTCAACTATTGATTTTTAGTCCCCAAACGGTCGGGGGGAGAGTGAATACTTATTAATTCGTTCTGTAATACATTGCCGGTGATTCATCGACGATATTTTTTCTCAAATTAAGTTATTTTGTTGCCATAATCATATAAGGACGACACTTATCAATTTACAGCGGAATCGGCAGAAGGGAAAAGGGAAATCAGGGGGGGGAGGATGGCCAACTCAAAAACCCAATAACTGCCGATGTAATGAATGTATCGACATGAAATTTCATATTTGAAGACAAAGCACAATGAGGACATAACCTGTCAAATTTCAGCGATATCGGCTGAAGGGGAAATGGGTTCATGGGCTCAATTCTTGTAATGAATTTATCGACACAAAATTTAGTATTAGGATTTAGAAGCCCTTATGTAAGTCAAATGTTGACTATTAGCGTAAATGGTCGACTTGTTTTAGTTGGGGAAGTACATTACAGGTGATTTGCTTTTTTTATGGTCTTCGCTAAAAAAGTCAAATCCGTGCATTGAGTTCAAATGAAAGAAAGTAAGTTGTGTGTTCTTAAACTTCTCTGAGATGTTGAAATGTTGATTATTTCTTTTTTTCGGGCATTTCTTCCAGAGATCTCTTATTTTTTCCCTCTTAGACAATATTTCGGGACACTTACACGTCCCTTCTTCTGGTCACTATGAACATAGTCCCGATAGAATGAATGTATCGTCATGAATTTTTATGTGTATCCAGATCCCTCTAAGGTCGACACCTATTGTTTTTCAGTCTAATCGACCAGAGAGAAGGGGGAATTAGGGGGGAGAAACACATTTTTTAAAATTATTTTTGAAATTATGGAAAACTCCTCGTGTTTCTACATCGAAAAATAGTAGTTACGTGACCGAGTGTTCGTGCCAAAAGCTCTAAGCAAAAAAAAAAAAAAAAAAATCAAGGCGCGAAAATGGCCAAAAATTGCGTTCACAGAAACCATCATATTGAATATTTTATTCTTGGGGATAATTTGGACAAACCCCTATACATGTGTCTAATATCTTTTGATGTACAAAGGGAACATAGTTCATAGTGACCAGAAGAAGGGACGTGTAAGTGTCCCGAAATATTGTCTAAACAGAGAAAAAAGAAGACACCTGTGTAAGAAATGCAGGAGAAAAAGAAAAAAACTCAACAGAAAGTAAGAACTCAAATCCGAGTCGATATTTCAAAGAATGGATTTGACTGTTTCGAACTCCTTGACTCCCCTACTTCGGTGGTGAATAATGAAAGAAGGCAGCCAATGAAACAGTTGCTGTCTTGGCTAGGAGTTTGCCATTGCTCCTTCCTCTCTCTCTCTCCCTCTTCCATTCCCGGGGGACCCTTCCTGGCAGAGAGAAGCAAACAGATCTGGATGTTGGAGGGTAAATACCTCTATAATGGAAGAAGGGAAGGAAGATGGTTTCCACTTGATTGTGAAATACTGCGCTGCCAAACCACAACACACCTTCCAAACTTCACAACACACTCACAGTCTACAGCAAACCAACTTCTCACTTGCTTTTTAACTTTTAGAGTACTGCCATGAGAGCTCAACGGGATTTTTGAAATTAAACTTCTTTACGCGCACTGGACAACTTGGGGACTAAGCTGGTAAATGAGTTACGAAATTATGTGGCGCGCTGAACACCTTCCAGACCCGCTCCGCACCAGTGTTTAAGTTCGACCCCCAAAAATGTGGTTTAAAGTGTCCTTTTTGGAAAACAAAGTGTATAATCTGTGAGGGTACCGATTAAAGACCCTACATTCAAAATGTTGACGAAATCGATCGTTTGAATTCTGAGTGGCAGTTGGGGATCGTTGGGCTGGTATAGAGGAGCGCCCCCACCCCACCTCCCGGAGCTCGTCTCAGTTCAGAAATTGCAAGTGTTGCATCATGTTCGGAGGAACAACATTTTCATATTAATACCCAATCTACTGATAATGAATCACAATGATGAGTGTACGCCTGCTTAGCGTTGCTGGCGTCATAAACAGTGTCTATTTTTTCTTTCCCAATTCTCATTCCCTATTCTCTCTCGTTCAAAAACTTTCATTTTTTATTTCTCTTACCATATGCCTATTGTCTCTTCTTTGGAATCAAATGTTGATTTCACAAATAAATAAAAATAAAATAAGCCAATAAATAAAACTGTTTGCACTTAAAATGTGGAGTTAATTGAGAAATCCCATACAATATAAATATAATATTTATGGATCAAAGGACAAAAAAAAAAAAAAAAAAAAAAAAAAAAAAAAAAAAAAAAAAAAAAAAAAAAAAAAAAAAAAAAAAAAAAATCGCGAAAGTAGTTCCACTACTTTTTTTTGGGAGTGAAGAATGAAACGTCCCGTCCGAAGGACGGCGTGCTCAAAGTTTTTTCACCTCCTAGATTCAAAATCTAAGGGCTTCCAGCCTGATTTTCGAGCCCGCGATCTTGAGCTGAGTAGACAAGCACGCTGCCTCTGAGCTACCGAAGCCCTAGAAATTGTAGTTATCCTGTTAAGAGTGGAGTGATACTGAAGATATTCCATTAATGAGGACAATTTAGTATGATCTAATATGAAATATGGTAGAAAACGATATAATAGTGAATAATTAATTCAATTTTAAAAGAAAATTGGGGAGAATTTCATACATCAGTCGTAATAAATTCTCAATTTCCTTTTGATATTAAATTTCTGAAGACTTGCATTAAGTTTATAATCTACTTTAAAGAGACCATTTCGTTCTACTTATAAAGTTTACGAAGTACAATTACTTCGTTAACGAAACATTATAGGGATATGAGCTAGTATAAGTTGAAATTGTACATAAGGCTAACTTGAAATTGTACTTAATGTTGTAGAAGGACTGGGAATAAGCCTCTGAAAATTTATGATTCAATTTAAAATCAATAGATAAACAGATACATTTATTTTAAATAAAAATATACAATTACCAGAAAATGAAAATCTGAAAGCTACTGTCACATTGGTTACTGCTTTGTTAGCTTAATTTTTATTCAATAGGTATTTTTTTAAAAATTAATGTATAATAATAATAAAAAAACAAGTTCTTGAGAGAAAAAATATATACATAAATTCAAACAAAAAAAATAATAGTACATTTAAAAAAATAAATAATAAATTAAATCAATAAATAAAAATAAATAACATAAAAAATAAAATAAAATAAATTTAACAATATGACGGTGATTGACCGGTAATGTACTTCCCCAGAACGAATTATTCAATTAACTTTTCGCTCCCTCTCCAAAACCAGTCGACCGTTTGCGCTGTTATTCAATAGGTAGTTGACTTACGTAGGGTCACCTAAATGCTCATAACAAATTTTGTGTTTTTCCCTGCCGATTCCGCAGAAAATTAATGTGTCGTCCTTAAGAAGTTACAGTCGATTTGGCTGAAAGTTGATATTTGTTGTAGTTATGGGGTTCAGGTCACACATATAAAAATTTCGCTAATCTGTTTGGAAGTTGGTAAACCTAAATACAACGATTATGTGATTCGCTGTTATTCCGCCAGGATAATGACGATTCCCCATATTATTTAATGTTTTGTACCGGACAGAACTTAGGAGTACAGATAATGTTGCCAGGTGTTCGGATTTCCGCAGGATATCAACACAATTGTATCATCTTCAGTGGCACATCACATGTTCAGAGGAGAGTGCACACCAATACTGGGCTAGTATAGTGTTGAAAGTCAACTTCTTGTTTCATTCACTGTTTGAGCCGAAATATTTCGTCAATTACAACGCTGAACGTAAACATTTATTAAGGACTACTTGAGTTGTAAGTGGTTTGAACGACGAACGACGAAGCTCCAGTAATAAGAAATCAACAAGAACTGCCTAATTATAAGTAGTTGTGTTGACAAGGCTGTCAGAAGCTAATCGAATTAGCTCCCTTCTCCCACATGGCTGAGCCTTGATGAGGCTCCCATCTCCTGGTCTTCCACTACCCCGTCTTCATCCTCGCCCTGGAGCACTCCCTCTGTTTTTTTTTTTTACCCCTACCAAATGTGTGAGGGGAGGTTCGACGACACCTCGACCCCAGAAAAACACACTCCGGAAATTAGAGTCGGGGAAGCAGTTCGACTAATTTGCAGGATCCGCTCCTCCATTCTAAATTAACTTATCGATTCTAGCCCGACTTCATTTGACTCTCCCTCCCTCCGTCCTCCCTCCACACAAGTCGGGGAAGAGAAAAACCAATTTACAACATATGTGACGGTCTCTGAGGGGGAAAACTCGGAACAGCTCGGGACGGAAATTGTTGTTCTTATATGTATATGCCCAGGATATGGAAAATTTTTTTCTATCAACAAAATTGTATTCTGTCCATTTGAATTTCGGATAAACAATTTCCATTTGGAGAGAATTTTTTTTTTCCATGACATTTTTGAACATAGCAAGAATGTGTTACAATTTAGGTCACTCCAGAGCAATAAAACATGAAAGAAATATATGTGATGTGGCCATAACAGAACTTACTTATACCAACCATTTTTTTACTGATCACACTCCCTGTCCTAGGGTTGGGCGATAGTCGATAGTTACTATCGATATATCGATAGATCACGCCTATCGGTACCCAATATCGATAGGCCACGCCTATCGGTAACCAATAACGATAGTTTTGACTATTGATATTTTTTTAATTTTTACTCACAAGTTTTGAAGTTGATGACGTAGTCACGCACTTGTGCAAACAAATTAAATTCACGGTATTGGGCTTTGGCTCTTCTAAGTATTTATAATCCTAACTTCCTCTTTAATTGGGAATCTTATTCTACAATTCTTAGAAATTTTTTTGGGGTTGGCCGGCGAGAGCGCAAAGCTGATTTTTATTATGAGGGTGACTATACGACGAGAGCGCAAATTGGCAAATTAATTAATTCTTTATCACAGAACTTCAAACAAAGCCGTTGGCCGGCGAGAGCACAAAGCTGATTTTAATTATCCAAATTTTGTAATATTTCTATTTATGTTTGTTCTAGGAATTTATGTACCTAGATGAATGATTATCGCTGTTAGACAGCTTACAACAATGAAAATTGAGATGGCTGAGTAATCAGTAGGCCTTTGCAGTGGCGGCCTTTGTGGCGGGCGAGACGGGCAACTTCAAAATAAATTAAAAACTTAATTAAAACCTTTGCGCTCTCGCCGTATAAAAATGGGATTAATTTTTATTATCTACACACACTTTTTGAAAATTCAAATAAATTCGTTTTTCATTTATCTTTATAATTATCCCTTATCTTATAATTTATAATCCTGCAAGTTTGCAATAGGTAGGTAGGTAATTGAATTTAATTATAATAAATTTCTTGAAATTCTTTATTAAATAGATCTGGACAAAAATGAATTGCTATCGTATAGTTTTTAACCGATATTATCGGACTATCGATAGTGCCAACTATCGACTATCGCCCAACCCTACCCTGTCCCTACCCCTACTATATGAAAGTAATGTGTCATCAACAGCGGTTTTCTTTCTTTCATTGTACAGCGTTTGCTTATACCCACCCCCGTAATGCCAGTATGAAATGAATTTGAGAGGGGGAGGACGAGTGACCTGTAAAAAATGGTTAGTATAAGAAAGTCCTAATTTTGTTTTTTTATTTTAGTAAAGCAGAATTAAGCTATATTCAGTTTATTGAATATGTTAATGGACGAAATTACAAAAGTTTAATTAACTATTGCAAAGCCGCCTGGAATTATAGATATGAGTTAGTTTCAGAGTTTAATAATTTAATAATATAGAAACAGGATGTATTTTTTTTTGTTAGTTTTTTTAAAGGATCATTTAAGTTAATTTTGTAAATTGCTGCATTTGTATTTGAATTATTTTATTTTTATTTTGTCACTTTATATATGTGTATTATCTAGTAGAAATAGGAGAGATAACCCCTCAGACGGTCAATTTGACCATGAGTATTGTTCATCAATATTATTATTATTATTAATGTATATCTGTAAAAAGAAAAAGAAATAAAGACGTTTATTATTATTATAAGAAAGTCGTATCTATTACAGCTACATCACATTATTTTCTTTTTTCGGCATTTTTATCCTTTTTAATTAAAAGAAATTATCAGTAATAAAAACATATTATAATATTCTAGGGCGTCGGTAGCTCAGAGATAGCCTATTGAGCTCCAGATCGCGGGTTAGAAACCCGGCCTTGAACACGCCTACGGATGGGACGTTAAGTGATGGTCCCGAGCTTGAACGACGTCGTTAAAGACACCTACCCTAGATTTAGGGTGAGCAAAATTTATCATGTCTCCAGAGCGACGAAAGAGCGTTATGACCTCGTAGATAAAGTCCGGGCATGAGTCATAATAACTAACTAATGTGATGGCTACGAGTACCTGAACGCACAGGCTCAGGACCGTCGCATGGGTGGAGGGCTCAAAGTTTTTTGCCAGTAAGCACACTAATTATGAGCTACCGGCGCCCTCATTAAAACGAGTACTTGCAGTAAAACGCGTTTTACTTGCTGAATCCAGAGTTTAGGATTAAAGAGAAACTGACAATCAGTTAGGGCTTCTAGTCAATGCTGACAGAACCCCTGCAGAAACTTACAGTGATACTATCATTGATGGGATATATCAGATCTATGAAGTAGAACCAGGTGTTGGTCTATGTTTAACTATTCACTATTCACTCTCACCCCTCCCGCCCCATTCAAGCGTGCTACAATAAGGAACCTGAGGATGCTGTAGTCTGTTATTTCAGGTGCTGCCTCCAACAAAGCGGCTGCAATCAGTGACACTCCCCTATGTTAGTTAGAATAGTGAACTTCCATTCAGTCTAGCCATGTTCCACTCCAGTACATCTTTTCACTTCTTTCATACCTGAAATCATCTTTCCTCTCCCCCTCAGTGCATTTTTTAACCATTAGCTGCACCACATTAGATGCATTAACCCCTGTACACATTACAATATATTCGGCCTCATATGAACTTCAGAGAGAGGGTGCCGCGAAGTCAAGAGCCTACTGACCTCAAGTTTGAAACCCGAACGAGGCCCTTAGGTTTTTTTATTTTGAAGATAAAAGGCCATCTTTCGGATGGCACGTTAAGGGATGGTCCCGAGCTTGTGCGGTGATAAAGATGATAAACTTTAGAAGATCGTTGTCAATTTTCGTACGAGTCTGCAATGTCTTCTTTATATAGAAAATAAAGAAAAAACTTGTCTATTTCACAAAATATATATAATATGGGAGTAGGTTGTTTCGGTATTACTACCATCTTCAGCCACGACTTGAAAAAATACTAGTAATATATTATAAGTCGTGGCTGAAGATGTTAGCAATACCGAAAGTACTCTACTATTATATACATTTTGTGAAATAGACAAAATTTTTAAAAACATATTTCTGCAAAAAATGTTATGTATCAGCCTTTATATAGGATTTACTCCTCTAGAAGATTCCATTAATCCCTATTGTTCAGAATATACCTATTTAACTTATGCAACTGCCTGGAACGTCTACAAGTGATTAACTGATCTAAAACATCATTTTAGATTAAAATAACTTAAAAACGTCAAAATAACTACACAACTAACTAGGGTGTCAAAATCGTTGCTCAGCACACATTAGAAAGGCCCGCCAACCGTTCCTTAAATTGGTTTTCATACCAATACAAAAAAATCATTGCTCTTTTCCGGGATTCGAGGGACTATATGCCTCATTTCCTTGTGAATCATTGAAGATGCATCGTCATAAATGTGCTGTCAAAGAATTGCTTAGAAATGGCATGAGATAAAGATAATGTTCTCCGTGCAAAGTTTTGTTAGCCTGTCCACATATTTCAATGTCCAATCAAAACCAATATTAGACTAATAATTAGTAGTTAAATAAATAGGCAGTTATTATGACTCATACCCAGGTTTGAACTACGAGGTCATATCGCCTACTACCAGAGCGCTCTTTCGTCACTCTAGTGGACATGATCCCGACTCTATCATGGGAGTACTACTGCGCTAGCAGCGCCCTCTAATCATATTTAGTTCATATTTTAGTCCTCACTTGTCAAAGTATTTAGTTTTCTCTTTTCAAATAATTAACTTACATTATTTAGTCTACAAAACAGAACTTGTCAAATTGTTTTAGATAAACAATGAATACTCTTCGATTTCGAATGGCGAGTAGAGGATTTTTTGAAGGTATATTTTTACCGAATATGGTTGGCAATTTTCGGAATGGGTCTCCCCAAAAGCCTCCTTCCCCTTCTTCTTGTGGTTCTTTTATAAGAGTATTTGTTTTCCAATTTGGAATTTGTTTGTTCCCCTGTTGGGTGCTTCAGGCGAGGGGAGAAGAAAAGCCTAAAGCGCCCCTTACTTCACTCTCTTCTGAAGCCTTTCCAAGAAGTTTCAGGACAGTTTGTGTCAGTTGTACTCCTTAATTGAAAAGGAACTTGTCACTGAGCTAACTTACCTATAAGTGGATGGAGTATATAGAGCACTATGGACGAGAAACCTACAAAAAAGCTATTTTCTGTCAAATGTGGATAATATAATTCAATAATTTTCAAAATATTAGTTAACGTGACTCATGCCCGGGCTTGAACTACGAGATCATATCCTCGCTCTGGTGGACATGAGCCCGACTCTACTATAGGATTCCTAAATTTTACCAACACTACATTTGCATTCAACTAGAGTCGGAATTTTTAAAGGAGTATCCATTCTAAAAAATATGGTGCCAGAGGATACATTAACTCCTCTAGCTTACGCCTATTTCTCTTCTATAAACAACATTTCGGGTTTAGCTCGTGTATGAAATTTTTAGACTTCGAAAGATATAGGTAATATAATAATAAACAATATTAACCAAAGAACAAGCTCAAGAGAAATATTTAGTAATTTTCATATTCTGCCTTTGCTTGCGTGTTTTATGTTTAAAATATTAATAATTATTAGAAAAAATAAAAATATCTGACAACCTATATGTGTTGAAGGTATTTTCTCCTCCCAGATAAAAAGGCCTCGGCAAACGATCTCGAGCTCCGCGGATGTAAAAAATGTATCGACATGAAATTTTATATTTAAATTCAAAACCCCATAAGACATCTATGAAATTATTTATGGTATTGTCTAATTTCACCAAATATATTTACATGGGAGTACTTTCGGTATTTCTACTATCCTCAGCCAAAAGCATAAGAGATAAGACTCTCAGAATTATTTATTTCTTTCAAGTTCATTTGAATTATTTCACAATATCTCTGCAATAATGTCAGTTTTCATCTATGAATTTTCAGCGATTTAGCCGAAGGGAAGAGTGGACGAAAGACTGCAGTGTATATTGAATGTTGATTCAGAAGAAGAGCGAAAACATAATTGATTACTTCGTGGTGGGGAAGTATATAGCCAGTGATACACCTACGATGTTTTTAGCTACGTATACAGATTCAACATATTTCTATTTTCAATGAAACTTGGCGTTATTAAAATCAAATATTTTTGTAGATTGAATGTAAAAAATATTTCAGATGATGGCAATGCTTCCCCAAAGTTTGTAAATTCTATATCTTGACAAGGCAACAAATAAATTGAAGAATTGATGCTATAATAAAATAAATATTATATATAATTAGTATTGTTAAGAGGGAAAATATTTTTATTTTTCTTAATAACCATTACGCAATTTAGTCATAAAGTATTCAATAATACAACGGGTTTTGAACGTAGGATAATGGGCGTTTTTGATATTTTTTTCATGTTTTCCTATTTTTTTTTTTTGGAAATTATATTTGTATTTAGCTTCCATTGACAACAACCCAGGAAGCGATCAGATATTTTTATTTTTCCTAATAACCATAAATGTTTCAAATATAAACAGAGCAGAGAAAGGCAGGATAAGAAGTTTTTTAAATATTTCTCTGCAGCTTGTTCTTCGATAAATATTGTTTATTATTCTTAGTGCTTTCTTTTGATGTCTAAAAATAAGATAAGAGAGCTCTAAGCACCAAATTATTGATTATAGAATAAAAATAGGCGTATTATGGAATAGTTAATGTTTCCTCTGGCACCATATTTTTACGATTGGGAAGTTATATCTTCAGGGGAACTATAGACAGATATACAATCGTCTTAAGGATTTAGTTTAGTTACAATCCGTCTAAAAAAGGTTTTAAAAATATTTGAGCAGATGTGCTGAACATACAAAAAAAACGGGCTGGACAAGAAGATGAGTCCCTTTTTAAATAGTTACAAGAAACATGGGTAAGGAGATTAAAGGGATCGTTGACCAGGTGAAATGGTCAACAGCTGCCCTCCTCGATGACAAAACATCCTAAGTCCCTCTTTCAGGATCGTCTCCCGCTTGGAAGGACGCCATTGTATCTATACACTGCAGAGACCTGAAGGACGGGGGGTTGCTCCAACGTTGGGGGACGCTACACGAAGGAGAGGGATAAACAAAATAAATGATAAACAAAACAAAATAATGGGAAGTATAGGAGAAGTTATGTAATCGGTCAAAAATTCAAAACTGAAATTTCATGTTTTCCGAACCATTGATTCCAAAAATTTCTGTGTTTCTGCGAAATCAGCCGAAAGAGGGTACATTTCGAAAAACCTAATAAGTCGATGTAATGAATTTATTAATTTTCGGAATAAAGGGATTGGAAAAAATGGAAATTTTACCCAACATCGA